>CM043119.1:42782409-44157580 GCA_023701765.1 Hylyphantes graminicola
TCAACTTATCCTCGAAGAAAAACCAGCCCCAGTTCAGCCCTGCAATCAGCGGCCAACCACTCCCTTGGCTGCAAGAAATCAAATTCCTGGGCATTACGTTCTCCAAAAGCTATACGTTCAAGGGCTCACTTCAACAGTCTAGGCAAGAAAGCCTTAAAAAAAATTAGCCTTCTAAAGATCTTGGGACAGAGTAAATGGGGGGCACAGACTGCTGATCTTCTTAGAATCGGCAATGCAACCATCAGGTCCTCCCTTGAATATGGAAGTAGATAGAAATTGACAGTTCAACGCCAGTGGTGGGATGGTGGGATGAAATCCCACCGGAAATGCCTATGACGTCACCGGAAGGGGCGTGGCGGAAGGGGGGTGTGGCGGATATGACGTAACGGATATGACGTAAGTGGAGTTGAGTTGTTTGGGTGCTGAAAGTTGAGTTGTTTAACTCCTGAATGTTGAGTTGTTTACTCCTGAAATCCTTAGGGAAAGTTGAGTTGTTTGGGTGCTGATTGTTGAGTTGTTTAACTCCTGATATCCTTAGGGAGAGTTGAGTTGTTTGAGTGCTGATATGACGTCACAGTTCTATGTTGTGGCGCCATCTATCGATGAAAATGAATATTAAAAAAGATTATATTTAAAAAATAGGTAGTGCGGCCCTCTAGTGAATAGAGATTAAAGTAAAAAATAGGTTTAAATTAGTGCTGCCCTCTATCGACAGGGAAATGTATGATTTTAATGTGAAATTGTTACATTTTAACACGAAAAAATATTAAAAAGTCTATTTGACAAGATTCGAACCTGCGATCTCCTATGACGTCACAGTTCTATGTCGTGGCGCCATCTATCGGTGAAAATAATGAATATTAAAAAAAAAGATTATATTTATTTAAAAAATAGCTACTGCTGCCCTCTAGTATGCGTGAATAGAGGTTATAGTTTATTTATTCATTAAAAATAGTTTGAAGTTAGTGCTGCCCTCTATCGACCGGGAAATGTATGATTTTAATGTAGAATTGTTACATTTTAGCGCATAAAAATATTAAAAAGTTTATTTGACAAGATTCGAACCTACATCTCCAAAAGTGAACATAGCCGAATGAGTTTTTTTCTACGACGCTACCGACTCGGCTATGTCCACTCAGTACTATATGAAGAATTAACGTTCGATTCCAGTTTCTATCCTTATCCCCTATGGAAGATCCTTAAGGAATACCATCTAAGGATAATTAAAAGTATTTTAAGAATTGCCAAGTAATAGCGCCATCTACCGGCGAGAGAAATAATGATTTTAATGTGAAATTACCATGAAAAATAAATATTAAAAAAAATCGAGTATATTTAAACTCTATAAAAGCGGGGATACGCTTATGTGACGTAGAAGGTTTTAAGAATTGTCAAATAGTGGTGCCAACTATCAACCAAAAAAAAAAAAGTTATGATTTTAATGTGAAATTATCATGAAAAACAAATATAAAAAATAGAATATATTTAAACGCGATAAAAGTGGTACCATCTATCGTTAGGGAAATTAATTATTTTAATGTTAAATTACCGCGAAACATTTTAGTGTGAAAAATATTAAAAAATAGAGTTTATTTGACAGAATTCGAACCAGCGATCTCTTAAGATGCTAATAGTCGAGTTGTTTAGATGCTGATGAATAATATTATATGTTTTTGTTACGTTTTGAGTAGGTTTATACGACATCATGAGTAATAGGGTAGATTCGAATGCATAGATATATGTTTTACAATATAGTTTTAAGGAATAGTAATAGATGTTAAAGTAAGTGGTTATCTAGTATGGTCTTTGAGAAACATGTATTATTTTGAACAAAATAATATGCTTATTATAACTTTCGTTTATTACCAGACAAATTTAGAAACAATTCTTAAGTTGATAAGTTCATTAACAATTTATTTTTAAATTTCTCATTGCACATTCAGTTGTTTGAATTTGTTCTTCAAAGGTTTAAATTTTTTATCATAGATTTAAAGAATGATAAAGAACCATCATATCGGTTATTTAGTTAATATTTTGTAGTTTTAAATTACATTTTATATTTTTTTTAACGTTTACTATTACTTTTCAATATTTGAATTTTATTACCAAAGCAAATATTTTCGTTAATTAGAAGAAAGTTTCATAGAAAATTAAACAATAGTGTAACCATTTTCTATTTCAAAGAATTCTTTCAAGTCTGAAAATACCAACTTAAAACGTTTTTGTTATTACTCATGTCTAAATGGAGACACACAGTCAAAATACTTTAGATAAATATCATAGATTGGAGCAATATCCCATTTTACTCGACAACTTAATCGTAATACCAACTTAAAACTTCTCTAAAAGATTCAATATTGTCGAAATGTCGACACATAGTCTGAATACTTTAGATAAAGATCACAGATTGGAACTACTTCAGGTTCACATAGCAATTAAGGTGATTTATAGCTTACAGTCACCCTGGCACCATGAGTTTAGTGTGCAAGATTATGACATCATGGATATAGACCAATAAACATAGATGTAGATGGCGTTGTTTTTCTTCTCGACCAATGAAAAATGTAGATAGAGGGCGCTTTAACCTCAGACTTATTCCAGTTTCAGAGCTTGAGAAATCATTCCTTCACTAGCTCCCACCTGCTTGCATTACCTCTAAAATGAATTCCAAATTTTCACGAAAACGATCGTCCAGCATGCATCCACCAAGTAAAAAGATTAAATCAACTACAATATCTAACGTAGATGCTTCTTCAGAACGAGAAGTTCCAATCATCGATCTAACTTCAGATGACACCCCACAGCTGATCATCGACATATCCAGATCCTCTCCCACAGAGCCTGATGTATCATCGCCAGATGTCAACGTCAATGAAATTCCAACTGGAGATTGGTTGACTGCCATATGTCAATCCCTCGGAGAAGTTCCAATCATCGATCTAACTTCAGATGAAACCCCTCAACTGGTCATCGACTCTCCCCCCGCATCAGATGTATCCACACAAGCCCTCAATGATACTACCTCAATCGCCGCAGCAGTACCCTGGATCAAAGATGAGGCATCTGCATCGACTCGCCCCATTGACGAAGTTATAAGCAGGAAAGCAGACCAAGTCCTAAGATGCTGGATATTGGAGAACTCCTTGCAAGTCTCACTTCAACTAACCGGACATAAACTCCACATAGTCATGAACTTGTGTACCATCTCAGGAATGAGTTGCAGTGTTTCCACACAAGGTATCATGATGACCATTCCAACGTATATAGACTTTAAAGACAAAATCCACAAAGTGAATGCTACATATCCAACTTCATCTGTGGTCTGTAATAATCAACTAGTTGTGTTTTCAAGAAACGGCGAAATAGTCTTACATCAGATTTTCCATACCAATGAATTTAAATTAAAAGCATCACCTCTAAAAATATACTTTTCCACTTGTGAAAAAATTCGTGATATTATTTACGACATTGATGAATCCATTCGCGAGGCTTTAATTGGACATATATTACCCGAAAAAATTTTGGAAAAATCTATTACAAGTCCCACCTTTCATCCCGATCTCATGCAAGAGTTTTTACGAACTGTTCAAAATGAAATAGAAAATACTGTTTTCGAACTATATCAATGCGATGGATGTAAAATTAGTGATCCCTCACAATTCAACCATGATTGTATGATGATGTCATATGAGACAAAATATTCCTTACACGGTGCTGATGCCTTTCTTATGTTAAATGTTAGAAATTTGATACGAGAATTCCAAACTAAAAACATTTTGCATTGTTTTGATAAAAAATTCTTTGAAGACCCCATGTACTACTTCAATATGAAAAATAACTTGCAAAAAATTAACACTGTATAAAATGTATATGTTTTAAGACTTAATAAATATCGATGTCACCTTATTCATGTATTTTTTTTTAATATCTAATTTCAACAAGTTAACTAGAATTTTAAAAAAAAATGTCTATATATTCTTTAAAAAAAAAGAAAATCTATAATTGTGTATGAAACTAATTTACGTAGTAATAAATATCTTCTTTAACGTAAAAACTATTTTTGTAAACTTTTTATTCACCATGTTTAATTTTTCTACACATGTAGTTTTTATAAAATCCTATTTGTAGAATCGTATTATATAGTAATTTAATATATTAGTAAAAAAATTATTTTACAAACTTAAATTAATAACATCTAAAGTTGAAACATAATTTTCAGTTACGTTGAATGATACAGATATATATTTAAAAAATATATCAATAACAAATTTTAAAGTGTATAAAAAAATTTCAAAGAAATATTAAGTACTCTTTTGGAAAAAAAAAAAACATTGTTTAAAAATTGATTTTGTTATCCAAAAGTATTTGCAAACCCTATCGGAAATTAAACATACCTTAATAGTACGTAAAAAAAAATCAGTATGGTAAGACTAATGTAAATAAAAAACCAACAAAATATTTTAGATCATGATAAAGGTAACTTGTGATATACTTTGCTCCAAAACAAGTAGATAGACATCACTCCCTTAAGAAACTTCAAATTTCGGTCCTCTTATATATTTTTTAACCATATATACACCTTTGAATACATATGTTTCAATCATTATTCACTGGACTTCTCTTTCTACATGAGGTTCTCTGATGTTTTAAATGTAAGTCATACTACAAATCTAATTTTTTCTAGGTTAAGTCAGAAGGGGAAGGTTTTCTTAACATTCTTTTTCAAGTGTGCCAAGCGCTATTACCCTCCTCATCCATGGCTCAAGTTGACAAATTTATCAGTATACCTGAAGAATTGCTGTTTAAGAATGCTGTTTCCAGCAAAAGGTTAAGTGAACTGGACAAATTAATGATAAAAATATTAAGCAGTAACTTATCTGATCACGAAAAATTAACTCGATACCATGAAGTTCTTCAAACAAGATTAAAAATGGAGGAGTATAATAAACCTATACTCGAAATAAAAAACAGTCATAAACAACACATTCCTAAACAAGTTCCAAGCTCCGAAAAGAAAGATGTTCAAGAAATGAAAGTGGAAAAAGCAGATAACGACTACGATGGCGTCATTCTAGCTGCTATACCCAAGTCTAGACGAGGTGCTGCCGAAAATATTCTTACTATTATCAAGAAGAACCCTGATGTACTCTTTTACAATAATCGTGGTGAAATCTCCTTACATGGAGAACACATTCAAAACTCTAACATTGCCGACTTGATTAAATATGTCTTTAATTCAAGAACAGTTGTACTCGATAAAAATATTTATAATAAAGCTATAAATGATTTAAATATTCCAAAAACATGGATAACTAATAAACAACTAATTGAAAAGAATGCTATGAATGACGTCGTGACACCAATGAAGAAACATGTAATAAAGAAAGGTCCTGTAACCACATTGACATGGGAAAATTATTGAATAAATTTTGTTTTCCTCACATAAAAATGTTATTATTATTTTATATTATGAAGAAAAATTTCATAATGAGTAGAAATTATATTTTTTGATCAGCTTTGAGTCGAAGTATTATTCTAATATTATTACAATACAATTTTTTTTTTTAGAAGTAGGATTATGAATAACAATAAAAAAAAAACTTAATGCAATCAAAAATATATCTTTGTTTAAGTCCATGAGTTATACTATTTCATATGATACATTTTCTTTAAACCAGAAAAATACATACACAAATATTTTTTTATAAATGAAAAATTTAGCAAAAATACATATAGAGAAATTTTAGAGAAGCATGTTTTCTTTTTCGAGTTACTAATGCTCTTTTAAAAAGTTTCCATACGACCATACTGTCTAACATTAGTATTCATGAAAATATAAATTTATTGAATCGTTCCATACTACTGCAAAGTATTAAAGAAATATTAACATCTAGAAAAATATATTGTTGCAAATCATACTATTATTCTCCGCATTTGATACAATTTTCAGAGGTATGAACGAGTGGTTGATAACTTCAAGTAATTTTATGTATATAACACAGTATAAAATATAGAAAAATATCACGAACTAATGAAATTTCATACATACAACTAACAAATGTATATAGTGAATAAGGTCTGAATAAAACGAAGCTTAATTTCATGAGGTATTGGTGGGAGCATTTACACCCATTACATGTAGAATTCACAAATATCAAAGAATTTTATCACCAAAATTACTGTCTTATCGCCAAACGAGTGGAAAAATAACGTTTAAGAACAAAAATAGAAGTCAAAAGTAGATTTTTTTTTACTTTTGTTTAAAAAATATATAGAAAGACTTAACAAAAAATCTTTTTCCTTTCAAGAAAACATTTTTATAAATAACAATTCGAATATGTTTTTAAAATTTCATTTATATATTTTTTTAAAAAATCTTTTAAATAATTTTTTTCTCATTATTACTTTATTTTTCCTTTCAGTATTTATATTTATGCTTTAAAAAATTTTTAACTTTATTTTTTCTCATGTATCATTAACATTTATTCATCAAATTTATAATTTTTTTTTACCATACTTTATGACTTTTAATGTTACATTTTCTATACGCGTGGATGTTTGAATGATTTCACTTATGGGTTGATGTCAATATCTTATATAAAATAAATAAAAAAAAGTATTAAACAAAGAAAGTGAGGTATATATTTTCATTAAAAATATTGGAGAAGTGGTAAAATTCCTCAACTAATGCATGTTGTTTCACTACATAAATATGAAAAAATAACTAAGTCCAGCTTTTTATACTGTCGCAACACTTCAAGCTGACCAGAAAAGAAATACGTATATATTTTTTATGGCATAGTGGAAATACCTATGACATACCGGAAATATCTACGTAGTATATCTTTTCTAGTCAGCTTGAAGTGTTGCGACAGTATAAAAAGCTGGACTTAGTTATTTTTTCATATTTATGTAGTGAAACAACATGCATTAGTTGAGGAATTTTACCACTTCTCCAATATTTTTAATGAAAATATATACCTCACTTTCTTTGTTTAATACTTTTTTTATTTATTTTATATAAGATATTGACATCAACCCATAAGTGAAATCATTCAAACATCCACGCGTATAGAAAATGTAACATTAAAAGTCATAAAGTATGGTAAAAAAAAAATTATAAATTTGATGAATAAATGTTAATGATACATGAGAAAAAATAAAGTTAAAAATTTTTTAAAGCATAAATATAAATACTGAAAGGAAAAATAAAGTAATAATGAGAAAAAAATTATTTAAAAGATTTTTTAAAAAAATATATAAATGAAATTTTAAAAACATATTCGAATTGTTATTTATAAAAATGTTTTCTTGAAAGGAAAAAGATTTTTTGTTAAGTCTTTCTATATATTTTTTAAACAAAAGTAAAAAAAAATCTACTTTTGACTTCTATTTTTGTTCTTAAACGTTATTTTTCCACTCGTTTGGCGATAAGACAGTAATTTTGGTGATAAAATTCTTTGATATTTGTGAATTCTACATGTAATGGGTGTAAATGCTCCCACCAATACCTCATGAAATTAAGCTTCGTTTTATTCAGACCTTATTCACTATATACATTTGTTAGTTGTATGTATGAAATTTCATTAGTTCGTGATATTTTTCTATATTTTATACTGTGTTATATACATAAAATTACTTGAAGTTATCAACCACTCGTTCATACCTCTGAAAATTGTATCAAATGCGGAGAATAATAGTATGATTTGCAACAATATATTTTTCTAGATGTTAATATTTCTTTAATACTTTGCAGTAGTATGGAACGATTCAATAAATTTATATTTTCATGAATACTAATGTTAGACAGTATGGTCGTATGGAAACTTTTTAAAAGAGCATTAGTAACTCGAAAAAGAAAACATGCTTCTCTAAAATTTCTCTATATGTATTTTTGCTAAATTTTTCATTTATAAAAAAATATTTGTGTATGTATTTTTCTGGTTTAAAGAAAATGTATCATATGAAATAGTATAACTCATGGACTTAAACAAAGATATATTTTTGATTGCATTAAGTTTTTTTTTTATTGTTATTCATAATCCTACTTCTAAAAAAAAAAATTGTATTGTAATAATATTAGAATAATACTTCGACTCAAAGCTGATCAAAAAATATAATTTCTACTCATTATGAAATTTTTCTTCATAATATAAAATAATAATAACATTTTTATGTGAGGAAAACAAAATTTATTCAATAATTTTCCCATGTCAATGTGGTTACAGGACCTTTCTTTATTACATGTTTCTTCATTGGTGTCACGACGTCATTCATAGCATTCTTTTCAATTAGTTGTTTATTAGTTATCCATGTTTTTGGAATATTTAAATCATTTATAGCTTTATTATAAATATTTTTATCGAGTACAACTGTTCTTGAATTAAAGACATATTTAATCAAGTCGGCAATGTTAGAGTTTTGAATGTGTTCTCCATGTAAGGAGATTTCACCACGATTATTGTAAAAGAGTACATCAGGGTTCTTCTTGATAATAGTAAGAATATTTTCGGCAGCACCTCGTCTAGACTTGGGTATAGCAGCTAGAATGACGCCATCGTAGTCGTTATCTGCTTTTTCCACTTTCATTTCTTGAACATCTTTCTTTTCGGAGCTTGGAACTTGTTTAGGAATGTGTTGTTTATGACTGTTTTTTATTTCGAGTATAGGTTTATTATACTCCTCCATTTTTAATCTTGTTTGAAGAACTTCATGGTATCGAGTTAATTTTTCGTGATCAGATAAGTTACTGCTTAATATTTTTATCATTAATTTGTCCAGTTCACTTAACCTTTTGCTGGAAACAGCATTCTTAAACAGCAATTCTTCAGGTATACTGATAAATTTGTCAACTTGAGCCATGGATGAGGAGGGTAATAGCGCTTGGCACACTTGAAAAAGAATGTTAAGAAAACCTTCCCCTTCTGACTTAACCTAGAAAAAATTAGATTTGTAGTATGACTTACATTTAAAACATCAGAGAACCTCATGTAGAAAGAGAAGTCCAGTGAATAATGATTGAAACATATGTATTCAAAGGTGTATATATGGTTAAAAAATATATAAGAGGACCGAAATTTGAAGTTTCTTAAGGGAGTGATGTCTATCTACTTGTTTTGGAGCAAAGTATATCACAAGTTACCTTTATCATGATCTAAAATATTTTGTTGGTTTTTTATTTACATTAGTCTTACCATACTGATTTTTTTTTACGTACTATTAAGGTATGTTTAATTTCCGATAGGGTTTGCAAATACTTTTGGATAACAAAATCAATTTTTAAACAATGTTTTTTTTTTTCCAAAAGAGTACTTAATATTTCTTTGAAATTTTTTTATACACTTTAAAATTTGTTATTGATATATTTTTTAAATATATATCTGTATCATTCAACGTAACTGAAAATTATGTTTCAACTTTAGATGTTATTAATTTAAGTTTGTAAAATAATTTTTTTACTAATATATTAAATTACTATATAATACGATTCTACAAATAGGATTTTATAAAAACTACTTGTGTAGAAAAATTAAACATGGTGAATAAAAAGTTTACAAAAATAGTTTTTACGTTAAAGAAGATATTTATTACTACGTAAATTAGTTTCATACACAATTATAGATTTTCTTTTTTTTTAAAGAATATATAGACATTTTTTTTTTAAAATTCTAGTTAACTTGTTGAAATTAGATATTAAAAAAATACATGAATAAGGTGACATCGATATTTATTAAGTCTTAAAACATATACATTTTATACAGTGTTAATTTTTTGCAAGTTATTTTTCATATTGAAGTAGTACATGGGGTCTTCAAAGAATTTTTTATCAAAACAATGCAAAATGTTTTTAGTTTGGAATTCTCGTATCAAATTTCTAACATTTAACATAAGAAAGGCATCAGCACCGTGTAAGGAATATTTTGTCTCATATGACATCATCATACAATCATGGTTGAATTGTGAGGGATCACTAATTTTACATCCATCGCATTGATATAGTTCGAAAACAGTATTTTCTATTTCATTTTGAACAGTTCGTAAAAACTCTTGCATGAGATCGGGATGAAAGGTGGGACTTGTAATAGATTTTTCCAAAATTTTTTCGGGTAATATATGTCCAATTAAAGCCTCGCGAATGGATTCATCAATGTCGTAAATAATATCACGAATTTTTTCACAAGTGGAAAAGTATATTTTTAGAGGTGATGCTTTTAATTTAAATTCATTGGTATGGAAAATCTGATGTAAGACTATTTCGCCGTTTCTTGAAAACACAACTAGTTGATTATTACAGACCACAGATGAAGTTGGATATGTAGCATTCACTTTGTGGATTTTGTCTTTAAAGTCTATATACGTTGGAATGGTCATCATGATACCTTGTGTGGAAACACTGCAACTCATTCCTGAGATGGTACACAAGTTCATGACTATGTGGAGTTTATGTCCGGTTAGTTGAAGTGAGACTTGCAAGGAGTTCTCCAATATCCAGCATCTTAGGACTTGGTCTGCTTTCCTGCTTATAACTTCGTCAATGGGGCGAGTCGATGCAGATGCCTCATCTTTGATCCAGGGTACTGCTGCGGCGATTGAGGTAGTATCATTGAGGGCTTGTGTGGATACATCTGATGCGGGGGGAGAGTCGATGACCAGTTGAGGGGTTTCATCTGAAGTTAGATCGATGATTGGAACTTCTCCGAGGGATTGACATATGGCAGTCAACCAATCTCCAGTTGGAATTTCATTGACGTTGACATCTGGCGATGATACATCAGGCTCTGTGGGAGAGGATCTGGATATGTCGATGATCAGCTGTGGGGTGTCATCTGAAGTTAGATCGATGATTGGAACTTCTCGTTCTGAAGAAGCATCTACGTTAGATATTGTAGTTGATTTAATCTTTTTACTTGGTGGATGCATGCTGGACGATCGTTTTCGTGAAAATTTGGAATTCATTTTAGAGGTAATGCAAGCAGGTGGGAGCTAGTGAAGGAATGATTTCTCAAGCTCTGAAACTGGAATAAGTCTGAGGTTAAAGCGCCCTCTATCTACATTTTTCATTGGTCGAGAAGAAAAACAACGCCATCTACATCTATGTTTATTGGTCTATATCCATGATGTCATAATCTTGCACACTAAACTCATGGTGCCAGGGTGACTGTAAGCTATAAATCACCTTAATTGCTATGTGAACCTGAAGTAGTTCCAATCTGTGATCTTTATCTAAAGTATTCAGACTATGTGTCGACATTTCGACAATATTGAATCTTTTAGAGAAGTTTTAAGTTGGTATTACGATTAAGTTGTCGAGTAAAATGGGATATTGCTCCAATCTATGATATTTATCTAAAGTATTTTGACTGTGTGTCTCCATTTAGACATGAGTAATAACAAAAACGTTTTAAGTTGGTATTTTCAGACTTGAAAGAATTCTTTGAAATAGAAAATGGTTACACTATTGTTTAATTTTCTATGAAACTTTCTTCTAATTAACGAAAATATTTGCTTTGGTAATAAAATTCAAATATTGAAAAGTAATAGTAAACGTTAAAAAAAATATAAAATGTAATTTAAAACTACAAAATATTAACTAAATAACCGATATGATGGTTCTTTATCATTCTTTAAATCTATGATAAAAAATTTAAACCTTTGAAGAACAAATTCAAACAACTGAATGTGCAATGAGAAATTTAAAAATAAATTGTTAATGAACTTATCAACTTAAGAATTGTTTCTAAATTTGTCTGGTAATAAACGAAAGTTATAATAAGCATATTATTTTGTTCAAAATAATACATGTTTCTCAAAGACCATACTAGATAACCACTTACTTTAACATCTATTACTATTCCTTAAAACTATATTGTAAAACATATATCTATGCATTCGAATCTACCCTATTACTCATGATGTCGTATAAACCTACTCAAAACGTAACAAAAACATATAATATTATTCATCAGCATCTAAACAACTCGACTATTAGCATCTTAAGAGATCGCTGGTTCGAATTCTGTCAAATAAACTCTATTTTTTAATATTTTTCACACTAAAATGTTTCGCGGTAATTTAACATTAAAATAATTAATTTCCCTAACGATAGATGGTACCACTTTTATCGCGTTTAAATATATTCTATTTTTTATATTTGTTTTTCATGATAATTTCACATTAAAATCATAACTTTTTTTTTTTTGGTTGATAGTTGGCACCACTATTTGACAATTCTTAAAACCTTCTACGTCACATAAGCGTATCCCCGCTTTTATAGAGTTTAAATATACTCGATTTTTTTTAATATTTATTTTTCATGGTAATTTCACATTAAAATCATTATTTCTCTCGCCGGTAGATGGCGCTATTACTTGGCAATTCTTAAAATACTTTTAATTATCCTTAGATGGTATTCCTTAAGGATCTTCCATAGGGGATAAGGATAGAAACTGGAATCGAACGTTAATTCTTCATATAGTACTGAGTGGACATAGCCGAGTCGGTAGCGTCGTAGAAAAAAACTCATTCGGCTATGTTCACTTTTGGAGATGTAGGTTCGAATCTTGTCAAATAAACTTTTTAATATTTTTATGCGCTAAAATGTAACAATTCTACATTAAAATCATACATTTCCCGGTCGATAGAGGGCAGCACTAACTTCAAACTATTTTTAATGAATAAATAAACTATAACCTCTATTCACGCATACTAGAGGGCAGCAGTAGCTATTTTTTAAATAAATATAATCTTTTTTTTTAATATTCATTATTTTCACCGATAGATGGCGCCACGACATAGAACTGTGACGTCATAGGAGATCGCAGGTTCGAATCTTGTCAAATAGACTTTTTAATATTTTTTCGTGTTAAAATGTAACAATTTCACATTAAAATCATACATTTCCCTGTCGATAGAGGGCAGCACTAATTTAAACCTATTTTTTACTTTAATCTCTATTCACTAGAGGGCCGCACTACCTATTTTTTAAATATAATCTTTTTTAATATTCATTTTCATCGATAGATGGCGCCACAACATAGAACTGTGACGTCATATCAGCACTCAAACAACTCAACTCTCCCTAAGGATATCAGGAGTTAAACAACTCAACAATCAGCACCCAAACAACTCAACTTTCCCTAAGGATTTCAGGAGTTAAACAACTCAACATTCAGGAGTTAAACAACTCAACTTTCAGCACCCAAACAACTCAACTCCACTTACGTCATATCCGTTACGTCATATCCGCCACACCCCCCTTCCGCCACGCCCCTTCCGGTGACGTCATAGGCATTTCCGGTGGGATTTCATCCCACCATCCCACCACTGGCGTTGAACTGTCAATTTCTATCTACTTATGGATCACAAGTCACAGAATTTGCCGCCATATCCACAAAAAAGATTAGCCAAACAGCACAAAACTCAATTATCCGGCTCGCTCTTGGACTCCCGAAATGGACCCCAAACCCAATCGTCCTGGCTATCTCGGGAGAAAGCTCCATGTTTAACAGAAACAGCAAGCTTAACGCCTCTTATTTCATTAAGCAATTCTCCCTCACTCACCAAACGGGCGTGACGAATACCATATCAGATCTCAAGAAGAAAGCATCCCCGGCAATCTTATCTAAGGTATCATGCGGTGACACCCTCACCAATATTACCGAAATGCTTAACATCCAGCCCAACAAGATTATCCCAACAGAGTTCCCGTTCGCCTTGAACCAAGCCCCCCGCGTGGAAATCCACACTTCGTCTTACAACTTCCAAGGCAGAGCCCCTAATACCCAGTGCACAGTAAACTGGTTTAACGACTTTAGAGCTTCGATTCCCACGAATACTGTTATACTCGCAACCGACGCATCAAAAGCAAATAACCTCTTAGCTGTTGCAGCTGTTAACTGCAGGACAAAAATCACTTATTCGGGAAGCATACCCCCCATTAATTCTGTCTTCACAGGAGAAGGCCTCGCCATCTGGCTTGGGGTAAAAAAATTTGTAACAGAAGCAAAGGATTACATCATCTTCTCCGACAGCATGTCAAACCTCCAAGCCCTCAAAAATATCAACTTCAAGTCCCCTAAAATATCCCTCAAGATCGCAAATGAAATCAGGATAAAAGCCACTACATTCGAAAGTCTCAGGCTGATCTATATCCCAGCACACATAGGGCTAGAAGAAAACGAGCTCGCCGATAAAATGGCTAAGCACGCGTTAGGTAGCCCCATGGCGATTGACCTTATCTCTCCGGAGGACGCAGTTAAGGCAATTGACAAGCATTTCAAAAACAACCAACTACTGGAATGGACCCAAAGTAAATACTACGACAACTTCCGCCACATATCAGCGGTCAACCTCACTCCCCTCCATCTGCATAGGAGCCAAGAAATCCTTCTTCTAAGGCTCGCTTCTAGATCACTCCCTACGAAGGCCCAACTCTACAAATGCGGCTTGGATGACTCGCCCATCTGTTCATCATGCAATACCCATGAGACATGCGACCACTACCTCCTCACGTGCTCTCGCTTTGAAGCCCAAAGAGAAATCCTACGCAACAAAGTCGGCCCAACACCCCTCTCCTTCGGATGGCTGTGTTACTATAAAGACCTTAACTCTAAGAAGATAAAAGCCCTAGTGGAATTCATAATAACAACCAACAGATTCTAGCCCTCTACCCAATTAAACCAAGTACATAATCCCAAAGTTCTGGTAGAAGCGCCGGGCCCAAGTCTGGCAGCAAAAAACCAGAAAATTACCCAACTGAACTGAACTGAACTACTCCCCCCAGAGCGAGGTCAATGAAGTTGTGTATGTGTTAATACTTTGTTTAGTTAGAAATTGGCATATTGAAGCACAGTCAAATAATAATAGTTTTATTACTATTCAATTAGGATATTGTCGATGAGCATGGCTATTTAAAAATGCGCTCCCAATTTAATAAAACAGAGCGATACTAACAACAGATTTGTGCACGAACTTTATTACAGCATGGAGATCAGTTCTGCATAGTTCTATTTGTGACGGGTACTTGACTGTTGTTTTTCGACAAGAATATCTGCGAATCATTGTGCGATATCTATCCTAACATTTTTTGAAAACGTGTTTTAAGATAATCCAAAATGTGTAAAAGGAATTCTATGTAATGAGTTCTCGTTGGATAAGTTATACTACAAGGTAAGTTTTTTATATTATTTTAGTATAGTTAAAAATCTATTGTAATTTTGGTTAAAAATTTAGTGATATCTTGCATGGTGTTTGTTCAAGAATCAAGTTTTTTTGTGCACTTAACAATCCTTATTAAAATGAACTTGTTTTTATCATTGTGTGATAATTTAATAAGTGTTTTCTGAAATTTCTGTTCTGTACTAAGCTGTACTCAATTTATAAACTGCAAAACAACAAATGGAATATGAACATAAAAGAAAGTTATTGAAAAAATCATTTATTTTTTGTGATAACTAAAGGTTCCTACTGTTTTCTAATAATTTTTAAAAGAGATCTATCAGCGAATTTAAGTACTATCTTTACTTAATCGGAACTATTGCTGCAGAGGGAAGCTATGTAGTACACTTCGAGGCAGACTTTTAATCTGAAAAGATTTCAATTAAGTCCAAGGAAGTATTTTTTCTGTATTAAATGAAAAAATGCAATTAAATACCTACTTAAATATCAGGTAAAAAAAATGGCCTCTTGAAACTTCTTAGAACAAATGCGATTTCGCAGGTTATTTCTTCCAGCAATATAAAATCGTCAAGTAAAATCTCCCACCCAAAGCTTGTCTAAGCTATCAATGCCCCATTTTTTCCGATCTTTGCATCCGATATAAGCTCTATACATTTATTTCATATTTTAACTCTCTTCTCCTGCATCCAAACTATTCTCTTTATTTCTGAAATAAAGCTAGACAAAATCTCCTTTTCATAAAATCCGATTACGAGGCTTTTTCATTTTTATAGTCTCGAGGAAATCCTCATCTTCACTTTTTTTTATGATTATTCCTACTAAGCACAACATCCGAAGTACTTTTTTTTTCAGAGGGTATTTATGTTTCTTTGTTTGGCAACGACCACTACTCCCCTCGGCCAAACGCTCATTTCCCCTTTCCCCACTACGTCATTTAGAGTCATTAGAAAACGACCGTGGCACAAAATAATAGACAGATGGAGCCACCATCTTAAAAAAAATACATAAAAATAACCTTCTAAAAATCGGAAATAAGTTCTTTAAGAACCCGGAGGATTTAGATGTGGAATATGATTTCTCATTCCGTTACGCTATTGAAAGGTGCGCGGATTCTGAACGATTCTTAAATCATCCCTTAGGAAAGCAGAGGGTTTACCAACTCCCCCCTATTTCTAACGTTCGTTTATGCATTGCATTTATTCTTATCCTTAGGCATTAGCCACTCTCGAAAACAGTTATAAAAGGGTATGAGGATAGGGTAGGTGGGAATTTTTAAGACCGATTATGACAGAACTTTTTTTAATATCACCCCCTCCCGACAGAAAGAACCGGTATTAAAAACCGGAGTTTTGTTTTTATTTCGGTTTTCTATTATGGTTTAAAGGGATATTTGGTAGAAGATGCGTTTATTTTTAACCGTAAACATCTGCGACTGTTTCTTTATATTTGCGTTTTTGGGCCTGGAAGGGGAACATTTATTTGTTTTTTAATGTCTCGAAAAATGCGATTGATAACGCTTGAGAGAAGTTTAGGACTTAAGACAGGACATTATTCATTTACGGAGTGTCATGCAAATTTTCTTACGGATAACGTATGCCTAAGGGCCTTTTCACACGGAGTACCTTGATCACGGAACTTCCATAGGAATAACATGGAGAACCGCTGTAGAGAATCGTTCATTGAATTTTTTCGTGGAGACACGAAAATCGGTAAACCGGTTTTGCGGAGAGATATAGGTAGCCAATCAGCATCAAGTATAGCTCTGACGTCTTGTTAGCCAAATCGAGTTTGCCAAATGGAGAAAAATCTACTTTATGCTCGCCAATGTTGATTTTTGTAGTTAGTACTCCTTGTTACATCGGCTTGTGGAGAGCCTTGTGGTTAAGATCTCGATCTCGTTATCGTAAGGTCTCGCGATGGAGTCTCGGTACCACTGAAGACCCACCGAATATGCGGAGTACGTGCTCGTTAAATCTGTTGGGACCGAAAGTCCTGTGAGTGGTCATTGCACATTTTCCCATGGGTACAGGTCCCTGGAGACTATTTCCCTCCCCTTCAGGGACTTGTCTAAATTGTGGAAATGGCGCGCGATAGATGGCAGCGTCTGTCACGTATGTGTGCGTGTGTGTGTTGTGTCTGTCTTACATGATGAATTATAAGCGGGTCTCTGACCAAGCACACAAGCCTGACAATATATGTATACCAACCAACCAATTCCAACACGTGATAGAAATTTGTAAAAATATTGAAAAATTGAAAAAATCTGCCAAGACTAGCGATAAGTATCATTCACAACAACCACTCCAGGAACGTGTGACGTCAGAATCTTTGCAGGTGGACAACCCTGTCCGAGCAGTTCCGTGCACAAGGGATACCGTGTGAAAAGGCCTTTATAAATGCGAGTGTATAAGCCATGGGATTATTTTCTTTCAGAGGTAATCCTGAATATGGAAACAAAGGATGTTCCAAAATAATATATAAAGCTTATTAAAAATTTATTAAAAAATTAACTATGACATTGATTTGTTGGGGCCTGTGGAGATTATAACAGAACTAGCGTAAAGTACCCGCTGCGCTGGGTCTTTTTAAATCATTTTTTAAACCAGTTTCTGGACTTAGTATTCCATCTGTTTATTCTATGCTTATTAAAATTAGGTATATCTTGGCTCGTCATGAGTATCCATATTGTAAATAAAAACTAAAGGCGAAAGGGAACAGCTATGGTAAAGTTATTGGTCTTAATTTGATGATTTGCTTTAATATGCTCAAGCAATGAAGCAGTATAACTTAGGTATAGCAAGCCTAGGCAAAGTTTTCATGATTGCCAAATGTCACCAATAAACAGACCGTCTCTATAATCACAGCTGTACAGAAAAATCAAACAACTCTGATAACTATGAAACTTTAAAAAATGAAAATAAGATATCAATTAAATATGTTAATAGAGTTTAAACTTTTGGGAAATAGGCATATTTTAAGAGACAACAATTACACAACTTAGACAGTTACCTGTTTGTATGGGTTTAGGTTGGTTAATATTCCGAAATATTTGGTGAAATGTTTTGTGGTAAGACCTTAACTACAAGTAGTGGTGAAAAGCTTTTCGGGAAGAAATCGGTTTTTAAACTACGAAAAATTAAACTTTCAACCAAATACAACTGAGTATTCTTAGAAGTTTTATTTAAAATGGTGAAGGTACACTGTTATTATCAAATTAAAAATAATCATATTTTTCCAAGAAAAGAACACAGTTCACTATAAAATGGTCACATTCATCATGTAATTATTAAATCAATTTTCTGGCGAAAATTTCAAAACTCAATGCAAAGTTGTTACGAAGCCTTTGTGCATATCTGTACAAGTATTGTGTTTTGTAGTTTAGATTAGATATATTTACTTTTTAAAAGTTTGTGTTCCCGCTTTTTTTATTCTTAAAAATTTTCTCTTTTAAAGACTTCTAGATTGCAAACAAAACATACCTACTGGTATATCAACGTTAAGTAAAACATTAAGGAACTGTAAAAACTGATCACTTTTAAGAACATAGTGAATTGTAAAGAAGATACAATGAATTAATTTTGAATACCGTATTACGCAAAAGCGCTATCTTACCTCATTAAATACAGATATGAAAAAAAAATCTTATTTTTTTTGGAGGAAAAACTTGGAAGACTTAGGCTTTTAAAACTTGTTAGAATTAAGTAATTGTAAGAAGATATTTTTTGTCTTCGCATTTTTTATTTCGAAGTTGATTTTTAAGTTTGTTTTTTAGACTAAACGAAAAGCATCGAACTACCATCTGATTAATTTCTGAAGGCCTAAAAAACATAACAGTTACAAAAAAATTAAATGCGATAGTTCGAAGCACAGACGCAAAGAAAGAACAAAGAAAAAAATTTTCTTTCTATCAATGTTAAAGCCTGAAAAACAAGTATTTGTAATAGGCTACGAAAAAATTGCCTCAAAGTTTAACATTGCTTTTAGTTAAAATAAAAAAAAACGTTTTTTAAGCATAGAAGTTAAATTAACCATTTTTTAAAAAACTCTTTATGAGAGTGTTTTCAAGGAACTTTGTTTTCATTTTTTCAAAGTGACTTTGAATTATAATTAATGACTATAGTTTTTTAGCGCACAAAAAACATTCTGAATTTTTAAATGTATTTTTTATAGGTTTGTGATGTGAGCTCATTTGAACTTTAATTTTAAAAAAAATCTTAAATATAAACTTATAAGAAATAGATTCTATTTAAAATTTGAAGCTTAACTAGTCGACAATTCGTTTTGTTTAAAACTGTAAAGTAAAATATTAAGAATCAATATTTAACCATAATAACCATAATTGCCATGTCCACGAATTTTAATTTAATTTTTTTTAATCCATATAGTTTTGCATAATGTTTTGAAAAACTGATTATGTTCAGTTTTCAACAATAAAAAGATTTTTATTCATAAAAAGGTAGGTAATTACTTTATATGCAAACTTAATTTTACTTCTAAACAATTAGTTGTTTTGAAGTACTAATTATAGCATATCGGTCAGTAAAAAATGATACGATGGCTAATTATATTTTTGCTATTTGAGGTAATTAAAGTTATGCTTTCATTTTCAGAAACGCATTTATTTGATGGTTTTAAAAACTGCATTTTTTGAAAATTTAATGTTACATTTAGAAAATATCTAGAGAGGAGTATGTCATAAGAATAACACAATTATAATGTATTTAGAGAAGTATTTTCTAAAAAAAATATGGTTTATGAAACATTTTTAATGCTTGTTAAATCATAGAGATGTTTTCTTTTATGTAATTACGAATCCTTTATGAATGTACATTTGCATTTGCGCTCCTTGTAATTACAAAACTTAGAAACAGTAATAAGGAAAATTGCAAAATAATTAGATTTTAATTATAATAGAATCTCCATAGTTTCCCTTTGGCTGTAATTACATTTTTTTGCTAGTTTTTTATGCCTTGTGAATATAAATAAGTTCTGTTTTAATGACAAAACAGATACGAGTACTGTTTGGTATGCTTGAAATTTTCGTAATTATAAATTTATTTTTAATTATTTTTTAACTGGTAATTGTTTGTGATAAATATTTGACGAATATTTTGTAATTATTAAAAAAAAACATTAAAAGCATTACAGTAATTCACAATTTTTTTTTAGTATAACCCGATTCGTACTTTTTTTATAAATTAGGTTTTCGGGATTTTATTTGTGAAGAATTCTTTTAGTGTTTATAATTGAAGATACTGGGCCTAGTTATTCAACAGGGCAAGTATTCTACCAAGCTTTTAGCTTCCTCACTACGTTTACAATGTAAAAAGTGGAAGGTATTATAATCGTTCTGTCCGTCCGTCTGTCACCCACTTTTATAGCCCCAACTACAAATGCTACGGACAACTGTGATACGTCAACAAATTTAGCGCATCGAAAATAGGATACATTGAAAATTTCATAAAAAAACCAATTCAAATTCCAAGTACTTCAATTGTTTAAAAAACCGCGAAATTTAATGCTAATTTAAAAAGCATAGGAAGCCATTTTTCTTAGTATTAAATCATCATTGCCATTCGCAACTATCGCTCGAGAAACTTTTTAACAATAATTTTTTAAAACAATAAATTTTTTAATCAATAAATTAAAATAAATTAATTTCTGAGACATCGATCAGTTTGAAATGACGTCAAATATATTTCACTACGAGATTCTTTGTTGATAACTTGTTCTTTGTTGATATGAAATGTTTTCATTCTATGAATAAGCAAGAAATATTACATATTTACTCTTTGAAATGTAATATAATTTAAGTTAATAAGTAATAATTATTGAATTTTTGAAATAAAATAAATGAACTTATCCAAATTTAGCGTGCAAATGTTTAATATAGAATTAATGCTATGAAACAAATCACCACATGTCTCTAACAAGAATCTTAGTGTTATATTGTATTTAGCGTAGTTTTTGTGATTTTAGGATGTCGAGTAAATTTTCATGCTTTAATTGAAACGTAAATTATGTATATCGTTATAAAACTTACTATTTTATCATTAAGTGAACAAAAGGAAGTTCTTTTCCCTACTTCCCGAATTACAACTACATTTCGCGACCTAACCAACTTCGCGATATAACCTTAGATTAATATGCCATGTTTAAAATATAATATTTTTTAAGTATATAAAAAAAGTAATGTAACCATTAAGTTTTAATTGTAAAAAAGTGTTGAGCAAGAAGATTTGAAACAATTAAATTTTTGTCAATCCAACAGCTTTTTTTCGATATAAAATAAATTAAGTGGAAGTAGGCTTCACTTTCTTTATGCTTACGACATTTTATTCAATTTATTATTACAATTTAATAATTGAAAAACAAACAATTGGCTATATAACTAATTGGATATATAAAACAAATAATTGGCTAAATAACATAATACATGTGTTTGGCATTTAGAATTTTTTGCTGATAACTGCTTTAATAATAAACAAACTATGAATATCATATTTTAGGGTAGTGATTAAGGTACATCAAATGTGAAACTAGCATTTTTCGAGTTTTGAAGGCATTTAGATATTAATAAAACAACTAAGTAGCAAGTATCAAAATCAAGTTTCATACAGACAAAACACAAAAAGAAAATGCAATTTACATAAGAAGTACTTCTAAGATTCAATTCCTATAAAATCAAAACCAGTTTACTTTTTTTAAAAAAATCGTTCTTTTAATGAAAGCCCAACGACCCTTGATACGGAAATACCCTCAGAATATGCAAAAACAACTCAACTCGAAATATTTGTTAGAATGGAAATTATTGCAATTTAGTGGCGGAATAAAACCAGTAACAGGTCCCCGAGGCAACATTAAAATGCAACGTACATCTTAGAGGAGGGTTGGGGGAGGGCGGTAAATATATTTTTCGTGGCGTTTTAATTGCCTCATGCGAGCATAAACACTAACTCAAACCACTAATCTTAATCTTTGTAGAATGGCAACATAAAGAACGCTATTCTATTATGGCGGGGTTATTGAAAAACGCAGCAGGGGCTATCTGTAGGTACTTTACTGGGAGAAAGTAATCGAAGAATGCAATAGTTTTTAGTTGTTGGTGTTTTTAAAAGGGGAAATATCGTTTGTTATTAATTGGAATTTTAATGTTTTCTAAAGTAATTTAAAGTGTTGTAAAATGTGGCATTTATTTCAGTTTTGGATCGTTAGTGAATTAGGTATTATGAAATTTAAAACAAATAATTTAAGTAAAGTTCGTGATGGTGATCGGAGTAGAATGTTTGTTAATTGTTTTTCGAGGATTTGGTTGGTATTTTAAATATTTTCTGTCCTCTTCGATCATAAAAGGAAATTTAATAAACACGCCGAGTAAATTAAAAGAAAAGAATTTAGAGCACCATTTATTTATTAGCTGTCATACAATAATTGAATGTTTTCCGAAGAAAAGAAATCCTTCTTATATTTATCCAAATTAATTCTTATATTTATATTAAACAATCAAAACAAATAGATGTGTTATTGTAATACCTAATCAAGTATTTTTTTACGGAAATGGGCACATTAAAAAATGCTTAAGATGCTTATTTAAAAGTATAAATTATTTTAGAATTTGAAACAGAATTTAAAGTTTTAACGTTACATTAAGAGGTAACATTGAAAAGATGTCATTATCAATGATTGTAAAAGTTAAAGACTTTGGAAACTTTGTAAATTAAACAAATTTTTGCTTACAGTGTTGAACTTTAAAAATAATTACTTAAAAATATTATTAACCATTCAAAAATTATTTTCTTGTTTCAGCAAAACTGATATAGAAATTATATAAATCTAAGAGTTTTAAATATTTGTAAGAGTTCAAAACATACGATCGTAATACCAGCAATTTGTTTTATGAATGTATTAGTTATTTTAGCTGCATTTTCTAAAACATATTTTCATATTCCCTATTTTTTTATTTATCAAATCATTGATTTCTATTATATTTCCCATTAGGTGAGGTGCCTTAATAAAAATCGATAAAATGCTAAATAAATTATAGATTTTGAAGAAAATGTAATCGATTCACGAATTTTTAAAAACAATTTAATTTAATTAAACTAATAATGAAACATTTCTCCAAAGTCTTACAAAAATTGCGTGACATAAAGTAATAATGTGCAAATAATAAATTAGCTTGTTTCAGGTGACGTAAATCCTTACAGCTTTCATTCCATGCTTTACTCTAGGTGCTTTGTTCTCATATGATATTGGTTCACCATTTGAGGTTCGAAGAATACTTTTGTATTTAAAATTTCTGTTGCCACTCATTGCCTGAAATGTACTCATTACAAATGAATAAACAATTCCCATAAAATAAGTATTAATAAACTTTTATCAATCAACTCATTACTTTTTACAATAATCAGGCAGTTTCTTGCAAATTTTTTTAAGGTTGTATTTATATTTTTCACAAATGAAAATTGTTTACGAAATTTGTGCATCTTCCCGTAAAATCACATTTTAAGTGGTTTAGTAGCTTCATCTGCAGCCAATATCAGTAATATAATGCAAAAAATAACATTAAAAACAATAGGATAACCTTTTTCACAAATACTACAGGGGGTAATTTTTTAAAAAAAATCCACTCTGAATTTTGTCTGTAGGGTTTAGAAGGGGCGAAATCTTGTATGATCGGATTTTTATTGCAGTGCTTTAGGCTAGGGAAGTATTTGAACGTAATATACTTCTCATTAAGAATTTTTTCTAGAAAAAGTATTTTATTGCCTTTGGAAAAAAGAATTTGAATTTTCTTCCCAATGAATTGCCCGAAGACCGTAAAAAATCCGATCCCGTCCATTAAAAAAAATACTGTTTTAATGGATCTTCGACCGTTATGTCTATTGAATGGTATGAAGGAGAAAACATGAGTTTCCAGAATAAAAAAGGTCCTATGAGTCCAATCATGTAAATTGGGGTCTAGGAATCTAAAGATTGAGTTAATGGATGGTAAATAAACAATTAGGTGGTATTTTCGCCAGTTTATAACAATTTGATATTTAGTTCAAATGCAAAATTTTCAACCAACAACAGGATCGAGACCAGCAAGGTTGCCGCAAACGTGTAATTACTTACCCAGTCACCAATATATATGAAGAGTACACGGGAAGAACCACTTGATTTCGTAGGCTTCCTTAATAGCCTCTTTGGGGGTGATAGCGAAAAATTGCCTAAACTGGTGCAAAGAAACATGTTATTCCCTTTGTTTATCTTTCGCGGCAACCCTGATTCACGCCAGAGAACAGTAGACACAAGTAACACGTTTGTACAGCAAATGAAGAACCTAAGGAAAAAATTGTTTCCTGTCGCCAATGTCCGCCAGCCAGACACATAAGGTAAGACTCCTAAAAAATCAAGTGGTTCTTCCCGTGTACTCTTCATATATATGCAGATTCTTTTTGATTTCAACTGTCTTCAAATATGCAACATAATTCGATAAATCATTTACCTCATTGATTACGTAGTTGCTAATATATTTGCTTACCTCATTTTGAAGCAGGGTTATTTTTTTAAAAATATCTTACCGTGCCATTAGGTTCGATTATTTTAAGCTAAAACCTAAGCTCTCTAAAGTCTCTCTGTAAATTATTAATAATCAATCGAATTTTCCAAAAGTTCTAGTTATGTGGAAATATGATACGACAATTTCAGCAAGAGTGAAAGCAAGAATCAAAGCAACTACTTTTAAGAGTTACTTTTATTGTTAGTTTTTAAGAGGTCAGCACAGGAGAAGATGATAAAATTTTCTCAAAAGATTGTATACATTTACTATCTTTCTATTCTCATTCACTTCAAGAAAAATGGTCTCTAACTCATAAACAAAGACCTTTTTACGATAGTTTGTTTCTTACTTAAAACAATTTCGTGAATTTGGTTCAGTTTGTTTATAATTGTATACTAAATAAAGTATATTTTAAGTGAGTAAATTGAACAGGCTAATTAAACTTTTCTCAAATAACTTCTGTTCTGTAGAAATAACGTAAATGTTACAGTCTGCCTCAGAATGAACCGGAATACAACGTATTTAGTCTAAATGTATTTTTCTTCTTTAATAGCGGTTTCAGATCTGGGACAGTTAAGGATTACTGAGGAATTTTTTCTCCTTTAATTCCCGATAATGGTTCGAATTTCACCCGTTGGGGTAATTGAGCAGTTATGTATTCGCAATTGTGGTGCACACATTTATTCCAAACTTAGAAACTTGACAATTAGTTCGAATATTCTAGGCGAAATATTTGCTGGTTTTGAACATGGTTATAATTGGTAAAGTTTTTGGGTCGTTAGAACTTTGGTAACTGCGTCATTTTGTTTATTTTAAGTCCGTAAGAATTAAAAACTAAGTGTAGAAGTTTGTAATGGCGCTATCAAGATGATTTTTTTTAGAATTCTTAAATGGGGGTAGCAGATCGTTTTTGAAGAAAATGAGTTTTCATACTTTCTGCTATTTTTTTCCAACTTAATTGAAATGATAATCCAAAGTCTTCATGGTGATTTGTTCTCATTTTATTTTTGTACATAATTTCCAAATTATTATTTTTAAATATGATGTATTTACTTTAAGCATATTTCCTAAAGATGTTTCTTAGGCTAAAATTTAATAATCACCATAAACGTTACATTAGCTAATGAAAAGTAATGAAAAGCGTGAATATTGGGAGAGAACACTTTTTACGTATACAAATACAACTAATCCAAAAGATTTATTTATATAAGTTAGTTTATTTATCTCGAACTTGTTTAGAGTACACTTTTTATACCGAACCATTTAAGATTTTCAGCTGGCGAGAGATGGTACTTTTTCTAATTGGGATAAGCAGCTGCATTATTACGACGAAATGCAATGCAACACATAATTGTTGGTTCTAATTTAAACTTCAAGTCAATCAAAAGTGTTACCATTTCTATAAGTATTACCATTTTAGATAACTTTTTTTAACTATTCAAATGTATCACATTCACAAAAATATCACATTAAAATTAAATATTCATCATCAAGTTTCCTTTGACTACTTATAATAATTCGTCTAATGAGGGCTCGAGGTCAGTTTAAATAGCTTATTTTTATTTAATTCAAAATAAACGAAATATGTGTAGGATGATGTATAGAACAATGTAAAAGAAAAGTAAAACTTAAACAAAAAATACATGAATAGTTTTAATTTGTAATATTTTTTCATAACTCGCAACCTTGATTTCAAACCGTTATAAGTTTATGTAAGGCAAAATATTAAATATGTTCATATGGTGCGTCAGTTTTCAACAACTGTATATTGTACGACGCAATGAGTCCAAGTAATCAATTGACAGGCTATACTTAAAATTAATCAAAAATCAGATTACAAACTATTTTGATAAGGATACACAAAATTAATATTCAAATAATATACGTTTTTCATATTCATAAATAGGGGAGACCGGGGCACAATGGACCTAGGGGCACAATGGACCACCCCCTATTATTTATTTTGTATATTTTCCAAATTAGTTCTTATTATAATTCTTAGATGGTATAATAGTCTTGATCTAGTTATTATGAAAAACCATATTTTTAACTCGCACCAATGCCATTTTTTATTCATGATGTGTATTAACGAGGTGAAAGTAAAAAAGCTGGCTCCTAGAAATTATCTTCTCATCATTAAAGTAAAATTAGTTGGACAAGGTGGCTTAGCATAGTTGAAAGATAAGATATTTGTCTTTCTATATAATCTATAAATTAATTTCTGAAATCAAAATACAGCATATTTTAATTTTGTTTTTTGTTCAACTACAATATGGGGCACTATGGACCACAAAATCTGGGGTACAGTGGACCATGGTCCATTGTACCCCATGCAACTTTAGAAATACTTTTTGTTCCAAAATAAATATAAAAAAATATTTATGCAAGTCCTTCCTAATTATTAAAAGTTGAATTTGCTATAGTAGTAAAATATTTTAATATATATTCTAATATTCACTTATGAATGTAATAGATTTTTCCCCCATCTACTAATAGTGCTTGTCTTTTGTTTTTTTTTTAACCAGAGGTAACAAATTGTTAGTGAACTGATGTTTAATTTATATATGATTACAAACAATAAGTGTTTTACATGAGAAAAGTATTTTTTAAAATTGAATGTGATATTAGAGTGTTAAATTATTTAAAACAAAAAGTTTAGAAATTTGAGTTGGTACAAAAATAAATTTACATATTTACATAACAGAAGTACAAGTACAGTATCATAAATTTTAAAATTAATATTTGATTACCGTTAATTTTTTTACTAACAAAAATTTGAGTTATTTGTTGTAGTTATAAATAATTAAGTACCTAACAAACAATTTTTTCAGAATTGGTAAAATGCACAAAATTGAAATTTTGTTCGCAAAATGTTTAACCACATTGATTAATTGAAGGCTTTAAAAAGGTTAAAAAAATTGATCTCGCATAAAAACGAAGATTCTTTGATCCCCAGTTGGGATCTACACTTTTGGTGTTGTTTTGTATAGCAATAAATAAGTGTTTAAACTTTAAAATGATCTTATAAGTTTAAAGATAAAATTTAATGCTTTTACTAATTTCTTTTATCAGAAATGACACGTAACACAGAATTAGAAAGACTAGTGAAGGAACAGAGCCAAAAGAAGTGATGGAACAGGCTTCTCTCTAAAAGAAATTTTAATGCAATTGGATACTTAAAAGTCAAAAGAAAGTTATTATTTTATGTGTATGTTAATATTTAAAAAGTGCAGCTATAATTTTTTTCAGCAAAAAATACTGTGGTCCATTGTACCCCATGATGCGGTCCATTGTACCCCGAACCTGGGGTACAATGGACCAATTTCTCACTTGTTATAAAAAAAGTGATTTCAGAAAAAAATATTTGAAATTATATTTTTTAGGTAATGTATTTTTAAACCAGGATATATATGTAATATATACACCTTTTTTTTAAACAAGTGGGATGAATATTTTTGTACTTGTAGTGCAAAAAATGAAAAAGTGGTCCATTGTGCCCCGGTCTCCCCTACTTACATTAAAATTAAATATCCGTCATAAACTTTCCTTGACTATTCCATAAGCCCTTGTCTAGTTATTGATCAAAAGGCAGTCTTGGAAGCTTATTTTTGCTATCCGATCTAGCCAAAATGAACTAATTGTGAATTATAGGGAACGAAACAATATAAAGACAATCCATAAATAGTTTCATTTATCTTAATATTTGTTCGTGGATCAGCGCTTACAATTTTGTTTAATTTAAACCGACATAATTTCATATTGCTGTATATTGTTCGATGCAATAAATCCAGAATGATCAATTGAAATTCCTAACTTAAAACTAATGAAAAATCCTTTTACAAACTATTTTTATTATGATACACAACATGAATTATTCAAATCATTAACGCTTATCATATTCTTAAATTCTTACATTAAAATTAAATATCCACAATCAACTTTTCTTGACTATTTCATAAGCCCTCGTCTAATGATTGATCGAAGGGCAGTCTTGAGAGCTTATCTTTAGTGCCCGATCAATGCAAAATAAACGAAGAGTACATGTGTAGGGTGAAGTACAGAAAAATACAGTGTTAATTAATCGATAATTGGTTTTAACTTAACAACTTTTTGTTTGCAAATAACCTTGCAAAATTTCTTAATTCAAACCAACTTAAGCTCATATTCGACAAAGCATCAAGCATATTCAGATGTTCCCGCCGTGTACGTTTTTAATAACTGTATATTATACGATACAATAAGTCCAGAATGATCAATACAAATGCTAAACTTAAAATTAATCAAAAATCATGCTACAAAATATTTTTTTAAGGAACCACAACATAAATATTCAAATCATTTACGCTTATCATATTCATAAATTCTTACATTAAAATTGAATATCTGCCGTCAATATCCTTGTCTATTTCATAAGCCCTCGTCTAATGATTGATCGAAGGGCAGTCTTAAGAGCTTATCTTTACTGCCCGATCAATGCAAAATAAACGAAGTTTGCATGTGTAGGGTGAAGTATAGGGGAAAAAACAATGTAAAGACTTTTCATAAATAGTTTCATTTATCTAACTTTTGTTCGTGAATCATCGCCTCACAATCTTGTTTAATTTGAACCGACGTAAGATCATATTGATGTATATATTGTGCAATGCAATAAATCCAAAATTATCAATTCCTAAATTAATCAAAAATCATGGTACAAACTATTTTTATTAAGATACACAAAATAAATATTCAAATCATTAACGCTTATCATATTCATAAATTCTAACATTAAAATTAAATATCCGCCATCAACTTTCCTTGACTATTTCATAATCCCTCGTCTAATGATTGATCGAAGGGCAGTCTTAAGAGCTTATCTTTACTGCCCGATCAATGCAAAATAAACGAAGGGTGCATGTGTAGGGTTGAAGCATTAAATACCGAAGAAAATTAATCCCTCTACAGAAATAATCTGCTGCCCCCATTCATTTCCCCACTCCTTCGAGGGTCGTATTTTAACTTTCTAATAAATACGGGCAGTTCCACTAATTCCATATTAATGCCCATATTCATAATTATGCCATAAGGAGCTTTTCCTAATGATGATTTTTATGGCCAGTGACACATCGCGTAGCATCTCCATAAAACCGTCGTAAACTTTCCTTGTGCCTTTATTTTTTCTTCAGCGCTGTAAAAGACGTCTGGTGCTGTAACAGCAGGTTTCCTCTGTGTGCAGTTAACATTAATCACTAGATTAATATAGCTTCGTAAAAAGCTATAACTTTGTGGGATTGCTGTTATTTTTTTTATCTACAACGTTTTTCACTTTGGTTGGTATTATTTATTCGCGTTTAATTTGATGTATCAGGGTTTATTAATGTTTTTGGTATGTACTCGTTTTTTGTAATTAGTACTTCGATTTTATTTATTGAGTGCTCGGGTAAGGGTTTGGATGCATAAATTTCTATTAAGTTCGTACGTCATGGGACATATTTATTGATGATTAAAAATTAAAATATTGATGAAAGTTATAGTTGTTTAAATAATTTATGTGTGGCATGACATTATGAAAGATGCATTAATTGCCTTCTGGAGACTTACCTGTCGTATTTAAAGGTACACTTATGAATTATTGTATACATTAATTGCAGAAATTTTTTATTTTATAACACTAAGAATTTTAACTATTTTTTTTAAAAACTATATATGACTAAGAAAGAAAATGTGATGCATTAAACTTATTCGTATCTTTTTCTAAAGCATTTTTAAGATGGTAACACGTGCAAAAGAAAAATGTATTGGCCGAATGTTTTTGGTTATACAATGATGTTCATGTCATTAATGACGCATTGCCTATGCATGGGGTGATCAATGTTGTCAATGCTTGTGTTAGTGATTCTAGGTTAGAATTTTTATATAGCAAATATAACTTGTCGTAACTAATTTTGTACAGTATTATATAAAAAAGAAATGAAATATTTGTTCAAAAATGATTCAAATTATTTTCCTATAAGTAAGCAATACATATTATAAAGATTGATACATTTTATTTGCCGAATACAACTTGATAACAGGATTTGATCTGAAGAAATGCAAACTGTTTCTTATTTCCTCTAGAGAATTTTTCTAACAGCATTTACACATGTAGTGTATGCATTTAAAACGATAAAAACTACTTTTGAATATAAATGGCATTAGATTTTTGCTTTGCTTAAATAATTTCTTAAGATATGCTTTCAAAACCAGTTTAACTTCAAATACGTTTCAATTTCGCTTATGATCTTTGAATAAAACTCGCACACAATTTAAACAACTTTTAAAATATATAGCCCCAAAACATATAAATAACACATTGTGGAATAAATCTTAATTTATACTTTGTGTAGTCATTTTCAAAGTCCCTTGCAAGAATGAATATCAGTCCCTATCAGCAACCAAAAGAGATTAAAGTTTATTTGAATTACAATTTTCCATCTAACTACGAAGAGAAATATAAATTCGACACTTGCCACCTAAGGGGTAAATCAATTCGATATTCATTGATAAGATATTTTACTGTTGGGGTTTCAAAAAAGTTTACATGAAATCTGTTAGTAAGACATCGTGATCTACAAATAATCTTTTCGTAAACTTGAATCAAAGCTAATATGATTTTTCTATTTGCTATGAGCATTTCTTTTTACTGTTTTACAATGGGGATAAATAGTTTATGTATGATCAGTATTCCTTTTGACAAAGGTAAATCAGGAAGCCTTGAGATATTAAAAACAATATGTCTGAGGGTATTCAAATTGGGATTCTAAATGGAGGTGAAATGATGGTGATTGCTGTGAATTTAACGTTGTCAAAATAAAGCTTAAAACAAACCAATTATTATTCATCGATGTGCAAAATTTTTTGTTTATGGTTCAGGATGTTTCTTGCTGAACTTTGGTATAAATGGAAAGCCAAAAAATTAGTGTAAGGTTAGTTAATTTTATGCGTTTTCCTTTTTTTTAAATCTTATTTTAGCGGGTGAAATACTTTTCCACAAATTTTATTCTTTCAAATTTTCGATTTGTGTTCAATTATTCAAACGTTACTTTTTATTATTACTATTTAAATATTTTTAAGTGCATCTTTATTTTAAAACTGAATCTTAGTTTTGAGTATAATTCTTGCTTTTAAAGTAACTCGAAATTTACTATCTTTAAAGATACTATTGTACCATATTATATTACATATATTTGAATAAAATATTGTATTTTTAGTTTAAGTCAATATTTTATAATCTTTTAAAGTATAAAATCCATCAAGGGTGATTTCATCTAAATAGAAATAACATGTAATTATTATAAATAAGATTACTTTCCCCAAATGAAGAATAAGTGATCGATGTTTAAAATGCTCCAAATGAAGAATTCTGATCATATTTAATTAATTTTATTTTCAGCTGAAAATGTTTAAGAGAACTATGCTTTGAAAAGAATAATAGTTTCAAATACATAATTAAGTTTAAATTAATTCTCTGTTTTTGACAGCATTATGAACTTTTAAATAATTATTAATGTATCATATGAGAATTATTAATGCATATTATATTTGAAATACTTTCAAATGTTTCGTATATTGCTTTCTATCTGGAAATAATTAGATTTAGATAAATTAGTTTTAGAAAACTGGAATGCATTTTCCATATGCTAAAAACTCATCAAAATGAAATAAATTGAATTTCATGAAATACGTATCTATCTTTGAAGTGAGTTAATTTAATTTCATGGTTTCCAATTAAAACTGAAGTATGTTTTAAAATTTAAAAATGTTCAAAAAAGTCATTTTAAAAGCCTTATCATCACGCAGCTAATAATCATCAAGGGAAAGTCTTATTTAATTTATTTGAAACGGAATGAAGTTTTATTTAGAAATATTGCAATGGCAACAAACTAATTGCATCAAAGCAATTGTAAATTCCATTTCCAAAAACACAAATGTCGTGACTATCTCTAATTTAATATGATTGAGAATTCCGTCATCACATGTTTACGATTCCGTTTGTGAGTTTAAAACATAATTAAAATAACACTAAATATGAAATTTTTATTTGTTTTTCAATTAAGACCAAGAATAATACGATTTTGACGTGATATCTTGTATAATTTAATTACAAAACACTAGTTTCTGCGTATTAGCAGAACGTTTTGTGTACGAGACAAAAAAAAAATACATAACTATCCTGCGAAAATATTGTAATTTGATTAATACTACGAGAAATTCATCGAAGTTTGCATAAAGACATGACTTTAGCTTTTTTTCATGTCATAGCTGGTGTTTGCTTAAGACACCTCCAGTACATTAATTAAGTTTTGCCAGAGACTGTTGAAGAAAAAGACCTTTAATTGAATCCACTATTTTTTTTTTTTGGCTTGAAGGTAAAATAAACTTTGCTGCCTCATCTTTACAAAATGATAGGACAGAAATTATTTTCTTATGGTGGCGGGATAGATGAAAAATAATTTTTTAAGCGTTACGTCCCTTTTCGAGTTTTTAAATTTACTCTTTTCCTTCTAGCGTCGAAAGTGTTTGGTTTGTCAAAAATTATCTGTAAAAACACATTTGTATTTATATGGTTAATGAGATTTAGGAAGATCCTTAGCAAGTTTTCTCATGAAAATAACTTATAAAAAAAAGAGCCAATTTTTTTGTTTGTAAAACTCAATGATATTGGATGGCGTAGAAATCTTTTTTTCTAACTAATAAGAAGCGGAAAGGTTTAAGAGCTGATAGGATTTTATTTAATTTAAATTAGGTCATTTAACTATTTTATGAAGTTATACATCGTACTGTATTATGATGCATATTTTTAACATGTATATCTTTTTTTCATTAACCAAGTTTTAAAAAAATTGAATGTGATGTGTGATGTTTCACATCCCTAGATTGTACAACGACCTTTCAATTACCTCTCAATAAAAGACATTTGATACTCTGGTTTTAAATGTATGTTTTAAGCTTATGATATTTTTAAAAACTTTATGGTTACGTCCAAAGTGTAATATGAACTCGTATTCTAAGTTTGTAGTAAGTGGCTCTTTATTTTTCAGCAATACCCTTAAAGCTAAAATAGTTTCATGAGTTATTTTTTTCTTATTCGAGATAGTGTGGATGGAGACAATAGTTTGCAAAGGGTGCGCTGCATAATGTTTGGGTTAAGTAACATTTTTATTTGTTCTAGGGTTGTCTGAAATATTAAGAAACTACCTATTTTATTAATTTTAAAATTTATTAAAATAACTATGATATTAAAAAAAAACAATTCCATAAACAATTAAAAAAATCAATTTTGAACATTTGTACTTTTATTAATTTATACGTTCTTATAACGGCTCAGTGGATGAGAGGTTAAATGTGTCCGCCTAGTAAACCCAAGATCGCAGGTTCGAGCCCCGGCTGAGTCGTCGGATTTTCTCGATAGGAAAATCCTGGGCACGCATGTCATTTGATTATGTGGCATGCATAATATCCCTGGAAGACATCTTTTTGGCTTGGGTTCTCTAGGCAAAATTAAATCTCGGTATATTTTAACATCCAGAGAGAGCACAGATTCATTGTAATATGTGCATCAAAATTGGTAGTGAGACAAGAAAAATGACTCTCGGTTCTGGGGAATATGCTGAGTCTGCAAAGGATTGACTGCCAATGCTGCAGCCCTATTAGAGAAAAAAAAGTTCTTATAACTACAAAATGCTTAATTTTTCGCATAATAATTTTTATTACATTTTAAACTGAAAGTGAAATTATACGAATTTTAAAAAAGACTTCATACATTTATTTTCTGGGTAAATTACATGCGAACATTTTTATCTACAATGTGATGCGTTCAATAATGTTTTAAAGCTGTAATTGAAATTTTAATATTTAGAGACATCAAATGATGACTGTTAAGCTTTTAATTAAAAAAAATAGGAAGTTATTTTTGCTTAAAATTTTATTAAAGTAATTTCATTTTGAAGTTCTTGGAGTTTGTACAAAAAAAGCAATAATTTTTTGTCAATTGGATTAATATTTGCGTAAACGAAATTCATGTACATTTTCAATTATCATTTTACTCTACAAGAATGTTATTTTCACTTAGCAATCGTGGAATGGAATTCTGCTCATCACAAAGTTTCCAATTTTTATTACAATTTAATTTAAATAACTTATGCAAGTTTTAGTGATAAAAAAATAATTTATTTTATTCTTAATGGGAACTTCCACTCGAACAATTTTTACACTTTTAAACTGATTCCTACCTCAGTGTACATCTCACTCTTCTTTCTCAAAAGTAATTTTTAATGTTGAGAAAAAAAAACTTATCTCCTCTAATGGATTATAAGTAAGCGTAAATATAATTATACTATTCTTTATTTAACGCGCGAAAGTATTTTTCTTTGTGAAAAAAAGTTTGCGTTAGTGCAAGTATTATATACGTTTTTCTCAATCAATGTAAATGGTCCCTTGATGGTAATGAAACTGGATTTAGTCTCAACTTTCACACACTGCTTCCATTAGCCGAGCACTTTCTCAATTTTTATGCAGTTTTAAACAGCACGAAGTCTGTTCTGCCGGAATAATTATCGATTCTTTAAAATTAAGGAAGCTTTCACACATCCAGAGAGATAAAAAAAAGTATTTTTAAGAGGTCTTCTTCGTGAGGAAACTCTAGGTATCGGGTGTTATTCCGCCAAATTTCCTATTAGTCGCCAAAAACATTTTCATTTCTTAGGATTTTTATTCGAATATATTTTAATGGTAAAATTTTAAAACATGATTTATTATGCCTCTGTATAGTAAAACTAAGTCAAAAAAATTTAATCAGCAGAAATGCATATTTCTGTACAAGTGAAAATTCTCACATCGATTTCTCTAGATCTTGGAAGTTGTAGAATTTTTTAAAACTAAATTTTAAAGAAATAAATACTTTATATGATAAGAAAGTTATATCTGGTTTATTTTAACAATTAATAGTTTTATTCCGAAGTCACTTGGTGATTATAAATTGTTTTTATATAAGGCATAATTAAATACAATGATTTCTAAATTTAAAATGTTTACTACCTCTTTGATTATCTTTATGAAAAATAACTTTTGAAAATTTATAATATTACATCAGTAATTAGGTAAAAAGGATATGTTATGCTCTAGACGTTTTAAAAAGTTTTTTTAATGGTTTATTTCCACAAAGCATACTTTATATGCTAAGTCTTCAATATATGCTTAGTTATTTTAGACAACACTGCAAATTCTGGTATCAAGTAAAACAATTATAGTAAAGTTGAAAGTTTTACAGGTTTTGACCTAGCTATCCTAGAAAGCAATGATAAAATTGAAGTAAAAATTAAATATAACAGATTTACCATCTTGGTGACAATATCTTTGTGTTGGTGACGAAACGATACATTTTCGGGAAAAACACCGATAACAGGAAGTCTTTAATTTCATTTTTTAAGGGGGGAAATGCAAGGATTTTTTTCCCTTGTTAAAGCATGCGTCGTGCGTAATGGCAAACTAACTTATTTACTTATAAACAATGAAAGCATGGTGAGAAAGGGAAATATTTCCTTTCGGTGGTAGAAGGTATCGTTTTTAGGTGCTTTTTTGGAATCTGAAATTGGATGATAAAATGCTGCAAGACTTTAAGAGCTAAAAACGAAACATACCGCTGACTTCAGAGGGAATATATAAACAACCTTTTTTGTGTCTGACCGACAATAGCGGAAGCATGGCTTTTTAATCCTTTTTCGGATCCCCACCCCTATGGACTTAACACACTCTCTCTCTCTTGAAATACGTTTATTTTTGGTTGTGACTCTTTCATATTTTCATTGGAAAAAAACATAGGAGTTTCATTAATAAACTCTAGTTTCCACTCATTTGAGTGTGTGTAATTTTATTAAAAAAAATTTACAACCAGTTTTACTTTGTCAGCTTGAAAATTAAAGATCCTTCTGATTCTACTGAATTTTAAACTTGGAATTATAGAGGAGTAATTTATAACTATCTGCAACATAAATACAAAATTTCAAAACAATTAAAGAAATATAAGGTTTTGAAGGCATTAAAATTATCTTAAGGGGTACATAATGAACACTAAAGATTTCGATTGGTAGTTGAAAGTCAAGTTGTGTGTCGCACCAAATATTAAAAAATAATTTTATAAATATCTACTTGGATATCTCAATGCTCTTCAATTTCCTTAACGTTTGCTGCATAAACAAAATATCGTATTTCACATCTCTGCTTGTATGCATTCCCCTTTCATAATTTAGTACATGAAAATTAGTATTTTTTTTCGAATCCACTGGGATTTTATTTTGTACATCTTTTAAACGAAACACAACCGCAAAGCAATCATGAAACTCCTAATTAATGCAACAACTAATTGCACAAAAACGCTAATTATGCAAAACAGAAATTATGCAAAGTAATCAAAATTTGGGACTACCAAAAAACTCAACCTAATTATCAAAATAGGCAACGCAAAAAATCCAGGAATAGTATTCTCAGAGGATGCCATCTTTAATTTTAAGTTCGTTTGAAATTTGAGCGAAGAATGTTGCAAAAAAGCTTCTCATCTTCATTAAGCTGCCAGATAATAAGCACGAGATGAAAATATTTGCAAGTAGCAGCAGTGGGGAATCTTCTAATTTTAATTTCGAATTCTGTTGGCGAGCCCGCAGGTGTATCCAAAAAGGAGTGAGGCTAAATTAAAATCTGTGGATTTGTAATTACTTTTTTACGGGAAGTGAGGAGGGGATGGGGAACAAAATATCAAACAGTACTTTGTGACTTGTCCTTTTGATAAATAAAAACGATTTGTTATTTAGAAAGCATCGACAGTGTTGAAAATCGGTTCGATCTGATTGTTCTCGAACTCAACTTTTTGCCCAGAATGAATTTGGCTTTACTTTCACAGGTGTTGTGTTTGTTATTCACAAATTTAAGCACACTACCAAGAAAAACAATTTCATTGTTGAAGGGCTATTAGTTTCATTATTATTTTATCTAATTTGATTATTAAAATTTAAATTGTTCCAATAATATAAACTTTAGGTCATAAATATATTATTCTTAAGAAATTTCAATTGATGGTTTGTGTTGGACAGAAATTGAAATAATATTGTTACATTCAGTTTGCTGAAATTGAAATTAATTATTTTGTTATGCAGTTCAGTGGTAATGCTTATTTTAAAGAATCTTTTCGAGATTTTGCGAACAAGTATAAATTGTTTTATACTCCTTGACGAATATTACATATTTGTTTATACCGGTCATCTGACCACTCTTTGAAACCTTGACTCGTTTCGCCCCCTCTAGGGATATTTCGATGTGTAGTAAAGACGCTCCGCGTCGAGGCTACAAGTGTTATTTTCGATCTCCGATCTCCGACGAATATTACTTTGGTGTCGTGTCGGTCTTCAGCTTTATTGTAAAGTCGTAACATAGCCTTATTGTAAAGCCATATATAAACTGTTACAAAGTATCGTCAGTTGAAAACTCAAACAATTTGATAGAAGGTTAAGTATGGTTCATGAAAAATCAGGATCAATAAAAACTCGTTCTCTAAAATGACTGGGTATTTGCATTTTTAGAGCGGGGGGACTTTGAAAAGGGGGTGGTGAAATAATTTCTAATATCGTTTACGGGAGAGCGGTATGTCAACTCGACACACACAAAAAAGTTAGTTTTTTTTTCTGCACTTGTACTCAAGAGTTTTAACTTAGTGATGGCTTTGATTGCAAATTAGCTTTCTGGTCGATGCGTCGAAAGTAAGTTTTATTAATGCGGTCGCTTTTAGCGGAGGTTCATATTTCTGCACCGCAGTAAGAAGGAAAAGGGCGGTTTATCAGTTTTATAATTCTTGATATACGCCGTTTTCCAATAGGTACTTCTAAAAATATTTCAAATCAAAATGTAATGATTTTTCTCAATTTGGTATGATGTATAGGACCTGCGAAGTTAATTAAAATAAGGTTGTTTATTACAATATATTTCTTATTTTTATAGAATTATTAGTAATAAATGGGTAAATGGAATTTTCTAATTAAATTTGGAAAATGTATTTCTAGTAAAATTATTTATTCGGGTTTTCAAACTTAATTTATTTCGTTTTATGAAAATTCAATGTGTTTTTTTTAAGTAGAATGTTTTCTGTATATGTATATTTACAGAAAATGTGATGCACGTGTATTAACTGTAGGTATAATTACAAAAAATATAACTCTTGCTATAGTCCAGTAAAATAAAACATGTTGGTATACAAAAGGTCAAGTAGTTCTGATTTTTGGATATGTTTTAAATATTGGAGGTTTAATTAAGAATCCAAGTTTTTGACCTTGGGGCGCCGCCGCTAGCTGCGCCCCAAGGTCAAACGTGGGTCTTTTTTTTGTTTTTGCAGATTTACTCCATGAACGGTCAGTTTTACAAAACAGTAATGAATGTAAGAATTAAAGATAAGTAAATATGCTACAATTTGAGTCCAAGCTTGTGTTTTTAAGCCGAATAGTTCCTAAGATACAGCTCCTCAAAGTTAGTGTAAATTGGAAAAAAATTGCCATTTTCAAAATTTATCAATTTTTTTCTCCAAATTATTGATTTAATAGCAAGGTTATATCAGTGTAATTAATTTGTACGCGTTACCAAAGGGTAATTTAAGGTTTCGGATGCTTTTTTATGTTTGTGTTTCATTTTTAAGATAAAAAAGCCTTGCCACCGCGCGTGCGCCCCAAATGGAAAATTTGGATATCGCGCCTCAATGTTCAGTAAATCTGTCGTAAAAGGTTGTTACCATACAAGGGCCAAGTAGATTTTATTTTTGAATATATTTTATGTATTGAAGGTTTAATTAAGAATTCAAGATTTTGACCTTGGGGCGCCACCCGCGGTGGCGCCCCATGGTTCAGTAAAATGGTGGTATACAAAAAGCACGTCCCAAATGGAAAATTTGGATATCGCGCCCCAACGTTCAGTAGACCTGTTGTAAAAAAAAGTAGGGTACCTTACAGGGCTCGGGTAGTTTCGAATTTTTGATATGTTTTATGCATTGGAAGTCTTTTTGAGAATCCAAGTTTAGACCTTGGGGCGCCGCCGCGGGCTGCTCCACATCAGAAAAACGGCAAAATTTTCTCTTTTTTTCATATTTATTCTCGAAAAGGGTAGTTTTACAAAATTGAGACAAACAATTAAATAGAGATAACTTCCACATCTTCATGTATAAATTCATTGGACATTGAATCGTTCTCCTCATTTTCAGCGGTGTCAAGCACAATAATATCCGCAATGTTTTCACAAGCCTCTCCCATGTCACAGCTGCACAGGTAGGAACATAAGAGTCCTGCTTTTCGACACCCGCAAACATTCTTGCAGCCTTTTTTACAGTTGCAAGATATCATTTTAAGGAGGTATTCGGGAGCTGCATCCCTTTCCATTTTGAGGGGGGATAGACCACATCGCGTGCGTTCCCATCCCCATTCGAGAGATTGGGGATGGGATTCGAGATCGTTGTATTCATTACTTTGTTGTAAAACCTGCCTTTCATTGCTTAAATCTGCAAAAACTAAAAAAAAGTCCGACGTTTGACCATGGGGCGCCACCCGCGGTGGCGCCCCAATGTCAAAATCTTGAATTCTTAATTAAATCTTCAATACATAAAATACATCAAAAAATAAAATCTACTTGGCTATTGAAAAGTCCGACGTTTGAACATGGGGCGCCACCCGCGGTGGCGCCCCAAGGTCAAAATCTTGAATTCTTAATTAAACCTTCAATGCATAAAATATATCCAAAAATAAAATCTACTTTGCCCTTGTAAGGTAACAACCTTCTACGACAGATTTACTGAACATTGAGGCGCGATATCCAAATTTTCCATTTGGGGCGCACGCGCGGTGGCAAGGCTTTTTTTGATCTTAAAAATGAAACACAAACATAAAAAGGCATCCGAAACCTTAAATTACCCTTTGGTAACGTGTACAAATTAATTGCACTGATATAACCTTGCTATTAAATCAATAATTTGGAGAAAAAAATTGATAAATTTTGAAAATGACAATTTTTTTCCAGTTTACACTAACTTTGAGGAGCTGTATCTCAGGAACTATTAGGCTTAAAAACACAAGCTTGGACTCAAATTGTAGCATATTTATTTATCTTTAATTCTTACATTCATTACTGTTTTGTAAAACTGAACGTTCATGGAGTAAATCTGCAAAAACTAAAAAAAGACCCACGTTTGACCTTGGGGTGCAGCTAGCGGCGGCGCCCCAAGGTCACAAACTTGGATTCTTAATTAAACCCCCAATATTTAAAACATATCCAAAAATCAGAACTACTTGACCTTTTGTTAGGTAACCCCCCCTTTTCACGACAGATTTACTGGACTACTATGCATCTTTCAATAAGAATTTTAAATAAAAAATATATATATTGTTTTGAAATAAAAAGTAATTTGAATTACTGACATAAAATTCTTGAAGAACTTAAATTGTCTACTTTTCTGATACTATATCATTCATTTAAATATTTATTGAAAAAAGTGTATTTGAAACAGTAACTGTCACCTAGAACCACTTCCGTCAAATAAAAAAAAACGAAATGTTTACTTGAAATAAAGTTTTGGACTAACATACTTTTCTAACACTTATTTAAATTAAACAGTAAAATTTCTTGTTTTTTAATAGTGTAAAATGTAAAAAAAAATTAGATTCAAGACACCACTCATTTAGATATCGATATAAAAAGTAACCGATTCGAATGAAACAAAACAAAGGAGGCTAGAAATAGGCAGCCGGAAACGATTGCACTACACTATTACACTACATGAAGCAAAACAACCAAGAAACGCATTATCTCGTCTTGTAGCTTATTTCTTAAGAAACATCCAGTGATGCCCTTTTTGTGTGTGTTTATATTTACTGCTTATGTAATTAATTTACTATGATTTTTAATTTAAGTGAACTATAAATTCAACCAATTTTAAACCAACACCCCTTTTTTAAAAAATAAAATATGTTTGTTTTGTGTTTGCATGTATGTGAACTCAGAATCTTAAGTCTTGTAACTAAATGTCCAATAATTAAAATAAATCCAAAGGCTATTTATTTACTTTCTAATGATATACTAGAAAATACTATCTTTTTTTATATTTTACATAATATCAGCAATATTATGTATATATATATATATATATTTTAAAAAGTTTTAATATTATCTAACATAATCCGAAAAAATAAACTAAATACCTGCTTAAAATAAACATCTTAAATAAGTTTCAAAATCCCATTACTGTTCGTTTTGAAATTACGAAAACTAATACGACTTTAAAAAAAATGAAATTTTTTTTAAACTTGCTCTCTTTTACTAATTCCAGCCCCAACGAATGCACTTAATTTTCTCCTTAAAAAGATTTACGCCTCAAATCTACTGCATCCTTAAATATTAACTCCCTGACGCTAATCTTAAAAATGCAATTTGCGTTTCCACAAAACCAAAGTAAAAAAAATCGCAATTTTAAATATAATTTCGGAACTTATACCTTTTTAGTGCCCCCTTTTCATCTCCAGTTTAATTAAACGAACTTTTACGAAAGTGATGCACTAACTAATCTTCAAATGTTGGGAGCTCTTCTTGAAATTTTTGCTCCTTCCTGAAATTATAAAAAAAAATCAGATGTTAATTTTCTCTCATCTTAATTTAAACCGAAAACCCTGCAGGTTTCTGCTGCGTGCTTTGAATTTGCTTTTTTTTCCACCAAATATCAGCGTTTGTAGCGTTCTTTCCAATTATGATGAAATTACGCGAGTTACGCAAATTTGCATAGCTGTCGTGTTCCTTCGTCTTAGGCAGGTCCTTCCTAAAATCTAATGAAATGCCACCACAGTTGGCGCTAAATCTTTATATTAGAAATTGTATTATAAAAAAAATCACAGTACGAGAGCAATTGCTTTATCCACAAATTGTAATAACTAATGAATCTTCAAATAAATGTAGGGTGCGTTAGAAAATTCCGAAAACTTCATAAATGACACACCTTAAGAAACTATAACTTTATGAAAGAATAACTGGGTCCGGGCATCGCCAAAATAGCTGCCAACCTATAAATGGCCCCGTGCAGCCAAAAATGTCCGACGAATAATACCCCGTGTAGGGGAGTGCACGTTAAACATCCTTCAATGTCCTAACGCTGCGTGCAATGTCGCCCTTAATGGTTGTGTTGGGTGCCTATTCAGGTGGTGGCTTATCACCTGACTGTGGTTCTAAAATACGACGCCCGTCGCCAATAGCCCTCGTGTAGCTCTAGTGCGACGATAATTCAAAACCTGACCTGAAAGAATAACTATTTAAGTAATTTTTAATTAAAAATTCTTACAGCAAAATATAAAACAAAACAGTTTCATGAGGAAAAAAATACGATTTCTATTTTTGTAGGAAAATAACTATCGTAACCAAGTACTTAAATGTTAGCTATTTAATTTTTAACTTCTCCACTATTCTAATATATTACTCTTAGGTATAAAGCAATAAAGCACTTGTGTGGCTGAAACAATGCCTCCGCCACTCATCAGAATGTTTTCGGTCCTAAACCAAAAAACCCTCATACGAATTTGTGAAGAAAAATAAATTCAACTTAATCACGGGTATCTGTGAGTATACTGGGACAAATGTCCTCGTTAGATCAGAGGAGTCATATAACTCAACGATGTTATTTTGAGGTGACAATCGAAATTTAATTAACAAAATATTGTCTACTTTTTGATGTAGTTCATTTCTTAAAAAAGTGAAAAACATTTTGTTATCTATGTAACGATACTCATTTCGTGAAATAGCTTGCGAAACAAATTTTGTTTATTTGACGAAAGGTTTCATTGGAGCATTTTCAAGGCATCATTTTGGCGAAATGATCAAATTTTCGTTAGATTTGAGCACTCATTTCTGAGCGTGTGCTGTGTATCGATAATTTAATGAAAATGCATGTGATTGTGGGCACAAAAAAAAAAAAAAGAATCGAACTCCGAATGACCAATTTTTTTTCGAATAACTAATATTCACATTATGCAACTATTATGTTACTATTTTATTGGTATAGCGAAATATGTAAACTATGAAGCAGTAATAATTTTCCTTAGAAAATGTGCAGATTCCTTGCAGTTTGAGAAGATGTCTTAGTAGTTCCTAAATCATTTCTTTAAATACATTCACATTCTTGCAAACTTAACAAATGATTCAGAAATAATTGAAAATTTTACTGTTTTTAATTTGAATGAGAATGAAACATTGTGTCTCAACATGCATTACAAATACGCATTGCGGAAGCTCCTATTTCTAAATTCCAACATCGGCACCAAACAACTAAAGCTCATCGATTGCCGTCCTTTTTGCACCTAATGACTCAAAAAACAAGCCAAAAAACAAAATCATCATCTCATTTGTGCTCTGTTTGTAGAATAAAAAAACCAAAACGGAGGGATAATGGCCGCGTTTTTCTCTAACGATGTCAGCTTCTCCTAAAAACAACGCTTCATTTTTATCTTATATTTCACATCCACCGGCTTCATTATCCTTAACTACGAACGTAAATGACGAGTTACACGAAATTAAAAATTCTTTTGTCTTTTTTTGCTATGTAAAAAAAACTGAAAGCTCATTGGCGCTTGGTATAGTTTTTTCTAGAGTTATAAGTAAGGGTAAAAAAACTTTTTCCCCTCATTACGGGGCTGTAATTAGCATTTCATTCATTAGGGCCTTTGTTCTTTTTTTTTATATTCGGAAGAAGCGCTAATGGGGCTGGCCGGTGTTTCAAACGTAGTTTCAAACTCATTTGTCAAAAAAATTCCTAAGAACGGGGATGTACAAAATAAATTAAGGAGAAAAAAATGCACAAGGAGCATAATTAATAACATTTAGTAAATATTTTTTTAATTATTAGTGTGTTAGCTAATGCTCCAAATGGCATTTTTGATGGCTTTTGTGTTCCTTTTCCATTTTTTTAGAAAGAATTTGTTCGATGCAAGTGGTTCCTAAATTACTTTTGCATTCACAATAAATTTTTTTGTAAATAATTTCAGTAATTGTCCATTATTTCTATTATAATCTTCCAAAAATTGTTACGTGTGACTCGAAATAATTTCAAATTATTTTGTTTCAACACTTCATTATTCTAACTATATTACAATTATTTTTGATTAATTCTGTTTTCAATTAGGCATTTATTTTTACCTTTGATATCAAAAGGTTGCAAGTGAGGCTTAAAATGAAGATTGAGGAAAAAGTAACAAGTTTCATAATGATACCTTTAAGAAAGATAAAAAAAACACCTAGAAACATTATTAAAAAAAATAGATACTACTATGAAAACCTAATCATATACATAAAAAATTCCTACATTGTCAAAGCTATCTGATTTTATTATATTCTTATATGTTCTCTAATGGAGGCTTTGGATAACAGGAGGAAAATTCTCCTCAGGTTAACCAATTTACCTGAGATGTTATAGATGATGTACTAACTAGGCATTAAACACTTTATTCATGTTTTATGATTGTTCGGGTCGGACTATTGAGTAACTTGATAGGTGAGGAATTTTTTAAAGGTATTACTCAATCGACGCATATGACAATTTTTTCGAATGCATATCCTATCTACCTATCAGACATGTCACTGATCACAGAATGATATCCAACATGTTAATAAATATCATTGTCTAAGGAAACAGTGCCCACCTCGGTTGTCATAATGTTTAACATGGTAATATGGGGTAAAGTTAGAAAATGGTTTTCGTGTTTGTGTATCTCGCTAAAAAACATTGATACAATGAGAACATATTGATGTTAGGAAACCCAAAAAATTTGCTAATAAAACTCCGATTTATATATACGCGTGGACACACACGACCATTGAATTTACTATGGCTAAACGTAAAACCCGATTGTTAATTTCTGCTTTACTCAAAAGTAAAGGACGCAGTTACTCTGATTCAATGCAGACAGCTGATTTAGTGTTTATTTCGATAGCGATAATTTTGCCGGTATTGAACTCTTCTCATTTAGGCCATATATAATAATATATAATAATATATATAAATATTCTCATTTAGACCATATGAATGTGTTACTTGATGAACTGTTCTTGTGACATCAGAATACACTTTTTTTATTGTTTTTATAGAGAAAATCTCAATTTCTTTCCTTTACATTATAAGTTTTGCAATTTTATGTAAGCATCTTACGTATTTATAACGTGATTACTGATTTAGAGTTACATGTAAGATGGTAATTGGACGTGGTGTGTTAACAAATAATCCTAAACTCATGAAGATATCTTTCTCGTACAATAATATTATGAATTATGGTATACAAATGTATTCAGAAAATAAGTTTCTCGACAAAAATGTTTCAGGTTTGGCTGTCATAATATTTCAATGCAAAAACAGTACACACTTTTAAAACAATGTATTTTAAATTTTAGAAAAAAACTGAGCAATTATAACGAAAGCATTATGTGTTTGAAACTTAAAAAAACCTAATTTCTAAAGCTTTTGTATGAATTTCTAATTAACAAACCACTCCGATGCATACTTAACATATTATAATTACTTTCTTTTTTTTGCATACACGATTCCGTGTACAACAAATGGGCGGTGCCTTGCGAAATGCAAACGCAATTCTCCTTCATTTGCGACAGTCCTTGATTTGTTAAGCTTAATTAGTCATTAGCTAAAGCCCTCATTTTTTATTCCCTAACAAAGATTCCAGCAAGAAAAAAAATCCCTATAGGGAATAACAGCGCAGAATGAAATAATGGTTTCCTGTAACTCTACATTAATGATTCACTTGCCAAACCGAATGAATTAAAACGAAAGGAAAAAGAAACAAATTTGCTAATGAGAAACTTGGAATGAAGCAATGTAAAAACTTAATTACTAGTTCTCCTTTTATTCTGCTTAATTCGGAGAGACCGCATTAAAAGGAGCTGGATTTTGTGTTTGAATTTCTTCTATTTTTTTTCTTTTCTTTGAAAACGTTTTCCTGTAATTAGTTTTTATATGCTGATGTTTTTCGGTTTCTTCGGCGAAAAGATGAAATTTGCGTTTTTTAGGTCCCGTAATGATATTTCTTTGAGTCGGTTCCTGTTTCTGTTAATGAATGTTTCAAAATCAATTTCGTTTTCGATCACGGGATGGTTCTTTGAAGAAAATTTAAGAATAGATAAATTAAATTCTGAATTCTACCCATGCGTTTTGGAGTTGTTCAAACGAAACACGTTAGTTTCGCTCCGTGTTAACTTGACGTACCTGATCCAGTTATCATATTCTATTATTCCTCCTTAATTGACAATTCCGTGTAACTCGAAAATGAAACTTCTTTAGACTGGACTTAGAATTTACAATTAATTTCCTGAAATATGTAAGTTTGTATTTTAGAACTGTAATTTATTTTAATTTATCATCCATTTCTATAATTTTGAATAACGCAGATAGTTTTTATAGAAAAGCAGCATCGTAAGCATTATTGCAAAAAATATATTAAGGAAACAAAAACTTATGATGCAGAAATCAAACAGAAGTGCAAAAGGGGAGGAAAATGGTTATTCAAATTGGAGACTCAAAACAAATTATTATAATATATTTGTTTTTAAAAAATTCAGTTGACCGATATTTTGCGTTTAAAAGAAAATTATTTTAATCAAGTAAATAAAGCGTTCGATATTTTCCTTTTGCATACCACAGGTTAACTAATTTTTTAAAAAAAATGAATAAGGTAGTGTAATAACAAAATGATATACGGTACCAACAAAATGAAACATAAAAGAAACTATAGCAAAATAATTACCGAGACTTCGAACAAAAGTCGGTATTAAAAATATTTCAATTGTTCATTTTAAAAGTTTTTTTCTAATTAGTTATGTTCCTTTAACAACCATTTAAAATTACGAAAAGTTTTGATACGCGTATAATAACAAAATACACACTAAAAAACGAACAATACCCCCGCTGCTTTTTTAATTACCTTTCAAAAGTCTTTGTTTAAAACATGCATATTAAAATTCATTGTTTCACGATTCTATTATTGTGACTATAAAAGACTCAATATTAAAAATACCTCTGTACACATTTTTCAGATGATTCTAAATCCCGCCACAATGTGTCGCGAACGAACAGCTATTGTTTTCACAAAGAACAATAAAAAAATACCTTTTTGTCATCATTACGAAACAAAGCTTCGTACGACCATGTACCGAAATCTACAATTAGTTCTTTTTCATTCTTTTGTTCCAAAGCACCCCTCACAATTTCATTTCTGGGGGTGGAGTCGGACGATAATTAAACATAGTTCGTGCTATAAGTTTTATATGGAATGGAACATGAAGAATGATTTCAACGTTTACAATGAACCCTTTTCTTAATTAGAACCCTGTACAAGTCATGTCTTTTGTTCCAATCGTGTTCTCTTCCCCTCTTTGTTCCCGCCTTTTGTAGCAATTGCCTCTGCTTTTGTTCTTACGTGGAACATCGTTTGCATATCTCGGAACGACGGTAATTCGACGACCGTTTCTTTGTTCTAAATTCTTTTTTGTTCTCCTCCCCCACCCAGGGTAATCTCGTTGCTAGCATTCGGCATTCAAATGGATTTTTCGGGCTCGTTTCTATTAGTTTCTTATTTGTACAGTGACAAAGGGACAAAAAAAAACCTCCGGTATAACAAAAGAAATTAAAACACTTCTATTATGAGGGTTCAGTCATTTGTGATTTTGTGTGTTGTAGAATTTTGATTGGATGCTTTTAATGTAGTTTCAGATTAAGCCGTTGGCTTTGCAGTGCAGGCTTTGAACTTTTATTCAATAAATTTTATTTCCAAACAAGGTTACAAAATTATGGCCTGCATATGCATGTTGATTGCAATTTGTCTAATTAAACAAACTTGGAATAATTTCCATATCTAAACTTAAAAATTTACTTTGGTTGGCAAATTGTCACAAATCTATTGTATTCGAAGCAAAGCTGAACAAACCCATTCTTTAATACTTCCTTTGATAAATAATTAACATTAATTTAATTTATGAAGCGCAAATTTTGATGAGGCACCAAAAATCTATCAGTTTTATTTAAAAAAAAAACTCAAACTGATGCCAGTGGATAAGAAAATGAATAAATTTCAGTTTGTGAATTATCATCACATTGCTATCGAGGATTGTCTTATTGAAACCCACCTAGCACATTTTAAAAATAAATCTGTTAAAATTTCCTTGATTTCTTTTAGTATATAGCCTAGTCTAGATCTAGTTCGAAAACATTATACCCAAACGTTTAAGAGTTAATAGAATGTTAGATTAATTGGAATGTCTTGTCAAGTTCTTAGCCAGGTCTTAACTGTTTGATGAAAATCAAACGTCTCATGAGATGAAAATACTAAAGGTTGAAACTTTTTGAAGTATAATAATAGAAAAAAGGACATCTATATCAAATAAATAGAATACTTCACTCTCTATGACTCCTAGCTAAAAAAATACAAAGTGTTCACTCTTAAAACAAAAGAGTGAAATCCACTCCAGTTGGTGAAGTGCATTTTCGACACCGTAAAGGCATGCATATTTACTCAGACTGAGTTAAAATCACTCGTTTGGAGTGATCCTGTCGGAGGTTTAACACACAAAGGATCCACTCCAAAAGGAGAAGTGCATTTTCCAGTCTGGAGGAGTGAAATCCACTCAGACTGAGTTAAATTAGGAGTGTTTGTTTTAAGAGTGTTGGTATTGCTAGAACTAAAAAAGATTTAAAAGAAGTATTTACTACCATTGAAAGTAATGCACTAAACATACAATTTGGCACTAATTGAAAAACAAAATATCCATGTCTATGACTGTTAGCAGTAAATTTAAATTTCATGGAAAATTGAAACTAACAAATTTGAACATGCTGTGAGCTTAAATTGCTTTGGTTAAAGTATGTGTTATGTGTTGGTAAGTATGTGTTATGTAAAGTAAGAGGTAGGTGCACCTGCTCTAAACATTTTGCTATGTAAAAAGCAAAATCGATTTTATTTTCTATCAGGCAAAATAAACTTAATAGAAATATAAAAAAATACAGTGGAGAGGTTTCGTAGATAACTTAAGATAAAAAAAATTAGGATCATCTAGAATAAAAAACGGAAAAATATTATCTAAATTTACGAAGATGAAATCTTTAGAGCAGTTTTAGTCACATTCTGACCCAAATTTTGCTCAGACAGCCATTAGTGCACAACAAAGAACTCCAAACCTTAATCCCCCTTAACAAATATTCAATCGCGCAAATGAATTTAAATTAATAGATACACAAAATATTGAATTATACTTAAAAATACATTTCATAAATAAATGTACAGTACAATAACAAATAAATCTTAATACATTTATATAAAGCTATAGAGGGCGATTAATATAGACACCAACCTCAAACAGCGCAATTTTTTTTATAGCAGCGGAACAAATTATAATATTTATAATATGCAAAAAATTTTCATAGCATTCTTGTATATCACAGATCTTTTGGTGCCAACTTTCATAATGACTTGTTTTCTTTTAAATAAAATAAATGCATTTGGTTTTTTTCATAGAGATCTTAATAAAAGTATTAGAGTGGAAGTCACGTGACCTATCTATGCTAACGACGGGACGAGCCTGGGGGCCGCCATCTTAGAGATAGGGACCAACTTTCTCAAGTGAAAAGTGCTTAGAATAAAATAAATTTAATTCTAAAATATTAAAAAAATAACATAAAAGTACTAGCTGCATTTTGGAATATTTTTAGTGACTTTAAAACAACTTGAAACGCTTTTCTAGTATATTTATAATATTTATTTTGTAATTTTAGAATTAAATTTTATTTTTTGAGTAGCATTTTTCTCTTTATGTGATGACAACACTGGCTAACTTGTCGCCACCGCCGCCACATTGAAGAAGAATACTCGAAAAATAAAATTTAATTCTAAAATTACAAAATAAATATTATAAAAATACTAGAAAAGCGTTTCAAGTTCAAAATATTCCAAAATGCAGCTAGTATTTTTATGGCATTTTTTTAATATTTTAGAATTGAATTCATTTTCTTCTAAGCACTTTCCACTTAAAAAAGTTGGTCCCGAACTCTAAGATGGCGGCTCCCATGCTCGCCCCGTCGTTAGCATAGATAGGTCACGTGACGTCCACTCTAATACTTTTATTAATATCTCTATGTTTTTTTAGATTGGCGCTTGTTTACTTTTCCAAAGTTTATTGTGTAAGAGATTAACTGGTAATTGGAACTATTTACACGCACCTGTTATACACCTTAAAAAGAAATTAGCTGATACAGTTTTTTGATAGTTCTAATTTTAACCTTTAAACGCCAAATGAATAATTTTCATTAACTTTCTTTAGCAGATTTATGATCCTTTATCATTTTTAAATTTTTTTCGAAGAATAATGTTACGTTTTTGCTCTTTAAACTGGAAGCGAAATTAATCAGTGTATCATTTAACTTTATATTATTTTGAAAATAAAAAAGATTTATCTGTGAATGAAAATTTTTTGTTTTCTTAATTAACAACTTTTAGCTGCCATAATTTCCCATTTTCACTGTATTTTTCCGCAAATTCAATTATTTTAATTTATCGTTTGATAAATTAACTTGCAATTTGAAGAATAAACATTCAGTAAAATTGATGCTTTAAAAATAGAAGCGAAACTCAACATATTTTTTATTTAAAGTTTAACTCTCTTTGCATCTTTCTTAATACACATAATATACCATCAAAAGAAATCTATTGTGATATGTACTATGATAATATTACAAACTTATTTATATCACAAGTAAATATTCCACTGTTTTATTTTATTTTTAAAAGAAATTTATCGTGCGTGGAAGAAATGGCAACAGTAGAAATATTGAATAAAAATAGAATTTTTCATTTTCTTGCTATTTATGTGGAATAAATTTTTAGTTATTTCAATTGTTAAAGGAAGGTAAAATGGATTTATGTATCAATTTTCGATACCGCAAAATCTTTAATAAAAGACAAATACTCAGGTTATTAGCTGACCTCGTAATAGGGATTGTATTGATCTGTAAATTAGTAAATTTTAATAGTATTAAGTAATTAAAATACTCGGTGTAAACGTATGATTTTGAAAAATGGTATTTCTCTAACAATGCATATTGACTCAGTCATAACTTTAGACTTGATTCGTAGCTTTAGATTTACCTTAAATTTTATATCTCTTTGGCTATTATTTTTAAAAGAAAAGCAAATTTGTTTTTTAAAAATCTATCTAAACCTCGATACATTTTTTAATAGTATTTGATTCCTTGCTAAATCTTAATAGACCACAAAAATGTGGTCCTTCAATTGGAATGTTTCAGAATGATATAACGATCTTGTTTTAATTTTTAGCCGTACTGAAATTCATTGGTTGCTTCGGTTTCACGTACTGCAAATTCATTGGTTTCACTTCAAACATTCAATTTCACTCTCAAAATGACCGATATAGATAAAAGATTTTTTTTATCTATGTGCAAGCGTTTTTTAACAAATATTTTAAACAACTACCATCATGGCAAGAAGTTTTTATTAAAAGAATTAAGTAAAATATTCTTAGAAAACTCATTTTCGAATACCAAAAACATAAGTAATATCAGGCAACAATTGACAACAAACCGTTGGAGACGTTGCTATCCACGACGTGAAATAACCCCGTTGAGTTTAGTTCTTTTATGCCCAAATCAATAAAGACTTAACATATCTTTGACCAATTATATGTTTTTTTATAAAGTAAACCTTTGCGTAATCAAAATGAAGCAGACTGGGTTCAGATAATGCCTAGACAAAACCAAACTTGGGTATTTTTTAGTTAACTTTTTGCCTTTTTTTTGGTCGAATAAAGTAAAATTAAGAAGTTCTAACACAACTGAAATAGCCTAGTTTTCTGTTATTTAAATATTTACTAAAATTAACAGGTACAAATATGTAATAAATTAGAAGTATCGATTATTTGAAATGTAATGTTAAGCCATATAAAAATTAAATTGAATTTTAATTTTTTTGTATAAATAATATTTTTGAGTTTTTATGTGCATTGAAATTTTTGAGGATGGAAAGTGAAAGAAATGGAATAGCTGGTACATTTTATTGCAGAAATTTTTTTTAATATTTTTGCAGAAATAGCTATGATTAAAAGCTAATAAAAGCATTTTTTTGTCTGCATATTTAAAAGATTTGTTTTTCCAAAATGCACTGTCAATTGTCATAAAATTTTTATTCCATGCTAATTATTAATGATTTTTTTATCTGAATTTTAAATCGCATCACTTCTTGCATTTGTGAAACATGAAATAAAGTATCTGTAGAACTTATATAAAATATCTTGTAAGGGGTGATAAATAAAGCTGAATACAAAATAAACTTAAAAAAACTTACAAATTATTTTCTTTGTAAAATATTAGAAGTGTTAAATGATGCATTTAAATTGATTAATAATCTATTTTAATAAGGGATTCAATAATTCTTTAAAATTCAGTTCAGCCTCTCCAAAAGGTTTTTTCTGGACTTCCTTATCAGGCTTCCCATTCATTGTCATCTTTTTCCACAAGATGGCGTTGGTTCTCCACTCACCAAACAAACACCTTAATAAAGAACAACAAAGTATTACAAATTTAATGATTTATTCCATCCTAGAGGGGAAAAGGGGAAAGATGAATTTGGAAAAAGGGGAAAAAGGGAAAAAAATGAATCAATGATAGGGGCATTACTCCTGTTGTTTTTTGATCATTGATTCAAGCCTGTGAAAGCTAATTTTTAAACAAAACCCCCTCGTTCTTTTATCATCTAATACTTTTCTCGACATTGGGGTTACTTTTTTTATTAAACAAAAAAATCCTTAATGGAAAATCCCTGTTATTTATCACCGTATTTTTAACAATTAATACCTCCTCGCCTTATTCTAGACGTTGCGTATTAAGAATAACGACCCCATTGGAAATTTAAGGACGGACAATATTTGGCGAGGAGTTTTTGATACATATTAGTTTTATGAGAAAGAGACGCGCCAAATATATAATTGTAACGGATAGTAATAACCTTTTCCTTGGCACGTTATGTTTCATTGAACGGGGTCCCAATGCATCAAGTTACGCTTTACCGTAGTAATGACATTTAAGGTTCATTTATCTTACAACATTGACGTGTAGACACAGAAAACCCATTACAGGAATGCCAAAAATATCGCCCATAAGATCGTAAAAAATGTATTTTTTTTTGTTATTATTATTATTCCACCGCTTGATTTTTCGCTCATTATTAAGGTTAACTAATGATTCTTAACTTCAACGTTGTTTTTTGTGGGCCATTAATTATTTGATTTGAGTTTTCTTTTCGCTAAGAAGGACGTTTTACCGCTTCTGGGTTTTGATAAATTTATTTACTGACTGTAATTAATGACGTGGAACTAAGAAATAATGTCTTTTGAAATATAAAGATCGATTTTACGTGCTTTGTTTTCATTTGAATTTAACTTCTTATCCAACTGTACTATTCTGTTTAAGAACATTTATGGTCATAACAGTCTTAACATTTATGATTAAAGGTGCTCCAACTTGGTTAAAACCTTTCACTGAACAATGTGCCTATGTGGTTCAAAGGTATTTGAATAAAGCAATAGGTTTACTTTTCATTTACTGTACTTATACTTGGCGCTTACCTAACGCACCATTTAAGCTTTTTTCATGCAATTTGACCAACTGAAGATACTAAACTCTATTTTCATGCATTAAAAAAGAATGCAGTGAAAGGCTAAACCATTCTTTCGTAATATATTCAAAATATACAATATTCAATGTATTAATAACATTGAAATACCCAAAATCAATAAATACAATAATAAAACATTCCAATAAATTGCTATTGATATATTTTTGAATATTTTTTCTATTCTACGGAACATGATTTTTTTTTGTATCAAACCTCAAACGTACCACTTCATTTTAAAAATCAATTTTCCGACCGCAATCACAATTTTAATCTCCCCACAATCTTTACCCTCAATATTACAAGCAAAAAAATTTAAACTTTATCACATCACCCCGAACCACAATATATCAACAAACCTTAAAAGTTAAAAAATATATTTTTGCAAAAAAATAACATCAAAATATATAGAAGAATGTTCAGTATTACTTCACACGTTGTCTTCAAGATCACAACTCAAACATTTTGGCTCCAATCAGTATGAAAAAGACATCAGTAGTGAACTTTGTCATCCAACCTTTGTTGTTCTTTTTTATCCCTGCAAAACAATATTATTTCAGCTTGGTATGTAGGCTTTCCAATTTATCTGATTTTAGTTTGCTAAAAATGCAACTATCAGAAATTTCATTTGTCAACAATTCTTGGGTCCATTGTATGTAATTATGATATAAGATCCTCATTCAAGTTGTCCATCTTTGAAAAAAATAATTGTGAATGATATAGTGATAGGATTTTTCTGGTGGAAAAAAACCCTACGGAGTAATAGTGCAAAAGTGTCGGACTGAATATACACCGATTAATGATGTTGTTCTGGTCAGGTACTAATTATCTAATACGCATCCGAACTTGCTATTTCATCCTGACTTGCCCGAAAAATTCTAAATCCTACCATGCTTTCAAATCCTACTAAATTGTTTTATTGTTTCATAATTTCACATGCAAAGTTAAACTTGTTTGTGCATAGTTGAACGCGTTGAAACTTTTTTACCACAGTGAAAGAGAACAGTTTCCATGTTAAAAAAAAGTCCCTTCTACAGTCTTTAAAACATAATAGTTAGCATTTTTAGTCATCCTAAACTTGCTGTAAGAGGGTGAAATGCACAGATTTTGTGTAAGAAATCCATTCATTGTAACTTAGTAATTTTTCTACGAAGAATTGAGAGTTCAATTCTTGAAGTTTTTTTTTTTAACTTTCGAGTGTTGGTTACATTTTTGTCAAGCCACGGAATGGATACGTTTTAGATAAAAATGCTTACCCCGTTCATTTTACGCATGCCTTTACAGGTCGGCGTTGCTCCGGTTACATCTGTTTTCATTGTAGACTTGATCTTGAAACGGTTTTAATATCGTTTAGGGATGAACTGTCGCAATTTAAAACTTATTATGTGCTTGGAATTCCTGTGCATGGGGAATGGAGAACGTTGGAAACGCTGAGTTTATTTCGCTGCAGTAGTGAAAATTTTTCATTGTACCCGTTGTTGGATATTGCTATGGGTGGAATAAATAATGGCGAAAGAAACATGTGCAGTTCTCAGAATGTTTCATTTAGAGACATTAAGCTGTCCAATAAAAATTTAATGAACTTTGTATTAGTTTTTAAGAAAAATCACTGAAAATGCGTGTTTTTTTACATCTGAAACAACAGTATTGATTGTATTCAAATTTTTGAAAGAGTGATCCGGTAACGCTTCAATTATTGTGTAGGTTGAAGTAAATTCTTCACTACAAATGTAGTGGGAGGAAATGAAGATGTTCGTTCTTCTGAAGTTGTCTTAAAAGTTTTAAAGTAGAAATTGAAATGAAACTTAAATAAAACATCAGAACGCTCCATGAATAAAAAAATGTGCTTTGCATTTGTACTTGGACTCTTTTTTCATATTGGAGCATATAATTATCGGGGAAAAGCTTTAAAATATTCTTAATCAGCCAGTTCGTGAGACTTAATGTAATGATATTATTTTTTAAAATATACGCTTAAGTTAATAAATGTATATTTACTATTGTTAAACTTTCAAACATATACAATCTACGTTGCTTTATAACTTCAAACTTCCCATGCATTGACTCAGCTTTTCAAAGAAAAAAATCTTATATAGTCGTCAGAGGATAAATATATAGACATACTAGGATAAATATATACAGAAAAAAATCCCTGGTCACTAGTGGCCACTCTGAGTCACGTGATCACAGATAAACCAAAAAGGGACGAAGAGGAAAATAAATAGAGGAAGGAAAAATAAATCTGTTAGTCCGGCTTGTGAAAGGAAGTATCCAGCACAGTCCGGCTTTTGGGTTTGGAAGGAGCTGGTTTGTTGTTGTTAAACACTGTGAAGCCATGCGGATTTGTGTTACTCCTGATTTGCAGATGCTGCGATTAACCTTTTGGATATGATTTTGGAGGGGGTTTTTTTTTCTGGAAATGTTTCGATTGATTGTGTAATGGATATTGTTTTGTCATAGTCATATAATAAGCAGCTTTGGAGTGTCTAATCAGTTTTACGTTGTTCAATATTATGGTCTTATCTTGTCACCTTTAAAAAAAGTAACTTACAATGACTTATGTCGGATATTTAAATTAGAAACTTCCGTATTGTTTTTTTGCCTTTTTAATCACAAACGTAAAATGGTAATAAAAATTTCTGTATTTTATTATGGTTTTAGTGGTGTTTCGATTTTCTACCCGTAGAAAGAGGTGAATCGGAACGCATGTTAAAATCGTAATTTTTCTAATTGAGATATTAAAGACTTTAATTAACCTTGTATCTAATAATAAAAGCTTGTTTTCTTTTGATTGTTTCAAACGAGGTAAAATAAAACTATAAAAACTATCAGATTCTTTCAAGAAAATGAAGTCGAAATTTACTTTCAGGCATTTTTGCTTTTTCTCCCCTGGTATCGGTTTTCCTGTTTCACTCTCACTAGAGTACGGTCGCCGAGAAAGCAGTTTTACAGAAAATAAAGATTGGTCTTGCTTCTTAGTATATATTGCGCACAAATTTCTATTATTTTGTACTTTGGTTGCGAGTACACTTAGAACTTGAGGAAGAAGCTATAATTTTGCACTGCAGTCTAGTTTATTCTAATCAACTAATAAGAATGTTTTGCGTTTCTTGTATTGCAATTGATAGAATGAGTTAGCAGCAAAAATCCTCGGATGGTTTACTTTTTTCTAGTCATTAAAGTATTTAAAAGGCCTAAAATACTGTATTTCTATTTTTTAAAATATAACAAGTAGGTTTGTAGCAGAATCTGTCACTTAACCCGCTTCCACACAACAGTTGTGTTCAACAGGAAAAATACACACCAAAAACACAATACCAAATACAATATTAGTTCTATTAAAAACCTTAAAATGCTAAATTTGGCTTGTTTAATTTAATTTATATCAAAAATTCAATAATTATTTATTTAATAATAAATTCCATAATTATTATCGTTTGCAAAAATTAATTTATATTTAAAGAAATCCAATTCTTCTCTTTTAAATAGACTCAAAACATGTAATATAAATTAGAGGTAAAAAGGTGCCAAACACAGTCTTAATTCTATATTAAATTGTTAGTTTCATTTATTTTATTTCGAAAATTCAATTATTATTACTTATCATTTGCAAAAATTTTATTTATAATTCACAGAATAAATATGTAACATTCCCTCACTTTTAAATAGAATGAAAACATTTCATATCAACATACAAAAAGTCTCGTAGTGATTCACGTGATTTCAAACTGACCGATGTCGCAAAATAAATTTATTTTAATTTATTGTCTACAAGAATTAAAGTTTCTCGAGCGATTGTTGTGATGGCAATGTTGATTTAGTTCTAATAAAAATGGCTTCCTATGCTTTTTAAATGAGCATTGAACTTTGAAGTTTTTTTTAAATAATTGAAGTACTTCGAATTCGAAATCTTTTCTAAAATTTTCAATGTATTCTAATTTCGATGCGCTGAATTTTTTGACGTACCGTCAGTGCGGGTAACTTTAGCCAAAATCATAGTTTTTTTTCACAAAAGAAGAAAAATGTAACTTCAAAAACGATTTAAACACTTAAAAATCCTTATGCATTCTAAGTATTGTACATTTAGGAATAATTTTCAGGCATTTTTGTTACATTTTATAAATTAATGAAAAATTGGTATTAATTTTAAAAAATAAGACACTGTTAGGAGCCGGGCGGGTAACTTTGGCCACCCAAGAAATACATAAGAAACATACTTTTTAACATCCTTAAAAGCTGTGTTAACGATTTAAATAGCAATATTAAAACTTTAAACCCAAAAATAAGTTATAAGACATATAGTTATTTAAAATGGCATATAATTTAACATTTACATTGCAGTGCATCGTGGAAGGGCATTACACGTTGAATACTAGTATTGTTTGTCGCTTAAAAGAAAGAAAAATCTATTTGAATAAGGAAAAAAGTACTTTTTTGAAGCAAGATTTAATAACAAATATATCCGTAAAAAGCAAACGATTTTATTATAAAAGGTGAAAATTAATATATTTATAATTAGGAATTTGAAAATGTTTACCTTTCGACATTTGCGATTTTGAGTGGAATACGTATCTTGCATTCTATATTTATCTTTTTAATGTTTAAAATCATGAGATTTAAAAAAAATATCTAAAAAATGAGTAACATAAAAGTAAGAATTTTTTCAAAAATAGTTAAACTTAATACACTTTTACATACATTTTTTAAAGTGCAAAGTTCCATAAAGAAATATTTACATCTATGGCCAAAGTTACCCGTATTCATCGGCAAAAGCTTCCCAATTACAAATATTTAAATACAGCATAAAAAGTAGTCAACTTAGAATAAAACAAATGGTGTAATATTCTTCCTCATTAATAAAAGAATCGAATAGTGTTTTATTTAAATATTTTCAATATTTTTTTTAAGTGTTCCAGACAAAAGTTGGAATAGATAATTTTTGTCATTTTATGCTCGTAAGAATGAAAACAGCATTTGTAGTATTGCCAGATTTAGAATGAGATTTTTTTTTTACATGAAATGAAAGGCGATATTTCCTCCTTTCCAAAAATGTAAAACAATTTAAGATGAGATCATTTTATGAATAGAAATTAAGAAGCAAATATTTTTTCGAAGCGTGGCCAAAGTTACCCTCCGTGGCCAAAGATACCCGCTTTGACGGTATCACACTTGTCTGTAGCGTTTGTAGTTTGGGCTATGAAAGTGGGTGACAGACAGACGGACTGAACGATTATAAAACCTTCCACTTTGTACGTTATAAACTTAGTGTGGAAGCTAAAATGTATAAAGTATGCGAAAATCTTAAATCTAATGCTGGTAGTCATAAATATAGGCATTTTTTATCGTCACTATAAAGGAAAAAAGTTATAAATGCAATAAATAACTTTATTCGTATTGATTAAAATACACATAACTCCTTAATTAACTCTTGAAATATATATATATATATATATATATATATATATATATATATATATATATATATGTATATGTATATAATAAAATCTCAAACAATTAAAATTTTTTTTTAAAGTTTCAGGATACTTGAATTTTGAGCTGCGTAAGGCAAATAGGGAATTATTTTTAACGTCTTATAGAGGTAACCAGATGAATGAATAATTTCATTAAACTACATTTTAATATTATATGTACTTTAAATGTATTTATATGCACAATATCATTTTATCATTAAATTTAATCATATTAGCATCCTCCTCGAACTCTTGAAAAGTATAATATAACTCATGATTAAGACACGTATAAATCTCATGGTCCCTCACAAATTATGGTCGAAATAAAAAAAAACCTAGACTATTCCCAACAACCAAGGTAACATTTAGCCACAGGCAAAAACCTTCTATTCTGCCCTCGCATAGGAACCTCCCCCTTTCGCGCTCCATTGGGTATATGGAAATGGCCTCTGGAGGCCCTTAGAAAGGGTTAAGAGGAGTAAAATCCTGATAGTATAATCGGGACGCCATTTTTGTCCACTTTGCTGGCAATGGAGGTTTGGATATTTGTTGAAACGGTTGTCAATACAATACATAATAGATTAGTGAGTTCTGTATTTGGCTTAAGTTTTTACTCCTGGAGTTACCTTTGTACTTGTTTAATTGGATATTTGTGGTAATAGCTTAAAAGTTATTAGTTAATTTTGGTGTTGTTAATCTATAGGTAATTAAAGAAATACTGGATTATGCAGCTATGTTATATTACGCAAGAAGTTTTGGTTAAACATTTGAAGTAAAGCGACTTTAAAATACACAAATAAGACAATAAATTTGTCTGTTGATTTGTTATGGAGAATATACATGCTGAATACTAAAATATTGAATATATTAATAAAGCAAACTAGTGGATGCTAAACACTGGGGGTCCCACGTGAGGCTGACCACCTTACCGGGACATAATGTTAGCACCCCAGAGCCCTAGGTCACGAAAGCTGAAATGGGTACGGCAGGCCTTGGCCCAGTAATGGGTTGTTGCGCCGAGGAGTTTTTTTGTGGATAGTAATGAAGAGTAATAACCTTAAACGAATATAATTTCTGCATAATTAAAGTGAATATATCGATTCTACACATTTATCTGAAAGATACTTATCGGTAGATTTTAAATTTTATGCCACGTGTTTTGCTAAACCTTAACAATCAAACATTCACAAACAACTAAAGTGTTAAAAATATCATCTTGTTTAAAACTAACTATCAAATGTACAATTGTCTGAATCTAAGAAAACGTTAATTAACGAATCATGCAGTGCTTTCATGTGAAACTTGCTACTAGATTTTGATACTAAAAACCTCCTTACAAAATTCAAATTGCTGCGCGGAAATTCCTTCTAATGTCACACATGAATTCTTAACTCGTTGTGACACACACTCTAAATTTGCTGCTCTCTTATCTAAAATCCTAACAAAATTAGTACGCCTGAAAACTTTGCTACATAGTAGTATGTATTATGAAAATAACGACTTGATTCTTCTTACGCGCTCTTCAACATTAAAATCAACAATCAGTTTTTAAAAGAGTCTATCTGTACTCATAGCAATAAGTAGTTTTTACTTATTATGGGTTTGTCTTTTACATGTTAAATTTGTTTTAAAATTAAATAATGCCAACCTTGCCCAATATTGCTATTAAATTATAGTTTCATTTTATCTAAACAGTTTATAAATCATTATTTTTTTATATACAAACAAGGTTGGCTTCTAACGAAAAGTTTTTCTCAAAATTAAGTATTCAAATTTTGCACAGTTGCTTAAAAACAACGCACTATTAAAATATGTTAAAATTTATTTGAAAATTTCCTTCTAAGGGATAAATAAACTGTTAAATATTTTAGGAAATCCTTAAAGCTGACGCAAACTGCTCTTAATATCAAACACAAAACACACTCTTAACAAGAAATCTGCAAGTCAGCGCTATTCGTCCAAAGAAATCTTATCCGAAGGTAAAAAAGGTCCAAAAAAACATATTAGAAGCATCCAAAGATAGTCGGAGACAACAGCTGTTCTTCTTCAGAAGAAGTTTTTGCCACTCTTGGAGGCCATTACCATACGAAGCCGTGTCAACAACGTGCCTCTAATCGGAGCCGGCGGTGTTGCCATTTCCTCCCATATAAATGATGCATGCGAAATGCGAGCTCCGATAATTCTCTGCATATATTGGTTCTGGGGCTTTCACCTATGGAAAAGCTGAAAGGTTGTTGGAGACATAGGTGTCAAGAGCTTGAAAGGTTAATAGAGGGAAATGTTTATGTTACAAATATTTTAGTGATGGGGTTGACTTGTGTCTTGGTGTAAAAAGGGTAGTAATATTTTGATATTGAGTTCAACGCACATTTCAGCTTTACAGCGTACCTATAATAAATTAATGAGTGTGGTTAATTCAGCATTGGAATCAAGGTTAGGGAATATTTTAATGAAATTACGCGAATAAATTCACGCATTTAAGTCCAAATTGAAAACTTGTGACACATCAAATTATTTTGCACAATTATTATATAATATAGTTTAGTAGATAAATCGTATAAAACTAAGCTTAACTTTATGTAACAGAAAAAGTTAATAAATTCAATCAAATTCATATGATTGCTATAAATCATTTCAGTTGTAAACCTAAACTGTCAGTTCCATCCTAGTTCTCCACACAATCATCCATTTTTCGCTTGAGATAATTAAACAGATTAATCACTTCGGGGGAAAGCTTTTATAATATCACCATAATAGAAACGACGAGGCTCTCGCTAAGACTAAGATAAGAAAGAAGAGGGAATGTATATCGAAATGACAACAGTATAACACTCGCGATGTCTTCATATATATGTTATAGTTTGAAAATATTGTAACTTCCTACTGCTGATTTAGTCTAACACACAGTTTGTCATTAAAATAAAGGAGTCCGATGAAGACTCAAAAAAGGAATTATTTTGGGATCATATATTCCCTTTTCAAAGCTACATAAGTTTGGTGGTTGACAGAAGCATGTTTAATAGTCCTAAACTAATGCAGTGTAACTATAATTAAAGCTCTGTTATAATTTTTATAATAGCTAATCAGAATTAGGTGAAATTTGACACGAATATTCTTGAATAAATAAAACTTCACTTGATAATAAAGCAATAACATTCTAGAGTGCTACAGATTTAAAGCAATAGAGTATAACAAAAATTCATAGATAGATATGTATTAAATATCAAATCTTAGAATGATGCTGTATATTGGATCCATATAAATCGCCCCACTAACCTGTCTAATAAGAACCTCATCTCTCCGTGAATTGTAAAACTACTCCATTACTATTACGTTACTATAGTATTGATTTGACAAACAGTCAAAATGGTTTAAGTCTATATTTAAGACGCAAGTATTCAAATTGCAACCAAGTCTTAAGCGGGAATCGAACCTAGCAGCCGTTCAGAGCTCTAACAGCTGTGCTACGAAAACAACGTGTTTCTTTGATAGTTTATGAGTGTAATTGTAAAATTTAGTATATTTCTGACAACTGGTTCCAGTTTTACATTATGTATAATCTAAACTTTTATTATAATCACACTGCATAAAATAATTATTAAAAAATATCACTTACGATTTCGTCAATTCAATACAACCATGCATAGAGGCAATATTATTCCCAGTAAATTCCGGATGAAATTAATTGTCAGGATTGTCTCTTCGTAGCCCCAAGGTGACAATGGGGAGATTATGGATTCATTTGCCGTATCGACAATTTGCACACGTTGCTGTTTTTTCCCTCTCTTTGAAGTTCTTTTACATATAAGCGGCTTAGCTTTCGTTTTCTGTTGTGTCCCGGCCGTTGAGTGATACTTCTGAGAATCACCTTTGGGGATATAGCGTGAGTCGTGGGTGCTGGAAGAAAAATATTTTTATCAGAATCTAACGCATATAAAGGGAATTGTTTCAATCGAGGAATTTACACGGAATGGGATTCAATTTCGTATCTAATTTTGCCTGTATAAATATCCAAGATAACATATCGCATCTTAGTTTGAATAAAAATGAAGTTGTAGTACAGTTCAGCTCTTAGTTGCGGGTAGAGAAAGTCAAGGGTGTGATAAGAGCTTAGTTTCTTAAATAATGCACAAGAAACAGAAATTAAGTGTTAATTAACCCTTTCAGTCCCAAAAATTTACTACACTACAGAATCATCTGATATTCACAAAATAAGCTTATTTTAGGTCAAATATACCAATTCTATAAGAAAAAAATCATTAAATTTTTTTATATGGTTTTTGAAACAATGCCAAAATTTTTAAACTGTGGAAAACAACACAATAAAAAATCTATATTACCTAAAAACACTTCGAGTTATATATTTTAAGGTATCTGACCATATTAATAAAAAAAATTTAGTAATTATTTTAACCGAAATACATTAAATTGTGTTTTAAATATGTGGAACTGAAGTGAACTTATCAAAAATCATTTGAAACGCTTGTTGGCTGTTTTCTAAATAAAAAAAATAGTAGTTCTTGCTTCGATTGAGATTAATGTAAAATATTTTCTAATAGAACAAAGTGTGAAGAATCGAATGATGTGTGTTTGGATGTCATAACGGGACATAAGCATTTGAAAAAAATATTGAAAATGATTATGCCAAATGGCATCACTGGGCCTGAAGGGGTTAAACGCTTCTGTTTAAAATCGCTCTTCGTTACTCCAGAGGTGGTCTATATTGCACGTCATTATCATAAAGGTGCAAGAAGCATAAGTAATAATTATCGAGTTTTTGATTAAAAAAAAACTAGTTTAATTTTAACATTTAAAAGTTTAATAAATGTCAAATGCTTCTTTTTTAAATGCTTGAATTTTCTGTGGAAGCAGTTCTTTGTGGCTTTTTCAATTACAAACCCACATGTTTCAATAATTTTTTAAAAATATCACATGAAAAGATATTTTACAAATTACTTAGAAATCTATATGGATCTAAAGAGGTAAAAATTTAAAAGTAAAACATTTATAAAACAAACCGCTTTAGAATGAAACGGTATTTGCTCAAAACTAGGAATTGATTTTCCCTCTATTATACGCAAAACCATACGTTGAAGCGTTTTAAAGCTATTCATCACTTTTTCTCTGAATCCCGTATTAAGCATATTTAGGTAAAAGTATGAAAGATTCCTATAATAGTGCTTTTTGTCAATGTACCGTAGATGAAAGGCAACCACAAGCATGAAAAGAAATATCAACGTCAAATCTCCCGTTCACGGCAATTTCCGCATTCAAATCTCCTTTAATATCGTTTGGTTTTACTCCATTCGCACACCTTTCACGGTGACTTTAGCCTTACCTCTGTGGATCAACCAACTTGTTTCAGTGGAATCGCAATAAAAACGCGATATCAGCTCGTTTTTTTTTATTAGGAATCGTCGGGTGGCATCAAAGACATCGAGATCAAACGAAGGAAAGAAAGAAAAAAAAAGTGAGGGGTGGAGAAATTCTTTTCATCTTTATTTAGTATTGAAATCGTTTGGGGAAAGTGAAGTACCAGCAATAATCGAACATATTTTTAAATCTTTCCCCCCTTTTTACGTTCTTTCCCTCCTCATTCGATCATGGAATTTTTTTTTCATAGTCGAAATGAATTTAACGAAATTGAAAGCCGTGTTTGTTTAGAGCTGCGGTTTCCTAAATTTTTTTTCTAATGGCGTGGTTATGTGGATAAAATATCCTGTAAGCACTTCGGTGGCGGGACGAAGAATTATTTATATGTGTACGTACATGAACAGATAATCGATAGTTGCACAGCTTGGGGGTTTTATGCATCGAAAAACCCTCTTGGGAGGCTTCTTTTAATGGGAAGCGGCTCGGCATTAGCGTCGTGGGTAAATACATTACCTCGACCATTTCAGAGATAATTTTTTGGCATGGCTGTGTCTTAAGGGAATATCCGGAAATTATGATCCTCATATTCAATGAAGTAATTTGCAAATAAATTATCGATGGAACTGTGGCGTGTTCCATGAAGAAGAATTAGCGGTGTGTATGTTTTTAGAGACTCAAATATGCGTCTTTCCACTCAAAGTGTTTGAATAGGGCTTTTAATTTCATTAGCGGCTCGCTTCCATTTTATCATCAAAGGGATTTTTTTTAAGGTTTTAGTTTCGCGTGATGGTGCGAAGAAGTATGCTTTCGCATATATTTACATAGGCAAATTAAATGTTTTCGCTTCTAATTTTTTAATGTCCCTTGTGTAAGATGGTATTTCAGTTTTGAGCCTCAGAAATTTTTGATGATGAATCACTTAATTTTAAAAGGGATATGATGTCGTGAATCAAGTCAAGTAATTAGCTTAGTGCCAAGATACTTTATCTCAATTCTTAGAATATTCTCGTGGGTAATATCATACAATTTAGGAAGCTTAATTTTTGCATAGCAAGTGCCATAAAACACACTTTGAAGTATTAAAAGTATTTGTGACGTATTTAAAATTGGAGTTTCGATACCACAGGGAATACCCATTTTCCATTAGAAAACATTTTACTTTGCGTTAGGGAAAAAATTTAATTCTTTTAATATCGCACATACGATAACTTCTATTCATTAAGTTTCAATCAGGCTTATAAATTATAAATCTATCCTTTTAATGAAAAAATTATCTGAATTCACTAATTCACTTCAATTCGAGATATTTACTTAAATATTTTAAATCTATTTCCTCAATAAATAGTTTGCGCGACGTAAGCCTTCAGGCTACGTTTAGCATTACGGCTATTATAAAATTAACTAATTAACAAATGTTCAACAAAATTATGTCAAGGGGACTTGTATATGTAAGTTAAATCAGGCGAAAAAACCAAAAGAAATGTCTCGAATCGTTAGTAGTGTTTTTTCTTAGCAAATTAGATCATTAAAAAATTGTAAAATATATCTTTCTTTGTATTTAAAAGGATCTGAATCCATTTTAGTAAATGATTTTAGACATTTTAATAATGCTGATTATTTATTTTGGGAATTAAAAAAAGGCATTTTTTTGGTATTAAAAATGATAATGACACATATTTATGCATTGCTTATATTTGAGCAAGATATTTTCTTTTTAAGGGTAGACAGTAATTCTTTTTAAAATCCAAAATATTTTAAACTTCTTGATTTATCTGAAGACTAAATAACTAATTTGCATGTAGCACAGAATACTCTAGGAGGATAGAGTATTCTGTGCTACATGCAAATTAGTTATTTAGTCTTCAGATAAATCAAGAAGTTTAAAATATTTTGGAGAATACTATGGATTCCAAGTTATCAAGTACGTTGCTGCTGAAAGAATTATATTTTATTATTAATAATATTACCTTGCTACTACTCAGCAAACTTAAATTAAGTTATATTTCGTTTGAGAAATTCGCAATGTGTGTGCGAAAAAAATTGTTAAATTAAGAAAACTGCGCAGTCCATCCTTAACCCTGTAGGCTCACATCTTTGTTTACCGGTACTACTTTTTTTTTAATTATGTTAATTTTAGTTCAGACATTAACATAAATATTCAATTAAAAATGCACTTTTATTTTTAAAAAACAAAATTTGAAAATGTGTTGTTTGGCACCATTAGTTTCTAATGCGAATCTTGTATGGAATTTACATGATGATGTGTGTCATCATTGGAATTGTAAAAATACTGATATGAATCTATGACATCTTTTTAGTTTTAATGTAAAAAAAATGTTAAATGTCCCCAAGAAGATAGAAGTCACATTCGGACAAATCTGCCAAAACGAACCTTAACGCTTTTCACTCTTCACCCGTCACTTATTTATCCAAATCACATCCATCATTAAAAACAAAGCTCCCATCAACAATCTCATACCCCCTCCCCTCCCCCCACCATTACTGTGACGTCCCCAGCCGTCGCCATGCCAACGCCAACTCTAGGGGAAGGCATCAGATCCGCCATTACTCGGCGCTAAGTCCGCCATGTTAATTCCCCTCCTCTGTTTTTACGCTTTTCCGTGACGTCACAGCCGCTAACGAGAATTAATGAAGAAATTCTTAGTCCTGATTGGCCCCGGCAAAATGGCGGTAAGTGAATGGACAAGGGTATGTTTGTTGTTGTGCGTTAATGAGAATGAATCTGAGATTTTTTTTTTTATTATTGTTCTCTCTTATGTTATGGGGATTTTTTTTTGCGTAGTATTTTTTTGTTTTGTTTTGGTGCACATGGTGTTAATTATTTGGAGATTTTTGGCTAAGGTGAAATATTAGTGTTTGGCTGCAATTGGGTTTGATTAATTTGGTTGGTTTTAGAAATATAAAATTTATTACATTTTATGGAGTTTGAATTTATTAAAAAAAACATTTTTTTTTGTAACATCCACATTTTCAAAACATAATAACTCTAAGATAAACTTTGGTTTGGAAATGTAATACTTATAAGATATGGGAATTTATGGATAATCGTAAATAATACATTTGCATAAATATTTAAAATCTTTGAAAAATAATTTTCACTTTAGTTACTTTATCTTACAGTTATTTTCATGTGCATTTTTCTTAAAGTACATTTTACTATTTAACTTGCATCATTCTTCTGTTTATTGAGCTGGAAACATATATACAAAGCTACAGATCAATTAACAAGTAATAGTCCGATTTCTTGTTCAAATTAAAATTTAAAAGTTAAACTTGACTGTAATCGTACTTATTTGTACAAAAAAAGCTTGACAAATTGTATGCAAATCATTCACATCATATTTTCCTTATAATCAAAATGGACCTTCTTCAAATATAATAAGTTTTTTTTCTTTTTAAAGTTTTATTTAAAAGTTAAATTTTGCTTCCAGCTTGAAAACTATACGTATTGACGCTAAAAGTAAAACCAACATATCACTTAATTATTAGAATCGTAAGTAAAAGCAGACCAAAAATTCCCTAACTTGTTAAAAATAAATTTTTATATGGTTTTGTCTGGTGATCCTGGGATATTAATAAGCCATTTGAATTCTTTAAAAATGTTAAACAGATAACGCTTTTAATATTTCAGTAGAATATTAAAGAAATTATAAGAAATATTACAGTTTACATAAAATATTTTTATTACAGTTTATATAAAATACATTATAAAATGAAATGAAATTATGTGTTCGCTTATATTATAAAAATAATTATTAAAATTGTAAACCTGAAAATTAAAATATTTATCAGTATGAACCCCTCCAATAAAACTTTATAAATAGTTTACATATCTTCTTCCCATTACTTCAATAAAATAAGTTTTTTACTTATTTTAACAACTATATATTTTTTTTTGCTATCTGCATAGTTTTTAAAGTATTAAATATGAGTTGAAAGAATTTAAAATTCTTTCATTGAAAAAAAGTACTTTATAGCCTTTTTGCCAATTCCCCACAGTGCTAATTTAATTAGAGGGTCAGTTGCAGAACTAGCATTATCCTAAGTATAACTAAAGTATATAGAATCCGAACAGTTCATTGGCGATTTTGTCCAATGAAATTTACAATCGTCAAAATTCGCCAATAATCGAGAGCCGGACCCTATATCTTAGATAAACTTCTCGGAATGGGAATTTTGCCACTACATATTTCTAATTAAAAATAATCGGTTGTTTGTTTGCATGCTATTTAATCATCTACCATTACTGTCCGACTGATTAATTTTTTCGCTTAGTTAAATGTAATTTTAATCAAAGGAAAACACAAATTTTCTGATTAATATTTATCAGCCAAACTGAAAATCCTTTTATAATAATGAACCAGATTATTTTTAATAAACACAATTGTTTTCTTTTCCCCTTGAGTCAGGGATGATCGTTCAACAAGACAGAAAAACATTTTAAGTTTGTAAAAGATATATGATTTGCTGATTTATTTAGTTATCTTGGTATCAATTAAGTCTACTCGTTAAGTAATAGGTTCCATGTAACTGTAGTGAAGTCACGATTTAAGAGGATAGTAAAATATTTTTATATTTAAAAAATAAATTAAATTAAATAAAGCACATTACAGTATTTAGTTATAATAAGTATAGATCAACTATTCCTCATTTTTTTCATTTAATTTTAAAAGTTTTAATGATAATCACTTTTTACAGATTAGGGGACTTACACCAAAGACAGGATAGTTTTGCATGGAGTTGCCCTATAATACTATTTCTGAAATTATTAATTCTTGAAATTCTTACCATGCTACATAGATATATTTCAATATTGCCCTTTTTGCTAATTACAATGAAATAATATTTGTAAAATATTTATAAAATTCAAATTCCCAATTCCAAATACATTCTAGAGATGAGGAAGCAAATTTGCTTCAAAAATATTTTTTAACCCTAATTATCCAAAGGTCCCCTTTCAAAAGCTGAATCTTTTTTCCTCTATAACTTTTTGATCCATTAACTCAAAACCACACACGCAAGATAAATAGAAATGATTCTTTGTTACACAAAATGTTCTTTAGTTGAAAACCTCTACCTTTTATGTCACAGATCCTTTAGCTCTGTGCTTTCTTTAAAAAAAAGTGGCTGTTTATAAGTAAACCTTAATCACTTAATACCAGGATAATTGGAACCAGAAAGAAGATACAAAAATTAGCCCACACTCTTCAACAACCTTCTAACGTTCTCCATTATCGAACAAAATGCGAAATTCGCGTTGCATCCCTGCTTTATAAAACTGTTTCAAGACATTTGTATCTTTCTGCTAAAGGGGTGCAAATCCTAAATGAGCTATTTCAGTTTAATATATAAAATATAAACTGTAATTATGATCTTAAATCTACCCACAAAAGTGCTTTAATTTAAAATAATTGGATTTGTGTATATGGGCTGCCCGCAGGGAATGAGATTTGATTCAGTATAGTTAAAAATTACGTAATATGATTAAAAGTAACTATACATTCAATTTCTTAGACCTAAAATGCTGATAAGAATGTTTTAAACATTGAATGGTGCATTCTGGAACCGAAGAATGTTTCTGGAGAAAAATTATTGAGTGATGAACTTAAAGAATTATGCTAAAGGGGTGAAAGAAAATCTTTTAATTTATTCTGGCCCCTTTAACTGTCTGTAACATAACAACATCCCTGACCAATCCACTTGGGGTTTATCCTTCGACGTAACTGATATTTAACTATTTATTAAAAAATTTGTGATCGGATTTCGTTGATAAAATTATTTTCTTCAGAAAGTAGTAATAAATTTCCAAACATTTTGAACTGTAAACATTTGTTTGAACTGTAAACACTGTTTAACTTTCAAACTACAGTAACGCTGTAAAACTACACAACTTTCTAAACTTTATTATTTTAAATCCATTTAAAATTTCGACTTTTTTTAGGCCATTTTCAAATTTTAAATCTCAGATTTAATTAAAACCTTCAGTGGAGTTACATCATTTTCGTTCTAAAGGGACTGAAATAAGGATATATCAGTTCAAGTGCTTATTCAGCTTCAATAAGTCTCCCTAATGAATTCGAATCTTGTTCCGAGCACCCTTGAGTGCAGAGTCGACCAAGAAATGGCTAAAAGTCACGTTCGTACCGGTGTGTTTCAATGCACAAGTAGGGCGTGTGCGTGGCCCGAGTCGTTTTCTTATGTTATGCGATGTTCTCTTATATCTAGCTAATTATCAAGTTTGCAGGGGAGTACAATAGAAAAACCCGATAGGTTTATTGATAACAATTATTTTCCTACTTCTGATATTCTTTGCAAATTAGTTCGTTACATGGGGTTTGGAATAAGGTGGTCGATATGTTTCTGGGGTCGAATCATAGTCATAATAATATGTTAATTTAAATTTTTTTTACTTGTTATTTAAATTTTAACACGTCACGTTATACTTCAGCGTTTGAACATAAACCGGTTCAGGAAGTTACTTATATGCAATGTGATTCGATATCGGACTAAGTCTTGTGCACCAAAGGGAAAATTATTCCTTGTTTTTACTCATTTTTGTTTGTAGAAGCTGGAAAATAATTATAGTTTACAAAAAATTTTGGGTCGTAACTTGAAGCAACATTTATTGTCATTTTATTAATTAATAAACTTTAATTGTTAGTTATAAGTGCTGCAGAATTTGCTATACCCATATAGTTTATATTTTCATGCAGGAAAGCTTATATGCAATATAAAATAATAGATCATTTAAGGCAGGCGAGTACCCAAAATTCTAAAATTTTTACTAATACTTTACTCTTTTCCAAATTTGGCAGTGATTTCAAATATAATGAACAATGCTTTTTGGGCAATTTTTTTTATTGAAATATATTTGATTTATTTTAAACGGTGTTTTTCAACTAAAAAAAGGGTTTTACGCCAACACTTCTAGCATAAAAAGTTTTACATTAATTTACCTGAAATTTTTCCCAGATGTTATTTCAATATATATCTGTGCCATGAACTTCTAACATCTGGTGTAAATATACAAGTTTTTTTTTATAAAAAATGTCCAAGTGTAAGTTAATCGAAATTTTTTTTGTGTGGTTAATTTATAACATTTATCTTAATAACTTCTTTTCTTGTAATTTGTATGTAACTCTAGAGGGTCATTGCATGCATCAGTTCAAAACGAAGAATTTAACATATAATTAATGCTCGTAGGATGAAAATTCAATGTGGTAGACCTGTTAGTGTAAACCTTTTTTTAGTAGAAAAACACCGTTTAAAATAAATAAATTGTATTTAAATAAAAAAACGCCTAAATAGTATTATTCGTTATATTTGAAATCACTATGCCAAATTTGGAAAAGATTAACGTAATAGTAAAAATTTTAGAATTTTGGGAAATTTTGGGTATTCGCCTACCTTAAGAAACTTGTTTTTCTGTAGAAGTTGCTTTACCTCGTGTATAGTTATCATGCAGTAAAACTTGTACTAAGGGGAAAGATTTATAAAGGTGTACTGGAATTTTCTTACTTAAAACTTAAAAGGTTATGCCAAAAACGATGATTTCAGATTCGTGCACTTTCCTAAGTTCGATTATTATTCTTGTTTGTGCTGATTTCCCTAAGTGCTAAATGAGGAATATTAAAAAACGGTCAATGCTTACATTCGTGATTAATATAATAGCATAATCTTAAGCACTTGGTTGTAATTGATTTGGGTTATATGTGCTTTGTTTTGCCTTAGCGTATATAATTTGGTTTAATTCAAGGATACTATGAACTATTCAATCATTTTTTCACGTTAACATTTTTTAAATTTCGCTGATGTACCAATTATTTTCAATTCTGAAAACTATCTTTCAAAATTAGTCAACCTCATTTGAATAAGTAAGGATATGAGTTTTTTTTTAAGTTTATGTAGTTCATGTCTAATTATTTTTCACTAATTTAATAGTTGTTTATAAATGAATAGAATCATTTTGGACCAACGTAATTATTCAAGATTACTCAATGTGTGATAAGGATCGAGTCAACAAGCTACCTAGCCAACTTAGAATCGGGCTTACCAAGCCCTGGGGTTACAATTTCTTTGTTAAATTACCAGCCATTTGCCAACCAGCTATACTTGAAGATACAAAGTTCCAAAATTTGCTAACTACATTTTCTAATAATAGAGACAATATCTGCAAAACGACGTATACACATAGCATAACACTTTTTTTTATAAAACAATATTTGCAGGTTTATGTGTGCTGTTTACGAGTATTATGCCATTATTGACTTTGACCATCTTAAAATGTGTCCAATGCTTTTAGGGTTGGTTAAATAAAATATTGGAAAGAGCTATGGGGGGAACTGTTGGCGGATGTGCTTTATCTCTTCGACCAGCATGATTTATCTTTTGTATTAGGAATTGTTTTTTTTTAATATTCTTTTAATATCGCACCATCGACTTATTTAATGTTGAGTGTTTCTGCCAACAATAAAAAAAAATGTTACAAAATTATCGCTCAACGAACAGTACTATACTTAGGATATCTATTTATTATAAAATAACAAACTATCCATCCGTGGTCTACAACCCGTAAACGGACAATAACAGCACAAGCACAAAAAAGAAGCCAACCCCCAACCCTTGGGGTCCTTTGGAAGTAATTTATTTTGCCCACCATATGTGCCACCACGATGAAGCTATGACTAATTTCTTGAAGCCCTACGCTTTCCAAATGTAATTACCGGCTCCGGATGCACATTAGAAGAGGGAGAAGAACTATAAAAATAACGCCCTGCTAAGACTAATCACGCTTTACGGTCTTTTTAGCACTTTTTCCCGACCTCTGATGCTCTTTTTCTGGCCCATTTTGGATGGGCTTCCGTGCGATTTTTCCTAATTTTAGCTTTTTAAAGTTTTTCTATGGTGATGATTGGAGGGGGAGGTCAGGCGTCACGTTTGCAAGCGTGTGTGAAGTATCTTCATGTAGTTGCTTTAAGCCATTGCCATAATGATACAAGTCTTGAAAATTATGATTTTACAATTAATATCAGTTTTGCATAAAAATTGTTATTTTTTTTTAAGATTGTCCAACTTAAACTCTTGACAAGTTCAATACTTGCCGAAAAAAAACTTGGGTTAGTCAAAAATAGAGCAAGCAGGTTGTTTACGAGTTCACCTGCAATGTTGGATTACTGTGTTCCTTGCGTCACTCTTGCTCTGTCGGCATATATTCGTTAAATATATTTCAAGGGTCGTGTGTAACTTTGTTTATGGATGTGTGTGGGTTAATCATTTTGCCCCGAAAAGATATAATCAAACTAAAGTTCTTGTTCGTGAATTATAAATGTTTTCAGGTGAAATGTTGAAGACCTGTGTCACGTTACAGGATAATGAGTCGTTAATTTTGTATTTGAGTTCCATGAGCTATCATCTCGTAGAGAGTTCTAATTTTAGGTTGCATCTCTGAAAGTATTTTTAATGAATGTCATATCAACTGATCTATGCATTTTTTTGATGAATTGTATTTGTATATTTTACAAGGCATTAAAATACCCCGAATTTTTCTCGTATTGACTTCCATCTTAAAAATATCCTTTTTCTCTTTTCCTAGTCAGCTGCATCTTTTAAGAAGAATATTTCAAATAAGGTTCTTTGTAAAACAGATTAATTTGCATTTTATAATTCGTTACCAAAGTAAAATTCGTGTAGTTATTAATAAATGTATATTGAAAACATTTTAATTCACTTATTAACATTTGAAGTGTTTGAATATATGTTAAATGTTTAGGATAAGTTTAAAGTTATGGCATGAAATGCCTTAAGTAGACATTGCTCGAATGGAATGATACTAGCTTCGGCCTAATAATTCCATTGAGTACTTGGTCAAACGTGAGAAAACAATTGAGGTGACACATACAATTATCTCGTTATAGATCGCAATACTGCAATACCCATTAATCTTAATGCTTCTGTTACTTTTGCATTTACCTATCCCTTATTCTTTATGTACTGCTTAGAAAAACGTTTAAATTTAAAGCTAGTTTAATTTTAATCTTTTCCTGGGATTATATTATATTTGGTTGATTTTAGAGCACTACTGTTTGTGTTTTAATGTAGAATGCAAGTTTGACCAGCGTTGTACCTCTATTAAAACTCATGCTTAACGTCTAAGAGCTTCAAAACTAGAGTCAGGATTCATTCTAAAAAAAATTTGATACTCTAGGCCAAAGCTAGTATCATTCCATTCGAGCAATGTCTGCTTATGGCATTTCATTGAATAACTTATTTCAAACTTTTCCTAACCATTTAACATATATTCAAGCATTTCAAATGGTACAAGTGAATTAAAATATTTTCAATAACTAATGAAAGCGAATGTTGGTTTATTCTCATTTTATCCAAAAAATCTTAGTCTCAAATCACCAAAAGAAAAAAATGTATTCGATACTATCTTCCCATTCAATTACTGATGGGAACTTGATTTGGGCGAGAAAGTCAGAATCCAATCATCAGAGGAAACAGATACCCATCTCAATCGACATCAAAAGTAACCATACACATAGAAAAAAAAGGCCAACTCTGATTGTATTTGATGACTTCCTGACGTCGTTTTATAATCTAGGCACCACGAAAGAAATCTACAGAAGATAGAAGACCACCGAAGAAAAAAAATGCTGCTTGAAAACTGTGGCTTCGTTATATTAGCTTTATTAACCGCACACAGAGGACTGGGTCCTCAATCGGAATCCGATATAGGGAAGAAATTTGTGGTCGATCCATTCGATATATGTATTTTTTTTTCTTTTGAGTTTTGGGTTGATGGAGAAATTTCGAATCTACTCCGGTCAGAGACAGAAAATGACCAGAAATTACGGTCAAATACTCCATCCCCCTAGACGAAAGATTTATATAAAAAAAAACTTCGATATCAACTTTGGTGTAATTATTCTTCGGTTTTTTCGATCAAGGGAATTTCCCATATCTAGAGGTTTGGCTATTCAATACTGATTTTTTTTCATACTGTGTGTAGTACTTTATTTCTTGGGGGTTTCAGTTCGTTCGTGATTCAAGGTTTTTAGTTTATGGATTTTTAAAAAGTGGATGCGACGGATATGTGTATTTTTTTTTTAGGTTAAGCGATATCTGGAGGGCAGTTCTGTTTAGGAAAGATGAATGATGTACGAAGTTCTTAGAAAATTATCGTTTGTTCGTAGGAATCGTTGTCTCTCATCCCCTCCCCCAACTGATATTCTTCATCTATATTGTTTTTCCATCAATTGGAAATTCGACGGTGGTGAGAAATATTGGTCGAGCAGCAAGGAAAATTTTTCGATTAATATAGAAGAGAATATTAGATATAGTGATTATTTTTTTGCATCAATCCTTGCACGTATTAGAAAGTATATGCATTCGGATATATATTTTTTTGCATGGCACACTAGGTATCATAAAATTGTATCTTGTTATGTAACAAATTGAAATTCATATAGTATTTTTAACAATTGTAATTTTTATCTTTATAGATGTTCATGTTATATAAGAAGCTGAGAAAAAAATTAAGGTATGTAAATTTTTCTCGACATTTTTTTAATAAACATTAGGGCTTTGATATTCTGTTATATAAAAAGTATGAAGTTTGAAATAAATTTGAATTGTCTGGGGTTTGGGGTAAAAAATAGTATCGTACTTTTTGAAACCAAATTTAATTTGATGCAATTTCATTTTGTGCATTTGATGAGTGATACATTTTTACACGTTATGTTTTGTTACATGAATTTTTCTTTTCGAAACTAAGTCATTTCTTTAAATGTAGTTGAGCTGTTTTACAAACGTAAGTATTGGATTCAGCATTGAATTTTAGAATGAAAGAATTTTGTCTTGTATCAAATATTTTTTATGGCAGATTAAATTACAATTGGTCCCAAGTGTGCTCGGTATTCTCTGGGTAGACAGTACCAGGACGTTGTCCTATTTTTGCATAGCTAATTTTTTTTTTGTTTATTAGTATAATAACATTACTAATAAAGAAAAGTGGGCCTTGACATCGTAGCGATTTCCATCAGTATGTCCACTGATCGTACGCTCCTTTTGAATTTTCAATACAATATTTAGAATTTCGAAATTATTTTTATATTTGAATAGGCATGAGACCAAGGACCTTTTTTCTACTTTTTGTCCCTCTGTCGTTTGGGGTGATAAGAGTGTCTGTGAGTATCAAATTAGAAGAAAAGTGAGCTATTTTAGCTCTTTCGGTTCATCTTGAACAAAATATTTACCATTTTTGTAAGAATTTCAGATTTGATAGTAACATTTGTATGAAACTGCAGTGCTAGATTTTTTTTGTACGATTTAGATACTCTTTGGCCACGATAGTGCCATTGAGTTAAAACACTCTTGGAAAAACTATTTTATGTTTCATTTAAAACCTTTGGATCATAAAATAACTATTCATAACGTTTTTCTTTGCCAGAAATTGCGTAACTATTATTAAAGTATTTTTTAAAAAAAAACTTATCATTTTTTTTAGAAAATTAATTTTTTAAAATACATATGTTATTTTAAATTTTCATAAGACTGGTAATTTTTAATAATTTAAAAATCATGCGTCGATTGCTGAGAAGACTTAAGATAGTGGACTTAAAGTTAAAATAAAACGCTAACAATAATGAATTTGTTGCAGAATATATCTTATACATTAAACCAAAGCACTCTCTCCTATTTACTCCCATAGCCATTTCTAAGCTCCTGATTCCCAGACATCACAAATACTCCCGAAACTAGTCTCGTATTTAACCATTCCCCTTTCTCACCCAATAACTCCCGATATAAATGAAGAGATTTCACCAAACAAATAAATTGCAAATCAAAATTTTCCCTCGTGCCATATCCCCAGACAGCCAAAGACCCCCCCCCCCCCCCCCTTCAATATCCCCCCATCAGGAATTTTCATCGCGCATGCCAAGAAAATTCCACCTCCATAACACACGACTATTAATATCTAGGGGAGAGAAAAGAGAGAGAAAATATTTAGCTGCCCTTTGGATCTCTATTTTTTTCTTTTTGTTTTGATCTCTATTTTTTTTTTGTTTTTTACCGGCTGTGGCCCCACGGCAGGCAAGATTTATGCAAAGCACCTCTATTTGAATTAAAGACATCTTAGGGGCCATTAACGGTGACTTATAGTGGGCAATCATGACGGAAGCTAGCTTGGGTTTCCCGAGCGTTATTGCTAGCCGTATTTTATCTTCCGCTAAAAGGTGTTTTCTTGCCTTTTTTTATTTTATTTTTTACTTGAAACTTTTTGACTTTTGTTGTTTCTCTTTCGCATCTTTTTTTATAAAGGTATTTGTTGAGGGAAAAGTTTATGCGGGGAGGGTTGGAAAGTTTGAGTGTTTTGTTTTGATGCTGTATTTTGATGTTCGTTGAAGGCGTTGTGTGTGTATTGTAAGGGGGAAGGGAGATAGATGATTTATTAAGAGGTATTTAAATGGAATTATTCAAATTGAGATGTGGTTTTTTGTGCGAGTTTAGTTGGTTTTAATTTTTGGAAATAATGTAAAATGATGCAAAATGCGGAACTGTTTTCCACTTTTTATTCAAATATTATAATAATGTCATAAATTAGAAATTCTTCACACACTCTTTCTATTTTCTTTCTTGCAAGTAGGAATTAAAAATTAAAATCTTGTAAGAAGAATTCACATGTTCACTCGCATGTTTTGCGATTCATTTAAAGGATTTTATTTTTAATGTTCTTTTTTATAGATTATTGTTTATTTTTAATGAATGACTGATTCTTTATTTCCGAAACGATTTCTAGTTTTCAATTACTGGTGATGTTTTTTCACTGCTGGCACAATACAAGATATGGAGTAGTGGTTGAAAAATTGTTGGATAATTTTAAATATAAAGTTGGGAGGGTTTCAACTTAAAAAATGTCAGTTGTTATTGAAAATGCATTTGCTGTTGAAAATTTAAATTTTTTAAAGTTTGGTATCTTTATCATAGTTTATGTAAGTATAAAATGATCGAATCGTTGGATAACTTCCATCCTTAACTTACTACACATCATTTATATACTTCAGTGCACCAAAATAAGGAAAGCTGATTATTTTTTAAAATTTAATAAGTAATCGTCTCGATCAAAACTATATCTACCATATTATTAACATTGAAAAAATCTCCGTAGTAAAAAATATTTTTATTCAATTTACTTAAACGGAGAAACTTAACTATTCACTCTTAAAAATGAATGCTCAAAAACGACGAAATTTTCCTTAATTTTGAGGATTCAGTTTCCTGGCAAATGCTCCGAGTTTTCCTTTCCTCAAAGTGAGGACATTTGAATCGTCATTTTTTTGAGGATTTGAATGTCGTCTAATCTAAAGAAATATTTCGTCATTTTTGAGCATGTGAATTTAGTTGTTTTGAGAGCTAGTTTCCTTAAATTGAGGATTGTTATTCTTAATTTGAGAGTTTGGCATCGTCATTTTTGAGCATGTGATTTTGTTTTTATAGTTCTGGTTACGTTAAATTGAGGATTGTTATACTTGATTTGAGAGTTTGGAATCGTTACTTTTGAGTATGTGATGCTGTTTCGATAGTTCCGGTTTCGTTAAATTGAGGATTATTATTGTTCATTTGAGAGTTTTGCATCGTCATTTTTGAGCATATATATTTATTGTTCGGGCAGCTCTATAGTTAAACTCATAGTTTCCTTGCACAGAAGCCACGACCATGGGCGGAGCTATAAAACGCGGGGGGCAATCAGATGAAGAGAAAATTTCAGATGTGTTATTTTGTCTGCATCTAATTGTTCCGTGCGTTTTATAGCTCCTCCCATGGTCGTGGCTTCTGTGCAAGGAAACTATGAGTTTAACTGGAGTTACGTCGTATTCGGTCTAGTTTCATCATATTTGAGGAAATGCATTTTTCTAAAAAGTTTTTAGGATGTTTTATAGGATTTTACTACCTCATTTTGTTATTGGTATTTTTCACCCAAATACAAAAAGCTATAATTATATTCCACATTTGTCTTTTTCACGGACACGAATCCATCTATGTACAGCTTCTGAAATATTGAAGGCATTTTGATACAAAATTGACTATTTGCATGTAAAACTATAATATATAATGTTTATAAAATATTAAAAAGATTCTCAATGCATTTCGGAACCAAAATTTGCTTTGAATATAAGTTATACAATCAGTTTATTACATTCAAATATAGAAAATCCACTTTTAAATTGTTCATTTATTTTTACAACAAAAAAACATTTCACTTTATTCAAATCTGTATATTTATTTTATCAAAATAAACACAAGTTTCGAATTTTTTTATATACATATTGATTATATGATGACGGGCCGGTGGTCTGGGAACTGCTGGGCAGGCTGGCATTTTGTGTTGTATTTCGCAAACTGCTGCTTCAATCATCAGTACTTCAGTCGTATCATTACAGCAGTTTTGTCTTCTAAAAAAATAGGAAGCATTTAATATACTTTTCATAACTTAATTGGGTCAACCCTTATAAAGGCGAGTTTAAAAAAACAACAGCTAAAACAACAAATAGCATTTGTTTAACTTACAAGTTTAAGTGGAATACTAACACATCAAATTTACTGAAATTAAAATTTTAGTATTTAGGGGGGGGGGGGGTGAGACAGTTTTTTAGAAGTTATGCATTTAAACAATAAAATAGTACACAAAATTCCAGGTGGATAATTTTCTCAAACATAAATTACAGAAAGAACTTTTTTTAAAAAATAATTCTTTTTAAAAAGTTCGGCTTATTTTGAATATTATAGCTTTACATTTAATCTTGTTTTTAATTATTTCTATTAGAGATTCAAATCAATATTCCTGAAGCTTGGAAATCCATAATCCTTGGCACAAAACTAATATACTATATTAAATCAATTTTAGTTGTATCTTCGAGTCGAACCCAAAAGCATCTACCTAAAAAACAAGGCCGTTAAATATTATATTTAGAAAAAAAAAACCTTATTATTAAGGTATTTTATTAAATACGTTTTGCATAAAAAGTACCTTTGAAGAAAAAAATTATGGAAATATAATGCATTCAGTGCACATAAAATTTTATCTTTCAGTGTAAAATATTTTTTAATTATAAAAACCATAATTTAAAGACACAAATTATGCATCGTCAAAATAATACTTTTCACTTTTAATAAATATGCAGAATATAAATAAACTATTTTTTTATTAATAGTTAACTAATAATTACTTTATACTATATAAGTTGAATTAAGAAAATAAATCATTTTTATAACACATTTTTATTTTGACACAAAATGACATGATTTAAACTTACCCTTAATAAATATTAATAATAATCCAAATACTTTCCAACAACGCAAATCGAAGTTCGAATAGGCAACTGGCGATATCACATCTGCTGTCCGAATAAAAAGCAGTTTATTTTCATAGAACGGCGAACTTCGAATTTCATGTTCTGATTTCAAGCTATCACCTGTCGTTTTTAAACACATAACAAAGTGTAATGTTATGAAATTGTCTTCCTTTTTTCAGTTGGCTCAAAACTTTATGTGACTACTTTTAGTGCTACTTTTTACTAATTCGTATATTCTATCGAGCTTCTAATTTCATCGAAAGAAAACGAAAAAAAGAATTATTCTTTTTCAAAAAAGAAGAGTTGAGCAGTACCATGCAATCTTCAAAAGTTTTTCAAACGATTTACGAATATTTAAAGTTGCTTTAAAATATTATGTTTTATTATTTAATGTGTTCCGTTTATGCACTCATTATCAAATTACTTTTCTAAAATAATGTTAATTTTAATATGCAAATTTTATTAAGTCGTTTGATGAAACTTTTCAACTGCAAAGCGTTCTTTAACTGCGTTAAACTTGATTCAAGAGTAGTGTAAATTAGCAGTTGAAAATCAGCATCAATAGTAAACAAAAGCTATAATTCCGTTCTATTTTTATAATACTTACATATTCTAATGAAGGCAAATAGTTTTATGTTTAGAAACATGCAACTTATTGTTCTTCACTGTAAAATTTAATGTTCAAGCTGCTTGTATATATTACGAATTTTTATGTTAGGCCTAACCAAACTTCAAGAAGCCGCCATTGTTTGAACCGCTAAGTTCCAATCCCAGAATGCAACGGTGCGAGTACAACAATGATTCCGTTTCCTCAAAATCAAGATACAGAATCGTCAAATCACGATCGTAAAAGTGAGCATTCGCATTTACTCAAAAGTCACGTGATAGTTTGACGAAACAATCCTCAAAATTAACGAAATGAGGCTTGAGGATTCATGAATCGTCAAAAATGAAAGTGTTATTTTTAAGAGTGTTGCCTCCTCTTTAAGTTTTAATTGGAACACTCGCGCGTGTTTAAAATCCAGAAGGTGGAATTTATAATTTATCTCAGCATTCCACTTTAAGAATTTAAATCTAAATGAAAAAAAAGCTGAATATGCCCCCCCCCCCCCCCCCCCCCTAAAAGACAGACAAAAATCCCCATTCCAAATCTCGGAGAAGCCTGGCATCCTCCTAACTCCATAATATTAAAAATACCCAAATCAGTTTTAATTCCTCCTCTAAGCGGCCCAAGAGCTGTGTCACGTAGAAGAGTAGGGGGCTTGTTGTTTTTTCGCTCAGGAAAAATCCCGTTTTTTCCTAATCCCGCTTTTCATTATTCCACCGAGTTTTTCGGGAGCCTTCAATTTCGACGTCTTAAGTAGGCAACCCCACGACTTTTTTGTTTTTGTGTTTTGAAGCTTGGAATTTAATATGCTGCTTCTTCGTTATGAAAGGGAAAAGGTATATTTCATTAAATGTTCAGAAATGTTAACTACTTTGTGGTGTCGACTTTGTGTGTAATGGGAATAGTATTAGGGTTTTGTAAATGGTTTTTATAACCACGTGTCTATGTTATATATTTTAAAGTGAATTTGTATTTGAAACATAATGAAATTTTGATGTTTTAATTAGATGTTTAAGTCATTTACTTATTTAAAAATGCTACTGGATCAGTTTTAGTAATAGAACTTTCAAATATTTATTATCATACTTTTTTAAGGAAGTACTTTGATTAAATACTGAGAGTGCAAACACTTTCAATTTTTTTTTTAATTTAGAAGAGTGTACAAATATAGCATTATAATTTTAAATGCAAAGAATTCTTACATGGAAGTGACACGCAAAAAAGATAGATGTGGAAATATGAATTAAAATTATAAGTATTATATACTAGTATAGTAAAATTACTTCACAAATATAAAAATAGTAAATATAATTAAAGCAAATAACTAGAAAACATTTAATTATTTATAATTTTTTTTTTCTAATGAACGTTTCATTTTTTTTTTTTTTTTTGCTACTGAAAGAAGAATTTTAATCTTTTGTGTTTGGAATATCGTTTGCTTTCTCATAAAATCTTGTGTTCGTTGAATATGAAACAACTTCCAGTAATTATCTTGATAAATATTTAAGATATTCTGATGGTTTAAAAGCCCTTCCATTCCCCTATAACAGGTCCTCCACCGTTTACCTACTAGGGTGGGCCGAAAAAAACTTTTTATTTTATTTCGGATCGCTATAGTGCGGAAAAGTTGCCATTAGTAAAGACATGAAAAATGCACTAATTATTATTTTTTTATTGACATATCTTCCGTTCGCGCAATGCCTTCAAAGTTGGCGAAAATTTTAATTTTTTTTAAAAAAATATATTCTTTAAAAATGGCAGATGTTTTTAATTACGTTCCTATATTAACCACTAAAAGTATGTAGAATCCATATATTATAGCACTTATTATACTATATATTATAGCATTTATTATTAATAAGTTATTATACATTTGTGTCAGATCTTCCGACCACTCAACGTAGTATAAAATTAAGAAAATTCGTATTTTTCGCTAAATTTCAAAGTTTTAACTTTTTGTAAATTTTAATCATACAACATGATATAGGAAAGCAATTAAAATCATATATCGGGTTCAAAAAAATCATGAAAAATTACGGTTTTTGACAATTTTTCGTCAACTTTGAAGGCATTGCGCGAACTGAAGATATGGTAATAAAAAAAAATAATTAGTGCATTTTTCATGTCTTTACCAATGGCAACTTTTCCGCACTATAGCGATCCGAAATAAAATAAGTTTTTTTCGGCCCGCCCTATTACCTACCCAACAATATTGTTTTTTAAAAATTGTTTTAATTTTTGCTCCCATTTTAAGCAATATGCTAATGGACTATCTCTCTAGAATACTTGAGAATTGTGTATATTTAAAGCTCTTGGTGAGACTTTTCTAAAATGAACATAGTGCTTTTGGGATAAACTATACTGTACTATGAAATATTTTGATAAATAAGAGATGTTCGATGAAGTAGAATACTAAAATTTGTAAAGGAAAAAAAGGAGGCAATTTGTGATACATGCAATAAGGCGCGATTTAACAAAGAGTGATCTAACAAGGGATGCATAATTTTTTTAATTATTCCAAAGCAACAATTTAATTAACCTCATTTTTGGACAGTATTAAGGTAAATATAGTATAAAATAGGACAGTATTGGTAAAATTATTAAATAAGCAATGTACGCCAACTTTCAGACAATAGAGAACCTCACAGATTTTTCTGCGATTCAATCAGTATTTAAGACACAAAACTCCATATTTTCAAGGTATCCCCTTTCCCCCAAAAAGTATCCCTCTTCGGAGACACCCCAAGAGTGGGATGCATCAAGTGCAAGAACTCATAAAAGCGGAAACTTCCGTAAATTCCAGTCACAAATTCTGTGCCTCTCTCTATTTCATCTGCAGAAACTGCACAAATTCTGGGGGTCGTTATTCGATTCGAAACAGAAACCCGCTCGTAAATCTCGGATCCTGGGCCACTTTGAGTTTCGATGGAATTTATGGGCCCCGGATACAGAAAATGTCGAGAGTATAAAATGAAAATTGAGTTTAGGCCTGGGTGTAAGTTTTCCTTATTTTTGAGGGGACAGGCGTATGGGGCGTAGTTTTAATATCGCAAACGAATGCCTGGGAGTAAGCCATGGGAATAAATATCCGCGATTTTGAGTTTAATAAAGTGAGTGAATTTAAAAGCATTTATTTATAGATGGAAGGTAAGTTTCGTTGTAAAAAATATTGTGCGTCACTTCGTTCTTCACTTGTGTGTATTCTTGGATTTCAAGATTAAAATTCAATATTTTGAAACTTTGAAGGGTGAGTGAATTTAAGAACAATTAATAAAGACAGAAGTTGGGTTTCGAAGACGTTAAAATAATCTTTATAAAGTGGCACTTTTTGTATGGAATAATTTGACGATTATATTTCAAGGTTTATTAAAGTATACTAATCGCATTTAATTCAAACATAAAAAATTACCACGTTTCACTTTTACAAAATAAGTCTCTCAATAAAATAAATTCTGTCACTAGTACAAAGAAAATATCTAACTTATTATTGAAATCTGTAACTCTATAGAATTCATAGTTAAGGTAGTTTTGAATGCTTTTTCAATTACAGTTTTTGTAAATAAATTATTTAAACATTTTCAATGGTATTTTGATTATAGCCACCAAAATTGATGAAAATCTTGTTGATATTTTTTATATTTTAAAGGTTGATAAAGAAAAAAAATTCAAACTTTGTTCCTTGTTTTAAATTATGTATTTTTTACAAAATCGAATTAATGTTTTATTTTTCAAGAATTTGATGTACTGACTTTATTAAAAAAGTATATATGAATGTAGATAAATAATAAATATTTTAATGTCTACAGCTATACCAATCTACTAAAACAAAGTCAAAATGTTAAAAATCAATTTTAATAAAGATTTGATGGATTGGCACAAAAAAAATCGTTGCATATTCAGCAATTTATACTCCCTTAATCAATAATAAAACTTCCCCCTCCTTAAATAATATTAATTACATGACAAAATAACACTCGCTTTCTTAATCTAACTCAAGGAGGAAACCATAAATCAAATACTGAAACAGTTCGCACTAAAAATATATTTCCGATATCGATACAAACGCCTAAAAGCAAAATTTAATTTAAATCAATGATGGATCTCTCTCATTTCCTAAGTGCAGCAATTACGTTTAATATTCACAAATGGCACTTATTAATAAGCGAAACGCGCTGACTTTGATACATAGATTTCCAATACTCACTATTTATAATCATAAAACAAAATCCGGAATATTCAGCATTAATTTTTTGAAATTAATCCTCGCACTTTTGGCAACGGACGGCTGGGTATGTGACGTCACGCTTTTGAACTCCTGTTGGCTGGCCTTGGTACGGTGAGTCTCTTTGATTCGCTGTAAAGGGGAAAGGGTTGAGCTGCTATTGGCGGGGGAAGGAGTTGAGTTCAACCCTTTGAGGACCTAATTGAGCGGGACCCGGATGTGGAAAGGTGGTGCGTAGTAGAAGTTTGTTGCGATACAAAACTTGGGGCTAGGTAGATACCGTTAACTCTTTATGTTCACACTTTAGGAAAATTATATTACTCCTCTAATCATATATTATCATTCAACATATTTTAAAACTTTCATGTTACCGCTATTTTATTCATTAATTTAAAATTGTATACGAGTATTAAAATATAACTTCAGATTTGTTTCTTAAATATTATTAAAAACTTAATAAAAAGTTATTGATTGTAAACAATATCATTTGCAGCAAATATCTTTTACTTTAACAATTCCCCAAGTAATCCACTCATTGAATCCCTTTTGTAAGCCCTTCAGAGCAATGAAACTAACTATATTGTTAAATGGTTATTTCCACAAGCACTCAATATGCGGCTCTGTTTTCCGAATACTTCTCAGTTTAAAATTTATAACTAATTTGCCTAGTGGGCCTGATGGTAGATCATGCCCTACCGATAACAGTGCTATGTGATTGTCATTTTCGTTTCATAAGTTATCTTAAGAAAAAAAAAGGAAAATATTTCATAGGTGGGCTAGGGCTAGAAATCATAATGCTTAAACTCTTTTTAGTAGGAAAACAACCTAAAAGAAGATGTTTTGCCTATGTATTTAATTAAATGGCAAACATTGAAAGTATACTGCACTCTTAAAACAAACACTCCCAATTTACCTCAGTCTGAGGGGATTTCACTCCTCCAGACTGGAAAGTGCACTTCTCCTTTTGGAGTGGATTCTTTGTGTGTTAAACCTCCGACAGGATCACTCCAAACGAGTGATTTTAACTCAGTCTGAGAAAATATGCATGCCTTTAGGGTGTCGAAAATGCACTTCTCCAACTGGAGTGGATTTCACTCTTTTGTTTTAAGAGTGTACTTTGTTTTCAATTGCGCTAATGTACAATGAAATCACAATCAAGGATCACCAATAATAACCTGTAGCCCTAGTGTTACAGTATTTCGACACAATCAAATCTACAATGATCACCCTTCCCCTCCCCCAATCCTCATTTGTTGGCCTTTCTTTCACTGATTTTTGCACTAATACCCATATGGTGAGTGATACATTTTTAAATAACAAGTGTTTGGAAAACAATGCTGGATGGAAGAAATCATCAAACATGTGTTGGTGGTTTATTTTATATTGAATTTTTTTGTTCAATTATTTTATATTGTTTTTAAAAAATAATTAAAAGGTCATGAGTAGGGTGTTCATTTAATTTTTATAAGTGATATTGATAATAATATGTTTGCTTAAAACCTAACTTTTTATAATAAGCTTGAGAAATTGGCACTTAAATATTTTTTAGTTTTCAACATTTTTGGCACCTATAATATCAGCAAGATGTAAGTGAAAAATAAAATGAATTTTATTACAATAAATTACTTTTGCACATTAATATATAGTAATTCAAATTACTAAAATTTCTTGCGTGAAAAAGCTGAGAAGTTGGGAGTATTTATACCTGATGGCGTTCTGATATTCCTTCGTCGCAACAATCTGTTTTGTATTTAAAATGCAACTTTTGCGTACTATTATTTATATCAATTGCAAAATATGCCTGGTCCACCTTTTTCGTTAACGTGGATTGTAGTATTAAAAGTTATAGTATAAAAAGTTATATTCTCTTAGCTTTGACTTGTTCCATTTTATTAAAAGGGGGGGGGGGATGTTTGTTTGAAATAGCCTTTAGAACAGAGTTTTTAATTTTAAAACACACTTTTGAACAATTAATTATTGTAAAAAATATATCAATTAGTGCAACCATTTTTTATATACCAGTTAAAAATGGTTTAAGATTTAGGGTAAATTATAATTTTAGAAATTGAATTTGCCAGATATCAAAATATCCGAATATAACCAAAGTTTTCGTATATGTATCTGGCTTTGTCCGTTACAACTCTTCCCTCACCAAACCCAAAATAATCCATTGAACCCAAAAATCCAAACGTGTTGTAAGAGTAGAAGCAGCTGAACGGGATAATCCGAAACCAGAACCGTTCGTCGGAAATTACCCAAACCGTTGCCAGCATGCAATACAATCAATAGCACAAAAAATACCCATAACTCCCCCTGGGGTCGGAGAACCTATTTTTTTTATGGAACCTGGGGGTGAGGAAAAGACAATAGCGTCCCTTTTTTTATGGTGTTTTTTTCTATGCCCCTACCCACGGGTTACACAAGGACGTAGGGACACATATTCAGTGGGGGATGGGGCACATGCAAAAAAAATATCGATTTTTTTCCAACCCACCACCCTCAGAGGGGATGAATCAGCGTCATCGTATTGTTAATCACGCTAATGTTTAATGGCTAATCGCGAAAAAACTGCCATGGCTTGCTTTTGGAAAACTTTAAGGATATTAATGGTCCTTAACGGATGGAAGCTGCACCAGCCTTGTTGATGGCCAAAAAGGGTTAGAGTATAGAACAAAGATTTTTTTGTTCTTGTTTTTCTGAGGGGGTGGAATAGGTATTAGGGGAGAGGGTTTTTTTTAATTGAAAAAGGAATTATGCATGGTCTGACCTTGGGGAGATAATGAATTTTCTTTTGTGGGAGGACTCATCTGTAGAGTGCGAGGGGGTTTGCGTGGATAATGGGATGGAGGCGATACCGTTGTCCCATAAATTTGACCAAATGGCACAGTTTGATTGTTTCAGAAAGCAAGAGTCATTTCTGTCTTGAAGGCTATGACCCCCTTGAACTCTTTTGACTTTTTTTTAAGTTATTCAACAAGTATCGCATTTAAGTTTGTACATTAGAAATCATGGCAAAATATTGTCACCAAACGAATGATCTATCAAAAAATTAAAAACCTGATAGTACATCGTAATTAAAGAAATCTCACTTAAAATTTCTTTTGTTTTCCAGTTGACAACACTTATACTGAATGTTGAGATGCATAGTTCTTCCAATAGTTTAAAAATATTGATAACTTGACTAAAACTTCATGGATGCATCAACAATTTGCTATTAATGTAGCATTTAATTCCTTCTTTGCAGTTGTGGAACTTTAAAAACTTTTTGAACGCATTGAAAAACTAAAATATTTGTAAGAAACATATACCATTGCTTAAAATATGCATATCATAGCGAAAAATTTTCTAATCCTTATGTTTTAAACGCAAATACATATGCATAAAGTCCGTTAATAGTTTACCACAATAACAGAGCGGAATAAATTTAAACTTTGTTCTAATTTTTGTTAAGTTTTTCATTAAAATTTGAATTCGGAACTCTTATAATCTATTTTCACTGTTAAAGGAATATTAAACCTACAATTTTTTTCCTCTCAACTAGAAAAAATTGAACATTGGACAATAGTGCATTTCAATACCCCAAACCTAAAATGTCAGTTTTCAGAAAAAAATGACTTCTACAAGACAACTCGCTTTAAAAAATTTACCAATACTTCAATGTTTTAGGAACTAAAGCTTTTAAAGGAGTTAAAGTGCCTTCGATATACTTTTAGGCAAAAAGTTTTAACGGGAAGGTAGTACTAAGATGTACAATTTTAAGTTTGTTTTGTTCAATGTATCATTGAATATGTTTTACTTTTATTCAAACTTTATTTTTTTTGTCAATAGTCAATTCAAATAAATTAACACTTTTACTTTCAATGCTATGTTTGCTATCTTTTTTCCCCAATGAAACTCCACTCTTAGATTTATTTATATTTTAACATCATAATATGCAATTTTTATTCAAACTTCCTTTATATGTTTTCTTTCTCTAAATGAATAAACTGAATAGACAAGTAAATAATTTCATGTATTAGAATTAATAGATTTACATCTCTAATACATTTAAACTAGTACAGTTAATACATCTACCCTTGTATTTAACGTTTATTTTGTTTAACTAGTTTATAACTCAAAACAATGAAGCCTACAACGCCAATAGATTTCTATTTAGTAACTGAGACCTAGAATATTTCTCACAATTCTGCTTTGGGCAGGTAAACGGCACTATTTAGACTAACGACTTGGAATATTGTTGTAAGAACTCAATAGTTTAACCTACTAGAAAGAAAATAAACCGACTGATTATTTAGCGTAAAAATGGTTCAATTCACCGTTATGGGTACTGTAGTTTTCATTGAAGAACTAAATTTATCTGTTTGTAACGATTCATTAGTAATTTTGAAGTACGTTTTTAGATAAATAATCAAATAATTCCTGTTCCGAAAAAAGTTTTTTTTTTATCAACTCTCTTTGAAAATTTGAAGATATTCTAATAATTATTTCCTTCTATTTTTTAGTTAAATTAATGCTTTCCTATGCAGCTATAATGAATTTTTCAGTCGTTAATTCGTATTGATGAGAAGAGCCATATCGATTAAAAACTCTCAGAAACATAAATTAATTTAATGAATGATTCAACGTCAGTTAAAATAAAAGTGAATGAAAATTCTGTATTGAAATAAAAAAAATATTCTCAAATGTACGTAGTTTTTATCCAGAAATTAATTTCTAAAAATGATTAATGTATTCTTTGAATTAATTACTTAAATTAATTCTGAAAGCGAAATTTATCGATTTATCAAATTTTTCCCTCTTTGTAATTAATTAACCTAAGTTCAATCAATAATCATAGAAATTAATAAATTATTTTCTCATTATTTAGAAACATTCAATAATTAAAACTATTTATCAATACATTTTTGAAAAATGAAAATAAAGTTTTTTTTTACTTTGCTAATGCATTAATTTACTTTTTTAATTTGATTTTCTGTTTTTGTTGTGAAGGCTTAAAAAGAAAAGTTTGGCTCTAACGTCTAACAATCCCGTGCTTCAAAAACACCCCCACCTTCGTCTTATTTAAATTCCAAGTTAAAAATTTACTTTAGAAATTACTGTCGTCAAAGCTTTTAAAAAAAGCTATCTTTACGTATTGCCTGTAATTTCTTAAATATGCACTATTCAAAGAAGATTGCTGATTTAATCACATCAAGTGTAAATGAATAGTTTTTAAATTGCTTTTAAAATTAATTTAAAAGAACTTGTTTTGAAAAAAATTGAATGCAATTTTCGACTCCTTTCAGTAAACAACTTTTATATTTCACTGACTTAATAAAAACAAAACTAATGACTGCAAGAATTCGAATTTCAGAAGAAGAAGAAGATCTAAATAAACAGAACCAGGCTTAATTATATTACTTATTTTAATTCAAAGCAGCATTTAGAATTTCTCCCCTCCATTCTCATTCAAATAGCATCAATTGAGAGATTCATTCTATTCAACCATTGAGTTCTCAGAGATAAAAAAAATTATTTCCCATTTTACTGAAATCCTTGTTACATTTTAATCAGCAGCAATCGCCTAACTACGGGAAACAAAGACAACGTTGGAATATCCGAAATAAGCAGAAACCTCCATCCGTTAATGCGTTCACTTTATTTCTGTACCAACTTTGGATTAATATCAGGAAAAGCTTTTTCACTGGATAATTGAACGAAAAACTATCGGATAAATAAAGTTAAAAGTTGTATTAAGTGTCTTGGGGGAAGAGAGAAATACTTTATAGTTATCTGGTCCCTTCTGATTGCAGTTATTTAAGAAAGAAAAAAAATCTCAAGAAACCTAACTCTGTAAAAGATTTTTTGTTTCAATTTAAAAATGAGACTTAACAAAATTACGAAATAGATGGGAGTAAAACTTTGGAATTAAATTGTTTTCTTCTATTCGGTTGAAAGGATATTTTACTAAATTAGGATTCATTTGTTTTGTTCTTCTGTTTCGGTTTATTAATTTTCACTAAAAGTGGGTGGAATTTGAAACAATTTAAAATCTTCACACAATTGTTCTACTTACAAGAACTTTACTTCGGTGTATAACTTTGTGTCATTTAGTTTTAATGGATGTTAGTTGATTTAATAAATTTTAATAGTATTATATTCATGTATTTAGCTTAGCAGCTTTTATATTACTCATCTGAATTTCCGAGATGATTTTACAATCAATTAAATTTAAAATTGTAATGTTAAAATCGAATTAAGTTTATTAGTTATTGTTTAAGGAGTATAACATTTTTGTTAATACATAGTATTACAATATGTTCCTTTATGACCAAAAATATCAATTGAGATAGTTTATAAATAATGTAATTTTAATTGTAGCAAAATAATAAATAAACTTTAATAGTGTAACACAAACATTATTAATTTTGGGGGCTTTGATTAAAATTTTGCATATTAAGTTTTGTTAATTGGGGAGAGAATGTAGATAAATTGCATTTACATTTTTATAATTTAGGAAAGTTTTAGTAGAACTATTACATTCTATCAAGCATTAAATATTGCAAAAAAATACAATTTTATAATTTTTTATTAGTTCATGGATACATTTTTATTTGATCGCATGACAACTACACGTCATTAATTACGTTATTAAATAATTTATTCGTCTGTAGAATAGCATTTGTATCTATGTATAGGTAATTAGTAGATCGATGCTGGGTAAAACATTTGTACGTTTATGTAACCTTTTTACTTAAGGTTCAAATCATCATAAATCGTTATCGTTTTCTAATTATTCGAAATGTTATTTTTTCAATTGAACTAAATTCTAATAGAGGGTACAAAGTATTACAAGCTTATTAAATTTTTGCTGTGTTATATTGATTAACATTTTTTATTTTACACAAATATTGGTTTATGAAATATGACAATTTAATTATACATGCTAAACTGTAAATACATCATACTCCCAGGTCCTGGAAGAATATTTATTACAAGTATAATGTCTATTATAATAAAAAAAAAACCATAAAGTAAACATAACTGCTGTTTGTATAAACTTAAATAAAACACGTTAATTTTAACTATATTCAAATTTTATCTCCCGGGAATCGAAAAAATCACTTTGCAATTTTTAATCACATCCCTAACGTAGCGAAATAAAGCCGAATGCAGTTTTAAGAAACGAGTCACGAAATAAAATAAAACTCTTACAACTACAGGGGGAGATTTAAAAGTTAATTCCCTTTGGATTACGGCTTTACCACAGAGTGCGTTCCAATGCGTCGCATGATTGCGAAGATTTCTCTCAAATTCCTTTTGGATGGGTTGCTTCGAAAAGATTGTAACTGATGCTCATGAGATTTTTAGTGAAATAATTTGAAATAGAAATGATGTTTGCCTATGCTATTGGCAAAAAAAATCTTATAATGATATTAAAATAATACAAATATTTATATAACAGTTCTTTTTTCAAGATCGATATATCCATAAAACATTGTTTTAAAAACATTCAGCAAAGCTTAATACTGCTAAAAAAAGGTAAACCAATTTAGCATGGTGAAATATCAAATTAATAAAAAAAAAGTGCAAGAGCAGTACTTGACTATGTTCATTTTTAAGTTTTAAATTTCTTTTGTAGAAATCGTATTTTCAGAAGTGTCTGTGAAATAAAAATAATATTCTATTCTAATTTTATTATAACTAAATCTGTCATTTCAGTCAGATATAAACGTTACATAGATTTCAGATAATATAAGATCGATGAAGATGAAAAAATATCTACTCATGTTAACTACTTTTTCACGAAAAGGATCTATAATAGGGGTGATACAATTAAGACAACTATTAATTTGTAACAGAAACGTAGAAGTTTTTCAAACTAAAACGGCTTATTGCAGAATAAAAAAAACTGTTTCTGTATTAGAAAATAGCTCTTTGTTTCACAGGTTACAAAGCTTCTAATTAAGAAAAAAGCAAATTCCTCTCGCGTTCCTTTATATCTTTCTTTCATTTGGGGATTTTTTTTTATTTAAACTCCGTTAAGAATCTATGCAATTGGAATTTTTTTTACTATGTTCCTTATCCAATGGAATGTAAAATAATTCCTTTGTTACATGAAGTTGAAGATTCCGTTTTTCTTTTTTTACATACATCGCTATTATGTTGTTTATAATCCTAATTTAAGTTTTTTTTTGTTTTGTGCTTGATGATTTTAAGTAAAATTGTGATCTGTTGATTTTTTTTCGGCCATTCCCTTTGGGAATTGGAATCTTAGATGTGCTTAAGAGAAATGTTTAAGTAGGATTAGTTGTCGAGTTTTGCTGTTTCAGTGAAGAAATGTTTTATTTTAATGCGATGTTAAGACTTTTATTATTTGTAAATAGTTTAAACTAAACATGATTTTAATTTTTTAATTTTAATTTTTTGCGACTATTTTGTTTAAATATTTGTTGCAAATGTAAAATTTAAAAATTCGGATTTATTTTTGTCAATATTGTTTCATTTAATCGAATGCATAGACGATTTTATGGAGATTCCTGTTACAATTTATAAAAAAAATATTGTTTAATTTTTTTAGTACATTCAAATTTTTTTTTGAAGATTAAGAATTTTGATAAAAATCTAAGTCTCATTCTTTGTAAAACTCCCTTCTTAAAGACTTTCATTCGTAAATGTGTTTATTGCTTTAAAAAAAAATATATATATGAAGAACAAAAGCCTCTTAAATATCATCTTAATAGTAGTGATAAAGATTTATTAATAAAAAACAATAGCTTATATTTCAAGCGTAATTACTAATACAATGCATATATTGCATCCATTTTCATGCATTAATGAGAAAACTTAAAAGATATCCGTATTGACAATCTAGTAATTAGGAATAGATAACACATGATTCGGCAAAATGAAATATAAAAAGATGTACAATTAAAAAAACACTACTTCAAAACAATTAGAAACTCAAAAAAAAAAAAAAAAAAATAGAAACAAAAATAACATCTAAAAACATAAAAAAAAAATCCAAACTCCAAATCGCACTGAAAGCCATTACCGAATCGCACTGTCGCGCTAACAATGTGCACTCAACCCTATTGGGTAACAAAGGCAAAGAGGGGGGCATTTTTATTGCTCTTATTTTGTTGAGGGAGTTGAAATTGATTACAGGAAAAAAGGGTTGGAGGGCGTTAACTACCCGGAGCGCCCTGATTGGCTTCGCTCCCGTCTGTCTGTCTGCCTTTATGAAGATGAATTTTAAGAGAGGGAGCTTGTTAGTACTAAAGGTAGAAATTTAAGGTAGAAAAGGTCCTAGGTGTTTGTTTTATTGTGACTAGATGTGTTGACGGTTTGAGTAGGATTGTTGGTTCTACAAAGTTGCTTGTCATATTTTTGTTTGTCAGATTGTCCGAAGTTCAAAATTACGAGATCCGTCTCTAATGGGGCTTGTGCATTTCTAGTGAGATTTTATTCCAACCAAACGTACGGTACAGCAACCTTAACTTTGACCGGATCAAACACCTGTTTTTGTAGAAATAAATTCAGTAAACAGGAACAGACAATATAGATCTCGTATATATTAAAAAGGGACTTTTAATTAACGTCCATATTTGTCTGAAACGACTACATAAATAATAATAGACAAAACAAAATTTGCACAAACTTCTCAGATATGATTTTTGCAATGGGCTTGTTTCAATACTTTGTCAAAGAAAACAAAACAGCCAATGAAATCATATTTCGGAGCACGTGATGTTATAGAAAACCCAATGAGCTTGTTTCAAGTGGTATTAAAAGAAAACAAACTAATGAAATCGCTGTACGGAGAGCATGACATCGTAAGAAATTTTCCCATAAGCAAAATTTATATCACGTTCCAGTACTGACCTTATTTTTTTTATATTAATAAGATATTTCGTCATGCCAAATAGATTCGACGTTTTCAGTCTCGTGCAGTATTGTGATGTTAGAATACGTTTTAAAACTTATTATCTTATAGAGAGGCGTATTGTTTGTGAAATAAAAGTTAAAAAGTTTGTGAAAATAAAGTTGTGAAATAAGAGTTCATATCGAAATAATACCAAACTACATATGTATTTTTTATATTTAAAAATAATTTTATATATTGTGTAAGTTGTGTTTGATGCGTTTATTTGGTATTCCGTAAAAGGAAAATAGCCTAGTAAAAGAAATATAATATACATATTCGCATCAAAGAGAGGGGGAGGGGCCTCCAGTGTTCGGCTACCATGCAATATATTTATATCAATGGGTATTGGTTCCCAAAATCCTCCATTATAAATGGACTTTTTTTATTCATTCATCACGACAAATATTATCTAGAAATATTCTTAACCCATATAACTTCCAAATTAATTAAAGTTTCATTTTTATTGTTTGTAGAGGCAAAGTGGTACTGTATTGTTTGCCAGTGGCTTAGTGTTAGTGATTCGCATTGCCACGCCAAAGTTCCAGGGATCGAGTACAGTATTGAGCGAGGTTGACACAGCCTTTTATCACTTAAGTGGTTCGATAAATGAGTACCAAGCATGCTTGGCAACTAAGCAGTGGAGATTCCAAGGGAGGCTGACCATATTACCGGGAAATACGCTTAGCACTCCCAGAGCCCTTGATCATGTAGGCTGAAATGGGCATGGGAGGTCTTGGCCCTCTAACGGGCTGTTGCGCCAAGGAGTTTAATGTATTATTCGTAAACAAGTATTTGCTGTTGCAACAAACACACCTTGAATCACGTATTTATGGGTAATTTTATCAATGAGAGTAATTGACTCCAAGTTAGCAAATCAATCAAACATAAAAACCTTAAAATTGTATTGTGAATTTTTGCGCATGTCATACATTTGACTGAAATCTTTTTTAGATAAGTAATTTTATGCGTAAAAAAGTGAACATTTATGCATTTTTGATCAAAATTCAATCGAATATTATTTGCTGCTTTGTCAAACCTTTCCATTGCAGTGTTAACTTGATAAGTGCCTCTAAGGTGCTTCGTTGTTGCTAGAGATGCATTGTAAAAATGTCGTGTTTAAGAATTGATTTGTTTTGTGCTTTGTTAGTTGAGTGGATAAAGTGTTTTGGATTTTTGTTGTCATTTGCTGTTTTATAGTTGATTTAAATGCTGATTCACGATGTTGCAGGAATGTAGAATATCCAAAGACATTTAACAATGTGTAGTAGATAAAGAAGTTGAAAAATTTGTGAAAATGTAAATCATTGGATAACTTTCCGTTGTTTTGCACTGTCATTTAAATGCATTAAAAGTAAAATAATGTCATATTAGTTTATATTATAATGCAGTTTAAAACCGAAAATAAAGTTATTATTAATCCTTTGTTATGTTCGAAAAAATATTTTATGTTAGAATGACCAAATCAAATGAGATAAATATGTGACAATCGATATTACTTTCTTAATTTACTTGGTACATGTATATACACTTTAAAAAATCACAAAAAGGTTTTGAATACATAGATTAGGAAAATATAGTGAACGAATTTTCAAAACGGTCTTTTATAGAGGTGCTTTACGCTTTCAGAAAGATTTCTGTTGCAGCAAAAAAAGGCATGTTTTTTGCGTATGTTCTAGAAAATATTGCTTATAAATCCTAAAAATTATGTAATAATATTTAAATAACAACAATTTCAACAGATTTTAATTTATTTTAAAATACATTTAAAAAATAATTGATAGTAGTGAGAAAAAATGAGACACTTCGAGCAGTTATTAAGATTTTCACGTTAAATTCGCCCAATAATGTCTTTAAAAATTAGTTTTTTTGAAAGATGTATTTAAGTATATATTTCACAATTACCTAATTTTTAGATTATCAAACATTTTAATGTCAAATCGTACTCACTTATATTTTAATGGAAAATATCACTTTTCAGCATCGATAATGTTCCATTTAACAGATATCTGATTATTTGGACTATGTGACCGTAAGAACAGCATCTCTTAGTAAGTTTAAAATATTTTTTGGAACAGCAAAGGTTTATTTTATCTTATCTTAAATATTAAAAAAGTTTTAGGTTTTGGAGTTCATTAACATCATTTTGTATAATGCGCTTTGAAATTAATGTTCTAAAAATGAAATTATAATATTGAAACTAATAATTTTGTAGTTTGTTAAAAGAAAATTATTAGCTTCACTTAGTAATTTAATAAAAGAAACTGAGTTTGTGTCATTCTTTATTGTGTTCTCAGGAGCTCGACACCACATTGCTGTTTTAAACAACATATGCATTGTAATTTGACGATTGAATGTGTTATTAATGAGCCTTCAAACTTTATTAAGACACATTGTTCTTTTAAACCTTACTTACAAATTGTATTAATGTTTTTATGAATAATCATCAAAATGACTAGAACCGGTAATTTAAAATAAATATTCTTGTGATATCCGCATGAGAGTTTTCCATGCGAAAACGGCCTTCCATCTTCTAAAAAAGAACAAAAATCAACCTTTCAAACACATCCGAAATTACATAGCTCATTTGAAGCTTTCCCTCATAAAGGAAGATTTAGATGAATCTATAAAATTACATCAGATTGACATTAAATAAAGTTATACTTAGTCAGCGATCCAACATTGCCATTAGAATTGTTTTATACCCATCATCAATGCGACAATTGAAGTACAACATAATCACTGTACAATTTTAAACAACCCCTCGCAATTGCGACGCGTTATTTGTTTACTTGGTTCTCTCATCTCTTAGAATCCAGGGGTGATTAAGATGGGGCAATTGCTTGAAATTGCAGCCATTCTTTTCTTTATCAAAGTCCCTCCATTTTTATGAGAAACCTCTCGCGTCTGTTATAAATATAAATGAACGAATTAAAAACAAAGGCATCATCGTCGACAGATTTGTCAGAACTATCTCCATAAATCAGGGACGGTTTGAAATTATCGGCCCTCGTTTTCGCTTCACTTCTTCCCCTTATTATTGGTACCCGTTACGACGACGTGTGGATAACGGGTACAATAAAAAGTGACGTCGTATTTGTTTTACACTTTCGTGCGTTAATTTCCGCGACGAAGTTTCTGCTCGCTGGAGCGGATTAATGGACGCGAGACGAGAGCCAGCGACATGAGCCCATATTTATCGACAGAAGCCTTAACAAATGAGTTTTCCAGCGGATCCGATGTTGTTTGAGTTCTGTAATTTAGTTATAATTATGACAAACTGGAGTTGCGAATAAGGGGAAACTCGCCTTTGATTGATGAAGAAATTTACGCCATTAAATGCTCTTTCTCTCTCTCTCTAAAGAGATGAAATCGAATTTATGATCGGGAGAGCTAGAGGATTCGTTTTACTGATGCAATTACATTTCTGGGGGGAGAAAAAAGTATTGATCACTTAAATACTTTTAATTTCGCTTTTGAGTTATGTTCGGTTGCTTTTGTTTCCTGAGGCGGAAACATAAAGAGTGATTTTTAAGATGATTGTATTACGGAGAAGAGAATGAATGCATTTAGAAAGTTGAGAATTCATAAGAAATGTTTCCAGAAAATGTAGATTAATTATCATTACCTTTCAAATCAAGTTTTTGTTGCTTTTGTTTCAAATGATTTTTCATGAATTATGAAGCTGTTTCTGAATTACAAATAATAGATTTAAAATTATTTTTTAAAAAAAATTAACTACAAACAAAAAATGTAATATAACGTTTGACTAATGTTATTACATCTAACATGATATTAACCTTCTCACCGTAAAGGATAGATTCATAAAATTGTTTTTATTTACTATATAATGTTTCTAACCGCACATTAATAAAACTGGATGTCCAAAATTTTTTGTAATTTTCAGTTAAAAGTAATGTTTCAAATGTGTCGTCATCACTCAGTTTTCGATGATTGCAAGATCGTGATGTATCGCGTGCTTGTAGTAGTTTTTCAAAAAGTAAGACGTTGTAGTTAGTTAAGAGATCCGAAGAATAAAGTTTGTTTTTTAAAAGTAAGCCTTTACGATTGTTTTTTAAGGATTAAATTACGATAAGACTTTACGTTTACAAATGTAATTAAGATTTGTACTGCCGTTAAGCCTGCAGTTTAAAACGTAAAGTTTTGTGTGTAAAACGGTTAATTTTTTAAAAAACGTTTCATAGTTATATTTTTGACATTTTGCTAAAATCTATTATTGGCGAAAGCCCCCACACTTTTTATTGTTATAGGTATCTGGTCCCTCAGCGCTAAAACACTTTTCAAAAACTTGCCAACTAAGAAAGAACCAAACAAGAATATCAAAAGCAAAACGAGCATTAAATCACGAAGACGAAGGTTGGCGACGTTTGCTTCACAACGCCACCAAAAAGATAAGAGCCATTTGTCTTAGCCCAAATCCTTCTCACCCCACCCCATAGAGTAGCTATTGTACCATTTGAATAATACACATCCTCCCCATCTTGGAGATACCCCCCCTCCCTTTTTGGATCGAGATCATGTATTCCTTTCCCCCCTTTATACTGATTCTCGCTTTCTATTAGCAAAAAAGGTTTTAGTAAGAAAGTCGGCGATATCATTTACTGTTGAAAAAACTGTCGCCAAGCTATCTTTTTAAGAAACTCGCTTTTTTACAGAGATATGCTTGGATACGTTTTTTTTTAAAAGGATGTTTGATGCATTAAGAGCGTCGGCTTTTTGATTACCTAAGTTTTTGGAGTAAAGGTTTGATTGCGATTTGTGAATTATTTTTGACGCGGGAGCCTTCATTAGCTTGGCTCTTTTGTGTTTAAGTATTCTTTTCGGTTTTCTTTCTACGATATTTTTTTATTGTTTCTTAGAAAAGCCTTTTTTTTTCTTTTTTAATATTTGATGTTCTATTTTCGTGTTTTCCATTAATACTGATTGAATTGATTTTTTCTTTGTGTAATGTATTAAAATAATCGCTTTAAGTGAAAACATTTTCCCGTTTCGCTAATAGCCATTTTCTTTTTGGGAAACATTAAGCGATTAATAGATGCATAGAGAAAATTAATCATATTCTCCAATACATGTTAGACAGCTAAGCCATCAGCAAATATACTTACTTTAGCACTGAAATTTTTATTCCATCAGGAATAATGATTTTTATTTTTATCTATTGTTTTAATTAATTTAGTTTCTCATAGGGGGAAACTGTAGTAGCAACTAGCTCTAAAGAAATCGACGATAATCTTTTCACTAGAAATTTTTTCTATTATACTATATTCGATTAAAACCACTTAACAATTCCATTTATATTCCGTTTTCGAGTTTCATACATAGGTTGTAAAGTTGTTATAAATTTTTAAAGTAAATAAACACAAAATTTTTGCAACTATTTGAAAGAAAAATTTAGAATCATGTTTTTTTAACAACTAATTTTAAAATGAACTATTCTATTAAACTTAAAAATTTCAAATGCAATGCAGTTTCTATATAAAATGCAATTAGTTTGTTTAGTTTTTGTGTATATAAGCATAAGGAATTTATCGGTCATTTATAGGAGATCGAAAGAAAAATATGATTTTAGGAAAACAAAATTTCAATCAAGTCAAAATGGTTAACTTCTAAAAAACCTTAACTTCTAACATTCCTTCTTTTACTTCATTCCTATAAAAAAGAACTTAAACATCCAATACTAAACTGTTTAATAAAAGTCTTCAAATTTTACATTCACTAAATATTCATAATATCTTTTGTACAAAATGTAATAATAGTTATAACCGTTCTCTTAAAGAAAATAAAAATTCGCTCAACCCACAGCACCCGTTTGTCACTTGAACCAGCAAACATCCACCAGAGGTCACCGCTGATCTCTAAAACTGTAAAAATTTATGCTAACAAAAAAAACGAGATTTTAAATGATAATAACCGTAATTTTTTTAAATATAATTTTAAGATTTATTTAAAGTACCAACTTCGTTATCCCTTATTGCACGGTCGTTGAAGTAGCGTTCTGTTATTTGTATGCAATTAAAACTTATATCGTTCAAAACGTTTCTTCTGAAGAAAACAACAAGTCGCAACATCCCTCCACCGTTTGTCACTTGAACCAACAAACATCCACCAGGAATGCTGACGTCGAAAAGCCATATTAAAAATAATACCAGCTACAAAAAAAAAAAAATCCCAAACGAGTACACATTTTTCCGCGTCATAATCACACGCGGCCAACATAAAAATCCGCAGCAACTCCTCCGGAAAAAGGTAAAAATCATCGTAGCGTCCTAATTCCGTCCTGTTTTTACTCCACTGCACACACAACTAGAGGGGGGGGGGGGTAGAGGAAAAAATTACGGTTAGGGTGATTATTAGAAGGACCAAGAGAGAGTTATTGGATGCTATTAAGAGAAGGGGGGGCGAGGAACATTCCAGGACGGAAGAAATTCAATTACGAAGGTCCTCGTAAATACGATTTCGCGTCCCTCCCCGCGAAGTACAATGCTCAAATCTCGCTTGTGGTCGGGCGGAATGCTTTTTTTTTCTTAGAGAGAGAATACACAGGAATGGGATTTGGAGGTCGTTTCGAGTGGTTTTAGTCGTCGGGTTTCGAAAATTAGTCTGATGCTTTATTGGTTCCTTGGATTAATATGGGCTTTGCTGATTAGGGTTTTTTGCCAGAAATGAATCTATTTATCTTTTAAGTGCGTTGTTGATCTTTTTGATTTCTGTTGATTAAACCAACTTGATCTTACAACCAAGAAATTCGTTTTCTTTCAGACCTTAACATAAACATTTGGCTGCTTTGCCAAGTACTCAGGAACATTTTTTAATTTCTGTCTAAGGTTTGTTGGATAACCTGTTTTGTTTGTAAAATTAACTTTGGTATCAATAATAAAGCACAATTTTACATTTGGAAGGTATTTTTTTTACTTCAAAATTCCTGTTTGTATGGTATTGTGATTTTAAACTGAAATACTTTTTTGTGTTAAAATTTTATATGTGTGAATAATTAAATGGCTTGAAAATTCCTTTTAATTGTTGAGGTATATTGTTGTGAACCGTTTTTATTTAAATAATGATAATGAAAATATCTTCGGTAGTCAAAATTTGCATTTAGAGAAAAAGCTCATGGTTATACTTACAAGTTATCAGATTAGGTTTTTATGATTGCTAAAATTATAAGCACGAATATCCATTTTTTTATCGTTTAGGTAAGCTATTGCCATTTTTCGTCGTCAAATTCAATGAAATATAGATCATTAAAATTTTTATCCATTAACTAAGTTAAACAATCACACACAATTAAAAAGCAGTAAAGCTCAATATAAGTAATCTATTAAACACATTAATTTGCATTACACGCTAAATACAACCGAAAAGTAAACACTTAAACCCCCTCTCTCAACCCTTTAACACCCCCCGCTATACCTTACTCAATACTTACTATACCTTAATCGCCAACAAATAGCCACCCACTGATCCCTACCCACTGTCCACTCCATCCCCAAAGGGGGGTTGGCCAGATTCCCCTAACTGCGGTTACAGCACTTTCGTCTGTGATTACGAGCATCCGAACTGACCTTAAACAATCCTTTACGCAATTGGATCAATCGGAACCTCTGGTGCCTCTGATAGATAAAAGCCGATTTGCTCTTGTAACTCTATCCTCTCGCAATCCCTTTTCCCCGGGAATCCTTTGCTCTTGAGCTTCCGCTGGTGATGGAAAGTAGGAGAGAAATGGGTTGGATGAAAGTGGTTGAGTATTTTGTTTTGGGTATACCTAGGTTCATGTTTGCTCAGAAAAAACGACTGTACTTACCAGAGGGATACAGATGTTATATATCCATGTGGTTACTGTTAGTTTTTTTAACAACTAGCCCAATATATGAAATTTAAATTTCTTGAATTTATAATTTTTAAAATTTAAATAATTTTAGTATAATGAAAAATATTTACATCAACAATATATTTAAATCGAATTTTTTATTAATAAATGAATTGATAGTAAAATATCATGCATTGAAGAGACTTTTACATCATTTGCTTATCCCTTAGGGTTGTAAGACTTTCCGTGACAAAATATACAACCATAAGAATATGTCTTTAAAATTATATAATTAGAGGATATGCCATTTTATATTCCATCAATAAATTCTTCAAATGATTTTCAAAGGAAACTATGTACCATTAGGTTATATTATAAGGTTTATTATTTCGGCTTGTTGTTCAATAAAATATTTACAAATGTTGAAATTATAAAAACTTCATTTTAACATTTGAAAATTTATTATATAGGATCCTCGCACATTATAAATTTAATACAAATAAAAAAGTACAAAACAGCAAAGAGTTGATAATAAAAGCTGAAATATTTCTGAGTTCTAAATAGGGAAAGACTAAAATAGTTTAAAAATTGTAATAAGTAGTTTGAATTTATTTTACTACTAGTTATAAATCTGTTTCTTTAGATAAAAAATAATCGATTAAAATAGTATTACAAAATTTTAATGTACAGTAACTTAACCTTACAATAAAATTCATATAGTTTTTTTTGTAATACTGTCATCCCTAATCATTTTTATTAAAATTTTTTTTAACCAATTTCTATTCTTAAATGAAATAAAATATTTTACTGAAGTTATACTTACTTTAAGATATTCTTTGAAACTAAAAAAAAAACGAGTCTTTAATTCTCACCGATCTATATCATATTATCACTAATAAACAGTTTGAAATGCATTGCAGAACTTATTTATCAGCAAGCTCAATCCATAATAACGAAATTCCTTCAAAAATTTAAACGTGTCCCTTCTTATCTAAAGAGTAGTATATAAAATAATACTTTCCTACAATATGTCTAAAATTGATCTAATACCCCAAATATACTTTTATTCCTACTAAATATTTAGTTTAAAATATCTACAAAAATGTCTTATTACCAGACACCACCGATTCTTAAAAGCGTTGTAGTACTTTTTCTAACTCCTATAATTTAGAATCCAGGAATAAGTTTGAAATATACGGTCGTAATATAGCAAAATTATACCTTATAAAACGATAAAATTCGTTCCCATTTTCTCGTTTTGGTCTACTTTTTACATAGACGGGGAAACGTTTTAATATCAAGAAGGGCGCTGTAAGTTTCTTTTCAGAAATAGTGTATAAAATGAAATAAATTGAGAGTAAGTTCTGGGTAGTAAATTTTTGTAGTAAAATTTTGACATTTACTGAAACTTCTTATATTTTTATAACCGATATGCAGAAATGGGGGAACGGTAAGCTATTTTAGTTTCTTTATTTCGATTTGTAATCTTAAAGCTTTAGAACTTTATGTATAACGTTGTTTTGATTTGAAATAATTCAGTTACTCCAAGATTGTTAATAATCATATTGTTTCCTTAATAGTTTACAATTATAATGATGCATTTTACTGGAAAAATGCTGTTCAATTATACATAAATTATTTCCAAGAATATTTGTTATATTGTAGGAAATGTGATTTGAAACTGTGCAAATAACAATAAATACAATTTATAATATTTCAATAAATTATTTTTCAGTTACGTTAGTTTTATGAAATTTAAGTAACCTTACCTTTAAATCTAAATATTCAATTACGTTAAGAAACATTACATAAAGAACGGCACACGTGAAGTATACCATTGAATTGCCCTAGGCATTTACTTTCCTAAAAACTATGTTTTATTGAGTTAAATAAATTCCTCAAAAAATTATCAAATGATCTAACAGTGCTGTTTTGTGATAGAATACAATTAAATGGATTTCCGAAACTCATGAATTATATTACATTGCAATAATATCTCTAAATAAAGGTAGGGTCAAGTGGGGTAAGTGTGATAGGGTTTCTGCATTTTTCATTAAAAAAATTCGTTCTCTGCTTCAAGTAAATTATAAATCCTAAAATTGGTAGTGAATTATTATAAGAAACATACATATGTAGAAAAAAATTTATATGTTTGAACTCCAATTTTAAGTGTACAAAATTTGCATTTCAAAATCCATTTCTGTATATCACACTTACCCCACATAGGGAAAATAATGTAATAAAATAGCACATTCAAAAGCTCAAAACTTTCTTTAAACAAAAAATAAGGTCAATATTTCTTTTTAGTTTAATTATAAGTGGTCTAATGTTATATATTGCAAACTTTCAGATTTTTAGAATGATTTCTAAAGTTACAAGAGCTGTTTATCACACTTACCCCCAATCACACTTACCCCACTTGACCCTATGTCCATAGTAGATATTTTCTCCTTTTTGTCTTTTTCAACCTGTTTAGTGAAAGACAACACATAAAAAATATCTTTAACTGATGATCTAAATATTTTGTTACAATTAGCTACTATATTTATATGCACTCAAAATAATTGAGATAAAGAAGTAAATTGTTTTCAATGATATATGCTGCTGGATATGATACCTTTGTGGCTTTATTAAACCAATAACTTTTCCAAAAAGACAAGTATTAACTAACTACACCTCATTTATGTTTTTGTCCCTATCATTTATAAACCTAAAGTAAAATATTACATTTTACTGCACCGTTTTCATAACTGAAGTAAAGTATAGCTTGTATTACTGTAATAGGAACGTTGTCCAGAAACATTTGTGCTTCAAATTTGGTTCTAGAAATCTTCAACCATCAACTGCGTAACACATCCACCATGCAAAAAACCCCGATATCTAAATCAAAATGGCGGGCAGATGAGTTGTTCTTTATTTGTCACCCGCTTCAAACATTCGACGATGCTCTTGAAATAAGGGGGTGGCGAAAATTCCGAACGACAATCGGGGAAAACAAGACATCACCATCAAGAGGGAGGGAGCACTTTGGAACAAAAAAACAGACGATAACCGCCCTGACTTAACCCTAATGATTCAACATTATCGACGAACCTTCGACAGCCCGTCCTAAGTGGTCCCCATTTCTGGCAAATAGCTCTATCCCCTTTTCTAGTTTCGATATTTTAATGTCTTTTAGAGACCGAATCTCTTGGGGTGGGTATGCTAAGTCCCAGGGATGAGTGGGAGTTTTGAGCAGACGATTTTGCGCTAAGATCTTCGGCTGTCTTTTTGCGGGGAAGTGAACAGATGAGTCGCTTCAGCAGTTTATTTACAGGTGTTGAATAGAATGCTTCTGTGGAGGGGATTTTAGTTTTTAGGAATATATTTGTTTTATTTTAAGTGTCAAAAGATTATGCTTTTCGGAAGTGAGTTTTTGGATGATCATGTTCATCGTTATGTTAATGAAGGTAGGGATTTGTACTCGAATCTGAAATCATAGCAAAAGTTAATGATTTGTTTGATATTTTATATTGATTTCTGCTTTCGAATTCTATACTTTAGCGTTTGGTGAATGACATTCAAATATTTTCAATAAAACAGACCTGTTTTGAAATTAAAAAAAAATCCTCGATGTTTTACAGAAACTATCTAAAACATTAGTTAACTTATTTTTGCATATTTCATTTAATTCATTGTTTGCCATAATTTAGGAATATTGAAGTTCCAGTTGTCAGTTTACATAGAACAACGAAAGAGCCACTCACACAGGCTAGCGCCACCTACGTTTACTGCCGATAGTCTCTTATAAAGGAAAAAACACTTTTACAGTATCAATTTTGCATTATAATGAACATAAGTATTAAATTGACTGTTTTTATGAAAATAGTATTTTATAAATTGACCAACCATCAGAACTATTGTAACAAGTATAGAAAAATTCATTGTTTTGACTTTTTCTTTAAAAAAATTTTTTCCTTGGAAGGCACATAAAGGATTAAATTAGTTAATATATTTTTTTACTATTATTTCATGATTTATAATTAGTAGAAATGGAAACTGAAACTATTTATCACCAAGTAAAAAAAATAATTTTATTAGCTCTCTTACAAAGTTAAGGTAAGTTAGAAAATATGACTTGCAATCTAAACATACGTTTGGGGGCTGGGGAGCCCCGTCAGTTAAGCACTCGCTTAGCATGCGGAAGGTCCCAGGTTCGGGTCTGGGCATCGCCAAATAGCTGCCGACCTATAAACGGCCCGTGCAGCCAAAAATGTCCGATGAATAATACCCCGTGTAAGGGAGTGCACGTTAAATATCCTTCAAAGTCCTAACGCTGCGTACGATGTCGCCCTTAACGGTTGCGCTGGGTGCCTATTCAGGTGTCGACACTTCACCTGACTGTGGTTCTAAAATACGACGCCCATCGCCAATAGCCTTCGCGTAGCTCTAGTGCTACGATACTTCAAACCTAACCTAAATGTATATTTGTAGAATGAAGAACGACCAATGAAGAAAATGCTCGTTTAACTTAAAATTATGAATTGTATTCGTGCATTCAGAAACTTCGACAAGATGACTATTTAGATTTTTAACACAGATGGTTATGAAAATATGGCTTTCTACAGATAAGCAAAAATATTTTTGTATCAATAATTTTAATAAAAATGGAATTTTTTAGTTACAATATATTGTAAGGAAGCATTAATAATTTACATCGATATGTTATTTTTTAAAGGATTTTTTTATGGAAAATTTATCTGTTTTGATTTTTTATTTGGATAATCGTAAACAATATTTTACTAATATTAATTAACCCCTCTGATGAATCATATAAAGAACCGAAGTTCCTTGTGGAAATTTTATTTATTTTATCATCACCCCACCCACCAACCTTCATTAAAAATTAAATTAAAACAAACCACCCATTTTCTCAAAGTGGAGATATTTTGTTTATACTCATCACCCGAAACGCCCTTTAAAAAAACGTCACTTTTCACGACAGCGCCAGGTGACATTTTCAATTTCGAGGCGGATTTTAAGCTGTCTCAAAAATGAGAAAATACTCTCTAGAAAAAGAAAAAAAACCGACAAAGATGAAACCACTAAAGAGGGGAAAATTAACAATTCATGCGCCTATGAAGGGCCGTGTAGGTTTTTCTATCTAGAAATAAAGAAAAATGGAGGCGAGTGAATGATAGATCCTGAGCTGCACTGTCAGTGGTCCTTTGTTTTATTCAATAACACTTTTTTTTTATCTTGATATAGGCGTTAGGGGGAATAAAAAATTGCGTTTTTTTTTCAGGGAACGCCATGGGAGAAAAATTAAGATCTCAATCACTTAGACGCCCTGGATAAGGGAAGGTTTTTTCGTGTTTTTTAGGGGTTTAAAAAATTTCTTTAAGATAAAAAGCATTGTCTTTTGGTTTTAACTTGCTGCTGTGGATTTCGGGGGACAAATTTTTTATGTAATTAAAACCGAGAAGATAATTAAGGTGGATAAAAGTAGTATAATAAAGAAAAGGAATGTTAATGAAGATAAGTTTTAATTGCATAGAAAAAAAGCATCTATATTGTGTTTCACTGCAAGTTTAAATCTATATTTTTTTTTATCGAATAAACTTTTTTTTATGTAGTTTTCATTTAGACGGATAGGTTTTTTTTATATAATTATATAAGCTACGGACACTGAAGAAAATTTTGGATCATACTTTCTGAAAAATTTATTTGTTCTACGAAACCAATTAAAAATACCGTTATGTTAATAAATTCTTAATAATAAAAAAATAATTATTTCTATCTTTTAACTAAAAGTATTACGTATATTTAAAAGAAATAACTTTACCTTTGAAATACTAAAATTTTTTGTAAAAATTATTACAAATTTAGCTATTTTTAATTATAGTACATTGCATATAACCAATTGTTAAATGAAACACTAGTTTTTCCAACTAAAAATTTAAAAAAAGACAGGCTAATTTAAATTTTATATAAAAAAATGTGAAATGTTAATCTTCACTCTTCCAAAAACACTTTGTCCTTAAAATATATTCTTTAAAATTAAAGATGTTCTCTCTAAAGTAATTTTGAAATGAAAAACCTCTTTTTCAACACAAACGAGATTAAAACCTTAACTTCCAAAATAATTACATCACAATTTAGCGACTTTCTTACTTTAGTCCACCCTTTTTGGTAAACAGAGATATATTACTTTTTTTGGCAAGACATATTTAAAATTAAGCAAATTAACAAAGAAATTAAACTTTTCACCAGCGAAAGAAGAAACCTATTTGGGTTAGCCTTTAGAAAAACACGACCAAGAAAACAGGAGACTAAAATTGAAATAAGAGTGAAGCAAATTTAATTAATTTTTTGTATGATCTCTTAAGGTTTTCTTAAATTAAAGTTGGCGACAAAAAGAGGTTTTAATATTAAAAATTCACGGTCTTTGTTTGCTTAGAACCTGGTTTATTTTAAAATAAAGATAATTTGCATTTGCTTAAATTTCAATCAGTGATTCTTTAGACTGAGAGAAGTAGTTAAATTCACATTTTTCGAATATAATCTAGTAATTTCCTTGAATTGAATTTTCAACGTCTGTAATTTCTTTTTAAAGTTTTAAAGAAGGGAATAATTTGTATAAAAGGAATTCGAAAACATACAAGAACTTTATAAACCAATGTGGGAAAATAGTAATGAAAATAAAGAAATACTCTAATTTATTTCTGTTAAAAAGATTCTTCATTTTTTCTTTCTAATCATTAAAACTAGGTACATCGTTGTTTTAAAATTTGGTACAATGTACATATTGAAGATTATTTTAGAAAATATAGTTTCAAACATTAACAGTTCAAAAACACATTAAGTCATAAATTTAGAATTATTTCCACCAAAAAGTTATTACAATACATTTTCACAGTAATAATATTTAAAACATTGTCTTTTAAACAATATTTTCCATGTAATTTCTTATTCTTATAAAATAACATTAAACAATTTTTCATTTGTCTTTTTAAAATTAAATTGAAACAAAAACCTTTCTTTTCATAAATAGTTGTTTATAAAATCTCAACTCAAAACAATTTTTTTCGGAAATTACGTCATTTCTCCTTTACTAATGAATTAAAATTAATAAATGAAACTCAACATATATTAAAAATTACAATACAACTTTCGTTTATTTTGTTTATCATTTTGTACGTCAACCAACTCATATTTTATTTAAGCATCGAAAACAACTTTCGTAATTTGTAAGAAATTATTTGATGCATTGTAATATTTTGTAGTTTCAGAATTAAATTCCTGTAATAATTTTACATTCAGTGTCATACGACCTATTCAGCCTTAATAAAATTTCCATTTGACTCCTATTACCTTATTCACATGTTATGTTAAAAACGAAAGTAATAAGAAGTAATTTGTGCGTCTTTTTCATCAATACCACATTTTTAATATCCACCAAAAGAAACCTCAAAGAAATTGAAATAAAGTCGAACACAGATTAGAGATCTTTTCAGTCAATAAGAAATAAAATTGTCTGCACGACAAAATGGATTTTTTTTGTCTAGTAACACAGGAATTTACTCATTTTCCCAAGTTTAATAAACAATCATTAAGGATACAAGGAACTTGTCTGTTTTGTACTTTTTTTTTACCTTGGACATATCAATAGTGCTGGTAAGTAAATATTTATTAAATTTTGTGACACATGCGAAACTTATTAAATGACATATTGTTTTAGCAAGAATGTTATTAAAAACACAATTTCAATCACTTCTTTGCGGGAAAAGTTAACCAACAACGAAAGTTATTTTCGCATGTAGGAAACCTTATTGTAAAGTGAAAGAGTTATTAAAGTTTAATTTAGGCAGCCTAATCGTGATATTAAACATATTGAAAGTAAAAGTCAGTCGCGGAAATACTGAGAATAAAATATTGATATTTGTTTTAATCAAGCATTTGTTTAAACAAAGAAGTATTGAAATCCCTTGATTAACGTGAAAAAAAATTCTGCTAAAAAAATGTAGTTTTGTGCAGTTTGTTTAACTTAGTTTTAATTCTGCAATATTTTCTGAATAGAACTACTGTTAATGAAAAACTAATGTACATCTACTGCAAAATTTTTAATTGAACAGCATGACACTTTACAATTCTATTTATGCTTTCTGAAAGTTATTTTATGTAAAAAAAAACCCGTCAAATTCTTGCATTTTCTACAAATAAAATATTTTTCATGCATTCCAATAACAAGCGCAAGGTAGATAATGACATAAATTTCCTAAAAACAACCAAATCTAGATTGTCGAGAATCATAAAAGTACCTCTTCACTTTATTCAATATTTTTTCATTTAATTAACTTCTATTCGCTGCATTTGGTTGCTAAGCAATTTGGTCGTTGTGAAGTCACTACTGATCATTAACTGACAAAAGCAATTAGGGCTGCTTTCATTTTTTTTTATTTATATTCTTCAAGTCTACATCTTTTAATGCTCTCATTTAAAAAGCACTCCAGATGATTAAAAAGTTTTTTTCGGGGACAGGTCTTCTAAGGTAACCTTAATGACAAAAAACATTTCAATCTGCAACTGAATATTTTAATTGAATGCAAAATGGAACTGTAATTGCTCTCAGGGAAAAATATCATTTGCATCAACTCTTCTTTTGAGTCATTGCTGATTTGAATCTGAGTATCTGGGACGCAATCATTTTGATTATTATTTCGATGAATTATGGAAAATAAAAATGGACTATTAGGACTTACCTGTTCCATTCTCCTGCCCCCTGTAAGAGAATTCAAGAAATTTTCAATTAAGAAATCGAAATCAATCACAGATAATCTCAATGATTGCTCAAGGGGACATTTATACAAATCAAGTGGAGTTATTAGGTTAGAAAAATAATTTGCGGATGAAATATCCAAATTAGGATAAAAGAAAATGAACTAATAGTTTTCGAAACGAATCCTGGTTCATATGTGGCATTATTTGAAACGAAATGGATTGAAGGAAATATTAATTATGTTTTAATTAAAAGTAAATGTCTTCTAGATGAAATACGGTTATGACATTTTAATTTTATCTACATATTTTGGTTCAAGATGGTCATTGATATTGGAATTGAATTGATGAACAGATTTAATAAAATAATTTTCATTTTAATAGTTTATTGAATTCGTTTAAGTTAATGTACATTAAATGAAATGAAAATGAATACCCATTAAAGACTGGCTTCTGAACGATACGCGCACACACACACATTTATGCATATAGTTTTTATCGTAATTTATCATTCTAGTTTGTGTTCTAAACATGTTTCTGTTGCAAGTGTTTGTGTTGTAAATATGTTTGTGTTGCAAGTGTTTGTGTTGTAAATATGTTTGTGTTGTAAATATGTTTGTGTTGCAAGTGTTTGCGTTTTAACAGTACTTATTTTGTAACAATGCTTGATCGTTATTATTATTATAACTTCAAAATAGTTTGTAACATGGCCTTTTGAAAAATTTATTTTAATGAGAAAATATTTAAAAAAAAGGAAGTGATACAGTCTTTGCTAACTTTTCATTATTGAATACTCAAAGTTAAATTCTTATTTAAAATGATTGTTGGTAACGTAACTTGATATTTATTGAAAATTAAAACTATTTGTTTTGAAAACATTTCTTTCATATTACTTCATTTGTTTGAATTGTATTATGAAAGAAATTTGGTATTCTTTAACATTTTAAAATTAAAATTACTGGCATTTTATGCTGTTATTATTTTTTTAATTATTTTAAAATGGAAACAATGGTTCAGAATGATTTGAAACTCCGAGGAGGTCTCGTTGGGCAATAGTGTTTGAGTTTGTCAACAAATGTAGCTATCTAATGATGCCGAAATTCTGTCGTTTGGCATAAGTGTATGAAGTGAGAACGATGTAAATGAAAGCATGGCACATGAAAATTTAATTTTCATGTTCGAGAGCAATTTATATGAAAATGTTCACATATTAAATAGCTTCATTTCTCCAAATGAAATGAAAATTTGGCGTAAAATTCCATTGCTTAACATAATCCCTTTAAAATTATCACATCATTGGACTAGTAGTTCCTATGATAGAACCATTTTAAAACTGAATGTAAATTATAAGCACCTTGTTAGATATCGGTAGACACTTATTTTTAGTTGATGTAGTTGCCATTACTTATTATTACTACATTTTCATCTTTCTAATGGTTTTGAAGAGCCACTATACCAAAAATGTCTCGTTTTGAGTCGCCCATAAACAAAACTTCATTACCAGCTCATTTCTCATAAAAAGCCCACTTACATCCTGACATGGAAAAAGGAAACTGCCGCCAATTCAACATCTTCACATCAACAACAGGGGTAAAAGGGAAAAAGCAAGAAAAATATCTCCGAAGGGGCTTAGAAACGATATCTCAACCACAAATAAATTAAGAAGCGAACAAAGATTAATTTCGATTTAGCGAAAAATTCCTTTGGCTCACCGGAAACTGTAATTAATCAGTGCATTATCTAGGCCCGCACTGCAACTTCTACTTTTCTTTTGACAAGATAATGGCCGACATGATAGATTGAAAACTAACAACGGACGAAGGATACCTACACCTCAACTCTTCTCTTCTTTAGCATGATTTCTAGAATGGCGCGAAAAATTGAGAGTTCGCGGGAAAAAAAAATTGAAATTTCCTCTCCTTTTCAACACGGCGCATTGGTGAAAAAGCATTCTGATGGATGAAAATATTAAAGTAGTTATTTGCTATCGTTTCCGCATACTGTTTATTTTTATGAAAAACAAGGATACGGTGTATTGAAGATGTTATTTTTCATTACTAGTTCTCTGTTGCTGTTATTTTCACTAGAAATGTTCTTTAAAAAATTCTTTTAGCATAATGATCTGCCTTTAAAACTCAAATTGATGGCACATTTTTTTATGCTGAACTTCTAAAAAATATATTTTGGAGTATGTAGTTTTTTTAGCTATGAGTTTACCATAATTTATAATCTATATACAACAAATATTTATTTAAAATAAAAATTTTTTTTAATTAACAATGATGAAAAGTTTGCTAAGCAACGTAAGTCACATTTTTGCCAAAACATATATAGTTTAAGGCTAGTCATACTTATTAAAGATATTTTATACCGCGTTTTCTTCGTTGTACTTAAAGTGGCTTACCAGAAGCTTTTGTAGAATTTTCTTATGCTATTAAAAATATGGTCTTGAAAGGTTTCAGAAATTTGACTATCTTTGACACATCTATTTACTGTATATGATTAAACTTCCAAGCTTTGGATAAAATCAAGTGAAGCTTTTATTTCTTGCCAACAAAAATCTATTGCTTAAGCTCAGAATTCATTCTTGATTATACCTAGAGTCTATCGATATTAGCATTAATAATGTAGACCAAGTCGTGCCAACCTTGGATTTATGGTTCACAAAGGTCATTCTGTACGGCATATAAAGCTATTGGTCAAAAAGGAACTTTTTGACATTAAATTGTCTTGGTTGGTAAAATAAATCATTCCTCAACTCGGCAAAAGTACTGGTTGCCACGACTCTTAATGTCGCGTCGATAACGAGTTACTCTAGTAATACATAAGAGCAGATAAAAATACCATGAACTTACTTCTTTACTATTTACTTTGTGATGTGTTCCTTCATCGATTCCTCGGCCTGTTGCGGTTGAGTAATATATATGTTTAATGAGAGACGGGGAGGGAGGGCCAAAAAGATTACTTTTTAAGCAAAGATCTTCCTCGATGTTCCTCAAAGGGGGAGGAGGTAACAAGCGAAATATGTTGAAGGCTTTTGATACATAGTTGCGTTTAATATCACTTACGTGGTAGCGGAAAAGTTTGAAGTGTTTGTTATCACATTTTAAAAAACATTTTAGACAAGCTTTGAGTATTTTGTGGGATGAAGTTGTGTTTAAGAAGTGGTAAATTGTTGAGTAGTTGATTGGTTGTTTATTAGTTTTTTTAAAATTTAATTTCATTTTTAACTACTAAAATATATTCATTTTCTTCTTCTATTTAAAGTTGAATGTTGGCGAAAGCTAATATCAAGAAATAATTATGTACTTTATGAATGTGAGCCTTTTAGAATTACTTGCTCATGTGACTCTGTACGCCAAAAAAAAATCTCAATTTGCTGTAAAACAAACATTACAACAATGATTTTTCAAATAATACAGTAAAATATGTCTGAATTTTACAGAAATATTTTACAATGGAGCTTAATATTTTATAGCAAAAAACTTTATGTAATATTAAATTCCCTCTAAAACTATGAATACCAAATAAAATACTTTATATTTTAAATCATGTTCACCAACATGAAGAATTATGCCATTAAAAAGTAAAATTGAAATTAATTCTCATCAATACTGGGACTTACAGTTTTTTACTTAATCTTCAATCAATCTTTCAGTCAAATATTTACGTATCAAATAAAGAATTACAAGAATAGGAATGTGTCAGCAAGCCATCATTCTCCTCCCTCAAAACTGGGTGTCGACTCAGGATGAAAGATTTGACTAATTTGTCGAGTTTCTTGGGTCGCTGCCCGTTTCTCCTTTTATCCAGCATTCAACATCACTCTTCATCAATTGAATCGGTAGGAAACGTAAGTCATTTAGGGAATTTCCATTGAGCATCTTCCTTGCTACAATTTAGTGAGAAAATAAGTGTGTGCGGAAATATTTCAGAGAGCTTGAACACTTTTTGCATTTAGCATTTCAATCACAAGATGGATTAATTTCGCATCAAGAGATAGGAATGTGTGAATATTGATACGACAGGGCTCTTTATCAGTTACTTATTATTTGAGAGAGAGTCCGTATTTTTGATACCAATGTTAAATGTTCTTAAATTCTGTAAAGTATCCATATTTTTTTTTTGTAATATCTGTGTATTTGTTAAGCTAAGTTTATTGAAATTAGAACTTTGCAACTTATTAAAAAATCTTCGTTTAGGAAAAAGAGAGTTTTAAAGCCAGTTAAGTTATATGGCAGAGTTTTAATAAATTTTAATTTTAAAATGTGCTGAAGTTGATAGTTTCTAGTGCGTTGATTATGGTTATCCTTAACCCTTTAATGCATACTGTTGCTATTTGGCAACAAACAACATAATCCACTTTATTCTATTACAGTGGAACTCCCTATCGACAAATTTGAGTTTTTTCATCTATTACATTCCATTTTGAAGTTTTAGTTACTAATAATCATCATAGATGACAGTAGTAAAAGTATATTCAAAATTAAAGATATTGTGAAATTACTTTTTTGGCAGTATTCAAAGTATAATAATATTAAAACTAGATACAAAGAAATTTGTTTTGAAAAATTATTTATAGCTAAAGAGGGTCATTTTGAAATATATTTAGTATTTTTCTAGTCTTTATTATCAAAATTGGAATTTTGTAGTGGGTTTTTTTGTTATATGGAAAAAGTAAAAAAATTGAAATTATTTAAATTCTAATGCAGTTAATTTTTTTTCAGTATTTTTCCCATAATGTATGAGAGTATTAAAGGTACATATATATTTTTTTCAAAATGAAAAAAAAAAGTCATGCATTAGAGGGTTAAATAAACTGCATTTCAATGTAACTTAAAAACCATTTTGCTGTACCTTACAACTCAAGCCGCTTACCGTTTGAAGGTACCTTTTATTCATGTTTTTAGTTTAAATCAGTGAAAGAAATTTGCATTTTTTTAAAACAAAATGATTGGCCAATTCCAAAATGGTGTAATTGCGCGGTGATTTGATGTCAATGACCACAAGAAAAAAAAAAGCTTGCCAAACTTAATCGTCAATGATGTCTAAGATTAGTCAACCTAAAAAAATCTCAAATATTATAGCTTCGTAGTTAAAGGTGGCGGCTATGATGTAATGACTAGAGCCCTACATCACTACTGCGTCTAAAAGAGACGCGACATATTGGCAGCCGCTCCTGATTGGTCGAGGTCCAAAATTGTCCCCCTCGGGCAGTTTTCGTTTTCTCCTTCATAGAGTTAGCATAGGAAAAAAAAAGTAGCCTTTGCAATCGTCAACAATCCATAAAATTTAGGAAAAGTACAACTATTTTATGTTAATTTATAGCTTCCTAAATGTGTAAAGAATATTATAAAACCATAATTTTCTTCAAAAATACTTTAGCAGTTAGAAAAAACAGTTTTCCTTTAACAGTATGCTTTCTGAATGTATTAATGATGGCTATTAAGACATATTATGCATAAAATATTGCTTCATTTCGTTTTAAAAAACTGTATATATTCACTTTGTGTGTATAGAAATCTTTTCAACGTTTAAATATTCAAAGAATCTTCGTATTTTCTTGAAATACGAGTATAAACATTGATTCGCTTGCTTTTTTAGTTGGCTACATCTTGGCGAAGATTCTTTTTGTAAGCAGACTCGTCTGCTCAAAATCTAAAAATATCGTGTTACTTATTAAATATTATTGGTAAATTTGGAATTTTTGATTTGAGTAATTTTTGATTTTGTGATTAATTAATAAAATGAATATTAACTTGTATTGCGATATAAACTTGAAAAGCGATAAAACGCCAAGCTCAAGCAAGCCTGACCAGTTTCTCCCCGGCGGTTTCGCCGTGGCAACCCGGCTTGGACAATTTCGTGCCCCATTGTCGCATCTCTTTCTACACAGTAGGGATAGAGGGCTCTATGTAATCACCGGTCTCGATTTGGCAAGTAGCTTAACGTTTCCAAACAACGAAAATGCCCAAATGTGGTAAAAATGCCACTTTACCTTTCATACAATTCGATAGGCGTAGCAACCATACTTAAATTTTTTTTAACTCGCCAAAATTCGCCGATAACAGACCGGTTACTGTATCATAGCTGTACCAGTAAAACTAACTATTGTAACTGATGACCGAGTTTAGAGTGTGTGAGTTATTGTCAGGCAATTATGCCCATTAGGAAATTTAAGACTCTATTCATTAAATAATTATTGCTTGGTTTAAAAAACTAAAAAATTACGCCAAGTAAGTAAAAAATGTTATTTAAATAATGTGGAGCTAAACAATGAAATCTGAGTCCATAATAGCCTGTATTAAAAGGGTTTATAAATAATTCATTGGGCCTTTTGATTGATGAAGTCTTGGACAAAATCGTTATTGTATATATTCTCCTAAGAACGAAACATTGTAGGAAATTAAAAGTATAGAATGACACATAAAAGAGAAAACACAATAGTGAATGCACAAAGTGATAAATTAGTTAATTGAATTGATCAATACATTTTAATAATTTCGATATTTTAAAAAACAAATGGATTTTTATTAAATATTGTATTATAAATGTAATGAAAGTGTTATTGATTAAGCTACTTTAAAGTAAAAGTATTAATTTAAAATGCTAATGTGTTAAAAAATATTAAAAAGCCAAAGTTGTGTGGCAGTAATTGTAAACACGAGTGATGGAGATTGATTGGAAAGACGATGACTCAAAATACTGACCTATATTTTTTGTTCAGATTTTGAGAAAATAATTAGCTAGTAACTTAAGATGCATAAAATTATATTTTTTAATGTTTGAAAGATATTAGGAAATAGATTTTTGTATAGAATGATAATGAATTACTAGCAAATATTAAAAGTAGTCTTAAAAGTAATCATTATCTGCTATGATCCTCATGAACTCATTTACCCTCCTATGAAATCATTTACCCTCTTCATTGATAGCAACTTTTAAAAATTGTATACGCTTGTTTTCACTGCATGTAATATTAATTCATTATTATACTTTAAAATTTATTTTTTTCTGAAATAAATTTAGAACGCCTCTTCTTGAAATTTCAAACTAAAAAAAAACTGTAACATTTTTAAATTATTAAAAACTATGTATGTTTCACAAAAACCTAATAGTCAGTTGAGTGGTTTACAAGTCTGTTCCCCTCAGTTGCATAAACAAGCCTACAACTCAGACTTAACTTTCACCAAAGCATATCGAAACCCCAACCGATCAATTTACACTGTATATTACCCCAATATTTTTAAATGTCAAAATCACTAACAAAAGGACTTTGATCGCTTCATTATTAGAAAAGAAACTAGTTTAAAATATTCGATTTATATTCTAAGCCACCATCTCGAAATTCACTCATCCTCGATTGGCAACTTAATTAGCGGCAGACGACACCACTCCCTGTAAATGAGGTTTATGAGTGGGAACACACCTTTTAAGAGAGTAGGTGTGGCCAGTGCTAGGGTCAGAACAATAGTCTTGTGTTAATTACCAGTTCTTTCTGAAAAACTTGTTACTATACAGAGACTTTAGGTATGAATACATCGTGTATTTTCAAATCTAAAGAGGATACCAACATCAGATGAGCGGGCTTACCACAAAAAGTGTGGTGTAGCTTTAGCAGATTAAAAAAAACTTTGTTTAAATGTAATTTAACTTATTCTGAATTTCATATTTTAATCAATATTAATTCTTGCTTTCAATTGCAATTGGGTAATTCACAGTAATGATATATTGGGTAATGAAAGAATTGTGATATGGTCGAAAATTTGAAATGTATTTTTTTTTCTATTCGTTTTGGAGGGTGCTAAATTCTAAAATTGGTTATCGAACATTGGTCCGTCTGTCAGTCTGAAACCACTCAACAGATTAAACTAAAACAACTAAGGATTTCAAATTTGGTACTCGAGTTTCTAGTACCGTTACAATAAGGTTATCGTGAAAATAGCACATGCGCAAATGGTAGCTATCATAGCACTTTTTAGGTTTTAAAGTTATCGAAATTTCTTTATTGAATGCCCAATTACGTTTTAAATATATTGATTTAATAAGTGGTTATTCAAAGTCTTGTGGTGTTATGCGGAAAGTTTTCTCTGGATAAAATATTTCTTACGCTGTGTTAAGCAATCAAATATGTTAGTTCGTTGCTGTTTAGATCGAAATCATAGGATAAATAAATGATGTCCCTAAATTAAATATCCAGTTTTAATAACAAGGAAATGAGGACCAAATAAGTTGGGAACTAAACTATGACAATAACATGGCGGAAATGCACTCCATGCCCCTTTAATCTCGTAATCTACAGCAGTCCTTGATACTTTATAAACTGTCAGTTTACTGAGCTGAGTTTAACAAGGAAAACACTTGACATTTATTTACTAAATTTAAAACTGGAATAATGAGCAATGTCCACAAATACCACTTGATTAATAAAAAATATATAATTTTGAAAAACTATATCCTTATTACATTTGCGAACCTAAAAGTTTATATATGAGAGAAGAAAAAAGAATATTTTGAAATTAACAGGATCCAGTGAACTGTTATTCCCAAAAAGTAACATAAATATTCCGTCCTTAGGTGTGTTTTGAGCACCCGGATGTGCAAGTCCCTTGATCAACATTTTTTGCTTAATTTTATGCTTCTTAAGGTATCTAATGTGTGATGAATGAATAGAAATTGCAACAGTTTAGTTATTGATTGCGATTTTCAGTCTTTAAAAAATAATAGTTTCGAGCATTGGTGAGATGGAGTAATGATGGTAAATATATATAGCAGTGAATTATGATTATTAAAAAGAATAATCGACCTGGTAGTCATTTACAATCATTCTTTATTTAGAATTATTAATGTTCGATTTCGATTACTTTCTACACCTGATTCAGAAACGAATGCTGTATAAGCGTTTCAGGCTACACTCTTTGATTGTTCTTAAATGTAATAGTCTGAGTATATGGCATTTCAATAAATAATTTAATTCGGCTTTCACATTCAACGGTTCCGGTTAATTTCACCATATCTACAATGCCGGGAAAACTGATATTTGTATCCTCTTCCACAGGACCAGGTCAATTTTGGAACTAATTAACGCGTTAATTGTTTGTGCGGAGGTTTTGAAAATTATCCCCAAATAGGGACGTCAGGTTGCAAGAGATTAAGTCAATTGGATCTTGGAATCATAAAATAGTCAATATGGTTTGAAATTCATAGGAAGCCAGATAACGAAATTCATATTACCAAATTAGTTACGAGCAATTTAATTCAATAACTTGGATTTTCATTTATGCTACTTTAAACTGATTTATTTATTTCTTAAATACTAAATAGTATTTGTAATAATGAATTTAAGCATGAATTTAAATCACTTTTATATTTTAGCCTTTGATATTTTGCAAACAATGCTCAAAGTCAAAAATTCATTTTTTCCTAAACATTTCGACAATTTTTCTTTAATATATTTATTTTTTTTGAAAAAAAAGTGTGTATAAATAATCTTTTATTTATTAATAAAAACCTTGAATAAATTTTTAAATACAAGAAATGTGTGTTTTGAGTAGGCCGTAGTCGACTTATACTGCATCTCTTTCGTGAATTAACACAAACTTATCCACTGTTTTATCACTCGTATGTATATATTTTAAAATCTCTAGCGATAGGGATTTAAAGATTACAAAATAAATCCTACTTAAAATTAAATGCTTGCATGAGCAAATATTACTAGTATCTGCTTTTTATTTCGTGGGCAGCACAGATCAAGTAATCTTACTTTTTTGTTAGTTCAGTTTTGGCTTTAACTCTTCTAATGGTGTTATTTTAAATCACGCCATTATTTTTTTAAATACTGGTTTGTTTTTTCTTATAATATGCCGCACACGAAATGCAGGAGCAACCTACTAGATGTATTGTGTGCGTGTAAAAGTAACCTCAGAAATATCCTAACGACTCATTTATATTCATATCGTAATAACAATTCCCGAAACTTTCGTTTGACTGAAAATAAAATTAAAGAAGAAAAATGGTAATAACTTCTCATCGAATATGAATTTTGTGATTGACGCCTGAAGCTGAAATGTATAATAATTATAAGGAGAGCTTTTGTTGTCGGGGGGCTAACCGCCAAATTTCTGAATCATCGCCAAAAGTATTCAACTTTGGCAATGCTGAAACGTCACTCAGGTTCAGGTTTTATGTAAAAAATGACTTCTATGGAATTTTGTGGTTGTGTTGTAAATGTATGTAAGAGAAAGATAAGAAATTAAAAATAATGAGAATATATACGAAAATAAGAAAAGGAAAATATAAGAAATGGAAAAGAAAATCGTCAAAAACGAAAAAACACATCCAGCTCAGCTGATTATCTCTTGCAAAAGCATCTAAAAATTAGTTTTTGTATATTGCTGCAAAAAGATGTATGTTAACAAATATTCAGGGACTTTTGAAACTGCAAAAAGTGGTACAGTCGGCGACAAAAAAAAGTAAACAGACCTCGCCGTTGAGACACCGTTTGTCGGAGGCACAATTGTGATATGTCATTTTAACGGAAATAACTCCATGAGTTGATTGGCCAACACAAAAATTTCTTAAGGGGTCGTCTTCATATTGAAATTAATACCAACTTCAAAATTTCCAATGGCAACACCCAATTTTTTTATATAGAAATGTTCAGAATCGTCAAAATACCCCAAATATCAATTTTCGTTGCCAGATTTCTTATAGTTGCTGAGTTATGGTTACAGGAAATTTATGGATCATAATGTTAAATAAGATTTCCAAACTTTTGATCATATCTCCATTAATAATATACGCAGTCAGACGAAATTTTTTTGTGTGTTACTTAATAACTTTCCAAACAAACTTAAAATAGTTTTATATAATTTAAGAAATATTAAATATTTTTAAAAAAATTATTCATAATTTTTTCGAAAAATTATGAATATAAACCCATTAATATTTTTACAGAAATGGATTCAGGGTCAAAAGTTAATGAAAAGTACTGAATTTCGTAATTCTACTAGCATAAAATTTTGAGTTATGATGATAATAAGCTTATATTTTAAAATAGGGGACCGTATAAAAGTGGAGAAACGACAACAATCAAGATTGGATCGATCGTTTGGTGATTAAAATAACTGTTAAAAAAATTGTTTTCTTTTCTTCAAATTAAATTAATAATCATTTTTTCCATGGATTTGAAAGTCTTGAAAAATAAGTTTTGAATTTAATGTCAGGTTATTCGTGTGTCAAGTGTTTTATAAGTTTTATAACGTAAAATAGTAGGTGAAGTATCGACTTTTAACTGGAAATTAAACTCTCGAAAAGAATGTTCTATTTTACATAAAATTTTATTTTTAAAAACGATAAACAAAAAAAATATATTTGTAATCTATGATAAAAAAAAAGTAATTAAATGACTAATTTTATGACTTAAGTAAGAAAGCGAACTCTCAGTACTATTTATTCTATATACGTTCTTATTATAGTGCTTTTTCCAAATAACGTTGTTAGGTTATGCAAAGTATAAAAAAAATGTAATTGAATGCATTTGATGCAAAATATAAAATAAATACAGTTATATCGCAAGAGAATAATTTTTTTTTATGAATTAACTAATAAACATCTCGATGCAACATCCCGTTAATATGCCTGCCATGCCCATTGCAGCTTTCTTGACCAAGTGCTCTGGGATGATGGGCATATATTCGCAGTAAGATGGCCAGCCTCACGGGGAACCCCCAGTGCTTAGATCCCAAGCATGCTTGGTCCTCCGGGACTCGATCCTCGGAACTGTGGCGTGACAATGCGAAGTGCTACTACTATTTATTACCACTATGAATTAACCACTACGAATTATGCTAGCACTATGAATTAACACAAGGATCAAATAAATTTAATCAGCAAAATATTTTAATAATAAACAAAACCAAGATTATTACTACTTTTTACTTCCTGCAACGTTGTTCCAGGGCACAAATTAATCTTTAGATCCTAATGTTTTTTGGCATTAAAATTTTATTTGTATTCAAAAATACTTTCTTGCGAGAAGATAAGATTTTTAGAACAAAATTCAGAGTGTAAACTATTCGATGAAAATTCTCCAATCATTTAATTAATTTGTTACGCTAATTATTATTATTATTATGGGTTTTGCATACACATTTTCGCAATTAATTTCAACTGAAAATTAAATTAGAGGACAATACAGATAAAGCTGTCGAATTGAGTAAAATTGCATCAAGTACTGAACAGATTGCGGTTATATTATTGCTGCATCATGTAAAGTTATTTTCCCAAAAAGTTTATGTGTCTTAAATTCAAAACGAAAAAGTTTTTAATTTAATAAACGTTAATTAAATAAAACAATATCTAATAATTGTAGGGAACTCTTTACTTCCTTTCTTTGATTGGGAAAAAACCAAACGATATATTATTATCGAATTCCAAATAAAATCTTTTACATTATATAAGGACATAATTTTATAATTATTCATTTTGTTTTAATTCGTGCATTAAAAACCGATAAAATTACAAACTGATGGTTAACGTTTTAAACGGGGAAAAAATTAAAACCTGAAGGATAGAAAGGCAGTTCTAAGCATAAGTCGGTCTGTAAGCTAAAGATCCTTACGGACAGACGACCAAAAAAGCATAAAGCATTAGTTTACGTTATGATGTTATATCTTTCAAGAAAAAAAATTAAAAGCAAACCATTAGAATTGACTAAGTTAGAAGGGAGAGTACCGACGGTAAGGCAAATAGAAATTTAAAAGTTACATTACTGATACCTCCCTTTTCAAATAATAAAAATAAATAATAAATATTTGAAAATCTGAAGGTTGGAATGAAAGGTCTAACTAGCCTATAAACTGAAAGAAAGGAAGAGAAGAGAAAAGAAATTTTTTATTTAGTGGGGGTGCTATCTACATATAGGAAGGCTAAACGAGAACAAAACCTGCAAAGGCACCTTCCTTGTCACCACAACACAACCCACCACACCAGGAAAATGCTAACTTTTCATTTTTTCCTACTGGAAAAAAAATGTTTAACATAAAAATTATTTTATTATTGTTATATTACAATAAAAATTTAGACTTTTTAATTTTGTAACAACATTAAATATTTAAAACCAGCAAATAATTATCGGTACTTCACCGTTAATGGATAAGCTACAAAACTATTTGAAAAAATGTCTTGAAATGTCAAGAATCTTTTATAACATTCAACTCAACTCTGACAAACTAAAATCCTGGTCATAAACTATTTGAAACGTCGTTAAAATTATCCACATAATCCTAGTCTAAACAATTGGAACACAGCTGACAGCAAATGTTACGAATAACTAATTAATATTTCACTAATTTTTTATTGGCGATAATCTCGCCGGTTTTTAAAGCACAGAATGAGAGACTTTGGGGATATTTGCTAGATATTTGGCTAGAAAATCTAGTTACAAGGAGGGGGCTGTGAAGCCCAGTCGGTTAGGCACTCGCCTAGAACGCGAAAGGTCTCAGGTTCGGGCCCGGGCAACGCCAAAATAACTGCCGACTTATAACCGGTCCGTGCAGCCAAAAATGTCCGTCGAATAATACCCCGTGTAAAAGGAGTGCACGTTAAATATCCTTCAAAGTCGTACGATGCGTACGATGTCGCCCTTAACGGTTGCGTTGGGTTCCTATTCAGGTGTCGACTCGTGACTTGAATGGGGTTCTAAAATACGACGCCCGTCTCCAATAGCCCTCGTGTAGCTCTAGTGCGACGATAATTCAAAGCCTAACTTAACCTAGTTACAAGGATAGGTAGTTTCCATACTTGACCGATAAATCTATACATGAAAAACGCAAAAAACACAAAGATTGCTACAAACAGCCTATCATTTAGCTGCATAGAATAATGATTTTTGACGAAAAAAAAAAAGATTTCGTTGGGTCCCCGCTTATATATCGGCCTCGTCTTTTTACCATGGCTAAAAATTATTTGGCGAGCCTCCAAGAGCCTTTTGTAACCTTAACTGCGAAGTTCTTTCAATTTTTTCAAACCAAACTGAAAATCAAGTATATCAGGACCGCTCAGGTGTCGACCTTGTCAGTTGACCAGGGTTCTAAATTCCTAAGGGTACTTGGCAGCATCAAGCAAATAAAGGAGGCTAGAGATAGACAGCCGGAAATTATTAAAATAACTTACCTAAATTACCTCAATTACCCTCAGTTCTCATTTTAATAACATACAATCCAAATCCCAAAAGAAAAAATATTTTGTCAGAAACTACTTGAACGCGGTTATTATCAAAAAGTAACCCCAGTTCAACTCCTTATACAACTCTATAAATACCTAACTTAATCATCACACACACAAATCTTCTACAATATTTATTCAAAAATCTTGAATATTAATCCATATTTCTTCGCCAACAGCGCCGTCTTGGCAAAATGAGTTAAGGCGTCATGCCACGGATTATACCTTTTAGGATTCTGTTCTCGTCTTAGTCGTCCTATAAACGAATCATGCTGGACCAAAAATGCCCCACGAAATAGCATACTGGACCAATTGTTTCAGGTTCAATACGTCGTGGTCCAAAGTCTTGGCGTGATCCCACTTAAGAAGTCATTAGTTGCTTTGAGTGCCAGTTCAGATGTTGGCGTCACTTGACCACTGTTTAAATTACATATAGGACTGATTCAACCAAATCTTTTCCATAAAACAACAATAAATAAAATCAATATATTCACAAAAGTAAAAAAAAATGGTTTATTCCTTGGTAGTTGTCTAAAATATCTTAGCTCGTAACCAATATACTTTCTGAACCTCTAGTGGGATGTTAATCTACTCATCTTGCAACCAAACCCTCACCCTAAGCACAAAAAGTCACATAAAGGAAAGAATTTGACAAAATTCCATATTGGGGAAATGCGGACCTATAAATAATACATGCATATATGGAGATGCCCCCCGTTTTTTGTCAAACATGTTTGGTTGTATAACTCCTAAACTATAAGGAATCTGGCAATGAAAATTGATATTTGGGGTATTTTGACGATTCTGAACATTTCTATATAAAAAAAATTGTGTGTTGCTATTGGAAATTTTGAAGTTGGTATTAATTTCAATATGAAGACGACCCCTTACGAATTTTTTGTGTTGACCAATCAACTCAGAACGTTATTTCCGTTGAAATGACATATCATAATTGTGCCTCCGACAAACGGTGTCTCAACGGCGAGGTCTGTTTACTTTTTTTTGTCGCCGACTGTACAATAACAATAAAGCAGTAGTTATGAATGTACATCGGTGATGCTAACGAATTTGGCGACATATGGCGAAATATCAAATTCTTGGCCAAAAAAACCCGACAACTAGAAGTTCCAAAACTATAAACTAAGACACGCTATTCGGAAATAAAGAATTAGACTAAAACAGAAACAGACCCTTTTAATTTTAAACGGGCCATTTTACAGTTAATAACCGGGTACAAAGACACACACGTCGCCAAATGACGAATTTCCATGTTCTGAAGGTTGAGCTAATAATTTCTTTTTCTTGCTATTAGAAGTCGCCATTAATTGTTTTCTTCTTTCGTGAATTCAGCCGAAGTGATCCGTCAACTCTTTGACTAATTGGGGGTTTCAGGGGTCTCAATGAGGCCTTTATTTGCTCTTGGAGACATTTTAAGTACGGTTTAAATGAAATTCAATTCTAGGTTCGTTATCACTTCTTTGAAGTCGAGGTTGACGTGCATGTTTGGAATGTAATGAGAGGATGGGGATTAACTGCAAATTTAAACTTATATTGAAAGATGCAAATCCTAAAATTTAATAATTAATGATTGCTTGAATTTTGAAACCAGAGTATATTTAAAAATAAATAGATGCATCTTTATGGGGCCTGGTATTTTTCTAATATGGTGAATATTCTCAATTAAAGGCATTTTAATATGAAAGAAAATTAAAATTTTATTTAGAAACTTCTTTAAAACCAAATTTAAAATTGCTACATATTTACAATACTGTAATTTTTAGAAAATTTTGGTTTTTAGGTCCAAAAATCAAATATTTCACACTCAGAAACTTCGTTTTAACAGTATTTGTATTTGAGTAGCCAACTTTGCACTATTTGTATTTAACTAGCCACCGAAAATATTTATTGGTATTTCGTTTTTTTTAATTATCTTTTGTTAAAAATTGTTTATGTAATAAAAATGTATTTTTCATAGTTCAAAAGATACATAAGATGAAGATATTGGCATAGTAAAGTTGTTTTTCTTAAGAATTTCTAAAAAACGCTTTGGTGCATTGATGGAAAAGTTAAAACAATTGCCATAAGAAACAGCTGATGTCGCTATATGGTTGCATTGAGTGCCAGTGCACGTATCGCCCTTGTTACTTGAACGCGACACAAAATTAAGAAGCCCGTCGACAATAGCCCTCGTTTAGTTCTTAATCAAAAAGATTTAACTTAAAACAGTGGCGTATATAAACCCAAAAATGGATTGTCACTTTTCCCAATAACAAAATTAACTATCAAATATTTATAAATTTCAAAGTTTGCAAATTTCAAATATCATTCCGGGGTCCTTTTAAAGTAATTAATGAGGAATTAAATTTAATCTAATTTTTCGAATAAGTTAGTTGGCAATTTAATTTTACATGGACATGGACCCCTTTGTCCATCCCTCAAATAATGGTTTTTGACCCCTCGCCCATCCCTCAAATAATGTCAAGTTACCTTGCAATTTTTAATCCACCCCCATAAAATCCTCATCGGAGGCGTGTACACTCCACTAATTAGCGAGCTAATGAGAACCTCGCATGCCTCTCTTCCAAGGCAACAGTGGGCGGGGCGGCCCTCTTCTTAAACACCACCCTTTGATGATGCGGCCTGCGCTAATAACAGTGGTCACACGGGACCGAGGGATAGTTTCGGTTAATTACTGATGGGGTTTGATAGAGGGATGGTATTGGAGAGTTAATAAGGTATGGTTTTGGAAAGGATTTTTGTTTGTAAGATTGCTGTTTTAAATATACACGATTTGGTTGATATTTTAATGGGAAAATATGAGAAAAATAATTATTTTTCTCTTTTAATATTGTAGTTGTTAAAAATAGAATATCAATTTTAAATAACAAAAATTTGAGAAATTAAAAAAAAGTATTTAAAAACTTTTTCTCAGGTAAGAAAAAAAATGTCTTAAACTTGAAACTTTTCGTATAGCTATTGAAAAGAATAAAAATTCATTTTACGTCGTAACCTCTCCTTGTGGGAGCAACAGCTTAACTGTCACTTTTGACTTAAACCATTATTTTTGAATCAATCGCAATGCTGATTACATGTTTTAAGATTTGCATGATTGAGAAAAAAACGGCATGAGTCATGAAGAGCATTTGGTTCTTGCTTTGAATCACCAATGTAACTTTGAAAAAAAGGTGCTTCTTGGAAAAATTAGTTAACTCTTTGGGATCAAGATTCTGCAGGGTAAATGATTTCCAATGAGGTTTCACAAAGCTGATATTAACCTTTCAAAGACCCCCTCAGTGACATGAAATGACACCATTGTATTTTACGTTGATTTTTCAATAAAATTTCCATAAATTGTGTTCTGAATTGTGTGCTGTAGAAATGCCAAAGTGCACCTTAAAAGTTTCACGTGCAATTCAAATTAATCCACATGGCACCCTATATAAAATTTATCTCGAAATTAAAATCAATTTTTTAATGAATGCATATATTTATCTGAACTAAAACAAGAAGTTCTAAAAGAACTAAAATAGCCTACTTTCCTGTTACTTAAATACTTATTAAAATTCTTATCTTGAAAAAACAAGGTTCGTTACAGTAAGTGAAATCCACAACCGTTTCTACATTAAATTTATATACATTAGAATAAATTTCACTAAACACAGCATCCAGCTATAATTTCAACTTCTCAATCAATTATTTTCATTAACTTTTTATCGCCAATAAAATAAATATTACTTATCGTCCGCATGATTATTTGCAGTTATAAATAAATATTAAATTTTTTGCAAAACAAAAACCAAAAAACTACTCCAAAATTCACTTAAAATAGGAAATGTAAATTAACAAGTAGGTTTGTAACATAATCTGTCACTTAACCCGCTTCCACAGGTAAAAAGGCGCCAAACCCAGCATTAATTCTATATTAAACATTTACCTGCTATAAATTCGGCTAATTTCATTTATTTTATTTCGAAAATTAAATAATTATTACTTAAATCGTTTGCAAAAATTTATATTTCAAAGAATAAATATGTAACAGTTCTCGCTTTTAAATAGAATGAAAACATTTCGTACCAACATGCGGAATCTCGAAGTGAAATATATATTTGACGTCATTTCAAACTGATCGATGTCGCAAAAATAAATTTATTTTAATTAATGGGGTTGTTTCACGACGAATCTGGCAACACTTGTCATCCTCAATTAGAATTTAATGTCTCTGCTTTAGAATTACTACGCTGACTCGGTAGCACAGCGGTTAGGAAACCAGCGCGCAATAGATGGCAGCATCTGTCACGTATGTGTATATGTGGGTGAGTGTGTTGTGTCTGTCTTACTTGACGAAGGTTTTAAGCGGATCCCTGAGCAAGCACACAAACCTGAAAATGTATATCTACCAACCAACCAACTTTAGAATCGGACCCGTTCATTTCGGACCGACCCCATTAGAATTACTGTTTATGTTTTGTTTTTGTTATTCGGCAGTGAGTTTTCGTAGAGAATATTGAAGTTAATTTTTTTAAATGCCAAGTTTTTGCTGTGTTGTTGGCTGTTCGAATAATTCATTAACGCAAAATTGTGCAGAAAAAAAGTTTCATTACACGTATTTCCCCATGCTGATCCTGAATTGATGAATGAGTGGCTATCTCGAATTAAACGAGCATGGAGGCCGCCATCTTTGAAATTCTAATTGAGGAAGAGAAGTGTTGCCAGATTCGCCGTGAAACAACCCCATTGTCTAAAGGAATTAAAGTTTCTCAAGCGATTGTTGCCATGGCAATGGTAATTTATTTCTAATAAAATTCCTTCCTATGCTTTTTAAATGAGCATTAAATGCTGAAGTTTTTTTAAATAATTGAAGTACTTAGAATTCGAATTCTTTTCTGAAATTTTCGATATATTCTCATTTGGATACGCTGAATTTTTTGGCGTATCTCACTTGTCCGTAGCATTTGTAGTTAAATTCAGCGATTTAAATGACTCGAAATTGAATTTCAATGCTAATTCAATGGGAAATTCGTCGACAAATAGTAGATTTATGTCCGTCCTATCGTACAGACAGACGGACAAAAAGTAGGAACGTTGGGTGTCTGAGGTTATACCTTTCTAATAAAAAAAGAATTTTTAAGATCGGATTGCTAGAACTGATTTTGGAAGGGGGGTACGGACGGACGGACGGACAGACGGACGGACGGACATCGACCGCATGTCAATACCTACTTTTTCATTTTTTTTTTAATTCTTCGAATTAAAAAAAAAAGAAAAGTAGGCTAAAAATCACAATTTCGGAGAAAATACTGCAAATGGTAAATAAAAATGTGGGAGCCAATGCATATAAGTAGATTTAATATTTATTGAGTAAACATTTCGATTAGTTGGTTATTATATGGTTAAGTGAGTCAGTGTGTGCAGGGTGACAATTGTTAATAGGTTAATTTTGATTGTTTATGCGACACTAAATATTTCTTTTCTTCAAAGGATATGAGTTTTATTTTTTAAGTGTTTTAAGGGTTTAAAGCGTAATTTTGAGTAAAATCTTTTACACTTTTACAACTTTTAAATTTTTACACTTTTACTCTTTTACACTTTTTAATCTAAAACAATTTTAGGTACTTCTGTTTGTGAAGTTACTTTTCTTTCGATTCGTAACTTTTGGATAAAGCTGAATGTGGTTAATTTAAGTCGGGTGTTGCTCAGCACAGATTTTGGTTCATTAATACTACATATATCCGTATTCGTGATTACTATGATAACTAATACCAAACTTTGGCTGTTCTCATATTCTGAAAAAAAATTCGTTAGTTGTTCGAGTGTTTACATTTCCTAAACTGAAAAAAAAAATTCGGTTGAATATCTCAAGTTTTTTAAACACTAGACAAAAATGCTGAAAATATTTTATAGTTTAATGCTATTATGTTTTAGATTTTTTTTTGTCTCCTGTTAAAAAAAACTGGCAGTGAAGTTTTGGTAGCTTCCACACCTTACGCAATTAAGCTTTAGAACAACATGAAACAATAGTTTCTAAATCTTCTCGAAGCTTTTTCTTTAAAACTTTAGAAAGGCTTATCTTTGTTTACGTGTATTACCCCCGAACGACGAAAAGTAAGCCTCAAAAAATCACGCTAAAAATGAAGGTGGCTGCAGCTCACTTCAAAAACAAACGCTTTTCGGTTAACGATAAGATTAAGCGATTACCTCAAAGAAAAATATTCATTAGCGGGTTTTTGTTTAAGCTGTCAAACCTCGTGAACGAAAAAAACTTAAACAAAAAAATATATCTTTTGTTCGGGAGTGTATTTGTTAAATCTTTTGAAAAAACTTTCCCCACCTATCCAAAAGTTTTGACAATAGACACGTGACGAAAAAAAGCCATTTTTCCCCAGGGGCTTGGTTGAATATTATACGGAAAAAAAATCCCTACCCCTTCTTTCCTGATACCGAGTAAGTTATTAATTAATAAAGTCTTTTAAGCTCCGGCTGTTGTTTCCCACATATAGGAGCCATTCTTTTTTTATTATTCCTTTCTTCGCCATTTTTTTCATACTTCCTTTTTCCCTTATCCGTTGCCATTCGCTTCAGAGTAATACTTTATCACGGGACTTGGAACGGGGGGTAGGGCTAATGTTTTAGTTTCTAATTAAAGCCGTTGCTTTTGGGCCAAGCTTCATTTCTCATATTTCTTGGACGTCAGGGGGCGTCATCTATGGAATGACACGCCATTCTTTACGGCCAAGAATTATATATGTATATGTCTATCCATTACTTCCTAGAATTATTGCCACTTCTGGGATTTTAGATACGGCGAAAATGTATTGTAGTTTTTTTATTACTACAAAAAAAAATAGTATGCTTGGCAAGAAATTGGGATTTTTTTTGTAAGTGTCCTCTAGAGACAAATTATGGACTTGCTTAATTATTTCTGCAATCTTCGAAGTACGTGATTTCATTGTTTTTTTCTACGAAGATACTTACACGTGCAAAGACAGATAATGGTATTAAAGATTAAGGCTTCTGATATACTTATTATTGTTGTGTTCTAGCATGTTAATGAACTTACATCATTAAGACTTATCGCTATTAATTTTTTTTATCTAAGCACAAATGAGTGCAAGCAATCCCTAATTATTCTATTTTCTTCGAACTAATTATTGATGCTGCAATGATAATTAGTATGAATAATTAAATATTTTTATCGTATGCTTTTGGGATGTAATCTTATCTAAAGTTATTAGAGATAATGTAATTAGTTTCTAATTGCCAAACAATGCGTACTGTTTAAGGAAAAAATAGCGTATTTTATCTACATTTTTTTTTACTCTTCAGAAGATCAAGTAAAAAAATTCCCAAGAAAACCCCTATAAACGTCATTACATATTTGAGAAGTAGTAAGTTATTTAAATACAGTACCTAGTTTGAGCTGAAACTCGAACTAATTCTTTCAATGTTGCTAATATGTTAAGTTATTTTCTTTTTTTTTAAACATTAAAATATTTCAATTGCATTAATTGCCTGATTTCCAAATTTTATAAGAAAATAATTTAATAATTGCGAATTTTTTAGTTTGTTCAAAGATATTCTTTGTTATTACAAAATTAGTAAAATTTTATCTTTCTGCTTATTTTAGAATAAAGGGGATATTTTTATTATTAATATATGCATGTTAAATAATTATGCTTAAAAAATCATCGAAAATTTTCTTATAACTTTCTTACGGCAATTGAGTTTCTAATGTTCTTTTTTTTAATTCTGTACTATTCAAGATATTACAACGTTTCAAAAATTTAGTAAATGTACTTTAAAGTTACCCTTTGAAATATATATATATATATATATGCTTCAAAGTACAATTACTTAAACTTCATTTAAAATGCCGTTACTTAACAACCTTAATCAACAGTTTAAAACACATATTTCCATTATTCATAGAAGCTAAACACTACCTTAGCTACCACGTTTTACATACAAACAAATGATTTCCTACAAACTGCATTTTAATTCATCGAGCTACAGTCACAACTACATACTTACCGTATTTAAACACCAAATATTTCTTTTGAGCATTTTTATTCCACCCTTAATAGGAGATTTATTAAATTCCCAGGCTACTTTTTCCTTATCGGTTCCTAAGCAACCTCCTCCCCTCTCATTTTCATTGCCCCCCTCCCCCTCTGGGTACGGCCCAGTGCCTACAAACCTCTGAAGCCACCTTTTCAACGATATTAATTAAAATACTTCTTGGCTCTCCCCTAATAGATCTCGGACACTTTTATTCAAATTTCCTGCCCGTCACTTTCAGAGTTTTTTTCTTTTTTGTATTTTAGTTTACCTTTCATATTTTTTTTACTGGCATCAAACTTTTTTTTGTAGATTTTTTTTTAACATTTTGCTGTTGCTGTTTCCGGGCGATTGGTCTGACAGGTTTTCACGTTGAGGGCAGTGAATAGGAAATATATTCCTGGGAGAGTTTTTAATATACTTGTATTAATTTCTATAGATTATACAGTTGTAGCAAAATGTGTTTAAAATGTGGTTCCTTACATATTTTCAATCTGAAATAATTATAATAGTACTACATTCATATTTATATAAAATTTTTATTCATGTTTGTTTAAATACATATCGATAGATTTTTGCTTTACATCTGATAATAACCCTTTTCGACCGGCGGTCAATTGGTGCTGATTAAAAATTATGAGACTACATTTGGAGTTGTATAAAAAAATGCGTTAAACAGCATCAATGCCAGCAACTCCTTAAAACCCGTCATTTTTTATACAAATAACGAATGGTAGAAGTCAGCTGCTTCGGTATCGATATTTTTAAAGATCTTGAACATTACCTTTTTTTATACCCGCACGATCGTGATAGCTCGGTCGGAATGGGTTAGATGATTTGCTCTCTGAAGGGAAAAACAAATTGGCTGAGGTGCGAACTTGCTTTCACCGCATTGGATTAAAATTTAACGTTTTAACTTGATTAATTTCTTAATTTCTTTTTTAATAATATTTCTTTTTCTTTTCTTTTTCATATTTCAAATTTTAAAATTTTGTAAAATTAAAAAAATTATTTTTAAAAATCTTATATGCGTAATTTTTAAAATTAAAAATTTTGATAACGGGTTTATACGTCTGTATCTCACAAATAGTTAAACAAATACAAAGCACGTGTTTTTCGAATAGCAAACAATTATTTATTGATAGATATCTATTAACACATCTTCTGTTGCAAATAACTGTTACAACAGTGAAATTTTTTTTTTTGTTATACATATATATCTTTGTGAAATGCCATTGATGTAATCTGCTGAGTACAATATCAGTTACCTGCACAAAGAAGCGATATTCTAATAAATACAAAAATAAATATTTATTGCTAATTGTCTTAGTCGATTGAATCTTGTAATGCCAAAAAAGCTAGGCAAATGTTAAAAAAAGTTTTTTTTTAAACTCAATATTTAAGATACTGCTGTTTAATTGTTTTGACAGTATGACACAATATGATTCATAACTCAACATAAGAAATTTTCGTTCCCTAAGACTACACAAGATTTTTTAAAAGAAATATTTCAAATTCTCAAAATGTATTGATTCAGCTTTGAAAGTCTAAGATATTATTTAAACACTATTGGCAGCATTATTGTCAAGATAAATTGAAAAATATGTGTTGTAAATAGAAGTAAAACTATCAAGAGGAAAGCAAGATTATATGTTTATGCATTTTGCTTACCACATTTGCATTTAGCTGAGCTACTTTCTGGGTGGCTCAATATTTCCTACATACGATTATATACTATAATATTTCTTTAATATTAAGTTTCTAATTATATGACTTGTTAACACTACACTGGAAAGGTAAAATCCCTATCACGCCATTTAAAATACACAAAAAAATTCAAGCTTAAAAATAAAAAGAACGTTTCAGAAAATGAAACTTTCATGTTCCATCCAAAGAAAGCCATTGGGACTCAAAAGGAAACCTTATATATAAAAAGTGACAAAATGAGTGCTTCATGATATTTTGCTATTTCTAAAGTTTTTTCTACCTTAAACTTCGCCTCGCGCATTCTTAATAACTAAGTAACCACACTTTCTCATCAACGATTAAACTCCTTCTGCCTCTGTCACAGTTTTTGTAATTTGCAATCTCGCAAAGTCTTCTCTCTCAAAGAAAGAAACTAGGAAAAAAACTGACTCTTTACCTTAAACCTCATTAAAATTAAAGCGCAGAAGAGGTAGATAAAAAAAAGAGGTCGCACTTGGGAACACGCAGAAAGAAATATGCATATTTGGCATATAACGAAACAAATTCCTCTTGCCAAGATGACAGTAGAGAGATTATACCCGACTTTGCCAAGAAGGCAGACCCGAAATTAAACGCTAAAAACCAGATTACAGTACTGCCGAAATGAACGTTTTCTAACAGTTAAGGGTAATATTTTGCTGCTTTTTTACTAAGGAAGTTTTTTTATGTATTCAACGTAAAACTTTTCGCATGGGTCTTCTACTTTTTATACTTAGTTTTTTTTATGGCCTGTGATATATTCCCCTAGACTAATTAAAACCGTGTTCCGCCCCTTCATAACGAGGCGAGGGCTTCTTTCTAATAAATACTGGTATTGTTTTGACAAAATTGTAACTAGTAGGCTTGTCAAAAAGAAGGTCCATATATGCACGTGCACCAGTCATAGCCCAATTACCAAAGAGGACCATAAGGTCATATTATATCACACGAATTTTGAAGTTGCTACAAATATGGGCCCTATAGAAAGTACTTAGGTTTAGTAATGTTATTTAGAATTTTTTTGATGTTATCATTGCATATTTTTTTCGAATTCCAACATTAATACCCTTAAAGGCTTCACAAGTTCTAATTTCCCATTATAGACACGTAATATTATGACATTTTGACAATGAGTTGACGTATATAAATTGAAATGACATTGACACTAAAAGTGCCAGATAAATAAATGCTTTCACTGCACTTAAGTCTGTATCAACAATATATCTCAAAGATGTTCATTTGAGAGAAAAATAGTTGAATACAGGGTTAGTCAAAAGGAATAGGACAATAAGTAAATAGGCACAAGTAGTTATACTACTTATAGTTAGGTAACAATAAACATACATTCGTCTAAAAATAGTTTAGTCAAAATGAATAGTTGTCCTATTCATTTTGACTAACCCTGTACTCTGAGATGTTTACTTATTTACTTTTTAAAAAAATGGAATTAGTTTTATTTTTGACAAGATGATATTAAAAATAATTCCCAAATGAAAAAAATATCATATAAATGAATTAAAATTGTTTAAAAAATTTGAAATTTTTAGGCTGTTAGAAATACTGATGGACAAAATACGGAAAAAGTGGAGTTTAACGTTCGTAAGGATAAAATTCATTAATTTCATGGATACAATTTTCTCAAACTTAACGATGCAAAGATTTCAGGTGGGTCGGGAGGGAAATTAATTTTGGTTATGGCGGTTCTTGTGGGGGGAGTTTATGTCTAACGAGATTCTGAAGCGCTGCCTGTTACCGTCAGAGTAATTTCTAATATAAGCTGCATGCAATTTAAATTTATGAAGTATAATTCATGTACAGTTTATACAAAAGTGTATTTAAAATGTTAAAGATAATTGTAAGCATTGGTTAAACTGTTAGACATCAAAGTACTATAAGCTCCACCGAATGAAAGCATATTATTGTGCAAGCGTTGAGTGAAAAGATTTAATTTAAACTATTCACATGGTTATTGTAGTCCCTAATTTTATTTAAATATTTGTGTTATTTGAGATTAGCTCAAGAAATAATTACATGCGACTATTATTTTCCCACTGGATTCCCTCATTCCTTAAGGTTATAGCATTTAGTTTATGTCATAAAAAGCTTATACCTTACAAATTAATTTGGAATTTGGTACCTTACAATATTGGAGCTTATACCTTACCAGCTATACCTTACAATATTTTAATTAGCATTAGTGGGTTTGTTGGTGTCATCTTTATTCGCAAACAATTATAAGTTATTTAATTATATTTTGTAATACATTTGAGTATTTTTCTCAATTTCTGAGTATTAAGAAAACTTTAAGGTTCTCTCATTAAAACACATTGGAAATCCAAAATAAGTCCGACTCAAATTTTTATTTATAACCTCGCTTAAGATTTAGAAATAATTTGAATTTCTTTTTTATAAATGATTTTTTAGAAATAGTTTAAAAGATAGTATAATGTTTTTTTTATTATGTGTCTTAAATAAAAAAAAAACCTTCAACTTATTTTTCAAAAATTATCTTAATTAATATAAATATTTCCTGGAAATGATCCATCATTAAAATAACACGTGATCATAACTGCTAAATTTTGATCACGTTTCTACATTTTCGATTTCAGCAAATGACAAGCAATCACTAATGTATAATAACACCACTGCTTAACACACTCAAAGTTTACCCAGCATTTATATTTATATCATTAAAGTGTATTTCAGCGTTCCCCATACGCCAACAAAAAACCGACACAGCCACTAAACACCATAATTGCCGCTTTTAAAAACTACTTAACACGCTTTTCCGAATCACGTTCAAATACGAGACGCCAAATCACGCCAAAATCTCGTATGTAATATCATGTCCTGGCGCAAATAACACTAGACAATCGTAATTACCAGAACTCATTTCACTCAGAGAAATTATTTTTGCGGCGTAAATTTGGCACTTGCTTCATTTCCAATTGGCATTACCCAACTTTTAAAAAGGGTAATTGGGCTCACTTTGCATTGGTGAGGGGCTTTTATGTCCAAAAACCAGGAATTAGGTGTATTTAAAACTCTGATAGTGATGGATTAGGGACTCAAGTTAGAATTAGTCGAAAACTGGTTGCTCATTACTTGATGGAAGCTTTGAGTTGTTTAGGAAAAGTATATAGAAATTAGTATTCCGATGGTTATGTGGAATTACCCGTATTGTATTTTGGGGTGATATTTTAGTAGGCTACTTCCACCTGGAATTAATATTTTTTGCATTTTACTTAATAATTGTAATAATGCGTTGATGTTTTACCTTTCAACAATTTTCAAAGAAAAATCATCAAACCTCTTTGCATGTAATTCGTAAGCAAAACACGTCCATATAAATATTAGTAACTAAACAGTTATTTTCTTAAAATCACAATTTTTACTATGTCAAAACAGCTAGTTATTTCTAAAGCAAGCCAATACTTAATTTTCAGTCATGAATTGAAAAAGCATTTTTTAAAATTGTAAATGCTCTTTAGTGTAATCCATTAGCTAAAGCATATATTTAAATAAAACTAAAACATTACACTTATATTTGATATATTTTTACAAAGAAAGAAGAGGTGAAAAACTACTCTATAAAAAGAGCAAAAATATTGCATCTCCATTACAAAAACCTTAAACTCGCTCGATCTTTTTTGGCACAATACACCTACTCTGAGACCGATTCACCCCTGAGACTGCTCTCAGTAATCAGATCTCGACAAAATTTTGGGCCCTGATCAGACCCTTGATCGAGTTATTTGGCTATGCAAATAACAGAGTGTCATGCTATAGGGGCCCTCGTAATTGGCATGGGATATATTGGCAATATACATCTTTCTAACCTGGTAAAGTGGGGGTGTAGTTTCCCTTTTAGGTTTCGGATGACAAAAGAGAGGTATTATTGGACGGTGAGTTTTGTATAAGATATATAATATTTTATGTTAGAGATAATCTTGATTAATTATTGCTTGAAAAGGAATATTGTAAGTGAAATATCTTAATTCGCTTATTAATTTGTAAATAAAGTTTCTCAAAAATTATATTTATGCAAATATTATTTTTCCTAAAAATAGTTTACTGAGGGTTGGGAAATCCTTTAAATAATCGCGTATATTTCATCACTAATGTTGACTTAAACAATTATAACTTCTCGTATGACCATTAATAGCCAGTACACTTAAATACGACGATTTTCAAGAAAATTTTCCGTTGAAAATAAGCTTCTACTTAAGGTTATCTAAACATACAAAATAATAGACCGATGATGATCATAGTATTGAATAATTTATGCCGGCTAAATTAAGTTACAATATAAACGAATACTGAAATCTGAGAGTTAGTGTGTTTATTCATCAAGGAAAGTGTTAATGGTAATCACAAATAGGTCCATAATGGTTTGACCAAACAATGGTTCTTAGCCTGGTATTTAAATTTATAAATTGGTAGTTTCTATTGCTTTAAAGAATAAGTGAAAATACCTGAACATTCATGTTTGTTTTGATCAGACAACACTTGTTGAAGACACAAAAAAGCGTGTGCGCAAATCTTATGAAGATGACTCGTTTTCACATTTGACGATTCATTTATATTAACAATTTTTTAATGAAGGGATCACAAAAAATTCACATTCAAAACAAGGTTTTAAAAAATCAAAGTTAATCAAAACCGAAAGTTAATCAAACGTTAACAAAGTAAATCAAACGCTAAAGTTAATCAAAACAAATATTATTATAAAATAAAACTCCAAACAATTTTTTTCCCTCTTGATCCCGAAAACTCATATTGGAACCAATAAGTTAAATGGAGACATACAAAAAAAACCTTAACAAAACCAAATATACAAAAATCCTCTGACGAGGCCTCTAATTTCACGTACCGTAAATAACATTACAACCTTAATAAATACAACTTCAATGTAATACCATTAGTCCCTTCCACCCACACCAGTACCCATCTCCAACCAACATACACCAATCCTCATCCAGTACAGCCTTCTCTCCTTTAATTGCCCCGTATTTCAACACCCTGATTAAGTCGGAAGGATTAGCCGCGGGTATCCAGCACGCCCCCTTAATTGAAAATTCACCAGCCACATTCCATTCTTTGGGCAAAAAACAAAGAGCTTTTCTGGTGGTGACTAATGCCTTAATACCGTTCCTCCAGAAACTAACGGGGGCGAATGGGTAAGAGATCCTCTGAATTTATGGCCACGGCATCTATCCTCCAGATGAATAGGAGGCACACGCGACATGCAGTGTTTCTGTTTCACAATGATCATTATACAGCAGGAAAGAGGGTGGCCCAAAGTAAGATTGGTTGTTAAGGGATTGTCTCGCACGGTCCCTTGGTGGTGGGGTTCGCGCCTTCTACAAATCTGTCGGCCATTCAGAGGGATAGCGGTATAACTCCTGAATGGCGAAAATTACGACGCCTGTCGACAATAGTCCACGTTTAGCTCTAGTGCGACGGTAATTTTACTTAACTTCAACCCTGAAATGATGATTTAAATTTTTTTCTTGTAGTTTTCGTTTTTTAATCAAATTTCACATCTACTCCTAAGAGTATAGTGTCACTACCCTAAAGCGGCTTGAGTAGGGCGGTTGTTCAGGCGTTGGCTTTTAAAACTTGCAATTCCCGGAGGTCTGAATCATAACGGTTTTTGACACTGCTCTTCTATAATTAGATAATTCAGACAAAATTCTAAAGAAAAATACTCCTCATATAAAGTGCTGTAGCAGATTGTGATATAAAGTCCTGACTCCTTGTACGATACGACTGCCGTTCTAAATCATAACGCCCTTCGCCTTTACACCTCGTGTTGCTCTATATGACAAATTATTCCAACCCTTGAACGATATCCTTAAGTTAGCCTCATATTACTCATATACTTATTATACCCTATATTATCCATATATAGGTTTGCGTTGGTATCCTACTGAATCATAAGAATCCTCTTTGGCCCATTTATTAAAATTACGAGACCCATCACCAGCGGACAATGTGAAGTCTTGTGTGGCAATATTCTATCAAAATAAAATGCACTTTGTAAAAATTAAAATTTGTCGTAGTTAAAATTAAATTTTTCAGACAAGTAACAAAATCTTCCGGAGATATTATGCTATCCTGTAAAATGGGAAAATAAATATATACCCCTCTACCTCTTACTTACTGAAATGGACCTTAGAAAAAGTGAGGGGGAGGCCATAGTTTTTTTCTCTAGTTTTTCTGTTTTGACTTTTAAAAGTCATCTGGAGTGCATTATGCAGAGATCTTTAATAGCAGAGAGATAAATCAAGAAGATGGTTAAAGGGTAGGTTGGAGATGGGTTCGTATGTGTCTGCTTGGTGTTTTTTTTTAACAAAGAGATTTGTCGGGATGGGGTTTTGTGATCTCGGGTGAAAAGTTTGGTAAAGATGCGACATTTGAATGTGAGAGTTTTGAGACGGAATTTAAAGGGTTTGTTATGAGGTTATTACGGAAGCGACTGATTGAAGTAAATTGCGTGTGTGCATATTTTGATTCTTAATGGCATCATAGTAGGGTAGACTCACCAGTGAATGAACGTTTAAGGCGCTGCGTTCTCCAATGAATAAACACCAGGACATAATGACCAGGTCAACCAATCATATGTCAGATAGCTTCCTACTAGATGGGAGGCAGTCAGTGTTGCAAATCCAATAAGTTGAATGATTTTCAATCCTTATTTTTTTAATGTATTTACCAATTGTTCATTCACTGGGGCCTGTTCACTCACTAGTCAGTTTACAGTAGTCTACAGTTACTAAGGATCTTTGAATTGAATCCGTGGATTTCAAAGTAAAGATCACATACAGCCTCGAAGGATCATAAACAAGTTTATCTTTTAGTAACTTTTAATACTTTCTATTAAAGTTTTGCATTTCAATGTTTTTACTATATTATGATTTAGAAAAAGTCAAATTTGCAAAGCATGTTTAAAGTTGCATATTTTTATTGTTGTTGGTAATCCAAAATTGGTTGTTTGCTTGCATCACTATAAAAATCAAGATGTATATGAACCTATATTCTATGAAATTTACCTATATTCGATGTAATTATTATGTAAGAAAGTACTATGAATTTAACTGCCAATTAAATATATTTTCATTATGTTTCACTTATTTTCATTATGTTTATAATAGCATGTCTTAAACTAAACTCTTCAAGTATTCAAGTGCTTATTTTATTATTTACATACGTTGCAATCATACTTTAAAAGTAAAGAGGAAAATTTTGAGAGGATTTTCTAATGAAGGGTAATGAATTTGAGCAGGTCATTTTCTCTAAGTACCCTCTTCTCTGACTCTCTAATGTAAAAGAATATTTTTTAAAAGTTGCTCACAACAACAATTTTCTAAAAAAAAAAAAAATCTTACAGGATAATGGGTAACGCTTCAAGAAAAACTTCATAAAAGCCCTCAGAAACTCCACAAACTTAAAAGAAAAAGACTGAAAAATCACCAAAATTAAATCTTCCTCCGGGTAATGAACGAGGTAAGTAATGAGTCCTAAGAAAGTCCTTTAATTTTGCGTGAAATGTACTTTTTTTTTTCGCCAACCTCCTATAACATTTTACTTTCCGGACCCAAATTGAAGTCATAATTTTTTCTACAACCTTCCACCCACTGCCCAAGAAATGACTTCTAATGGGCCTGCCTTTTCGCCAAGCCAGGAACAATGTGAGCGGTAAACGTTAATTACTGTACTTAAGACTCTTAAGTACCTTGTGCGTTAAAAACTTTCGAAGTCTTCAGGAAGTATTCACTCCTATCCCTAAAATAGGAGGCATTATTATTATTTTTTGTGCAGTAATGTATCCCTGGTCTCATTAGAAGCAGCTGCATACATAAAGTAGTTGGGGGAAATAATAATTATGCAGCTTAAAGGTAAAAGCGGTATTTTGGGGTATTTGGTTTAATGCTTCAGTTACTTTGATGGGTATCTTGGCTTGGGTGAGTTATGGTTTTTAATTAAAAGAATAAATTATTTCCTTGATATTTGGAATCTTAATTTAAAGCAGACATATTCTTTGGTGACGAAAAGTATTCTCGAAGCTTTACTTGGAGAATTGTAAATTTGTTCAAGATGTTGTATTGCGAAAAAAAATGGTAAAACTTACCGTTTTAAGCTTTTCACGTAAAAACATAAGGTTTGGCTGAATTATTGTCGAGTTAGGCCTACACTAGGGCTATTGGCGATAGCGTAATAATTTAGAACTGCAGTCGAGTGACTTGAAAAACTAGGCCTGTAACAGTAAAACTGTGCTAGAATTTCAATATTATTTGCAGAATTACCATCTGTGGCTCTAGTACGATGGTAATAAAACCACCCTGCCAACTGTCAGCATTAATTACCTTTTTCTAAATTCTGGTTTAAAAAAGAATTTTTAATATCAGCATCGACTCAAACTGAGTTTTGGTGGTAGGGCATACAAACAATCTTAATCATGGCATGAAATCCACCTGAATTTTTAAATCTTATCTCTCGCTTAGTAAGTTTTTTAGAGCTTAAAAAATGACTTGCATATAAATTTTTTAATATTTATTTTATGTAAAATCTGTAGACTAGTTGGAACTACTAATTTTGTAAAAGTATATGTTGTGTAATAAGTCCATGGAATTATTAAGAATGATATATTTGCATACCTTTTTTTTAAGATTCAGCAAAAAGTTTTTTTATATCACACAAAAGAAATTTTTTCTGCGAACGAATCCAATTCGAATTTCTGCCCAATCTTGTTTCTTGTTTGCGACTAAACAAAGAATTCCCTCCAGAGTTACATAAAGGTAATTAAAGAATAAGAAATTAGCACATTTCCAACCGAGATAATTTTCCCAGGTAAAAGAAAAAAACTTGTTACTAACTTTCACAAAAGCCCCCAAGTTTTTTTTTAATACTTATTTCTTCCATCTTCCAAATACATTCTAAAAATTAGCCCCAAAGTCTCGACGTATAATTTGGGCAAAAATTTTAAGTAGATGCGTATGTTATTAGCACTAGAGTGAACAAGGGACGGGAAAACAACAAAAAACTTTTTTTTCATGAATTATGCCTTATTTTTTTCAAACTAACTTCATCCAATTTTTCTTGTTAAGCCTAGCCGAGGCTCGCATTGTTTCTTATGGTCCCTTGCTCTAAGGTGCGGGTTTTTATTTTTACTTACTGTTGTTGTTGTTCATTCCCTTCTTTTAAGAATTCTTATTAAGCTTCTTGCAAAGTGCTTTTTTACTGCTGTTTTAGTTTCATTAAGAATGAAAATGGAGAAAATGAGTTTTTATCTGCAGTAGTAATTACAATGGGGGTGGGGGAGAAGTGACGACCGGTTACGCATGCGCGAGCTCGGTCTTTTCTTTTGTCTAATTTCCTATTTTTTTCTTACCCTCAATCTCTTTAAGAATTCTTTCCATTCTTTTTTTTTACTTATAATGGGTGCTGTTTCTTCTAACAACTTTTTTTTTTCTATCCCGCTGATGTCTTGGAGGTTTTTCTTTAGCCCTTACGCCTTTATATGAACTTTTTTTTTTATCTTCTATCTCCTCATTTTAATCGCGATCCTTAACAACTTGTCTACTCTAAGGGAAAACTGCTCGAGTTAAATTTGCCGGAGTACTTAGCGTGATGAGTTAGTCGGTAGTTTTAAATTCTAAAGCTCTTTTCCCTTGTAATTTCAGATTTGACGAAAGTGGAAGAGATTCTTTCTTTTATACATTTACTTCTTTTTTTTTTTTTACATTTGAACTCATCTCCCCTGCCACACTTTTTTTAAATGGTTGAATTAAAAATTATTCTTCATTCTGGTTTGAGTTTTTTTGTTCTTTTTTTTTACTTTTCAGTTTTAAACAAATCCCTATTATATTTCTGGATGTAAAATTTTTGTTAAAGAAATTCGTATTTATTTCTTTAAGAGTTAAAATGTGCAAAACTATTGACATTGTTTTATTATGAAAATATCATTAAAAAACATAATAAATAACAGGTTACTTTAAACGTTTGCTTAATTAATCTTAAAACAGTCCATTGAAAATAACCAAGTGTAAATGCAAACATAAGAATTTGTTTTATATAGACCGATTGTTTGTACAAATATTGCAATTGAATGCATTTTTAAAAAAAAACATTTTAAGGCATACAGCAGATTTGTAAACGAAATTAAAACCATAGAAAAACAGCCTACAATTTTACAATTGCTTCATTTAATTGTTGTGATAAAGTCAAGATACCGAGAATATAAATATAATAATATTTTAAATATCCTTAAAACAAACAATCTCTAAATAGGGTCGACAACATTCATGGTTGGGTACTTTCCTTAAATGGCAAGTTTTCGAATTATGACAACAAATTATAGTGTATGGTAATAAAGAAGCTTTGCGACAAAATTGGGGTGAGTCAGATAATTTTTTTCGGCAGCTTCCGGGGAAACAAACCTAACAAGAAAACAAAGGAATAGGATGAAAAAAAAGTCAAACTAAATTATATAAAAATGAAGATTCGCTTCAAGAAGCATCCAAATGTTTATTTACCTTGACAAAAGCTAAATAAAGCTGATGCAGTAGCGTGTGAAATGATAATAATTAAGAGTGTCTGGGAAAATAAAGTTGTTAATAGAACTGTTAATTTGAGTTTTGACGGTTTGTGGAAAGGTAAAAAATGGGGGTGGATTAACCTGAACGATGTTGAGGATGACTTATTTTAGGTGGGATTCTTCTTTGCAATGACTTTTGATGCTAGCGATATGTTCGTTGGACATGTTAATTTCGAAATTGTAGAATTGTAATTGCAGTTTGGATATAATTAAGGTTATGTTTAAAAACATCTGCAGAATGACAGTTGGTCAAAATAATGTTTAATTTAAAGTAGGAAACTTGATATGTTTGGAGTATAACCCCTATGCTGCAGTCATTTTTAAGAGCATAGATATGTGGTACTATTTTAGTCGGTGGTGAAAAGACATAGTATGTATGTAACTAAACTTTACCTCAATGAACAACTTAATAAACCCTTTTACTACTGAAACGGCCCACGACGGCCAGTCCGACTAAGGATTCGATAATGATATTCCTATCACATATTGCGAAGAAACAAAAATCCTTCGTTGCGAAAGGGTTAAGTTAGCATAAAACTTAATGCGTTTTCTTACCGTTATTATTAGGGTCACATGGGGGAATTATTGATCACTCTCTTTCCGGGGTAAATAATGATCACTAAGTTTTAAGGAATAAAAATGGTTTTTAGAAAAAAAAAAATTATGCCAAGTCATCCTTATACATTCTATTTTCTTATATCAAGTTCAAAAACAATGTAACTCTGCAGCAAAAAATAGAAAAAAAAATACTTTTTACACTACTATAAAAACATCTTCAAAAAAGATTGTCTTTGAAAAACATGATTTTTTTAAAGATTCATACTAGAGAAACATATTTGAACTAACTATTTTGTTATTGGTGCTATTTTTTAATAGGAAAAGGTCTAAGCTTTTCATTCCGATATAAATTTTTTCATAATTATTTTTTTTTAATGATTTTAAAGGTATATCGATTTATCCCCCAGTTTACTGGGGTAATTCTTGATCACTGGGGTAATTCTGGATCAGTGATATTTTTTAATTTTTTATGTGTTTTTAGCTAAGTGGTATACGTCATTTTGAAGCAAAAAATCAGATTAGGCTGCATTCCTAATTTCATTAAAAAATTCAAATTAGAAGTTTATTTAAAATTTAAATAACAAAAAATTTAAACTACATTCAAATAACATGCAAATTCTATTTTCATTCAATATTTTGACTGTTGCCATTGCTTTAAACACGAGAAACTTTATTTAAAATAAAAACTTTTGAAAAAATATTTATTTGTGCGATATAATTCAGTTTGGATTGCTGTAATAAAGTTCAGTGATTTTTTTTGTTGTCAAAATAGAGTTCTTTTGAGGGTTCATTATACGTGTATGAAGAAAGATGCAGAAAATTCTAACTTGGTCTAAAAAGAATATGCCAAGTTTCGCTTTCATTAATTTTATGTGCTAAAACAATCGTTTTTTGCGCTAAAATGATATAATTTGGAATATTAATTCACGTTTGAGCTGCATTACTATAAAAAAAAAATGGGTGATCCATATTTACCCCATGTGTGATCCATAATTGCCCAAACCCGGGCAATTTAATTATTGAGTGACCCGGGGTAATTCCGGGTCACTCAATAATTAAAATAAAACTAATAATAATTAAGTTTTAGGTAAAGTGATTATTTAAATAAATTCTAAATTATTTAAGCTTACTCCATGCAAAATTAAATCTTTCTATCTTTCATACTTTAGAAAAAAATAGGATGTTGTGATTTTTTGATCCATAATTCCCCCATATGACCCTACTTGTACAATTTCATCTGTATTTACTCATAAATATATTTAAGTTATATTTGTTTTAGACGAAGTATAATCATTTAAATAACAAAAATATTGAACAATTATTATTGGCTGTTGGCAAATGTTACATTAAATCTACAATAATTCAAACGGCCAACGATCAATGTAGCAATTAAAAAATAGAATATAAATGACATAACGCCTAACTGCATCAATGAATAGAATTGTTTAGGTTAAGATTCCTTCTATTCACGGATTTTCATTGCTTTTTATATCTTAATTCCTATATTGCTCTACGATTCTAATACCCCACTGATTTAATTAATCAAAATCGTTGCACCCCACAAGTGCTAAGGTCAAATTTTATATCGTTCGCACAATTAGTACTTATTTACAATCTTATAAGTAGTTCTCATTTTGCATTCATTTAATAAGCCTAAAAATTTTTGTTTTATCTTTTTTTTAATAAATTAATCAGATTTAATAAATAAGACATGATTTTTGATAAATTAATGAATCACTATATTATAGTATAACGTTTGCAAAAATTCGAAAAGATGAATTTAAACCTTTACTGAAAAGTTTTTTGGAAGTATACAGCAATTTAAAAAAGCAATTGAGTTTCACTCAACTCTAGTATCACTTAAGTTTTTTTAAAAAAAGTTTATAATTCGAAAACAATATGTTTACATTTGTAATTATTTATTTTGTAAAATGATTTATGTTTTGTAAATTAACAGTTATTATTTGTAAACAAACAGTTATGTTTTGTAATTCTCTATTCAGTTTAAAATGCCAAATGAAAATGAATTATTACAAGTGTATATGTAATCGATAAAAACCCGAAACATGCCAGAATTAGAATTAACTTGTAATAACTAGTTTTAACTAAGGCCATCAGTTAAAGTTATCCAAGTTTGATTTAGCTTATTTATTGAGATTATTGCTGAGATGTAAGGAAGGCGTTTGGGGTCATCGGCAGACTCTCCATTAAGAACGGTTTACCTGTGCGTTTTTTTAAGGACTCCATTGCCGCAATACAATTATAAAATTCCTCTTATCGAACATTTAATAATAGATTCATGTTCAATTAATAAAGCAAAGTGAAGGATTTTAAATTTCAGTACTACAACAAACAAATCTCTCTAGGTTTACGCCTTGCCAGTAGCTTTATAAAGAAATTAATGTTCACCATAAATTAAAACACGCTAGATAATTCTAGTTTTTTGCTAATTACAATAAATTTTAACCAATACAACTCCTCAAAACTAGTATTAGTTAGAGAGGTCTAGTTTTAGCTAGAAGAAACTAGTTTTCCCTAATGGCTTCAGCTAAAACTAATCCTTACTAGTTAGTTCTAGTTCTAACTGATTTCGGTTTTTAACGGTAACATATAAATAATCTATTTTAATACATTCAGTTAGAAATTTAGCTAAGTATAAGCATATTTTAATCTTAGTACTATTAGCTAGTATATTTAATAGTCATATAACAAATCGACTTATTTACTTTTCATATTTACCATAAACTTTCTCGATGCATTATTTTATAATGACTATCTTTCAAGAAAAACTCATTATTATTAATTTGATAATAATCCTACGTTGTTTGTGAGAAAAGACATATCTCTAAAATCTTTCTAAACTCTAAATAAAAAAACCCATGAGATTTCACATATATTCTGGCAGATAAACAAATTGAAAAAGCGAAGTTTTGTCATGGGAGTTTATCCTACTCACCGATAGAGGACGCTAGTGGCGCATAACTTTGAACGGTTTTCGTACTAAGGGAGAAAATGTCCGAAAAAGAGTTGTTAGAGTAACATTAAACTTCTTTTTTAAAACAAGAACGTTTTTACACAAGTTTTTTTTTTTACTTTAATAGTTGAATAGAAACTTAATAGAAACTTCAATCGAAACCTGAAACGGAAGTTTAATTTTTTTAAATACGTAAAAAATAATCCTTACACTACATACACTTACATAATTTAAATTTAGAAGTTTTAGAATTTTTATGTGATTTTTTTTCAAGCAAATTTTCTTTCAAACTCATTTCTAAATTACCATTAATATAAAATTTAATACTTTAACAACTTTACTTTAAAAGAAATAAAGCGATTAGTTTTTCTCCACAAAATGTATTAAAAAATAAAATTACCACTCTGCACATTGTTCATTAAACAAATATAGTTTCGCACCTTTTCATGACAATTATAACGAACTTAATTTTTAAAAATTCATCTGCCCGTTTCGCTTTATTACCATTCTTATCGTCATTTTATGGCAGGACAAATTACCTGAAACTATTAAATATTTCAGAAAACGAAAATAATTATCTCATCTCCCTAGACCAAAGCTGATTGGGCGAAACTAAAACCATATCCAACCTCATTCATAACTAAACACCCCTTTAAAGAATAATATCCTCAATTAGAAGAATATTATTCCCGAAGACTAATATCGTCAATTAGACGGAACACGTCCTACAAAAAACAAAGATTAAAATATTCGTAAAAAAAAACTATATCCATTTTTCAGTAACGCTTTGCTGTCTCACCTTTTAGCTAATTGCTCGGCCATTGAGAAACTAATTTGGGATGATACACGTCAGTAATTGTCAATTAATTCGCTTGCTGGTTTGACAGAACTGTTAATAATATATGTTTGAAGAAAAAATTAGACTTTTCTATTCGTTTCAATACTAATAAACAATATCCTTTCAATAATCCAAGTAGGTAGTTGTAAATAAATGCATGAGTTGGAGTATGATTTAGAGAGTACGGGCATATTTCGTGTCTTCAGTTGCAATACATATATGAAGAGTACACTTGCAGAACCGCTTGAATTATTAGGAGTCTTCCGTAATTATGTCTTCTTGGCGGACATTGGCGCGGGAAACATGTTTTTCTTCGGTTCTTCATTCCCGGTACAAACGTGTAACTCGTGTCCACTGATATCTGGCGTGATTCAAGGTTGCCGCGAAATAAAAACAAAGCGAGTAACCGGTTTCTTTACACCAGTTTAGGCGATTTCTCGCTATCATAGCCAAAGGGGCTTATTGAGGAAAGACATTTGCAAAATCAAGCGGTTTTTCCCTCTATACTCTTCATATGCGAAATGAAATTAAATTCCTTTTCGAGCTTCGGTTGGAGAATCAATGTCACGATGGGAACAGACCTAATAGTTGAAATTATCACCGAGAAGCAGGAATGAAAGCGTGAAGAATCACATGAAACAAGCCAATTACAGCTGTCGAGCTATGCTATTAATCGTCTCTTAGTTAAAAAGTTTTTCACTACGCATACAGAAACAACGAGGTATCTTTTAGTGATTGTTCAATCAAGTGTAAAAAAAAAAAATTATAGTGCAGATTTTCCTCCTATTAATCTGCTAAATCAAATGCATTCTTAACTGACTAGGTTGGTTAGACAGTAAACTTCAAACTAGAGCTTTAATCGAACTAAACTAAAAGGATTTCAAACAAATTAAAAGCCTTGTAAAACCCTTACCTGTGGGTAATTTAATCCGGCTAGGGGGTTGGACTCTATACCTTTTTATGTGGTAAGGTTCCAGGTGTTGGGAACACTTTCTGTATTTTACACACTATCGCAATCTATACTTTTTGTCTCAAAGACTAATTACGGTAAGATATAGAACATGAAATTAAAGTACTTCAATATTGAATCGTTATTTTGATATTTCTTAGGTCCGAATGAGCCCCTTCTCTAAAAGCAATGTCCTCAGCGAAGTTAGAGTGGCTTATCCCTAACACCTGGGGCCGGAATAGCCTGGTCGTTAAGGTCTTGGACAGGCATCCCTAAGGTTGCGAATTCGTGCCCCGCTGCTTCCGAAGACCCCCGTGTACGCTAATGGTGACTGGTGCACGTTAAATCCGTCGTGGACACAAAGTCCTCAAGTTACCATACCAAACCAAATACCTCCGGTGACAAGTCAATTCTGGAGATCCTCTAGTTGGCAGCTGTCTCTAAAAATAAGATGGACCCACTTATGTGTGTGTTTTTCCTGTCTTACTTGACAAAGGTTTATAAACGGGTCTCTGACCAATCACACAAACCTGAATATATGTGTCCACCTGCCAACCCTAAACACCCTGCCTCTGAATCTCGATTACAATTCATGTTCTCAAAATCAGTCGGTTACAGCTATGTGGAAGCAGCTACTGCATAGGTGCCAAAGCGAGACCCATTACTTAGGTCCCATATCGAGTGTTTCAGATAATTATTATTGCACATCCTTTTTAGCAGAGTGAGCTTAGCTAATGACGCAAGGGGAAAAAAAAGAACAAATAGGAGGTGGAACCAAAAAAAAAGTCATAGTGAACTGCAAATGCTTTTTAAACGATGATTTAGGTTAATTGCGGTGGGAAGTTTAAGGTTTGAAGTTCCTGATTTGACCAGTATTTCTGCGTAAGTCTGAGCCAGAACAGATTGAGTCAAAACTGGAGATTCTCTGTTAATTACGGTTTTGCATGCCTAATTTGGTTCGGTCTCTAGCAATAAGACATTATAAAGTTGTATAAACGTTAAATATGTCTAGTGTAATTCAAATGTCGATTTTGCATGTATGAAAATGAGATAATTTCTAGTTTTTTGTGCTATGTTGCAAGTCTGACTTGGGTTATTCTGGCTCTGTAAAACAGCATTTAGAAATGCAATTACTATTACAACCAGGATTGTATAAGGGACATTAATGTCGACTTATCTGCCTTTCCATCACGATTTCCAGCGAAAGGTGATTTGAAAAAGGACAATGGTTTTTCAAATCGAGATATTTCCTTTTTAAGTGCCGTTATGTCCGTCTTAGATTCCATTATTTCAGTGGGTCCATTAATGCCCGTTGATTACTTTGAGGAGTTTCTGATCGGGGGTGTTTTGAAGTTTTGTTCGTGGGCTATAGTTATTGCTTGCCTGTGTACCATTAGAGGCAATCTCTATTGGGCCTATAAATGGACATAGGGTCTCAATAGGTTTTATAAAATGATCACCTTCTTTCAATAGGGTTGGTTAACCTTTGTGCAATTATTGTTTTGGTTAGCACATATTGTTAGGTCATTGTGCAGAATTGAACTAAAGGGACCCGACTGTTCAATGCTGACCGATTCATGATCTTTATTATAGCAATAACATATACTTAAGTTATGACCTGTCTGTCTTAGTATTCAAAGGTACAAGAAAAATGTAACTATTAGAGAATTTGTAGAGTTCAAATGTTATATTCATATTTGGATATTTTTAATGTGTTGGTTGCATTCTTTAAATTGTCTTCAGTATTTTTATCCTTCTCTACATTTTCTTTCATCTCGTAACAAGAACCTGCAAAAGATAAAAGATCTAAATTTAATGAAATCTTTTATTTCGGGAGTTTGAAATAAGCAATTTATATTGAACTTAACTGACATTAATATATGATTTAAGGATAAGTATTCATTAGTTAACTATTTTTCATAACTATTAAGTCAAAATATTGTTTGCCAAATTCTAAGTACGGTACTAGACTAATTTTCTATAAATTCCAAGCACCCGATTTAGATTTTTAGCCATAGTTCAGATTCGGATCAACACATCATTTCAACTTTTATCTTGCATAACTTTTTTAAACAAAACAAAAGTTAAAAAAAGCGACAACAAAATCAAGAAAAATAATTTACTTATCTCTTTTCGTAAAGAGAAATAATGCGAGAAAAACGGATTTACAGAATAAAAAAGAACTGTAGAGATTTCTTGCATAAACTCCCTGCTTTTAAAACTGCACTCCGACGGAATACTTTACAAAAAAATAGCCTGGAACTTTTATCTGGTCCAACGATTTGAGAATCGGCTCCCAAGATTCCGTTACTTTGGATAAAATGTTTGTTATTCTTCTTAGAGAAGAGATGTTACGTGTATCTGTTTTTTTAGTAATTAAATAATTCACCACTTTTCCTTGGGCATTTTTCGATGTATGATCAGTTTTAAATAAGTGTTTTAGCTTTTATTCATCTTTATAAATTTGATTGGTCTGATTAGCCATATATGTTTCAGTGATGAAATTATCGACTATAAAATCATTGAAAATTCTTAATTAACTTATGTTGTTTTCGTTTGAAAAGATATTTTTAACAATTAAACAGAAACTGTTTTGCGCAATCTTTATAGATAGAAAGATAAATAACGATTTAAACTGTACTGCAACATGACGTCTGGTCACTCTACAATTGAGTATATCCATTGCTTTTGCAAAACTTCTGCACCTTCATCAATGCACTATTCTAAAAGTGAAAATAACTATTAAGTGTCATTTATTAGTACTATCTATAATCTCAAACAAAGGCATATGTTTTTAATTCACAATTATTTTAACTGAATTTATATTCATTCTTGTAAAGGAAAGACAACATGGACTTAATGTTGTTTTCAAATTGGTAACACTTTTTTAAGAAAATAAAATACTTGTTAATTTTCCAAGAACATGTAAATATATTCAATTTATTATTTTCTTCCGAATATCTCCAGCTACTTAGAACTCTTTCATTGTTGTAGGGAAGTCACAAAAAGCATGCGATCTGTTTCCTAACACAGCTTAGCTGCTATCGATTAAGTAATTACACTTTATTTTGAGAGAGACCCCTTCCTTTTGGTTTTTGTTATTTATTTTAATCCTTTTTTTCGCTGAGGAGGTCGTAACAAATGATGCACCTTTTTAAGCAGACGTTTTTCTCTTTGTCCGACTACTAGATTCGTCTCGCTACTTCAGGCACCTTTAAAAAGCCATATCAAGATTTTATTCTGATTTTCTGTTTTTGTCTCTGGAAACGGTGGCGACGAATTTCTTTTTATACTTTTTTAGCCTCTATTATGAAAATAAGACGAGACTTTTATTAAACAGCAGTTTAATATTTTGCAAGATTTTAAATTTCTTCTTCAGGTTTACCATGTTTTCTACTCTCTCTTGTAGACATTTTAGAATTTGGGGCAATTTATAGATTTAAAGGGGGGGGGGGGGTAATTTACGTGACAATAGTTTTTAAAGCGTGCTGCATAAATATATTAAAACTCTTTTATATTTAAAGTAAACACCAAATCTGACAAAACCGCATCTTTTTATTTCAGACACAGAAATAAATAAACCAATATAAAACGTACTGTCAATAATTATGTGTTAATATGTTAAGAATGGTAATGTGTTAATGGTAACATGATATAGCTAATGCAATTAGCATAAACTTTCAAAATATAAAAATAACTTAAACATGATAGCTGTTATCGACTTGAAATCAAACATAGATAATTATATCTTTTATATTTAGTTTAATACATATTAACTAACTAAATTTGATATGCTTTTACTTTACTTTTTATTTAATGATTATTGTATAACTATTTCTTTATACTTTTTCTGTGGTGTTTTCTTCAACACCTTTAGAATTTCGGCTATCTAAACATGTTTTTGTTAGGTCGGCTTAATCTTCACGCTTATACTAAGGTTGCGTAACATCATATACTTAAACTACGCTTATAAAGCAACCTAAATCTAACATTAAAAAATCCCAGCAAACTTCACATTTAATGTCTTTGGGAATAAATAATACCACAGGTCTTTCATCTAAAGCACACGCATATTTTATTTTTTATTTGTGTCCCCCCTCTCTAGATCTTAAAAAAAAACTCTTATAAATCCGAGGACAACTCGCATAAAACAAATGATCGATATCAAGCGAAATATCAACTCTTAAAGCATATCGATTAAGAAGTCACTTAAAAAAGCAGCGTCTCAGTCTTAAAGAGAAACAGGGATATTCATCTGTGAAATAAATAAAAAAAAAATGCCTCGAGTCAAATGTATGTATTCCGTTTCATGATGAAAACAAATTGAGCTCAGGGGCTTTTCAAAAATCAATCCTGGCCCCCCTGTTCTGCCCCCCTTTTTTGCTTCCACAGTATCAACACCCTCCGACGAATCCATAACCTTGACAAATTCGCCCCTTCAAACACCAATTTATCGGCGGGAGTCCGCGTGATGCAGCATCTTTCACTGCAAGATGGGGATGATAAGGAAATGTTAAACGGTTATTTCTTAGCTGATATTGTTTGAAATGCCAACTAACGTGTTTTCTTTAAAAGTTTCTTTTTCAAACGTGAAATGGACGATTTGAACAAGGGGAAGTACGTTTTGTTTGTAGTAAAGAAGATAATTCTTGAAGTAACTGTACGTCAATGTGGACGTGACGCATGCAGTCTTCTCAGAACACACATAATAATTTTTATTTCGAATAGCAATTTAGTTTAAACTTAACTCAGGAGGAGTGAGACAGCCCTTGCTAAGGTATAGCCCTCAGTTAACGATGCCCTCTTCAAAATACGAGAGGTAGAACGTGAAATGTCGATGTTTCATTATGTTATAAACATATTACAGGAACAAAAGGCTGAGTGAATAATCTTTAAAAAAAATTATTTGCCAGTACTAATTCATAGTTTTGGTAGAAGAATCGTACATCTTTTGTTGTTAACAAATTAATTATTAACATAACATTAACCTAAATAGTATAACATTTCATAAATTACATTTATTTAAATAATATTTTTGTGAAAACACTGTTTTCGGAATAGTTAAAAAAAACAGTTTACGTCTAAACTTCGGTTTTCAATAAAGATTTTCTCAATTAAAAGTAACTTCTTGTGTAAAAAAACATGTTTTCGTATTAAATGTCCAGCATAATACTTCTGTTTGAAAAGCTTATTTATTTAAAATTAACTTTTCAAACAGAAGTAGAAGTATTAGTATTTAAATTTTAATTAATTTTTATTAAGGTGATATATTAATTAGAACTAAAATTATTTTACATGCATTTTTAATCAAAGTACATAGTTTTTTAAACAATAGAATCATTTAAACTACAGCAGATATTTATTTTTAAAAAGTTTTTCTATATTGTTCCAGCTAAGAAGTCATAAAACAGAGGGAAAAATTGAGTTTCCGGTATTGCTGATGTCATGGAATTTAACTATCAAGTTCACTCGTATGCGCAAAGTTAATTCTCCTATTCCCTTGTTACTGAGAAAGAGCAGAATTTATTTTACCGAATACGATCATGTTTTTATTAGGCCATAATTAAAGCATAAAATAACTGAATAAGGCACCAAAAAGAATGCCATAATTAAGGTAGATAAAACAATATATTTTTTTTACATAATGGACACTGAAAAGTTTACATCACGTTTATTTAAATGTGAGATATGCATTTAAATGTAAATCGATATTTAGCATCATCCTTTACCAAAAGAAAATGTTTTGGCGGAAACAAATATCTGTTAAATTTTGCATTTAATATAACACTAAAATTGATCTTTTCCAAGTTTCTGATGCAGAAAATGATATTCACGCAACCACCAAAGAGCTACTTTGTTTTTGCAACATTTACCCTAAAATAAAAATAAATATTTACCTAAAGGAGCAGCGATATTATCAAATGTTTAATGCTAATCTCCTCTGCAGCTGTAAAATAAAAAAAATAGCACAATGCCTTTCTTTATACCAGAACACACATAATTCCTAAAATGTAGGACACAAAAAAAAACAGGAACACACGCAGCTATTGCGCAAAGACAACCCCCACGAGAAAGTGTGAAGTGATGCGGATCGGCTAGAAGAGGATGGAGAGCTAGTAAAAGGATAATAAGTGCAGAAAAGAGCAGGGAGATGTCTTGAAAAATAGCGTGCGCCAGAGAGTGTCCCTTGTAGTGTGCGGGAGCAATTATGAAAAGAGCTTCGCACAGCATCTATCCGTCTTGTCCTGCTCCGGATTAGCGCCATATTTCAAGTGTTATGAAGATCCTCTCTCTGCTCTTGTGCTTCTCCTGATGGGAAGGAAGTTTTATAGCAGTCACGAGATGTTTTAGTTTGACGGTTCCTGTTAAAAGAAAACAGAAGATAAAGTTTTTGGAAGTAGTTTTGTGTATTTAAGTAAGGGTTTGGGTTGGATTAACATCCTACTAGAGCTACACGGTGCACGGGCATTCTTAGTTTTATCCAGTTTTAGTAACGGTTTGAGAAACTAGTCAGTTTTTCCGATGGAAGAGAAGTTTTATAGCAGTCACGAGATGTTTTAGTTTGACGGCTCCTGTAAAAATAAAACAGAGAATAAAGTTTTTGGAAGTAGTTTTGTGTATTTTTTAAGTAAGGGTGTGGGTTGGATTTTAACATCCTACTAGAGCTACACGGTACACGAGCATTCTTAGTTTAAGTCATGGTTTGAGTAACTCAAGCGTGTCGGTCAGTTCTTCCGATAGAAGGGAAGTTTTATAGCAGTCAAGAAATGTTTTAGTTTGACAGTCCCTGTAAAAAGGAAATAAAATATGAAGTTTTTGGTATAAGTTTGGGGTATTTTTTAAGGGATGTGCTTTGGTCAGTACCAAGGAACATGAGTGATATTGGCTAGGTGTATTTTAGTTTTAACCACTGTTTTAGCAAGTCGAACGTGATAGAGATTCGTGAAAAGCGTAGTTTGCCAAGTTTTCTCTTAACTTGAGCACTTACAGCCGAATTAAAGACGTATTTCAAGGGATGCGTTATGAAGATCCTCTCTCTGCTCTGAGGCTTCTTCTGATGGGAGGGAAATTTTATAGCAGTTAAGATATGTTCTACTTTGATGGTCCTTGTAAAATAAAATATAAAGATTTGAGAAAGAGAGTTTTTTTTAAGGAAGTGATTTGTGATGGATTAACATCTTACTAGGGCTACTCGAGTTATTTTCTACGGAGTTAGTTTTAACCACAGTTTGAACGAAGTCAACCGTGGTTTGTCTAATTTTTCTCTTAGCTTGGAGAGCCGAATTAGAGCCGCATTTTAATAGATGCACTGCATAAGTCATCTCTATATCTTTCTCTTAGCTCTTTGGTCTCCTTCTCCTGCGTCTTATTGCAGTCAAGTAATGGTTTTTGTTAGGCGATTTTTACAAAAAGAAAAAAGTTTTTTTGGTGGGTCTTAATTCTTTTAAATGGCGGGATTGTATTGGCGTCGTAAAGCTCAACTTCTTAAACTTTTAACCGAGGTCAATAAGTTCTGTTTGAACTATAGTCACTAGATTTTGATTCTACTTGGCTAAATATAATCGTGACATCCTAGGTGATATGGCAACTCGTACTCAGCAAGGTCATTATCTAAATAGACGTGCTATGGGTTCTTTTGGCTTAAAGGATTCAAATTTGGAACAAATTGCCAGAAAAGCCATTATAGTGTGAAAGAGCCTAGCTTGTCTATTCTTAAAAAGCTTGTTCGCCAAATTTTCACTCAACGGCACTGACCAAAGCCAGATTCTAGCAAACCATTTTCCAGCTTATTTAGCCACCAACTCTAACTGTATAGCGTAGAATTATGAGATTTATACTTTTAGAAAAGATCTTCAAATTAGTGCACTTTTTTTTATGAAGAATAAAAACTTCTTATATAAAGAGTGGATGCAAAAATTTATTTTAATGTGTATTCCACTTTTGAAAAAGTGCCCAGATATTAAATCAAAGTTTCATCTTTAAAAATCAATAATGCATAAAAAGAAATGAAATGCAGTGTTTAATCAGTTTATCGTGCATCAATATTTGTTTTAAAAGATTAAACTTCATATCTAGCACTTAAGTCAGATTTTCTTTGATGGATAGTGCATTATAAAATGCTAGTTATGAAACCTAGTTGATATATTCCCTTTGAAGTATTCAAAATAACATGCTACACATTCCATACGCCTTTCTGGAAAACCAATCAAAATCACATTATCTACCATCTCAATATTCATCGTATATTCTCGCTTCAAACACGCAATTTATCGATCAGACACCTCTACCATCATTTCTTTGTATATTTATAAGTTAAAAACCATCCCGCTTCTGTTAAAAATCCCTGTGTCTTAAGTAGGTAATTAAATATCCCATTCCTCACTGCAAAAAAAAATCTTCCTGAAAAGTGTATGAAAAACACTGAAAAACCCTCTCATCGCCTTCGTGATATGCATCCCATATCATCATTAGTAAAGGATAAAGATATTGCTTCTTTTTTAGTAATGAATGCAAATTGTGGAATCTTTCTTCCTTATTAATAAAACAATAACCGTGGCTTTCCTCCCGCTCCTCATCAACTTCGTTAGGAGGCTGTTGCTATAGCAACAGTTGCACGCCATCCACCAATCAATGGACCGCGCTTCGTAATTATAATGCGTAGTAGATCACGCCTCAGGCTTCCTTCACTCTGAGGGCGATTAAATTTTTTTTGAATTTTTTTTTTTAAGTTGTTTTTTGAAGCCGCCATCTTTCGCACGGATCTCAACTTTTTCTTTTCAACTCTGTGCCTGGAAAAGTGACTCTTCAGCCATGTTAACTCAAAAGAAGATACGTCATTTTTCCGTGATATCTTTTCATCGAGTGATGGCAACGGTGGCGTTTGTTTTGTTTGTCAGCGAACGAAGGTGGAAAGTTTGATTTTTTGTTGGGCTTGTTTTAGCTTCATTATTTTTTTTTATTTAAATTCTTAATACATACTCCCACTTTAGTTTTTCTATATCTTATTTTTGATCTCCCTACACGCGATAATGTGTGTTCGATATTTTCACTTTCTTTACCCCCCACCCCTTCTAACTCGAAAGGGGAGAAAGTCGGTGAAAAAATATCGAATTAATAAAACAACTATCGAATAAAGATGGATAAAGAGAACTCTTTTTTTTTTGTTCGCAAACATGGGATACTCTTGTAGGGTCTCGGATTTTTAAATTTGAATGGGAGAGATTGGTTTGCGCAAACAACCATGTTTTATTCTTGCTTTTATGTCCTCATATCGATGCTTATCGTGTTTAAAGTGATCTATTGAAAATTTTAAAGCTGTTGCGTTTATTTAGAGAATTTCTAAAAACTTGATGTTATTATTTGTTTAAAAACACGTTGCATTTTAAGATTATTTTGGGTAAAGGGAAGTCAATTAGAGTTGTCAACGTGGTTTCTTTAAAAATATTACTTTTAGCTGTATATTGTCGCATAAATTACTTCAGAATAAACAAGTTATTATAGAACACAATTGTTGTAGAATATTAAAGAATTTTAATTAGCATAGAATAACTGTATTATTGTAGAATAAAGCACCATACATCATGTTTTATTAACTACTATATTTTTAATAACTAATAATATAAAATACTTGTTAAGTGAACTTAGCTACCTTTATAGTGGGTGACTCAAAATGGTAACGTAATAAAGCACCATTCATCAGGATTTATTAACTACTATATTAGTATTATAATGTGATAATCAAGTAACAATTCTGTAGTTATATTACCATAAATTTTGACTCCTTAAAATTATTGCATTGATTTTCTCATAAAAAACAATTTGCAACATGATTTAAGCATATTTGTATCCCTATAGATAACAGTAATTTTCTTTTAAAATAAAAACAGATTTTATATAAGAACAAATATAATTTTTTATGTGCTAATATATTATAACAGAGTATTTCTAAAGTTTCAAAACTATCATTAACAAATTCAAGCTAAACCTAATAACATGATATTCAATTTGGTCAACACAAATTATGAGTTTTAACACATTTAAGATAAAAGATTTTGTTGCCACATACTGTCCTCTAAAAAAAATCGAAACATCGTACCATGTAAGTAACTGTATGATGTCCATAACATTACGTGAACTCCGTCCGTCGTTATTCTCACTGTTATAGTTTTGGTTGGTGTTAAGTTTAACTTGATAAAGTTGGTAAACACTTTAAACACTTTTTCGGAGTTAAACGCTAACACTTTAGTAACAATAAAAAAGCTTATATTAACAGTAAAAAATAAAGAGTTTTGAGCATAAATGACGATATCAACTTGAATACGAATACCATTTTTTTACGTGAAATATTTTCTAAATTTTTCCAAACCAATTCTACTATACCATTTCTAGCCAGAATGTAAGCTTCGAAAAAACTCCCTTCCCCATCCAAATGAGAATGGATCAAAAGAACTAGTATGAAAGACACATGTACGGAATTCGTGCTGCACAATTAATCCACTTATACATTTAACGATGCACAACTGCCATCTGTAGTTAGTAGGTACCGAATGAAATTTCTGTGCTCATGAAATACAACTTTGGCATTTCCTCGGCTCCTTATCATTTGGCTAAGTGCCCTTTCCTAGAAATCAGCTAGCTTCCAATGTCACAAAGAGATCCTTGTTTGATGGATTGCACTTTAATAAGTGTTAAGATGAGAGAATAATCCATCCGAATGTGTGTCTTGCATATCTTTGGCGATCGGGAATATTTCCAATTTAAATTTTATTAATTCGTTTGGAGATTAGTGATTGATAAATGCCAAGGTGTGTTTTTTTGTTTTGTTATGGTTTATGTTGATGTGTTTCAGTGACATGTGAAGGGCATATTGTAATGATAGTGTAATTTAGTTCTTCCAAAAGCAAACTTAATGACATCGTGATATTCATGTACGTCTTTTGTACATTATTTTCGCATCCGTTTTTTTAATGCAACCTTTGTTTTAAAAGTAACAAAAGATTTTTGTATCTTTAATGTACAAGCTTCTTGGTTTTGAATTGATATATTGAAGAGAAAAACTTTTATAAATTCGAGTAAATTCAAATATCTGCGAATTTGAACAAATCATTTTTTATTTTATTGAAAAAGAATCGGTAACACCTTATTTAACCATTTGCTTACTTCAGACGCATATTTTTATTGGAAATTAAGGAATCAAACAAGAATAATGAACTGGAAGCTTTTAATAAGTATGTAAAAAAATTACCTATTGAAGCAAAAGAGCATCGGCAGATACAAATTTTAAACAACAAGAGGCTATTAAAACATGCATATTCCTTTCTCATTTACAATAGCAGAGGTGAACAATACTGAAAAACAGAAGTGACTGTAATGTATCTTTTGTCAAAATATGTATTTAGTTGGAAATTTTTTTTAATATTTAAAATAAAGGCATAAAAGTATGCATTAAATACTTGAATGTAAAAAATGTCTCCATTTTCTCCAAATAAATGCCAATGAAATGGCTTGATTTCGTAAACCGCATTATTTTAAACTTTTCATATTCTTCAAAGAAGGCGAATTTGTAATGCAAGATTAAATTTCGAGTTTAACGAAAATATAGTTTTCAGCCAGTTATAGCTCTCGTGTAGCTCTACTGCGATGATGATTCATCCCAGTTATAACAGTTTAGAACTTCAATTTATAGACAATATATTCTTAGATATGTGCTACCATGTTTTGCATCGAATAGTCTGGAAAATATAACTTAATATTATTTGGAAACAAGTTCTTAAACAATAAATAATTGGAAAACAAGAAATAATTTTGAAACAAGAAATAATTATCCAAATGTTCATTTGAACGTATTGCAAATTTTGGCGTACTTTGCAAACAGAATCGTGCTTAGGTTTTCCAACTGTCAGCTTCCCCGCATTATTGTAACCTCTACATATAGCACCTTCCCAGAAACAGGTCACTTCATAGAACAAAAAAAAAAAAATTTCTCTGAAACAAGTAGAATTAGAATCTTTGTCTTGCGATGTCGTTTGAGAGTAAGATTTATGTTCGCACGTGTCATACCTGTCGTCCTGTCACCCCAGGTATCTGTTAAGAAGGCCATTCCTGTCCCCGTACACGTACCTCGCTTTAATGACCAGGGCATAATTATTGCCTCCCCGAATAAGACTTAATCAATTGCTCGATGGGTTACTAGCCCGGGGGCGTTGTTTGGCTGGATATGTACATGGTTTTGGCCATTAACAAAATTGATTTTATTTGATTTTGCGCGGTTATTTCGTAATATCTGTTAGACTTCTATAGAGTTGAAGGGAGGTAAAGAATTAACACATTTATTTTTTAAATATAATTCAGATTTGTTATTTTGAAAGTTTAGCTGAAAATAATTTAGTTCAGTGTATTTAGTTAACCAAAAGCAGAGGAAATATTTTTTGATAATCATAATATAATGCAAATGAATTATCTATAACAAAAGTTTTCAAAATTTCAAAGAATAGTTTTTAAATTTCATATTCAACCCTTTTAAAGTGCATCAACTAAAACCGTTTTTGTAAGATCGTGCTACAGATTATGCTGTAACCTTTAGGCAGGACATTTTCCTCAATAATGTTTCCTTTTAAAAGTTTGCATTGAAATAAAAATAATTGCGTAAAATACTCGCGTTAAACACAGAAACTAAGAAACATTAACAGTAGATAAAAACTGACATACTTAGTGCTATTATTTAGTTGTTGAAATAACGTATTTTTTGTTCCTAGATTGCATTTCATTTGCCTTATAAAAAAATAAAATTCCACATATGGTGCATATTAAAAAAAATGAAACTAAATGACTCTTTAGGTGTAACAATTGACATCTCTTAACTGAATATAATAAGACCGCTATTTTTAAGCATTTTGAATTTGACTTAGTATGATTATGTTACATAACTTTTCATCCTTTATTGGCATTAAAAAAGACGTATTATTACTTTTTCTGTGTTACCCATTAAACAAATACACTAACAAACAATTCAAAACAGATAAATGTCCAAAGGGTAATAAACTGTTTTTAGGTAACTTACCTCTCGACTGATTGGACAGTAGGTGTAATGGCGAATCGATCAAACCAAATCTTTTCTTTCTCTATTTTTAAAAGGACCACAAAGACTCAGCAGGGGTCCTCAGATATGTTTTTGGGCTTGGCTCAGAATGACCTTGAGCCGACCAGTTCGGGGGATTAAGTAATTTTTCGAATACAACTTTAAAAGGGGTCAATCATCATCTTTTGGAGTTTAATTTTGAGGTTAAAGTCGACAATGAAAACGTGAATTAAGTGATGAGTAATCTTTGTGTGTGAACTTTATTTTGCAATTAGGAATTATGGTTGCTGCCAATGCGACAAAGAATTACGTTAATCTGTAATTGCTGAATTAAAGCATATTTAGCGTGTTGGGTTTATTGAAAACCATGTAAATGGTTTGTGCTAAAGAAACTAAAAACCTGTTTGAGTTCAGTTCATGGGACATTGCCGAATGACAAACTTAAATGAACCTTGTAACACTTAAATTCCTGAAAACGGTATATTTTAAAATTTGTATAAATTTGTGAGAACTTTCTGAATGGTACTTAAAAATATTATTCAGCTTGCTTTAAACATCTAAGTTTGATAAATTTTCATTTAAATATTTCTATGTGTAAATTTTCATCCTTTGCTAGTCTACAGACTCATTTTCTATTTGGATAGACATAAAATTTTGAATAAATGATGATTTTTTTAAGTTTAAATTACCACATCTGAGGATACATGAAAAGATCAATGCACAAAACAGCGTAGATTATTGGCGCGAATAGTTTATTAAGTAGAAATTTACGTTTCAGTGGGAACTCTAGAAACCCACCTTCATAACAATTATACACATAATAAAACACTGTTGACTAACGCAAAATTGTGAAACAAGACATCCGTAATCACAACTCAGCGTCTTCAACTTTTTTCAGTTCTGTTGAAGTTGTGAGGATGTCGTCTCTTGAGGTTTTACTCCCCCGAAACATTCAAATTTCTACTGAATATACTATTTGTTCCAATAATCTACGTTGTTTTCTTCATAAATCACCGGGCTGGGGAGCCCAGTCGGTTAGGCACTCGCCTAGCATGCGAAGGTCCCGGTTTCGGTCCGGGCATCGCCAAAATAACTGCCGACCTATAAACGGCCCGTGCAGCCAAAAACGTCCGACGAATAATACCCCGTGTAGAGGAGTGCACGTTAAATATGCTCCAAAGTCGTAACGCTGCTTACGATGTCTCCCTTAACGGTTACGTTGGGTGCCGATTGAGATGTTGGCTCGTCACTTGACTGTGGTTCTAAAATACGACGCCCGTCGCCAATAGCCCTCGTGTAGCTCTAGTGCGACGATTATTCAAACCATCCCATCATAAATCGCCTCATGTACATTACAACTGTTTTCAGGTGCACTATGCAGATGTCCCCTTTAGGACTCCGGCAGTGACAATGACTGCAAGACGGATGACAAGGGCACGCCGCACAAGGGCACAGCGCGAGGGCAACCCGAATCGTGATATATCTCCCACCCTCTCGCTGCTGCGACCTGAAAAGCAAACCACAAATCTACATCCAAGATTGTGCGCGACGATAAAATCCGAAAACTGACCCCGACCACTGACCCCACCTGAGGATCTGGACACCCTTACTAATTAGACGAGGAGGAACGGACCCCTGAGGATCCTGGTTAGATTCGAAGAGGTCGGAGGAAGGTAGGCGCGATTTTAAGTGATTCCATCTGAAATTTGAAATTAAGTAAGTCCCTAAAAACTTGCCATTAATGGTATTTTAAGTGAACTGTGTCGTTTATTTACTATTGTGGATTGATTTTAAAGATACTAATTTGTGGTGATAATGCATACTTTTGTCGAGATCTAATATGAGCCATATATATTTTAGTATTTTCCCTCCACAACTAAAGTACAAGTTGAATTTTATCAATTTTATTGCTTTCACAACAAATTTGTGTTTGTCTGTTCCGGCTTTCTTATATAAATAATAGATTAATATCATCAAGTATTTTGTTTGTGAAAGTGCAACAATTCATAGAGACCTCACCTGAGCCAATGCGTATTCTAGCACTTACCTTCACATCTAAGATTTAAGTTGCATTTCATTAACTTTGTTGTTGTCTTTTTCTGTTGCATATTTTGTACACAACTTTTAATTTGTCTATCACAGCTTTATTGGTGGAAAATTAAGATTATGCATATTTAACTAAAAACTATTCATAAAATGCACAAAGCACAACTAAATTTAAAAAGAAGCACCTTAGTAATAAGTAAAAACATTAATACTACACAAAAAATAATGCCAAATTCTTCGCCAAACATTCGTTTGGGCCTAGTTTTTAAAACATAACTTTGACTTGACGGCATCTTGACCTTGCTCTTACCTCCACTATTCTATTCCACCACAGGTGACGTATGGCTTTGATTCTAAAAAGGATAGGTAAGAAGAGTTTGAAGACTTTTCTTTAGGTGGATTCTTATTTTTATATTCTTCGTTTCGTTCGAAGTGTCAGGATCGGTGGCAGGTTCGGCCGAGGATTCGATTAATTGTGGCAGACGTTGTGTGGGCTCTTTTTTTTTGTCAGGAGGGGGAGGGGGGGGGTAGGTGAACAATAATAAAAATGTTCGGAATGTTCTTTTTGGGGAAATCCACCACCCCTCCCCCGCCCGCTATGAACTTAAATGACTGCACCTGCTGATTCTTGTTAGGAACCGCAAGCGGTTTTCATTGTCGGTTCCTAATCAAGGTGAGAGTTGGAAAATTATGTCAGACATGTTATCGATTGGAATTTAGCAGTGATTGCAGAAGAATGTGGTTTTTTTTAGGTGTGCTTATGCGTTGACGAACATAATGTTATAGTTGTGGACTATGACTGTAATAAATTGTAACCATGAAAAAACATACTCTTGTAAGGGAGGGTTGGGCACTGGAAAAAGGCTCCCTTAGTTAATATATTTATGAAAATATATAAATAAAGTTATCAAATACATGGTTTATAATTACGTATGATAATAACTTTATGTAGGTGATTGATTGATTTTCAATATTTGTACCAGATTAGAATTAAAAAAAAAATCTTAACTAAAACTAACAAGTCATTTACGAACAAATATCAAACTTTATCTGCAAAAACTAAAGTATCAACACAAGTATAATAATACGACAGTTTAATATAAAAATATGTGATTATTATATATATTTTTTGTGGGGGGGGGGGGAAGAGAAGTATAAGGAAAGATTGTACAGTCGGCGACAAAAAAAAAGTAAACAGACCTCGCCGTTGAGACACCGTTTGTCGGAGGCACAATTGTGTTATGTCATTTTAACGGAAATAACGCCATGAGTTGATTGGTCAACACAAAAATTTCTTAAGGGGTCGTCTTCATATTGAAATTAATACCAACTTCAAAATTTCCAATAGCAATACTCAAATTTTTTTGTATAGAAATGTTTAAAATCATCAAAATACCCAAATATCAATTTTCGTTGCCAGATTCCTTATAGTTGCTGAGTTATGGTTACAGAAAATTTATGGATCATAATGTTAAATGAGATTTCCAAACTTTTGATCATATTTCCATTAATAATATACGTAGCCAGACGAAATTTTTTTGTGCGTTACTTAATAACTTTCCAAACGAAGTTAAAATAGTTTTATATAATTTAAGAAATATTTAATATTTTTTAAAAAATTATTCATAATTTTTTCGAAAAATTATGAATATAAACCCATTAATATTTTTACAGAAATGGATTCAGGGTCAAAAGTTAATGAAAAGTACCGAATTTCGTAATTCTACTAGCATAACATTTTGAGTTATGATGATAATAAGCTTATATTTTGAAATAGGGGACCGTATAAAAGTGAAGAAACGACAACAATCAAGACTGGATCGATCGTTTGGTGATTAAAAATAACTGTTAAGAAAGTTGTTTTCTTTTCTTTAAATTAAATTAATAATCATTTTTTCCATGGATTTGAAAGTCTTGAAAAATAAGTTTTGAATTTAATTTCAGGTTATTCGTGTGTCAAGTGTGTTTTATAAGTGTTATAACGTAAAATAGTAGGTGAAGTATCGAGTATTAACTTGAAATTAAACTCGCGAAAAGAATGTTCTATTTTACATGAAATTTTATTTTTAAAAACGATAAACAAAAAAATTATATTTGTAATCTACGATAAAAAAAAAGTAATTAAATGACTAATTTTATGACTTAAGTAAGAAAGCGAACTCTCAGTACTATTTATTCTATAAACGTTCTTATTATAGTTCTTTTTCCAAATAACGTTGTTAGGTTATGCAAAGTATACAAAAAATGTAATTGAATGCATTTGATGCGAAATACAAAATAAATACAATTATATCGCAAGAGAATAATATATTATTAATGAATTAACTAATAAACATCTCGATGAAACATCCCGTTAATATGCCTGCCATCCCCATTGCAGCTTTCTTGACCTGTGCTCTGGGGTGATGGGCATATATTCGCAGTAAGGTGGCCAGCCTCACGGGGAACCCCGAGTGCTTAGATCCCAAGCATACTTGGTCCTCCGGGACTCGATCCCCTGAACTGTGGCGTGACAATGCGAAGTGCTACCACTATTTATTACCACTATGAATTAACCACTACAAATTATGCTAGCACTATGAATTAACACAAGGATCAAATAAATTTAATCAGCACACAAAATATTTTAATAAACAAAACCAAGATTATAACTACTTTTTACTTCCTGCAACGTCGTTCTCAGGGCACAAATTGTCGCCAAATTAATCTTTAGATTCTAATGTTTTTTGGCATTAAAATTTTATTTGTATTCAAAAATACTTTCTTGCTAGAAGATAAGATTTTTAGAACAAAATTCAGAGTGTAAACTATTCGATGAAAATTCTCCAATCATTTAATTAATTTGTTACGCTAATTATTATTATTATGGGTTTTGCATACACATTTTCGCAATTAATTTCAACTTAAAATTAAATTAGATGACAATACAGATAAAGCTGTCGAATTGAGTAAAATTGAATCAAGTACTGAACAGATTGCGGGTATATTATTGCTGCATCGTGTAAAGTTCTTTTCCCAAAAAGTTTATGTGTCACAAATTCAAAACGAAAAAGTTTTTAATTTAATAAATGTTTATCAAATAAAACAATATCTAATAATTGTAGTGAACTCTTTACTTCCTTTCTTTGATTGGGAAAAAACCAAACGATATATTAATATCGAATTCTAAATAAAATCTTCTACACTTTATAAGGACATTATTTTATAATTATTCATTTTGTTTTAATTCGTGTAGTAAAAACCGATAAAATTACAAACTGATGGTTAACGTTTTAAACGGGGAAAAAATGAAAACCTGAAAGATAGAAAGGCAGTTCTAAGCAAAAGTCGGTCTGTAAGCTAAAGATCCTTACGGACAGACGACCAAAAAGCATAAAGCATTAGTTTACGATATGATGTTATACCTTTCAAGAAAAAAAATTAAATCAAATAATAAAAATTAATAATCAAATAATAAAAAATAAAAAAAAAATTGAAAATATGAAGGTTGGAATGAAAGGTCTAACTAGCCTTTAAACTGAAGGGAAGGAAGGGAAAAGAAATTTTTTATTTAGCATGGGTGCTATCTACATATAGGAAGGCTAAACGAGAACAAAACCTGCAAAGGCACCCTCCGTGTCACCACAACACAACCCACCACACCAGGAAAATGCTAACTTTTCAATTTTTCCTACTGGAAAAAAAATGGTTAGCTTACAAATAATTTTATTATTGTTATATTACAATAAAAATTTAGACTTTTTAATTTTGTAACAACATTAAATATTTAAAACCAGCAAATAATTATCGGTACTTCACCGTTAATGGATAAGCAACAAAACTATTTGAAAAAATGTAATCAAGGATCTTTTATAACAACTCAACTCTCGACAAACTAAAATCCTGGTCATAAACTATTTGAAACGTCATTAAAATTATCCACATAATCCTAGTATAAACAATTGGAACACAGCTAACAGCAAATTTTAAGAATAACTAATTATGTAATATTTCACTAATTTTTTATTGGTGATAATCTCGCCGGTTTTTAAAGCACAGAATGAGAGACTTTGGGGATATTTGCTACATATTTGGCTAGAAAATCTAGTTACAAGGAGGGGGCTGCGGAGCCCAGTCGGTTAGGCACTCGCCTAGCATGCGAAAGGTCTCAGGTTCGGGCCCTGGCAATAACCGCCGACCTATAACCGGTCCGTGCAACCAAAAATGTCCGACGAACAATACCCGGTGTAGAGGGAGTGCACGTTAAATATCCTTCAAAGTCGTACGATGCGTACGATGTCGCCCTTAACGGTTGGGTTGGGTTCCTATTCAGGTGTCGACTCGTAACTTGACAGGGGTTCTAAAATACGACGCCCGTCTCCAATAGCCCTTGTGTAGCTCTAGTGCGACGATAATTCAAAGCCTAACTTAACCTAGTTACAAGGATAGGTAGTTTCCATACTTGACCGATAAATCTATACGTGAAAAACGCTAAAAACACAAAGATTGTTACAAACAGCCTAGCATTTAGCTGCATAGAATAATGATTTTTGCCGCAAAATAAAAGTTTTCGTTGGGTTTTCGCTCATATATCGGCCTCGTCTTTTTACCATGGGTAAAATTATTTGGCGAGCCTCCAAGAGCCTTTTGTAACCTTAGCTGCGAAGTTCTTTCAATTTTTTCAAACCAAACTGAAAATCAAGTATATGTGTCGACCTTGTCAGTTGACCAGGGTTCTAAATTCCTAGGGGTACTTGGCAGCATCAAGCAAATAAAGGAGGCTAGAAATAGACAGCCGGAAATTATTAAAATAACTTACCTAAATTACCTCAATTACCCTCAGTTCTCATTTTAATAACACCAGCGGGTGACCGAGCTCTGCTCGGAGAAAACAGGTATCGAAGCTAACTAGAAGATTTAAATTTTCAATTGTGATTTATCAAAGCAATACATACCATAAGAAAATTTGTGAAACCATTGGTGAAAAGATAACCAGTTAAAGTTAATGTGGCCAGATTTTCAAAATCAAAAAGTGGGACACTCAACCCCCCCCCCCCCCCCCCCTCGCGGTGTATTTTTTAAGTATTTTTTTATGCACATAATAGTCCCTTCACACAATTGCACACTTGGTATAAGGAAGATAAGGAAGGCGCGTTCAACAGCAGCAGTGGTTCCATGCAAACAGAAACCATACTCCACCAATTTGTTGATGACTTTAACTTCTTTTAACAATTTCTAAAGACGTCATAGCATTTTACAACGATTATTCATAAAAAAAGTCTATTTTATTTACAATTTCCTCGTTTTTCGGGACATTGCGGGACTTTTACAAAAAAAGCGGGACGTTTTGGCGGGACATTCGGCCCGCGGGACTGTAACACAAAAAGCGGGACTGTCCCGCCAAAAGCGGGACGTCTGGTCACATTATACTAAAACCGACCTTAAGTTTGCAGTATACAAATGTTCTACGAGAAAAAGGTTAAATAGTTCTAATTTTTGAGTGCGAGAATCGAATACAAAAAGGTATTTCACATTCAATAAACAAATTGATTTTTTATTTCAAGACATAAATTTATTATTTTTATAAGTTAAGCTTCAGTTAGAGTGTTATTTTAATTATTTTTTCCCTTCGATTTTGACGTAACAGCGCGCACGAATATCAGGGTCGAAAGGGGCAGCCAATCAGAGTACGTGAAATAGCGGCGCCAGCCGGGTTGTTTACCCAGTTTCCTCCGCTCAGTACATTTCTCTGCTGCAAACTTAAGCTCGGTTTTGGTATAGTTAAAGTGCACCATTGTAAACAAAGTTAGAGTTTGGAAAGGGAACTATTCTATACAAAGGTAAAGTTTTAAAAGTCATAGGAAATGAAATGTAATTGATAATTGGCGTTTCGTTGAAAAGCAACGAAAATGTCGAAATGTGGTAAACATTCTATTTCATACTTCATTCAACTCGATAGGTATAGCAACCATACGTTAAATTTTCAAGATCGCCAAAAATCGCCAATGAACAGAATAGAACTAAAATCGTCTGCTGATTGGAACTAAAAAAATATTCATGTTACCATTTCTGTAAAACTCAATAAAGTTTAAAGCAAGGTTGAATTTATTTAAATTTGAAAAATTAAAATCTTAACTAAACATTTATAGCTTAAGCAGAGGCTCATAGGTTTAGCAGATGGCATCAGGAAAGTAGCCATTATGGCGAACTAATGAAGTTTGAAAATATCCTATCTGTAACTCCGAACTGCTTGACCGTAGCGCTTCAAAACCTGTGCCAGTCGATTTGTCGTGGCCAAAAACCCCAGACCCCCAAGTTTACCGGAGTTTATTAATTCTGGGGAGATTTTGGACTTGGCACCAATTCCTCGTATTATAGTATAAGATACAATCCAGATCTCAAAAGAAAACATATTTTGTCAGAAACTACTTGAGCGCGGATATTATCAAAAAGTAACCACAGTTCAATTTCTTATACAACTCTATGAATACCTAACTTAATCATCACACACACAAATCTTCTACATTATTTATTCAAAAATCTTGAATATTAATCCATATTTCTTCGCCAACAGCGCCGTCTTGGCAAAATGAGTTAAGGCGCCATGCCGGAGGATTATAACTTTTAGGATTCTGTTCTCGTCTTAGTCGTCCTATAAACGAATCATGCTGGACCAAAAATGCTCCACGAAATAGCATACTGGACCAATTGTTTCAGGTTCAATACGTCGTGGTTCAAAGTCCTGGCGTGATCCCACTTAAGAAGTCATTAGTTGCTTTGAGTGCCAGCTCAGATGTTGGCGTCACTTGACCACTGTTTAAATTACATATAGGACTGATTCAATCAAATCTTCTCCATAAAACAACAAATAAATAAAATCAATATATTCACAAAAGTAAAAAAAATGGTTTATTTCTTCACTCTTAAAACAAACACTCCTAATTTAACTCAGTCTGAGTGGATTTCACTCCCCCAGACTGGAAAATGCACCTTTGTGTGTTAAACCTCCAAAATCCTTTGTGTGTTAAACCTCCGACAGGATCACTCCAAACGAGTGATTTTAACTCAGTCTGAGTAAATATGCATGCCTTTAGGGTGTCGAAATTGCACTTCTCCAACTGGAGTGGATTTCACTCTTTTGTTTTAAGAGTGTTGGTAGTTGTCTAGAATATCTTAGCCCGTAACCAATATACTTTCTGAAGCTCTAGTGGGATGTTAATCTACTCATCTTGCAACCAAACCCTCACCCTAAGCACAAAAAGTCACATAAAGGAAAGAATTTGACAAAATTCCATATTGGGGAAATGCGGACCTATAAATAATGCATGCATATATGGAGATGCCCCCCGCTTTTTTGTCAAACACGTTTGGTTGTATAACTCCTAAACTATAAGGAATCTGGCAATGAAAATTGATATTTGGGGTATTTTGACGATTCTGAACATTTCTATATAAAAAAAAATTGGGTGTTGCCATTGGAAATTTTGAAGTTGGTATTAATTTCAATATGAAGACGACCCCTTACGAATTTTTTGTGTTGACCAATCAACTCGGAACGTTATTTCCGTTGAAATGACATATCATAATTGTGCCTCCAACAAACGGTGTCTCAACGGCGAGGTCTGTTTACTTTTTTTTGTCGCCGACTGTACATCGACTTATATTTTAACTTTTCACAGTTTGCACCGGAGAAAAAATTAAATAGGGCAGTTATAGTATCTTATTATGTGTGTACAAACTAAATAAAAGTAATTTGAAATAATTATTAATGTACACATTAATTATGGATTTTTGTATAGGACAGGCCATAGCCGTCTCAACGAGTTTATGCCATCTTTTACTATAGGAAACAATTAGCCCCCATTTAGTAGTACCAATCAATTTCAGGAAAAAAAAACTTAAATAAAATAAAATTCTGGAAACATGGCCATGGCTCCCCAGGTCCCCTTACAGAAATCCGAACCCTTATTTTAACACGACTTTCACATATTTGAATTATTTTATTTAATACATAAATGCAAGGTTAATTGAATAATAAAAGCTTTTGAATAGGTCTCTCAGATCATAAAAAATCGTATTTTAATAACTTTACAGAATTCAACAATAAATAATTTTCATTATTAAATTTAAATTAATTATAATGCCTAAATTTTATAAAGTAAATAATAATATAACAAAGTAATTGTCAAGTAAAACTCTTTTAAATTGAACTTACTGTAGAAAACGTTAATGATATTGAATTTTAAATTGCATATATAGAATGTCACAGGCACTCCAATAGTTTTACAAACTTCAAGAATGAAAGCCAAGCTATTTGTTCGATAATAAAAAATACAAGCTTCAACAAATTTACATAAACCAGCAATTAAACCTATGATCTCCTCCTTTTACACTTGATCACTAATTGAACGGGTATCATAGACCTTCGACGGAATTATAGTCGTCTACATGCTAAACACGTACAATTTTAGCAATCCCTATAAAAACGCCACTTTGTATGTAAGAATTTATTGGTTTCATAAAAAGACCTACCTACAAGGCAAACTGTCTGAAGAGATCGTGTCTTCATTACAATGTATCTTTCATTGGTTATAAATAATTCTATTAGCGATCTGTATTGTTATTTTTGTATTAGCTTCTACTCTACGTTTATAACGTAAAAAGTGGGAGTATCATCAGGATACGACCTTCTGTCTGTCCGTCACCCAATCTCGTAGCTCGACTACAAACACTACAGACAAGTATGATGCGTGAAAATATTAAATGCATCGAAACTACATGACAATTTAAATTTTTAAAAATATACTTTAAAGAACTTTAATTGTTAGAAAAAAATCTAAACTTAATAGGCATCTAAAAATATTGATGAGGCTATTTTCAAATTGTTTTTAATCACAAATGTTAAATAACAACAGGTCTAAATGACAGATTCTGTTAAAACTTACTTGTTTGTAGAACGGATAATTTTGATTTGCATCCTTGTTCTAACCCTTTTTATAATTTGAATATTAATATTTACCAATGATACAGTTATCAATAGGATTCAGGGTTCGTTTGTTTCCGGAACAAATAAAATGGTGTGAAATCCGAGAGCTGCCATTTGTGAATTTGAATCGTGGAAAGAATAAACTCTAAATTTATATTAAAAAAAAACTTTCATTTCTACTAAAACTTTTTGAACCAAAAATAATTATTTTTAAAATTAAATACTAAATTTGGTTTTCGATCAATTTAAGTTATTTCTTAACTAAGTTGAAACGTGACTTATGAAGTAAAATATTGCAATATTATTGTGTGAATCAATTCAAGTTTATTCTTCAAAAATAAATGTGACTGAAAGAAACTTATAATTTTCAATGTTTTCGAACATTCAAATAACATTCCACAAATTGAAATGACATTTTTCTCCTTATTTTTATTTACTTAAGAAGTTATTAAACAAGTCGCGGTAGAACATAAAATAAACATGCGTCAAAGCACTCGGGCCAATTTATAACCCCTTCAGCACTCCCTGTCTTCTAATTAAATGTCAAAAATTCCGCGCAAAACCTCAAAAAATATTCAAAAGCAATTCCGCAAGCAAAGAATAATAATCACAAATTCAAAAGAAGTCAGCGATCCATTCCAATACGTGATTGCCCACAAATCCTTCAATTCCAAAGTTCGAACTCCGAACAATTTCTTCAACCCTTTTGTACTTATTTCTCGATTTTTAATAACAATAACATCGCCAAATAATAATAACAAGAAGTAGAAACCGAATCAAGAGTTCTACTCACGTTCTTAAACAGTCGCCTGGCTTCATTTGCTGCTGGGGTTTTTTTTCTTGATGGAGCGCTTTTACAACATGTTGCGCATTGTGGCAGGAGAGGACCTACCTGTTAGTGGGACAGAGCCCATGCTTAAAGTGACACTTCGCTTTGATGCTAAATTGCGTCCACAAGTCTTTTCCATAAATTAAAGGTGAACCCTTTTTTTCTGTCACAAAAAAAAATCTGCTTAAGAGGGACACTAAACCAAGTCAGATTCGATTAGTACACTGTTAAAAAATGCCGTGCTACACTTTGAAAACAAAAGAGTGAAATCCACTCCAATAGGATAAGTGCATTTTCGACACTGAAAAGAGTGAAAATTAACTCAGACTGAGTTAAATTCACTCGTTTGTTTTAAGAGTGTAGGTTTCACCAAAAAAGGGTTGGTAGTAGCCTGCAACGACTGAGTGGTGAAATGTTAACCATGTTTTTGCAATTTGATTGAACAATTTTTCAGGTTTTAGTTTCTAAAGTCTGAAAAATGGTAACCGAAAGTTTCACTACGCAGACTTTGCAGCTAGCTACAAGGAACCATTAGTTTGGTGAAACCAAGTTCGACATTTTTAAGTGTGTAAATTAGCAAAAACGTGTTGAATTGGTCAAACTTCTATACCTTTTACGGCAAATTCAAACTTATTATATTAAAATAACGACATTAGTATCTAAACAAGCTGTATCTATGCAAATATCATATATCAAGCACTTAACCATCGAGCCATTCACAATTACCTAACTTTATCAATTCGTAAAAAGTTAACACTAGCACGATATTGTGTTATAGAGAATTATATATAATTTATTCTTCAACATTATTTTTTTCTTAGCATATAGTTTCTGCGTAACGTATGAGATATACCCTAGTTTTATATCTTCCCTTACGACCAGTAACAGAAAATTTACAACAATCGACAAGCAGTAAAATTGATATTTAGAAATATTTAATAATTCCCCTGCTTCTCTTTCTATAGAGGGCTGAATTTCAATGCTTTTTACAGTTATTTTGCAATGGCGTTGGTTGCCATAAATACCATGAAGTTTTAAAAAAAGGAACGGATGCTCTAATATTTTATAATTGCACCCCAATCCACCTAATAGTTTTTAAATATGTTCCAAAACAGTAAGAAACATTTATCTGTAAGATTTCCCTCAAAATTTCTTCTCTCACTAAAATGTCGAAATTCAGAGATGCGTTGGGAAATCCTCCAATGAGCTTACCTTTTTACATTTAGCGGTTCATATGCATTTAACACTGTAGGAATATTAGAAAGAGATGACTTACATTAGTTTGCCGCTTAGACATAGAACCCTAAACAAGGGTCTACCCGAAGTCGACCCTTTCTTTCTGAAGTAATCAGCAGAATAATTTTTTCCTCCCTAAACACAATACCGAGAATTGGATCTTTTAAATCCTCCACAATTCATTGTGAGGGTGACACTTTTAGTTCACCTCTTAGTTTGGGGAATATTTAGAAGTTGTTCGACTGGAACTGGAATTTGTTTCCGGATTTGAAGACTGGATTTATTACACCGGTTATGACTGTGTAAATTGAGGAAGATGTACAATGACATGAAACGTACTTTAAAGAAATAAATTGTGGCTTTATCTGTTATTTTGCCCTGTTTTGTAAACATAGTATGGGTTTTGCTATTTCTTGCCATTTCTTCGAAAAAATAATAATTTATGTATTTCTCTTTCCGATTCTAGCTTCCACTCTCCCAATCAAACACATAAGACCTAAAACAAGATTTTGGTTTACTTGATTGATATATTGAAAAAAAAATATTCTCAAAAATAAATATTTTTTTTGTCTTGTTTGCAATAAAATATTAGATGAAAAAAACAGATGTTTTAATAATTCGTATTTTCTCCGAAATTTTGAATCATTTCAAGAGCCTTCGTGGCCGAGGTGGACAATTGACCGACTTCTCACCAAGAAGGTTCCCGGTTCGCAACTATATGTTAATTATTTACAATGCTTGATAAATATAATTAAGTTGTAATATTCCTACTCCTTTTTTGCTACAAAATACGCATTTACAAATTTATCGCCTAAATGCTGTGCTCATGAAATCTGATAAATAAACACTAATGTCCGAGAAGTTAAAAAATAGCAGTAATAGATTATAACTACTCATAAGAAATATCATACGTCACTTTTCTATTTCTATATACCTTTTGTTGAAATGGAGAAACGTTACGATCCCGGAGGAAAGAGTAAATCACTGAATTATCTTTGGAGGTATTAGAGTTAAACATTTTTTATTCATTTTTTTTTCAGAGAGTTGTTTTAGAATATAAAATTATATCCCAGTTATCACTGATGATCTCGTGCATAAGTATAAGAAGTACGTGAGTTTAAATTTAATATGACTTTGAACAGATTTCTTTAAACTGGTGATTCTACTTTTAGCAGCATATATTTTCAAGAGTCGCTGGTTTAAAGTGTCAGGATAAATTAAAAAACTCTAGCATCTATATATAATAAAAAATATAATTTTACGTATTCACACACGTAAATAAAATAAAATCATAATAAGTAGATTATATAGCTATAAGTTTCATAGTTTTTTTGGGAAGGGAGTTATACTTAAACATCATAGATAGTGGGATAATTGATTTTTAACATTCCGAGTCAAAAAAAAGTTTTAACTAAAACAATTTGATTAGCACAAATTGCTGATGAATGTTCATTTGATACTTAACCATAATATTTCATTAACAAAAATTACCACTTTATTTTTACAATATTTTTGAAAGTTTTTAACCTCTTGCTACCTGACGTCCCCATTTGGGGAAATTTTTTCAAAACCTCCCCACAAACAATTAACACGTTACTTAGTTCCGAAATTGAAATGGTGCGATAGAAGAAGATCCAAATATCTGTTTTTAGCATTTGATTACAGGTATCGGTCCTTTATTTCCAAAAAAAAATGAATTTGAAAGAGGGTGAATACGATATTAGAGTTCTTAAAAAACGATTTTAATTTTGTTTCAAACTTTTCAAAAAAAATTTAGTGGTTAATTTTAAAGGCATTTTGCATTAAAAACAATGTTAAAACAAACTGTTAACTACAAATAAGTGATGCGCCTTTTTTTGGAATTTATAGCCAAAAAATGCGTATTTTTGCAGTTTAAGTTGTGGCTCTAAGTAACTCTTAAACATAATTTTTAAACAATATTTAATTTCTTTTAAAAACATACTTTTTTTAGCATATATTTGTATGAAATGTATGTTTATAGATTAAAAATATACGTGTAGGATTTTGCTCGGGTCTTAAGTGGTTAATTCAGCATTAGGGGTTTTGATATATACTAATGCACATTTTCATCTAAACAGTTAACGTATTTTTTATTTTTCTTATCTACAGAAGTGACGCTAAGTTTCTTGGTTAGTTCTGTAATTAATGCAATTTTTGAATGCAAACTGGAAGATGTTAGTTTACGAGATAAATACAATAGGAACAACATTTCAGCCGAAAAAAAATCACAGATACTTAAATATTAGATGAATACACGAAGCAATAATCTTTTCATTGAAAAAGGCTAAAAGAAGTGCATTTATCTCCAAATGAGTGTCGTTTAAATCAAATTTAAAACGTTTTAATCATTAATTGAACTCTAGTAGCTTGACAACTGCATATAAATAAAATTATTTATTGATACTTTAAGGTTATGTGCATATGAATTGTATACTGCAATGAATGCATAAAAGTTTTGCATTTCAATATATAATTTGAAAAATAACTCCACTAGTTTAGAAACAAAAAGGCCGATTGTGCTATTTTTTTCATAAAGTTAAAAAATAGCACTTGAACAAAATAAAGTTTTTTACCGACCTTGACAATAATTTACAAAGTTACTCTCTATCTAAAGAAAAAAATACAATTTTCCCTTTTAGGTAACTTAAAAATTTCCTCCCTAAAAGAGTTTTCAGTCGTAACCCAAAAAGGTGAAAAACTACCCCCCACCCGACCCCGTACCCTAATAAGCCCCGTTAGAATTCGTCCAAAATATAATATGAAACTCTGGAACAAAATGAACGGAGCTGTAAAAGAAAGTTTTACAACTCAGTTTCTTAAGTTTAGCAACAAAACCGTGACGTTAATAACTTAAATCTCACAAAGGGAAACAATTTAACACCTAAACTTTACATCTTGGACGACTATATTTCTTTCCGTTTTTTGCTGTGACCTGGGAAAAATGAAGAGCGCACTTTTAACAAGTTTCTTAAGTTTTGTGCTGTAAATTTTCGTGCTAAAAAGGTTTGTAGGAAGAGAAAGCTTCATCATGAGATAGCGAGTATTCCATTACGGAAAAATAATAAACTTTCTCTTTTTTAATATTTTGAGTAAGGTAGGCGAAAAAAGGAGTTATGTACAGGAAAGCTTTATGATTTACATTTTATAAACGAAATTGGAATAGATATTTCAAAAGGAAGTAATCAATGAGATTATAGTTATCAATGAGTGGAATGCTTTACCAGACTAAGTTGTATATTCGAAGAGAGTAGCAGAAATTATGAAGGATTTCAAGAGTTATCGGAAACCGGTGAAAAAATTAGTGAACTTTGGCTTTGCTTTTGGCTTGCTGGGGTCGAAAGTCTTTGTATTTGCATATTATTTTAAAATAGCTATTTTGAGTCACGTCATTTGTTTAAGATTCTGCCACTGTATGTAAGCTTTTTTTTAATCAAATTAAATAGATATTCCGCGTTCTTTGAAACTGTAAATGAACCGTGAAATTTACTAGAAGTTAGGAAATTAAAGGGTTTGTTTCATTTCAGAAAGTTGATAATAATAGCTGCAAATTGATGTTAATTTCCAGAAATAGCTGGATAAACTTTTGAAACTTGTTTAATGCTTTGAAATAGTAAAAAATATTTTATGCATACATCTTTTTTTTTGTCTTTACATTGGTAGTAAAGAATAATCGTTATGGTTAGCGACACTGCCCCATGTTTACCATTTTAGAATGACAATTTGGCATTTTCATTTAGAAACTTTTTTCTGATCTATAGCCATTTATGATATCAAAAAGAACATCATTCGATTCTTAACATTTTTCTATTGCAAAAGGTTTTTTGTTATTAATCACAATAGATGTTAGCCCTATTATTTTTTTAAAAAATATGATAATTAAAATGATAATGCCTCATATGTAGTGCCCGCTTTATCTAAAAGGGCATCTACATGTTCCACATAACTACATGATAGATATAACAGAAAATTTAATAAAATTCATCTATTGACATTCTAGTAAATTATAACTGTTTTCTTTAAATGGACGCGGTACCAGTTTCAAAAAAATTTAACTTTGACATATTCACTGTAAAATTGATGTTTTATTAGTTCAATCTGTGTATGTATTTAAAAACAATATATGACAAAAAATAAAATTAAATTTATTTAAGATTTTTTTAAATGCCAAGGCTTTTTTTAAATGCAAATATTTAAACCAAATTTTTGGTCTCATGTACATTAAACTGTTTTACATAAGAATTGGCATCTAAATTTGATTTATCTTCAGTAGTTGTTTCAGGAAAAAATTTTATCTAGAAAATCCCAAATTATTTTAGCATATTTGAAAAATTTCAACTTCAGTATTTTTTTTAATAAAAAAAGTATTATTTTTGAAAACAATTTAATTGCCAATTCTTAATATTAACATATATGACATATATAACGTAATTGCATACAAAATTTGTTGGACTTTCATAAATAATTAAAAAAAGCCTTAGCATTTTTAAAAACTTGTCACCAAGAAAATTTGAACTCCCTGAAAAACACATTTAAAATTTTTATTCGTTTACATTTTTATCCTACCCTTCCGCATTAAAAGTTTCATATTTTTTTTTAATAGAGATACACTACCTTTGTAGACTTTTTTTTTAGAAGATTCTAAACTTTAATTTTAGCACAAATAAAAAAAATTGCAATTTTTGCCCTTATTGAGGTACTGTGTCTCCCCCATTAACCCTCTATTTTAATTGTTTCCAGAGCATATGCGACACTGTCCTTTTGTCTCCGCGAACAATTCTGATTACAAGCATGAGCAATAAACAAACTATTTACTGCGAGCACACCCTGCGATCTAATCTCCCAACACACATTCCACCGCATTGTGTGGTCTGTTTTTATATACCACCTCGTCAACTTCATATTTTTTTTAACATCACCACAGAAATAATAATAAAAATATTAAAAAAAGAATTGGAATCGTATTCCTATACAAAAGAATGCAACCAAATGAAGAAACTTGGTATATTAATCGTCAGCAGTGGGTTATAAATTCACTCTTGTCACCGTTTTGCCCCCCGCTGGGCTAATGCCACATGTCCGGGTCCCACAAAATAATGCGATAAATAAATTGAAACGCGCCGCCAGCTCTGAACCTGTGGTTGGGATGCCTCTCGCCAGGGGGAGCATTCACATGTTTTTTTTTAAAGTCGCCCATCTTTTTTAATTTTAGTTTTGGAATAGTTTCTTGTTATAGCTAGTAATGTTCTTGTGTGGATTTATGCATGTTATTGTGTTTGTTAAATGAAGAGCCATGAGTTTAGGTTATGTTACGGCCCGACAGAATTAGCCAATTCCGATATTGGTTGCCCGCCCAAACGTTATTAACATTTAAGTGAAAATTGTAGTTATTTTCATTGCAAAATTAGTCGTTGTTTCATTTAAAGAACAAGTATAAGGCATAATACAGCATTTACTTGGAAAAAATTTATTATCTAAACCATATAAAAGAAATTAAAAACTTCTTTTTCCTATCGTATATGCTTTTAAAATGTTTGCTTTCTTCATCTTAAAAAAGTGCAGTCCTAACCACGCATCCATCGTATTGCCCCCTTATTGACCACTTTTTGAATACTTAACACTTTCGTAATAGAAAAAAAAATCATTTACTTTGTCTTTTAAATTCGTTTTTCTTGTCACATAATCTGTCCAACCTATTTTTTCTGTACTATAGCCTTCATCTGTGTCATAAATTATCTATTTAAACAAATTTAAATAGAAGGCTTATTGTCACATGGAAGTTTTTTTCTACAAATCTTTGTTAATAAATTAAAAATTGTAAAAGTATTTATTAATAATTATCATTTATTATTTAACAAAGACTTTTTTATTCATTTTTCTGTCCGTTTCCAGAAGGTTAAATAAGCAGTCGTAATACGCAATACATACAAAAAAGTCAAAGAATCCAGTATGTTTTGAAGCACAATTTTAATTTAATTGAATTTACTTCCTTTTCCTTCCTAAATTCTTCTTAATATACACCCTATTGTTCTACCATCATTGTTAAGCATTTTAATATGTGATGGTCCTTGTCCTATTGTCGAGTGGGGGTGAAGAGCGGGCGTTAAAATGATTTTCATCGAAAAAATCGAACACGTAAGCTCTGATTTATACATCGTTTTTTGACTCGGGGTGAGGTTTTTCTGTTTTTTACAATAATTAGTTATTCGTCAATGTCCCTATTGTTAAAGGAATGTTTTATTACTTTTTGGTATAACTAAAAAAATTCGCCTTCAAGGATAAAATACATATTGGTCATTACTCTAGAGTTTATCGTAAAAAAAAAATCGGTATTCGAAAAGTAGATATTCGATTATTCTTAAAAGGGTTTTCTAATGGAAAATCATTATTTTTATTAAATTTATCAATTTTTTAATGAAAAGTTATAAATAAACAATACATTTTACACGTAAGCAGATTTCCCCAAAATGTATTATAATGATCTCTTTGTTTTAATATTATAGGGAATTTATTAGGGAATCCATACAAACTGTTCTTACAGCTCACACCCTAATTTTTTACACCTTTAGGACAGGATACTTTATTATTGAAGACGCTTTTACCTCTAACTATAATTATATTTTCTCGCTGTTTAGCAGCAATTTCTACCTGTGCTAATGCCGGTGGTATATAATAGCTCCAAATGCATTTTGTCCATCGAAATCAGCGAGTAAATTAACGAAAGTAAAAGCCTAGCCTTCCATGGGCCAGGCCAAATTATAACTTGCACTGTCCGCTTTGTGTGCTATTAATCACAACGCCATCGTTACATGCCTATTGTAATGAATGAATAAGGTATGAAATGAGAGTTACTTTAGCTAGCTTAAAAAGCAAGTACACTTTGGGGACTTTCGGCTATCGCTATTTTTTATGGTAGTTTTGTTATGTGTCATAAGCTCAAATTAAAATTTAAAAGTTTTTGTTTTACGATTTTAATCACTACAATTTAATTATTTTTAGAAAAAAAAACTGTCTTTTTGCAATAATCAAAAATTGTAGTTTATCAATATATTATACCTAACAAATCAAAATGAAGTTAAATTTCATTAATTAAAAAAAATATATCTTTATTTCATATTAAATATATTTTCCCCGGACATGGCTTTTATGCCTATTTTTATAGCCCTTGTGTAGCTCTGGTGCCACGATAATTTAAACCAAAACCAAAAACCTATTTTTTTTAATTCGAAGCCGTGTCAGTTTGAATTGAAATTGTAGTTTCTAATAATTACCAATATTAATCTAATATAAAAACTACATTAGTTAAATTCTAAAACTTATTGGTGTTAACACACGCGCACGAGCTCACACACTGCGTATAGTCGAGGTACGAATTATTTAAACTAAGGAAGGTAAATAATGAATGTCATTATTTGTTATAAACATTCATTCAACTTGTTCGATGCGAAAAGGAATTTAAATCCTTTTTTTTTGTCTAATGGGGTGCAATATTGGCGTTCAAGCCTTTGCAGACTCAGCATATTCCCCAGAATTGAGAGCGAGCCATTTTTGTGGCACTATCTAGGCGACCCTCGCTATCAATTTTGACGCCCAGATTACAATGAATCTGAGCTCTCTGTGGATGTTAAAGTATGCCGAGATTTAATTTTGCCGAGAGAATCCAAGCCAAATGGATACTCCAGGGATCTTTTACATTCCACATAATCATATGACATGCGCGCTCAGGATTTTCTCATCCAGAAAATCCAACGACTCAGCGGGGCTCGAACCCGTAAACTTGGGCTTATGAGGCGGACGCGTTAGACCTCTCAGCCACTGAGCCGCTTTTAAATCAGTTCTAAAATGAGTAAGCAAAGTAAACGTTTTAAACGTCGTCCAAACAGCTTCCATTGTAGTTTCAAATGGGATTGTCACTTAAGCTTCCATTCATTGAGCAATTTTCAGGGTCTTTTGTTCTGTAGGTTGAGGATAGTTAACTGGACTGCAATTAACAGGGGGTTGGCGTGTTTGGATAATAGGGGTTTTCGCTCTTTTTACTCAGAGAACGATAATCAGCAAAGGGTGTGGAAGCAGTGAAGCGCTTAAAGGGTTTGAAACGGACAGAGGTTACACTTATAAATAATAATATAAATGAACGTGGTGGAGAAAATTATTTCTATTTGTAGACATTGTTATATTAAAAACACATTTGAGTAACAAACGTAGTACAAAATATTCTATTATAAAAGATTCTTTTAAACCACCATTGTTATAAGGTGTAAAAAAATAATAGAATACAGAAAAAATATGCAATCTATATTATGGAAATTTTAATGTTTTCCTGATTTTTTTTTAATATCTAAAATATTAAAACGGACCGAAAAATGGTAGTTTAAGTTCCATAATTAACCTCCTTAATAAAACCTTAAAAGCTGCATTAACTTGCATGCTTCCTTTAAGTCAAAATCATTAGTAAAAGATGTTAAAAAATCATCGTTTTTAACTTTTTTTTTTCCAATTATTTTGGTCAATTTCATGCACCCTTTTTCGAATAAAGTTAAAATATTAGGGCTAAAATGTTAGGAATGGGGATTAAAATGTTAGGAATAGGGTTAAAATGTTAGGAATGTTTAGAGTTTGCTCTCAATTATATGAATAACTTGCCAGCTTAGTTTAGTTTGAATTATATTACTATTCAATGTAAATAGCAAAATTTAATTATATTATAATTCAATTTTAATTCGCACTGGAGCTATACATTTAGAACCGCAGTTAAGTGACGAGCCGACACCTGAGTAGGCACCCAACACAATCGTAACTATACAATGAATAACTATCCATAAATTTATAGACAGGGCTATTAAGACCAGGACCTATAGTCAAATTCATTTTTTTTAGATTATTTTATGACAGAAAAATAATTTGAACCTCTAACATTAAGACCAAGTGGCAGCGCCCTGAATACTCAGACACCGACAGTATCTCTACAAATAATATGTCACACGGCAGACACTTTCAATCTGCCATCTGATGATTACCCCAAAGACCAAAATATAAACCATTATAACATTTTATTCCAAATTAAGCAAATGAAGTATAAAATTAAAATTTTCCTTAGAAGATTATTTAACGTGCACTCCCACTACACGGAGTATTATTAGCTAGAATTTTTTTGGCTGAATGGGCAGTTCATGGGCCGGCCATTTGATATTTGAAAACTACACTGTGAGCATTTCAGCTTTCCGGACATGGACTCTGGGGAGTGAATCGTATGTCCGGTCAGACGTGGAATCCACAGTGTTTAATTCCCAAGCATGCTTGTTCCAGTTAAACCACATGCAATATGTACACTATATCACATATTAATTAATAAGAAATTCAAAATGTCGAACAATGCAGGTATAAATCGCAGTTTTGCAAATATTATTTTTGGAAATATGGTGATTACAAAGTTCTATGAAAAGATTTCCTAATGGTCTTGTTTCAACACTTTGAAACATAAAACAAAACAACCAATGAAATCGCAGTTGAGAGAACGTGACGTCATAAGAAATGTTCCCATTACTTCATTTTAACACTTTACCTCCGGGCGTCGACTGACCCGTAGACTAAAAATCTTCTAGACCAGCAACTTAATCTAATGCCTAGCTCTTCTAACGTGTCGAATGCAACTAAAACACTATTAAAGGTTGATTTATTGATTGGCATAATTGTACTTTCAATTGTAAGGCTACTGTTTCTTCGTAATGTTCTCTGTTAAAAAAAAGTTACCCACTAGTGATTATTTCAACCGTTAGTCATCCTTTTACATCGGACCTTTTTGACTATGTGAACAAATAACATTTTGAGTTAATTGCATGACACAAAATTTGCATAAGGGTCCGCCTTAATATTAAAAATGTTACGAACTTTAAAATTTTCAATAGCAACACCCAATTTTAATTACTTAGAAATGTGAAAAACCCTCGAAAACCCCTAAATCTAAGTTTTTGTTACATTTGGATGAATATTTGACGAGTTATTCAATCGAATCACTTGTGGATCTTTGGGGGACCATGTCTAAAATGACAAGCGTAGTCAGTCTGTAGGTTTATTAATGGAGAAAAAGAAGCACAAGGTCAAATATCTTGAGGATGGGCCTACGAGGGATATAAAAGTCAATGAGTAGCTGTATATATTCAAAAATAAAGTCGAAAATAAGAAGTAGTAAAAAATAGATCCCTATCGTCACTTGATAAGGGTTCCAAATTACGAGATGTCATTGGCTCTGTTAAATCTCCTAAAGGTGACTGCAAATAGGCAGCCAGAAACCATTACATTAGTTCCCTTAGACACAAAGGGGGCGCGCTAGTTTCTATGTCAATTTCAATGTAGAAATTCTCCAATGAGAGTTTGAAACTTAGAGTGTTCTTAGTCTATGGGTCAGTCGACGCCCGGAGGTAAAGTGTTAAGTCTCTTATCAAATGATAAAAAAAATATTTGCTATTGCTTCAAAAACTATTGGAATCTTTTTTGTCCAAACACTACCAAGCAATTTTTAGTGTGCATTGTTTACACATTGAATGAATAATAGTGCACACAAGAATCCACCAAAGTTTATTTTGGTACGTGTGCATATATCTTAGACTTATTTTAATAAGAATAGAAAACAATCCACAAGAATTCCTTTAATGGACCTTTATTTACATTTGAAAATGGCTTTAAACCTGAAATCTGCTTTACTTTGTTTTTATTCTCCCTTTACGGAGGTAACGCCTTTCTAAATTCAGTTAAAATTGCTTTTCAGCAATTTAGGATTTGTTTTGCTTCACACTTCAAAAATCGCTTTCGGACCATCAACAAATGGCCCAGCAGGTTACTTCATTATGCATAATTTGATTCTTTTATCATACAAAAATAAGAGCCCTCCGTGGGTAGCCTTTTTGTGCCTCACACGTTTCAACAATTACCCAATTTTTGAAAACTATGCAAATGGTATGCCGCGTCATTCTCACTTAAACCGCCACATGCAAAAAGAGATCATGTCAGTAGAAGAATTTCCAAACACGCTTCTTCTTTACCAAACTGTTTAAGAAAGTAGCGTTTGCGGAAATTCTCCTATTAACATGAGCCGTTCTTACATTTGGCGATTCATTTGAACACGCTCGTAACCCATATTGTTCTGCCAATTACTTTTTGGATTAAATCACTTTTCAAGGAAGATTTCGGGGTTCTGTGGTTTTATCGTTTATTTTTGCTTCAGCATATTCCACATGTAAGTCACGATTGAAGAAAATTGCCGCCAAATCAGATACACGCCAAACAAAAGTGCTTTTTTAATTCTTTTTACCGCTCATTAAGAGTAAGGTTTTTGACACACCCTTTTTAATCGCACCTTCTTCAAGCGAACCTCGTACTGCCGATTATTAAAATAGAAACGTTTCAAAGTGGAGGAAGCGCCAAGCCTATAGATAGGTGTTAATTGTTGCTGCCAACCCCTGATAGAAAAGTTGCCTGACCCGGACGTGCTAATCTAGAGTGGCAGCCATTCGCCATTTAAGTTTCCAAATAAAAACTCCAGTTTGGCTAGGTTGTGGTAACATTTTATATTTGCAAACAAAGTACTTGTAAAACCACAACGTGACATTTTTAAAAGTATTGCGTGCTTAGATGTTTAAAAAATTGTCAGGATTTGAAAGCAATATATGCTTTTCTTAAAAGATTATCAATATTTTTTCTTAAAAATAAAACTGAATTTTGCAGCTTTAGAGGTTGATGGAACCATTTTAAATTTTTTTTTAGAACGGGAAGGAATTAGAAGCTGAAAGAATTAACATGGTTCAAATAAATGCTTCTATGCTCTTTTTATGCGTAGCGATAATAGCTATAAATATTGCACATCAGTCAACAATATTTCATTAATCTAGGTATAAAATATGTTGTAACGGTAAAAAGATAAGTGAAATAATTATTAAACCGATGAAATTTCTTTTTAATTAATTTAGTTACAAAAACTTTTGTTCATAAACTATTTAAACATTACATTGTTCTAATGAGGGTTATGTTTGCAAAGATATCGCAGTCGATTAAAAAAACGATGCGAATATGCGAGAACACAATGATAGGAATATGGAAACTGTTAATCCCACAATTTTCAAAAACTGTCAATCCCTAGAATTCGGCACATTCGTGGTTTTTTTTATTATATAAACAATGTTACATGCATCTTTCTTTTAAGTCTCGATTAAAGTGTCAAAATTTAACATCTTAAAAGTTTTATGTACCAACTTTTGACAAATGTATAAGTGATGCGTAGTGTATAAGACAATAAATATTGTAGTTTATACTCTTTTTGAAATTTAATCAGATATTTTTAGAGTTTTTATAAGCACCAATTTAATTGAAAATAATTACTTAGACGACAGAATGAATAATAAAGAATGAAAAATTCTAGTGTAATGAAAAATATTACAATATCAATTACTGCTTGAAATCATGTATAGGCAAATTAGTAAAGTAATGGATTTCCTTTTCATTATAGTTTTATTACTGCAATACTGCTCCATATCATGCAACTGAACAACCCCCCAGGATATCTTAACCAAACTAATATAAAAAGAGCGGAACAAAGCAAATACAACAAAAGAATCAACCTTTCCATGCAAAAAAAAACACAACAACCTTGCACCCAAACGACGATACTATCAAACCTCCGAGGCAGAAATTAGCACGAAGAGGCACCAAAAGAAAAAAAAGTACACATTCGTTATCTCAGTATAACACATCCAGTGGAGAAAATGAAAAGAATTAACAAATCAGACAGCAAAGAAAAAGCCAGCACAAAAGAAATTAGAAAAAAAATAAGCAAACCCCACACCAGTTAGTGTTTATTATAATACACAACGTGGATGGTCACGACAAAAATTTCTCTCGAACTATTAGTGATTGTACTTCCTTAATGGTGATGATGAGAGAGATACAGACAGAAAAAAAGTGTGGACGGAGATAGTAGGCGGCGATGATGCCCTAATTGTCTGTCTGTCCGTCTTCGGGAATTTTAGAGGGGTAGGCAACTGTTGTTCACGCTCTCAGCCCGCCCAGCGCCATTAGGAGATTGTTGGTTTATCCATTCGGCCGCAAATTAAAGTTTTTTTTTCTTTTTCTTGGCGGCTCTTTCTTAATTATTATTTTTTGCTCGTGGAAAAGAGATTGGCGAGAAATTGGCTTGGCGATTTTTAGTGTGCCTTGAAGAATGGGAGAGTGGCGGTTGTAACTAAACAAGTAGTAACTTACACTTTTCTTTAAATTCGATATTAAATTGTAGCTTTAAACTAAAATAGAAAAATATGGCTAAGTGCTCTTAAATAAAAATCACAGGATTAAACGTTGAAAAAATTGGGGAGTTCAACTTTAAAGGTTACATTCATTTATTACAAACATTCCAAGAAATTAACCCTTCTTTTATATTTATAGATACCCTGGTTGGTCAGTTAGTAAGGCGCAGACCTAGCAACCCTATGGTCTTTGTTTCAGTACTGTTTTAACATTTTCAAACTATAAATAACTATGCAATTATCCAAAGTCGCCAAATAGAAACAGTTAATGCACGATGAATCAGCAATTGTTCCCGATTTCCTGGCGGTGTGTACGATATAGCTCTTGGGGGTTGCATTTGGATCCCGCTAAGGTGTTCCTCTCATCACTTGACTGCGTAACGAAATCATGATACACCATTAACCCGTGCGTATCTCATTGCAGAAATAATACCTTAAAAATAAACTCAATGCAAAAAATAGAACCACAATTCATCATTCATATCGAAACTAAAGAAAAAATAAAAAATCAATTTTCAATCATATTCGCCAAACATTTCACAGCTGCCCACCTCTTCGCCAACCCTCCCCAAATCAACACCATTTGGCGACGTAAAACAAACCGCAGAAACTTAAGAAAAAAATTACTAAAAATCTAAAGAAAACGTTTAACTCCTCGTAACCAACACGAAACGTGCCAAGGGGAGCTGTAAAAAAAGTATCAGTTATTATTACGAGACCATGCAGCAACAATACAGCAAAAAAAATCCATCTCATCCATGGAGGATGAATAAGATGAAGAAGCTTGGCGAGAAACAAGCAAAGCCGCCTGAATGTTGCGAAGTTGATTTTGTGCACACCAACAAACCGAAGCCTACCTTAGGGCAATGACTTCTTGACAAAAAATGACAAATTACGTAGCTATTGAAAGGTTCTTTATATTTTTATAACATATTCATTTTAAATAAAATTTCTTGCGGGGTACTCTATGTGGCAATAGACATTCCTCCTTAGAATAACGCCAAATTATTTACCGAAGGATTTATTGGGTTAGGTTAAATATCGTTCTACTAGTAATAGAGGTACGTGAGGGCTATTTTTTGGCGGCGGGTGTCATATTTAGGACCACAGTTGAGTGACGAGCCTACATCTGAGTTAACACAATGCAACTTTTAGGAACGACAGCGGTGTTTGGACTTTGAAGCGTATTAACGCGTACACGTACACGGGTTATATATTCTTCAGACATTTTAGCTACACACACCGTTTACTTTTTTTCAATTATTTTGGAAATGAAAGGATCATTGGCAACCTAGGAATATTCGAATGTAAGGCAAGCGCCTTACCGACTGGGCTCCCCAGCTCTTCGTTTGTTGGGATACATAAAAAAAAATCAATCATAGCTTCACATTGCAAACTAGCTAACGCATCATTTTCTTCCATACACCATCTCCATCTTCTCTCACCTCCCCGACCCACCCCTGTAATAATCGGGCCCCCCATCCCATCAGAGCCGGATCCTCGTTGGCCCTTAATAAGGGCCCTTCGCCACGGCGTGATTGACAGGGGGACCTCGCCAATTATCGGCGCCGCAAACAAAACAAAGGGGGCCCTTAAGATGGTCATTAGGGCGCCCGCGGGCGACCTTTTACTCCCAGGGAACACCCTAACAGAAACTTCACCTCAAAGGGATAGGTTCTCACGACGACAGGTGGAAGTTTTTTTTCCCCGTAGGTTATGCATGCATTGGACGGTAGCAAGGGTAGTATTTAATGTAAGTTGTTATTTTGCATGGGGGATTGGAGTGTTTGGTGTAATTAAAAATATTTGTGCAACAAATGAGAAATGCGAAAAATATGTACAAATTATTGGTATTTGAGTTTTGAGTCAAAATGAAGTGACTCTAAGCTATTTAAGAAGATTTTCATATATTAAATATATACACAATATTCCCCCTGATATATGCAAACTCCAGCACAGCTCGTATACTGTAAGTCCATGCCAGTATGAGAACTTATTCATTCAAGCGACGCAAAGGGAATCAGGTAAAAATAATTCTGAATGTATGGTTCAGAGGGGGAAAGAAATACTATAATGGAAAAGAACTTAAATGTAGATGTCATTTTAATTAATTTAAAGTTTTCATAAAACTTAAGGATAAAATTTAATATAAAAATCCACAAACTTTAAAACATCCCCAATTGACTAAACAAATACCTTTACGGTCTCCATTATATAGTAACAAAACCTAAATACCAAATAATTGTTAAATCTTCGTCCGGTTTATTTATTTAAGTCAATTTTCTCTAAAAACCCCACAAATTAAAAATATATTCACCTTTTCCTTTTTTTCATCAGCTTCCCCCGCCCTCACCTATTCCCTTCACCGCTTTCATTTCAATTACAAATTCCTACCTAAGGACAAAAAAAAATAGGATCCCTGGGAGACATTTATATTAATTTGAAAAAGCTGCGCACCTCCCCGAAATGAATATGAAGCGACTGTCACCGAAAATAATACTAATAAACAAAAAGGGGGGGGGGGGCTAGAAGTGAAATGAAATGCCAAGAAAGAGATAGCTTTAGAGGAAAGAAATAAGTAAGAAAATAAGAGAAAGCGCTCCCTGACGCCTTCTTCCCTCGTGCTAATGTAAGCCAAATTAATGAAATCATTCCGTACCTTCGCATTTCTTTCCGTGACAAATACGGAGCCTGGTGTCTTAAGGACGGACACCCGTATTCTTCAAGACTCCAATTAAAGTGTCCCCTGTAATCAAGTCTGTCCTTTATGAGAACTAATGACGCCGTCCGAGTGCTTTTCGGTGTCATCTCAATCACCAGGGCACTTGCCACCTTTAAAATATTCAATTCTTTTTTTTTTCTTCTTATTCTACTTAGTAGTAAGAAAGGTTATTTTATATTTATCCCCGTACGTAGAGTGTCTGTGTTATGCATTGATTACTCAGATGGAATGGATGAGAGTTATGTCAGTTTTTGATGATTAAATTATGAAGGATTCCTTGTGACAAATGTTTTTTGGTACTGCAGAAGTCCCGATGAAGAATGAGGTGCAGTTAATTTTGATTTTGCTTCATTGTTATTTATGGAGATAGTTTGAGATTGTCAACGGAGTTTGAAGGTTTTTTTTGCGTGATAATTTGTTTGGTTTTTATGAGAACATTGTCGAACTTGACTTATTAAAATATGATAAATTGCACTCAAATGGGCTCGACTAACGAAACAATGATACAAATTTTTTTAAAAACTTACAGAACTGAGCTTTTTCTTTACTTTGCATCTTTTGCGAAGAAATTCAGTGATTAATGGTGCGTTCAATCAAATGTATTTGGTGCCTGTTAGAGTTTGATAACAAATTACTGATATCAACTGAAAATATTAGTTCTACATTTTATAAAATAGTTAGCATAATCAAGTCATTGATAAATTTAGCTCTTTTCCTGATTAAATATTACTTCAGAAAAATTTAACCAAAACTTATTTTTCAGTTAGTGATATTATTTAAAGCAATGATTTGAACAGAATTTTCACATTGCATTTCAATGATTCCAATTTGAATTCCATTGAAATATAATAGTTAAAAAAAAGAATATTAAATACATGTTGTGACATTTATTTTGAAATTTACTTTAAACTAAAAATTTAGTTTCAGTTGACTGAAATACTAAAAATAAATGAAATTTTCTAATGAAAAAGAGTCAACATCTTCTAATCTATAAAAAGTAATAGTGTACTTTTTGTACACGATTAAATAAGTTTTTTTTAATGTTCCATCTACTTCTTTTATAAAGTACACCTCATTGGTTTTTTAAATGCCTGTTCTTCCTTAATGGTTAAATCTTAGTAATGACTTTCTCGGAAACGACTAAAAATCTGATACCTTTGGGGAAAATAACGAACGAAATTAACCTCAAACATGTTCTCTCTATCAACCAGAATCGCATGCTAGACAAACAAGAAAAACTCTAATTTCTTTCTGGACATAAAAAATAATCAGTTCATTAAATGCCGGAGAGTAAAAATTGAGTTTCAAAAGATGATGGTAAGAGGCTATTACTAACAAGTATCGTAGTTTTTAACATGGCTGAAACCGTTTCTAGAGCCATAAATATTCGGGTACGGAATAAATAAAGTAAAAAAATTAAGAGGGATCCTCACAAAAACTTAATTTGTTTCTTAAATGAGACTTTCTGGCAATTGGATGAAAATCATTTTTATAGAAAGCCTAGCTGCTGATACTTAATAGGTTGGAAATTTGAGTTCCAAATTAAAAATGGCCGCAAACGAATCACGATATTTATTCACTCATTTAGCCAGGCATCCAATCCGAGTAAAGAGGTCATTTGTTCTTTTAAAATAATAGTTTTTGCCGTGCATGATAGTTTGCACTGTATTAACAATATCGTTGAGATACAGTTAACTTTCACAAAACAATAAATTAATACTCTGTCACTACCTCACGAGTTAGTCTAAGCGTTCAAAATGAGCCTTAGAAATAAATTTTCTGCTTAGTATAAATCCTTATATTAATGAATTGTTTTCAACAATCTGCGAGTTAAGTTTATATTTATTTCAGGAGTAATAATACTGACTTTTTTTTTTTTTAAATATCTATTAAATTCCAAGTTGTTTTATTAAAACCGCATGTAACAAGTGAAATGAATTACACAAATTACAAAGTTTATTTTCAAGCAAACCAAATCTCTAAGTATAAAGCAACATTTTCGTTCAATTAAAATAATTTTAAAATAAGTGAGAACTGCTCACAAAAATATTTTTAGATATTTTTTTATTTATAAGTTATCTTAATGTGACGTGAAATTGATGACTCAGATAGAACCCAGAACTTCTTGTATACCGGAAGAATATAAAACCATTTAAAATAAACTTATATCTCTAGCACGAGGTCAAGTATAGGGTATTTGTGCTAACTTCCATAAACATGTAAAATATAACAAATCGGTACATCTCTAACATTTTAAAAACCCAGTAACTTCTGACGACCACTTCTTGATTGGGCGAAATCAGAATAAATTAGTACTTGGATCGTTGCTCAGGTGATTAAATTTATGTAGCAGCACGTTTGGCAGCCCACATGTCGTTGGCTTAATTGGCGATGGATTTTTATTTAAAAAATCTCTGCCAAATTATAATAATGAACGGGCTGTGGAGTTTGGAAGTGCCCTGAGGCCTGTAAAATCGCCTGATGAGGCTTGTGGATGTAGAGTGGTGTACTTTAAACTTGCAATTACCAGTATTTAAATTTTATTGGAGAGAATTTATGTGTGCAATTAATGAAGTTTTGCTTTTTTTTTTCAGATTTCTTGAACTCTTCCAAGAAGGCCCCAAGTTATATCTATCCAGGTTTTTTACTTTTTGGTAAGTATGTGTATTTAATTTTTGTTTTTTATAGCTATACATTTATTTTAAATTAAGGAAATTTTAGCTATTTATGCACTAGTCTTCTAGTATTTAAAAAAATAATTATGCGTCAACCATCTAATCTTTAATATTCACAACCCACTGAGCATGTGAATAAATTTACAGAATACTAATGAATTTCGTCATTAGTCATAATCACCTTTGAAATTCTTTATGTAAGGATTTTTTTTGGGGGAATAATAAAGTTTGAATTTTACTTATACAACTAGTAATCCTTTAACTCATTTTGGTACAATAGACATTTGTAATGCAGACATTCAACAAAGAACTCGATTAGGTATATTTGAAAAACTATGTGTTTTTAAACTTTTTTTATTATAAAAAGTTTTTAATGGAAAATTTGTATATAGGTAAATATTGCCACCGTTGATATTCTTTGTCCATCGATGCCCCCGTTACAAATTCTGCTGTAACCGTTCATGTTTTAAAACTTTTTTGTTGTTAGAAAGTTATAACATCAGAAAATTTTTAAATTTTGTTTACCAATCTGTTATTCGTACTATAAGAAATTTTGTGAGCATTAAAGTAAGAAGGAAAAGGGCTACATTTCAAGTTCTTTCATAAACTTCTAGCTTCTATTTATGTTTGTAAGATGCATACTTTGTCATGCGATGCAAAATTATAAATGAATTATTTTGTCTTCCAATTTGTAAAACAAATTTGGTAATTTTACCATTATAAAAAAAAGATCAACTTATTTTTCGAAAAATGAAAATTTTACAAATTTCTGTTACTGAATGATTGTAAATTTTTGAATAAAGAGCTCTGTTTTAAATACAGGTTACACTACAATTATTTCCACGGTTTATTCCAAGAGCTTCTATTATCCACGATATACTTATATATATTTTTCCTGGTATACTACACAAATGAAGTGTTAAAAACCACTTTTCATCAAGAAAGTGCTCATTCCCTCCACAACAATCAATTGATTCGAGAAATATTTCTATTACTGCATCTAAGTGTTCATTTGCCGCCAATATCCGCTTTCACTAGGCGTTAATTCTAGCTTGCGTGAAAACCAAGCTCCATTAGGGCACATGCATAGTCGCATGCTCGCAGAACATAAGTTGCAAAACTAAGATTCGCTGGGGAAATGATTGCTTCAGAAAAGTCCATCAATTGCAACTGAGTTACTTTAATCACGTAAGAATAAATACGGGAGAGGTGTAAATAGTCGTCCCGACATCCTGTACAGTCGCAGAAACTCGTTAAAAGGTCGTTACGATTACACGACAATTTTGGGTCTTAAAATTCGGTAGCGAAATATGGAATGTAATGATGGTACTAAACGATAAAATGTCGGACATTGCACCGTGAAAATTACTCTATTAGTCATTTTGGTTTGACATTAAAACATGAATTTATTTTGAGTGCGTTGATAATTCTTTCATAGTTAGATTCACCATCGTAGCATTATGGAACAGTAAATTTGTACTTTTAAGATAAATAAACTATAAAATTGAGCAGATAAGTGTTAGTTAAAACAATAAATTGCTGGATTTTTTTTTTATTGTAGGTCAAATGCAAACCCCCTAAGCCGTTTATGGAACAATCTGCTATTCCTCAATCAATTATTACTTCTTCCGAAAACTGACCAGCTTAAAGTATTGCGGCGTTTTTTTTTTTTTTTTCAAATTATATTCTTAGGTTAATTACCCATGATAAGTAATTTATTTATGCGTATACATTTCATATTTTAATCGAAAGGCTCTGTAATTTAGTTTAGTCTGGAGTTTAGTTGGCTCTGGAGTTAGTTTATTTTTCTATGACTTGGTCGATAGTAATGTGTTGATAGACACCGACTTTGGCTGCATGGCAAATATAAAGGAATGATACAGTTCTTTTAACAGTCCTGTCGCATACAGGTAAACCTATTAATTATTATACAGTAGAGTCCCGTTTATCTGAATCCCGGTTATCCGAAATTCGAAAAAAAAAGATTCAAGATACTTTCGGTTCAAATATTAAATGTATACGCATAAATAAATGCACAAAAAATAAATACGTACTTACAAAGTTGGATTTATTTCTCAAAATATGCTGTAACATTTTATTTTTGCTGCTCGATTTCGGTCCCATACACTTCGGATAAGCCATACTTTACTGCATATTAGTATGATATACTTTTGAAATTTCATTAAAATTAAAAACATTATGATATTTAAACTCTCAAAAAGAGAGTCGTATATCAGTATACCGTAGTCGTATATCAGATAAATATCCCATTCACACCTTAATTCATTAAAAGGATCCAAATCTCACAATCTTTCAATATCACACTATTAACATTTACTTTCATACAGGTCTAACATAGCTATTGCAACACGGCATTGTTCATCACCTACTATCAGATCCAATGGACGTGCCCATATATTTTATATTAATGTATTCCCTATTCATTTTTCTAGTATCGATTATGACCAAGGTCACCCTATAGAGTTAATTGAAACCCGAGGATGGACCAACACGCAATACAATATCTTCCGTTGGGAGGGGTGGTCCATCTTTCCTGTGTGTATCGTTGTTTTTTTAGTATCAGTTAATATTTGTTCATGTTTTTTCTGAACTGTTAATTGTTTCCTAACTTTTACAAGAACATGTTGTTTTATTTTATGGTTAGAATTGGCCCCCTGTTTTTCTGTACAATGGATGGAATGGCTAAACATGGAGTATTGGCACACCTCCGGTGTAAAACACTCAGAATTAAATACTAACTTAACATATTCCAAAATGAAATTAAGATTGTATAAATGTGCTTTTATATTTTGATGATACATTTAGATCTCTAAAAAACACAGTGGACCAGTGCTTTTAAATATGAAATTAGTTAATAGCAAATTTGAAAACATACAAAAACGTTTTAAAAAATCACTATTGGCTTACGGCATTAAAATATATTAGCTAAAATTTGTTTGAATTCTATTTTTCAATTCGCAAAGGCGTTTAAAGAATGATTATTTTTAGAATTAGTTTTCATTGTGCCAGGTTTATTTAATAATTAAATCCTAAAAAACAATTGCATTAAAAATAATACTAGTAAAATATATTTTCTGAAATAATACATCGTCTTTATGGTCTAGAATTATTTAAAATCTCACTCTCTTCCAGAACAGTCAATCAGCACACTATCAGCAGGTACCAAATACCAAACTTCAACTTTCTTCCACATCCGATGTTTTTTACCTATATTTTTTTACGATATTTTTTTTCTATCACCATAGGTAAGGGGGGCGCGAAAGGTGCGTATTATTCGATGTCACGCGATCGAAAGGTGCCCTGTGGGGTCGAAGCGGCACGCGCACAGACACTAGACAGTCTGTACTTCCGTATAAAGTATAGTAAAAAGGGGTGAGTGGCGTACAAAAAAAGCTTGTAAAAAAACGTATAAAAAGTGGCGTGTGCATGGGCTTAAATTTTAAACGGATTGTTGTATTTTCACCTTGATTTTTTTTATGTGTTGAAGTGGATTTGAAACTGGGTTAGTAGTGGGGATGGTAAGGGTGGTAAGTTAGTATAAAGGGATTTCGCGTGGTAAAAGGTAGTTGTGGTTGACGCAATCGGAAGTGAAGATGGTCTATGGTTTGGATATTGCTTGATATTGAGAAGAATTTGTTTTGTATTCGAAGTTAGTATTTTTTTGTTGATATTTTGATTTTAAAGTTAATATTTGTAGTTTTATCATTAGAGTTTTTTTAATGAGCGTATTAATAGGGTGTAATTTAATTTAGTCTTATTATAAAAAAAGGGAAATTTTCAATTAAAAATATGCTATAAGAAAAATAATGCATAGCATGCAAAATATAATATAGAGTTTTTTTTTATACATAAGCATTTCAAAGGGTGTTGTTAATAAAATGTACACGTTTTTGTATTTTGAATTAGTTTAATAGATTAATGCGATATATGTGCGTATTATGTGGTCCAAAATTACATTTATTTTAGAAATTCGAAAACAAAAAAGTATTTATCGCAGAAATATCTGTACTGTACAACTCATTAAATCGTATCGTCAGTTGAATTGAAAGGCATGGCAGTATAAACTCATCTTTGGTTGCCGAAGTGATAGTCATATTCGAATGTTAAAAATGAAACGAAGCATTGTGAAAGTTAAATACAACTATACGCTTATAAAACATCATGTGTCAAATGTAATCATTTAAAAGAATCATGAGCATCTAAAATGCATTATAACTACTTTTAGGCATCTAAAAAGTATCATCGTTGATATTTTAGTTTCTAGTTCTTTTCCACTTTACGTTGATTCAAAATCAAAATGTTTAATTACTTTCTGCCTTAGGATGTTTCAGTTATAAAAAAATTATCCAGCATACTGCATTTATTCAAACTATATTACACCTAACTAGTATATCAGTTAACTTTTTTTAATTTTAATGCTCCCTAAAGATATGTAACCTTTTAATTTTTCCCTCTTTCCTACCCCTCAACATCATTTCCCTCCTAAACCTTAGACCCCCTCAAGAATAAACGTTGCCACAGCAGATTCCTCCAATTTGCACCAGAGATTACTTCCATTACGGAAATCAAAACGTCTGCCACCGGCTATGGAGACATCGAAACACTAATAACCTTTAATCCAAAAAAAGAGGGTTGGGGAGAGGAAGACGAAAGGTGGGAGGACGCTAGAAAGACCGTGTCGAGCAATCGACATTACTTATGCACATTATCCATATATCGTTTGGTTGGTTCAAATTTTTTTAAATGCCCGCTGGCAACTCTTTCTGCTCAAATCACGTGACGTAGCCAAGCGGCAAATGGGCGAGAAAATGAATCTGGCTGCAAGTGTTGTAGTGGAATGAAGTGCCCCCTGGTGAAAGAAAAAAAGTATACGAGGGGAGTACCGTGGGGTCAGGATGTGAAATAAAAGAAGTAAATGTTTTCCTTGGTGGGTTATTTTAGCTTAAATCAAACAACTAAGTTCAATATGCTGTTTTAGTATTTTTAATGTTTTTTACAAATTTTATTTTTGAGAGGGTAGATATGAAAATCATCGCACTGCAGCTACAACGTGAGCTGTTGGCGACGGGCGTCATAATTTAGAACCACTGTCAAGTGACGAGCTGGCACCTGAGTTGGCACAAAACGTAACTTTTTTGGAGCGACATCATACAAAGCTTCGGGATGTTGGAGCATATTTAATTCGGATCATCCCTTGGAGCTTTATCCCGGGGTATTTACATGGGCTTTTATTTGTCGGATTCGCCCGATCCCGAACCTGGGACCTTTCACATGAAAGCCAAGCGTCTTACCGACTTGGCTCCCCAGATCCTAGAGAGGGTTGAGAAAATCACCAAAACTGCTTTACTAAAAAATATATTAAACAACATATTGTAGAACAATATGCATATTATTTTCAAATGAATGCATACTTTAGTTAAGAACAAATGAAGAGTACAAGGGAAAAACCACTTGATTTCGTAGATGGCTTTCCTCAATAAATCTCTTTTTTAATTATAGCGAGAAATCGCCTAAACTGGTATAAAGAAACCGGTTACTCACTTTGTTTTTCTTTCGCGGCAATCCTGATTCACGCCAGAGATCAGTGGAAATGAGTGACACGTTTGTACCGCGAATGAAGAACCAAAAGGAAAACCGGTTTCCTGTCGCCAATGCCCGCCAAGCAGACACATAAGGTAAGACTCCTAAAAAATCATTTTTTACCGTTGTACTCTTCAAACAGCAACTGCTCCTTAAAAGGACTCGGTATTACGTCCCTGAAGGGGAGTACTGTGGAGTTAGAGGATAGATGAATTGGTGGAAATTGGAAACAGCATACGATTTGGAATCATGTTAATGGAGCAACGGATTACAGGCTGTCTCCCAGAAAATTGATAGAGGATGGGAGAAATTTTCTTCTGATTTTTCACTGCCAAACGGGTACATACGGTGTGGAAAAACCGATGATTTCAATGATTTTTAGGGGTGTTTGTTTAGTAACGATTCGATGGGGAGGTGGGTTAAACTGAATTTTGTGTAGAAAATTCATGTTTCTACCTTATTGAGATAAGGTTGTGCTGTATAGTTCACAAAGCGAATGTTGTAATGGTCTACGTGTGTTGGATGGGAAAGCTTGTGAATGAATACATGTAATTTTTATACGTTATATACGGCAAAGAAATCATGGAAAATGTGTATTTTATTAAAATTCTTCATATATTTATAACAAGTGCCACCATATTTCAAAATTCTGATACACAAATAATTGAATGTCAAAAACATTTTCACACGATTTAGGATTTTCTGTAAATTGGATACTAAATAAAAGTTTCACATTTCATACGTAATTTGAAATATCTCCGAAAAATATTTGGTATCTATTGATTAATTTCATCATTTACCTAGACTAAAAATTTAACTATTCAATTTTCCCTATAACAAATTTTTAAATTAGTTAAAAGATACGTTATTTTTATTTAGCTCTAATATATTTTAATTCTGTCAAAATATTTTAATAAATAAACCATTACCTAATTTTAATGTATTCAAATTGGTTTATTAACTTTATCTTTAACAAAACTTTATATAAGTAACCTAATAATTAAAAAAAAAGTTCTAATGTGGATGTAATGCTTTATAATTGCTAATGGGTAAATACATTTTTTTTCATAGGCGCTTCTAGCGAATTTAACAACCTAATGCAATGCCGCTTACATTAAGTTATTTTCACAAATAAATATAAAATGATTTAGATAATTATATTGAGGCTTACCGATTCACTTTTCAATATGTCAATGCTACAAAAAGATATCTAAACTATTAACTAATCCTCAAAGTACCCAGGTAAAAAATCATTATTAAATCGCCTAGGCACGGAAATTAATTTCAACTCCCTAGTTCATAATTAAAAAATAAAATTTTAACCAATGAAAACCTCAAAGGTATACGAAGCACATAACACTCTACATTTCTACCATTATTAATTTTTCGCCATCTTCAATCAAAATCACTTCTCTCCTTTTAATTTCACGTCTCTCTTTTAATTTCACTTAACTCATAAAAGCAGAACCATCTTGAAGACGGACATCCAACATTTAATTTCAAAGACGCATCACTTTTTATCAGGGCCCGTAATATCCGACATCAGGGTTTTTAGGGAAAGCGGAAAGGGAAAATTTATATTAATTTTCATCATCAAACGGACAGGAAAAGTAATAAAAGGGAATTATTCCATTTACCTTCTTCCAATTGGAGGCGTGAAATGTTTTTTAAAAAAAATGTAAGAGGACAGTTTGACTTCTTTAATGGAAATGCAGCGCCTATTTCTCCGTTTCTAAAAACCTTCTTGAGCTCATATCCATTAAAAATATTCCTTTTAAGTATTTCAAAGTGGGAGTTTTTTTTTCTTTGGGATTTGATCTGTCGCCGTATTTAATATTTATTAATTAATTTTCCAAGAAATTCCTAAAGTTTTATTTTATGTGAGCTTTGGAAAAGGAAATATCGTAGCAATGCAACGAAGGTGCTAATGCATTTTTGTTTACAAAAACTCAGTTTTCTTATATAAATGCATTTATTTTAATATGAAGTTATTGAATTAAAGCTTTCAATTCGACTACCAACCTTGAAAATAAATGCATGAAATTAATTTTAAATGAATATCAAAAGTCGATTTCAATTCAATGATATAGAAATTTGTACGGTCATAAAAGTAATTTTGAATCAGATATAATATAATTAGCACAATCTTGCAATTTAAAATCATAAACAAGTAAAAACTTACTAGCCAAAAACAATTTCTAAGTAACAAATATTTTTCAATAACTGAACTTCAACCAACATTTTTACAATATTTAGATATTCTCTTTCAAAAATCAAGTACATTTTTTAATAACTAGTATATTTAACAGAGGATTGAGAAAATCTCTAAAAATGTGAACATTTAAACAACGATTATTTAATTAAAATACTGACGTTATTTCCAAAAAAATATCTAAAAATTATTGTCCTCTAAATATGTTTTGGAAACATTTTTTTAATATTCTTGGCAATTTAATTCAATTATAATTTTTTTTTAATTTTTAAAATTTGTGTTCAAAAACTGACAATTGCTACTGACAATTTTGACTGACAACAATACTGACAATTTTCAAAAAAGTTGAGCATTTAATGAATCACTTAAACTTAAGCCTTGGTTTCCTCGGGGTCTGTCGCCAGAAAAATGCAACCGCTTTTATACGTGGATGACGTCACTCTACCGGCCACCGCTTCACCGGAACGTTACGTTGACACGAAACTGGAAACTGGCGAACTCACTCAACTGACTCTGTTGTTGTTTTGGTTTTCTTGCATGTCAAAAATGGAAAAATTTAGGTTCTTGGTGATTTCTCACAAAAGCAATTAGCATTTCTTCCTCGGCAAGCGTAAAACAACTCTCGCCTTCCGTCATTTCCTCAAATTTTTAATTTTTGGCAAGCACACTACGCAAAAAACGTTGTCATCAGGATTTCCCCAACCCACTCAACAGCAACGCAATCCGGCGGTCGTCTGAGTTGTCCGGCAATGCTCCCGAGGAAACCACCCTATCCTAATCAATGTCAGTAGTTTGTATGACGTACCTCACCGCACTTGTCCGACCTCTTAAATCTGTTGACGGACTCCGAGGAAACCGAGGCTTTAACTATTACACTTTATCGTTCTTCACCAACCTCTTATATTTGGTAAAAACAGACATCTTTCTCTGCACATCTCATCTGTGACAATGTATCCGATTGCCCCTAATTGCTCGGATGTCGCGTTTGTCATTTCGGGGACGAGTCAAAGCGTGACCGTGACTGCGGCAGCACCATTTCTCGAGAGGGGGGTGGGCCGTGAGGTGAATTAAACGGATTTGGTGAGGCGAAAAATCGTGGGAAGATCACCGAGAAGGGTGATGCGGAGAAGCTTGGTTTTGGAGAGAAATAATTCTTTGATGAAAAAAACTTAGAAAAGAAACTTGAGTTACTGCTGTAGTAAATTTCAACAATAGTTTGTTCTTTTTCATCATTTTTTTTATTTATTTCGCAGATTAAATTGATATATTTATTAATAGATTAATTAAATCAATTATTATAATACTTACAGTCAAAACACATAAAGTTCGCTAAAAGAGAATTAGTTTGAGTAATAGCTTTATTAAAAAAAATTAAATTAAGTTATTTTGTGTCAATATAATTATATTTAAAACTAAAAATTTGAGAAAAATTATGATCAATATATTTTGACATTCAATTAATCCAACCTTGGCACAAAACCCTTTTGACGCTTTTGAAAATTTATGTCTATCATATAAACATATTTTTCAAGCAATTATACATTTAGAAAAATGCTTTGGAAGTTATTTTGAAAAAAGTTTAACATATCATAAGGTTTATCGTTATGCCGAGAATCACGTCAATTCAGGAAAATTAGAAGTTTTGAGCCGTAAAAATACTTTTTTTTGTGTTCTAAGAATGAACTAACAAAGCTATGAGAGCTTTTTGTGATTAATAATGATATCTTACTTTTGTTTGAACCCTAAATGTCTTATAAAATAACCACTGAAAAAATCCGAAATCTGCTTGACCCTCTTTTTATAAATGTTTTTATTCAATTAATAAATCGGCTATTTTGGTTTAGGCATTTTTGAAAAACGTGAACATTTTAGTTTATAATGGAAAACTTGGAGAAAAATGAAATTGTGAAGTGAAATTTACAGAGGTTTACGTATTTCCAGTGCGAAGTTTCTAATTATAGATGAAGCCAGTTAACCACAATTAGAATTTCAACTCAATCACAACCCTTACCTCGTTATCACAAATAAGTGTCACAGTTTGTTGTGTGCACAGCCATTCATCTTGCTAAATGTCACAACCGTCAGTCCCTTTTAAACACGCTTCCGAAATAACGCTAAATTTCTGAGTCTCGCCCAAAACAACTAATCAACCAAGAATAAGTCTGCGAAAAGGGACGAGCAAACTTTGCGTAAGTGCATCTTACTATTCAACAAAACCTGGTGAACTTCTTCGCACCAAAACAATTCGCCAGCGTACGAGCTAACCTTTGTGTTCTAAAGCGAAACAATCTAAATAATTGATAAATACAACACCAGAATTTACTTCCATCGAACAAGAAGAAAAAAATTAACTCTTTTCTGAAAGTTTACTTTGCCTACCCATGGTTGAAAGTTCGCTTGCCTTTAATAGTACGCCAGTTCCGTAAGAAGAATTCTATTTTTTTCCCTTCTATCTTCTTCGTTTTAACACTTTGTTGCTGAAAAATGTTCGCGCTTGTATAAAGTGGAGCATGGAGGAATGACAAAAGGAGGATGGCGCAAAACGTCAATCATAGTTCGTTAGTCCTCATTTTGGGAAAGAAAAGAAGTTGAATGGAAGAGGTGGAGAAGGTTCTCGTCGAAGAATAATAGTAATAAAAAAAATATTCTGCGTTTTAGAAATTAAGTTAACGTCTAACATTCGCGCCTCGTCGCTACAGATGTAATTTGCGTCCAATCGTGTCTTGATTAACGCCTCGTAGTGGCGGGGAACCGAACTTTCCAAACGAAAAAAAAAAAGAGAGAGGACGACTTCTCCATTAGCTCTTTTCTGTTCTTTCCACCATTTTTTTGTCTCTTTTTTCGAAAGTTTCCAGTACTTGAAAGTGTGTTTAGTTCATTAGGAAAAGACGTAATTAGCACGTGGATAGAGAAAATCATTCGCTTGTTCGAAAGAGAACCTTAAAATAAAAAAGAGAAATAATGGAAAAACCTAATTCGAAAAAAAAACGTGTCTTCTGTTTATTCGCTTCAGTTTGCAATGACGAGAAAGTCGTTCTCGTGTTTAATGACGTGTATTGAATTACGGCTGTCTCCTTCTTCCGGAGCAGAAAGTAACACCTCAACTCTTTTGGGTCCGCCATGTTTTAAAATTTTATTTGTCCACGCTTATTTGGTGTTTTTTGGTTTCTTCGCCTGCTGGCTTCATTTGTGAAAGGTGTGAAACCATGCGCATTGTAAATGGATTATGGTATTTTGCTAGGCACAATAGTTTTCATAGTTTCGCATAATACTGATATCGTTATTTTCTGTAAAATCAATATAAGTTCAGAAATAAAGTAACCTTAGAGACTTGATGGGAAAAATGGATATGCTGAAGGCTAAAACGTGTTTACTTTAATTTACTACTTTAAAAGATTCCCTTTACATTCAAAATGAAACAACATTAACAATTGTTCGACCTATTATAAAATAAAATCTCTGCAGCCCATTAGAAATATAACTATTTTTCACACAGCATAAACACAGGATAACGAGCCTTTAAAAAAAGATCCAGTAAATAACGTGAACGGTGAGTATGTCTGTAATACTATTCCCTTTACGTATTTCTAACACAATTTATAACTTCGTAATCTACAAGTGCGGCTAACAGGAAGTTTATATATGAACGACTCGTAATGCAACCGCCCAAAAATAAAAGAAACTTAAATAAACATACGTGAATAAGGTTTATAAAATTTATATCCTTGAAGTTACAGGGAACATGACTGTTGAGTTAATTGAAATTTTAACAGACACATGAAATAAAGATAATTAAACATTAATAAAAAATAAATGATAAAATAATGAAAAAACACTTAATAATTTTGAAATGAAATCAAAAAGAATAATAAGCAAATATTTCATTTATAACATCTCAATTAACCCAAAATTGGATAAGTACATTTAATATTCAGTCACTGTGTCCTAATTGCAGAAAAACACATATTTTATACCAAATTACTCCACTGCAAATCGCATTTTATTTCGTTAATTAAAACAAAGAACAGTACTGAAAAGCAGTCTAGATAGTAACTTTATTTATTTCATGCAACAATCTAAATCCAAATGAAAATCAAGTAAACACATATTTGCAATCATTTTCAAAATGAAAAATTATCGATGCGGAAATTTGGGTTGCATGTTATTAAAAATTAAATTAAAAATTTCCTAATTAATTTAAGGGCTTTATTTAAAAATAAAGAACATGCAACTAATATTAAAAATTGCCGATACATTAACCCGATTTAATTAAACGAAGTTTTTTCATTAAGAACCACTTCAACTAATTACATCATTATAAACAGCAGCTTCGGTGATTAATTTATCCAATATAATGCATTTTTGTGGAAAGAAATACATGCTCGTATGCCCAATTTAGCCATAAAAAATACGCTATATAAACTTAAGTTTTTCAATTATGAGTGCTCCCAAAATATATCACCGCAAATGATGGATGCATTTTAATAAAGGATAACGAAAACAACTTTAATTAGAAAATTAAAAGGAAACATTAAAAATTATTAACAACGCATTTTTAAATTATCCATAAAACGGCAAGCATTAGATGGCTTGGTTTTTAATTTAGGAAAACAGTGTTGGACGTCCCATAAAATACATTACAGCGTTTAATAAAAGTATTTAGTTATAATTACGTAATTATTTTAGATCCCTGGCCCCGAAATGACAAAAGACCATTTTGCAACGTCCGTTCGTAAAATAGTGTTTTATGACCGAGTTTGGTAAGATTCCTAATGCCCCCTAAAAATAATATAAGCTTTAATTGCAAAGCGGAGAAAATTAATGATTAATTTTTTGGGGTTTATCGTTAATAATTTTTTACATTAATGTCCCTTCCGCATTGTGGTTTGACGCAGATATGTATAATATGCGAGCGGTTTTATGTCGCTAATATGATTTTTATGCTAATGACAGCGCAGTATATGTGCTTACACAAGTAATGAATCGCGACGTTTTCTCTTTGTAAAGATAATTATAAGAAACACGCTCATTTCATCATGGGCTTTATTGATTTTGTCGAGACACTATTAAAAAATGCTTTGCTAGATTTATTTTTATGTCCGATCGATCGGTTTCTTATTGAAAAAAGCGGAGTTTAAGTTAGTGAATTGCGGGATCTTTTACTCAAGTGTTATTACAAAGTACTGCTTGTAAAACTGAGAATATGTTTCTTTAATTTTAGAGCATTTTTTACAGTTTAATTAATTACGGCCTATTAACATACATTTGATAAGGATGAGTCTGGTATTTAAAAAAAAGAAATTCATTTCGTAATTATATTTGAAAGCATTGCAAACTTTCTTGACAACAAATTTCTGTATTCCACACGACATGATTCGATAATTTTAATAGCGTTTAGCAGAAAAAAAATTCTGCAAAAGAGTGTACATATGAAGATTTTTTAAAAATATTTTTAAATAATATGAAGGATAAAATTTCATACTTTGAAAACTGGCCTGGAAAAACTTTGTAGAGTTTTATGAGTAAAAGGTTTGTAGAAATGTGTAGGTATTAGAAACTAGAAAATATAATCTGTAAAGTTTTTTTTTTATATAAAATATGCAGATTTTCTGTAGAATTTATTTTGTAGATATTTTTTCACTAGTCCTAAATACTTTAAAATTTCTACAGATAGTTCTGTATCTTTTTTGAAGAAAACTTTTTGCTGGGTAAAATCATATATAAGCGCTTGTCATCGATATTTTAAGTCAGTTAGTTCAGATCTTGCTTCAGGCACGGATGTTCGCAGTTATTTGGAATAGTCTTTAAGGGGGTATAGGACACAAAATCTTCAAAAAAATCAAAAAGAAATATTATTATCATAAAAAATAACACAAATATTTTAGAATAATTTAAAACAAAAATTTTATTTATATCTGCAGTAGAACGTGAGATGTGTAGTTTTTTGTGTTATGACATCTGTGTTGGCCAACCACGTTTATAATCTTTGCTTCCTCGTAATATTAGATATGAATAACGTTATCGAATCCTTAGTTGTTCGGTTGGTTTGGAGCGCTTCAGTAAGGAAAGGGATAAACTTCAAAGCTGTTTTTCTCCTTGATCGTGTTTTCGACGATTTTTTTTTACTTTAAACTGATATAACTCAAAATCTACTGCTCATAGAGTGTCAAAATTTTCCACTCATATTTTTCAAACATATATCTTTAATTTGTCTTTAGGGATTAGTTGTAAATAGTTTATTTTTTCATTTATTAATTTTTATAAAAAAAAGTGAACATGTGAAATTTTTAAAAAACTTCAATAATTAAAAAAAAAATATGGCAAATAAGAAAAATCGGTAAAGACAGTTTGTTAAATACATTTTTCTGTTTATAAAAATGCTAAATATTTGTTTGCCAATAAATAAGTTTTTGACTTATAACAAAAATAAGAGACATCACTTTTTGACACATTTTTTTTTCAAAAAAAATAAATAATGATAATTTAAAACCTTTGACTATCTAAAAGTGTAAGTATATTTAGTATACATTTATGAAAAAAAATTATATTGATATCTGCAACATTAAAAAAAAGTTCAAAGTGTCCCATACCCCCTTAAATCAAATGTCATACTTATACAGCATTATTAGTAATGCACAAATTACCAAGTAAAAGAAACAAATTTCCTAAATGACAAAAGATGAATATATTTTTTATTCCATTTCATGGGTAGACTTGTCATCTTTCTTTCCTTTGTCACCCACTATCCTAATCTTTGAAAAAGGGGGGTAAACTCTTACCTTTTCTTTGATTGTCTCGAATACCTTTTTCCCTCACGGTCCGTGGGCGTACATTCAATTTCTAGATCCTGGACGGTTGCTCATCAAGCCCCAAACACCTGAAATAATCGTTATTAAGCGCAATAATTCATCTTGCGCCATTTTTTTTATTATTATTTCTTCTACCTCCATCCTTAAGTACGAATTATCACGCTTTTTCTATAGTTGCATTCAAAGGAAATAAAGAATGGATTATACTCTTGCTGTGATAGATTTGGAATCGTGTGTTCGGTCCATCGTGGAATTTCGAACCCTTAAGTGCTTCGCAATGGAACATTACCGATGGACGGTGCTCTTTTATTCTACTCTATGGGTATTATTGTTTCGCGATGGCGTCGGTTATTATGGTTGAAATCATTAAACTTGTCGACCGCTGTTATTATTTGGGTATTAACAACCATAAGTTATGAAAAGGAATGCCTCTTCGTGTGTTGGTAAAGGGTTGGTAATGTAAAGAGCTGGCGTATAAACGTGATTCATGTATGAGCTTTTGTTTGGGAAATTATATTTAGGTCCATTATTATGTTTGAAAAATTAAAATCTCACACTATAAAAATACATATAAACTAATTTTAAAAGAACATTATTATGAACATAAAACAATATTAATCATATTTGATTTGACATTTAACAATTCGGAATGGGAGTATGCAGAAATCCAGCACTTCAACAAATTGTAATACATTAAGAAAATAGAGGGGTGTAAAACAACGATTCTCATTTACCACTCATTAAATCAATACTAATTTTAAAATTTATATACCATATAAAATGTAAGTTTTTTTCAATATCTTTTAAAACAAAAAAAAATTAAATGGCAGCTGTCCTTCGTGCATGCTCGATTTTTTCGAAACCTTTTTATAACATCCGGCAGCTAATGGTAACTCGCATACGAAATTTTAAATCCGTTGCTCGTTAATTCGCGCTGCCGATTGCTTTCATACAAACAACTTTAAAAACTACTTTTTTAAGAACAGTAAACTTCAAAACGTGACGAAAACACAAATCTCTAGTTTAGATTTTCAACCCTATCGTAATGCTTTCATTACAAGTAGAAAAAAATGTTTATCATCTAATCTACATTAAAATTACTTTAATTATAAGTTGTGCTAAAAAGCTCATGTGAAAAATATTTTATTTAACAATTTAGAAGAGAAGAAAGAGAAACAGTGCTCTAGAACCTTCAGAGTAAGTTATTTTTCAGTACCGCCATATTTATTCAATAAAAGCTATACATTCATTAAAGCATTCTTAACGAAAGAAAATTGCATTTCGAAACCATTCTAATCAAAATTTTGACTTGATATGACCATGACCAAATGAATACTGGAACATTTTTTTTTATGTAATTAAGTAATGAAAGTTATCATACACACTCTGTTACAGTATTAATATGTTCGAGAGAATTATGAAATGTCATTTGGAAAAACCTCAAGCGAATATATAAATACTTACAAACAAAAAAAAAAAAACATTCGGACACATATTGCCTCATTTTTTTTTGTCGTGATTCGCATTATTTTCTTTTGGATTGAGTTTTTTTTTAACAATCTAAACAATTGTCATTTTATGGCTAAATGGACACTCAACGTAGCATGTCGTTTTTAAGATTTAGCGTCTTTATTCCACGACCTTTATATCATTATCACGTGTACCGCGGCGCCGTTTATATCCATAATTCGAAATTTTTGGGCGTTTTTTGGTCCTACCTCGTTCCGCCAATGCGAGCACTAATCACACATTAATCCAAGATTTTGGACGTTCTATCATTCCGGTTAGCCGCCAAGAATACATTTCTCAACGCCATTACGGAAATGTGGAGGGATAGAGTTGCAACTTACACCATATTTGCTAGCTTCCAAAACGCTTATTTAAAGTAAAATGTTAAGGAATTGGAATCGTTTTGTTAGTCATACTTTCACAGAGCAAAACAGCAGTCCCACAGATACACTCTTAAAACGAACGAGCGATTTTAACTCAGTATGAGTTAATTTTCACTCCTCCAGTCCAGAAAATGCACTTCTCCTTGAGGAGTGGATCCTTTGTGTGTTAAACCTCCGACTGGATCACTCCAAACGACTGATTTTAACTCAGCCTGAGTTAATATTCACCCCTTTCCAGTGTCGAAAATGCACTTCTCCTACTGGAGTGGATTTCACTCTTTTGTTTTAAGAGTGTAAGTATGCTACGTCACATTGAAGAACAAAAAATTGAGGTAATAATAATTAAGGGTTAGAAATTTCTTTAAAAATTTAAATTGGAAGCCTATTTAAAAGTTTTATCACCATGTAACTGACAAGAGAATTATACTTTATTCAAGTCAATCCTGTTGAATCCAATAAAAATTGAAAGAATAATTTTTGTGATCCAAGTACGTTTGGAAGGTGCCATAATATGTATCACAATAATTCTGATGATAATACTTTATAAGTATATTCAAAACACGGAAGAGAAAGTTCAATTTTTTGTACATAAATATTCTGGTAATTTTTTGTCTTTTAAAGTTAGTTAATGCAAAGCTATAAAGAAAAGATGTAAAATTGTGTAAAGGTTATAGATTATTTTTGTTTGAAAATTCTTGTTCTAAAAAAAGGAAGTTAAGTGATGTTATTATAAGTTTAGAATATTAGCAAATTAAAAGTTTAAGCTAAACCTAAAGGGCGATTGTGTGTCTCAAATGTTGATAAAATGTGTGTGGATGCGTTTCTCGGTGACTTCTACTGCAAGTAACGCTTGTTTTGATAAAATGGGTCTGGAAAAAATAATAATTATGAAAAACGAGGGAGTTAGAAACACCTATTTCCTTCTAAGAAATTTTTAAAAATAAAGATACTCAGAGTTTACATGTTTTAAGTTTTATATGGAAGCAAGTTTTGCTCACTAAAGATTTTATAAATTACTGAATTACTTTTCTAATCTACTAATGATATAAATCAATTAGTAGAATCAATTGTATTTTGAAACATTTAAATTATTACATAGGATTTTAATGTAAAAGTAATGATGAAGACAGCCCTTTGGGGATAACTATATTCTCGACAGGATTATTCAATCTATCACCATTTCTACATTATTCCACAGTTATACTGATTTGCTTAATCAAATTCTTATCCCTTCATTATGTCATACATCAACTTTTTCAGTTAGTAGTACTTCCAAAGACTGCTTTTAAGTGGAAGTCTGCATTATGCTTATGTTATATAGCCATATGTTGTGCATTAAAATATAAAATATTGACAAAACTGTGCATTGCATTTTTGTCAAATTAATGCAACACTTTCTCAACGCCATTACCCTCATTGATGGATAGAGAGAAGGGATGTGTCTTTTTATGGCCCTTTCGTTATCGTAATTATTTGGTCGCCAACCTCTCATAAACCTTCACCTTTTGGCGAGATGTTTTTGCAAAATTCATTTCGAAGAGAGCACTTAGATAGTAACTGCAAATTTAGTCTCGAGAAAATGTAAAATTTATGTTAATTGGCACATAAAATTGGGATGGTTTTGTGGCAGAGGGTCTTTTTTATGTATAAGGATGTTGTTAATAAGAGCTGACACTATCTGAAAAGCCAAAACATTACTCTTGGAAAACAATGTCTACAAAGTTTAAGAATTACGAACAAATTTTAAACACTTTTAAATGAGAAACAATTTTGAATTCTAAGTGTTTATTACATATTATAAATGGTTGCCGTTTAAAAACATTTTGCTTCAGTTTAAATTATTGAATTCAATCAAAATACATTAATTGACTTGCGTTAAACATATCTTGAATGACATTTTCACTGCACGACATCTTCAAATTACGGGAAAAAACGATTTTAAGAAATAAATGCTAAACCTCTCAACTTTTAATGCTACTATTAGTAGGAAAATCACTTGTCCAAAATAAATAAACATGAGATACCAAATAACCAAAACTTTAAGACTAAAGGTTCATTTCTTTTTAAAAATTAAACTAGTATTTATTGTCAAATTTAATTCAAGCTAGACATAATTAACTAATCGATTACTTCAAGTGCGACCTTACATAAACACAATGGGATTTACAACCATATTATTTAATCGTTTTATCAAACCCTTAAAAATGCCGACAAAACGGAAATTTAAAATTCTGGGTCCAGATAATTACATTCACCCTGATTAAGGTAGTTTTTATAGGTAAACGTAATAATAGAGAAAATAATGTTTACTCCATCCATCATATTTTCTTCACACCATCTTACTTACTGACACTTGAGTTCAGACTCTAAATTTTACTTCATAAACATTTAAATCATCATGACACCAGCAAATAAATTCAAAGAAAATTAAGAGCACTTCCTTTTATTGCACATCAAAACTTCTATGTTACCAACAAAGTATACCTACCAGTTAACTAGTATCTCACATAAACAGCTCAATCGGCACGTAAATCAAAAATTAATATATGAAGGAAAAAATTTGAAGTTCCGGGAACGAATAGTTACCATCCATCTTGAACCACGGCTCCGTTTAAATTGGTAAATGAAAAGTAATGGTGATATCTTTTTTTTTTTTTTCAAAAAGTCATCTTTGTTTTGTCCTCTGACGCGTGAGTTCACGTGCTAATGTTCATTTTGTCCTTCCAATATCCTCTTGTCCGGTGAGAGTGGGAGTTAGATGTCTTAATAATAAAATGGCGGTTGAAATTGTGTGTTCTTTTTAAAGAGTTGATTTTCTCGGTTATGAGTTGAGCTGAATGAACGTTGCACTAGAGTTACACAAGGGCGATGGGCGTTTACAATTTAAAAGCTTAGTGGAAGAACGCGTTAAGTGACAAAAAGGTGAAAATGAGCTTTAGGGTTATGTAATGGGGTGTGTACAAGATTCCGTCTGCCTATTTATAGCCTCCTTCAGGAGCTTTTACACAGCCAATTACACTTCGTATTTTAGAACCCTGGTCGAGTAACGAAAATGAGCTTTAAAATTTTTAGTTTGCACTCGGATCTCTTGAAACCGGTTTTTCCAAATAGTAAAAAAAATTACTAAACTTAAAGTTGATGAAAAAGAGGCAACTTGTTATCGTTAAAAGAGATAGCAATAAGTTCATTGACATAAAAATCTCAAATTTTTTCATAAATTTCTCTTAGCAGGTTCTTCCATAAAGCTCTTCAATTTAGATCAGCGATCAAGTGACGCGACTTTTATGGGCAACATCGTACTCGGCATCGGAATTTCGAAGCATATTTAACATGCACTGCTCCACACGGAGTAATATTCCTCAGTCGTTTTGGCTACACAGAACGTTTATAATCAAGCAATTATTTTGGCCTTGCCTGGACCCGAACCTGGAAATTTTCGTTTGCAAGACAAGTGCCTTACCGACTGGGCACCCTTGCATCTCCTTTCTCGGTTTTGAAATTCAGTCGCTTTTTCTCAAGATATTTAGTATTCTAATTTATTACTTTTGCATTTAATTGCAGATTTGCATGAAAGTGACATGCAATTTGTAAACGGAAGATTTGGTATTAATTAAGGAAATTTTTTAATTTAACATTATGCCGAGAAAAGAGGAAATTAAAATAACTAACAAAAACATTTTAAATCTTTACCGCTTAAATTGGGTTTTAAAATAATTACTGCTTGTATGAATAACTACTGCTTGTTGACTGCTTTGAAGTATGATTAAAAAAATTATTTTTAAGCAATCTTGTAATGCATAACACTATGAGTCCCATAAAAATAAAATTTTAAAATAACAATGTTTTGCGAATGTAGGAACGGGTAGGAAAAACAGTGCTTTATTTTCTCTTGCTTTCAAATAAAAAGGACATTCGCCTTAGTAAACGACATCGAGGTTCCGTCTTGTTGCGATGAAGTGGGAAATACAAACAATCGCCATACTTTTTTTTAATTTAAAGATCCATGAAGAAAAATTAATTTAGGAATAATTTGTTTTGTTTTATTCTAAAACTTACATAAACAGATTAGTTTCTGAATTTTTTTCTTTCAAATGATAATATTAATTTGTTGATAGTATGTGTTTTAAACGATATAATTAATCAACAACACCTACTTTGCTTTAATAGTCAGCAACACTGAGAAAAAAATTCTGTAAGCATACAGACAATTTTTTAGTAATGTTACAGAAATAAAAAAAAAAGTTTTTGTAATTCTGAACAGAAATCTTCATTTCTGCAGTTACAAATTTTTTTCTAGTATTTGCAATTAGTTTCATCCAATCATGTTCTTCTACATGAAGCGTCGCACGCATCGCCACTAAAGTTTGGTTAGGTAAGGTTTGAATTATCGTCGCACTAGAGCTACACGAACTAAATTTGGCCTCGATCTTGATTCAAGACCAATCGCTATTTTAAATTTATAACTTAGTTGATTGTTTCTAATGAATTTCACTTCTCATTTCCTGACGACCTATGTGCCGACATAGTACAGTTGGGAGAGCGTTCGATGGGACATCTAAAGGTTCCTGGTTCGATTCCGGGTTTCGGCAGTCTGCTATTCCTCGGTAGTGCAGTGGTCAGTATCCCCGTCTATCACGCGGGAGACCGGGGTGTGATCCCACGCCGGGAAAAGCAGACATTTTGTTTTTTCTTTGCAATTGCACAGAAAATGCGGTATCCATAAAATTTTCTTGTATAGTTACAGAAACATTACTTCTGTGGGATACATAAAATAGTCCAGTAAATCTACATGATATACATGTAATGTTAACAAAAATATATTGTGTGTTTTTACAGCACTATTTTTAGTAATTATTTACTAGAAATTTTCTAGGATAAGTTTTTTACAAAATTATTTTTTGTAACGGCTACAGATTTTTTTTCACAGTGAATGTCTAATCAACAATGCCTTTTGCCTAAGTAGCTAAAATTGTTTTTTAAAAGCAACGTAACTTTATGTTCAGTCGAGTAATAAGGAAAAAAATAAGGTTATCGTATAATAAGGAATATTTTTTTTAATGATATTGGGGCAAGATTATTTCCAAATATTTTCTTTTTTTAAGTTTTAATAAACCATGAACTCATTGAATGGTGACTGGGTTTATTGATATCGAGCCAACGATTACATAATGGTTTTTCAGAGTTTTTTTTTACCTCAAACAATATTTTTTCGTAATTTACCTCTACGATATCATGTTTTCAAGTTTTACAATATCAGGTTTCTGCAGTTAAAACTAATCACAATTTTTTCCGATTTTTATTAAAACTCATTTTACGTACTTATGTTTCAGAGCTAAGTCAAAAATGTCGGCCACAAGCAAACATCAAATATTCCATTTCCATTAGTTTCTCTTTATTCGGATAAATATTTATCCAATTTCTCCAAGCCATGAATCAATAGTGATACTTTTATCGAATGTTTAAAACTCATTTTCATTTATGGCTCCAAGGCATCACCAACAAAGAATAAGAGGGGACACTAATACTTGAAAAATAAATAAATAAACCTGAAAAACAAGGATAATTCACAAAATATAAAAATGCAACAACAAAAATGGATTCTTTGAATGTAAGCGCTAAGGGCTATCCGTTTTATAAAGTTAAGAAGACGGGGATGCTTGGCGAGAAAAAAAGTGAAGCCTTCAGAAAGTCGCCAAACAATCCTAGTGAGCCCAAACAAGCCGCTCACTTTACGTTTATTCATTCCACAACGCATCATATTATACGTTAAAAAGCGTTAATTGTTGTCAAAAGTTGTAGTACAAGTTTCGAAATTAACAAGATAGAAATTCGCTTCACAGGTATGAAAAATGCGTTGTAATTAGTTTTAATTCGGGAGTCAAAAATTGCCAAGTCGATATAGTAAGCATAACAAAGTCCAATGTACAATAGCGCCAAATTTACTCGCCAAGAGCATTCACTTGGGCTTACTACGTAACGATCAATAGCTTCACTTGACAGAACTTATTTTGTATTGGCTTTTTACTTGGCGACATCTCCATGTTCATCTTAGCTCTAAGATCAGATTCGCCAGTAGAGGTCGCTCCTAACTCCTCCTTTCAAAAGTGTTTCAGATCAGTTCAGATGTCACATTTGCGCAATTTTAATAATGACTATTCAAAAGAGGGCGTTATTGGTGTCAAAACTTATTTATTTAGAGAATTTAATGAATTCATAACGAAGAGAATAAGCGTTGAAAATGAGAAGAGTGTTTTCAATATGTATAAATTTTCTGTCTTTATGTAGCAAGGGTTTTATTTGGTTTCAAATTAATTTTACTGCTGTAAAAAGTTCCAATGGTAACTGTGTTTCATTTCAATAAAAAAAAACAGCTCTTAAGAAATGTTAATACAGAAACCAAATTCTCAAAAACTGTTTAGTTCAACTATAAGTATGGCTGTGTACTTGTAAATGAGAATACATACCATTATTAGCTTTTATGAACGAAATGGTTTTAAAGAATTAAGGATCAACAGCGAAAATACTTGTTCCGAAATTTATTACATATAACCGAATATTTTTATTTATAATTCTTTTGCACTTTGTAATTTAAAAACCTGTTAGTTTTAATTAATATGCTTTAGTGTGCTAATCAAAAAAATAACTAAAAATTTTTGAAAAGATAGAAATACAGCTTTTAAACTTTGCAGAAGACAAATCCACTGAAGTAGGATACATGCTGATGATAATGGAAAATTTTTATAAACTGCCCATCTTTGTTTTGTGTGGTGTACGCTTTTATTAAAAACAGAGATGGTACAATGCAAATTATAAGTACCATAATACGGGTGATTGACAAAACACAGTATTTTAGGAACAATTTTAAAAACAATTTAATTAAAATGGAACTCTAATTAATTATTCGGACCAATTGGGACAAGTTCTCAGTTAAAAAAAACGGATATGTTTTGTTTCTTAAAAAAACTATTTTCAAACTCGAAATCGTACTTTTTAGTTAATATCTATATATATGTGGAAAAATTGCATGTAATATTAAGTACAAAAAAAAATTTGAGGGAAAGTAAATTTATTTGTAATATATTTTGTCGTCTTTTAATATATTTCACCTTTATCCGTTATTTATTTACAATAACAAAATGACAATAAAAAAAAGTATTTTTGAGTGCTGAATCGCAATCAAGCTCAGAAAATAATCAAGTATACTTATAAAAATATATCTATGTTACCTTCGCGTTTACGATGTCTGAAAACACAATAAATGAGAAATGCAATTTGGAGGATTCATCAAACACTCGCTGATTTATCGTCAATTGAATTCCTGTGGATATAATGGCATTTGACTTTTAGAGATAGAAACGCATCAGCTAATCAAATCAGCGAAAAAGATTTACAGGTCTGGTTACGACCCACCAAATTGCGAATCCGCTTATTATTGACATGGTCTACGGAAAAGCTGCGACACACTTCTGACATTAAACTCTGGAATAATTCATTTGCGAACAATGACGGCGTTCGATTACTGCGTTCGAGAACAAGAAAAGGTCCTGGAAAAGAAGATAGATAAAGATGGCGGGGGAAATAAAATTCCTGCTAAACAATGAAAATCAATCAATATCGTATTTTACACGCGAACGATCACGATTTTTCCGAAACGAAGAATTTTTGCGCGCCCTTCGTGACGTCATTAATTGCTGGTCCATTCGTTACCGAGAATGCCGTAGTGATGGGTGGCCTTTAACAATGTCTCGATCCTTGCTTGGAATCAATGGGGAATTCGAACGAAAGTTGTGGAATTTTACCTTTCAAGTGGAATTCGAATTTAGTCCCAGATTTCCCAATTGTCTAATTCCATGTAAAACTGTAAAGTAAGTCATAGTTTAGAGGGGGCTGGGGAGCCCAGTCGGTTAAGCACTCGCTTAGCATGCGGAAGGTCCCAGGTTCGGGTCCGGGCATCGCCAAAATAGCTGCCGACCTATAAACGGCCCGTGCAGCCAAGAATGTCCGACGAATAATACCCCGTGTAAGGGAGTGCACGTTAAATATCCTTCAAAGTCCTAACGCTGCGTACGATGTCGCCCTTAACGGTTGCGTTGGGTGCCTATTCAGGTGTTGGCTCGTCACTTGACTGTGGTTCTAAAATACGACGCCCGTCGCCAATAGCCCTCGTGTAGCTCTAGTGCGACGATAATTCAAACCAAACCAAACCATAGTTTAGAACTTTTTAAATATGACAAAAATATCAAATTAAATAAAACCGGTTACATTATTTACTTGAAATAATTGTAGATCAGGTATTCCGTTAATTTAATTTCATTTGATGTTAATGCTGTAGCTATAACCATTTTTTGCACGCGTGACTTTCACTACAGAAAACGGTGATTGATTTTGCATGGAATTAGCAATCGTATTATGTATCAAAACTAATATTTGTCTTTAATAAAGTCTGGATCTTAGCTTGCAATCAACGTGGAGTTCTTTGAAGGCTGTGGAACATTACACTTTAAGTGAAATATAAATTATGTGAGAATAATCATTCACATGCAAAATTAAGTACCATTCTGTATTTTAAAAAAATAGCCTCGTATTTCACAAATGTACTTAGCATAGTATTATATGAATTATAAAATAAATTTTGCCTTTAATAATGTCCGGATCATTGCTTGTAATCAAGGAGAGCCATGAACATTGTGGAATTTTACCTTTTATGTGAAATTTAGCGCGTGTGGAAGTAATCTTTAACGTGCAGTAAAACCCTATTTCTGCATGATGTAAACGAATGCTGAAAAAAAAATTCAGATTCCCAATTGAACTTTGTATAATATTAAGCATACATAAATAGAATTTGCCTTCAGCAAAGCAAAAATAATTACATCATGTACATCATTAAAATGGTCTATTTCTATTGGTAATTTATATCATAATTTATGTCTCTTCTGAAATTAATTCTCTATCTTTTGTTAAAAACTAAAATATTAAAAGGTTTATAATAGCACTGAATACTAATTACTTGTAAATTAAAAGTTTAATTAAAATTAAAATACAGTTTTTTAATACAATCAGTCCATATTTAGGTCCATTTTAGCTATCATGTTTAATTATGAATTCTTAAAATATAAATTTCCACTGTAAGACCATTTGGTAGTAAAATCCTTTTGATTTGAATAAATTATTTGCCTAAAGGTTGAAAATTAATCTACCAATTTGAATAAGCATGTTAATAATGAAGAAATATTTAGATAGTTTTAGTTAAAACAAACAGGCTTTTAATAATTGAAATTCAAAATAATATTAAAGCAAAATTTCAATTATCCATAGTTATAAGTTCAAAAGAATGACATATAATATTTTCTCATTAAATATACTTTAAAGTTGATTGCAAAAGAATGAAGTCCGCACAGTGATGAGTTTTTAGAAAAGTATTCTTAGAAAACATTCATTTGAGTAACTTAACTTGTTTTTTGAAAGAAAGCATGTAATTGGAAGAGACATTTTAATAAGTTTTCAAAAAATATTCTATTTTCTAATTTTCCATGGTTATTGAAAGTTGGATATAAAAAAAGATCAATTTTCATTTAAAATACCCACGGCCAAAATATAAAATAATTACATTTTTGATATTTCCTTTCATTGCCTCTTAGAATTAATTGAAAAGCTGTTATTTAATGATTATACTTGTTCGAACTCTTTTCATTATAATTTTTATCCAACCTTTCTTTTTCTATTCTTCACATATACGTGGAACAAATGTAGAATTCTCGTCTCGACTACAGTTACAGCGTAAGGAATAGTTGGTTGGATTTAATTATACATTTTCAGTCGATTTCGTTCCTTAATGATACAAAGAACAGCGGAACAACAATTTGCATTAAAACAACATCGCCTCCAAATCATACTTGCATAATTTGCCGACTATGGCTCCTGGTTTTAAGAACACCAAAGTCCCCGTGGGGCAACGAAAAAAAAATCTATGCATAAAAACGAATTACAAAAATACGCATTTTGCAACGTTCGAGTGAATTCGGTGGAATTATTCTAAAAGAGAAAAAAAAATGGTAAACCTGAAACGGTATTCGAAATTCGATCGTATTCTAATTATCTTAATGACAAAAAGCGAACATTGTCGAATATTAATTAATTGTATTGCTTGTTCCTGTGTAATTTTTGTTTGGTTTGTGAGATTTTTTTTTAATTCTTTGTTCCCCGAATCACTATTTAAGTAAAACTCTTGTAAATATTTTTTTTTTTAGTTTTCGAAATAGATTTGGTTATGCGTGGGTACAATTGATTTCTTTTATTATTATTACTTTGTTTTATTTTTTGGCAGCAGGGAAATAAGAAACGATAGAAAAGAAGTCATTGGCTTTGATGTGTTCTGATTAGATGGTGGCTTTAGAAATGGCTGGAAAAATCAAATTTCTTGTATTACTTTTGATGAGATGAAGATTGATTTTTTACGTGGCTTTGTTACGGTTAATGAAATTTCAGTTTTGAAGTAATGGGAGAAGAGGTTTTTGCATTCTACAGTTTTTAATTTTTCAAATGAAAGAAAATACAAAGATTTTAATTACATCTTTAACAGGAAATTTTTTAATTAGAAACTTTAGACTTAAAGAACTTTTTCAATGTGTTGATTTCTCTCTTTGATAAATTTGCAGTTAGTTAGATGGCATAAAAAGTGTGTGCCTTTAATTTTATATGAATTTCAAATCTGATATGTTCAATTGTTTTTCATTGATAGTTAAATTGCAAATATGTAATGGGATTGTTTCAAATGATGTAACTGTCCAGTTTTCATTTTTACACTAGCTGCGATTTCATTGGTTTCGATTTCACTTTTAAGATCATTGTTTTCGTCTGCTGTGTTCTATTTTCGATGCAACTTGTAGTTATAACTACTATTGATGTGTAGCTCTAGTGCGACGATAATTCAAACCTAACCTAACCCTTAAAGATAAAGCATTATTAAACTTAATCGGTTTTAACTCGATTAAATTTCAAGTATGCAAAGCAGTATCACACCGTCAGTACCTTCGTTAACTTCGGTTTAGATGATATTTCGTCTCAAGCAGAAAAATTAAGCGAAATTGCGGGACAGCAATTTGGGCTGATTCGCAACAGAGAAAAGGTTTAGTTTGACTGAAAGAAAAGTTTGTACATAACATTCGTTTCAGAAAAAAAGAGAAAGTACGCTATTATTCAAATATATTTTCAAAAGAACCAAAAAAAGAGAAAGATAAAGCATTAACTGTTGTCACTCACAACGTGAAGCATTAAAATTTTTATATTCAAAATATCTTATTAAACTTAAAATGTTAATGTAAAAAGAATTGAGACAAGTTTCAAAATTATTTTAGGGGCTATCATCGGTGTCATTAGATGACTAATAATTTGAGATAAATTACGTTCAAAACACATTAATTATTAATTATGTATATGTGAAGTAATTATAATACTTTACATAACATTTATATACTTTTTGAGTAAAATACTTTTGATTCATTGACGATTACTTACAAAGGAAACTTCCAATTAAAATAAAAACTTAAATCATTGAACATAAATAAACATTATTACATCATCATTAAACATTAAACATAAATAAGCATAAAAAGTTAAATAAACTACTCCGTGGTAATTGTACATAATTCATTTTCTATCTGAAAATGACCTAAATTTCGACATTGTTCTACATTGGAAACACAGTATGCAAATCCAATATAAACTTCCATTAATAAATATTAGTGACTTTATCTAATTTCCCGTGATTAGTCATTTTATGATAAACAGTAATACAAAGTCACAATATTCATATCTTTAATTCATAATTTCTATTCATTGAAGCGAGCTCACTATCGCTTTATCAACAACAAGCTCCCTTGAAAATGTGAAATAATCAACCATACGTGATGAAAATAATGACTAAATGTAAACGAAGAAACTCACGGTATGAGAAACTTCTCACACAAAAATTATCTTAACTTTTTTAACGTGTAAACCAATCCTTTCGAAGAAAAATTACTTATGTCATTTGTTATAGCACTGGACATCAGCCTTTGTTCATCAGTTTAAGGGGAATTGTTGGATGCGTACGTAATAATTGTTCGAACGAGAAGCTTGAGAAAACTAAATTTTAAAGAGGAATTAAACACGTTGCTGACTGGGAATTATAAGAAAACTAACGACGCATTTTATTACTCTTGACTAAACAATAAAGCATTACTGCGTCTTTTGAATCATGCATTGTTAATATGTTTGATGTGGTTAAATATAAGCCTCGTACTATAGTCTTATCTAGAAATATTGCTGATGGGAAGAAATATTTTTATGCTATTTTGTTGGTGAACGTAAACGTTTCACTTTGCTGAAGTATTTATGTTTCAAACATCAATCAACATTTGTATTCAATTTTTCAATCTGTTTTAACGATTGATAAACAAAACTATATATTTAAAAATGAATTAACAAGAACAGCAGGTATGAGACAACTATTTAAAATAATTTAATTGCAAATGTGTGTTATACACATATGTGTTAATACATATATGTTATACTTGTTGTTTGTTACTAAAATGTCTTATACGTTGAGGTATATTTTAATCTGTACTCGTCTCAGATATAAAAATAAATTTCAAGAAATAACTAATTGAAAATTTCATACCAGTTAAAACAAAGTGGCCAAGAGTTTTTGCGAATATCTTGTAACTGATTACGGCATTATCTATACCAATATACTTTTATAGTTCATTAATTGCGGTACTTTTTAGAAGTACTTTTTAACACATCTTACAGTATGCATACTTTTAGAACAACTCACTAAAATCCTCTACATACTTTTCAGACATTTCCTTCTGAAATCCACCGACAATTAACATTTTCCGAGTCAAAATAAAACTTGCTACTTTTTTTTCCTTGTCACCCACAACTTTATTTTGCACTTAAAAGAGGGGAGAATCAAACAAAAAAAAATGCAGCAAGGTATACTAACGAAGTTTACCTTTTTATACATAGCAGTACAGCAGTATCAAACAAAAAACAGTATAAAAAGGTGGAAACAATAGCCCCACCGGACCCAGGGCTCTAAAACCAAGTCTTTTGTTAGTCCGGTCAGTCCGGGAGCTTTGAAAAAAATTCTTTTGTCTGTCTCGCCCTCAGTTCTTTCGGAAGAGTCCATTATCAAATTAAGGTGCATTCTCTTTTTTGGGTATGTGCCGTGGACTATTTGTAGCTCTGCCTTTTGAAAGAACTGAAAAGTGCAGAAGTCTAAATGAGATTAGTCCATTAAGTATTTTGTTTAAAAAGAGAAAACGCAACCCAAAATTCCACTACTTGTGGAAAGGAATTTAAGAAGTATACTGATGAAAATTTTTTTGTGTGAACTATTAATTAGTCATTATAGTTGAAATGTTAGATTGATTTTAATACAATATTATGTATATTTACATGTTTATTGGATGTTTACAAACGTAATATTGTATAGTTTTCTGAACTAATAATCATCATTTTGCCGCCAATCACCTCTTTTGAATTAAGTATATTTTTTTAACGTTTGTAAGGGCCGTTTTTTTAGGGGTCCTAAGTGGACATTAAAAACTTAAAATCTAATTTTATCGTTTTCATATTTTTGTCACACATCACGTTCTTTAACTAATCTCTTTAATTATGTATGGCTAAATACATATTTTACAATAAGTTATTTTTACAATATTTTACAATTATTTTACAACACCTCACAATTATTTTACAATATACTTTGTTTTACAATACTTTATTTTACAATAAGTTTCTAAGAATACATCATAGAGATCTTAATAAAAGTATTAGAGTGGAGATCACGTGACCTATATATGCTAACGACGGGACGAGCCTGGATGCCGCCATCTTGAGTCCGAGACCAACTTTTTTAAGTGGAAATTGCTTAGAAAAAAAATAAATTTGATTCAAAAATTACAAAAATATTATAAAAATACTAGCTTCAGTTTGGAATCTGTTTAGTGACTGTTGTAAAAAGAAAAAAAATTGGTCCAACGCTGTTTGAAAAATATTCTCTCAAAACTAATAAGCGTATGTTGACTGTGTTATGTTTCTTAAATGTATATACTTCGCGCGTTGGCTGCAAGTTGCCAGTGTCGCCATCACAAAAAGAAAAAGAATGCTAGGCAAAAAATAAAATTTAATTCTAAAATTACAAAATAAATATTATAAAAATACTAGAAAAGCGTTTCAAGTTCTTTCAAAGTCACTAAAAATATTCCAAAATGCAGCTAGTATTTTTATGGTATTTTTTTAATATTTTAGAATTAATTAATTTCTTTTATAAGCTATTTCCACTTAAAAAAGTTGGTCTCGGACTCAAGATGGCGGCCCCCAGGCTCGTCCCGTCGTTAGCATAGATAGGTCACGTGATCTCCACTCTAATACTTTTATTAAGATCTCTATGGAATACATAGTTTTGGACGCCATCCAGTGAACTCGTATTTAATTACAACAATTGTTCAACTGAAAATATTCCAAACATTTTAGAGATTAACTTACATGTTAATTATAAAAAAAATATTCATGTTAGAACGCAGTTACAGGTTTAGGAGTTATTTAATTAATTCATTCTGTTTTATTTTTCATTTCATCAAGTTAAACCTAGTTGACAGAAGTTAATCAGCAATTCCACACACAATCTATCGATTTTCGCTTTGAAACAAAACCCTGTTGCCAATGGCGCTGACATGTATAGTAGGAACTAATCTAATCGAATAGAAGACAGTCCCCCAACGCGTCCCTCGAATTAATTAGTTCACGGTGGCATCACTGACCATGCCGCCCACGTCACAAAAACCAGTAATTGCATTCCCTCATTATCTGTTCTTCGGCAATTTTATTTTTTTATTCTTTTGTCCAAATGCTGTAATTAAACTCCTCAACTCGTCTCAACAGTCTCACAATCAGGCGTAGGACAACTCAACTCGAAGAATTTGCAGACGATTAACCGATGGAATGGCTTGAAACAAAGTTTAATTTCATACTGAAAACGTTCGAAAAATTTCATTAGCACAAAAGTTTTTTTTTTCTTATTGTGATGGAATTATTTTTTAAATTTTTCTTAGAGTATTAATTAAATAAAGTCAGGATCTTTGATTTCATTAGCTTTTCTATTTTAAAACGGGAAAGCTAGATAATAAAACTAGACAGTGGCCAATATATTTTTTTTTAATTTTTTGTATTATAAAATTTACAATAAAAAAAATGTGACTGTGAATATTGCGAATAAAGCACAAAAAAAAGATATAAACCATAAATTTGGTGTCCAAGTTCCTTGTTTCTGTAGATATCATAAGTTTTTAGAGAAAATAGCGCTTGCGTAAAGGGTAGCTGTCATAGCATTTTTTTTAACTTTTCAAAGTGTTGCTAAATTACGAAAACCTTACACCAAATTTAACTGAGTTCTAGGGTATAAATATCTATTATTGAGTGATAATTGGAAGTCGTGTGATGTTACACGCCTCAAGTTCTTCCTAGTGAATAATAATTAAAAACTTAAGTATGAAACATTTTGAAAATTTTGTGGAGTAATTATTATTAGATTTTATAAAATAACATGTCTACATGATTGCTTAAGTTTCCCCCCACAAAGAAAAATAGTTTTATAATTGATATATTGTGCGACATTAAAAAATTATTTTTCAATGTTTAAGAGAAACTAATAAAAGCTTATGCATAAAATTATATTTTCTGGAGTCTATTTTCCACAGAACAAAATGAATATGAAAGAAATCAATTATCACCAGATAACAGTTCATGTACCCAATAAAATCCACCAAACCACAGCAAAAGCCAAAACAGTTTTGAATCCCAAGAACAACTTCTCGTGCAGCAATAATCGATTTTTGTAACTAAAAAAATTAAATCTGTATCGTTCCAATCTTCTCCATCGTCAGTTTCTCTGACAAAGTGGTGAAATTGGAAGTGATGTAGACTTATTACCCGATCTAAGTAAGTCCATTACGTCCCTATCCCCTCAACGACTTTAACAACTCCCCTTCTCCCCTTTTTTTTCAATCGCCAAGAAGTCTTACTTCCTCAAATCTCTGTCGCCAAAAACATTTCATCGCTTAGGTTTGTAGAAGATGCAACTGAACTTTAAGCACCAAACGTTAGCGCTGGGTTTAAAGATTAGTTTTAAATGTACTTTTGTACCTTAGAAACAAGAGTTAGTGATTTTATTTTATTCGTACTTACGTTATATTTAAAAAAAAAACTAAAATCAGATTGGATAAAATACGACGCATTACTATGTTTAAAAATAAACGCTAATAGGAAAAAACGAAAACATTGGTGGTTCATTCAAATTTACCCAAAACCAAGAAATGTTATATCAAAACAGAAACAATCATAAAATATTCTGTTCAAGTATTTATCAGTTTTAAATACGTATTTGATCTTTATTTTTAGCCAATACCCATATGTAAAGCTATAACAATTATTAACAAATAATATATATCAACTGTTTTATATACTTATAGACCAATGGTAAGGCCAAGTTCTATCGTTTTTTATAACTCCTTAACGAGGATCGGTAACAAAATTTGCCTAACATTCATAGTGTTTATCTAAAACAAAATACAAGACTATTGTTTACTATAGTACTGAACTATTTATGTTGATTAAATCAGACTAAATAAATTTAACTGTTTAAATTCGTTTTTAACGCTTTTATTAGGGTATTAATGTGTTAATGGTATTTATAAAATACCACAACGTGTTCAAAGACATTTTGCTGATAACTTTGCGAGTTCTTTTTTAGTTTTTTTTTACTCTCTCTCTTGAAAGTTTTGTTCCTTGAGATTCATATAAGCTATTGAAACTCGTGTATAAAATGTGTTGTTTGCAAGAGAGAAACAAAATTTTTGAAAATCAACTCTCACCATTATAATCTCTTATTTTTTTTTTTAAATGAACCTTTACTTAACATCAGTAAATTGCTAGTTAAACCATTGTCATACCGTTTGAGAGAATTTTTGTGTCCTTAAAAAATAAAACTAAGGCTTGTATCAGCTCAGCTTTCACTGTGACAGAATTAAGAAAGCTACTCTAATAAATCTGTTGGAAAACTCAAATTAGATTATTGCTTTTTTAGAAATTTCTGGGGACTTTTTTAGTGCTGTAATTTGATATTAAGTGTAAGTATACGATGGTCCCTATAGCACATCATGTCTTATAAATATATATTTGCGTATTTAGATTCAATAATGCTTTGGCTTAAATGGTTTTATACACATTTAATGGTCTTACGTTTTTATCTTATTTGTTATTTAAACGTTGAATTCTGAAAGAAAATTATGGGCTTTTTTTCGACAAAGTTGTTTGTAATGTTTCTATGAACATATATTAGTGTATTAAAATAGTTGGCTTGCTCCAGGTGACATATGAAGAGTACACGGGAAGAACCGATTGATTTATTAGGCGGAAATTAGGCACAATTGTCTGCTTGGCGAACATTGGCGGCAGAAAACCGATTTCTCTCTTTCTTCTTCGCTTGGTCCAAGCGTCGGGATCGTCAATCGCCTGAATATTGGTAGCTAGGAACCACAGAGATAGTAGTTAGAGTATTAGGGTGGAAGATCACGTGACCTACAACACTGACTTCATTGAGGCTGGGAGCTCCCTGCGCGTCCCGTCGGTCGTTAGCATTAGAGGTCACGTGATCTGCCACTCTATTTTACTCTAACTATGATCTCTGTGGTAGGAACTGATTTCCTTACACAAGTTTAGGCGATCACTCGCTATCATCGCCAAAGTGGCCTGCTAAGGAAACTTTTCTACAAAATCAATCGGTTTTTCCCGTGTACTCTTCATATTTCTTTAAAGCTTTAATTCCTACCTTTGATCGGTCCCCGATTGATGTTCTGTTCCAAGTGACATTAATGCACTAATCGAGGCTCTATAAAGCATTTAGTTTCATTTTAGCACTTTTGTTTCCGCTCAAGTCCTTCAACATGACGATTCAATTGTATTTTTCTTGCAATGATTAGCATAATTATAATAGGCATAGGCTTTAAGCATAATTAATTATGCCGAATTGGTTATATTTGATAGACATTTCGAATTTTAAAAAATACGTTAAATCTACTTGACTGACCATCCTATTTAAAACTGTTAAATATTTAAACATTTGCGTATAAATTAAAAGGTTAATTTAGTTTAATTACAGCTTTTTCAAATTTGAAAGCATTTTAATAAATATATAAAGCTAGGACCAGAGAACTACATGAAGTTAACGTTGTTCATCTCGGTGGAACCCAATATCTTTGCCCCGGCTGAGTTGTCTGATTTTCTGGATGGGAAAATCTTAGGCAGGCATGTCATATGATTAGGTGGCATGTAAAATTTCCTTGGAGGGCCCATTTGGCTAGGGTTCTCTCGGCAAAATTAAATCTTGGCATACTTTTACATCCACAGAGAGCTTACAGATTCATTGTAATCTGGGCGTTAAAATTGGTAGCGAGAGTCGCCTATATGGTTCCACAAAGAAATGTCTTTCAGTTCCGGGAATAGGCCGAGTCTGTAAAAGGCTTGTCTGCCAATATTGCAGCCCCATTAGAGAAAAAAAAAGTTGTTCGTTTATTTTATAAGAGACGTGTCTTGGAACAAATGAGAAAAGCAAACACATACCATTGAATTTTATGCAATTAAAAGTTACATTTAGTTATGTTTTTATGATGATGGCTGTAGCAATCTACTTTTTCTATTTAAACATTTTTTTATTTGTAGATTAATTTGACAAGTAAAGGTCCTATTATAAATCTATTATTCGTGAGATACGTGGTTTAATGTTTTGCATAACTTACCGTTAATCTAACCAAACGTGATGCACAATAACCTAGCTTAACCTAACCTCCAACACTTCATTCACACAATGCATTTTACGATTTGTCTTGCAACATATTTTCTAATGTTGTATCCATCAAACCCCCCTCCCACTACAAGGAAACAATCGACAAGGCAATGAACTGACCATTTACCACCATTCTCGCAACCCTAATGCATTCAATTACAGCTATCCAAAGATGTTTTCTTTTTAAGCAAAATCATAATTGATACGGCCACACATAAGTCACTAGATTCAAAATGGTGTCAAATCCACAGAGGGATTTCCGTACCAACTTCTACTTTTACTAAAATGTAGAAAGTTTGAGGCTTGGTTGGAAATTCAACTATGGACTTACCCCTTTTTTATGTTTAGGTTTTTATGATTCACATATAAACGCATGCCAGATCGAAAATGCAAAGCGACCATAAATCAAATTATACCCATTCTTCAACGTTTGTTTCCCTCATCAACAAACGAATTGTAACACAATAATGGACAGGACTTTTCGAACATTACCGAAAAGTTCTATTTACGGATTCACGCTCGCCACGTATCGGGACATCACGTTCCTGACCTTCGATCTTGGGGTATCAGACGCCATTCCTGGATAATTACCACAAGGGGATAATTTATTCAGTGGGAGAGGACCATTACGAGGCAGTCTTAAAAACTTCCACGGCTTTCTTGTTGTAATGGGCTATTGGGCGGTTGACACAGGGCCGATTGACAGGCTCGGTAAACACGGGTGACAGCGGGCTAAGTGTAGGGTCTTCCTCGTTGATGAGAGCCAATTTATTTGTAATGGTAATTGCCGATGGCACAGAGTGGCAAAAGTCAGCGCTGGAGCTGTCTGTCTGTCTCTAGTGCTCTGGCAGATCAGAACCTCCTCCTTGTTTGAAGTTTTCAACTTTTGGAGCTGAGAGATTGGTACTGTAAGGGGAAATTTTGCTTTCCCAATGACTTGAAAAGGTAATGAAATAAGTTGTCGTGGTGAAAATGTGTTAATGGCGGACTGCACTGCAATGAAATAACTTACTTTCTTTCATTGATTAGTTTTGATAATTTGCACTTGCCAGCTTAACTATTCAATGCGTTAAAATTATGTTTATTGTTTAGTTCTTGAAGCGGTTTTGATGGGTATTTGTCACGTCATATAAGTAAGTGGATATCAAGCTTCTACTTAAAAAGTAATTATGTGTTTTTAAGGACTTGTCATTTATACGCATTTCAAAATATATTTGCCATATTAATTGCGTATAATTATTGGAGGTGGACTTTAAAACGACTTAAAGATAATTAAAAATTGGTACACTTACAGAATTTCAGCATTAATATTTATTTTTATTTTTGTGAAAAGAGTAATAAAGCTATATAGTGTTACGCATGAACACAATTTTAATTTAAACTCAATTATTAATGTAAAAAAAGGCATCGATTAAGTATATGTTGGTAGGTTTATTAATTACATACATTTAAGGAATGAAACTATATGCATAAAACGTTTTTCAAATAAATTCATTAATTTAAATTTGACATCTGAATTTTAAAATATCCTACAGAAACAGAAAGATAAATTCGAAGGCAAATAATTAAAGCACAAATGGTTCTTTTTCGTATGGCAACCAACAAAAATTCATATTTTAAAACTATTCCTTTACACTTACAAAAATAGAAAAAAATTATTTAAAATATAAATAAAGGCTTTAACGATTATAATTATTTTTTAAACTATTCGAGTAATTCTTAGTATTCATCAAAACGAAATTTATCCTCTTCAATACTTCAACAACTTCAAAAGCAAAATAACACAACAAATCGCATAGAACACAAGCAATATAATCAAAAAACAGCTTCAGAGTATGAAAACCAACAAACAAAACCGTAATTTCACATCAAAAAAAAAAAAAAAAACGGAGGACAGCTTTAATCGCAGGTTTCGGGGTAAATGAAGCCAAAAGTGTATTTGGGGATGATACACCCTGCAATTAAACACCGGTGCATTTGGGGTATAGCCGAAAAGCATCTCAAAAACACCAAGACATGGTGCAACCTACATTTCATGGGGATGGGATGTTTCTACAAATGTTTTAATTGCTGTTTTTACGCCAGATGTCAGTGGGGTCGGAGTAAAAATTGAAAGGGATTAAATGGAGGTTATGGTGCGGAAGGTTTTAGGCAGAACCAATGCTCAGCTATTTACCAATGGGATGTTGCAGATGATGTAAAGATCTTGTTTTCATTTGTTTTTCTTTGCTGCTATTTGATTGGTTGCTTAGGTTTTACGCTCTCAAAATGATCGATATAGATAAAAAGAACCTTTTCTTTCGATGCAAGTTTTCTTTGACAAATGTTTTGAAAAACCAACGGCACAGCAAGAAGTTGGCATTTAAAATATTAAATAAGTAAAATACTCTTAGAAAACTTATTTTCGAATACTAAAATAAAAGTAATTCCAGACAAAATTATAAATTCTTCATTATATTAAAGAAAATTAAGTGGAGTAAATGTAACCAATCGTTTCAGGGCATTTGATACTCCTTGCAATTAAACACCTTTGCTTTTGAAGTATTTATGAACCAAATCATCTGCAAAAGCAACAAGACACAGAACGATCAGCATTTCATCAGGTTGAGATGTTTCTACAAATGTCTTTTGCTGGTTTTAAGCAATGGGTTTGTCATTCAAACTTAGATTTGATTAATGTTATCTGGTGTATTATTTTAATTCTAAAATTAATTTTAGTCAAAAATTAAAAATATCTATTATTGATAATATTATTATATGCGTATACTTTTTTTTCATTGGGTTTTAAAACTCTTTACAGAAAAAACCCTTTTAAAATACCAAAAATTCATCAGCTTTTTAGAAGAAAATTGATTTGAAAAGATGTATATCTCAGATTGAGATCAAATGGTGTTTCTTTTGGCAAAGATATAAGCAATGACAGATTTAGACGTTTCACAATAACGTATAACAATGTTAGGATTAGGACTTTCTTTCCCGTTTTTCTCACCAGAGTGCAATTAAGGTAGACCCGTACCTTGAAATCGAGGAAAAGCAATAAACAGAAATTATTTTTTTCCATAAAACAATGGTAGACATTATGCCTTACCATTACCAGATTTCAAAATTCTACGAGTTTAAAAAGCTAACCAATTTTGCAGTTAAAAAACCATTATCTTCAAAATTTCTATAATTGATACTATGTTACAATACTTATCTCAATTATTTTTTCATTTCGTCACAAATTAAAAAGTCTAAGGCTTTTTTTTTATTAATTTACCTAGAGTCCAAATTCTTTTTGTAATGCACTTAGCATATTCAGCTGAACCAAAAATGGTGAGTGATTTGGAATAAGTAGTCTTGTATTTTACAAAAAGCCTTTTTAAATTGAAAATTCAATTTTTTTTCGACAAATTTCTTAACGTAATATGCATACATTTTTAAAAATAAAATTAGTATATAATTTATTAAAACTCGGCGTGTTTTTGTTACCATTACTAATTGTGAAATAATAAAAAAAAATTAAGTTGTAATTTAAAATGAAAAAATAGAAGTCGGCTTTTAAAAACACTTAAAAATTACTTAAATTGTTTTAAAAAGTACAAAAATTATCTGTTATAATAATTTTTTACATTATAATGATTATACTAATATAGTCGAAATGTATAACGAGTTTTACAATTTTAGCACCAAAATTTAAAAATATATTTATCCTACTGGTCTACCTTAATAATATTTTTTTAATTATTCACAAATGTACTTGTAATACGAGTTTAACGTACTCTCTTTCTACTTTTGTGAATGTCTAGTTTTCCTTATTTTTCTGTAACATAAATAAATGCATACTTCATAAACATATTTATTCCTGTATCATAATTCTGAAGGAATTTTAGTTCTTCATAATCTTAGTTGTTTAAGAAATGCATTCATTTTTTAAAGTCGTATCGATTATCTCGTGTTTTCAATATCAATATCTATGCAAAAAACAACAACTTGTTTTGGGAGATAATTTTAAAATTGTTATTTTTAGCCGTTGTGAATCCGTTTCTGATTTGGCTTTGCTTTCCTTTCAAGTTATAAATATACCTCCCTCTTCATAAATGTAAATAAAAACACTAATGTTGTGCCTCTAAGGCATAAAATCTTGAAACTAGAATGTTATAAACATAATAAAAAAATGTAATGTTTACAATATTTTGAGGGCTAACAATACAAGTCCACAAAAAGCTTTTTTTTTGCTGCAGAGGTTTAAGTAGTTAAAGCTTTATAACAAAATTAACTCTTTAAATTTATTTAATTGCTTCTGTCTAGCAGATATTATGTGAACTACGAGACTTTTTCATTATTGAACTAAAACTCTACATAGTCAAAGCATGCAATCGCGCTGCTAACTCAAAAATGAGCTTGGTTCCTTTTTATTCTGAACCCTCCATTTTATAATAGCACATTCAACAGAATGTGTATAATAATGCATCGATAATTATTTTTTGTTTCATATTTCTGTTTAAAAAAATAGTGAAATAAATAAACATTACGTTTAAAACATACATATACTAAGTTCCTATACTTAAGTTTGTAATAAAAAACTATTTTGGATAAATATTTCCATTATATAAACAGCTCAACTTTTTGTGTGTGAATGGTGCTAACAATGTTTCCAAACATAAGAAATGTTTCTGAATGTTTGAAATGTATTTCGAGTAATTTTATCAATACAAAAACTTTTTTATACATATAAAAACCATCTATTAGATAGAAATATTTTCTTAGTGTTCAAACATGAAAAAAAATTGAAATTCTAGTTTTTTTTTACTAAGTTTATAATATCATACGTATCCGGGAGCTGTGCATAAAAATGATTACACTTTGGATCTCGCGTATTTATTTACCAGTAGAATGCGTTCCCCACAATTATTCATATTTTTTCAGTGCCAAATTATTTTAAAAAATGGACTATCACTTATTGTTTTTTAATATAAGATTAACAATATAACATAACAATGTACACAACACAACTTGGTACGATAACGAAAATTGGAATTCTCCTTCGTTAATGTATGGTGAATATTGCTTTAAATTTGCAAAAGTTGGTTTCCATTATATGTCTGTTGGCCTAAAAGTTGCTCATGTATTATTCAGAATTATGCAGTGCTTTAAAAAGACCAAAACTGCCGGATCGTTGTGCGACTGAAGCGTACCTAGCTGGAAATCAGTATTATGAACTAACACCTTCATATTCAGAAAATATCCACAACTTTTGCGCAAGATATATGAAGGCAAAGTTAATTTTCGCGCAAACAGTTTTGTTTTGTAAAAATCGAAATGTTTCACTAGACAAAGATCAGAACATCAGAATATTTTTAGGAGAAACTTGTAAATTTTTACACAATAAAACTATTTGCTTCAACAATCCCGTTATCTTCATATTCAGACAATGTTCACAACTTAGCGCATAATACATAAAGATTCTTGAATACAAAGTTGATTATTTTTGCAAAAAGTTTTATTGTGTATGTAAAATTGAAATGTTTCACAGGACAAAGATCCCGCTTCATCAGAATATTCTGAAATTTTTAATCAGAAAAACTCATAAGCAATTTTAAATTCAGAGAAAATCCACAACTTTTCACAAATAGCTGCCGACCTATAAATGGTCCGTGCAGTCAAAAATGTCCGACGAATAACACCCCGTGTAAGCGAATGCTCATTAAATATCCTTCAAAGTAACAACGCTGCGTACGATGTCACCCTTAACGGTTGCGTTGGGTGCCTATTCAGGTGTTGGCTCGTCACTTGACTGTGGTTCTAAAATACGACGCCCGTCGCCAATAGCCCTCGTGTAGCTCTAGTGCGACGATTATCCAAAACCTAACCTAACCACAAATTTTCATAAGATACTTGAAGATGACGTTATTACTTGACGCAATTGGTTTTATTGTGAAAAAAATTTTGTTTCGCAGGACGAAGATGCTCTTCATCGGAATATTTTGAAGGGAAACGTAATTTTTTTTTTTACATTAAACAATTTGCGCCAAGAATCAACGCTTATATCCATATATAGTATCCTTATACAACACCGTCATGTATAGAAATTCAAACGATTTTTGTGGAATGCCCCACTACGGAACCGTCTCCAGTTTCGCGGATCGGGTGAACAGACAGATTAGCCTCTCCCGCGCAAAGGAAAAGTCCATCATCCAGACTGAGTAGTTATTAGAGATCGCCGCGTAAGGTATCCCAGAGCTTTTTTCCCTTTGCAATTAAATCTCGAGGCCCTAGAAATTAGCCCTACTTACCTTTATTTTTTTATCTCTTCTCTGGTTTCCACTTCCCTTTATATTGCCACGTGCTATGTTAGGGGCGAAATTACGTAGCTCGGGAAATTACCTTACTTTAATTATTATTTCCAAGTATAAGAAAAAACACCTTCTAGATGGGAGTGCTTTCAATGGTTCTTAGCTTGGTATGGATTTTTTTTTGTAGGTGAGTTCTTGTTTCTGTCATTTGCGTGGAATGTCGAGGAATACGTAATAAGGGTTGCTGTGCTTAAATTAAATTGTTTTTTCTTCAGCGGAAGAATGTTATTCACTTGATGCTTTTAATGCAATGGTAATTAGATTTAATGCTGATTGGGAAGAAAGGGAATTTAATGAAATGCAATCTTGTAAACTGTGATATTCCATTTAAGTGTCTTCTACTCGAGACTAAATGCTTGTTATTTCAATTAGAATCCTCACTCCCACCCTAAAAAGAAACAGTATAGTGTTACTTAAAATAAACAATAAATTTTCGATACTAGGCCTATCCCTGTTTGAAATCTTAGCACCCACATCTTCATAGACAACAACAGCGAAACACCCCATTATGTCATGATCCAAATCTCAATAAGCTCCAACGATGGTTTGATTCGAATTGCTTACTTAACTAGTGTGGTTCAAATCCATTCGCACACACTTCGAGATACGCTTCCTATAGAGTATGAATGTCATAAAAATTTTCAACAATCTTAGTTCTAAGTTTTCTAATTAGTGTTTGTTTGATACTAAATTCAATCTAGAGTTATTTGACATTTACCCAAAGAGTATTAAATAGACTTTGAGGCCATGTCGCTAAATTTTTTAAAGTGGTCTTTTCACGTACACTCTAAAAACAAACGAGCGATTTTAACTCAGTCTGAGTTAATTTTCGCATTTCCAGTCTTGAAAATGCACTTCCCCGGAAGAAGTGGATCCTTTGTGTTAAACCTCCGACAGGATCACTCCAAACGTGTGATTTTAACTCAGTCTGAGTAAATATTCACTCCGTTCCAGTGTCGAAAATGCACTTCTCCTACTGGAGTGGATTTCACTCTTTTTTTTTTAAGAGTGTATATCAAAAATAAAGGATTTAATTATTTATTTCTAATATATAAAGCTTTCGGATATTGAATTTGCGCTTCTCGGCATCATTTCCTATTCAACAATGTTGCCCCTTAAGGGGAAAGCATTAATGGCAAATAGAAGTCACTGAAGTGACGTATAAAGTATTATAAATCGTTAAAATCCCAGTGTGGCCTATGTAGAGATAAACAAAGCCCTCCCCCTCACCTATTCGTATCGAGGTCTAATATCAGCTTCACGCGCACCCAACGATGGATAGTGGCCGGGTCAATTTCTGTAGCTCCAGAAAGGGTTTAACCCTCACGCTTACTTCATTTTTAACGCAATTTCCAAGGCTCCCAAACGCAAAAAACATCCTATTATATGTGGTCTGCCAATCCCTATCCGAAGGGTCAGTCCATTTCCAAAATGGTCTTTCTTTGCCAAAGGTCAAGATGGTGTTGCGTATGTGGACCGATATTGCTCCTTGGGAGCTGGAGGTAAACAAAGGTCAGTTTAATAGCAAGACGGATGGGACATGATTAACGTTTAAAAGGAAACTGGCAAAAAAGGGTACTGTCCATTCAAATACCAAAAAAAAAAAAAAATGTGTACAATATTCTATACCATAATGAAAACGGAATGTTATCATCATAGTGTAGATTACAAGAATATAATGAAGAATAGTTATTGATACGCAACACATATAAAACTTGAGGGAAAATAAGATGCACACTAATTACTGACCCCCGGGTAAGTCGTTATGTATCTGCAAAATTTCGTGCATGAAATAACGTTATTAATTCGTCTTTCAATAAGTTTTTTTAAACAAATCATCAAAATGTAAAATATAATTTGTGTATGTGAAAGTTCCCGTTACCTAAGTGCATTCACCTTTTTATCATTGCATAAATACTTAGTAATGTGTATGTTTTATTTTCTTTCTAAACAATAAATTTATATAAAACATGTAAAAAAATTAAAAATTTTATTCATTTATGAATAACACCTTCATTTCCAAATAAAAATGTAAATCTTGTTTCAAATTCAAAAGCTTTCAAATTTTTTATTTCGTATAACTTGATTGTACTATTGTCTTTTTACTCTTACTTTTACTAAGTGTTACATTTTGTTCATTTAGGCATGCATAATCACAAAGCTTATTTTAACACGAAAAAATTGTCTTGGTAATAATCATTCACGAGTTTATCTATGCCACTATCGAAATTCAAGATATAGAGAATTTCCTAAAGTACACCAAGTAAGTTACAGAACATTAGCAAGATCGAAATAAATTATAAGTAAAACTTTCACTGCAAAACTTTTTTTCGCTTTTGATAGCCATTTGCATTGAATTATCATAATATGAAATCAATGTGAAATAGCACTTCTTAAGATATGTCATGGTAACAGAGCACGGCTTTATACTTGGTTAAAATATGGCTTTCCCTCAAGCAATTTTCAACACAGTCCTGTTAAAAATCATCATCATCCGAACACAGTATTTAAGATAAACACCAAAAAACCTCATAAAAACAAAAGAAATAATCCTTTATATAACAAATACAATTTAGACCACACAAGAAAAAAAAAGCAGCCAAATAAAACTATCTCTCGAAATAAATATTGATAAATAAAAAAATAATCCGTCTACTTCTGTGTGGCTTCTGAGCCCATTGATTCGTATAAAAAGCTTCCAAAAAGGCCGTGGGAAGAGTCTGGAGCAAAAGAAAGATCAACTCTGGGGTGGATTGATTGCGAAAACACGGATAAAATCGAGTCGATTGTCTTTCCCTTTTTATCACAGATTTTTAGCGAGGACATCTTGTGGGTGGATTTGCCAAAGCTGCAACTCGTTAATAGACAGTGAATACAGTTGTGGTATTTATTATATAAATCTCTAAATGTAAAAAGAGTCAAGGATGATTTACGTCCAGGATTTTTTTTTCAATAAAATTATGAAGGAAGAAGTGTGGTGGAAAAAGGTTCAATGAATTTGACCACTTTTTATGTATATTAATTTACATAAGATAATCTATTTGTAATTTGTTTCCTTTTCTTCTACAGATAACAAAATGACAATCACAACTTGTTGAGTTTAATTTAGTAAAATCGGCAAGTTTAAAAATTCATCGACTGATGGAAATCAATTGACACCACAACATTCAGTCAGCAACAAAAGAACCTTCTTTTGCCATGCTTGGAATTTAATAGAGACCCAAAACTCCATTGCTCCATTAAACCACTATTTCAATTATTCATTGATCTATTAAAATTTAGGATCAATTTTACATGATTTGAAATTAAACCACTGATTAGGATCGTATGAAAATCAGGCCATGTTAAAAAATGCATTTGTTATTGCGAAAGTAACTGAAATTGGTCGATAAGCAAGACCGTCCCATACCATTCTAAAATTTTAATAATTAATGGGGTAGACTGCATTAATGGTTTGTACCTCGTATTTAAAATTAGCTATGCGAAAGTTTTAAAGTAATGTGTTATTAATTAGTTGCAAAAAATTAAAGCATTTTTTACAGAAAACTTTAAATATACCAATTATGAATCGGATAAAAAGAACAGTATCATAATTAAAGAGCCAACAGACTACACCAGACATCACAATACGAGAAAGTAAAAGTTGATTGCATCCAAATAAAACAAAAGTCCAAAATCCCAAAGTAGCCATCAAATAAAGCCGAAATTGGACACCGATACGGTTGAAGTATCGGAATCTGGCAATTAAGGCACGTAATGTCCCGGAAGTGACGTACGTGGCTTGCATAGGGCGGTAAGGCGATCGCAAAACCAACTTCCTCCCGGGGCCCCAAGTGTCCCACTAAGGGATTATTACCTGCTTTCATTAACTAGGGGATTAAAGTTACCTAAAATTGGCTGATTAGGAAAAAAGTGTACAAGGACCTTTCTCATCTTAATCGGAGGTTGTGAACAAGACTACACTCCTTGCCAACCTAAGTTGGGTAAATAGAAATGTGCTATGGAGATGATATCCATCCGCGCATGTAAAAAGTTCCATAAATTATTTGTGAATTCATCCAGAAAACTTGTTTAAAACATTAATTTCGTTTAAGGTCTAACAGATTTGAATATTATTTGAGAAAATATGGCAATTTTATCAGAATGAAAAGTGTATTTTGATTGAATTGTATTAAGATAATTTTGTATGTAAATATTACCTTACAAGAGTTTCCAACTAACGGACCAAGCGAGCTTTTCCTTTTCTTTTTTACTCTTTGTTTTTACCCAAGTTAGGTTGGCACGGAGTGTGATTCGGATATTAATATGGATCTATCGAGATAGATTTAATTGTAAACAAAATTCATCTAATTAAATTATGTTTTAATTACGACAGCGCGTCAACCAGGTCTTGTGTTTGATAGACATGCTACTTAATTGAGAGATTGGGAAGCATTTTGTAATTCTATTCCGCCGAGAAACCCTCTTTTTGTAATATAAAATTCAGTTTCAAATTATTTTATGATTTCAAGAATTAAAAACTTACAATACAATTTCGTTCATTGAAACTTCATTTTGCATTACAGTTGTTTTGATAAAACTTGTAAAAACGAATATAATGTGGATAAAATTTTTTAACTTTTTCAATTAATATCTTTATTTTTTTAATTTAATAATCACATAGTTATCAGACAAAATTATTTGTCATATATTTGTGAATGAACAAAATTGAAGAGTACACGGGAAAACCGATTGATTTTGTAGAGAAGTTTCCTTAGCAGGCCACTTTGGCGATGATAGCGAGTGATCGCCTAAACTTGTGTAAGGAAATCAGTTCCTACCACAGAGATCATAGTTAGAGTAATAGAGGGCAGATCACTTGAACTCCAATGCTAACGACGGGACGCGCAAGGAGCTCCCAGAAGAGCCCCAATGAAGTCAGTGTTGTAGGTCACGTGATCTTCCACTCTAATACTGTAACTACTATCTCTGTAGTTCCTAGCTACCAAGATTCAGGCGATTGACGATCCCGACGCTTGGACCAGCGAAGAAGAAAGAGAGAAACCGGTTTTCTGTTTCCAATGTTCGCCAAGCAGACAATTGCGGGCGTCCGCCTATTAAATCAATCGGTTCTTCCCTTGTACTCTTCAATTGAGATTATATGAGTTGTATCCCCAAACTTAACTCTTTTGCATTGCATATCGTCTCATTTCAATGAAAATTATTTTCTTTTCAATGAATTAGTTAAGCACTTATTTATATGCAAGTATTTTAAAATACTTTGTCAATAATGGGTTACATCACGGGTTTTTCGAATCTTTATTTAACACTGACCATGGACGCTGTTTTTTTTAATCCCTTGAGTAAATAATTGAAAAATTTCAAACGCTCGATTTTCTGGAATGGTCACCTAGATCAACCGAAAACCTAAATTTGCTTATGGTGTTAATAACCCTTCAACATAGTCTACCATTAATAGGTGTACAGTGATTAATGAATGTCCTAACATTGTAAAAAAAATACATAAAGCTTGTACATATATCCCTCCATCACCTGTTCCAGCAACTATTTTATTCAGAAATAAATTTACCCTAATACTGTTTCGGAAACTCCCAATTAAGTGAATTATCGCTTCTACTTCGACAGTCCACTATTTAAACATGTCTTATCGACAGAAGAATCAGCTAATTAATCGAGACTGCTTTCCAATTGCCAAGTCAACACTTGTATTAATCTATAGCAAATGAATTATGTCTTAATAACATTTTTTGATTACTTTGAGTCCAGAAGTATTGGATTTACGACAATTAATTCTGTGCCTCATCATAAAATGGGCAGTTGTCCAATGTTTTAATTTTGAAGTTTCAAAAGCCCTTATTCTTCAGAGGGAAGAAATTACAATTACAATGATTGAAGAATATAATTGCTGCATGACACATTAATTGAATCACAATTATTTATTAACAGGTGCCAGTTTAAATTTGATTTGCATTGGCGTTGTGATTGTGCTTGTGCAAAATTGCTATAATTATGTCTTTGTGTTCATCTACTGTTAAAATACTTAGTACAATGTAACTATAACTTTATACAATAGCGATGGGGAAATGACTCAATTAATCTATCTATCATAAAGTAATTAAGCAAGTAATTCGTTAATCCGCATGGGCCTTCGAAAAGAGAAAAATAAGTATGTTTGCATGACTTGTAACCATTCTATGCTGTTGTAATAAAAGAAAAGTGAACAGGAATCTTTAAAAATGGTACAAAACACGATATTTCATAAAAAGATATATACTTTTTAGATTCTAAGAAAATGTGGGGAGAAACCTGTTTATAAATAATATCGTACGTCTATAACACCTTATAAATTTAAAGATCGAAAATTTTAATTGTCTCTCGTCGGTTAATATTGTTTTACTTTTAAAAACTATTCAAATGAACTTATGAAATGAGGATATAAAAGCTATTCTAATGAACCAGTAAAGTGATGATATATACCGTATTGCTTGACATCAGAAACAAGGATGAATGATCTTCAGAAGCGACACAGATCTTACACCTAAACAAACAAAAGGAAATCGGGAGTAATTACTCCTCGAGAAGACTCATCAACGAGCTGCAGAACTATTTCATGACCTCTCTCGCAGGGACGTAACTTCTGACACCCCTTTGACAAAAGAGCTTCACGTCCCTACCTCTAGAGAAGCTCGAGCTCAGAGGACGTCCACCACACCAGGGGTCTCCAAATTTCCGCCGGCGAGATTGTTGGGTTTATTTGAAGGAATTACAGGTGCCTGAAAGTTATAACTATGTACTTGTACAGGAACCTATTGCTTAAAGCTCAAATCGAAGGGTTTAAGACACACACGCCAAAGCGAAGTTTGAAACCACTTTAGAAGTAACTACCAACGGTCATACCACTCGAAAAACGCGCTTCCTGCAATACATTGTCTGGCAGTGAAAAGTTTGCATCTTCTTATAGAACAGACATCCTTCATGTATCATGCGTAAGGTTGTGTATATTATCTGAATACGATTTTTTTTATTTGAGAGTTTTAAGTCTTTTTTTAAAAAATAATTATAATGGGATCCATTGCTTAGGCTTATTACGAACGATTATTACATCCGTATCCTTAGCAGGATTCGAAATCAGACCTGGCAAAGAAAAAGATTTGGAGCCCCCTGGACCAACATACTCTCACCTTTCTAATCATCTTTATTTTTGGCCATTATTTCTTATTCACCAACCGCGATCTTTTTGTCACCCTGGTCCTAATGACGGATGGTCCATCTTTCGATGGTGTTGCCACCCCCGTAATGAAAATGAATGAATATCCGCGGATACTTTGTCTCCAGCACACCCCTCCAGTGGTGACATCCGGAGGGTATAAAGGATGGCCCACAAGTGGTGGGCATTTTTCATGCGAGATAGGGCACTATGATGCAGGTTAAATAAGATGAAAATATTTGGCAAGAAAAAATGTAGCCTTTTGAAAGTCGCCAAGCCCTCTTTTATGCACCCCAACAAAGCGATATGCCTTATAACGTAAGTGGTGTAAACCACATAATTTAAATCTTTAAAAAAAGGCTATTATAACTCAAATAATGATAGTTTCTGATGATGGAGGTTATAATGAAAAATCTGTTTCAATACGAGGTCTAAATATTTTCCCCAATGGGTATGTCTGAGTTGTAACAGAATGAAAATAAATTACTTTCTCGAGTCTCGGTTGTTGAATCAAAATCACGCGGGAACAGAACACCATTCGCGGAGCGCCGATGGAAGGAAATATAGGAAGGAAATTCGGAAGAAATAACCTGACCTGAAACAAGCCCAATTGAAAAGTTTAAATATTTACTTATGAACTTTATTGAATGAAACATAGTGCCAAATCATTCGCCAAGTTGTTTGTTTGGGTGTATACAGACAACTATTTTGGCTTCATTTGGTAAACCACTTTTTGCATTGGTTTTCAACTCACAGCATCTCCATCTTATATGATCTCCATGGATAGAACGCCAAACTCCTTGGAATGGGTGTTTAATTTATTCCTTGTGGAAAGCGAATGAAGCTCCTGGATAAGTCTGATGATCAGCCATTTATCATCGTCGGGTTGACGCGTAATCTGCTTCCCAAAAACGCCTTTACCGAAATAATTAAGACGTGTTTTGCTGTAATGGAGAGAGGATGACACGCCTTCGTTTAATGAAGGTTGGTTATGGGTTTGGTAATGCATATGGTAACTGTGTTTAACCTATCACTCAGTTTTAGCTTTCAAAATTATGATTGTTTTAATGTTTAACTTTTTATTTCAGCCTTGACTTCATAATTAATGTACAAAGTAACAAAAGCAAAGTGCCATTTATCATTTTTGAATAGGATTTTTTTCCCCACAATTCCTGCAAAAAAAACAAATGCAAAAGCTAAATTTAACTCAAGCGCAATTAAATGTTGTGCAAGAAATACTGAGAACTAATATAAATTTTTATAATTATAGACTGCTAAAATTTCTAAAACACCTTCAATCTACGTTTCCGTGGTAGTAGACCTAAAAGACAACTAATTCCTACCAAACACAGCAACTGAATAATTAGCGAAACACGATGAACATCTTCGTTTTGTATAACTGGCCAACAAAAGCCTCCATTTATCATCAGGTTGAAGTCACCCCAAATAATGAGTTGTTAAAAAGACATTTGTTATATCTGGGCCGACTCAATTAAAGAATTAGAGGATTTGTTAAAATGTAATTATGTCGACAATTTTCTGAATTCTCGGTTAAGACACATGGTGGAAATTAAGAGAAGCTTGCTGTATTTTTTGAGATTCTCCTCTGGTGGTTCTTTTTCTATTAAGTTACAAAATTAAAATTATATCCGAATGTTATGTGAAAGTTTCATTTGAGTAATAATTTGAATGAGTTTTGGATAAAAGCTTGTTTTTTTTGCTTATCTTAATCCACGACACTTTTTTTGTTTTCAACCATTATTATTATGAGGTCTTAATTAATATAGTTAGTCAATAGTTCTGTCTCGATTTTTAATTTTAAGGACAGAATTTTACAATTTTACTGCCGTATCGTGCTTAACTTAACATGGAAACAATTCTCAGCGGATTAAAAAATGTTATTATGGTCAATTCATCATGTTAGACAAACACCAATTCAATCTCCAAATAATATTATTGCGGACAGATAGGTAATTAATCATTAGATTAATTATCAGTATGCCCATCTTATTTCTACAAATCTGAAGAAAAGAAATTAAAAGACAATCTCACAAGAAAAGCGTGATCCTATCCCACGCTCATCCCATGTACGGAGCCCAGCCTTTTCTCCATTGGAAAGGGCATATAATAAGGCAGTAGAAGCAATTAAAAGCAATTATTTCCCGATCAGGAACGTGCAGTGATTCTTTTGCACCGCAGACAGGCTAATTAGAGATCATTTGCGGATGCGTCTGGGGGGCGGCAATAAACACTACAGTGCTAGAAACTAGCGCTGGTGATTATTCCTCAAGCTCGGCTCGCGCGATAATTACAGGCGAAAGAGGGCCTTCGTTCCCAGGTGCAACCTTTTGCCGGAGAAATTCCAATCATGATGAGATTTCCATTCATTTCTTTTTCTCTGTCTCTCGTTTGCTATCATTTTGATTAAGAAGCTGCCTAATTAAGGTTTCCATCCTACCCAAGGTTGAGGAGTCAAGTTATCGCAGTTTGGTTCGGGCCCCGCCCCGCAATTAAGGTGTCAATCGCATTTCTCAGAATGCCCGGCCACCATCCATTCTATAGAACGCCTCCCCTTTTATAAGAAAGAGATCCCCCCCCCCTCCATTTGTTCAACCTCGATTATGACCCTTAATCGGCACGGGGGCCCACAAAAAGTTTATCAAACATGAAGGTGTCCTCATGAAAGTCTATCAGATAGGCGTTAAAAACTTCACAAAGCGTTGAAAAAAACTTCTTTTTTTTTTCGGACATGGTAGCTTTACAAAGGTAAATTGTATAAAGCATTAAAGTGTGCTAGTGAAAGTTCATTGATAATATTTTTTTTACATAAAATTAGCAAGAAACATTAAGTTTTGATTTAAAATTACCTTCAAATGCACTCTCAAAAATGAATGCTCAAAAACGACGAAATTTTCCTTAATTTTGACGATTCCGTTTACTGGCAAATGCTCCGAGTTTTCGTTTCCACAAAGTGAGGAAATTTGAATCGTCATTTTTATGAGGATTTGAATGTCGTCCAATCTAAAGAAATATTTTGTCATTTTTGAGCATGTGAGTACAACAATGAGGTTCAGTTTCCCCAAAATCAAAATACAGATTCGACAAATCACGATCGTAAAAATGAGGATTCGCGTTTACTCAAAAGTCACGTGATAGTTTGACGAAACAATCCTCGTGAATGAGGATTCATGAATCCTCGTCTTGAGGATTCATGAATCGTCAAAAATGAATATGTTAATTCCGAGAGTGTGGGATAACTTCGGCCAAAGCTTTTCGTGCTCGGAAGGATCAGGGGCTTGGGGAACTCAACCAACTTGATCTAACCTACTAATGGTGAACCCGAGTCGACAACATGCACTATAAAAAAGGCTGATTTTTTAAAAAGAAAATAAACTGTCGGTTGGGGTTCCAGAAAAATGCAGTATAATTTGCTGAGAACATCTGTTTACTTTATACGAATAATTTGTGATTTGAAAATTGAAAACAAAATTCTACCTACCTATGCGGGAATTCCCCCCCCCCCCCAATTACCACAATAAAAGGCAGGGATAATGACCACAATATAAACAAGGAATAATTGAAAGCCGAACTCGGGTCCGAACAACGGATACCCATTTATATTCAGTCCAATGCTCTCCCAACTGTGCTCCTTCTGCACGCAGAGTTACAATATACAGTTAAAAAGTTGCTCGCATGCAGTATTAGTACTCTTTATGTAGTTCACGACAGAAGATAACTGCAATTACCATAAACAGAATTTTTTTTTTTACAGAAAGTAACTATTTAAAGAAAATAACAGCATTTTCTGCGAATTAGCATTTTTTCCTGTAATTTATTTTTAAAAAAATACTACCTGGGAGTCAGAAATGCTAACTACTCCACTTCATCGGCCAACTAAATGTGTGAAAAATTATTAAGGTTTTAAAATCAAATGAAACTTTAAAATAAATATAAATTATGTGCGTTGTAAGAAAAGCTAACATAACAATTGCCTTCAAATAACATTTTCACAGAGAATTAAACACCACATAACAAGATACCAATCACCCCTTTCTTTAACACCCGCCATCAAAGAAGAAACAGACGCAATCCGCAAAATAAAATGGATGACGCGAGAGCAAGACCATGTAAACACTCTTCTCTCTCGTTCGAACGGGAAAAAGTGATAAATTCATCCCGCTGCCATTAATCTTCGTAATATTTAATATGGCCGTCCAGAAACCGGTCCCAAGTTCGAGGCGTGTATGTTTTACCGCGTGTAAAGCGCGGACGTGCAATCCAGCCCTTAGTATTCACTTCGAACACGCTTTATTTGGCGATTTTTTTTTTATGTTTCTTTATAGTTTTTTGTGTTTATAAGCCCGGGGCGATTTTTTCTGTCGGGGATTTCTTTTGATCACTTTGCTCTTGAGCCTCAGTGACCCGTATGTCGGTCTGGTTCGGGAGCGATACCGTTTTTGTGTGACGGATTTGGATTTTTGTTTTATTTTTATTCGTGATTAAATGGGTATGGTAGTCGAATGGTTATGTCCGTGTAATAAACATGTTTTATTGGCTGATGATATTTTTTGGTGATTGTCTTAGGAATTTTTGGAATTTTACTTACATGAGAATTGGTATTGTAGTTGACAAACAAATTTTATTGACTTTTTGAGGATTTGGCAATTTTATAAATAATAAGCATATAAAGTGTAAAATATTTTTTTTTTCATGAAAACAGGTTTCAGTTCTATATTGTTGCGTTTTCAAAGAATGCTTCGTACCGAGCTATAATTTGAAAATTTTTATGCGACCGGCTACTTTTCACGTTTTAAAATATTGTAAATTTGAGTTAAACGATTCGAAATCTCAAAAGTTTCACATCTTTTACTTAAAACCAGACTGTTTCATTTAACATTTTTTCCACTTTCAACATAATCATTACTGTTTAACAATAACAATATTCTGTTTGCATGTCAGTAAACGTTGTACTATAGGGAATTAGTTTTGTTTTGCATTTCACGTTTCATTAACAAATATTTTACTTCTCAAAACAATTTTTTTCCTTCCATAATCAATGGCAATCAAAAATATTTTTTCTCTTAAACATTTAATTATTTAATCCAAATACATCGAATTCAATCTAATAGTAACATAAATAACTTTCTAGTGATTGTTTCACTACTTTTTAAACCTTCACCCGTCAGAAACTAAAATTACCGCCCAACAATTACTCATAGAATCTCACCTGTTTAACCTATTTGCAATTTACTTTTGGAACAAATAGGAATATCCAATGACACAAACACAGACAAAAAACACTTTTGTTGTGATGAAAATAACTCGTCGCGTCAACGGCTAAAAAGGTGATCGCCTCTCTTCATTTGTGTGAAAAAGAATTCATTTAAAAGTGGTGCAAAATTAAAATAGTTGCTCTTTTGCAGTGGTACTTGTTTCCTGCTCTTACTTTTTATTTGACCATACAATAATATTTATTTCACGAATGAAATTATCTCTAAACTGATTTTAAAAAAAACACATTATATGGCATTTAATATAACCGGTCTGCAACACTACTTGGAAAGAAATGATTCAACAAAAGAAATATGAAAATCATTCTCCGTTTATAAAGAGATTGTACACGATAAGACGTCGTGATCAATTCCTGCCCCGAATACGTTGTCAATGCAAGTTCAGTTTATTGCTCATTAAAGTTTCTTTTGCTCATCACTTACGAACTTTTAAAAATTCCGATGTATTATGCCCAATTTGAATATTTCAGATGATGTAACGCTCTTTTCATTTTTCCAAGTCCTGCGATTTCATTGGTTATTTCGGCTTCGCTCTTAAAATGACAGCCATAGATGAAAAGTAACTTTTTTCAAATGCAAGCTTTCTTTACCAAAAGATTTGAATAACAACATGGCAAGAAGTTGACATTTTAAAAATAAGTTAAACAAGTAAATTATTCTTAGAAAACTCATTTTCGAATACCAAAACAAAAGTAATTTCCTGACAAAAAAATAAGAACAAGGTGACTGCAGCTGTTGTCATTCACGACGCGAAACTACCTCATAGTCCACAATGGATTCCAGTCCTAATAATGACGACATGACGTTATACTAATCCCCCAAAAAATAACAACAGTGTTAGAGTGCAATAAGAAACGTATTTAATAAAAAAGAATTATATTCAATTATCTGTTACGTTCATTTATGAACATAATTAATTGAGACACAACAAATGTCCACAAAGTAAATTATTAACTCGATCTTTAATAGGTAAAATACCAGATAATACAGAACAAGCTATTTCTTTCATTTATATCCCTATCGGGTGGTAAAATTAGCAGCTTTGTGGGCATTGCCAAATGCAAGTTTGCAATCTGTTTGAGATCGGCGGGATTGACAGCTCCAATGTCCGGGACAGAAATAGACCCGAACAGCATATGGACCACCCCAGAATACTACTGGTGTTTTAAAAAAAAGCAAGGCTGTTCAGAAATGTGTAACAAAAGATATTTGGGGGACAACCCGGGTCTAGTGTTTAAATCTTGAACTTGTTGAAAGATCTGCACGGGGAGATGAAAAATTAGTTTATTAGGCAAGGTGTAGCTTCACTCTTACCATATTATATACAACTTTGTGAATATACCATTGAATCCATCATTTTTGAATATAAAACGTTAACTAAGTGTTCAAAATTTGTTTTTCGTTTATCTTTATTTGTTCTACATACACTCTTAAAACAAACGAACGATTTTAACTCAGTCTTAGTTAATTTTCACTCCTCCAGTCTAGAAAGTGCACTTCCCCGAAAGGAGTGGATCCTTTGTGTGTTAAACCTCCGAGAGGATCACTCCAAACGAGTGATTTTACCTCTGAGTTAATATTCACTCCTTTCCAGTGTCGAAAATGCAATTCTCCTTCTGGAGTGGATTTCACTCTTTTGTTTTAAGAGTGTAGATTGTTCAGTACTATGGCCTTCATTTATCCTAATATTTTGTTTAACTAAACTTAACAGAAAGCTTATTTTTCCATGGCAATTTTTTTTTGTCTATTGTCGTTAAAGAGTTAATACATGCAAAGCTATGAGCGAACCAGATAAATGAGTCTCTTCTGAATAGTTGTAAATACATAAGAACTCATTATAACACATGAGAAGTGGTGTAGTTAGAGACACTCACAAAAAAGTTTCTTCCTTTGGTTTGGTTTGAATTATCGTCGTACTAGATTCTACCCGAGCGTCATCGGCGACTGATGTGGTAATTTGGGGCCACATTTTTCCTTTGGACACATAATTCTTCATTCATTTTTCAACTGGACACATTCTCTGCTTAAGAATCCATATTTTTCTAAGCGCAAAAAATCTGATTATTTCTGGTTGATCAAAATATTTATTTTAGAGCTAATGTAAATAGTTAAAATACTTAAAACAGTTATAATTTGTATGTATATTGTGTAAGCAGACGGTTTTTTTTAAACGTATGCATTTTTTTTTCTAATTTTTCAAATATTCAGGTTTTTTTTAAAAATTTTATATATCTTCTTTACAAATTTTCTAATAATTATACAGTAATGGATTTCATTCCAGAAAATTTTATTTCAGTGCAAAGTTGATATTAAGAGATGTTTTTATATGCAATATAAAATTATTTTTCAATAATTAGTGTGATTAAATATAAGTATTACAGAATAAAATTAATTATGTACCGTTAATTTTGAAGTGAAGTCTATGGCGGCGTTTTAATTAAATATTTTAATTAAAGAGAAGTAGGTCAAATAACTAATGAAATTAACTTTGTGTTTCTAATTAAAATTAAACATTAAAAGTACTTAACTGGAAACTTTCTACTTTCTGTAATTTGTACAACTTAGATGTTCATGTTTTTTTATATGGATAAATCTGTATTAACAATTTAATTAAACCTTTAAAATGCACCCAATTAACTGAGTAAACATGGGTGGACTCATTGTTTAATTCTGTGGGAGGTTTTAGGTGCATTAATTACATTTAATATCTACTTAAACAAAATGATTGTGTAACTTATGCTTTAAAACTATTCCATATTTGAATGGACTTAAAAATAAATATTGTTATTGTGCTTTTACAGGCGGTGATGTAGTTTTGGCTACCCACCATAAGGACCGGATGCAAGGAATACAGAAGGCCGAAAATCAGCGGACAAACTGATACGAACTCTCATAAATGCTTTTTCTGCATGGTAAGTTGTATGTCTAATGCCAGACATAAAGCGCCAACCAAATAGGGGAGAGTGTTGTACCTTGGGACACTGACAATTTCTAAGAATCGATTGGCAATATTTATACATTGTTTATTTCTAATAGTAGCCTTAACCATCAGACATCATCATAATAAAATTTAACACTACCATCATTGAATTGTTGAATTGGTGACAAAAAATAATATTTCATTACCCCAAAGTAAATATTTTTCTCATTCTAATATAATGTTTTACCGTTGTACTTTTACAAAAAGTCAACTGCATTTTATTTTCTTCATAAAAGAGAAGATTTTAAAATATATTGGTTAAGAGAAAATAATGATAATGCATTTAGTTTGGCCACTATCTTGCTTTTATTTAAACCTTGGGACAGGTCCCAAGGTACAACATATTCATGATTCTTAATAATTTGGAAAAATAAAAACATCTTTATTATTTATTTTAAGAGAAATTCCACAAATCATGTAAAATACAACTCAGCTTTGTTTTGGATATATTTTATAATGATTGAAGTTTGAAAATATAATTCTGGCAACACCTGATAAATCTTTTTCCTTCCATAAAGTTTTATTTGTGCATTTCCTTGAAAAAAATAAATAAAGTTTGTTCCCTGAACGAATTAGTTCAAGTGTTTGACTATTGACTGAATTATAAAGTATGTACCAGGGTACAACATCATATTTGGGGCAGTTTATCCTCTCTACTTTAAGTGAGTGGCAATTTTTTAATTCCAAGCTGCCAGAATTTTAAAAAAAATATTATAGAGGAATATATTGGTGTGTTGAAATGCAACTTTTGAATTTTTATTTTTACTATAATTATCGAAGAAAAAAATTAAAATGTAAAAATTGTCCCAAGGTACAACACTCTCCCCTAAGTAACACAAATTAAAACACAAAACAAGCAGTCTTTGGAAGGGCATACATCAAGCATTTAGCCAAAACCGATTAAAGGTAATTTATTAAATCAATGATGTCGTTATGTAACACACAATACAACTAAACACATCCAGAAATAAAAGAGTTACTTTATTTCTTTGACTCCGAAGATAAAATTTTCCTTGGCGTCTTTTCAAGGAGCCGAAAGATGTTTAGGAAAGAATCAGTAGAAAATAAAAAAGTAACTAACAAAAAATGACGATCCATCCTCAAATGTTATCTCTTCAGCCATTTAGCTGGATCTTTTTGTTCTTATTTTCTGATCTCAGTTTGAGTGAGTCAACACACAGCGGCGGAAGTTTTTTTTTTTTGTCGTCCATGTTTGAAAATAGATTTACAAACAATAAGGGAAAGGGGATAGTTCAATTGCTCCTGTTTTATGTCACATTGTTCGAATGTTCTTAACTCACCCAGGAGCCATCCCGTTGCGAACTTGGAACAAAGGGGAGAGAAATAGTGCCGTTTCTGATGCTTCATTTAATTGAGTGTTTTGTCAATGTCTATTTACTTTAATTAATTTGCTTGGGGGTAATTATAGAGATTCAATGCAATTGAATCGGTGAGTGCAGAAACCACTTCAGTAAAAAAAATCCGAAAACTCGTTTTCAATGAAATAAGCGTCGAAAAGCAAGATGCGTGTTGGGTGCAAAAACGGTCTATTGAGTAGTTCCGTAAATACAAGACGTTTGCTTCGAGTGTTTAGTGCAGAAATAATGGAGGAGTTATTACGTTTTTTCTCCCACCTGAAAATTTGAAATTTGTGACTGACGTTGTCTCACCTGTTGTTTCTGCACTCACCGATTCAATTGCTTTGATTATGTTATGCAATAAAAGTTAGAATTATTAAAATAAATTTCGAAAACTATTAATATTTGGAATATTTATGGTTAAGGTAATGGTTATTTAATATTTGGAATTACCTTGTAAAAATATTTATTAATTTTGTTTTTTAATAAAATTCAATGTATTTTTTATTGACCACAAACTTTTTTATATCTAATGATTGAAAACAAACTATTGAAATATTTAAAATCCAGATATTTTGTTAAATGGTTAGTTTTAATAATTTTTTTCCGCACATCTAGGAACAGACAAAATTGTTGACTAAGTAACGATTGTAGTTTATTGTCCAACTACTCCTAATTTACTTTTCAGTTAATAAGCATCCATTACAAAAAAATACTCTCAATTTTATATGACCTCTTTTGTTTGCAAACTATACAATTAGAACAGTGCTGGCTGTTTAATTTTTACGCAAAACAATTTATTCCTCAAGTGGTTAATTAAAATACACTTTTATTATTATATAAGATAAGTGAGACACATTTCCCCAACAACAACAAAAAAAAGCACTACAGAATTCTACACATCTTTATGTAGAACTTTTTTTTATCACTGAACACATATAAAAATGCCTTATTTTGAGAGAATCCCGTTAATATAAACACACTTCCGTAAAAAAGAAAAAAAAATGCCAATCTAGGCCACACATGAAATCAAATGAGAAGCGAATCCTTACATGATCTTGTTTTGCAATCAGCCTCGTTAGAAAGGGCAACCCTTAATCTTGTTGAGTTAAATCAGGCTCCGGGAAGCCCGGGAAATTCCGTCGTCCGTCACTTCGTTAACAATAATAATTGGCAAGCACCGACGAGGATTCAAAAGAGTTATATAGATAATTTATTTAATTTTTTCTGAAAAAAAAACATTTTTATTTTATTTTTAAAACAAACTTTTTTGTTCGTTTGTTTTTCATTTCGATAAAATATACTATTTCTGTATTTTAAATTCGTCATTTCTGAACTCGAAAATACTAATCCTATCTGCCCTTTGGATTCACAATTTCTAGATTTTAAATCCTTATTTTTATGTCTTGCATAACGGTCTATGTTTATTTTTGTAAGAAATGATAATTTAACTCCGTTTATTTGTTAAATTTCTACATTTATAAAATCTAAATGCGTATATTTTCGTGACTCCATTCAATTCCCTTAACAATAACATTATTTCAAAGTAATCCGTAATCAAACGAACCTTTAAAAAGTTAAACATGAAGGTATTATTAGGTGGAATGAGTAACAGAAAAAAAAACATTTCCAGATTTTTCAGCCTTTACAAGTCACTGTGCTTTTTACCTTACCGTAGTGTTTCCAATGTGTTTTTTCCCTAAGAAAAACTATCATGGGCTTGTACCCTGCAGCAATTCATTCAATGAACAGTAAATAAATACTTTAATTAACAATATCATAAATTATTTAAAGTATAATAATATTTTGCAACAATAATTCATAATAAGAAAATAGGAACAATTTGTGTCTTTGATAAAGGTTTTACCGGAAAATAACGAGAACGGGGAGCAAATAGTTTATTATAAGTGTATGATTAAGATGTTATGAACAAGAATTGGATGCCTTTTTTAAGGGTGAAGCAAGAGTTACATTAGATATCGTCGCACTAGAGCTACATGATTGGCAAAATTACAAATCGCCTAAAACGAAACGATTTTTTAAAGAATACATTCCTGCACCAACCATGTGTGTAGAAATCCTCCCTTTATTTAAAAATTCATTTTCGTACATTTAAAATCTTCAATCTCCAAAATGCGCCAAAACATATTTAATAAAAACGTTGCATAAAGCTCAAGTGAAATGGTAAAATAAACTTAAAAAAACTTTTTTAAAAAAGCGACATCGTAGGTAAGAGTAAGTCACTCTTCTATGCTCTGTTCTGATTATCTAGGAATCCCTATAGCTTACATTGATTCGTTTCAAGTCAATAATAAAAATAATAACATTGTTTTAAAGCAAGACTTTAAAAGTTTCCACGACAATTATTGTTCAATTGTTAGTTTTTAATTCTTAAGAATATAGTTGTGATAAAAATCAAGGCGTATTGTACATGAGTGCAGTTTTCACTAAGTAATTATTTAATGAGCATAAATTTGCATTTATATCAGTGTTACATAGAGTAGTGTTAATGTCTATATTTTTTTGTATCATTATAAACTATGAAAAATAATAAATACAATATGTAATGATTTTCGTTCATTCATCTATCATTGAAGGTAATACACATTCAAATTGCATCTTTTATTGTTATCAACAATGAAACTAAATTTTTGAAAATAATGAAATTAACTTTTAAAACACTTTTCAATTTCAAACATATTTCATGAAAGCAAGCACAATAAATTATTTTTCAATGATTTTAATTACAATTGACAGAACCAAAGGATGCTAATCTTATACATTTATGATGCTTTGTTCGCGCTTTGATGTCAGATAAAAAAATAATTGCGTTCTCTCAGTTTCCGGCCAAGAATAATTTTATATTAAGAATGAAAAACAAGTAATTTAATTATCAAGATACTAGTAGTTCTGCTTTTGTAAATTATTTTATTATTTCCCGTGTGTGCCTTATTATTTATGCGAACTCAATTAGACGATTTCTTTTTCACACCGAAATTAATGAAAAAAAGTCGTTTGGTTTTATTAATTCAATGTTATTAGCATCGCGTGTTCTTATATGTACAATATACACAAAAGAATAAAGAACATTCTTTCATAAACAACGTATCGGAACTTATTCCACAAAAAAAGGAAAACCTTTATTAAATTATTGGCTTTGTGGTTCTGTTCAGTCATTATTTTGAGGGATTTTTTTATTTTATTCGCTTTTGTCTTTACGGTATGACCACGTAGTTGTAAGTAGAAAGATTTTTGTGTCGTCTTTCTTCATTATGTTCTCCTGATTCGGATATGCTTCGTTGAACATTTGTTAGTGGAAAAGTCGGCACTAGACAAAAGAAATTTCAATAAAATTCACAAAAATTTATTTTGTGGAGCTTCTCGTGGGAACTGCAAATGAGATGTTCTTTTTATTGGTTTTCGAATAAAAAAAGAATGTTTCCGTATTTGAAATGTAGTTTGTGGAAGCAGGTTTTGTACCTAATTAAAGAATTCGAAACTTTAATTTAAAAAAAATATGTTTCAATAGTGAATTTTTGACTGAGAAAATATGAAGTGGATTTCGATTGTAATTGAATCCTTTCTTATATAAAGTTTTTAGTTAGTGAGCTCATGTTTCAACACTATTTCGTATTTAATTTTATTTCAGACACTTATACGTATATATTTTGCAGTTTCATTTCGTTAAATTTTGTGAACGAAACTTCGTTTTACACTAATTAGTATACTCTACTAAAATAAATATTCTACAAGTAATTTAAACTAATATTCCTATTTGTAATAAAATACCATTTAAATTAGTCTATAACTTTCCATGATTTAAAATGTGTATTTCAAAATTATTTCAAAGTGTTAGCAACTGCAGAAATGACAATTTGTAGAAAAATCAATTAAATAAATTTTTTGGGGTTTAAGATTCATCTTTTACTAATTTGTATGTCCCTTACTATTTCTTGCACCAATGTTAGCGTTGTATTGTAAATAGTGAACTATTGATCTATTTTAATCCCCTTTGAAATAACCCGTGCCTTTATAAAACGGTTTACAGCAACTTAACAATAGTAAAAAATTATTATTCAGGTCAACCATCTTACAGTGCCAAAAACATCCAATTTTTAAAAGTGAAATAAAAACAGAGCACCATTTATATTAAAAAATAAAATAATCTTCCGAATCAAATCTTTTTTTTTCTAAATTAAAAATAAATTCAGACGATACTAAAAAAAATAAGAATTAGTCAAAGTTCTTTAATCACGGGGTAATTATTCCATAACTTAGTATGAAGGGGGGCATAAATTATGCAGAAGATGCAAACCGTTGAATTATTAATTCGCTTCTCTTTTTATTTAATTACCAAGAGCAGAGCTAAGCCAAGCTGATTTCGCTCATTGGCGTTTTTTTCCCCTTCTTTTATTAGCGATTTTAATTAACTTCTTTCCCACTCTCGACTTCCCTTCCCAGCGACATTTCCGCCGCTGTAGAAAGACGAAATCGCCCTTGGCGGTTCCGAAGTTAGGGTTTCCATCCTCATCGCCAAATTTGTAATTTGATTGCTAAAATGATTTTCGCGAAGACAAATTCTAATTTGCAACTATTTACACTTATGTATTTAAACCATTGATTTAGTATTTTCTTATTTAATTTATAGGTTAGACTAACTAGTGAATGAACGTTTAAGGCGATGCGTTCGCCAGTGAATAAACACCAGGACATAAAGACCAGGACAACCAACCATATAACAGATAGCTTCATGCTAGATAGGAGGAAGTCAGCGTTGCCGATCCATCTAGTGGAATGATTTTCAATCCTTATTTTTTAAAATTATATTTACCAAATGTTCATTCACTGGGGTTTGTTCACTGGTCAGTTTACCCTAGTTTTATAAATAATAATTATAATTTTTATTGCTAGATGCGGGTGACCTATATGCGGGTTTAACCATGTGATAAACAATTCGACCAATTGCTTCTAGAGCTCTTTTAATTTAGTCCTAAAATGGCTTTATAACATGCATGAAATTATTTTTTATTAGAAAAATTAGTAATTTTGAGAATTAACCTTGTAACTCTATTTAAAACTAAATCTCACGAAGATCATATTATTTTTGTCGATTACAAAATCTTTTGTGGTAATGCTTTGTTTCGAAGTTTTTTTTTTTAATACTTATTTTGCATAAATGAATTTTGTTTAAACTGAAATATAAGTTTTTATGTATAAATAAAACAATAGCTTGTGGTAGATATACCACAACTACTCCGTATGAAAAGCTACTCTGTATCCTTTGGCTGCCATTGGAAAAAAAATCGACTAATATTTTAGGGGTTTTATTTACAAAGATTAACCATATTTAAAAAAAAACTGAACTAAACACCTACTAAAAGAAATTGAAAAATACTTAACAATTATTCCTAGATCTTTGTCATAATTCATAAAATAACTGTTTATAGTCAAGGACTTTTTTGAGTTATATACTTATTGTTATAAACAAGTCTTAATTTGTTATCTGAAGTGGTAATATTGTTATAGACAATTTTAATATTATTATAGAGACAGTTTAATATTGTTATACACACGCTAATTATTGTTATGGGCAGGTTAATTATTGTAAGTTAATTATTGCTATAAAAAATTATAATTAGTAAATTATAATTTTTTATTAATATTTATTAATATTAAATTTTATTAATATAAAATTAAATTATTATAAGTAAGTTAATTATTGCTACAAATAAATTATATCGACATGCTTATAATTCAGTAGATAGCACTATTATTATAGGTTTTAGGTTAACTATTGTTATAAAGAATTTTTCTATTGTTCTAAAGAGTGTTATTGTTATATGCAGTTTTATAGTGTTATATATTGTTTTATTGTGCAGAGACCCTCCCTCATTGTTATAGTGAAATCCTAGTTAGGCGTATTTGTTATATTTAAATTAGTTTTGGAGACTTTTTTTATTATAGTTATACCCGGTTACTATTTGCTATAGTGAAACTCTCGTTAGTTGTTGGTTTTCTCTTTGCATTAAATATTGTTCAAGCATATTTTCTTAATTGAGTATCAGATCACGTTTTGGTACCAAAAATTTACATTGGATAAATCAATGACCAGGTATCTAGCCAAAGCATTAATTCATCGCCAAATATGTCGAACCTGTCCCGATTTAATCCCACTAGAAGAAAAATCAGATAAATAAAAAAGAATCATACTCAAGATGAGAATATAGGGAGGAAGAAAAAAAAAGCAGCAGCAATGATAAAAACAATTCTCAGTTAATTCCATGTTTTTCTATGTTCCTCCTAAGGAGGGGAAGGCACAGGCCCCAATTTTCTCTAATGAACCTAATTAGCTTTTATACGGAAAAGAGGGCCCTGGCTCTAACGGTTTGTGTTTTTACCACAGAGCCCGTCATTATAAGAATGAGACTCTAGAAATTAAGACCCGGCTACCATTCCGTCTAATACTAGCTTCGCTTTATATTTTTTGTGACTTGCCCCTGTGTTTGTTTTTTCCCCGTTTCGCTCTGTGTGTTTCAGTCTTGTAATTAGTTGCTATGATCCTTTGTAGTTTTATTTATCCATCCATCAATTTGTTTAGCGGAGGACCGCTAATTTGTATTCAGATATATTTTCAACGATACATGTTTCTTTTTCCGTGTGTTTTCTAGGTAATGTTAATGCATTTAAATAAATATCGCTGGCCGATGAACGTAAACAGATTTATGGGAAATGAACCGAATATTTAATTAGGTGGCTTGAAAGAAATATGCACATCGTTAATAAAAATTACTGCGCATTATAATTAACGTTATGAATAACTAATAAAATAAGGCCCGTCTCATTTTTTACCAATTGTATTTCGAGGAAAATAATTACTTGGCGAGTTTATTAAATTAATGTTTCCATTTTCGAGAAATAGCTAACAACGTTAAAGGTTGTTTGGTAATTACTAATTTTAATACGAGATGCACAAATTAAGGTTCATAAATTATTTTCTATTCTACCAAACAGATCTTAATTTGATTTGAATGCATTAATGTGTTTTTAGATTATGGAAAAAGAAATGATTACAATATTATGAAAAAGTTTTATTACTTTGAATAATAACGAAGTAACTAAAAAACATGTTCTTCATTTGTTAATTTTCTGGAAAATAAGTGAATACTGAGTTAAAATAACCCTACCATAAAAATAAAAGCATTTAACGAAAAGCTATTATAAATAAAAGCTTGAAAGGTAAAGTTACCCTTATGGAGCAAAGTTGCGACATTTGACGGTACATACCTATAAAATGCTGAGTTAGAAAAGTATATTTTGTTAACCCTTTTAGTCCCAATGATGCCATTTGGCATCATCATGTTTCTGATCATAATTTAAAAAAATAATAGGGCTGACGTCTATTGGGATTAATAAAAAATATTTTCCCAATCGAAAAGTTTGAAAAATCGAATGATGTGCTTTTTGATATCATAAATGGCTATAACGGTCAGAAAAAAAAGTTTCTAAAATGATGATGCCAAATTAACATTGGGACTGAAAGGATTAATCATTCAAAGAATGCTTTATTTAACTTGAGCAGTAGAATGCATTACCTGAAACGAAAACTAAAAACAAACACTGGAATTAAGTTTACTCAGTCTTTTCTAGATGTAAACCAGTAATTTTAATGCTATAATGATTTGGGAATTCAAGATTAATTTCCCTTCATATCATAAAAGCATCGTGAAATGTACGCCATTTTTTTTAAGAACTGCATTCCTTTTTTTCAAGGAATTCGCACCTTTTAATTTCGTCAGGAACTGTCTTTAAGCCTAGCATTATTAAGCCTAGCACATGAAATTTCGCCCCATATCACGATCTCGTGAAGGAAAAGAAAGAGCCCAAATAAATAAAGTAAAACTCAATCCATATCCTATGTAAATAAGAATAGAAAGCATTCTTCATTTAATTTGGCATGAAAATCTCGCTCCTACATCTGGATTCTGAAATACCCGGGTGATTTTTTTTTCTCACTCGCCCCGATTTTACATAGTTGTTATGGAGAAAGTGGGGAGAAGTGCGATCCAAAAAAGTTTGCACGTGAACAAAAAATTGTATAAATTTGTTATTTTTCATTTGTTCTTGAGAGTTCTTCAAATGTTAACTATACGGATATTTTCGGTATTTTTTAAAATAAGATTTAGCTGTTAATGTAAATAGTTTCTAAGATATTTTTCGATTTCAATTCTAAATCATCAATTCCGTTAAAAAATTTCTTTTAAACTTTCTTTCATAAATTGTTACCAATGAGTGAGGATAAATTATATTCCTAAATAAATTATATTCCTACTTTACTTGTACATTTCATTAAACAAATGTCCAACGAAAATAAAATTATGTTGAAGAAATGGTACAAAAAAAAATTAGTTAAATTTTTATTATTTAAAAATATATTAAAACTTATACGGCATCATTGCCGTTTCTGATAATCTAAATAATAAGAAAAAATGTGAAACTGTAAACTACTTCTAGATTTTACAAATCTTTATTTTTCGATCATTTTTATAAGTAGTATCAGAAGATTTGATATTTAAATAGTCAAGGCATTGTGTTTATAACTTAAACTAAATATTTGTTGCTAAATTCTGGTTTATTTTTAAACGCAATTATTTTTCAGAGTTTCAGGATTTTCTGTAAATCACTCAGAAATATGTATTTAGATTTTTTTTATTTTCCAATTTTTGATAAACGTGAGTTTAAGCATATAATTAGATAATATTTTATAGGAAAATAACGAAGCTAGCTTCACTCAGGACAGCACCGAAAGATTTCTCGACCTAAGACTTCATAGATGTATCTCAAGTTGTCACAAACAAATTTATTTAAAAAAAAGAACTTGAAAAGAAATCATTAACAAATTAAAATAGCAGTAAAAGAAAACATTCTTTTTTCACAAAAGAACCCAAACATCATCCCACTTTACGCAAAAAATAACCATAATGCAAACCATCATCAAATATCAACTGCTCAGTCGGGTCGACACACAATAGCACATCGCAAAACTGAATACTCCATTGTAAAAAAATGAAGAAAAAAACGTGGGGCTTCCGCATCACCCCTTTGAAAACGCAAACGATATGCTTATTTAGAAAAAAAAATTAGATATCGACGTTTTGCAAACATTTGTCAGGTGATAAGTAAAAGGGTTTGAGAGGGGTTAGATACAAGTGTTGGATAAAAAAAAAGGGGGGGGGGATGGAATTGTGGAATCTATTCCACCGCAAAAAAAAATATTTAAAAAATGTGCTTCTTCATTTTGGATTCAAATTTCATTGTTGGAGTGACAAGTGCCCATGGAAAAAGTAGATTTGGATTTTAGTAAAGGGGTAATGGATTTCTTAAGACAGATTTATTCTTGTACTTTCTCCAAATTGGATAAGAATCGGATCGTTTTTTTTTATTGTTGTTATTGTTAAGGGGATCGTTTTGAGTGATGGACGTTCGCAGGATTTGGTAATTGAAACACTTATATTTGTGAAAATGTTTTAAACAATGGAAAGCGATTTATTTTGTATGTTTCGTTTTTGTTGACAACTATGATGATTCATATTCTACAAAAAGTTTCATGTCTTTATAATTGAAAAGCGTTTGTTATAGAGGGGAAAATATTAAAAGTATTTTGAATAAATTTAAAATCTAAAATGTTTTTTTTTAATAATTATAATATAAATTTTGCGCTTTATATATTTGTCATTAATTTAAACGTGATAGTACTTTTTGAAAGCTTAATCCATACTTTTCCACCCTTAATAAATACATATTTGAATAATATTTGAATTTCATAATAATATGTAATTCAAAAAAATCCGAAACTAGCCATGCATTTTATAATAAGTATACAGAAAGTTAGTTATGAACAATTTTGTTGATAAGTCCATATATTTATAAAAGAGAAATAATAAAACAATTGATGCTGAATTAAACAATCTTAATTCTTAAAATGCTATCACTAATATTTTTTTACTATTAAACCGACATCAGTATACGCGACTAATTTATCTTTACATTCTTAAACCACATTTCCTACCAACATTTTTAAGGTTCTAAAATAAGGTTTGAAAATATGCTGATAATAACAACGCCTATCCAAGCATAAACAATATTTTTTTTTACGTTTTGGTATCAACAGGTTATGTTTGCATTTCTACAGGTTTACAATTCTTCTCACAAAACTAGTATCGATGCTATCCCAAAACTTGCAAATTGCCATTTAATGAGCAAAACCACATACACAAACATAAACTTTAAAAAAAAAATGTCAGATTGCTTTTAAACAATGCCACAACACAAAACAACCATATTTCTCGCCATGCCACAATATTTACAATCAACCTCACAAAAACCGAAATTCTTAGAAATTACAAATGCATATTGTGAGATATGGAACCATAATAACAATAATAACAACAATCATAAAGTGTAGTTGAATGAGTGCAACGTCATCCATGCGTAACATCCGTGCCTCTTGCTCACGTGTGTTTAATCTAGGGATGTGAAGCAAAATACCAACCTGGTGAAAATGAACAGCTTTTTCATGCTCCGAAACATCTTCTAGCCGATCCGGTGGCCTAGTGGTTACGACATTGGCCTTTGGAGCTGATGGGTCCGGGTTCGAATCCCGTTGAGGCATGGACGTTTGTGTTTGTCGAGTATATGCGGAGTACGTGCTCGTTAAATCTGTTGGGTCCGAAAGCCCTATGGGCGGTCATTGCGCAGTTTCCCATGGGTACAGGTCCCTGGGGAAAATTTCCCTCTCCTTCAGGGACATGTCTAAATTGTTGAGGTGGCGATAGATGGCAGCATCTGTCATTTGTGTATGTGTGTGTCGTGTGTTGTCCTACTTGACGATGGTTTATAAGCGGGTCCTTGCGACCAAGCACACAAGCCTGAAAATATATGTCTACCAACCAAACAACATCTTCGATAGTATTCAAAGTAAAGTGGTCACACTCACACACAACGACGGCATACTTTGCCTTTTGCCGCCTAACTAAAATGGTGAAGGCGGTTTTTAGATAGAACACCTATTACTGTTTTCATCAGGCCTTTATGTCACATTTCCTGTTTTCAACGGTCAAATTGCATGAACTTTAATTGATCAAAAATTAGGCTGCCCTGTGGCCCGTGGTAATCTAACCATGACCAATTTGGATTTTTGCTTACCTACTACATTTATTCTGTACGTTTCGTTTAACTACGAAAAAGTGAAGGGCATTAAAATCATTCAGTCCGTCTATTTGTGACCCCACGCTTACAGACAAATAGACGAGTAAGATACTTCATATCGAAAAAACAATTATGGCAAGGCCATTTCATTAAAAAATGTAAGTCAGATGTATATTTAAAAAAAACTAAACATCTTATCTTTAATAAATTAATAACAAAATTTCATTTTTATTCATTCTATTGTTTATTCTATACTTCGTGCAAACTGCAAATTCACCTTGGTTTTCACGTTGCACTAGAATTACACAAGAGATATGTTCAAACTGTAAGAGCTACATAAATATCTTCTAGTCAGTTTTTTAATTAGAAAAAACCTCATTGACAGCCGAATATTCAGATCTTAAACTGTGCCGAACAATATACATGTTTCCAAAATTAGCAGGAAAAAAAAACACGTATCTAAATGGAAAACAGAAACAAGCAACAACCACTCCCTAAAATATATGCAGGTCTCTCGCTTCAGACAAGAGTCCTCATAGCTGTATTATAGTGCGGCAAAATCCTTTTCCAGCAAAGCGTGGTGAAAGCTCATTACACGTTCGTGAGGCGTCATAAGGGATCAAAATAATGAGCTTCATTAGCTCAAAATATTGCGGATTGTGGGCGTGAGCTTGTCCCATTGAGCCGCACTGTGTGGTACAGGAAACGGCATCTCGAATAAAAGTGAAGGAGTTGTTATTATTGGGACTGGGTATTTATGCGTTCGTTAGTTAATTATTGTGGACAGGAAGAGGTGTATGTAGGTAGATTGATGTTTTCTAAAACTTTACAAAAAGTATAAAAAAAGTCATTTGAAATAATATAATATAAGTTAATTCGAATTGGGCGTTTTATAATTGTAGTTTTCATGTCACTTCAAAACTGTAAAACTATTTATGATGTTTAGTGAAATAAACATTAAAAGATAATTTTATAAAGATAATTTAAAGAAATAAAAATATCGTAACGTATGGTAAACGACTAAATTTAGTGAAATTTCTTATACAAAATGCATGTGTAGGGATCGCTACCCGCGAGCCCTCGGAAAAAGGCAGACTGAACTGTAGTGAAGAGAGAAAAAAGATCGAGAGAGACTCGACAAAGAAGCGTCGCGTCGTTCGTGGGAGATGTTGGTACGAAGAATGGGGCCATTGAGCTCACTGTACATAAATGAGTCTTTTTATTGTTAATTAAAACCATGTTTTAACCAGCTGCAAGTCCTTAATTGTGAAATAGTCATGCTACCAAACGAGGAGTCAGAATAGGCCACGATTTAGGCCTTTGTGGATTATATGCTCGGCCACATGACCATTGCCAGCCCTCCTATAACTGGTGGCAGCGGTGGGATATCGAACTCAATGCCGGTGGACTTGTATGCTGAGTGCCTTGACACTGATGTGGTACAGCCTTCGCCAGTGTACCAGTGAAATTGGTTCGGCTGGAACCTGCAACTTCGATCCCGAAGTGGGACGCCCGACACCTTTAGCTCCGAGAAGGGTGTGGCCAAGAGGTCCGATGGAGTGTTCTGCAGCTCCGAGGTGGTACTTTCCTGCACCAGAGATGACCCATGGTACCGCAGTACCAGATAACTGTGCGACAGGAACGTGGTGCGTTCAAGAATCGACGCGAATGGCGTGTTTTGATCAGGTCAGTGGGTGCCAAGATTGTTTTTATTTCAATTAAAACAGGGTCCACCAATTAGTTAACTATTTAACTGTATTTCTATTATGGTATGTGTCGCATAGTGTTTTTGGATTATCAAGTTTAAAGTAAATTTTTGTCAAAACAAAAGTAATATTTTCGTGTTATGCAAGTTAACACGTCTAGTGAATGGTTTTTGTTCTGGTTTCGAATAACCAGAATGTGTGTAAATAAATTGCTTTTTTGGCGTTATGCCAAAAGCGGTTAAATATTTAAGGGTAATTAATTCTGTTAGTTACAAGTCATATTTGTAAAGTTTGTTTTTTAAATTATTGGTTGTACGATCGTACTAGTGCCTGTATATTTAAAAGTAATAAGAAAAGTGTCAGTAATTCTTTTCTAGTTTAATTATCAATAATTGGTTGAAATAATTATTGTGTGAAATTGTTTGTGCTAGAACATATTATTCTTTTGCATTTTTTTTTTTAAGTTGTGTAATATATTTGTATTTTATATATGAGTTTTTATATAAGCGTATGACAAATATATTTTTCTTATTTCATTACAAATAAGGTAAATTTAATGGTAATTAAATTTAAGGATTCTGGAATTCTTCCAAAAAAAGTGCAAAACAAAATGTCTTATCAGAACAAGTGTGTATTGCTATAGTAAAATAGTCAGATGTATTTTGGTTCTGGGAAAAATCGTTCGATTTATTGTGAAGTATCATTAGTGTAGATGTATTTTAAATTTCTCATGGTGTGCTAAAAAAATCGGTCGATTTATAGCAAAATAGAATTTAAAATAGTTAGAAAAGTTGTATTGTTTCAATGAATATTTTCTTTTCTTTGGTTTATCTACATTCTACAAGTAGAAATAGGATATGATACTGGAGTTTATAATAATTCAGTGTTTGATGCCATTTTGCATTTTGCTTCTGAAGAAAAAGTAAAATAAAAGAAACCCCTTCTTTTTTGTTAACTTGTTTATGGCGACAGGTGGTTTTGGAAAAAGGCGAAACATTTGCCGGATTATAAAGGCAGTTCTTTTTGTATCTTAGATATTTGATGATAATGTTCATTTTATCATGTTGCTTTTATGATGGATAACAAGTTATGAATAACTAAAGTTTTAGTTATTGTTCTTTTATGTCATGTGTTTTCTTGTTTGTTCTTTTTGCAAATGATATATTTTTTCGAGTTCCTTTTAGTAGTTTTGGGTAAAAATGTGTTGTAGTCGAACTTAGAATTGATTTTTGATATTTTATTATTTTATGGCTTTGAAATTATTATCAATAATATTTTCTGAAGATAAATTTGGTTGTAAATTTATTGTTATTCCGTTTACGTTAAGAGTTGTGGAAATTATAATTAGTGGTGTACCTAATTATGCTAATTGTGAATGTCATGCCTAATTGATATTATCAATATTCTGAAACATATTATTTTAATGAAACACTTGGTTAGGGTTTGGTAATCTTCGCAGTGAAGGAACAGGTTGAATTTTTTTTCAAAAATTCATTTCTAACCAGTGTTGGCACTCATTGCTCATTTTTTTTGGTGTTTGGCAAAATTCGTAAAAATGGCTTTCATTGATAAATTTCCATATGAAGTTGTGCTCTACGTTGCAACCGAAATGTGTGTCGATGTGACAACTCACGTAACGATTGGTGAACTGAAGGAAGCCATAATTAATAGTGAATACTATGAAGAGGAGTTCGTTGAATCATTTTTAGAAACTACTATGGAAGATATGGAAAAGGAGGCCGAGAAACAACGGTGTGAAAAGGAACGCAAGGAGGTACTAATGCGGATGGAAAAAGAACACAAGGAGCGGCAAATGAAAGAAGTGCAAAAGAAGCACGAAGAAATCAGGTTATTCTACTTGGGTGTTGAAAAATATGAAAATCTTTATGGTCCAGTCTCAAAGGACAGAAACCTACATCGGAGGTTGAGTGAACCTTCTAGCAACATTGAAGTTCACTCGGAAAAAATCAGAGATGTCGGTGGGAGACAGTCAAGTCAGCCAAGGAGTCAGATTCTCAAATGTTGGTCGTGCAACCAGAATACTCACATGAGACGAGAATGCCCAAACAAAATCAAGGCTAGCCACAACGTCAAGGAAAATTCCAGTGTCAAGGTAGAAGCCAGGTCTGGTATGACATTGGTGGACGGGTCGGCTTGCAAGGATGCAAGTTTGAAGATAAACTTGGAAGGTTTGGGCGGAAATTCTGAGAATCTTGATAAGAAGATGGCTGATGCTGACGATATTCTTCCGGAGTGGCTCTTTGTGAACGGTGGAGACGATGGTGCCCAGCAAAGGTTGAAAGTCGTGCAACCGGTTCAAGATGAGCGGTCGACATCGCCTGATGACGATACACCACCAAGGTTGATCGGGGATAATGTGTACGGCCCAGTACACTGTGAACAGCACCCTGCTGTTTGGCCACTTGATGAAAAAGTGGGAAAAGTTCAAGAAGAAGATAGTTGCTTGAATGGCGTGGACAACCTAGTCTACGGTGAACAGCGCCATGCTGTTTGGCCTCTTGACGGAAGAGGAAGTAACAATCCAGAAGAAGACGATTTCCTCAAAGATGTGGACACCACAGTCCATGGTGAACAGCATCCTGCTGTTGATCCTCAGAAAGAAGAGGATAACTGTTCCAAAGAGGTGGATTTCCTGATCCACCAGAAACAGCAACCTGCTGTTTGGTCTCTTGATGGAGGAAGAGCAAGTCTTCAAGAAGGGAATAGTTTCTTGGAAGGTGGACACTCCAAAGTGGACACCCCAGTCCACGGCGAACAGCAACCTGCTGCTGATCCTCAGACAGAAGAGGATGTTTGCTTTGATAAAAATGTGAAACAATCATGTGAACTCGAACTGTCCGAACAGTTGAACTTAAACACTATAAATTCCAGTGTTTCGATTTCCAAAGAGAGTTTTTGGAAGGTTTTATTTGAGGATATTGTGACTGATATTTCCTCAAGGATTTTGAGTGAATCTGTTTTCACTGTGGGGATGACCAAGGGATCATTTGGCTTAAAGATATTAAATTGGCCAAAATGGATCAAAGTTGGTATAGGATAAATTTGTATGTATATATTTCAGGATCTACTTGTTTCTAAATGTCTCTTTTTTTCAATTGTATGAGTATTATAAATAGTATCTAAATGTCTTTTATTGTAACTGTATGAGTACCATATAAATTTTAGTGGTGGATCCTATATTTTAAGTTTATCCTAGGTTACTTGGCATCCGCTCTCAAGTTAAATTTTTTTTGGGGACTAATCTAATTTAGTTGGACTCAAGATATTTTTTAGTGTTTTAGATCTTAGGACACTGAACTGTTGTTAGAGAAAAAGGTCAGTCTTCCGCCTCGTCCGTCTTCAGACTGATTTTTCTCTTAGGAGGGGCGTGTAGGGATCGCTACCCGCGAGCCCTCGGAAAAAGGCAGACTGAACTGTAGTGAAGAGAGAAAAAAGATCGAGAGAGACTCGACAAAGAAGCGTCGCACAGTGTGCCAGAATCACGATTTAGCTGGCAAAAAATCAAAAAATGAAATGAAGCATTCAGCTGCGAATCATTTATAAATATAAACAATATAGTTCGGGGCACCTGGTGTTATGACTTATTCTCGGTTTGAGTGCTTTCCCCCTCCCCCACACCACCACGAACAAAGCATTTTGTGTTGAATTTTAATCACGTGAAGTAATTTCGCAAATTGGTCTCTACTTTTTCAGCTTGTTTTGCGATAAAAATAGTATTTTTAAATTTTTAAAAAAGATGGATCCTGAACCCTCAGGTATGATATTGATAATATAAACTGTTTTTCTAAAGTTTAAGTAAGTTAAAATTATATTTAAAAAAAGTTCTAATTGTAGCTAAGAAAATTTGATTTTTTTCCTTGTTAATTTATTTTCTCTGAGTGCAAAAGTAAACTTCTCCGCATATCCTCGCGGGGTTTTTACAGGAACTTGTAGTGCATACTTCATATATTGATGTCCAACAGGAATTTGTTGCTTATGTTTGCCCCATTTTGATTTATTCACTTTTTTATATAGCTCCAAAAATTTTTAAAAAAAACGCTTATAAATAGCTTTTAGTTTGAATTACATTAAACTAGAAATTTATTTTGGGAAAATTATGGTAAAATATGTTTAATTATTAAATATATTATCAAGAAAAAGTCACGAAACTTGATTTTTGTTCGCAACAAGCGTATAAAGTAGAGTTGTGACGATGCCTCAGAAACTGTATCACCAATCTCCAAAAAGCTTGGATCTAGAGGAAAATCTATAGTGATTTTTTAAAATTGATTATTATAAAATTAGTATAGCAGGCTATCTTTCAACTTATATGATATGTATGTATGTATATATGTCTTCATAATGTTGGAATGAAAGAATAATGCAACTTCTTGAGGGTTTTAATTAATGTTTTGCTTCTTAAGCAAGTCTAAAGATTGATGTATTGCATCTTTTATCGCAGAATTATGTTCAAAAGAACTTGTTTAAAAAAGAATGGAATTATATAATTTAATGAGAGATAATCTTTGTATAAAACCTTATACGAAAAATTCGTTTTTTTAATCAGAACATCTCAAAAAGTGTACAAATGGCCCGGATAGTGAACCAAACTATTTATTAAAACTCTTTCGCATTTTACAACGATGCGTCTCATAGAAAACTGGTTAAAAAAGTAAGAATTCTTATTTAAAACAAAATAATTACTAAAAAAATCTTTAAAGTGTACTTATTTATCCATAATGAACTATTTTACATTAAATACAACCATTAAAATTTTTATAAGTCACTCTAGGGAATTAATGCCAGCTAATTTGGTATCTTGACACACTGTGCGTCGCGTCGTTCGTGGGAGATGTTGGTACGAAGAATGGGGCCATTGAGCTCACTGTACATAAATGAGTCTTTTTATTGTTAATTAAAACCATGTTTTAACCAGCTGCAAGTCCTTAATTGTGAAATAGTCATGCTACCAAACGAGGAGTCAGAATAGGCCACGATTTAGGCCTTTGTGGATTATATGCTCGGCCACATGACCATTGCCAGCCCTCCTATAGCATGGAAAGCATTTAAAACTCCAATATATGAGGGGAAAAAACATTGTTTCTTCAAAATTATAAAAATCTTAATTTTAAATTTAAGTATTTTAGTATTTAAATGTATCCAATTTCAGGTATGCTTCTTAAAATCTACTGAAACTAGATAAACAGGAAAAAATAGCACTCGCATCAAGGTCTCCAATTTCAGCACAAATCATAAACTATCGATGCTAAGACTAATATCTGAAAAACAGTAAAAATCACAAAAATTCTAGGGAAAAAGCGAGATTTTGGTGACCTTAAAAGGAGCAGAATTTAACAACTGAAAACAGAATTAAGAGTTATTGCACGGGCAACAAAGGGTCGTTAAAATATTTTGCTGTTGTAATTTGTTGCTTTGGCATCGTTTGATCGAAAAAGCCAAAATCACAATAGAAGTTTTGATTGTTGTATTAAGTCCATTAACTCTTCTATTCCATAGAGCAAAAGAACATAAATAATCAATTGTCGTTTTCGAATTACAGGCGCGGAACAAGAAATCATGTTGAATTATTTATTTTCTTTTCAGCCTTCCTTTTTTTTACTTTAAAAGAATTAAAAACATTGGAAATGTAGGTATTAATATGCTAAAGATATCCGTCTATCTATTCGTACCCCCTTTCAAAATTGGTTCTGTCTTACTTTAAAAAAATATTGTTAAAAAGGTATGACATCGGAAACTAGTCATTTAAATTACTGTGGATGCTTCAACAACAGCATGGGAAACTATTTAAAGTTCATATTAGCAAGAAATTTATTTTTGACGCATAAATATGTTTGAAATGACGTCATAAAATGTAGCACAATGTTATTCTTTGATTGCTCATTATTTGTTTCAAAGAAATAAGCAAGGCATTTCCCTTTTTGTATAAAAACTGGTTAATTTTAATTTACATTTAATTTTTAATGCAATTTGGAGTTGTTTTATATTTTGCGAAAACTAAATATTTTGAAAATATCAGGGTTTCACTACGTTAGCAATTATTAATCGAAGTAATGTTTTCAGTAAGGTTTTCTTTTGTATTTTTTTTTACACAAATGAATGTATGAATAGTTTGATAATTTTTTTTTTATTTTTACTTGTCCTTTGAAAACAATCATATTAAAAGTTCAATGCATTTTGAGCTTTTTTATTAAACGACTTGTTTAGAGTTACATTTACGGAAAATGCAAGTTTTCTCCCAAGCATAAAATGAAACAATTTATGATCAGGATAAGCTAATCAATTAATATGTTAGTATTCTATTTTAACTTTTTATTGCAATGGTGCAATTTTATGTAATTGGAAGTCAAGTGCTGGTTTAGTTTTTTAAATGTATTGTATTGTATTTTTTTAAATGTGTATACAAAAATATTAAATACCTTATAGTTAATTTCAAAAACCTTTTTTTAACTAACCTATGAGCATAAACAGCAGACTTTATAAGTATAAACAGGCGAATTAAAAAGCTCACATTATTTGATTCAGGATATCGAACTAAGCTTGGTACTTGAACGGAGGCAATTTAGCAAATAAAAAGTCCTTTATACTATACAATGAAAACAAATTTTAAAAAAATGGCTAGAATCTGGACAGAATAATTTCACGGCCTTTGTAAAAGAAAATACCAGAAAAATCAAGAAACAACTTACATTCCAATATACTATATCTTAATTAATATTCGAATAAATTGATTAATTTGTAAAATTTAATTACATCTACATTGTGAAAATATACCGGTTAAAATTTACATCAAACCCTTACAAGGTTTTTGTTTTTTAAATAGTCATGTTACATAATACTTTTCCTTACGACTTGAAAGTGAAGTTTTTTTATAACTACATGTAATCAATTACAAGTTTGTCTTTTGATAAATGTTGTTTGAATGAGATACGAAATCGAATTCTCTATGTAATGTAATAATGTGTGTGTGAAGGTTAACTACACTCTTAAAAAACTTTACCCACTACTTAATTAGAACCAGTTTGCACATCTTTATAAGTGGTAATTTATTGTCAAATTACGTTAAATATAAAAATACTTTTTTAATTAAGGTTCCCCTTTACCAGCTCGGTTCAGGTAGGGTCATATGGGGGAATTATGGATCAAAAAATCACAACATCCTATTTTTTTCTAAAGTATGAAAGATAGAAAGATTTAATTTTGCATGGAGTAAGCTTAAATAATTTAGAATTTATTTAAATAATCACTTTACCTAAAACTTAATTATTATTAGTTTTATTTTAATTATTGAGTGATCAGGAATTACCCCGGGTTTGGGCAATTATGGATCACACATGGGGTAATTATGGATCACCCTTTTTTTTTATAGTAATGCACATTAAAAATAAATTAATTTTTGGTTGCAGTTAAAATATAATTCAAAACAAACTTTTAAACGCCTAAATTTCCTTTTTATTAATCTTCTTTCTCAGAAAAAAAATTAGACTTTATCGTTTGCTAATTTTATAAAATTCGAAGAATAATGATGATCTTTTTTAATAAATTATGCCGCAATTTCCCATTTACATTCTTTCGAAAATTCGGTTATTTATCGTTTGTTAAATAAATTTACAGTTCGAAGTATCTCGAAAGTTTCTCGTAAGTTTAACGAAATGAAAAGAGTCAAAATATTGAATAAAAATGGAATTTGCATGTTATTTCAATGTAGATTAAATTTTTTGTTATTTAAATTTTAAATAAACTTTTAATTCGAATTTTTTAATGAAATTTGGAATGCAGCCTAATCTGATCTTTTGCTTCAAAATGACGTATACCCCTTAGCTAAAAACACATGAAAAATTAAAAAATATCACTGATCCAGAATTACCCCAGTGATCCAGAATTACCCCAGTAAACTGGGGGATAAATCGATATACCTTTAAAATCATTAAAAAAATTAATTATGAAAAAATTTATATCGGAATGAAAAGCTTAGACCTTTTCCTATTGAAAAATAGCACCAACAATATAGTTAGTTCAAATATGTTTCTCCAGTATGGATCTTAAAAAAAAATCATGTTTTTCAAAGACAATCTTTTTTGAAGATGTTTTTATAGTAGTGTAAAAAGAATATTTTTTCTATTATTTGCTGCAGAGTTACATTGTTTTTGAACTTGATATAAGAAAATAGAATGTATAAGGATGACTTGGCATAATTTATTTTTTTTCTAAAAACCATTTTTAATCCTTAAAACTTAGTGATCATTATTTACCCCGGAAAGAGAGTGATCCATAATTCCCCCATGTGACCCTATCGGTTAACTCGTGCACTATTTTACTAAAAATAATGATTTCTAAGAAATTCCAGGAAGTTACCTGATTTTATGATTATTACGCGAGAAATTTTGTAACATAAATAACATTGTAATTTCTGTGTGCATTTTGCTTTAACCTCAATATTAATCGGACATTATACGTACTTATAACAAAAAAATGTAGTCTCCATAAAAAAAAATCCAGTCCAGGTCCGCTCCCTTTAATATGTACCCACAAAATATTTTGACAAAATAATTCGTTGGCAAAAGATTTTATTCCGACGATAAGACAAATTTTTCCAACGTTATGCACTCTATTCAATTTCAATTTCTAGAAGCGTCTTACAGCCATCGCCTGACACCATAGGAGCTATTTTTATAACCTCGAACCCCAATTAATATTCTATCGCGATTATTTTCAATTGCTTGCCTCAACTTTTTGCAACAGATAGACATCGTTCTCATTAATACGATACATAATTAAACCTCCATATAATTAATTCAATTCATCAAAGGAGGAAACACCACAATAAAAAATCTTTTCCACCCTTGCCTGTACAAAAAAAAACAGCATTAATTCCCATCACATATAATTCGGGTAAAAGAGTTAATCCCGTAATGACAGGAAATGAGATATTCTGATTGTCACTGTTACATACCACCTGTGCCGTCAGTGTAAGGGGCGGCCCTTTGAGGGCGATTTTAATGCTCTTGTCTGAGCGTCACAATTCTTTATTATTTATAAGCGACGTGGATATAGATAACGGTCTAATGTGAGGTACTCTCAGGCCAATGCGTTGGGCTGACAGAAGTGTAAGAAACACATGAAAAGTAGTTACAAAACGTTATCGAAGGTAGATATATAGGGCCTGATTCATTTATTGGCGACTTTTGACTATTGTAAATTCATTTGAATGAAGTCGCGAATGATCAGGCCAGACTCTACATATTAGTTATACTTTGAAAAACATTGGTTTTGCAATAAGACCTGTATATGAATGATAAAACTTAATTTGAAAATGAAAATTGGAATTTAGTCCAATCGAGATAGATTAATTTAGTTTTTCTATATAAAAAGATTTTAACAACAATCTATCTTTAATTTTCAATAAATAATTTTGCACACAATATTACAACCAACTTTTAAAGAAATTGGATTATAGAGAGCAGTAAGTGAAATACCTAAAATTGTGATAAATTTATCATATAAAAAAACAATTTGTAAAAATATTCAATACAGCCGGAGATGCGCGACTATGAATTTTTTCCCCCACTGAATTGACGCAAAGGCACTTTGGTTTGAAGACCTGCAATATATCGAGCTCATTCGCCCTTAAAACAACTTAGAAATTATTATTATGGATAAACTAAACATTGCATTTATTGCTTATTAACGACATAAAGTATTGCTCTAATATTTTGATAAGGACTTACTATTTATTATTTTTTTATTTATTTTACTATATTTTATTTCCTCAAAGAGCCATTATTAAATTTCATTTAATTTAACGAAACCACAAAAAAAAAATACTACACATAGAAAGTACACATGTCATCGAAAAATTTCCCTCCACTGTTCTTTATTTAACATTTTACTTTAAGAAACAACCGACACGGAAACCTTCCACGTTGGCATGACACCTTTCGGACTGAATATCAGTTACTCCCTTGTTAAACCTTCGTGGCGAAGTGTAGGCCCGTAATAACAAGTTAATTAATCCGTAACAGACTTAGAAAAATGAGGGACTCTCATAAAAGGTGCGTTGAGTTGTGACGTTCCAGGAACGTGACCAGGTTTCTTGTCACTAGGGTCGTTTTTAATGGTTTTTCTTTGAAGGGTAATTACCACCTTTATTACTCTTTATTCTTCGCTGGATGCCTTTAAAAAAAGTAATTATTGAGGGTAATTTGGTTGTTTAGATTAATGTCTTATAAAAGCTTGAATGGTAAAGTATCTCTCCATAAGCAACAATGACCAAAATCCTTCTAAAGAGTCATATATTTTAGATTAGCTAAATTATACTATTCAAAATTTCGGTTCCCGATTGCACCAGAATCTTGGAGTTTTCTAGCAATCACAATTTTTTGAAGTGTTGATTCAACGCTTTTCCGTTAAATTCCAACTTGCAGCATGCATAAGAGTTCAGAAACAGTAATCTTATTAAGTTTATGCTAACTACTATCTGAAAATCAATGACATTGATTTACAGCTTCTTACAAACTTGACTAAAATATATGCTGCTTGAATGAATGAAGATGTCTTGTAACATACACCCTCAACGCTATTTCTTAATCCCATTTAAACGATATCGCGATAAATAAAAAAAAAATGGTATAAACAAAACAAAAAAAAAATGCGGGTAACTAAAACTCAAAAAATGTATTAAAAAGGATCAATTTTCCTCTTTAAGTGTTTTGGGGAAAATAAAGTATTTTGTGCGGTAGTCCAATTTATTCAGTTTCTTCAAATTCAAGCAACAAAAATTAAAGATTTGGTAAGGAAAGCTCAGGGTGGGATGGGAAAACGAAGAGTCCACTGGAAACTACAATTACTCTGCTAAAATTTTGAGAACTAGAGGGCATAAATGATAATTTTAATTGAATTTTTTTTAAATATGGTAGACTTTATAAAAAAATAAGGCTACAAAGATGTGTGTGCTCGAAGTTTCAACCAAAAAAGAGGCAACAGAGAAATTTAAATTGAGGCTAAATCGCAAGAAAGAGTTTAAATAAAATACTTTAGTAACATCTCAATGAACACTTTAAGATATATTGCTCTTTAAAATATTGCCTGAATTAAATTGTTAAATTGCATATGAAAACATGCATGTAAAAAGTTTTTAATGATATTTATATTTTGTACTCTTAGGTTCATCAATGTTGGAGAAACGAATGCTGGAAAATGTTGCAGTGCTAAAAGACCGTTTGTAAAATAACAAAATTGCAACCAATGATGTATGTTAATATGATTTCATAAGAAAAAATAATAAAAGTGTGTAATTTAGTTCATCGTTTATTGAATACAGAGTGTAATTTTTTTATTGAAAAGGCAGTGATGATTAATGGTTGTAAAAAAGTACATTAATTTGTTTAACCCTTTCAGAGTCCCAGTTATGCTATTTGGCATCATCATATTTCCGATCATTGTTAAAAAATTAGAGCTGACATCTATTTGAATTAATAAAAAAAAAATTCTGGCAGAAAAAAGTTTGAATAATCGAATGATGTACTTTTTTATATCATAAATGGCTATAGACGATCAGAACGAAATTTCTAAAATGATGCCAAAATGTTATTGGAATTGAAAGGGTTAAAATGTTAATAAATTAATGAAAACTTTCATTCCAAAACACCTTTTCTTCAAAACAAATAGTAAAACTCGGGAATTGGAAAGTTACCTTTGAAAAGAAACTACTTTACATTTACAGTTACTTAATTAAAAAAGTAACTGTTGCAGTTCCTTTATTTGAAAAGTAACTAGTTACAGTTACTTTTAAAAGTTATATGAAACCAATAATTTAACTATCTTGCCGTGTTTCATAGAAAACCAAAATTGAAAGAACAGTGAAGTCGGAAAAAAAGCTAATAATGAAAATTCAAAGTTGTGCTAAAAGTTAAATTTTAAATAGTTTAGTTCAAATCGAACGCCGAGCTACCGAAAAGATCCGTGAAGAGCGGTGTAACAAGTAATGAAAAAGTAACAAAAAATTTTCCGTTATTTCGTTACCAATAAAAGTAACTGAGTTGCAGTTACTTTCCTGAAAAGTCTAACGGCGTTTCTCTAATCCTTAGTAAAACGTTCGAATAGACATGAACCAAATCCCATACTAAATTTATTAAGATTACATAATTTCATCACGTATAACAATTTCATTTACTATCTAATAATAGATAAAATTATCTATCGTAGTATTTAGATATTACTACAGTCAAAAGAAAATTGGTATAATTTCAGCAATCACTGTGTTTTAAAAAAAATCTTTGAAGGTTTATAAGAAAAAAAAAATAAAAAACACAAAACTTACTAAAAATCAATCAATGCACTTTAATACGTCATTACTCATTAAAATTACCAATTTGATTACTAAGATAAACAAGTCCCTTGCTCAATACTTATCATCAACTACATTCATTGAGTTTTTTTCTTCTATCGATTCAAATTGAAAAACGAAATTACAGTTATCTATATTAACCATCGAATTAAGATCCGCCCGAACAAGGAGTCTCCAAACAAGGTTATTTGTCCGCTTCTAGACCTTGATGACTTGGTTTGGGATGGACTAACATCACACAAGGGCTGTAATTGTGCTACAGGTCTAGTAATTTTGAACTGCAGTAAAGTAACGAAGAAATCGCCTCAGAGGGCACCCAATTCAATCGAAAAGCAGTCTCCGCGCGTCAGTTGAGTTAAATTATCGTTGCACTAGAGACTAGAGAGGGCTAGTGGCAACGGGCATCAAAATTTAGAACCACTTTTAATTGATGCACCGGCAAGTGAGTATGCACACAACGCAACTTTTCGGGGCTACATCTAACGCAACTTTCAAGCACACTAAGCACAACAGCCCTTCCAAATAGCGTCAGAAAATTAGATTTTAAAGGATATAATTTGCACTAGCTCCTCTCAAAGTATATTCTTAAACTATAAGGCAGTATACAATGTCTTTAAAAATAGTACAGTCTAAATACAAATGATTCCCCATTTTGCCTATAATTACTATATTAATTGGCACTGGCCCGCTTGTAAAGAAGTTTGGGGACCCCCCTCGGCCAACACCATTCTCTCCCTGACCCTGACAAACACTTATGTAAAAAGACAAGCGGTTCATTAACGTCTTTTCACCTTGAAACGTCCGTTGTACGTAGTTTTCATTAGTTTTATTTAACTGCCCTAATCATAAAAAGTGGATTAGCAAAGCTAATTGTGGAAGGCCTTGAAGGGGTAGCCGGGACTTCATCGGCAACAGCTAAAATGAAGGGGGAAGGGGGGGGGGCATTAATTTGCAGTTTCCCTTCGTCATAATTGCCCAAGAGATGTTACCTGTTATTACTCAGATTTCGTGGCTGAGCTTCGAGCTGGCACCAAAACCGGTTAGCTGAGCGCTTCATCACCTATCCCACTATTTAGTTTAGGTTTGGTTTGAATTATCGTCGCACTAGAGCTACACGAGGGCTATTGGCGACGGGCGTCGTATTTTAGAACCACAGTCAGGTGACGAGCCAACTCCTGAATACTATTTAGTTTAGGAAATTATAAATGCATTTTTACATGCAAGAAGCCGTTATCTAATCCTCAAACTTCATTACTAATTTCTACACTCTTAAAACAAATGAGCGATTTTAACTCAGCCTGAGTTAATTTTCACTCCTTTCGGTGACGAAAATGCACTTCCCCTATAGGAGTGGATTTCACTCTTTTGTTTTGTTAAACCTCCAACAATCTTAACAACAAACGAGTGATTTTAAGGCGATTAGGAGATATTTAGGGCGATGACGAGCGATTTAGGAGTTAATTTCACTAATATCCAGTGTCGAAAATGCACTTCTCCTATAGAAGTGGATTTCACTCTTGTTTTTATCCGACTATTGCAGATAATTTCTTTTAAAGTTTTGTTTCAGAGCTTTATTTGGAAAGTAAATGTGCCCCGCGAAAATGAGCTTTCTGTTTAATTTTCTAAATAAATGAAGTACAAGAAAAATTCAGGCTATAGTCTGAACAATTTATGTACACTCTTAAAACGAACGAGGGATTTTAACTCAGTCTGAGTAATTTTCACTCCTCCAGTCTGGAAAATGCACTTTTCCTCTTGGAGTGGATTCTTTGTGCGTTAAACTTCCGACAGGATCACTCCAAACGCGAGTGATTTTAACTCAGTCTGATTTAATATTCACTCCTTTCCAGTGTCGAAAATGCACTTCTCCTACTGGAGTGGATTTCACTCGTTTGTTTTAAGACTGTCGGACAGATTTAGTTACACAAGAAAATAACTGTAAAAAATTTAAGTTAACGTTATTATTCGGAAATGGAGGCTTCAAATGTATTCTTAAAGTCGACGTTAATAGGTTAAGGCCATTTAGAGATACTATTCCAAACTATATCCAACTTCAAAAGGATCCAAGTTTTTCCTATATAATACTACAATTTGTAAAGAATGAAATTGAATATCTACTAAATACAGTATAACATAGATCATACGACACAAAATAAGCCCTCGCTGCAAGTCACAACGAATAAAGTGTTATGTAGTAACTCCCCCCCAAACAACGAATCAAATTCCTATAAAAATACTGATCCTAACCTAATATCCTAACAGATTTGATCACTATCCAAACATCCGTTACCTATCGTAACTGACTATCCTAACGGAAACTGAAGTGGTATAAGATAGAAAGCTTTCTCCAGCTCACAAATTGGTTGCAAGGTAAAAGGGTGATGGAGGCCTGTCCAATAGTTGTTTGATGTGCAATTTCAATTTGAATTCCCTCTTTTCGCGCGCTACAGGTAATTTGTCGAGCGATGGAAAATGAATTGAAGGTTCCAATTAGAACAATGTTGCATTGTTGGTGATGGATGAAGGGGCCCGAAGTCGGCGAACAAAATTAATCGTCTGAAAACGCGTTCCTGGCTGACTGCCTGGAATTCTCAGAGGATTAAAAGTTATTCTAATTGAAGCTGTTAGAAAACGATTAAAGTTAATTCTACAGAAGAAGAACGTTTTGCTTGTCGATCAAACATGATCAAACGTTTTTGAATAATTGATCTCATTAATTTTTATAGAGCGAGAATTAAAGACGTACTAGCAAAGTTATTCAAATATTTCAACTTCTCAATTTCGCCATATAGATATTTCAGAATTCGACCGCGAGGGAAATAAGTGTTGCGAGTTTCATACGGCAGTTAAGGATGGATATTACTTAATTCGACTTGGGAAGTTCAAATAAGTTTAATAATGCATAATTTGGATATGTTGCGTAGTTAAAGAGCAAGACCAATACAAATTCCATATATTTAAGTTCTTTATCTTAAAATAAGACCTACAAATCTGAAGTTTCAAGGTGCTAGTCATTCTAGCAACCAGGTTGGTAAATTAATGGTAAGATAAATAACTAAAACGCAAAGTGTGCTTACGTGGCGTTTATCCTGCACATTAGTTTCCAAAAAACGTAAAACTCACATCTAGTAAATCTATTAAAATGTACACTAAAATAGAAAAACGCGCCTTAACAAGTGAAAAGCAACAAAAATAATTAAGTCATTTTTTTTAAAGGGGGACAACTTGTGATAGTTGATACCTTCGATTTTTTTTTAAACTCTCAGAATATGTTAGTAAGAAAGTGAATTTCAATTTTTCTTAAATCCGACTTGTTTGATCTTGAGAGGAGGTCAAAGTTCGAGGTCATGGACCAATGGTGTACCACTATATCATCCTTCTACTTCTAAAGCCATGAGTGATCCTTGATTTTTTTTTTTTTTTTTGAAATATGGATACAACTTGGAACTAGATATATGTCAGCATAATTAGTTTGGTGGGTCACTCATGAGTTTGAAATTCTAGAAAAAGTTCATTTTCGTCGATATTTGTCATTTTTCTGCCTAATTATCTGCTTAAGCTATAAGTGACCCACAAAAATAATTATGGGATTAGTTGCACGCACTAGGGTAGTGCTTAGAAAAATATAAAACCCCATGGGTGACCCTTTACTTTGGTAATGACATGGACTCAAAGATGACCATTTCCGAAAATATGTCATATTCAAAGGTCAATTACTCGAGAGTTGAAGAGTCAATAACTTGGAGACACAGTTGTAAATACACTTCAAATATTGTAGTTTTAGCCCCAGGTGAAAAACATATCAACCCAATTACTTTTTTTTACAGTCGGGTGGAAACATTATACGACAGAAAATAAAAAAAAATATATATTGCATGGGATTAATTACTTTCAATAATTGATTATTTAAATAGGAAATATTTTCTCTTCTGTCCGTTTTTCGATTTGACCCTCAGTCCATGAATACCCAGTCGGACTCAAAGATTCTCAAGTGAAAACTAGTATTAATCAATGTTACAGAAAATTAGCCTTTTTCAGTTTAAAAATAGATGTTTTGCCATTGGCTTTCATGTTACGTTACTTGAAATAATGTTGAGCTCAGATATTGAATATAATACAAAACAATTAACAACACATAAAAATGACTTTAGACTCATATAGTCTACAACAGGACACCCGAAATTTACTAGTCGATTGAATCTCAGGACGTAACTTAAAACTGCTCCCTACTCTTACAAATCGTACACGTAATCAAAGAAGAGGCTAGTAGTGCCAGTGCTTTTCGATAAAATGCAAATATTATACAAATGTAAATAATCCAGATAATCTAATATTCTTTAACTCTATTTTATTAACAAAATATAAAAGCATCATTTTCCACTATTTTATTTTTTAACAACACAATCCACAACAATACTCAACGAGCAGTTATCACAGTCAACCACCAAAAGGTCCTCACCTACATCACATTCCGACAACACATAGCAGCCACCACACCTACAGTCCTTCTCGTACTGCTTCAAGTCCGCATTATACACAGTTTCAGACAGATGAATCTCTTCTTGCACAGGATGAACTTCATCCGACTCAGATGCTTTCAGCTGAGCGTCGTATTTCTTCCGAAGTTCGTCGTCGCTGAGGACCTTCCATGCTTGGTCTATGTCATGGAAGCGAGAGGATGTTTGGTTGTTGGACTTGTCAGGATGGTGTTCTCGCGCGAGGTTGTGATAACTGCGTTTGAGCTCTTCGCGGGATGAAGTTTGGGGAACCCCTAGAATATCGTAGTAGTTGGCCATCTGCAATAAAAGAACTTGATTTAATGAAAATTGTATTGTTTTAATTACTCTCTAATCATGTATATCATAGTAAAAGTATTAGATCCGCCGCCGTTCACGTGACCTCCAATGGTAGCGACGTGCCACGCGTGGAGCCCACTGAACAGAACTGAAACTCTGGAAGGAGCATAGAAACGCTCGCCAATAGGGTCGGTAAAGCGCGGCCAATCCTATACTTTACCTGCTAAAATCGGCATTTTAAACCAACTTTTACGATATTTTTTAACAGAGAAGTTGATATGTTATTGCTTAAGAAGGTTCTTATTATTCATTATATAATATATTCGATTCATTATATAATATATAATGAAGTTTCGGAAACATGTACTTTAAAAAATAGAATTGCAGGAACAATCTTTAAAACTTATATTCCTTGGAGTTCTATTCTTGGAGAGCGAATTTGACATCCAATGCAAACTGTCAAGTGGCAATTGTGATCGGCGAGTTCATGCCAAATGTGGCACATATTCTCCCTTAAGCCGTAGCCAAGTGACAAAAAATAGATTTCACCAGTGTTTCATGGGATGCCCCTTCCAGTTATACAAGAAAATAAATGTAAATACTTAAAGTTAACGTTATCATTCGGAAATGGAGACGTGAAAAGTATTCCTAAAGTCGACGTAAATAGGCTAAGGCCATTGAGTGATACTACTACACACTATACCCAACTCAAAAGGAACCAAGTTTTTCCTATATAATACTACAATTTGTATCCGTTCAGTTCAGTGATGGAGCCAAGAATTTCAGGACAAATAGGAAAAAGTTACCACCACTTTAAGGATAAAAAATTCCACTTAATACTAAATTTTACACAAAATGACAAATAAAAAACTACATTATGGACTCTCCAGTGACTTGAAACGCTTTTCTAGTATTTTTATGGTATTTTAGAATTACACTGGCCTGTTTGCCCTGAAATTCTTGGCTCCACGCATGTCCCGTCGCTACCATTGAAGATCACTGATCAGCCGATTTAATTATATGCTTTAATGCATAATATCAGTCAAATAGTTGAACTGACAAAACCAACACAATACAAAGTACTCCTAGAAATGGAACTGCATACTACCATATCCAGGGGAAAGTGCTAAAGTTTTAATATCAGCACTTGGCCAAGTTTTCTCTTCCTGATAATATTTTAGTACCTTTAGTCAAAATTTCTTTGACTTATCAGTTACTTTATTTTCACAATAATTCAAAATTAGAAAAAATATGCTAAATTTGTTGGGTCCGAGATAAGTGTTAATAATCTTATGAACTAATGATGATAGGAAGTCTCCCTAATTTATCATTTTAAAGCACTTTATATGAGCTTTAATTTGATTTCAAATGAAGAAATTCTTAAAATTTTAATTTTTTTAAACAAGTAATTTCACATAAAGTGTATTTAGGTGTATGTAGGTAATCTAATTCGATACATTTTCTAGTCAAATTATTACCAAATGAGATAAAAAGTTTTATGTATTTATGAGGGTAATTATGCCGACAGTCATATCTGCAATTTAGAGCTTATTTTAGATAAGTAACAGGATTTTATAGTTTATAGCGAGTGGGAAACAATAACAATCAGATTATTCTATAACAGATTAAATGGTACAAATTAACTTGGATCAATTCAAACTTTTTTTTAGTTCTTGCAAAGAAAGGGTAATTATTTTCTAGAAAAGAATAAAACTAAGTATAATTGTTGAAAAAAATTATTATTGGAAATATAAATGTGAGCCGTTAAATGGTTTGAAATACCTAAAAATGTCCATTAATGAGATGAAATGGTACCGGAATTTTTTTCCCCAAAACATTTTGTACATATTATGCTTACCAGGAAACAAGTCTTCTGCACTTGGCCAAAAAAATATATATTTAATGCCAAGTTCTAATGGACAAACAAACATATAGACAAAGATGAATATAAAAGTTAAGCATTTGAAATTATACCTTTCAAACAAAGATTTATTGTGATTGGAAATAAATTTCAAATGTCAATAAACCACTTTTCATGTATTAATTGTTTTTTAATTTAAAAAAAAAAGGAAGCACGCCTGTTATCCATATATAGTATAGGTATATAAGTAAAAGAGCAAGTTCCACTAAAGCATTCAAAAATAGAATTTTTACAAGGACTTAAATTCTTTGTGCCTAAAAAATTACTTGAATATCCGAAACAGGATCTAAAAGCCTAAATTCGATACAAGAGTTACTATTGTGAGGACCGCAGGTAAGTATTTGATAACTAGTAATTACAGTCAATATGAACTTGCTTAGCACGAAATATCACTTAAGAACTGAAAACACTCACCCGGTCTATAAAGCTTTTTAAGCTAATTCTAAGAAAATATCTTAACACAAAATGGCTTCAGGAAGAATCCCACTAAACCCGAAAAAAATTTAAATTACTATTTTTCTTAATAATTCAAAGAACAAATGAAACAAAACATTTAAAAAAAACAGCAACAAACATTATACAAAAATTGTAGACACCAACTTGAACACCAATCCAAATTTGAACTTTTTAAATTGAATTGCTAATTGTATACTTTATTAGTGTATTATTTTATATAACTGGAACAATTTTTTCGATACAGATAGTTTTTTATTTTAAATTATTCCCAGGTACAATGTAAAATGTAAAAAAAAATCTGACGGTTAACACAAACGGTTTCTGCGTTCCCTTCGAGTTCAATTTTACAGGGTCGACTGTATAAATAATTTATTAATTTTAAAAACAAATAAGAGTTTGAAGGAAATTTACTAGCTGCAATACAGGTTTTTTGCATTTTTTAAAAATAGTATATGGAAATCCGAACATTATATTCATCTAAGCCCTACTTATCAAAGTCAATTTGATGCAACATAAGCCAGTGTTGCTACTTAAATATAAAAATTAAAACACTTTATGTGGGGTGACAAAGCAATTTAGGTGGAACATGGACCACTATATCAGATCCACTTTCCAGGAAAATAAGAATTCCTAATTCAGGAACAGGTGACAACAGTTAAGGTTTAGTGACTTTTCAATGAGTGATAATTATTTCTGGCAACCATTAACACAGATCTTAAACCACTGCATGCATCTCTAAAAAGTTTATAAATGGTAAAAAATTGTAGCAAATGCTAAATCTAGAAATTATAAGTATAAGACCTTCATGACTATGACAAACTTCAAGTCACCCGAGCACATTACACAAGAAATTGGCATATTTTTTTAAACTTTAAGTGTAGAAATAATAAATCAATCGAAGCAAATTTTTTAAATAGGGGTTTGTCATCTTAAAATAATATTGCATAAAAACAAAATTACCCTTTTCTGTATCGTTGCATTAGTGGTACTTAGCAAAAAAAATTTAATTTCACCATCTGTAAGCTATACAATAGAAGAGTTATATTTTATTAAATACAGTCAAACTTCTATATTATATAAATTGTTCTTGAAAAGAGTGATGAAATAGTTCATATGGAACAGCAATATTGAGCCAAAATAGAACTCTATAAACTCTAAAAAAAATTGCCTTTCTTATAATTAAATAAGATAATAATACTTATTAGACAAACATTGAAAACGAAGACAAACAAAAAGTTCAGAAAGTCATCTTACTTTCCTGAATCCTGTTACATTAATACTCAACGAAGTTCTTATAATTTGTATAGACAGACGTCGTAATAATGATAAAATATGTAATACCATTAAAAAAAGTTTAAAAATCAGACTATTATAGCCAATTTGTATACGTTAATAGTGCATTATAACAAACAGGTCTGCCTGTTTATCTCCTTAACACATTTTACATTTACTAATTATGCTATATTGGCTTTTTTTTTTGCTGTTGCAGGTTAGTTAGTTGAAATAACCTACATACTAAAAATATAGCTACAAAAAAAGTTGATTAGTAATTGGCTCAATATTATGAAAATAATGGCCTAGTGTCCAAACCAATTTTTTAAAAAAAATAGTATTGAACTCTTTTCATTACTTAGTCTTTTCTGCTTTAAATCCTACTAAAACCACCAATTTTTGTGGATATATTTAATGTTGGGAAAGGTTTGAATATGAATGTCATTGTATCCCATACACTTAAAAAGTTTCATGCTGCATCTTCAAGCATTTCCTGTAGAAAACATACAAGACAGTTTTTATTTATTTTTTTAAATACAGACACTTTCAAGTAGCTCAGATCAATGGCACAATATTGTATATCAAATGACAGTTTTCGTGGACAAGAAGTAAATGTGGCTTCCAGGTTGACAATACCAAAATATATTTTAAAAAATAACTAATCTTATAAATTAGTCAGATCAGTGTTGTTTAAAAGAATTTGATTTGTTACTGAAATAAAATTCATTAGCCAATTTTGTAAGCATTCACTTAAGATGTAATATTATGGTTTTTCACAATATTTTAAAGTTTATATAGATTAAGTTATATTTATATATTTAATTTGGTTGTCAGAACTGTTACTTCTCAACACAATCGTAAATCAGCACTTTACATATCGTCGGTCAAATGACAAAACCACATATGTGCACATTCTAGGGATTTGCGGTAAACAACTTCTTATTTTAATTGGTTATCTTTCTTTCACCTGTTTTAACCGAAACCAGTTAAAAGTAACTAAAAACCGGTTCTAGCTGCTTGGTTGGTTGAACGACTCCGGCATTTTATTTAGGAAAGGTTTTAATTATTGTCGCACTTGGCTACAAGAGGGCTATAGGCACACACACAAAGGGCGTCTTAATTAAGAAGGAACCACAATTATATGCCGAATCATTTCCCCACGAAATTATCCCGCGATTTGTGAAACTAGGAAGTCTTTCAACAATCGAATGTAGAAACTTGGTCCATGAAACACTTTTTAAAATTATGCTGGCACTCCTTCAAGGCTGTTGATTGTGACCCCTAGGGCTGCGATTTCTTTAAAATAACCGCTAGTGCCCTCTCCGGGCTGGCGATTGTGAATACTTGAGCCGTGATATCCTTTAAAAACAGCTAGTTTGCAACAAGATTAAAGTAAACATCAAAGTTGAACTGGAATAATTACCAAATTAAGTAAGTATGTTTTCGCTACCTGGCTGCAAAAGTTAAGCTGCCGAATCGAGACTAGCCCAAATACGCTAGCAGTATCGATTTATCTAACTGCATTCAATTTTTCCTTCAGTTTAGGGGTTCATCACTTAACTGTGGTTCTAAGTTACGATGCATTCAGCCAACTGCCGTCATGGTAGCTCTGGAGCTAAGATAATGCAAACTAACCAAACTTTTGTTAAGCCAGTTAGGCTAGGTATTAGTTATTGTCGCACCATAGCTAAACGAGGGCTATTGGCGATGAGCGTCATATTTTTTCAGCTCAGTTGTTTAAAATGTTTATCCAAACCGGTTCTTAAGCTTTAACTGGTTCAGCTAAAGAAATGTTTTTACCCATTCACCTGAATCCTAAAACTGGTTGGCTCATGTGAACATTAGTGCCCGGCAATGATGTTGCCAACCACGACGGATTCCTTTTTACAGCAACCCTTAACAACCAAATCTGGAACAGCGCCAAATTGTGAAATTCGCCAATTTTAGCAACTGTTTTTTAGCCAAAAATCCTGAAATCCAAAGTTTGGCAACCATGTTTAATATTTTTTCTTCCATTCCGACTCGCAGTGGTAACATTACATGAGATTCTAAAATTTTATTATTTAATCTTTTTTAATTCGATGTAACTATTTAAAATGATTATTTTCATCGTTTTTTTCTGCAGTGTTATGATTCGCATTTTTTATAATATTCTTATAGGATTTGCCTTCTTTCCTGGTATGTAATTAATGTTAATTAAATGTTTTATATTTAAAAGGAATCATATTTAATGTTTTTTTAAATACTTTTTGAAAAATCTTTCCGCTACAGAAAATCTTTTCCTAGTAGCAGTTAATCGTAAACGTGCACATTCTTCCTTATTTTATTCTTACTTAAATCGCATTAATATTATTTTTAATTATAATCGTACTTTGCATAAAAAATATAAAAATTCATGTTTATAGTCATTTTGAGATGGTTTTTAAAAATGTCACGCTTTTGGGTCATTTTGCTTGGCACATAAATTGCATGTTTTTTGTCATTTTGCAATCGTATTTTAAAAGTGTTTTGTTTTTTGCAATTTTCATATTTAGACGTCTCTTTATTTCCACCATTTTCGACTTGGTGCCCTCTCAGTAAACACCAGGTGTTGACATCATTTCGGCTTGGCGACGATTTTTATAAAGTCGCCAAAGCCGTCTAATGTTCATTTTAACCAACCGGTTTAACTGTAACCCTTTTCCATCCCTTTGTACATTCGTGGTTTTGCCATTCTACCGACGATATTATGGATACTTGAATTACTTAGAATACTGATGTTGGCTAGTAACAAATTGAAAATTACGATTTATATATTTGGTGAGTTGGAGAATTACTGACCAAAATATTCACAAAAAAGGCAGTGATAGAAAGCTTTGTGATTGGAAGGAGACACACAATTGTAAATAATGCATGGATATGGTAGGGAATTGAAATATAACACCAATTTGTTGCTCATATGTGATAAATTGGTAAAGCATGCATATGGGGGCCTTTCTCCATTTGGCGGCTTAACGCTTGCAGCCAAGTAGCGAAAACGTACTTAATTTGGCTAACAATCCAGTTCAACTTTGATGTTTACATCAATCTTGCTGCCAAATCATGCAAACTAATTTACTTTTAAGTTGGATTGGTTGAAAATACAACGTACAAGAATTACGTATACAATAGTAATGTGTGAAATGGGTATATTTTGAAAATTCTAGTTGTTGTGCGAGTGAGTATTTGTTCGAAAGTCGTGTAAGGTTTGATTTGTTTTTTATTATGATCGGCAGCAGGCCTATCATAATTTAATAACTTATTAACAACTTTCGATTAAAAGCAAATAAATTATTATCAGTCCGGTTGCCACAATCGACGCCAGCGTTTTTTAAGGATATCACGTCTCGAGTGGCCACAATCAACGGCCCGGAGTGGGTACCAGCGTTTTTTTTTTAAGGATATCACATCGAGGGGCCAGAATCGTCAGATAAGAGGATTGCCGAGTAGCCACAATTGACGGCCCGGAGGGGGTACCAGCACTTTTTAAAGGATATCACAGCTCGAGGGGTCACAATCATCTGCCTGGTGCGAGTACCAATGTATTTTTCAGTGTGTCATGGGACGAGTTTCGACATTTGATTATCGAAGGATTTCCCAGTTTCACAACTCGGGCAGACAGAATAATTTTGTAACGTATATGGCATACAATATTTTACGGTTCGACCATTAAAACTTTTCTGGGCTTTCAAGACATGAAATACAGAAAATCAAATTAAATTATTCCCTCACACTACCGTTACCACTCCGTGAGCAGAAGAAGCAAAAGGAATTTGAGAAATGCAACCGAGAGAACACGTCACGACAAAAAAAGCTATACTACAATGACAGGAATGAGCCCGCACTGGTGAAGCAATAAACCAACAACCATGAAACCAAAACAAACAAGTAACGAGCTGCGTAATTATTGTTTTAAATTTAAGTAATTTTAATAAATTTTCAATGTTTTGTACCAAATATTGAATATAAAAATTAAAATAAACATTTTTATTAAGTGAATTTACCGATACCGTTTTGAAATTAATATAAACATTTCATAAAATTCTACTAACTATAGCAACCCTGTGTTTACTTTTTCACGAACACCAAAGGTTGCCAAACAGCATTATGGCCCGGATACACTAGACGTTGCGATAAATTTATCAAACTGGATGTTCAAATACTAAAGTTCTCTTATAAAATGGATTATGCAAGGATATTTTACCACAAAGTGCGTTTGTTTACAAACAAAGTGAAGAGCAATTCAGATGTGGACAGTCAGCAATATATATTTTACTTACATATTTAAAACAGATCGAGATTTTTCATTTTTAATTATTAAAGTATGCTTTGTCATAAAATAATTAAAGGTATTTATATAGCTACTCTCGTGTTCAAACATAACGCTTGCTACGTCACCCATGTTATTAACAACGCGAAAACAAGCAAGTGACAAAAGAGAATATTTTAAACACATTCTTACCTGATAATGGATAAATATGATGCAGCATAATGTCACTTATAAAAATCTGGTAGTTATTGAATAACTAAAGTGCATCAAAACACAATTTCAGCAAGAAAACAAGCCATGTTTTCAGCTTTGTTTACGTTCTCCTAGCAGAAAGCTACCCGTCGTGCAACGCGCGGCGAAAGACGCGGTACGCGCATGCGTACTCCAATCCAATTAATTTTTTGAATAATTAATTATCGGAGTAAAAATACCTTCTCTTGTGAATAGGGCTATTTTCCCGGGTGGCTGTGGGGTTAGTTAAACCCACGAGCAGAGCAGCGGCAAATAAAAATAAAGTATATACTCTTCTTAGGAGAACGGGCAAAACGAAACGGTTTTCCCAGAGCCATATTTTTAATACAGTTTTCGGGAGTAGAGGGCAAGAACAATCTGTGTACTAAAACACTCGTGTGAGTCACACGGCCATTTTTAGCCAGATTGGTCGCGTTAATTAGACTCAAGTTGAGACAGGCGGTTCTTGTTGAGTTTTGCAGACGATCAACGAGACACACGACTCAGCTCGGCAAGCTGTGACGTTCTGGTATGGAGCCCTTCTGTTGCCATCTGTGAGTCTGGGTTATTGATTTTTTTTTAGTGGGGGGGCTCTCATACTAGTAGAAGTGTCTGACTGCTCCCACATGTGTCACATTTCCATGGCGCACGCGGTGGAGGAACATTAATTCTACCATTGTTAATGACTTGTGCCGCGATTTGCGCCTTCAAGTTCAGTTTTGTGCGGTGCTCGATTCCGGCTGCACGCTTGTTTTCGTTCGTCTGGGTTGAAAGTTGAGAGCGGCGTGCGCTGCTTTGTTTATCTTTTAAAAAGGGACTGTTTAATTGAATTAGAATCAAAGAGTTTTTTCGAAGTGCATCGAACTTGAAACTTTATATTGACTGTAAATTTGATGATGAATAATGGCAACAGTTGGAAGCAGACGATATTTTTTTGGACTGTATTGAGTGGTAAGTTTTTGTTTCTGTTTTTAGTTTTATGTTTACAATTGTGTTTACTGCGCTCCTTTTCATTTATTTTTAAATTAACCAGTTTCAAATTTATTTATCTTTCTTTGAAAGAACTTTTAAAAACAGTACTACTTTTTTTAATAGTTATACAACGGTTGAAAATTAAAAACAATAACAATTTTAAGAAACACGGTACCACTTTCAAAAAAATGTTTAATTTTGACATATTCAAAATAAAATTTATGTTTTATCAGTTCAATCTATATTTAAAAACAATCTACGACAAAAAAAAATAATTTTTTTAAAAAAATTTTGAGTGATTTAAAAAAAATTAAAAAATTGCGAACTTTTAAAAAATGCTAAGGCTTTTTTAAATACAAATATTTCAACCCAATTTTTTTTCCTCATGTACTTTAAACTGTTTTACCTAACAATTGGCATCCAAATTTGATTTATCTTCAGTAGTTGTTTTATGAAAAATATTTATGTAAAAAATCCCCAATTATTTTAGCATATTTGACAATTTTCGACTTTAATATTTTTTTATAAAAAAAGTATTACTTTTTTAAATAATTTTAATGCCAATTCTTAATATTAACATGTATGACAGACTGTATACAAAATTCCTTGGATTTTTATAAGTAATTTAAAAAGCCTTAGTGTTTTAAAGAACTTGTCATCAAGGAAATATAGACATAAAGAAAAACGCATTTAAAGTTTTCATTTGTATGCATTTTTATCATACCTTTCCGCATAAAAAATATAATACCTTTTTTTAAAACATAGATACACTTTTAAAACTTGGTAGACTTATTTAGAAGGTCCTAAACTTTAATTTTAGCAAATAAAAACAGATTCGCAATTTTTGCAAATTTTGAGGTACTGTGTCCCCTTAAAACGATTAGGAGTTTATAATACTTTAATTAAAAATTAGTTTTTATATTTGATGTAAAAAAAGATATCTTTAGATTAAATATTTTTAATGTTATATCAAAACATCTACTTTCTTCTCTTTTTTAAAATACCACTACAATTCTACTTAATTTGTTTAGCATGCAAAAGCATTCTATGTTTTTTCGTCGTAATATATTTTTATTTTGGAATTTGTTTTCTTTGTTTGATTATTATCTTTTTTTATTCTGATTTACTTATATTAACGTTTGTTTCCATTATCCAGGCAGACCACCCTTTAAAATTTGGTTCAACTTCGGGCTACGCATGGGAAAAAAAAATAGTTACAGAAATACTCATTAAAACATTGTTGAGTTTTAATGATAGACATCTTGAATTTTTATAAATTTAATATTGAAGTATTTGGCGAATATTTAAAAATTATTATTACATTAAACATTTACGAAATAGAATCGCATAAAAACTGATAGGCATTTTCTAGCTGAAATAATGTGTGGCGTTTTATTACAGAAAATGTATCTGTAATTCTATTTAATTATTTATAAATGATTTTTAAAGTATTACCAGCGTTGATAACAGTGCATATATATTGATATCTATGCATTAATTTTATTTGTCATGAAAGATATCTCATTTAAATCGACTTTGTTTAAAGTAAAAGTTCGACTCATTTCAATTTCACAATAATATATTTGCTTAAAAAATAAGAATTGCGTTTGTTTTTCAAGAGATGGCATCAAAAACATTTCCTAATGAAAAAAAGCATTATTAATAAATATTTATGAGTTATAAAATTTTAAGTATTAAGGTTTTTTTTTTTTTTTTTTGCCCTTTTCTAACGATTCAGCCGAGTTTGGCCGGGTGTACGTGATTGTTGGAGGTAAAGTGTAGAGTTTCAAGTTGTGTCAGGAGATTCCAATTTGTTTATTTTATACTATGACTTTTAAAAAAAAAAAAATTCTTTTTATATATAAACATTACGATAGATAACTTGTTACCAGAATTTGCCATCTATATTTTTACATGGGCATATCAAACTTTTTTTTATTTACCTCAAGCGGCAAAAGGCAGGGAATTCTCTGATGAATGTTCTCTGATGAGTTATGCAACATGATATATAAAAGAAATTAATACCACCAAATTATTTATTAACTGTCTTCAGTACATTGCTCTCGTGGACTTTGCTATTATGGTTCTAACATATATTTGGTTTCAACCCACCCAACTTTTCTAATATTATAATGTGAAACTTCATTTTAAAATAAAGGACTCCTACTATAGGAAATCACAAATAGAAATGTATGTCATCCTCCCCCCTGATCTATAGCTCGTTCCGAACGAACGGCGTCACTGATTATGCAAAAGCCCATATTTCAAGCCGACAACGCTCTAATTTTAGAGAATATCTGAAGGACACCTTTTTAAAAGAAAAAAAAATAACACTCGATGTCTTCTACCAAGTCGCTATCTCCTCAAAACAAACATCAACCAGATAAGAATTAACTCCGGCGAAGATTTCCCCTTCTTTGTGACGAGAGATGGGAAGCAGTACAACGCACTGATACTTTTCAAAGGTCTTTTTTATGAAACAGAAATTGATTATTCCTCGAAAGAAGCAGAAAAATCCTTTTTTTTGCTATTAATGAAATAATAAGCTATGTCAGTTTTTGTAAGTGATAGTCTATACCAGTGGTTCCCAACCTTTTCTGTAACATCGCCCCCTTCTTTAAGTTGACTAACACATATCGCCCGCCTTTAATTTTTATAATTTGTCCGATTATAATTTGAGTAGTGTAGCTAATAAAGCAATTTTTTAATTTCAAACTTGTACTACCATATACTACCATATATAAAAACATCCAAAGCAGCTTTATCCGGGGTTACTCTTAAATAAATCGAAACTAATATAATGTTTATTTTTTTTTCTATTTTTATTTAGATTTGTTCAAAGAATGAAAGTGAAATAATTTACTAAGATCTTTAAACTCAATTCTGGAAAATTTAAGAGAGTTGACAATAAAAATTAAAGAAAAAAAATTGAATGCTGAAAACTTTTTTATTCTATCTTTTTTTAAGTTCATGCGTAAGTCTTTGAGGCAAATGTTCAATTGATTTCTTGGTTTAGTGAGGAGCTGGATAACATAACTAACCCCTTTTTAACTAAATATATTGACCGAACGAGATGAGAGGTAGTTCAGCTTTTTAACACAGTTTAGAATCAGTGTAAATAAGTTTCACGCAGGCTAACTCATAACCTCTCTGCTTGAAAATGATTTTCGCCTCACAGTCATACTTCAGATCTACAAACTCCGTCTACAAAGAGTTATCAAGGTTATCCACAACCACAGATTCAAAAAGGAATGGATCAACAATAGAAACAGGAATTTTTAACTTGGTCAAATCCTCAAATCTTGTAAGAATGTCAGTTTGAAATTGTCATGGTGATAAAAAAAATGGAATGGTTTTACTGTACTATAGTACAGTGTTTTTATTTTCCCCCCTTTGAATACTCATCGCCCCCCTATCGCCCCCAAACTATTTATTGCCCCCTTGATAATACAAATCGCCCACTTGGGGGCGATCGCCCCCAGGTTGGGAACCACTGGTCTATACGATCCTACTTTTTAATACAAAATATATTAAAAATTTGCAGCTAAAAAAACCTCTCGTTTTGACAAGAAGCGCCAAAGCCGTACCACGTTATTTTTATACAAATAAACGACTGATGGTACTTCGGTATTGGTATTTTTGTAAAAGTTTGAACATTCTCGTTCATAAGGGAAAAGTAAGTATAAAAGCAAACTGTAAAATAAATCTGTGAAGTGAATTCTACAAAGGTTGCGGATCTCTGGAAAAAAGAGGTAAATTCAACTACCTCTTTAATTAACAAAACATACACACATGTAAAAAAGTATAAAATTTGAGAAGTCATAAGCATAAAAATTTAATGTAAAAAAAATAATGCTTGTATGATGATGGCTGCTCGATTTTCATTATTTTTGTTTTAATAATGGGGTTGCAATATTGGCGGTCAAGCCCTTGCAGACTCGGCATATTTCCCAGAACTGAGAGTCATTTTCTTGTAGCACCATCTAGGCGACTCTCGCTACCAATTTGACGCCCTGATTACAATGAACTGAGCTCTGTGTGGATGCTAAAGTATGCCGAGATTTAAGTTTGCCGAGAGAACCCAGGCCAAATGGGCCGATTTTCATAGGCAACAAGAACAAGAAAAGGTAAATTGCACTTTTCATTGTTTTTAATATTTTCCTGCGTTATTTCAGACATATTTTAAATTATTTTACAGTGTATTAATGCAGTAACTAAGACAACTCTTCTTCAAAAAGAACACTTATCTACCAGTCGATTGAAAAGTCACTCCCAGTCGAAGATAACAAAAACTTTCATTTAGGAGGTCCGGGTAAACAGATTTTAAGTACAAAAAAAGCGTAGGGGGAGACGCTGATGGTAACTTTATCAACACGGATTGATGTAAGAAGTTTTTTCTAGGAGGGAAAACTAGGTGCCATTACACCATGAAACCACACGCGGATCTTGCTACATGTCACACCTTTCGTAGAATGGTCGCATGGAAAATTTGGTTTGGCTTATTTGTGAGTTACATTCATTCGGACTGTTTGATCACACATGTGGGATAATTAGACGCTAAAAAAAACTAAACTCCTCGGCGCAACAGCCCATTACTGGACCAAGGCCAGCCGTGCCCATTCCATCTTTCGTGACTTAAGGTTCTGGAGTACTAGGCCTGTGTCCCGGTAAGGTTTTCAGCCTCACGCGGAACCTCCAGTGTCTAGTTTCCAAGCATGCTTGTTACCCATTTTATCGACTCACTCAAGGGATGAAAGGATGGGTCAACCTCGCTCTATCCGGGATTCGATCCCCGTACCAGTGGCGTGGCAATGCGAAGCACTACCTCTAAGCCACTGGGCCTCATGAAGGAATTAGAGACTAAAAGGAATAATAGGGAATTATTTCACTAAAAGGAATTACTACTAAAAGCAAATTCCAAGTAGCTACGTTGTCAGAATGCGATTTTAATCCACAAACTTTACTATACGTGGAAACCAGCACCTTTACTTTATCCCTATATGTCATTTTCCACTCTTAAGGTTCTTAAAAAAGTTGCTTATGACTTCTCAATTTTGATACTTTTTCACATGATGTGTGTATGTTTTCTTAATTAAAGGGGTAGTTGAATTAATATCTTCTCTCCGGAGATCCGTAACCTTTGTGGAATTCACTTCACAGATTTATTTTACAGTTTTCATAAAAACTAACTTTTCTCCATTTTCTCTTATGAACAAGAATGTTCAAACTTTTAGAAAAATATCGCTACCGAAGTACTATCAGTCGTTTATTTTTATAAAAAATAACGTTTCACCGCTTCGGTGCTTCTTGCTAAAACGAGAGTTTTTTTAGCTGCACATTTGTAAGATATTTTGTAATAAAAAAAAAGATCGAATAGACTATTACTTACAAAAACTGCCATAGCTTATTTTTTCATTAACAGCAAAAAAAGGATTTTATGGCTCCAGACCTCAATATTAAATTAACGCATGCTCTGCAAATATTAAATGTTATTTTTTAATTACTTGCAAAACATACATATGTTTATGTAAAAATATTATGTGTAGAATTTTTGTCCTTATGTCAACCGCAAAAGTGCGGTTGACATAGTTTTTTTTATTTAATTCGCAGTTTTTTAATTGTATTAATTAAAAAATATGTGAGGCGTTCAAATGTTTTCCGTGAAAGTGTTTCACACGTAATTGTAATATTATGTAGGTGTTTAATCACTGTGAGAACAATTGCAATCTAACGATGCAAGACTGAATGAACAAGTGTCACGCTGTAGTGCTGATGTTTCTAAGAAGCTTAATGTTGAATCAGTTGACAGACGAATTGTACATTAAATAGCTTCTGGAGTTGATTAATTGTTTAATGCTACATAATTTTAATGTTGTTTAGAAACCATGTGATTTTAGTTTGCGTGGTGGCTTTGGTATTAAAAAAAATAAAATGAGACAATTTATACAATAATAATTGAATTAAAAAAATAAAGGTTGTATTAAAACAAAAAAAGCACTAAAAATAATTAAGTTTTTTCGTGTAATTAGAAAACTTATTTAATATACAATAGTTTCTTTATGTTTCATTTCTTTTATGAGTTCTATTTTGGTGCTATAATTTCCCATGCTTTTTTTTTGAAACCGCAAACATAGTCTTACTAAAAACCGCAAATAAACGTTCTAGAAATATGACACACATCAAAGTCTTTCACTGTTTGACTGACTTTTGAATTTCATATTAGATTTCTTTAAGGAAATATACTATAGTGATTCTAAGTAAATGTGCAAGAATAAATGAATTCTCTGAACTGATAATGTTTTTATTATCTATTTCACATCCTTATCCTTCACAAATTCAATCTCTAAGAGATTCCATTTTATTGATAATTATAATTATATTAAATAAGTGTATTCTTCTAATTGAGAATTACTTTCCTACTCAAGTGAATTTTCTTATGATGCATATCATGTTCACCCTAAGTTTAATAACAATATTTAAAATATTTGTAAATAGTAGTGGCAATTCAAATCTTTTAAATGTAAAACGCATTTTGCGAAATGTATGGAATACAACAAGTTGGATAAAAAAAAAATTAAATCTCAAATCATAGAACTAACTCAAAATCCAAAGACCAATCTTAACCAAATAATCTTAAACTTAAATTCAACTATTTACTTGTAAACTTAACAGACAGTTTTCGCAACATAGAATTTAAAACGGAAAACTCTACTTTGTCCTCTTCCCTCCTTTTACCTGTTGATTGTCATTCATCCGAGGATGGGGGGAGAAAAATTTGCGTGTTGCTATAGCAACGAAAAGTTTTCTTTTCCATACCGGTTATTGCACTTCGAATTTGCTTTTAAAGAAGGGAGAGAGAGAGAGAGAGCAAGTAAATATTGGGAATGAATTTATTATATTTCTCAATGGGGGAAGTTGGGTGTCTGGTGTAAGCATCAGTCTTCTACTTGTAAATATGTATTGCATGTTTGTTTGTTTTTGTGTGGTGGAAGTTGAGAGGGAAAATATATTTAGTTTGAAAGGTTAAGACATTACATTGTTTATTTATGTTTTAGGTTCGTTTCCAGTTACAAAAAAATTTAATGTTTACATTATTTTTAATCAATGTATTATTAAAATAATTTAAATTCAATTATAAATGTATGCTTTTCCTGTGAAACTTACATTTAATTTTCAATGGGTATCTACAATATTTTGCTTAAGTTAGGTAACATAATGAAAAGTTTTAACATGCAAGTTTTGTTTGATTTTGTGATAATGTTCATGGATCAATGTAATTATAAGGAAAAATTATTTTCATTTACGCTGCAGTTTTTGTATCAACAACAATATAAAAATTTCATGTTCAAGGTTTTTTCATTTAAAGACAGATTATTAAGCTTAATTTTAGTTGCTTCAATGCTTGGGATCTGTGATTAAAAAACGATGCATTCACAAAATGATGCGTCATTCATTTAGTTATTTAAAGCCGTGGAATTTAATTACTATAAAACATGTCTTCGTTAAAAATTACATTGAGCATTTATATTGAGCAATTATACTAAGCAAATTATATTAAAGCAATTCATCAAACACACTTTACTGTATTATCATCTTAATATCTGTAATTATCATCTTTAATGCAATAAAAAAAATACAAATACATGTAAAGGTTTGAAAGGATATTAATTACATTAACAAATATCCCCAATGTAATTTAATTCTCTAGTATTCAATAGAGTCTCGTTTAATTATGCCGTACTATTCATTTCAGACTGAGATTATTTAATTTTCAATCCCTGCATTTGCCAATAGATTCTGATTAAAAGCGCTTTATTCCAGACAAGTTTTTAATTACTAGTCTAAATTTTAAAAATGTAATACAACAGCGTATATGTAAAGAATATCGTGTGATGTTTTAATGTACTAACTCGCACGTGACGTTTATATTCGTTCAGCATTTTTAATGCTCAAATTTGCGAAAAATGAGCACTCGCTTATATTAGTAAATAGGATAAAAATTAATGTGTCTCGACGTTTTAAGGGTAAATCGCCAATTTAGCGTCTTTTGTCTGAGAATTGTTTGTTATTGCCAGATGAAATCGGGTGATAAGAAAATTTCAGGAAATAGTGACTACTCATTGGAATTTTACCTGATTTAAGGTGATAGTTGTTGTTTATTTTATTTACTTTTTAGTTTGTGTAATTTTAAGAGTTATTTTAAATATTATAAATATATGTTTGGATTTAAGAGTTTTAAGAATGTTAAAAATTATTTTAAGATCAATAGTTTTTTTTTTATGTTCTTCAGAAAATATTATAATTTTATTGTTGGCATTGGAATGCAATTGCATTGAAATTGGATCTGTTTTGAAGAATGTTGATTTAAATCGGTGTAACGTATTTTTTTGGTATTAATTTAAATACATCTACTTTATATTAAAGCACATTGAAGACTATAATATAGTCTTATTAAAATTTTAGTAAGCTAAGGATTCGTTTTCTATGGAAATATCTGATAAAGTAGCTCTGACTAATCAAAGAAAATAATTCTAAGTACGTTTTCATTTAAAAATTTAACAAATGGATAATATATGTTTTAAGCTTATATCTGAGTTAAATTTTGTATTAGAATGAATCGTGCCCACATTGTACAACGCATAAAAAAATCTGAAAATTAGGTTGGCTAAAATTTTTCGATTTAAATATAAAAACCCGCATTACTCTTTATTTACATAATTTAGCATTCATATTCCACGCATTTACATTTAAAATAAAAATTACTCATCCAAAACGGCGCAACTCAGTTGGCCATCTACTCTTTCAATCACCAAACGTTTTTTTAATCACTAAAAAAGTAGGGCTTTTAATAGAATAGCCCCCACCCGTTTGTTCGCAGATAACACCTCCGTTCGGAGAAAAAGAAAAAAAAAACATTTATCTCCCAGAAAGAAAGGGTTTCTTCAAAAACAGGATGTTGATTATGCACTAATTATAGGGAGTGTTTAATTGACAGAAGAAGGGTTGGACACTCTCGGCCTAGGCGTGGCTCGTTCCAAGGGCTCGCCGGGTTCGATATTAATTCGATTTTGTTTGCGATCGCCGCTGTTTATGTATTCGCACCTTTTTCTGATGATGGAAATTATTGTTTTTTGCTTGTACGTGTTTTTTGTGATTTATAGTTAATTGAAAAAAGGCCAGTGTCCATTGAACGATTTTGCTCAAACATTACATTCTTGTTTCTTGTACATTGGCCCTCTTTCTAATCAGTGTATGTGTTTTGGTTTGATGGAAATCGTTTAATAAAGGTGTGTTTGTGTTGGTGGAAAGCAATAGGAGTTAATGCTGTTTTATTATTTTATTTATAAGGGTATTAATGAAGTTTTTTTTACCATACTGCATGATCATTGATTACTTCGAAATCGACAGATTTGATGGATGATTTTCATCATCCGTGTTAAGGTGTTTGAGGTAGGTTAATATATATAAACGTAGATTAAATTTTTGAAATATAATTATAAAATCGCAATTAAGTAGAAACAACTTGGTAGTCATTGAATTATTCCAATAAAACGGATAAACATCGGAATTTTATTTAACTTAGTTTGTAAATCTAATTTATGATAAGGAAAAAATGAAATTTTTTTTTATTTTGATTTTTCGCTGATTGATTTTTTTTTTTTTTGATAATCCTTATGCATTATTGCTTTCAGAATTATTATTTCTATTCAACTCTCAGTTATCTGTAAGTTATTTAAATGGTATAGAGTTTGTAAGAAATACGTTCGAATTTCGCATGAAGTCAATTTCTTGTATAGATTAATCTATTTTACGTCTCAATACAACTAGTTTCTCATTCATTTGAAAACAAAAAACTAATCATTACTTATACAACATAACATTTAAGATTCGTTATTTATTATTTAATTTAAATTCCTACTAAATTTCCCTGAAATCTAGTTTTCAAGTGTGTTAATGTAATCTTAAAAGTGATAATAAATCATTGAATATAAATTTAATTTGATATTCATTTAAACTGATTAGATTAAAAAAAAATATGTCTATTGATTAATGATACCGGTTATTTTCGTAAACTTGTTTTGACTTAACTGAAAAACGCAGTTATTTGATACCTTTTGTCTTATCTCGGTTTTGTAATATTAAGTCATACGACGGATCTTTCAATGAAAAATATCAATTATCATTTTTTAATCAAATCTACTTACGTAATTGCGTTATCAAAGAAGGCGTAAATTACACGAATTTTATCACTGAAGGAAAAACTAGTTTTATAATAGTATAATAAATACAAAGAGATATATTACAATAATAAACCCTGAGCATGATTGCAACAGTGACAAAAAATTATGTTTTTTCCTATAACACTTTTCCTCTATGCTCCAATTAGCGTGATGTATTACAATACAAATTTTTTACCACTGGCTTAAAGCTTGTATAATATGTCTTCATTTTGAATGGAAATTATACTGTCGCCAACTAACAATAATTCGGGTTTCATCGTCACGAAAAGCTTTGTTTCATAGCACGGTGATTGTTACATATTTTCCTTGTCCGAATGTGAAAATAATGCCATAAATGAGGATTGCACAAGTCAAAAATAAACTAATTCACCAAAAATTCTTTTGTGTTAAATCATTCGAGTAGTTCAGGTTTTGGGTTTCTTATTAAAATGGAAATAATATAAAACATATAATTATCAGCTGAAAAAAAACTGTAATTAATAACTTATTAAAATTTCTGTTGAGTCAGTTTGTAAGTCAGATACTTCAAAAATACAAAATATTTTGAAATTTATACGAAACATTAATTTTTACTATTTTAGAAAAATTTGATTCATTTAGGGTTTTATTTTTCTTATTAATCTAAAGATTTCGAGACAATTTTTGTAGCGATCATTTTCTTTAAAGAAAAGGTGTAAATACTTGTTTTTATATTAAATAATAATAATTTTTCCGTAACTAGTTGCATACATATTTTTTATAATAAAATACTTAATTTATTTTTATAAATTTATTGTTTGCTGGTCAAGAAACATTATCAGAGTTTGATCATTTTTAAGTAACATTTTATCTTAAGGTTTTGCAAGTGACCATTTCGATAATGTGTTTAAAGAAAAGTGTCACTTGTAGTTTTTTTTAATCCAAAGAACTGTGTATTCTACCCAAATGGATATCCTCTCAAAACAACAAAACTAACCATTTAAAACGAGAAAAAGCCCCAAAATGGCGGTTTCCTCGTCACAACCCTTTCCCACACGGGGTAATTATCAACAAGCACTTTCTCATGCTTTAAAAGCATTTAAAGGGACACCTTCCGACAAACACACACCCCTCAAAAAGGGTTTTCGTTTTCTTTGCATATACAATTACCTGGCCCCAAAAACTCGCTTTGTAATTAAGTGTAATCTGGTCCTAATTATCCGCCGCGTGTAATTAGCCCGGGCTCTTCGCTAATTGCGCTTTTCTCTTTCGCTAATTACACGGGTCCCCTTGATGCTTGGGAATGGCGCCTTTTCCAGAAAAGGTTTCTGCACTCTATATATGGGTGCGGTAACTCAAGGGTGCTGTGCTTGTGGACTTTGGAGAAAACTGTTGTTCCGTGTTTTTGTTAGTTTAATTCAATAATTCTTGAAATGCAATGAGCAAGGACCGATCACCAAATAGGCAGTTTTACTCTCTCATAAAGAACACTTTCATTTTTGACGATTTATGGATCCTCAAGCCTCATTTCGGTTAATTTTGAGGATTGTTTCGTCAAACTATCACGTGACTTTTGAGTAAACGCGAATCCTCACTTTTACGATCGTGATTTGACGATTCTGTATCTTGATTTTGAGGAAACTGAATCTCATTGTTGTACTCACATGCTCAAAAAGGACGAAATATTTCTTTCGATTAGGCGACATTCAAATCCTCATAAAAATGACGATTCAAATTTCCTCACTTTGAGAAAACGAAAACTCGGAGCATTTGCCAGTAAAGGAATCGTCAAAATTAAGGAAAATTTCGTCGTTTTTGAGCATTCATTTTTAGAGTGTAGCTCGGGCTTCCTCTTTAAAGTTTGAAGGGGCCCACAAATCGACCTTGAAAACTCTATTGCTTCCCAAATTCGATTAACAGTTTAACAATGAGCATACAATTTGTTAGGACAATAAGGTCCATCGCCTTGGTAACTTTAATCTTTAATTTGATAAAAGTTAATTGTCATTATAAGTCTATTGGTCCATTATTTTCCCATGCATAATCTGAAGTTGCGGGGGGGGGGGGGGTGATGTTACGATACGACAAGGACAATCAATCTAGCTTGGAATCTATAAGACGCTTCTCCCGTTGAGGTAAAAGGTCAAAAACGTTTCGTTAGGTAGTTTCTGCCTGGTGTTTACTAACCATCGTTAAAATTTAATGACCATTTGATCGGGAGTTAAAAAAAATAGAAAACAGTTAAAAATGAGGCTAGTAATTAATAAACTAAGCATGTGTTAATTGAAAAAAATTAACTTAAATGGATGACATATTCTTTTTATTCCCTAGATGAACAAGTTATGATCATGTATTACTGCAACAGAAAATCTCTCGAGATTACTTAATTCAAACAATTTTATTCAGATATTCAATGTAGTTGGTTATTGGCTAACTTGACCTTTTAATAGTTAAAATTACAGTTAAATTTTGATCTGATACTTTAAAAAACTCAAACTAAATGCTGTATTAAGAAAAATAAGAGCTGAATAACATAAACTGATTTTGAAACTAACGTGGTATGTTTGCAATTTTAATAAGGGTTTTAAAAGAACAAGTTGCTTATGTGCTTTACATCCCTACAGTACTTTTTTCTGCCTTACTTAGATTTGTTTTTAATCACACAGGATTTTTTTTCTGACCTAATACCTTTTGTGTTTAATTTTATTTTGGGCACTTTATAGGTATATTATCAATAACTTGATAGCTTTTTTGTGAGATAAGATCATGAATTAGTTTTAGTAAATTAGTCTTAAAAGGCAGTTAAATATCCTGCTTATATTTTAGTCATTTCAGTTAAAGGAACTGCGTACTTAAGGTCAGAGGAGCTTAAAATCACTAGTTTTACCACTCAACTTTATCGGGATTTTAATTTTAATTAACATTCGATTTTTAAAAGGTTAAGCTTGGAAGACAAAATGTTTTCTCTTATAGAAAAAATGCAATACAATGAATTTAATGAAATTTAATGAAAATGACGCATAGCAGTTATTACATTTGATTGATAGATGATTAAGAATCGCAACTTCTTGTTAACGATATTTACAAAGCGTTTTTCTATAATTGTACATAATTTTAATAAGTTTAAAATTTAACACAAAAATTTGTAATATTTGCATTGAAATTATCAAAATTTAGAAAAAATATAAAAATCTTCTGGCAGTGAAGACAACTTTACATGATATTTGCCAAAAAGCCTTAGTATTTTTATTTTTAAAATCGTGATTAAACCTTAAAGTTTAAAAATTGTCTCGTGACTATAATCATTTAAACATTTCTTTTAAACAGTTCCATTTCATAATATGATAGATAGGATGACAAAAATGTAAATTCTTCACAATTATTGTAGCTAATAGAAAATTATAATAAGTGCATTTTAAAACCCGGCTTACTAATGGAGGCAAGGCTGAACTGCATCTTTCCCTACGTAGGGTTAAAATGACAGAAACTGTTCCCTTTTCTTAGTTTGATAGATTTCATAATTAAAGCATTAATTATGGCATTACTTTTTTTTATTTTGAATGGAGGCTCAAAGAACTGTTTTGGAAGAAAAAAAATGTTTATGTAATCTTTGATTTTACCAAGAAGAAGAGTCTAAAGTTTACAATCGCCATCTTTCCCTAATCTTACTCTATCGTTTTTAAAAACAGCACCCAGCATTGCATTTGAATTCTCAACAAAATTAAATCAAACAACTTAAACGAAAACTCTCTTCACAACCTTTAACAAAGTTACCAATTCGTGTAATCTAATTAACATCTTTCTCTTCTCATCCCTGGCAGATTGCCGAGTACCACAAATAAAAGGAAAAAGGCACACCAGACGTAAACAAACAATCACGATCAAAACCCCCCACCGAAAAACTAACCCCAAATCTAAACAAGATCTATGGTCGGTCCCTTTAACTCTCTTAAGAAAAAAAATATCCCATCTGGTACGCAGATCACACTAAACGTGCACGTGTGAACATAATTGCGGAAACTTATGCGTAAACACTCGGCGGGATTTTTGCTGTTAAAACTTCCGTTTTATTATTCTTATTTCTTTTCTCTTCACTTCGGCTCCGGGGATAACAGACGATCCTAATCAACGCCTTCTCTAAAAATAGAAAAGATCTCGGAGGAGGCCCGAAGCGGCAGAGCATCTAGCTGCTTGCACATGGCCTTCGGTTTCATCGTAATCGTAATCGGAAAGGAAATAATATCGCCTTTCTTTTTATTTTGTTGTGTTTATGTCTTCTGAATACTTTGAAAGTTTGTTGGAAGCTATACATGTGCAGGAGAATTGAAATCTCTATTTTTTTCCTAATTTTTTTTTAACTCCCCCTTCCCTCAACTCTTTATTATATGTCTATTACAGTTACAATAATATTTTTTCTGCGTTATTATTATTGGTATAGGAATTGGGACTATATAAATATGCTCATAAGAATTTAAGTGGATAAATTAGTTAGTTCCTTTTGAAGCATTATTTATTTTTTAAAGACTTAAAATTAAAAATCTAAACTGTTTAAAATTGAAAATACAAAATTTAAATTCAGGAGCCGGCAAAATAGTAGCCAATTAAAATCAGTTACTTATTTTGATTTTGACGGTCGAATTCCTTTTATAACAATTCATATAATTTTACAAAATATTAAAAAAATTTATTTATTTCATTACATGGCGCAAAAAATTATAGATTTAATAATTGAAAGTTGAAAAGAAAGACAAGGCTCTTTCTCCCTCTAAATGCACATTTTTCTAACAGCTCTAATCCCAATAAAAATTTATTAGGCTAGACCTTTTGACCCGCACGTCTAACAAAACAAACCCGAAATAACTTCATATTTTCCGAGTACAATTGAATTTCTAATTACCTCAGCGGAATTTTTCTACTCTGAATCGAAACTAATTGATTCCTCTCTCGTCAGCACTGGGATAGGCAGGAAGCCCATAAAATCATCAAGACTCGACAATGGGATTTATTTGTCAAATACGAAGAGTCCATACACGAAGAATAAAAGGATCTGTCACCTACTTAAGGCACCGACAAGAGCAGAAGAAATATTCAAGAACAATTTAAGGCCCTTCCTCATTTGCGACGCGCCTGATTCATTGAATCATTTCATTCAATTCAGAGAGTCATTTGAGGGCCTTCGGGGCCTGTTGCTTTCAATGGGCTCCTTTTATCTTCTACAGAGGCCTTAATAAATTGATTCTCATGCCTGCCAGCGTTTCTTGAGCAGGGGTATCCAGACTTTTTTTGCTTTCGAGCCAAACTCTTTAACTAAATAGTCAGTTGTTAAAGTAGTACTAAAAACAAATCGAGACAATGTTTTAGCTTTGATTACGTACTTAGAACCTTGAAATGATGAATAGTTATCAGTAAAAAAATTTAGCTTTAAACGTACTTTGGTTTGTATTAAGCACAGGATGAAATCCGTAAATACATTTTTTACACAGCCTTTCTGTTAGGGAAAAGGTTTAGTCGCGCAAGGCTGCGTGTTATTGTACATTTTTTGTGCTTAATCAAAAATTACTTAAAACTATTTTTTTTTTTTTGGAAATTAGTGGTTATGTTCCATACTTTAAAAAAAAATAGGTAAAATTTCAAATGAAAGAATTTGTTAATGTCTTGGTACAATCTAAATTAGTCCCTTTATGTATACAAATTGCGTGAAGCTGACTAGAAGAAGATTTGATTGTTATTACTCTAAGGTGCGTTAGTTTATTTTCCACGACTAGAATTTATTAAAAAGTAATCAGGAAAGAAAATTTTAACTTAATTTTACCACGTTTATACCCTTGTTCAGCAGAACATATCCCGCAATTTGGAGACCCATTGCACGATGGTTCATCAGGACAAGGTTGTAAAAAAAAAGAAAAACAAGAGGACATAATTCGATGAAGGAGGGGCGAAAAAATTCATCAAGGGTTTGGATGTCTTCATTCTTCGAGGATTGACGCTTCGGCTGTTGGTAGACAACTTGCTGAAAGCCAACACAAAATCTCCTCGAGTAGTTAATTGCAGGCTTGGCGGCAACTGTTTATGTTCCGATGTTTAACTTTTGTACATCGTTCACCCATTTCAAATTGTTGAGCAAAAAATATGTGGTTAGATGAACTTGTGTGTCTTTTGAGAAACCTTGAGGGTCTAAATACCTTTCGATGTCATTATTGAATAATTTGACTCATTATAGGTGTGAAAAGTAAATTAATCTTATTTTACATTGTTGTTATTTGGAAAAGCAATTCATTACTGCGTTAGTATACGAGATAATAGTTTTAGTTTTGATGATAAATTTAATAGAAGAATTCAATGGATTTTGGTTGAGTGTCGCTCCTTAAAAGTTGTTTTCGTGTCTTAAAGGTATACGAAAAAAATATTTAAAAATTTGTTTAATGGTCTGGACTTTCACATGTATTTAGTATTAAGTATTGTGCATTAATCTATATGTATTTAGAGTCACTTGTTGATTTAAATGAAAATAATGACAGGATATAGACTTCTAAGAAATTTATGAAATTCAAACAAATTAACAAAAAAATATTGATTATACATTATCATTATTTATAAAAAGATTTCACTAGGTGCTTGCAGCCAAAACTATTTGCTAAATTTTTACTTTCAATTTCCTATAATATCAAACATACCTATATGAAAGTATATCTTCTTCATTTTAGCGCTACAACATATTTCCGGCTAAGGCTGTCTCAACATTGGTCCGTCTGAAATTCTGTCTTGCTGAAACCAATTTAGAGCTCGAACTTGGCTTAAAATTTGGTACGCGAGTTGCTCACATCCTGATCGATGTCATACTCAGGTTGTGAAAAAATCACGCATGCCAAAAGTTAGCTGCCATAGAATTTTTTAGGTTTTAAAGGTATAGCTAATAAACGAAGACATTCTTTTTCAAATCTTTCAGCGAATTCTAGCTTATTAAATATTTATTATTGATTGGTAATTGATAGCTATGTGGTGTTACACATCCCTAGTTATAAGATACTATATCAATTCTATCATTTCAAATCCATTTATTGACTGTTTGAGAACCGTACCATGATTTCTTTGTTCGTTAGATTCCGATTTAAGTCGTAGCTTTAGTACTGTTTTCCGATTCATGTGTCTTAGCACACTTTTCAATCGTACATGCAGAAGCAGCTTTACTAAAACTACTACTTCGTTTATGCTCAGTGTCTTACTCCTCACCAGTGCAGAATCGCTGAATTCCTTTCATAAGGGCACCGAAATTCCGGTTACCTGGACCACTAATTAATATCCGCAAATCCTTCCATCCGTCGAATCTGCATACTGTGCAAATACCAAGCTACTGACAATATCCCTTTTTGAATCGGGATGTCTCTAAAACTATATTCCTCTTTCGTGTCTGTGCCTTTCAAATGCTTAATTTCGAAAAACAGCTTTCGGAATTTACCAACTCCAAGATAATGGAAAAGTATTAGCAACTTCTAATTCCGAGAGTCGTATTCAAAGAGCCGTAAGCCACCTCTCTCCCTATTTCAAAACAAACCCATAGCAGCATTGTTGTGTGCGCCCGCAAAATCTCCTCCGCCGAAGTATTTTCTGTGACTCTTTGCTGAGTCTTTATTAATATATAATGGCACACAAAACTACTCTATGCAAATATTCTAATTTATTCACTTGGCTTTTAGACATCTCCTCGATTGACGAAGATGCCCCCGCTTTTACGAGAGGTGACATTTTTAGAGGAGAATATACCCCCCTCCCCCCCACCTCTTCTTGGAAATGTAAATGACGAATTAAATCCTAACACAAAGCCTCTGTCCGTGCTTAAAATTCCTCTTTACCTATTAGCAGAGTTCGCCCCTCGCTCGCGGAAAAATCTTCATTAGTTGCAGAGACACGCTGTCAGATCTAATTTCGCAGTCGCTGGAAGTGTTTGTGAGATCTTTTAGAATTCAACCCGTCGCTCTTTAAAAGAGTCCAGGACTTTTGACGTATTTCGTATGTATTGTCTCAAGAGCTTTAAAATTAATGGAGGAACAGCCACTGTATGATAACTTGGTGGCTTGTTTGTATCTGGGGATGGTAATCTGCTAGTTCTGATTTCTCGATGACTGAGAGATATTTTGGGAGAAATTTTCAGAGGATTTTATTGTGGTGAATTTAATAATATTTCGCATTTTCACACGTTTTTAAGATTTAAATATTTTAGGATGTTTACTTAAATATGGAATTACTTTTCAAACTTTGTGTGTTGGAATTTTCTATTCTTTGGAAATTGAATGTTTTGTAAATATTACATTATAGTTATTTTATAACTTTTAAAGCTCAATTAATGGTATTATTTTGCAGTATTTTGCTTAATAGTTTACTACCTTTCAGTTTGACGCTTATAATTAGTTAAAATGTGCGATTTGCTTAATAATATAAAATACTTAATTATTAATTTTTAAAATGTTCGAATCATTCAATGCCATCCACAAATGGTAATATCGATTACAAATTTGGATACGTGAGCTAAGTATTGGGTTTGAATAATACTTAATTGAAGCAAAATGCTTCGTATAATATTAGAGATTGGAATGAACATAAGTTTTGATGAAAATTACGATTATATATCTGCTGATTGACGATATTAATCTTTATCGTTTGCCCTCATTGTGTGTGTATTTGTTTGATTAAAATCGTAAGTATAATTTACATAGGTTGGTGATGGCGAAACCATAAATATTACAATAGACAAACCATTTCAAGACGGTGTTATGGAAAAGTTTTATCTACGATGCAGTATCAATTATTAATTGATTTGAGCAATTATTCTTTAAATTTAAAATTATATTTCATTGATAACTTAAAAGCACTGACTAAAACATTTAAATGTTTCTTATTTTGATTAATTTTCTTAGAGATATTTGCGCGACAAAATTGTAAATGGTCCTACGTTGTGTGAGACCATGTTATTTAACCATAAGTAAATGAAGTCGTTTCTTTCAGGGGTTCATAAGGATAGTGTCCCATATTACCGAATTGGACCATATGGATTCCACATTAATGGTGCATTAGTGTACGACCTGGGATTGCTATTGAAATTAATATGAAAGCTTACAACTTCATGTTCGTGACGGTCAGGGAGCAATAAAAATAAACATTTTTTACAGGAAATTATCAGTAGTTAAAAAACACAAACCCGTAAATAAATTATACAAATCAAAACCACAAGTCATCTCATTTTGCATTTAGAATGCATATTTCTATTCTTTGACACCCTGCCGTCCTCTTCATTGTTTCCATACGTGTCAGCTGAATCAATAAGCATTTCCTGCTAACTGCCGCTGCGTGCTAATGTCATCCATCGTGCGAAAAGCCCTTTTCGAGAAATGTATGTTAAATAAATCGCCTTTCACTCAAAAGGACTGACTCAGCCATGACACGGGTGACACTTTTCTTAACGCCCGCTTCTTCTGCTGAGGGCGATCGAAATTACCGACCTTTACTTTGGTTGACACTTTCAGATTGAGATTTTTTTATTATTTATTTAGGTTTTATTAATATAAAACAGATGGGTTTAAAGAATATTTAATTTTTTCGTCGGCGTGATGAGTTTGAGATTAATACTAAGCGAACCACCGTGGTGGTCTGAAACGATGTGCACTTCGAACTTTAAATCCAAAAAGGAGAAACTATGTAACTATCTAATACAAATGTCTCAGATAAAAATTTCGTTCTATTTATAAAAAAAAATCATTTAAAATCATTTGGGAGCTTTTATGTAAACAATGTATAACTTTTCAGTTACCACGGCTTGCGTTAACTGCTTAGTATTGTGTTGCTTTAGTTACCACGCACTATAACTACTTTTTCAAATTTCAAAATTCTCCTCCATATGTTTTATTCGTAGCCTGAAAGGTCAACTTAATTTTTAAAAAAAATCACGAATCATTCATTTCATTCTGGTTAAGTGCGAAAATATTTCAGCTTTAAGTGTATTTAATCTTACTGGTTTAAATTATTCATAAAGCATATTTGCACAGAATTAAAAATGAAAGACTTAAATATAATTTTTTTGTAATGATATACATTTTTTTAAATAAAATGTTGATTTTTAATAAATGACCTTATTTTTCTTATATCCTAACCTCTAAGAGCCTCTTAATATTTAAGTGTTTGTAAAAATAGATAAGAAAATTATTTCAAGCCAAACAAAGTGAAAACAAACCGCATCCTGTTTTGGAGTTATTTGCATTTGCATTTTATAATGTTTTCTAGGTACATTATCTAACTAAGTAAACATTAATCTGCAGTACAATTAAAGATTATCACTAGCAAGTTGCATCATACTGCTGCAATAGTGAGAAAAAAGTTAATATAATCACTACGTCTTGGGCAAATAAGGTGTTCATTCTTGTGACAATCACCAGACATTATTGTAGATAAAAATTAAGTGATAATAATAATTTGCCCAATAACGTTGCTGACGTAGTGTTATTCATTTAAAGAATAGATTGCTCGAGTGTTTCATTTCCCCCAATCTAGCATAATAAAACACTTATCTTTTTTTTATGACTAATGTAATCGTGCTGAAATGTATTAAACTGACTTCAAGTTATTGTACTATAATGGAAGAAATCAAAAAATTTTATAATTATTATCTTTATAATTAATTCTATAAAGCAAACAAATCCTGATAAATCTCAAATTCTAAAATTCCAAAATTTACTAATTCCAAAAAGTATTTTAAAATTTAAAGTAATATTACATACGTGGTGAATTATGAGCTGCCTCTGATATTTGTTCAAAAATAATAATTCAGCAAAATGTAAAAAGAATTCACAAGTTGATAGTAGTCGTAATCAGAAACTTTAAGTCCCAATTTCGGACACTGTCCTCTTGAAATTTATAAAATTCTCACAAAAACTGCATTATAGTATCAAAACTATTTTTACATTACCCAAACATAAACAGTTTCTAAGCCTTAATTGAAATTTATAATTAGAGTTTTATTTGAATTGAAATATTTTATTAAATATCTTTTAAATATTTTGTTTGAATTTATACAATTCTGAAATACTCCATTATAGTACTAATACTTAAAAAATTGTTTACATTTATAAACAGTGTCTAAATTCTGATTGGAATTGTAATTAAATTTATATTTAGAAAACCTTTTAAAAAATATTTTGTTTAAATTTTAAAATTCTGAATGACAATATTATGGTACCAATACTTTTTTTTATATAATTAATATAGAGATTTCTATCTTATACAGTTTCTCAATTTTGATTGCAATTCATCGTTGGAATTTATATATATTTTTAATATTTGAATAACATATTTTTAAATATTTTTCTACTATTGTCAACTAAATTAAAATATTCACAATGCAATACGTCATTGTGTATATAATCAAATCAACCTAAATACGGCAACGTTTTCCCTTCAAACGCTACAATGAGTTCTTACATACTTAGAAAATCATATCCTTCAATTAACTCAATTTGGTGTGGTTCGGCAATGAGCTTTATTCAACAACATTTAATTATGAACCATTGAATAATGTTTTCTAACTTAATTTCGCTAATAAAACCATGCATGAATGGCTACCTCATATAATTTGAAATGAAAACCACCCATACAGGTCAAAATTTTAAAAAAAAAGTTGAGACATAGTTAATTTCTCTACTGCCGTTAATAATAATCATTAAAAAGGCTCACAATATAAACACAGCCATTCATAGACTACCATTAACTCTTTTTCATTAGAACTGGATACAGAAAGATTTTGTTTACGAGTTTCTTAATAGTTTTCTTAAAAACCCGTTATTCTTGTCTCATTTGCATCCTGATATTTGGAATAGGTGGTTTGATCATTGGATTATATGGAAACCCTTGTCAAATATGTTTCACGGGTAAATACAAAGAGTTTTTGAGCTTGCGTGTGTCAAATTTTATCTGGAAGTGTTCGTATAGATCACAAAAGGATTTGCTTTTATTTGTGGGATGTATTTTTCGCGTTATGTTTCGAAAACCTCTGTTGTCATTTCTTGTTTTATTTAAATAACTATTTTAAAGATTTTTTTGTCCAATAAACTCATATTTCTGTTGTGGAAACGATTTCATATTAATAAAAAATTTAACAACGCAGATAAAATATTATGTAGTCGCTTTTATAAATTTTAATTTCATGATAATATTTGGTAAATCAAAAAATTCTATTTTAATTTTACAGTTATACCACGATTGTATTTTTTCTTACTAAGATACTTGGTATACTTGTTAAATACAGTTTTGTAAAATTTAATAACTTTAAAGATAAATTAAAAGTTAAATTTTACGCAAGGAAATAAAATCTACTGAATTTTCATTATCTCTCCGACAAAATTATATGAATTGATACTTATATAGCACTGAGTCTCAAGCACAAAAATTTATTATATATAACTAACTATTAAAAAAGTTTTGTGTCTTCTGAATGAAACGGGTAGAAAGAATCTTCACCTAAAAATATAAGTTTTAATAGCATCGTAATTTTTTAAAACTGAGATAGTTATACATTTTTTTTAATGTTAAACTTCAAAATTTAATAATCAAAAGTAGTTAAAATATTAGTATATTATTAAAAAATATTAGTATATATTATAAATAAAATATTATAAATAAAATATTAGCATAAATATTATAAATTTAAATATCATTCAATAACTTTTACATTTTTTTATATTTATTTTCATACAATAAACTTGCATTAATCCCATTTGAAATAACAGACTAGAAACAACTTCTTTTATTTCAAACAAAGCATGCGAAATAAAACAAGTTGTTATTTACTTCTCCTTAATAGTTCACCAAATAAACTTGAATTAATCACGGATTTTTCGAAAACGAGCATTCACCTTTCCAGGTAAACCTTCCTTCTTTCTATCTTGGAGGCTCTCTTCATTGTAATTTTGTGGCAAGATCTCGCCGATTACCGAAAAATAAACTGACAACCCCTGTTTTTAAAAAAAAAATCTTCAGGCTATTTCCACTGTCATCTCTGCGATACCGATCTACTTGGGTCAGAGGGTCACGGGCGAGAACGAGAAAGTCTATGTCAAGTGAACATGACACTGAGATCTTTTATTTGTCCATCTGTCTGCCAGAAAAATGGTCTTCCATGGATTTACGGTGTTATGCCACATTTTGCTTGTAGATTTTTTATTATTATTATTGAAGCTGGAAAAATGTACGGGAGTCCGATGAGGAAGGTATTTGTAGGTAATTTAGGCTGATGTTGGTAGTGAGCATTGTTATGGTTTTTTCTTACATCGTGTGTGTGATGTAGGTAGGTTGATTATGTCTTCACGATGTATGCCTAGATGACGCAATCAGTAGTAGAAATGTTATGACATACACTATAGTTTTCTTCTTTTTTTATGGGACAATGAGTTACATTTCTGTCAATTTCAAGACAGTAATTTGTATCTGGTGTATTGAAAGATTTCACCGTAGCATAATAAACATTACGCACCAAAAATATTAAGTTCTAAAGTATTTTATTACTATATTTTTTTGTACTCATGCTTCCAATATTCCATTATATTGCCTATAAATAATGCATATTTCTAAAATTATCTGTTAATGTGGCGGTTAAGAACTATTTTGTAGTTTATATTATGTATTAAGTTAAAAAATGAAACAAAAATATTTTTTTAGGCATGGTTATGTTTAAAAAAGGATGATGGGTAAAAAGAGCTTGTCTATAACGTGCAATACTTATATAAAAATATGAATTTAAAAGACTAAAAGTTAATAATTAAGCTTATTGGAAACCCTTTCAAAAGCAGCAAAAAATTACACGTATCATCGACCAACCCCAAAAGACAACCGACCTCAACATTGTATTTAATACCTTCATTTTGTTTTCGCTTCTTTCCCAATCTCAGCCGTCTTCAAGCACGCCCGTCACTTTTTCCAGCGAGGAAAAGAAACCGCCTGTCAAACAATTAAAACCTCGGTTGGACATCCATTGTAAATAAGGCGAGCCCTATCTCCATCCCAGATCAGCCAGCAACAGGCAGTGATTGAATGAAGACCGCTATCTGCTTTCTTTTTGATACCTCTTTACACAGACTACTCGTGTTGGGATGCGGAAGACCGTGGAAAGTTGTTTTCTCCTGTACTTGTTGCAAGCATGGAGGGATGATGGAGGTTGCAAGTTGTTTTTCTTCCATGCCTGTTGCAAGTTGATTTTTCCTGTATTTTTTGTAAGTTGTTTACTGTTCTTTTTCTCAAATTGTTTTCTGTACTTGTTGCAAGTTGGATTATCTTTTATCTACTTGTTGCAAGTTGGCTTTTCGTTTCTGTACTTGTTGCAAGTTGGTTTATCGTTTCTCTAATTATTGCAAGTTGATTTATCGTTTCTCTACTTTTTGCAAGTTGGTTTATCGTTTCTCTACTTGTTGCAAGTTGATTTATCGTTTCTCTAATTTTTTCTCTAAGTTGTTTTTGGCACTTATTGCAAGAGTTTTTCGCTGCTTGTTACAAGTTGGCTTGTTTCTTTTTGAATATAGTTTTATCCTTATTGTGCAAAGTTTATTCTCTTTGTACTCTGTACTTAATGCAGAAAGTTGTTGGTTCATTGGTGGGAAGCTCAGTTGGTAAGTCGTTTTGTTTCAGACCAAAGCTATCCGTCGATGAGCTGAGGTGTTTAACTTTAGAGAATCGACACTGCTGCAGCCATCCTATAAACTTATAGTGGCCTATAAAAATCACCATAAAACATTTTGTGCACAAAGACTGGTGTAAGTTAAATCCATCGAAGCACGATGTCCAAGGGCGGACTAATGAATTTACTTTATTCTTGAGTTCTAAACCTTACCCTCACCTTAAAATGTTAACATTTTTTTTCTGTGTAAGTTAGAAAACTATAAACGCACTTTATTTGTGGAGACTTATAGTTTAATTAAATAAACTAATTATACTATGTAGTTACGGTTTTTTTAAAATTCCAGGAGTTTAAATACCTCATTCGTCGTTTTTGTTATAATATCATTTAAATAAATTCTTTTTAAATTCTCAAAAGTTTCGATATTCGTTTACCTAAATTTTTGATTATACAATACTGTGTTTCCAAAACAAAAAAAATGACACCAAACTAAGCAAACCCTTTGAATACATCTTACATAAATAACACTACCACAAACCAACCGCTCTTCAAACTTAACCTAATCATTGAAATTCTTATTGTTACGAAATTAAAGAAACGAGCGTCTGGGTGCAGCTTCGGCCAGCGTGGTGTCAAGAAGCCGGATAGGATGGAACTGAGTGGCAGATTTTAATAGCTATGCAGGATGTTATGAAGAGTTTTCCGGGCTCTAATGCCGGTTCAAGGCTGATGTCGGTGCGATTTCTGATTAAGAAAGTTATTCTTAAGGGGGTGGGGTGCTGTGGTTGGTTACGTGGAACTGGTGTTTCTGTTTCCTGTTATTTTGTTTAAAGAAAGTTGTGTTCTTGGTTTTTTTTAACTAACAATTTGACAGTGTGGGGATAGAAAATTTCAATGTCTAAAAATATCCAGCAAAACTTAGATTTTAGTAGAAATTATAATCTGATTATTTTTTGGCGTTTAGAGAAAAAACGACTGCACAGAAATCAAATTAATAAAAAATAGCATGAATAAGACAAACAAGAGTAAGTATCCTTTCTAAATTTTACAGAAGTTGTAAATACTTTTTTTTTTACAAAATTTCTTTTGTCTATATAAAGTATGCGGATTAGCCCTCGCAAGAATGTGTTATTTTACTGCAAACAAATGTCTTTGTATAAAATTAACGTTTACAAAGCAATTTGTCCTTGTTCCGTTGCTTTTATTAAAGCATAACAAAAAAAAAACGTCCCAAAAATTAATCTTATGAGTAAGTAAACTTAAGCGATTGGGAAAACAGATAAGAAACGGACAATTCGTTAAGCAACTTAACCCTCTGAGGGATACAGACGGATAAACCCGACGAAATTTTCTCCTCCTAAAAGGATATGCACGGGAAAAGCCGAGCGCTTTTTCTCCCTCTAAAAGGATACTGACGGGAAAGGACGAGCATGGTTTTACAGTTCGAAAAGGGCGATCACGGGTTTACCCGATCTTTCCTTTCCCCCTTTAGTTGACTTCGCGCCTCATTAGGCACAGCGTGCGGTATGGAGTGCGCGGTGACATTTCGCCTAAAGTATATAATGGAAGTAGCAATTTCCACCTGGAAAATGTCTGGGGGCTTCGTTTACAGGATGGGAAATCTTGACGGGACAGGTGTTAACTATTTTTGTTTTGGGCTTTTTGGTTTTTTTGTAGACTGTCTGTGATATTTCTTTCTTTCGATAGTTCAGGATTTCATTTCTTTGTTTCCGCTGCATTAAAAAATAGAAGTTAAAATGAGCAGTTTTTTAACTGAAAAATAAACGCTATAAATCTGAATCCTTTTCTGTAAAAGGATTGTTCAAAAATTTTAATATTTATTTTGTAATTTCTTTAAAGTAGACCCATGTTTTTTTTGCGATATAAATATATCATTTATTTAATTTACTAAAAAAGACACAACTGAGATAATAATAAACATAGCACATAATAAAAAGATTAAATATAATTTTATGAAATCTAACTGGAATACATTTCAAGAACAAAATCAACTTTAGAGATCAGTAGCATTTATAAGGATTTAAAACAAACAGTAACTTTTTCTATTTTACTTCAGAAGGTTTTCATAAAAAAATATCCTTTTGTTATTATAATCGAATTCAAATGTAAAAAAAAGAAGCGCTATACCAAAACCTTAAATTAAAAATGAAAAACTGATTCAAACAATCGGTCTGACGGAAATCATTTAAAGATTTTTTTATTATTAAATAATATGTAAAAATTATTATTGCATTCATCAACCTAAAGCATATATATAAAGCTAAAAAAGGACATTTTTGCATTAAAATACAATTTACACAGAAGATCGTATTAGAACTGTTTTACAACTCCATGTGCATCTTGTCAAGCCTCTATCATATTTGTCTCACACTAAACACATCAACTGGTTATCGAAGAAGTCTGATTTTACTATTGAGGAAAGGGCTGGGGAGCCCAGTCGGTTAAGCACTCGCTTAGCATGCGGAAGGTCCCAGGTTCATGTCCGGGCATCGCCAAAATAGCTGCTTACCTATAAACGGCCCGTGCAGCCAAAAATGTCCAACGAATAATACCCCGTGCAAGGGAGTGCACGTTAAATATCCTTCAAAGTCGATGCGTATACGATGTCGCCCTTAACGGTTGCGTTGGGTGCCCTTTCAGGTGTTGGCTCGTCACTTGAATGTGGTTCTAAAATACGACGCCCGTCGCCAATAGCCCTCGTATAACTCTAGTGCGACGGTAATTCAAACCTCACCTACTATTGAGGATAATAATTTTACCTTGATATGTTTTCAATAATGCCCAATTTTTCTTTAAATGTTCATGAAGGTTCTTGAAGTTCATTTTCTTAAAAAAAAGTTTCTTAAAAGTTCATTTTGAAAGCTGCATTATTCAATGGTAATGTTTTTACAATTGTGATGGAATCGCAATTCGAAACATGGCACTGTGTGTCAAGCTCAGGGCCTGCTCTAGGAAATCTCAGACTATAGGCACAACCTATTTTGGGGGCCCCTTTTCGGAAAATTTTATGTATGATTTCCAATAATGATGGTGCCATAGGACCCATATGTAAAATTTTTGCTACAATTTTATAGGATTCCTTACAAACATCGATCAAAACAATAACGTTAGGTCAATTACTCACTTAAAATTGAGCAAAAAACAAAGTGGAGTATCCGAATTTTTTTAGTTTACTGATATTTTGGGAATTTACAGCATTTAGCATAATAGAAATAATAGAAACTGAAATTTAAGGACCCCTAAAATTTGGGGGCCCTAGGCCCGGGCCTAACAGGCCTTATGGAAGAGCAGGCCCTGGTCAAGCTCAATGGTGTCAGGCCTCTTTCAACATGTCACGAGTGGTTTTTTTATTGTATTTTAATTATTCTTCGAAATTTTAATCCCAAAAATTAATGTATGATTTGCAATAAATATCACATGTATACGAAGAGAGATATTATGTAATTTTGCGTTGCCAGCCTGCAATAAAGTGCAAAGAATAAACAGTTACAAATAACTTAATTTAGAATAAAACTGAACTAGCTATCAGGAAGTATAGTAACAATAAATCAAATAAATTATGTTCCTAATAGATTTTTTGAAAAAGATATTACCCAGAAAGATTATCAATATCGAAAAGTGCTTAGAAATTGATTAAAAAAACTTAAGTCTTATTAATCATGTTTTCAACATTTTGAACCCTTTTCAATTAAACAGGCAACGCCCAAGCTTATTCTATGCAGAATTCTACTGAGACTATTGTCGGTTTTTAGCTTGTAAAACCTCCAGTTGATAGTATTTCAGTGAAAAGTTTAAAATAAGTGGAATTTTTAATTATTTTATCCGAATTTCTTGTTGAAAGCTACCGATCTCAGACAAAAGAATCCATTTTTTACGAGAATTTATCACAGAAAACTCACAAAATGTTTTTACTGTGGCGATTCCCCCCAATTTCGTTCTAAATTTTCATATGTACTGGAATCCCAAATTACAAATTCTTTTTTGGAATGGTCTTTTTATAATAATTTTTTTCTGCGTGTAAATTTCTCGATTTTCTATTACTCGAACTCCATTCAGCGTTATCGCGCTAACTGGCAACCACCCCACGCCCATCGCCACTCCCTTGCTCATGTATCTTCTGCGAATTCGCTTTGAAATCTTTTGACACTATCCTAAAGAGTTTACTTCAAAGGCATGTTTCTAAGGGAGAAAGTCAAACCTGCTATTATGACTTACATACAGGTATACTTAGGTCTTTTTTTGGCGATTTCTAAAAGGGTGGTGTTATGAAAGTCGTGGAAGAATCAATACCCATTACTACAATTCTATTTGCCGCGCAAGCCTAATCACAATGTGTTCAAATAGCTTCATGTTTAATATCATTTATTTTAGTTTTGGCTAAAGTTTCATAAATTTTAAAACTTGTTTTATAATAAATAAATCCTGTAGAATTACATATAAAAAAATTATACTTATACATTGAGTAGTTCAAAAATGACATGAAAGATCAAACTATGTTTTGTAGTACCTTCTTTGCACATTTTTAAGACTCCTATGACCCCTTAAGATTAGCTTTAAACCCTAAATCTCTTAAATCTCAATATTTTAGTAGTTTAATAAACAAAGTCACATTTCTCCGATACTCCAATAAACTAATGCAGAACCATATTTTTACGAAAAATAGCTTTTGTTATAGCAAATCCTTGAAACAATAAGATGTAAGTGAATGTGAGTGCGATGAAATGTATTTTTACTTTACTCTAAATGAGCATAACTGCTTGACAGATACCAGCGACTGAAAAGGTTTTATTCGCAGCTTTAGAAAGTTACAAAAAGCAAAACACAATTGATCTAATTTATCTAAAAATGGCCTATTTCTCTTATCTTCTATATGGCAATAAGTATTGCCTCTTTCATATGTAGCATATGCTTTGAAAATTTTAAAGCTTTCAGGCTGCCAATATCAGGAATGCATTTCAATTTCTGCATGGAACTGTAACTCAACCAATTACACCTCGTAATTTTTGACCCCTGGTCCAGTGTCAATGCTCAAACCTGAGGATTAGGTAACGCAATAATTTATTAGCAACCTCATTTAGATTAGAGAAGCCTATATTGGCATCCTAAACAAATCGAACATTTTAATACTAAATTAATGCGCATAAATGCATTAAATTTATTGAAAAGTTGTTTCATCAAGTTTAGAACGTTTTTTGAATAATCATACCAAAGTTTACTTAATATATTTAAACACTGCTCGAAAATATTAATAAATATTTTGTATCAGTATTAATTGCAAGTAATTTTAAAGTTTATTGCTAACCTAAATTAGGTTTCATTAATTTGAGCTTTTGGGTACTTGAACTAAAGCATCTAAAGTAAGACAAAGCAAAAATAACAGTTTTATACAAAACTTTCGGACGTTTCTGCTAATTTATTTGTATAGAAAACACGATCCGTTTACGAACACACATTCTACATAGAATTCAAAAGGAAAGCCCTCAGTTCAAAACAGGTGTCCAGTTTTCAGTGACAAGATAATAATACACGACATCCCCCCCCCCTCCACTGGGAGATAAGAAGTCTATCGTCCACTCTGCCCCTCAGCTAATGATTCCTTTGCCACCGCTAGCGTGTTCAATCACCCGTGAAGTACTTAAAAGGGGGAAAGCACAGCACCGGAGCACCGTGTATCCTTTTAGAAGAGGTCTACTTTGAGATAGTCGAACCTTATTCAGAGGGCAGGTCTCGGAATATGGCGCCGCTTTCGATAACGTCCAGTAAAAAAAGCTTATCCGTCAGAGGGTTAACATCCTTCTAAAGTTCTCTCTCAAGTGTCGTGATCGTGGATTTGTGGCCCCTCCCTTGTACGAATGTCCGTTTAATTCGTTTCTATCAACGGATGATGGGGCTGGCGGATAACGAGTGATGCATCGGGGGAGGGGGGGGGGGATATGCCAAAGAGATATCTCAAGGAATGAGAATGTAATGAGTTGTAGATATTTTTAATTGATGTGATGGGCCAAGAAATGAGCTGGGTTGTTACTTGTCAGGAGTTAAGATGATTTTGGCGATTAAATCATTTTGGACTTCTACAGGGAATTTCTTAGTTCACTCATTCCCCAAAGTCCATTGCTAATTAAGGTAAGTTTGAATGGTTTAAAATTTTTAAAAAATGTATTGTTAAACCTAAGAGAGTTTGTAATTTTCAGAGACAATCAGTGAAATTTTAATAGCTTGTCTAAAATATATTTGTAATAGTTTTGATTTGCGTGAGTATGAATGTGTTGTTTTATTATTACTAATGACACTTTTTAAATACTTTTCAACGAATATTTTACTAATTGATATTTAGATATTTATTGATATATATTCACTTAAAATCGTATAAAAAACTAAATTGCTAATCGTTATTTAATTTTGCATATTTGAGATTTTTACTCAAGTATAGATAGTTGTACCCAGACCAATGCGATTTGTGCAGTTTAAACTTCATACATCGAAATAACACTTTAATTGTGTAACATTTTGTATTTCCCCAAAAACTAAAAAATCAATTCATATACATGAATGGTAATCAAACTGTCTACACCACTTTTTCTTTAACTAGTTCAAGGAAATGTTTTTTTCTTATTAGATTTTCTTAACACGGTTTTCTCGTGATCCAAAAGCCCCTCCCATATGAGTTACTCACTATAGTTTCATAAAAATATCTATTATAATAATCTGGAAGATTCTGAATGGATTAATACATCAAAAGTTACCTGATAGTTAATGGTTTCTGTAGAGAATAGTTAAGAAACGAGTTCGCATTTAATGAGCTGAAAATAGGCTGTTAATAGTTATCGTGACCTTCAATTATAGTATGATTTCAGTTACATTCTGGTTAAAGATAAGTTCGTTCGAAAAGTGAGCAAGAGCGTTGACGAAATTTTAGTCTACCCAATTGATTTTTTTTATCAAATAAGGAAATCACTCAGATTTCAGACATATCAACTCATGGGTTTTAGTTTTATAAAACATGATTATTAATTAAAAAAAAACTAATGGATCCATATTTGCACTAATTTATTTATCATTTGACAAAATATGTATCTGCCTTCTGTACTGAATTAATTTTAAATGTGCTTTAAAAGAAATTGGGACGATGTTCCACATTATAACAATGGTCACATGTCCTTTTTTTAAATTTAATGCATTTATCTATGTAGTAGTATATTAGTACAAATGCTCGTTTTAATGAAGTTTGTAGCATGCCAACAAAAGACGGCTCAGCTTTGTAGAATCAAGCTATCTGTTAGGATAACTAAATAGCAACCGAATCTCTACAATCTAAGGCAAAGAAAACACTCTTCCGATTCAGTTACCACCCCCCAAGCTGGCTGCTGAAAGTTTTAAACTCAGTCCAGAACGAGCTCAATAACTTCTCATAATGGAGTGTCGGGTGTCGAGGAATGCCTTCAACCGAGGCTGGAATGGAGGATGCCTCTTCTGGAAGCTCTCCAAGCAGCTTTCGTTCAGAGAGTCAGACAGGGGTGTCGGTACTTGGTGCCAAAAGCAACACTCTGCCTCTGCTAGAACCCTCTCGCATTGTTGATGGTTGTCGGTTTACGCGACACCCCCGACACTATCTCGCCTGCCAAGATCTCGGCGCTCTTCTTTCTTTTCTTTTTTTTTCTCGTTCCATGGTTAGGGTTAATTTGTTTGGAACCTTTGTTTTCCTGTCGCCTCCAAAATTCAGAAATCCGTATCGGCGATGATCTGCTGTGCTGATGTTTGATCGGGCAGCATCTTGATGTGAATTGGGAAGACAGTCAAGATTGTCGGTCGAAGTCATTTCAGTACATTTCTGGAAAATAAGGAATCGTTTGGGTTTAGTGGCTAAGTATGCATCATGCTACTGTACCTGAAAAGTGAACTATATGGTTCTTGCTTGTCATGCTGTTCATCTTAAAGAGCTTCTTTACCCATATAACATTTGTTAAAGAATATAAACTTTATACAAAAGCAAAAGGTCAAAATCTCTAATATTTCAAAGACACGTTTTCATGGCTATTTTTATTAGGCAAATGACCCATTCTTTTTTAAAAAATCATATTGAACCCAGATTACAGAGTACATACTTTATTAGGATATTGACGAAAAAAAGTTTAGATTAAACATTTTTAACGACAAAGAAATCAAACGTGTGTCATGTCATGTTCAGAATCATATGAACTGATAAAAGCATAGCTGAACTTTTATCAATAATTTACCCGTCTGAGGTATCCCTTCCAAAATAGTCTTTTAAAATGGAGGGGGTGGTGAAAGCGTGACCTTTAATAAAATTCTGAACAGGAAGATCTTTGTATTCTACATAAAAGTTTAATACTTCGCTAATCGACACTGATTGTGAGAGAGCATTCAATTGACTCTACGGTTTAACGTTAAATGCTCTGTGATAAGGATGAGTTTTAGGGGGCGAGCCGATGAAAAACACAGTAAGTAATAAATGAATTTGACCTCCAACTGGACATGTGCCAAGCCCGTCCTTGGCGAGTTTTTTCACTTCTGATATTAATCTGAAGTGTGATAAGGTTCCTTAGCTTCGGCGAAGTGTTGTATAACATTGTATTCTTAGTATATTTAAATACGGAAAATTCAAAATAAACACTTGAAACATTGTATAGCAGAAAAGTGTTTAAATGTTTTGCTAAGTTTGATTGCATTTGCATTAACGCTGATTTATTAGTTCAAATGTTTAACAAAAATTGTTTTACGGTTTGATTTTGCCTTTAATATAAATTTATTTATAATTATTAAATGTATGAATTAATATTTATTACCTGTCTGCTGTCTATCCAAACAAAAGACCGATCTTAAACCTTTATTTTTTTTAATTACAAACTTAAGCCTATGTCACTCGCATCGTTTTTTTAATATGATAATCTTATGCTAAAAACGCAAAATATATCTATAGGTGTCACGAATGTTTATATATCACACTATTAGATAATATTAAAATATATGTAGTTTCACATCAAAATTGTGAGGACATGTATACCCACTTTGGATATTTCCCAGACCAACCGAATCACTCCATTTCTCTGCCTAAATAATTACGGCGACTCGTTTTTGCCTAAAGACCCAATCGATATTAATAACCAAACCCCCTCGAGGCCGCAAATGAAATGACAGAAACAGAAGGGAAAAAGAATACAAGAAATGTAATATTTCGACCCAGCCGGCCTCTTTTTTGTTGTTGCTCAATTTCTGAGTATTGCATGGCATGTTGTCCATCATTAGAAAATCACGAACACCATTCGCCCATTTACTCAGTGTTTGATTAATGAGACCTTTTTCTCTGGTTCTCTCTTCCCTTTCCCTAAAAAACATGGTGCGACAGGGTTGTAATTAAAAAATGGCCTCCAATTAACTCTTGTATGTGTACAATATTGATCATTCGTATTTTAAATACGCACATATCATTTAGTAGTTATTTGTAGAGGAAAAACACATTAAGCAAATCTGCCATAATTACACACAGGGGGTCACACTTTTTTCCTACATTGTGAAAGACTCTAAGGTTATTGGTCATCGAAGAGGGATTTACGAGGTCTGGAAATGAAGAAACGATACGAAAATAGCGAAATTCTTCCCAAATGACGGAGTCAGATCCATTCGGATTAAAATACATATTTTATAACCGGATTGTAACGTCATCCTAATAAATCTAAAAGACATCCTTTTAGCTTTAATTTTAAGATCATGCCACAACATTTTCTCCTAGTTATTTGGAAGAAAGGTCCAATCAGCTTGGCCTTGTACATTATTAATTATACATTTAAGTTTAATGTAATTGTAATTTTTGATTTTCTTACCAATTTTTCTCAAAACCTCCCAAACACCACACATACATCTTTAATGCCTCAAGTATCGATAATTTCATTCCAGTCAGAGCTTCATGCTGTTACAGAAATTTTCGTACCAGTTACAGTATTAATATGCTATTTGCAGATAATTTTATATCAGTTATAACTTAAATATTCTCGTTACAGAGACTATAAAATTTATTAAATACTACTTTTTTCATTACTTTTAGTCATGACAAATATCAGCTAAGATTGACTATACCAGTTAGAGTAATAATACACCAGTTACACAAAATTTCGTAACTGGTTAGAGCTTTAAAAATACCAGTTACACAAAAATTCTTAACAGTCCCAGCTTTGTCAATCTGACAATGCGATATATACATTACCTTTTCATTTTTAATTACGAGGTTTTGATCCCCGTTCGCACGCGACCGGGTACCTGTGACTGTCTGGTGCACAAGGGCGGAAAAATCGAATGTTCCTGAAAAAAATATTCTTTGTTATTGTAGTGTTCATTGTTGTCTGCGATAATTGTACCTGATGGTAAGGTATTAATTATTACTTAGCTTTTAACTGAAGCCCGTCTTCTTCGTGTTTGCTTTTAATTTCGGCCGATTTTGTGTTTCCTTAATGGAAATTGCGGTGTACGTGTTTTTCCCTATTATTTCCAGATTGTTTTCGAAAGTATAGTTTTGGATAAATGAATCAGAGAGGCATGTAAACTATAATGAAATGAGCTTTTGAGTTTTGTTGTTATAATAAACGCAATTTTCTCTCGATTTTTTCATTCAGAGTCGTTTTAATGGAATAAATACGAGATCTTTTCAATCTGTGTTTACCAATATTGATCTCATTATTAGTGTTTGTCTACAAACCTTGAAAATTATTAGTTTGAAAGAAAAAAAAATGTATGGAATTATTTCGAATTCGATTTCAATTTTTTTTCTCCATTTTTGAACAATAAAAGTAAAATTTATTTTACAATTTTTTTTCTTATGCATTAAAAATAATTTTCAAAACAATTACTTTTATAATTTTTCATAATGAAAAGTGCCAAAAAAATAATAAAGAATTTTCCAAATTCCTTTAAAATGTTTATTTATTCGTAAATGAAATTCCCAACCCTTCCATTATAAAAACTCAGTTATGTTGAACGCCAATCTCAATGTAAAGCGTACCTCAAGCATTGTGTTTATTCCACAACAATTCGGGACGACAAACTCTCTATAAGAGCCCACGACAAACGGCACACTAGGAAAAAAAATGAAGACCAAGAAAATAAATAAAAGCATAAATCCGATTAGCATCTTATTATTGCCAAATAACACAAGAAAATCTTTTCTAAAACACCCCCTCTCAAACCCCCGAAATCCTTTATTCCCCTCTACCTTCTCTTTCTTACACACAAAAAAATGAAAAGTTGAGGCATTCAAACTTATATCCCAGGCATTACCGTCTTTATTATGCACCTAACAAAATGCCTAGTCCCCTTCCTTTCCCCATTGAATCCGTTAAAACTTCTTGTGGTTGATCAAAACAGCAGAACTACCGCTGCCAGAGAAATGAATAAATATATTTCTGGGATTTAATATAAGAGGAGTTTATTTCCCATGTAGTAAAAGTAGGATAAATGTCGTTTTTCTATTAAAGTAAATATTTCTAAAATAAACCGCCGTGAAGTAAAGAAGATATTTCTGTATTCATTTTCATCCCTTTCCTTTTCTCTGTGAATCTCTACAAAAGGCTGAAGTTAATTGTAGAATTTCCCATTACGCTTATTCTTTTAAATATTTTAGCGTTAGAAGAAGCGTGTGCAGAAATATTTCTGGAGACTTAAGCCCTTTTTATTCTTAAAGTTTCTTTCGCGAAAGAAGATGTTGATTGTTGATTCATCTCCGATAAAGCGAATCCTTTCCTGATTTTCACATTCATCTTTTCTTTCATCATTTCACAAAGTTGTAGTGGAGTAATGAAGGTGTAAGCGACTTCATTGGTAGAATCTACTTTTGTACACAATCGTCATGATTAATTATTAATTTTGTAAGTGCTTGGAGAAATATAATTAAAAAGATTTAATTTTTTCAGTCATCTAGGTCCTTCCATCATCAAAGACCTTGGTGAACTAAAGGCGCAGTCGCACATAGTTTAGCTTTTAACCCTTTCAGTCCCAATGAAATTTTGGCATCATCATTTTAGAAATTTTGTTTTGATCGTCCATAGCCATTTATTATAACAAAAAGCACATCGTTTGATTCTCCAAACTTTTTCTATTAGAAACTACTTTTTATTAATCCCAATAGATGTCAGCCTTATTATTTTTTAAATATGATCAGAAACATATTAATGCCAAACCGCATCACTGGTACTGAAAGGGTTAAAACAATACTTTATTGGTTTCAAGTTGATTTTTCGCTTTTTTATTTAAAAAAAAAGGATAAAATGTTTTTAATAAATATTTAAATAATAATTGTGGTTTGCTGCAAAAAGTCAAAAAGTTAATTGCCCTTCTTAAGCAAACAACAGTGGTATTCAAAGAAATAATTATATTTGGAGGAAATTTACCATTGATAAACTTTGTAACAGATGCAATAATTTTTTAAACAAATTACTCATAGAGATGAGTAAGAGTTTTGGATACTTTTAAGAAAATCTGAACTTCTGACACTTTTTCACAGGATCTCACATTTGTCTTGGGAAGCCCTATGCTCCACGTATAATTCCTATTTTCAATTAAATATTATTCAAAACCGTTTAAACGTCACTTACAGCACTATAAAACTAACAGAACGATTTATGCCCTATCACAAATGCAAGTTTTAGAATAGAAAGGAGATTCTGTTCTCCAGACAGTCTCAACGTGGGTGTGCTTTAAAATATTGTTTTTTTTTTCTACCTCGTGTTCCTACTTGGGTGGCAATTACGGTTATTTTATTAGTATTTCCGGTAGGTTCCATGACATTATAATGTTTGCGTATCGCGGTAACTGAAATTATATGTGTGAACAGAGACAAAAGATGTCTGTATTCAATTCAATCCTATAAACGACCAGTTTGGTCGGTGGAGTCAAAAATAGGTTTTCTTCTTATTATGTGCCTTCCACTTTCATGCATCTTAGGTGATAAATACTAAAGGTATGATTTTTTTTTTGTAGATCTGGTTTTTGGCATCATGAAACTTTAAGACTTGTAATGCACAAGTGTGGTATGTATACAGTTTTAGCTTGTTGAAGGAAATTATATTGGTCTAATATTACTACGCTACAAGATGTTCTCTATACAACCTAGATATTTCATAGCACTTTACAAAGATGTTGAATTCTTTACTTCGTATAATATATTATTAAAGAATGCAAACAAACATTCAGGACAAATTTCACTAATCTACTGGTTAAATTACTATAATTTAAGATTAGGTATTTCTATTAGAAACAACAATAATTTTGTTTGATAAGGTTATGATGACATTATCAATAACACTTATAACAATTAATGAATAAAACATAAAAGATTTTATGATCTTATATTGTGTTCAAAATACTATCTACTCTTTTACTCGCATTTTAGACACTTAGTATCAGGCAGTGCGTATGAATAACAAGCCTCTGACAAGTTAATAGCGTTGCACACGGCATCAAAAAACTCTCTTTTTGCGCTCCAGGCGAGATCTTATCAAGGAGCCTTGTTCTTTTCAGACTTCATCCAGATCTCATTCATCTTATTACATCTGGAGATGCTACATTTTATGTATATAAACTCATTTAGTTAATTTGCCATCTTTTTCTGAAAGTGCATGAATACCATGTTCTGGAGATTGTTACTTGAATTTTGTGTCAGGGCCAGTTGGTATGGATTTTCGCTTGTAACCAGAAACATTTCTGATATTTTTATTTTTTTACTTTGGTATTAGTTGCATGGAATAAAGCAAACTTTTTAATGCTTATTCAATTCAATTAAACATTCTAACCTAAGGGGCTTACATACGTAATCTATTTCTTAAATTTAGAGCAAATAAATGCACTGTTAAAAATAATAGTTCAAGGTTGAACCGAATTACGGTTCAAAGTTGCTGCAACCATGATTTGGTAGACTGTCGAACCATAACACGGTATTTTCAAATTGCGTAATTATGGTGAGAGGTTGAACCATATACGGGATTTTCCCAACGCGTAACTATAGTAAAAGGTTGAACCATAAAAAGGGTCTCCCAATTGATGATTTTCTACTATTTCCAGTACAGAGATCAGATTTATAGGATAATTGGCAGTGGATGGTATTCTAACCCCCGCACTCCTGAGATGGTTAAATCTCTAGGCTGATGTCATAACCACTCGGCCACGGACGTACAACAATTCTAAAGCTGAAGCAATACTAGTAGTGTTGCTTGCGTTTGAGTGAACAATTAAATTATCGTTTGTAGTTGGTAGAAGTTGAACCAATTTTTCGTGAAAGCAGGTCTATTCACAGAATGTGATGTTTGGTTGAACCATTTTATGGTGTATCTACAAGAAGTTCTTGATTTTTCACCAATATTTGGTTCAACGTTGAACTGAAATTTTTAACAGTGTTTGTGCATTAATCTTGTGATATACCACATATTATAATGGTCTGTAGACATGTACTTAAGCATGTCCGTCAATTTATTCTTAAACATAATTTCCACCACTATATGGTGAATGCTATAGTTTTTCTATGTGTAAAAAACTTGAAAAAAAATGAATGTTTATTCCACATACATTTTGCCGTTGTCGTATGTATGCTTCGAGATTCCATAAAGCAATTAAGGATGAGTTTTTTTTATGATGCAGAAGGATAATAGCCACTGCAAGTTATTAGCTTTTAAATTAAGCCTTTCTATATGTCTTCTGTTATTTTCTTCATCAAAGGGACATCAAGACACCATTAATGGCTCATGGACCATCGAATAAAGGTATTTCAAAAACAAGTCATATCTAATGGGCTGTGCGCCAACCGAGTGTATCCAAATGCGATTCTGTGATTAATAACCATTCGGTATTCTGGTAGTTGTCTTTTAACAGGAACATCATCCATCGGAATCAGACCATTAGCATTTTTAGCAACATTTAGATCTTTCCGGATTACTTAATGCCACCAATAATGCAGACGCTTCCAGCCAAATAATAAATGTATCGTTTCCTATAGCATAAACTTCGAAGATGGTGAATATCATTGTACGTACATGCTCGCCATAATCCAAAATTTATTGGATAAAAGTTTCGAATGAAGCTCGCCTCCGACGCTTGACTACATTTCATAAGGCCTCATTTACGGAGTTAATTTGCCTACATCGGGGAGTTGTAATTGGGATGTATTCAAACGCAAAACACGCACGTCGTCATAAGCAACTATTATTTCTTAACTGTCCCTATATCCAGGGCTGACATGTGTCTTCGGAGGATACGACTCAGTGACTGTTTACCGATTTTGAGATTTTCTGGAGATGAAAATCGTTGTTTCTTTTTTGTCGGTGGATGAGCCTAGGGTGATTAGGAGTGGACAATTTAGGCATTCCGTGAGTCTTTTAACAAAATATAAATGAAGTGCCATGTCTGAGAGGCGATTGGTGCAATACTTGCTGAGTTGAATGATCTGGAGATCTCGGAGATAGTGTAAATACCGATGTTTAACGAGTTTTCTTATTTTAAATTACTTTTTAGTCATTTTTACATTCATTGTACGCATTTGAACTTTTAGTTACAAGGACTTGAATGGGAAGTTTCCATTAACTGAAGGGGTCTAATTGCAAAACTCACATTCTCCAAAGTTTAACTAAGATAAAGATTACAGTCCATTCATTCACGATTTGCGTCAAATTTGCTAATGAAAGTGCCGAATCTTAGTACCTTAACCCGAGAATGTCGCAACCCTTAAACTTAGTCCCGTGAAAATGTGAGTTTTTTTAGAAAGATATTAATTTTTTTATTAGTAAATTTTAAGTTTGCCTCAATCCATTTTGAATACAATCACTCTAAAATGTATCGTAAAATTACGGTCATAAAATTGACTAGCTTTTGAGAAGAGGTTTGTCTGCATAAAATACATATATTTTTTACCTTTACCCACCAACACATTACTTTTTCTTTAAATAAAGGATTCCTAAATGTATAAATGAAACGGTAAATTGGAAAACGTTAGGTGATCTAAATATTATTAACTGCAAATGCAATTCAAAATTTTATTTCCAGCTCTTTATACATATAGTTTATTAAAATTTAATTATTTTCTTATATTAATAAAAAACGAGTATCGAAGTAAAAATTAGTGTATTATTATTAAACGAAAAATAACCGTTATATATCTCTCAAGTTACTTTAAAAATGAAAGGACTCAAAAATAGTTGTAATTATCCTTATCTGTTTTTACAACTCTAAAACTGCTTTAAAAATATCATTAAGAAGCTAACTATTCACTCTCCCAAAAAAATAATTTTAGGAACCTTGCTAATTGTCTTTCGTTATTAATATTGACACAAAAAAAATCAAAATTAATGAAGTATTCAAACTTCAAATAAAATGAAGGAATAAAAAGAAAACGATCCTCATCTTAAATAATAAATTCCACCCCGTCTTCTCCACGCATCATGAACCCCCCTAAACTTCAATATGAAAACACAATGGAAAATGGTTATTATTATGACGTCTCTCTTCACCCAGACTCCTAATATTAACATTTTCTACGCAGAAATCCGCATAATTTCCAAAGGCCTTTTACCTTTTTACGAACGTTTTTCGTGGACCACGATCTTAAAGCACCTCAACTAGAACTAATGACAAAATTGCTCGGGAAGAGGTTACGTTTGTCCACCAGCTTTCTGGAATCGAATTTTCATGTATAAACGGCAGAGGCTGGAATTTCTGGGTGAGAAGAATAAACGGAATAAAATTAAATGTGCATCGTGAACCGAGAGTTTAAGAACAAATCGGTGTTTTATAGTTTCAAAGAAATCGACGATGTTAGTTTTTATACACTCTTAAAGCGAACGAGCGATTTTTAACTCAGTCTAATTGATTTTCACTCCTCCAGTCTGGAAAATGCACTTCTCCTTTTGGAGTGGATCCTTTGTGTGTTAAACCTCCGACAGGATCACTCCAAACGAGTGATTTTAACTCAGTCTGAGATAATATTCGCTCCTTTCCAGTGTCGAAAATGCACTTCTCCAACTGGAGTGGAATTCACTCTTTTGTTTTAAGAGTGTAGTTTCATTTTTAAAAAGAGGAATGCCGTTTAAGCTAACATAAAATTACCGAGATTTGTGAAATTAATGGTGTTTCAAAATTTGGACTAAAGGCTGATCTTTTTTGTGTACGAAGTTATTTTTAGATTTCAGTAATGAACGGGTTAATTGGCATTTTTAGACATTTCCATGTCTTGGCTTTAAGGCAGCAGTGAAGTGAAGGTTAAAATGGACTTGCAGCTTTATAAGAGCGGCATTGAATCATGGACATGGTCTCTGGATCAGAGGTACCTGAGACAACAAAAAGAAGTTTTAAAATGTGAATTTTCGTCAAGAATAGTGGTTGATACTGTCTATTGAATTTGTTTAAGATGATGTAGTATACTTAAATTATCATTTCGGAATTATTAAGTATTGCTGAAAATAAAAACTTTCTAGGAAAATATCTTTTAAAGGTATTTGACAAAACTTGACCCCAAAGATTGTGTCGATATAAAATTCTTTCAAGGTACTAAGCGGCATTTAATCAATCAGAGTATATATAAATTGATCGAACATTGTCACAACAAATCAACTTCTCGAATATGATCCACTGTTCAAAGCCAATTAATAACCATCTCTCTACCCCAATTCAACACTTTCATTCAACAAGTCAACAAAACCACCCCAAAAGAAACCCAATCCTCATCAGACCTGCGAATGAAGGATGTCCTCCTTGACCACTCGAAGCCTTGGCCATTACTTGTCATAAAGTGCGGTCGCGACGCTGGGCTGATTGGGAATTCACCATATCTTGGCTGAAACCATTAGCCGCCCCCTTTCCCCCCTTTATATATCTCCTTAATGGATGAAGCCAAGAGATTGCCCCCCACCCCCCTTGGTATATCTTCATTGTCCATTCCGATGTAATGCACAGAATTAATGATGCCGTGGCTCGGTCGGTATATCGAGCTTGCCCCAAGGCCACTTGCCCAATGTCCAGATGAGATATGCGGGAGAAACTTCATTTATTTCTTCTTTATTTCTTATGACTGGGTTAGGGAGAGGGGATTAATATTGGAGGTGTTATTTGCAGGTTGGTTTAATCAAATATAATGAGTATTGGGTGTTAATATCCAAAGAAGGATTGGATTGGATTGGTTTACATATATTTTCAGGCTTGTGTGGCTGGTCGCAAGGACCCCCTTATAAACCATCGTCAAGTAGGACAAACACAGGACACACACAAACACATATGACTGATGCTGCCATCTGTTGACAGATGGCAACATCTGTCTCCACCTCCACAATTTAGACATGTCCCTGAAGGGGAGGGAAATTTTCTCCAGGAACCTGTACCCATGGTGAACTGCGCAATGACTGACCACAGGACTTTCGGACCCAACAGATTTTACGAGCACGTACTCCGCGTATACTCGGTAAGTCTTCAGTGGCAACCGGGGCCCGAACTCTCAACCTTTCGATTTCAAGTCCAGGGTCCGGACCACTAGGCTCCTTACAGCCCTCCAAAGAAGGATATTGTAATAGGGAAAGGTAATGGGGAAATGTAATCGATCTCGGATGCCTATTTCTAGCCTCCTTTAAGAACTTGAACACATCCAATTACGCTTCGTAATTTAGAACCCTGGTCAAGTGACAGAGTCAACACCTGAGCGGGCACCCAACGGAACTTCGAGCGACATCGTGCGCTAATGCCGTCGGGACTTTCGAACTGTATAGATTTAACGAGCACGTATACCGCAGTGTACACGCAGTACCCCGGTGAATTTTAGAGGATTTTTTCCACCAGCACGGATACGTCTATAGTATGGCTAGGACAAGGAAAGAACCAAGAACCTTTTCTGTGTGAAGCTCGTCACTTACACTTCTCGGCCATAGGGAAAGGTTTAGCTGGTGTTAGGTTCGTAAAGCATCCAAAAAGGTAAATCAAGTTGTTGACTTTTGTTAAAAAATACAGTTTTAAGTGGTGTAGATTTGATTCTGATAAGGAAATAAAAAATATATATTTAGATATTACTTTTATACAGTTTGAAAAGTTTTGTAAAGTGTGGATGAAAGAAATTAAAGATGAATTGGCTCGGTCGGTACCGAACTACCCCAAAAAACACTTGCTCTATGTCCAGATGAGACATACGGAGGGAAACCTTTTTTTTAATACTGGGTTAGGGGTTGGAAATAAATAATGGAAATGTTAATTTAAGATGCGTTTGGATTGATTTAATAATATCATATATGTAGTCAATGTCCTTAAATTATAAGATTTAGCTGCTGATATTGCATGTTGGGTTCGCCAAGTCATCATTAAGTTGTTGAAGATTTGATCAACATTCAAATTGTTGATTTATTGCTACAATAAAGCGTTAAAAGTTTGTACTTAATTTTTGAGATGCCTAAAACATATCTATACTTATTTAAATACTTTTATTTGAAAGTTTACGAAAATAAAGTTAGCTACAGTTGTGTGAGATGTAATTTAATCAAAACAAGGTAAATATTCAACTTGGATGGAATAAGTATCGAACTCTCACGATAGGCTAGGAAGTTGGGAATAGTACTGGATGTATTCTAACTAGTTGATTTGATTCAATCAAATAAGAACGATGATTGATATCAAATAATTGAATTTAGCTGTTGTCGTATTTTTTGGCGGTAAGGAGAAATTGAAAGATATTCCATATTTTTGAATTATTATTTTAATAGGAATTGTGTTAATTTTTAGCTGGTTTAAGGTAAATGCAAGAAAAATTTGTGTTAAATCTCTTATCGGGTTTATATGATATTGAGATGAGTAGAAAACTGGAAGCAGTAGTTGGAAAAACAAATACGACAATTTGTGTTGTTATTTTTTTTAAGACAGATTCAATTTCGTTAATTAATGATTTATTCAAATAAGAAAAAAAATATATTTTCAATCACCAATTACTCATACACCCATTCTCATCTACAACAAAAGCAGCAACAATTGCAGCAACACCCCCACTGACACTTGTATCTCCTCTCACACAAAAAAACCTGGAGAGAGAGAGGAAAAAAACTAAGAAATATATGTAAAAAAAGGCAGAAATAAAGGCCAGGGCAGTCGACCACTGCCCAAATCGAACGAATGAGGGTTGGAAGAAGAAAGTCACACAAACGCCGGAAGGAACAGAAGAGAAGAAAAGGGGAGGGAAATATGGAAAGCAGGAGAAAATAAATGAAATATGGAAGCTCCCTATCTCCCGCTCTTGATGACCAGTTGGACCTTTCTTTTCTCTAGTGGACCGGGATGCTAAAGAAGAGAACATCTCGTTGGTTGATAACTGTTCTGTGTGTTTGAATGATAACTGTATGTTTCTTTGGTGCGTAGGAATCAGAGTGTGGTAGCCCATGTGATGAAGGCGTTGGTATTTTGACCCTCAGGAATATTATGTTTGTAACACTGCTTTTGTATAAATTAATAGTGAAATGTGTAATTTAAATAAACGATGAAAACACCTCCATGCTTGTATTTGTTGTGACTGAAGTATTATAGAAATTGCTATTAGGTTGCAGTAAATGTCCTCTGACGCCTCTCTTGATTCCATTCTTCTTTGGTGTATTTTTTTAAGAAAAAATAAAAGGGAGTAATGTGCTTTCATTTTTAATCAGTCAGTGGCAGTACCTCCATAACAGAGGAGGCAATATTAGATGTCTTGCATTCTGTCAGAATAATTTAAGGCCGAAGGGACTAAAATGGTTTAAATTACCGATGTCCGACCACATATGTAGCATTGTTGCTTCTTTGGTAGTTTGTATTGAGTCTCACGAGCGTTCGCAGAGGTATAAATAAATTTATTTAAATAATGTTATCTCAAGTTCTTATATTCAATAAAATTATAAAGTTTTTGTGAGTTATTAATAATGTTTGTTACCAAGAAGCAAGATATAGCCGTATATGCGAATTCCGTCTCCCAGAAATGATAACTTTTGCTCAAAAGGGACATGCTTTAGTAGTAGCAGTATAAGTAGACAACCAACCTTTTATTAAAACTTTTCCCTTTGACCAGGGATGGGGAGAGAGAAGAAATGAATGCAAGGATGGAGAGAAAAGGGGGGGGGGATGGAATAGTTTTTGTTAGGCAAACACTTCTTTGTACCACCACCCCTCATTTGATAAGGAGGAGGGGGGAGAAATATTTTGTGGGAATCATTCCTCTTGGGCAGTCGAGTCCAGTAATTACTTGGTGGCCATTGACAGTCCAAGGGTAGAATGGGTCATTAAGCCGGCCGTCGCTTTTTCTTGGTCATCAGCGGGGAGGAATTGACCACGGCTGGATGGTAATAGATGGTCGCATATACAAGAGAAGTCCCGAAGAGGAATTAATATGCGTTCTGGATTCAATATATTTATTTCTTCTGATGCCCCTGGAATGGTCGGTTTGTATGATTCATTAGAATTCTTTCAATGGGAAACTGGTGATATCTGTGTGTGAGGAATGGTTCGGGGTATTGGAGTGCTTTCTGGCGTCGTTGAATTGAGATATAAGAAATGAGTATTGCCTCTGCATATTTGCGTGGGGGGAGGAGTAATTGTATTTTTTCGGCTAATAAGCCGAGCAGAGTATATTAATGTAACTTTTTTTATTTACTTGTTTACATAATTTATTCTACGACTTAGTGGCTGTAGCTCAAAAAACAGCCTTAATTCTATATTGATAAAAATATTCATTAATCAACCACGCGTCTAGGTGCTATTGGCTTAAACCTTTAAAGTTAACTAACAACAATATAATTTTCTAAACATTATTAGGGTGCATGATTAACCTAGTATTTGACAGATTTCCCAAAATATAGAACCTATAAAGATATAAACAAATAACAGTACATGCTTTTGTTATGTCTTCAGAACAGGGTTAACATTGGCACAGTATTGTCTAGATGATATTTATACAAAAAAAATCACGTTTATAATGTAAGAGAAATTTGTAATATTACGGAATACAAGACTTCCACACAAACACAAAAAAAAATGTAAATCTGACCAGAAATCTTTTTGCCAGTCACAAAACTTTTACTTTAAATCCAAACAAAATTTTTAGTAACAGATACCAATCAGGTTTTTTGACGTGAGTTCATTGTCATTGTGTTTGTCAAAGATATATTACCTGCAAATTAATAAAAATTTTAATGGTTTTGTGCATCTCTCATTAAAAAAAAAGTACTTTGTCCTTTTCCACTATGCGTCATCCTCAAACTGGCAAATAGTTTCTTTGATGAGTCCTCTACATAAGAAGAAAACTATGAATCATCAGACACTAATTTTAAGTAAAAAAGAAGGCTAACTTCCGACACAAATAAGAAGAAATCAGATTCTTTTCTTTTAAAGTGTTTACTTAAGATTGGAGGGGACCTTCCACTCACCGGAAACCGTATTGAAAACTCATGATTCATACCTCAAAGGGGGGGGGGAAGTTGCACCCCACTCGTGGGAGGGTCTGGACTAGTTCAAGATTAGGGATGAGGGAAATGTGTTATATTTCAAAACTAAGTTTGTTCTATTTTAGTTTCTGTTGAAAAAAAATCAATTATCTTGTTTTTAACAGTTTTCTAAAAAACAGTTTATTTTGATGACTGTTGTTTGTTTCCTTCTTTTGATAGCTCTCACGCGTAAAGCCTTGTATAATTGAGCCTAAAATGATACCTTTTCTTATAGACAGATAATATTTTTATTAAATGTTGTAAAGGAACCCAAAATAAGCAGACACAAATATGACTAATTACTGTTAAAAAACAGCTAGATTTTTCTAAAAAAACTAAGCCATGTCCTTTTGTTTCTATAGTTTCATTTTGATAATTTTTCATGTATTTTAACATTAATTTATTTCCGTAAAAAATATCAAAGATAAAAAAAAAAAGTATCATTCATAATTTTTATTTTGCAATTGTAATTCATTCGCACTCATTAGCAAACAATAACAGTTGAATGTAAATTTAAATTGAAAAGTATATGTTTATCGGTTTATGTTAAAGGATAAGGAACAAGTGTAATAACAACATTATTTATCTTTCTCATCATCATTGAAGATCAAGAATAGAAGGGGGCCTGATCAAGAAGCTAGAGTCATAGAGCTTGAGAACTGGGGCATCATTGCATAGCTTCTTTGTTGTGCTAACTACTTAAAAGTTTGCCCTACCGCTTAGTATTTTTTTTCTGAATGAGTAGGGGTTTTGAGGAATACGTGATGTACTTCATTGCTTGCATAAAAGATATTCCTTCTTTGAATAAAGTGCTCTGGTTTCGTGTTTTATTTTCCCATAGGATTCTAATCACGCAAGCGTTGTCGTTTCGGAATACGTTATATTGTCGTTTTAATTGTTTTGTTTCTCCTAATTGAACACACCTAATACAGTTATTTTGGAACAGATTATATTGAAAACGCGGATCAGTGACTGAGAGGTTTAACGTGTCCACCTCGTAAGCCCAAGATCACGGGTTCGAGCCCTGGCTGAGTTGTTGGATTTTCTGGATGGGAAAATCCTGGGCACGCGTGTCTTGTATGATTATGTGGCTGGTAAAATATTCTTGGATTACCCATTTGGCTTGGGTTCCCTCGGTGAAATTAAATAACGGCATACTTTAACAACCACAGAGAGCTCATATGCATTGTAATCTGTGAGTCAAAATGGATAGCGAGAGCCGCCTAGATGGTGCCACATAAAGTGGCTCTCAGTTCTAGGAAATATGCCGAGTGTGCAAGCTAATATTGCAGCCCTATTGGAGGAAAAAAATATATTGAAAACGTATACCTTTCGATAACTTAAGCTCAACTAAGATCTTAGTTTAAAGGTGATATTTAAACTGGAATTTACTGAATTGACTACAGTTATTAATTTTTTACGAGTTTTTCTGGCAACTCAGCTGTATCTGTTTAAAATTGTAGATTTGACAGCATTTCATTTTACAATGTATATTTGTTTTTCATAAAAGAAAATCCTTATTGTTTTAAGTCTTATTCTCAAAAGTATCATTCCTATAACCCCCATCTCCCACCGGAAAAAAAATCTCTCAAAAACTCACTGTATGTCATCCCATAGCTTACCCACTCCTCCTGACTAGTTCAGGTACAATGTTGCCCCACCACATAACCACAGCATAAACCATATCCCCTATATAACAAAATATCCAATATAATGCAACCCAACAAACCAAACCTCCGTCATCAAGGACTGCAAAAAAAGTGATAAATCGTTTCTTGAAGATGTGCGAAATTTTTCTACCCCAAAGAATAAATAAGTTGCAGGGGGAAAAAAGCTTCGCCTAAATATCCTGCATGCCTTGGCCTATATATTTCATTTTTTTGCTTCATGTCAGGCCGAAGGTGTTACAGGGGCGTGCCGGGTGTTTTAACCTGTGCCCGATGCATGTGCCCCTTGTGCAAGGGTGGGGAGATGAGTTGGATGCCATGTTTGGCAAGAAATCGCCGATTTGTGAGATGTGGCCGATTACATATGCAGCGAACTCGCAAACCTGTAGCTTTTTATCTATAGTATTATTGTTATTTCCACGTTATTTTTTTGTGATTTCTTTTGGAACCACTAATATTTAATTAAAATATGTCCACTTCAAAGTGCACATTACCATATGAAATTTATTTATTCTCAATATACGGGGTAGGACAAGATGAGGACACACTTGAAACGTTTTGGACTACCTTTATTTAAAAAATATACTATATAAAAAATTAACCCTTTGAACACTTTCACTGTATCGATTTTCTTTGTCGCTTTACATAGTAATAGTATTATCAAATCCTTTTTTCTTAATGCTTAATCCGCGCGAAAGTGTTAATGAAGTTTTTTTTTTTTAAACTAAATTTCTATAAAAGAACTAATACTTATCTGCAATATTTGAGAAGTTATAAACATTTAAATAAAGCAGTCTACGGCCTATTTCCCTTAATTTCAAATATTTTTGTTGACAAGCATACTTAAATTTAGTGTATGCCTTTAGAAACTATCTGATCCTTCCTTTGAACAAAAAATCACTCTGCTAATACACTGCCCAATTTATTATAAAAGTTTGGCGATTTCCTACAATCACTTGGCGACATCTGAAATTTTTTAACAGTCTTGGTACGTGACCCAACGCGTGCGCTAACATTACCCTTTCTCTTAGCTCCTATCCCCCTAATACTACATACATATTTTTTACACAACTTCTCTCTGTTTTTATATATTTTTATTTTCCCAGCGCAAAAGATGGGCGGGTGATGAGTTGTGATGAGAAATAATAAGCGAAAATATATTGCTCAACAACATATAAAAAAAGTTTTTTAGACGTAAAATCGTGATTAATTAGTGGCCACGTGATGACGCATTAATTTGATCACGTTGGACGAGCTTTGCCTTATATGAGGCTTTTTTCTTCTTCTATATGCTACCTTGGCCGTTGGGTAGATGAAGGCAGAGATTCTACGTGAGGACTCATTAAGAATTTTAATCTGGCTAAGGTCAGGAATTAAGTGATTGAATTAAATGGAAAAGGAATTAAAATAGTTTGGAATCGGTTTTTAGGAGTCAAAGCATGTCATGCTGTGATGGCTATCTCGAAAGTACCGAGCCTAATCAAATCTAACATTTGTGAATTTGTGATACATTTGTGAATTTGCCAAATGAGAAGAAAAGATAAAATGATTTTTTTTTAGAAATATTATCATACATTTAATTAGTATTCTCTGTAATTAAACATATATTTAATGTTTGGTTACATTAAATGCGTAAACACGGTAAAATGTAAAAGTTTACGCAGATAGATTTATATTATAACTACTGACTCTTTAAATGATATAACGTGCTAATTACCATATTTTATCAAATATACTTTACTACATCATTATTTTGCATACCACATACTTAAAATATCAAATGAAAATATGTGCAGTCTCTATCACCGATCATCTAAATTCAGGTTTTTGCCGCTCACTTATGTAAAAAATGAAGAAAAAATCCTCTTAAAATCACGTACGCAATTTGAAATTAATTACCAACCAAAAATAACAGTTATTTCCTTTTACCAATGACACCTGCCAAAATAAATTAATAATTTTTCTCTCTCTTGCCTATTACCACCCCCATGCATCTTATAATACAGCCGAAAGGGCAGTGGGAAAAAATATTCAGAGTGTGGGGGTCCATAGGTGGGGCAGGGACAGGTGCAAGTGTACAGGTAAAAAGTGATTAAATCTCGCACCTGCTTTGGGGTAATTAATGGTTAGGAATTTCGATTCGAAATTAAATGAACTTGTGCTTCCCCCACAACTTAAGTGTAATTATTTTCGAGATCTATTCTGTGTGATTTTGAATCGTACAGCTGCTGTGTAGTTTAATAAAAGATTTGGAGATGACAGAATTGCTTTTAGCAATACCTTCTGGAATATATTTTATTGTCATTCATTGTTGACAAATGACAGTGATTGCGCCCTCTAGAAGGGAAGGGCGTAGGCTATATAGCCCATTACCTCGCTCGCCAGAAGAGACAGTCACAAGAGACACACAAAGAAGGACGCCACAAACACATAGACAAATAACAACATTTATTTACAAACACAAACATTCATGCCTTAACTGGGATTCGAACCGAGCTCAGCAGCTACAAAGGCTAGTACACTAACCATTGCGCCCGGATATTCATTGTTACTTGTTTAAAATATTCCTTAGCTTCCTTTATTTGCTGCGGATATTTTCGGTAGTCACTTAAAGATACTAAAACAAGTAAGTTTTTCTGCAGATATTTGTTATTTAACTTTTACAGTTTTAAGCAGTTCCGAAACAGTATATTTTGATAACATCTATTTAAATGAATATATAGCTTGTCGTACATCGTTCCTCCAATTATACAAAATGTAGTAATTAAAAAAGCAAAGCTAAGAGAACTTTCATTGAAAATTTAAATTAACTCAAACACTGACTTTGTGATGCTCTTAAAAACGATTTTTCAAAAATAAGCAGGGAACCACCCAACTTTTTCCCTTTAAAATCCAAATAACGCGCGCTTCATTCACTATTCATTGCCTTGGTTAAAATAAAAAAACAAGCCATATTAAAATTACTTAACTTGTTTTTGCCAATGACCGAAAAAACAAAAACCGATTTCACAATTTAAACAAAAAAAAAAAAGAAAAGTAAAAAAAGCTCTTAGAGGAATAATCCACTTCACTGTTGCAATTATGAAGTGACAAAAGAAAGATGAAAACCTCGTTTTCTTGTAGAAGAGCCTCTTTTGTTTGAAACGGCCATGCTTCGCCCATAACGAATTAGTTAGAATAAATTGAAAAGGGCCAACTTTCGGGCTTCTTCCGGGTGTTTGGCTCGGCAACGCCAAAGATGACCACCGAATTCGGCCCTTTTAAATAGATAGTAAAGGATGAGTAATAAAAATTACCAAGTAATAGTTTAGACAGATTTCAAATTAGGAAATAAATAAAATTTCAATGAACTCCAAATGGATGGGGAGCCAAATCGGTTAGGCAGTTTATTTGCATTCCAAAATTCCTGATCCGGGAACGGACAGTGCCAAAATAACTAAACTTAACTACTCGGCTCAACAGAGCATTTCTGGGCCAAGGCCATCCTTGCCCATTTCAGCTTTCATGACCTAGTGCTCTGTGGTGCATAATTCCCGGTAAGGTGGTCAGCCTCACACGGAACTCCCAGTGTTTAGTTCCCAAGCATACTTGGTACCCATTTTATCGACCCACTCAAGGGATGAAAGGACGGGTCAACATCGTCCAATCCGGGATTCGATCTCCGGACCCGCGGCGTGGCAATGTGAAGCACTTAGCCACCGGGCCTCACCAAAATAACTGCTGGCTTGTAAAAGGTCTGTGCAGCCAAAAAAAAGTCCGAAGATTAGTACCCAGTGTAGAGGTATGCACGTAAAATATGTTACGAATTCCCGACGCGGAGTACGTGTCACCCTTAAAAGTTGTTTAAGATAGATTGCGTACGATAATTTAACTCAACCTAGACTTTAAAGATTTGAAGTTGAGATTAGAGAGCCCCAGTGTACTCGGGAAACCCTGTGAATTTTTATTACCAGCAATTATCGCTTTATTGGATAGGTATTGCGAAAAAAATGTCTGTCTCTAGGCTATAAAATTAGGTTAGAAGTTATATTCAAATTAATAATTTAGAGTTTTCTGTTTTTGCAAGAAGTAAAAAAAATTCCGCTTTGCATGAAATAATAATTGAAATAATTTTTAATTTAAGAAATTATTATTGTCTTTTGGAATCTTGGAATTTAAAAGCTCACCTTATTCAAGCGCCTTCTTTGGAGCGTTGATTTACCACTTTTGCGGTGCATTAAAGTTATGTTTTTATCACGTATTTGGTAAATCCTCACAAATAGTGGTGGCTGCTAGAAAGTTCCCGAATTGCGTGGTGTACCAAGAATTGTGTGGTGTACCAGAATTGTGTGCTTGTACCAAGTTTTATTTAACAGTGCTCGATTAGAAAAAATATTACTGATCTATATTCATACCAACCAAAAGATTGTAATACTCGTTTAACTCAACCTTTATCAACACCCGCCAAAATAAAATGAAAACACTAATGTTGACCGACCAGTCGAAATCCTTCTCACTTATTCCAATACATTAACCCGAAATACTTTGCATAGTAAACAGAAAACGGGAGAGCGAAGGTACTCCTAAAAACATAGAAAATATACTATTGTATTTGTCAAAATGACCTATCTATCATTGAGTTTATTTAGGAGAAGCGTCACTTTTCTGCGTAAACTTAATATAAGAATATATAACAGATATGGCTTTTTCTGCAAATTCCCAGTTCCCAGCAACACGTTTAATTAGATTATCAAAAAAGGAACTCGATAGGTATTATTAGTTATCCTATTATGTTTGTAGGTGCGGTGTGAGTATCAACACCGACCAAAATAAAAAACACTGATGTTGACCGACCAGTCGAAATCCCCTCCCTCTTATCCCAAAACATTAACCCGAATTGCTTTGCACAAGAAACTGATAGCGAGAGCCCTAGTACTCCTAAAAAAACATAGAAAATATAATATTGTTTTGTCAAAAAGACCTATCTACCATTGAGTTTACGTATGAGAAGCTTCACTTTCCTGCGTAAACTTTAGAAAATATTACAGGCATGGCTTTTTCTCCAGTACACACTCTTTCTCCAAATTCCCAGTTACCAGCAACACGTTTAATTAGATTATCAAAAAAGGAACTCGATAGGTATTGTTAGTTATCCTATTATGTTTGTAGGTGCGATGGAAGTATTTATGTTTCCTTTAGATAGTAGTTAGGTTGATAAATGTCTGTTTACAGAGGTATTTTTCAACGATTTCTTTAAAATAAGACGTAATTTTCAAACTTGTGATTAAAAAAATAGTAAAACCAAGCAATGGTATTTTCAAATGGTTAAATTACATTTGAGTTGTTTAATTTCAATTTTTTTTACAACCTTTTGGTAAGAAAATACTTTCAACAAAAACTATGTATGCATTAGGAGATATGAAGTAAAGCAAATCAGTCGTTTAAAATCAACTAATGGTTTAATAATGGAAAATATACTAAAAATTGCTGTTGTTGACTATTCAAGAACAACTCTTGCGACCTGGCGTTCCCATTTGGGGACATTTTATAAGACCTCCCCACAAACAATTAAAGCTTTAATTAGTTCTGAAATTGACTTGGTCCGACAGAAAAAGATCCAAATATCAGTTTTCAACCTTTGATTACTGGTATCAGTCATTTATTTCTAAAAAAAAATGAAGTTGAACTAGGGTCAATACAATACTAGAGTTCTTAAACAAAATATTAAAAAAAATTCAAACTTTTCGAAACGTTCTTTTAGTAGTTAATTTTTAAGTCATTTTGCGTTAAAAACAATGTTAAAATAATCAGTTAACTACAAATAAGTGAAGCGACCTTTTTTGTTGCATTTATAGCACAAAAACTGAGTATAAGTGTCCCTAAGTAGCTATTAATTTTTTTTAAATTTATTTAAATACCATACTTTTTGGCATATATTTTTATGAAGAGTGTGTTTAGATTAAGAATACACGTGTAGGATTTTGCTCGGGTCTTTAGAGGCTAAAAGAGTTAGAAAAACACGATCTTGTCTTTAACATCCATTACAAACAGTGATTGCAGCGGAGAAGAAATCCATGTTCATTTATTCTTTCGACAACATTGCTTACGTGTTAATACGTTTGTACAATAGATTTTTTCTTCTTTTTTTTGTAATTTTAGATTGATCCGTTTGTGTTATTATAATATTTAATTTGTTTTGCTCATGTTGAAACCTGTTTGGATAGGTAAAAATCGAAGTGTTAAATTATAATATTTATTATTATTGATTGCGTTTTTGTTTGATTCATGTCCAACAGTGCATTTTCGAAAAGGTTTTCAAATCACGCAGTCTGGTTTTTTGAAGTATGGATACCTGATTTTATCGATCTTTTGCTCTGATTTTTATCTACTAAATTCGGAATTATGCGAAATTAAATCACGAAATCAGATTCATGAGTTTTTTTGTACTTTTTTTTAAATCATGTTAGTTCTTTTGAGTGTAAAGTGGTATTAGAATAATTGGAATTTTATGCTTAAAAAAATAAATAACATTAATTTCCGAATATATTTATTTTCGGATTTATTGCATATCCCTCCTTTAATTTATTGATTCATAACTCAGTCAATAGTATTATCGTTTTCCATCGTTACATTATTCCATTTATGTACTCTATATTTTCCTACTCCGTAGTCCCATTACCTTTCTCCTGTCACAACTACGTTATTCCTTTGCTTTGTTGCTTTTCATGGAGCATAATCCCTTTCTAGGAAAGTTATCTTGTTTATTCACACAAGAGAGTTCACATCATTTGGGTAACCGGATCAGTAGTTCTTATTTTGAAACACAACTTTAATTATTACAATTATTTGTCGCACTGCTGCAGTCATGAAACTTTTACTTTATAAACAACTTATTAAGGTATAATGAGCCATCGCATATGTTTTGCCACAATAAAATTAAATTTAGTGTTTTAAGGATCACCATGATACTTAAAACAAATGAAAAAACGAAAACCAAAATCGGTTCGATAACGATGGATGTAACCAACCCTCTTTTTTTCTAAGTGAGTACTATACCTACATCATATGCGTAGTGTAAAAAAAAATTTAAAAAAAAACACCTGCAGTAAACAAAAGTTTTAAGCCCACTGGATAAGATTTATACGACACTTTCATCCACAGACAAAAAAGATTAAATGGAATCTAAGAGTCAAAATTGGTACCAAGGGACGCCTAAATGGTGCCCCAAACAGTTTCCCACAGTTTAGGGAAATTTCAAAAAATAATAATTCACCAAAAACAGTCCGATTAGAAAAAACAAACTGTTTTAATGTTAAAGTTAAAGGCATTTTATGCTATACAGGAATGTGTACTGAATATAAGACTAACAACTGTAAATGCGTCTTTCTTTTCCATGCACTCTGAGTGTTTCAAATTGTAATCTACCCTTTTTTTTAATCACTTCCGCGAAGTGATTCACTAATCGATACTTTTCAAATGTATTACTTTGTATCGATCGCTGGATGCAGTTCAATTGCTTCACTGATTGATGTTCAAGTCCAATAGCCTTTATTATCTAATATAAATCATCATCGTTAGATGATACTGATTTCTTGTTAATTTCATGGCTTAAAAAGAGAGCGGGTGTTATGTGCCTGACCTCAACTGTGGAAATAAGATATAATTAGAAATTTCATAAACTGTTAAAAAGTTTGATGCAGGATTGCATCTCAGTCCTTAAACTTTCTAGCTGTCATCACTATTTGGAAAATGGATTTACCAATTTTGTCTTAAAACCATGTTTTTGATGCATCGCAAAAATGTTAAATCCAATTGAATCAGTGAGTGCAGAAACAACGTCAGTCACAAATTTCAAATTTTTCAAGAGAGAGAAAAAACTTAGTAACTCCTCCTCTATTTCTGCACTCAACACTCGAAACAAACGTCCTATATTTACCGAACTACTCAACAGACTAACGTAGTTTTCTGCACCCAACACGCATCTTGCCTTTCTACGCTTATTTTCATTGAAAACGAGTTTTCGGATTTTTTTTTACTGAAGTGGTTTCTGCACTCACCGACTCAATTAGTGGTGGCAGCTAAAAAGTTCCAAAATAGCAGTGAAATCTTGCGCTCAAACTTTTTACTGTGTAGAAATCAAGCCTGAAATTGCATAAATACCAGAGTCCTAATTTGTTAATTGCATTAATGTGACTTTTGAGGTGCAAATTAGTTTTCATCGAAACGTTAATTCGATTTTTATTTACAAAAAATAAAGAATTAATTAGTCAAAGCTGCTTATGTTTGTATTTGGCATGTATTAATTTGTAAAACAGTATTTACTATAAATTAAGTTTAATAAAAAAAAGTATATTTATGCTTTTTTACTCGTCAGCCTTTAAATATACAGACATGCTTCTTTAAATATTGTAATTCATCATAATGTATCCTTACCATCATGTGTTATAAATGTTCGTTTACTTTTGTGCTGTTATAAATTACTGGCCACCCAGAATTTCGATGTATGACTTAAGACAAAGGAAAAAACAGGAAAATGTTTCTGTTATCAACTAGCTTCGTGTCCTCAAAGAAAGCTTATTTTGTGATTCTCATCACTCATTCCACTTAAATTGCCAGCTCGCCATTTTTCTGAAGCCTTTGGGTGACGCAAACCTTCCGCCACCCACAAAGCGGTAAAAATATCCCAGACTAGATTGCGGTAGTAATTAAAAGGGAAGTCACCAAAGAAGAGTGACACTTCATTCCACAGTCCATAAGATAATGAAAGATATTTATGTACACTACTTTAAAAAAGACCCAAGTCATCCTAGGCCAACTCAGCATTGAGGCAACAGAAGCTCTTTGCGACGCGACGTCACACTATACGTTTGGTTCGGATTGTCGAGGCTGAGGTGTTGAACGTGTTGGCCTCATAAGTTGTTGATCGCGGGTTCGAGCCCCGGCTGAGTGGTCGGATTTCCTGTATGGGAAAATCGTGGGTACGCATGTCAGATGATTATGTGGCAGGTAAAAGATCCTTGGAGAGCCTATTTGGCTTGGGTTCCCTCGGAAAAATTAAATATTGGCAAACATTAACATTCACGCAGAGCTCCTCAGATTCATTGTAATCTGCGCGTCAAAATTGGTAGCGATTGTCGCCAAGGTGGTGCCACAAGAAAATGGATCTCAGTTCTGGGGAATATGAAGAGTCTGCGAAGGCTTGACCGCCAAAATTGCAGCCCCATTGGAGAAAAAAAAAACTTTTTCCTGAAGAAAAAGTACGAAACCGATTCGAGCACGGCCTACAATATTTTTTCAGGTTCCGAATAGTTTTTTTCCCTCTCTTTCACAAAAGCCGGTAAACTGAACCAGGCGAATAGTGTAACTTAACAGAGAGCTCCTCTGGCCTCATCAGTTGAGTCAGCCTTTCCCAAGTTACGATATTATTCTATAAGTAAAATGTTATGCTACCTACCTTTTTCGACAAGAGCTTGATTTTTTGCCCGTTGCTTTTTCTGCGTGAGCAGACGTCTTAACAAAAAGAACGTTATCTCTGGTTTTTAGCTCGTTTAACAAAACTTTTAAGACTTTAGAAACCAAAAAGTTATGATATGATATTGTGTTTTTAGAAAAAAAAGGTAAAGCTCGTTTTTTTTTAACTATGAGCTGTTACGAAAAATTTCATAAATGTAAGTAAGATGATTGCTTTATGCTTTTCATTGGTCGTGAAGTGCCGTTCCTTGTAAAGCATGGTAATAAAGCAGGGTCTTGCATAAATTACAAAAGATTGATAAACTTGTTCGATTGCTTTAAGATCATACATTTGACTGAGTAAAAGAAATATATAGTTAAAATAAAATCAAAGAACAGCGCTTCATTGAAGTCGCTTTTATATTGATAGATCAATTTATAATTTCATTTTATGAAAATTGAAAGGCATTGATTTATGCTACATTTAAACAGAGATACCACAAATCTTCAAGAAGAATAACAAAATTTACTGTCGAAAAGTTATGTGAAATTTATATTTAAGAAGGACTTAATCCTAAAATAAAGCAGCTAAATTTACAGAAAAAAGCAGCTTTTTTTCACATTCTACCTATTAAATTTATTTTAAGGAAAAAAACAACAAAATCACGATCCCCCCCCCCTTCACAGCTCTTCTGCCAAAAACTTAATTTCTGCTTCTTAATTTCTACCTTTGCCAACCTAAACAAATCCCAGACCCATGCATATTTCAACGAGCTTCTCACAAAAATAGAACTGTGGTCTTCGTTAATGAAGTAGTTGAGCAGGCATCCGCCATTTTTAGGCATGGTAGGAGACAGCAGTAAAAAGTCATTGCCTGTTTTATAGCACTCACTTGTTGTCCCCATCAAAAGTCGTGCTTCAGATCCAAAACACAAAAAATGAATTATGAAAAAGGGTCTCTTCGTTTATAGGGCACCTCGAATTAGTTTCTTCTCTGGTGAAGAGTGAGGATGTGAGAAAAGTTCTTCACCTGTTTTTTAATGCCAATTTTTTTAGCTTAATTTTTTTTTATTGTGAAATGGTATTTTAACTAAGAATTACTTCATTTTCATCCATCATTTTTTTTTAAAACCTGTGTTAGTCTATAAAAGCTTCAATTAATAAAAAAAATATGTTTGCAAAATAAATACACATAAATCATACTTAACACTTCTTTAAATATATTTATATCATAAAGATCATCTATTTTCCAGTTTCGATATATTTTGAATTTCTAGCCTTATTCACAAGTGTGATAATTCCATGCGCTAGTTTCACAATAATGTTAGTATTTAATAAACTCTAATTGCTTTCTACTGTATTTAGTTGCATAATACGCTTTTTTAATTAATTTTTTTTTACAGTTAACAATTTTTCCAAACAAAAAAAATAAGGCTCTTTTTTCTATATCTTAACAACCGTTTATCACACAAAACCAATGTTTATGTTATCTTGTAGAAATTTTATATTTTACAACTTTAATGCTGATAACTCTAGCATATGAACCTTTTGATTTTCAACTGAAATTTTCTATAGTTTTATTGATATCCAAATTTGAAAGTCTTTTTTTTATTTATTTTGCATAAAAAGTTTAAAAAAATTGATGCTCCTTATTTTTTAATTTTTTTAATGAAAATTATGGAATATTTTTTAGCTTATATACTAAAAATATCACTCTAAACTTTCCATTTTAAAAAATTTAAAGAACAGTCATCGCAGATAGGTCATTCGAAAAATAACAGTGGACGCAACTCAAAACCACTCCTTTAAAAGAGCCAAAAACCTTTTACTCTCAGCTGGGGTGAAGTCGTCTAAATATTTATTTACTCATTATTTTTTGTGGCTTCTTCTGTGACATTTAGTAGTTTGTCGAGATGGTCCCATCTCGTCGTCGATATACGACAATCAATGTATTTCGAGAGCTCATAAAGGGAGCTTGGGATCCTGGAAGATTGTTAAATTATTCTCCCGCAAACGCAATGCTTTTGGGGTTGTTGTCACTTAACACTTTAACTACGGGCGTCGACTGACCCGTAGACTAAAAATCTTCTAGACCAGCAACTTAATCTAATGCCTAGCTCTTCTAACGTGCCGAAAGCAACTAAAACACTATTAAAGGTTGATTTGATGATTGGCATAATTGTACTTTCAATTGTAGGGCTACTGTTTCTTCGGAATGTTCTTTGTTAAAAAAAAAAAGTTACCCACTAGTGATTATTTCAACTGTTAGTCATCCTTTTACATCGGACCTTTTTGACTATGTGAACAAATAACATTTTGAGTTAATTGCATGACACAAAATTTGCATAAGGGTCCGTCTTCATATTAAAACTGTTACGAACTTTAAAATTTTCAATAGCAACACCCAATTTTAATTGCTTAGAAATGTGAAAAACCCTCGAAAACCCCTAAATCTAAGTTTTTGTTACATTTGGATGAATATTTGACGAGTTATTCAATCGAATCACTTGTGGATCTTTGGGGGACCATGTCTAAAATGACAAGCGTAGTCAGTCTGTAGGTTTATTAATGGAGAAAAAGAAGCACAAGGTCAAATATCTTGAGGATGGGCCTACGAGGGATATAAAAGTCAATGAGTAGCTGTATATATTCAAAAATAAAGTCGAAAATAAGTTGTAGTAAAAAATAGATCCCTATCGTCACTTGATAAGGGTTCCAAATTACAAGATGTCATTGGCTCTGTTAAATCTCCTAAAGGTGACTGCAAATAGGCAGCCAGAAACCATTACATTAGTTCCCTTAGACACAAAGGGGGCGCGCTAGTTTCTATGTCAATTTCAATGTAGAAATTCTCCAATGAGAGTTTGAAACTTAGAGTGTTCTTAGTCTATGGGTCAGTCGACGCCCGTAGGTAAAGTGTTAAGTTGGACAGAATGTTGGTAGCTTGTTTCATGTAAAACTTAAAGTCATGCGAGTCATGTTAATAACAGTTCAAAAAAGGGCCTTAATATAAAAGAACCGAGTTTTTTTTAAATTTATAATTGTCTTGACCATCGGTAGTCGATCGATTGTCATACGACAATCTAAAAGTTTTGAGAAATCATGAAGGGTGCTTGGGTTCGTGCTCATGGGAAGATTGTTACAGTCGTCTATCGTATACGCAATGCTGATGACTTGGGGGTTGTTGTCACTTAAGTTGGACAGAATGTTGGTAGCTTGCTTTTATCATGTAAAACTTAAAGTCATGTAAATAACAGTTCAAAAAAGGGCCTTGATCGAAAAGATCCACCTTTTTAAATTTATAATTGTCTTGACCATCGATAGTCGATCGATTGTCCTATTAAAATCTAAAAATTCTGAGAAATCACAAAGGAAGCTTTGGTTCGTGCTCATGAGAAGATTGTTACAGTCGTCTATCGGATACGCAATGCTGATGACTTGGGGGTGTTGACACTTTTCGGAAGGAGAAAATGTTGGCAGACTGTTTCATGTTAAATCTGAAGAATGTGTTAATCTACAGTTCAAAAGGGGGTATCGATAGTCGTAGAAGGTATTCTCAGTTTTTTTAAAAACAATTTTCCTGATCAATCGGTGTCGCTGCGTAGGCCTTGTGATTGTGGTGGCAGAGTTTCCTTAATTAGATACGAATGTGTTTATAAAGATCTAACTTCTGGAAGAATTTGAAATTCTTAAATTTAATTATTCAAGAACATAACTTTAACTTCTTTATAACACATATTAGGTATATAATATTTTTTTACGTCAGCACCAGAGCACTCTTTGAACCCTGGTCTTATAAGAAAACTATTTAACTCCGCTCAGTTCTAGGCCAGTTATCATCACAATCTTACACTCTTAAAACAAAAGAGTGAAATCCACTCCAGTTGGAGAAGTGCATTTTCGACACCGTAAAGGCATGCATATTTTCTCAGACTGAGTTAAAATCACTCGTTTGGAGTGATCCTGTCGAAGGTTTAACACACAAAGGATCCACTCCAAAAGGAGAAGTGCATTTTCCAGTCTGGAGGAGTGAAATCCACTCAGACTGAGTTAAATTAGGAGTGTTTGTTTTAAGAGTGTAGAGTATAGAAATGTAGTAACTCTATTATAATTCTGGTTTTAACTCTAGCTATATGGTTTCTATAATTTGATAATTGAGATGATTGCACTCTCAAATGAGTCAGGCAAATTTCAAAGAAGGAAACAACTTGTGCTATGGTACTGAAATTTTACTTAAAAATATGACTTCCTCATTAAAAGTAACCTTGCTCATTAGCTCAATATAATCAATTTAATCATCCATTCTAAATGATAATACAATCAAATAAGTTTTATGGTACCACAATAGATTTAATTTTTACATTCCATTAATTATTACAGCTTCAATGAAATAAAAATAAATTTTTTTCCGATAACACAGAAATCCACTTCAACTATATCCCAAACTAATTACAAAAAACGAAAGCGCATTACAGAACGAGATACAATAACGATTTTCGCCTATGACTACACAAACAAAGAGAAAAATTACCCACTTTTTTCACTTATATTAATTCAAATGCTTCCATTTCTAACGAGTTAAAATTATTTTTCAGGTCATTATGGCTGGAAGAACACATTTACAGGCAACGCGTGATTGCTGTCTTTAGCCCTGTAACCATGACAACGGCGAGAGAACGCACGAAACATCAATCATGGTTCTTTCGTCTTGGCCGGTAAGGTTACGATTTTGATTCCATTATTATTTTTGTAAAAATGTATTTTTGTCTCTTAATGACGTGGAGCGTGTAAAATTCTCTAATCGTAAAAATGAAAGGCATGAGCTAACGATAGGGCCTCATGTAAATATTGAAAGGTAATAATGCTGAAAACCCATTTTATTTTTTTACCGCCGATTTAATTGTGTAACTGCGACTGCGGTTTAACTTCGAGTGAGTTGCCACGAAGCCGTGATTGAAATAGCTGAGTAGGGTGTAATTATGTCAAAGTGGGTTTGGAAGTTTTGACTCAAACTTTCTAATTAGCTATGGAAGTTGGTGTTTTGTAAATTATGCAATTTTATGAGCTTCAATTTCGTTAGGTCAATAAAAAATAATTTAGTAGTTCCGTATGAAAATTATATAACATTTTTCTGACGATTATAAGCATTTTGTTTTAAAATAAAACATAAACTATAACTTTTTCACTAAAAACACTAACAAATACAATTATTTGAAACACATTTTCCGTTAGAAACCAAGTTCTATATACTCAAGCTAATCATAACTATGAAAATTTAAACATTACGTTTTAGTAAATAGAACATTTTTAAACTATATATAAAAGCAAGATGTTGTTATGACTCCTTATTTATTTGGTTTCCAACACAGAAAAATTGATTCCGTCAAATTTGGCTAATTTGAAAATTTTCAAAATGCTTGATTTCTTTTAATTCTCTCTATATACACATATTGATGAAATCTTTTTTAAAAAAAGAGTGTTGTTTTATTGTTAAGAGAGGATTTTTTTTTAAATGCTTATCGTTTATTTCAAAAATGTATCTCAATTTAAATCTTACATCATCAAATTTCACTCGCTCTTAATTTATTTACGTTCTTAAAAATAACACACACTGGTCTAAAAAATATTTAGACTTTTTTTGTTCAATGTATTTTTTTCTTAATCGATAACACAATTCTTAATCAGTCGACTTTTAACTCGTCAATATTTTCGAATAATATTGCATCAATCCTTCCGAAATAGTAATTAAGATGAGTCCATAAAAGTTTGCGTAAACATGGCCCAAAATTAATATAAACATTTTCTCGAAATTTTCCCACTAACTGGCTATCACAAACGTTAATTTTTATACTTCGATTTTTTTTTCACGTACGAAGATTGTGGTGATGAGTTGTATATACGAACTTCTTAATGATGCAATTATCTTTTTTTTTTCTCAATACGATGCCGCTGAAAGTATCTTCATTAATGTGACTTTGGGAAGTATTAGAAAACAGTTAAGACCTGCATGTTTTTAATATTATTTTTACTGGTAATTTACTAGGTGCATTGCTAAACTAGCATATATTGCTATTCTGGAACATGTTTACTCAGGTATTAAATCGTATGTTTTACAACTCTTTTATAAATTTATTATTTTGCAAAATTTATTCATCTTCTGTGTATTTTTTTCCTTATATATCATTTTGTTAAGAATATTTGGACTTTGGTGTAAAATTGTTGCAACATGCTTCAGATTAAAATATTCTTTACAGTAAAAATCCGAAGTAAAATTGTCAGTATTTATCAATTTAATATATTATTTAAATTTGCATAGGGATATATGGTATATTCCCTTATATGTTGAAATTGAAAACTAAAATTTAAGAAAATATCTTATAGTTTATTTAAATACAGGCCTTAAATACAATTATGCAATACATAAATTTAACTAAATATGTGTTTTCTTTAAAAAGTTTTTATTAATGTTTTATAATTTATTTAAAAATATAACTCTGATAGAAAGGTTAACAAACGAAAAAGTATTTGATGTAGAATAATAACAAAAAAACCTGTTTAAACCACACAATCTCTCATTGTATTGTTTTAAATATGTTATTATTATCAATAAAAATTTAATTTTGAATGATGTAAACTCAATGTAGAAGTTTTGAGCTGATTTACAAAAAAATGGTTCTTTAGACGTATATTCTTCAAATATCGAGTGTTTATTTTGCACCAAGAAACTCAGCGATGCATGTTTGAACATTTAAATTGCGAAGCTAAAAACCCATTCATCCAAATCTTTAAATATACCTCTGCAGTAATTCTTATTGTTATAAGTATTTTCGTTATCAAGAATGATTCTAATCTCTTTGAAATTTAAGCAGTAAACTCCAATACATGCATGCTTGTTTCTGTATATTTAATTTTTTTATTATTATTTTGATCGGACCCAGTGAAATATATGAATATGGAAAATAACATAACGCATTTTGTAAATACGTAATAAATAAATTTATGATTTTTTAAATTCAACATCAGAAATTAAAAAAAATGTTGTGTATAATAACGATAAAGAATTTTTTCTTTATTAAACTTTCACGCAGGATTTTTTTAGTTAAATTTCATATTTGCAAAGACTATAGAATGTCGTAATTAAAATAATGTTTTGATATTTCTTTTGGATGTGTAAGAAATCATTTCAAACTTGGACATGGAATGGTATAAACAAACAAATACGCAAAATATTTACGTGCTGTTATAGTTCTGTACAAGTTTCGTGTTAAAACTGAAAACACTAAAAAATGTGTATTCTCTTTTAATCAATGTTTTACATCATTTCACTTTTCTCAACTAAATTCAAGGTGGTTTAAAAAATCATACACTTATGAAACGTTTACCTCGTGAAATTCCATAAGTCTAGATGTTATCCTTGAGAAATTCTCTGCTACCTTGCTATTTTACCGTGATAACTTTTTAATACTTTCATTATATATTATTATATTTTATTCATTATCCCATTTTTTTACTATTCCTAATAGTTTATTCCATTTCAAACAATCGATTATAGGATTTCCATTAATAATGGGGACAATCAATACTTAAAATCCCGTGTATGTTTTAGGACTATTAATACGTATTGAAATTGATGAACTGTTTGAGATCATTCAAGATTTCTCTATGTGTGATCCCATACCTCATGCATACATTCATTTTATGGCTCATATTTTGTCGGTCTAATTGAATTTTTTTCTTTGATATAAGAACCAGTTTATGGTTTCTTGATTTTTTTTAATGTCTCGTCATTTCTATTACGTTCGTCGTTAAATGGCCGTCCACAAGATGACTACTAGATGATTTATGTCGTTTTTTTAATGGCATTTAAACGTATGATATTTTTAAAGGTTTTTAAGTAGACCAAACACGATTCACGTCTATTCTTAAAAAGACTGTTAGTGAAATTTTTGGCTTAGCCGATTTCCTATAGTTATATTAACTTTTGGCGTTATTTGTTGTGGCGCAATATGCTTTGAAAAAAAATTATTTTTAATTGCAACATTTTTTTTTAATTATTGGAGATTATGTTATTAAATATTTTATATTAAATGAACCATATCTTCTGCGAGTTAATTCAGTAATGCTTGTTTAAATTTTTATTTAACGCTTATTCTAGATTTAAAACGAACAAATGCATAGATCTTTCCCAAAAATGATTAAATCAAACGAACAAAAATATCTTTCTTTAAAAAAGTTTTTATTTAACTTGTGCCATTTCAGAACTGTATCCATTTGCGTGCTGATGTCACTTTTTAAGGTTAAAAAGGATTATATTTAAATTTACCACAATTAAGGTTGGAGTCCCCGGCGCAGTGGTGGTGCTTTGAAATGACCATGCCACAGGTTCGGGATTTCAATCTCGGATTGGCTGAGGTTAACTCAATCTTTCATACTTTAAGTGGATCGATAAAAGGAGGAGAATGCTTAGGAACTAAACACTGGGTGTCCCGCGTGAGGCTGACCACTTAGCCAGGGCATATACCTAGCATACTAGAGTCCTTGATCACTAATGCAGAATTGGGCACGGCAGGCTTTGGCCCACTAATGGGCTGTTGGGCCGAGGAGTTAACAATAAAATTTGATATTTATCTGAACATGTGATAACCTATATTATCAAAAAAATTATCTTTCTCACCGATCAATACATTAGGGTAATTAGTTCCATCTCATGCTTTTAAAAATAAAACCAAAACGACGTAACTAAGGTCTCAAACACAAGATCTAAGTAAAAACGGCTCATTTTCTTCGTAACAACATTGTACATAAGCCTTTTTTCTTAACCAAAAAATCTCGACAATGGTCAATAGAGGACTCAAAATTGTATAAACAATAAAAGATCTTTAACACGAAGTAATGAAACGCTAAATTTCATTAAGAGAAAAGCGAAAGTTTTGGAAGCTAAGCATGCAAAGCGGTCACGAAACCAAATCCCTTTGAATGGTGTTAGGTATTATAAGTAACACGCTATTGACTCGGGGTGGTTGCAGCCAGACGAAAATATCGACGGATTGTACAAATTTGAGAAATTTTAAATACTTAATGACATGCTAGTTAAAACTGCTACACACTACCGTAGAAAATACTACGGTAGTACAAGTGGGTATATCGTTTTTGTACAAGTGGGTTATATCGACATAATCATGCAAATACAGTTTGATATGCTAGGTATGCTCTGTGCAGAGTCATTAAAAATTGGAGAATTTGATGATCATTATGGGAAATACTTGGAATTGAAATAAAGATTTTGAATACTGGAAGATTTAAAACAGGTTTCGAAAAGCCTAACTAGATGTAGTTTTCAAACATATGTATTTTTAAGAGCTTTCTTTTAGCTCTTAGAAAATTAGTTTTTTCAAAACTAGATACAGCTAACCGTGCATATACGTTCAATTAATTTTTTATGCTTTTCATGCATAAACACAATATTTTTTAAAACGTGAACTTGTAGTTTTAATATTTAAACTAAAAAAAAACTGCCCTTTATCTTACTATAATAACACTTCCAATTCTATTGATAGTCTTTTCGGATCTCATGGCACCAGATGAAACTATTTTTAGTCCCCACACCAATAACAGCCGCTGATAACAATAAGCCCCTGGTCACCTTATAATCCATCTTATGTCTCCGGATCCCCTGACTAGCGTTTGCCCAATTCATGTTCTTTTGACAGAACACATGTGCCTTGGTTTCGCTGCAATGTTCATGTTTCTTGTTTTGGAATAAATTTTATAGAACCAGGTTTTTTCTGGGGTGTTTAGTTGTTATAGTCACATCAAAATATTAAATATTAAAAAATAAGGGTGTGTAACACTACACAACTTTAAATTGCCACTCAATAAATAAATCCATATATTTAAAGGTAAATATGTACCCTATAAGGTAATTATTTCAATACATGAAAAAATACGGCATCAACCCTTTGAGCGTGTGTTGTTTTCTCCAAAACCTTATTATAACTTCCGACAGGTATTTTGTACTCGGGTACCTTATTTTAAATTTATAGCTCATTTGGTTCTATAGCTGTAGAGTGGTTTCAGACAGATTGCGCAACATCCCAAAACTACCTTTTTTTAGAATCAGCACCCTCCAATACGCGTAGGGAACACAAAAGCACCATTTCGGATATTCGATCCTATTTCAAAGGATTTCTATTACCTTAGATACCATATTTGGTAATCAAAAGTAATAAGAAGTGCACCACACTGTTACTTGTTCAACATCTTTGCACCCGACCTCGAAGTTCATTACCCCTTACATCAGAAACCCACCACTTGAGAAAGGGGGAGATGATCCCGACCTACCCGGGTATAGCACTTCTCCAAAAACTCCTCAATGCTCTCTAGAAGAGATATAGGAATGCCCTGTTTACACAAAAATCCTGATAATCTATCTGAGGGACTTGTACACGTGCACAGACAGTCGTTCCCCTAAAAACACTAGGTGATGCCACCCCCGCTGAAGCAATACATAAAAAAAAATGTCTGGAGAAACTGTCACCCCCTACAGTCGGCATCCATCTATCCTCAACCAGAAGCAGGGTTGCCTGATGGAATTTACGAAAAGCAGCAAAATTGCCTCTCAAAGTCGCCAAAATTAGCCAATAGACATCACATCATATTCAGACGAAAATTTCATATTATATAAGTACAGCAAATATTATATAATTACAGTATTATGTAAGTGCAGCAAATATTATATAATTACAATATTATATAAGTGCAGTAAATATTATATAATTACAGTATTATATAAGTACAGTAAATATTCATTTAAAAAGAAGTTCTCAAAGAAGATTAAAGTTCGAATTACAATCTGAGTACAGTTATGCATTAGCAAAATCAAGACCAGTAACCAAAGCAATTTTGGCTTTTAATTGCAATTTTTGTTACCAAGGCGCTAAAATATTGGCTAAATTTAGCCAAATCTGGGCCTCCGATTAGAAGCAAGCACATGGGGGGGGGACGACCCCCTCGAAAAACATTCTTTTTAGGGTCGACTCCCCAGAATTCCAGAGCAAGGAGATATATTATCGACAAGTTCTTAATTCCAGCTGCGTTCAGTCACAATGCACCAGGCGTTAATATTGCTTTTGACTAGCTACAAAACATAATGTGGATGAGTCATAGCTATGTGTTTGTCTCGTTGTAATAATGCTATGGTTTTCGAAGAATTTCGTATGTTAAGATTTTTTTTTATGTGTTTGATGAACTTATAATGGACTCACTCATAGAATGCATGGCAGCATATGTTCCGATCAGTGGTCAGTTGATTAGTCTGACGTGAAACCCCATTGTTTAGTTATCGAGCTTGCTTGGTCTCTTGAAAACACCCATTGATGTTTTGTACTTAACAATAAAATCGCTCTGATTGTCTGAAATAATCATATTGACGAATTTTACTTATAAATTAACAAATCACACTTTTTGCTCAAGAATATTAACTGCAAAGTTGGTTCAGATTTATGGTTTCTGTAACGAAGTTGATAATTTCAAACCTATATAGTTATGGTTTTTAAGTATATAATAATTAATGTACCACAAGTAACTAAATATTTTAACTAGATTCTAAATGAAGAGTCAAGACTCTTATTTTTTTCCACTTTATTTTTTAAGTTCAGTTTCAAAACGGAATTATGAAACCTACTATGCGTTTCTACAGAAAAAAAAAATTATGTATGTAAATAATCAAACTAAATGAAATAAATCCTTACAAATGATAATAATTTTTTTTAAATTTGGATTAAAATATCCTTGAATGAATTAAAAAACATTTTAACTGTTTTGTATAACATACTCCCAAACTAATTTTCAATTCTTAGACCAGTATTTTATTACCTTAATAATAATCCCATGCCATTCTTGCTTAGTAACGAAAGAAGTAAGAAACATACAGGCGTAAACCCCGACATCAAATTAACCGGAGCATTATTTTTCTTTAAGAGATATTTACTCTTCTACTTTTTGCAGCATTAAAAAAATCTCTCTCCCCCCCCCCCCCCCCATTTTATTGATCCGCCCCCACTCCTGAGGTATGTAGCGGCATCTAGTGTCCTAAAAATTCACAATTGAATTTATTTTTTAATTTATTTGTAAGGATGAATTTACCTATAAAAATATGCTTTTATAATTTCTTTAAAAAAATATATATGTTGTTGTAAAAGAGAAAAAATGTACTATTTAAAAAAAAACTTTTTTAGAGAGAAAGGTATGACCAGAGTAAAATCTGCTTTCGTTAAATAAGACGAGTGCCAACTTTAACGGAGGAAAAGTTAGTAAAAACGGAAAGCCTTTAGTATATTTTTTTTCAATAATTACTGCCAAAGATTGATTTTAAATTGCTTTCAAATTCTTAAAAATTCGCGTCATAAAAAAATTAAAGTGGTAACAAACACTTAAAGTCGAATACATTATACATTTCGTGACTTAACTCTCTGAGGGATACAGACGCATTTTTTTTTTAAGTTTACCAAATTTTGAACTTTGAAGTACGGATGAAGGAATCATTCATAATCAGTTGCCACAAAAATATAATTAAAATAAATTAAATTTCCAATAAAAAATTTAAGTTTTATTTCGCGAGTGAAAACGAGTTTACACTTCCAGCCAATTTGCTTATTCCTCAGATGGTAATTTGAAACATGCGATGACACAATGTCAATGCGAAGTTTAACAAACTCACAGAGTTACATAAACAAGTGAAAGGACAACTACTGAGCTGTGAAGTCTGGGAACTTCTAACAGAAACCGCGAGAGAAAAATAAAGAATTCGTTCCACTAGGAATATAAGTTGCAGTAAGGAAAAGGAAAAAAAAAATAGAATGTGGGCTTTTCCCTCTTCGCACTCTCTCTAGCTTTGTGAATGGGATTCCAGAAAATAGTCTCTCTGTAGTCTAGGTCAAGGTTACTAGACTATAGTAAGAACCGAGAAACAGAAGGGGAGAGTCGATATTAGATGTTGCTGGACACTGGTCAAAATCCTCTACACATCCATTCATTCACGTGACCACTATCGCTCTATTTTCGTTAGGGGTTCCAGATTTGGCTAAAAGTCCTTTTATTGGCTAAAACAAGTAAATAATTGCTGTTGTTTTGAGATTATTGAGATTTATATATGGGCAATTCTACCATAATTTTTAATTTTATGTCCCTTGGGCATAACTTTTTAAAAAATTAACATTTCTTTACCATTTTTTCTTATTATACTAAAAGACTGGTCCTTTTATAATTGCAAAACGTAATTTTAAAGCAAAGAAACTCCAAAAAAAATTTAGAACACAAAACAATGCAGAAAAGTCCTTACCATCGTGTGTCCCGAATGTCAAATTTTAAGTTTAGGGCTCAATCTAATACTTTTTTTAGCTAAAAATTACATTAATTTGGATTTTAAATTGAACTAATACTGTAGCTTAACGATTTCCTTCCATTGAATTTCGGATTTTAACATTTATAATGCGTTTTTCTGGTCTCCTAATTTTGTCCCTGGGTTTTGGTACATTCACTGACCTCATTCCTAAAGTGGTGAAGAGAGGCACTGGATTGAGCTACAGTGATTCTTCAAACATGCAAACTGTATTGCAGAAAACTGACATTTCAGTTACTAGCCACATATTTTTGCCAAAATTCACCAATGAGCCCAAAATTTAAAAAAACTTACTGAAATTGGCTGCGAGGCTTTATTGCTTTCCTTACAGTCTCACAGATTTAAGGTTAATTTTTGCTTGATAATTGAAATTTTTTTCTTTAAATATGTTTAAGTGGAGTACAAGAAGTAAAAAAATCCATTTTTATTAAACTGGAGTTAGTTTCAACACAAGAAAGACCGGAAAACAGCGTGAATGTCCTTTCCTTCCGTTCCTGACCTTCCGATCCTTACCGTCGTAATGATCTAGGGATGGAAAACCGAAATCAGTTTTAAGACTAACCGGTTTTTTGCGATTTCGGTTTCATTGAAGAACAGTTAGTTTCGTAAGGCCGGTTTCTTTAGAATCGGTGTTTTTAAAAAACTGCCGTCCCTTATTATAATTTTTTGTTTTTTACAAATGAGCTTTGCTGAACTTTTTTTCGTTATTCTAGAACCCTTATAAACCTTTTGATAAACATTTAAAGTGATTTTGAAAAAATAAATTTTACAAGTTTTTAATACCTGAAATTAAAAATTATGGTAGAACTGCCCATATATTTGAGATTTATATAACGTTTTCTTTCTATCTTCACGAGGGATAATTATACAGAGAACTACTATTTCTAAAAACACTCTGCAAATGCATGTCTATTTATTTTTGTCGAAGGAAATATCCATTTTATTTCGAATACATAAAAGTACAATTGTATGATTATTTTATTTGAATACTATTTTTGTTATGACACACAATTGATTTTTTTTGGTATATTTTTCTGATTTGGCGATCATTTTTACCTGGCAACTTTGTTCCAAGGAATGCTATGGGAAAGTGAGAGAGAGAGAAATAATGTTTCTGTTTTAGCCTAGCTAAACACGCAGGGCTGGATTTCTAAATAGGCTGTAGCCTAGAGCGGCAAATTTTTTGGGGCGGCAAATTTAACGTCTAATAAAGCGACATTCGTCATAAAAAATATTAGTATCGCTATCGGAATTTTTTAAAGAAAAAGCCCCAGATAGTTTACATTATTTGCGTAAATCGTCAACTTATATATAATACTAATATTTAGAAGTGAACATCTGTAAGGGCAATTACAGATTCTCACCAGGATTTGGAAGTTGAAAAAAAAAATAGTAGAACAGTTTTAAAAATTCGCTTATTATTTCGCTTTTGATTAAGAGTGACTGATATAGATGATTCCAATATGTAGAAAGAAAAAAATAGTTGTGAAATCTATATCTGGCGGCAAATTTATCGTAGCCTACAAGCGGCAAATCATTAAATCCGGCCCTGTAAACACGTGATTTCATGTGGTTGCAGCACTTTGTTTTGAAGTTATGGTATATTCTTTTTTACTAAAAAGAGCCTTATATAATTTCTTTTTATTGTGATAATCACGATATTTTTTCAATAACATTTCAATCCTTGTTTATACTTCTTTGGGTTTGATTCGAAAATGCAAATGTTTAAGAGTGTAAAAATGGTTTTGTGGTGAAATATATAATATTTTAAGTTCATGTTATTGTAGTAAAATTATTTTTTTATATTTGCATATACAATCATAGTTATGAAAGGGACAAAATTATTTGATGCATCGGTGAAAGTTGTCTGTTGACGAATCAAAATGAAAATTTTAGTTTATGATTTATATATCCACCGATATTTATCTTTCGAGTTATATTTAAGCTTGGTATTATTACAAATTTTTGGTTGTTTTCTGAAAGTTAGATTTTTTTGGTGAATGCGTTGGTTATTTATAAGAGTAAGTTTGGTTATGTGTGAGAGTGTAATTAAAACTTTTTTTGCTTATAAAGTCGTTTTTCTAAGCAATAAAGTGTAATTTTTAAAGGAGTGTGTCGAATGACTTTTAAACAAAGGTTTCATAATTCTTTTTTTTTTCTTCTTAAAACTTCAGATACTGTCAACATTTTGCCACCAAATATTTTAAACTATGTTCTAAATGCTTCTAGATCAGTTTTGAATTCTTATTTCATAAATAAGATTCATTTTAAGTTGGTAAATGGTATTTCATATTTTAAATTTTCAAAAGAGTTGAGCAACTTTTTCTGACATGAAAGTTCAACATTGAAATTCCCAAAGAATGCATTGAACACAGTAAATAAAGTTTTTTTTTTACTTGAAGTATTAAAGCCTATTCAAGTCAGCATATTGCATTGATGAGTTTAAACTTGCGCGTAATTAGAAGATGATAACAAGTTAAGAGTTATTAGATTTGTTCAGTTTGCTGAACATTTTTGTTGTTGATTGATACATCCAAGTGCAGATGATGTCACTATCCCCGAGTTCCGGCTAAAGTGTCGAAGCCATCATATCGTCGGTAAAATGACAAAACCATGAAGTGCATTCTCTAGGGATTGGCGGTTTTGATAAACGGTGGACTTATCAGTATCCAGTTTCCCATCCCTGCGGTTTTGCTCATTCACGGATTTGTCAATTGACCGACGATATGACCACGTTTAAAAACTACGTGACCAGCGACCAATAGCCTAAATGCTGCATTAGTGCTACATTAATTCAATCCGAAACTTTCCTGAATGTTAATCGCCACACGAAAACAACCCTGGCTTCCAAGAACCCAGGTGCTTCCACAGCAGAACTAAACAAAATAGAGAGGTGAAAAGAAACACAACAAGAAGCTGAGGAGTTGGACAGGAACAAACCTCATTCAGCAAGTAGTGGTCTCTTTCCCTTGGCATTGGACATCGGGGTCATGGTCAGTCATTTTACCTGGATGACCCCTGGCGTTTATTTCTTGGGGTTCTTTACCGGATGGGGTCGGAAAGTGATGTTTACCCTTTGAGGAAGAAAAAGTGAACGGCTGCGTTTATTCTTTTTCATTTTGCCACCTTTTGAAAGGAATTCATTTGCGAATATAAGTGAAAAGCTGGATTGGGGAATGCGTTTGCGCTTAGCTAACAATGGTTGTTGGTAGGGGTAGGGGTGTAATGTTGTTGTGGTGAGTTGTGTTGGATTCTTATGGTTTCAATAGCTGACTTGGATTTTTGATTTAAGGGATTGATGAATGTTAATCCTTTGAACTACCATTGTGAGTATTGTAGACTTTTACTAACAATTTTAATACTTAAGGATAAGATAAATGTGGTCAGTCTGAATTATCGCCGTATATAATAGAATTCCATGAGAACTATTGATGACGTTAAATTTGGAAAAAAATATTGTTTTTATAAGTTTGGTATTTAAGGAATGGGTTTTATGTGATGCATTAAGATTGCAAGGCTAATACTGTTTAAATTTTAGTTATTACCGATCTGTTACTAAGAAAGTATGAATGAAATGATCAAAATACGAGAATGACTCGAATGTTTTGTGAGCAATTAAGACATGAAGATGTACTCTTTAGCGCTTGCATGGGATTCATTAACTACTAAATATTTATAGACATGAAACAGATAAGCCATTAGTGCCTGTAAAAAATAGCGTTAAGTGATATTTTATTATTCCAATATTGAAAAAATATGCACAAGTACTAAATAAAAAAAAAACATCCAAGTAAAATTTTAAAAATATCAAAAAACAATTAAAAAAATATTAACAATCATTATATCGTCATCGAAAACAAAACATGGCACATTTGAATATTCTACATCCACCATCTTTCTGATGCGTCTAAATACAACCCAACATTCATGCTTTCACAGAGTTTCACCGTTTCCTCATACTCACGCATTCACGCTTAACTCTTTATACGTTAACAGGAGGGGGCAAGGTATAGTACCCATACACAAAGGGACTTTTTATATCATCACACCTGTTTATGGGGGTTACACCGACAATCGCCGTGTTTCGAACGTATCAAACCCCACATTTATCCCCTTTTCGTTCTATTTTGGACCTTTTTTCTGCTGTTCCCATTGTTGTGTATCACCACCCTCCTCTCTTTTTTTTTTGTGCTTGTTGGAGTTTGTGTATGATCATCTGTGCTTTTGACGTTGTCGGATGATATGGGTTTCGTTTTTCTGCTGCTAAGGGGGTTACATTTCGAATGCTATAAGACTGCGGATTTTGGTTGTTTATTATGGGACATTCATTAAAATTGTGTAAATTAGAAGTATAGCAATATTGTCTACATGCAAAATCACGTCTTCCTTTTTTTTCTGCGACGTTGAAGACATGATTCTAATCAATTCAAAACCTATAAAAATATAATTTAGTCGAATGGAAATAATCAGACAACTTCATTGCACTTTGAACAGTTATTTGCCAACTACCAGCAAACACATTAAAAATACGAAATACCAAAAAACACATTTACATATTACAATAATTCTGCATTACAGACCCATCAATACATTCAAAATATGATTTTCGAAAAAAGTAACAAAATTAGTTAATCGCAATAATTCGGTTTCAAAAAGTTCTATAAAAGCCTTTTAAAAGCGATTTCTAACGCGTTTCAAATCTCCCTCGAAAACGAAACCAAAAGTTTCTCTTCCATATATAAAAAAAAGCGAAACCTCATCCAACCAACCAAAGAGCACTTGGCGCGCCGAAAAAAAAATCTCCAAAAAAGCGCGCGCAAAGCATGCGAAGTCACTCAACTCTCCCCCCACCCCCACCCTCATCGGACATGCGCGATCGTCATCTTTTTTATTATTCTTATTCCTCCGCCGTCGAATCACCTCCCGCGCTCAACAATAGATGGCGTGCCCGGTCCCAGGAATGCATAAAGGTGTCAGTCTGTCATAACTACCTCGCATAGCAAAAGAGAAGCACCTTCAAATCGGCTGCGGCCACGGAAACACTCGAAATCCGGGCGGGGAAAAAAATTGAAGTGAAGTGAACGGATTAAATATTATCGTCTGCTTATCTGTTAATTGTTGTTATTAGTGAACTATTTTTGTTCTTTATTTTCCCATGATGAAGATTGGATTGTGTTGTTGTTGTTGTGGATAGTTGTTTTGGGATTTATTGTTTTGTTTGTTGTGCCGGACATGGATTATTTTTATTGTTAGCGTACTTTACACCCGTACCGGACTTGTTTCGTTTCCCCTCTTCCGTCGGTTCTTGCAGTTGGATTGTTTTTTGAATGATCAATCAAGGATTGTGCTCGAGAGTTTTGTGCTTGGAAATGTGCTCTAGAAGTGTGCTTGTTTTACATCGGGCGGTAAGTTTCTTTTGTTACTTGCTTTTGCGCAACAACTTCGTGAAACTTTATTAGTAGCGAGGAATTGTTAGAAAAAAAGTTAGAATTATTTTAAACTATTCCGCTACTAAGTTCCGATAACAAAATTAAATATTAGACCAAATTATTTTAAATAACTTAGCGGGCTTTATTCGCAAGTATTATTTTCTTAAAAAGACAATACGCTAATTATTTGATTAGCACGTAAGTATAACCTTACATTAAAATCTTTAAATTGGCAAATACTACAAATGGAAGACACATAATAATAAAAATGTATTTATAAAATGTTTGCGAACTTTTAAAAAAGTTTTAATAAAATGCAAAAAAAAAAAACTTCGACGAAGGAGGATACTATATAAAGTATAAAAATGATGAAAACTCGATTTTAATAATAAACTGATTAATTTATTTACTGTTTTTGCTTTAGCCGTATTTTGAAGACTTTAACAATAAACCTTTAATAATAATCGTTTCAGCAATCGTCGATAATTAACTAATTAGCACGTTAACAAACGATAATCATCTTTTTACACATTTCAATATCTTGACTATTTAGTTCACTTAGTATATGGCACCAAGAGTTATTCAAAATATATTTCTTCAATTGCGTTTACTAATAACATTATTTATTTACTAACTCACTAAAATTACAACTGGTTTCTCTACTTCAATAAACACTGATACATATTTCTTAATGTTACTTATCATACGCCAATGAGGCTACTTTCATTACATATAATTTACGTTAAAAACATACATCGTATTTTTTAGAATACCTTACGTTTAATTTTCACCTCATAATTTCTAAACAAATATCCACAAGCACAAAAAAAAAAGGAATAAGGATTTAAAGATAAAGTTTTATCCTGATTAGAAATACATTAATCTTCATTGATACCTGATCAAAATAAAATTAAATAACTTATAAACTTTACGTGAAGTGTTTTCTCCCGAAGTTTTGGATCTTGCGCACGCGGCGCGTTCCTGTCTTTACCGGTGCCGAGATTTTAATTCTATACGCAACAGGTGAAATTTAATTATCGTGTAAAAACTATGACAGCTATAAGTTTCTGATTTATTTAAAAGTATTTTTTTATAAAAAGCAATGCTATTATTAAAATAGTTAGAATGGGATATTCTATTTTTATTTAATTTTCGATTGCATGATTCGGGAATTTTTCGATCCTGTAAAGAAAGCAATTTTAATTTGCTGAAACTTTCGTAACAAAGAATAAGTGTATTCGTTCGATTCAGGTCGATTACTTTTCTTCTAGGATCATAACGGTTAATACAAACATATTATATCGACCATAACAAATTATATCGTTAATACTGATGATGTTTTAAACTTAACATAAGACACAAACTTGTTTTAAAAGTGTTCACCAAACATTGAGTTAAGAAAATTAATGAAGCAGTAACGATCAATTTAATTTTTCAAAATAAGATATTTACGATACAAGTTATCGATGACACACAGTGTATACATAAATAAATACATAAAAAATCTAATTTTAAGTTGTGTCATTTAAACAAAACAAATTAGTTAACGCCAATATTTATACATTCTTAGATTAACTTTGTTGTGATAATACTCGAAGGTTGTTGTCAAAGTAGCATAAAATGTAGTTTGGTAATTGAAGAGAGCAGGAGTTTTAAAACTACAAAAACTACTCTACTACCAGAGTTTTTAAAGAGCACTGTAGTATTTTTTTAATTCGGCAAAAGTATTAATTTAAGTGGTACTTACGGCACTAAGTTAATTCCGAATGACTAAGAATTATTATATGTCAAAAGCAAGATCCTTATTCACAAATTTTGTATCGCAGCCAGTAAACTTTCAGACTCTATTTCTGTTTCTACTATTTGCTGAGAGAGTGAAAAACTATAAAATGAAAATTATAGTAAAGTATGCAAAATAGTAGTAGTAATGAGACATTTCAATCAAGGAAACTAGTAATATTTCAACAAAAAAAACCCCTCATTAATAACGAATGTATTTTTGTATACATATAAATCTACTACGTGGCGAGTTATTTGTTTGAAATACTATACATGTTTGAAGAGGGCCGTTAGTAAAATTGCTGATTCAAAAAAAAGTTTTACATCAGTTCTCGTATAAAATGTAAAGATATAATATGTTCTAAAGGTTTTTTTATAAGTTTATAATCGAACAAAGTTAGCTTTAAAAAAAAATGGCCTTTCTTAAATTCTCAAATTGATGTTTTTACCACAACTACATGAAAAAGCTTCATTTTGAAATTAAATACTACTTTTTGTTAACACTTTTTTGTGGTTCACCTTCTGAGACTTCCCAAACGTACCTAAATTCTTCATTTAAGCCTATTAGTTTTAAAACAAATATACATTACACATATTGCAAGTATTTTAATAACATTATTTATTTGCTGAGAAGCGTGTTAGTTTAGTGAAATTTTGTTTTAACTTCAAAAATGAGCATTTTTTTGTGCTATTGGATGCAAAAACAAGACGCATCAGTTTAATTAAAAGTTCATTCTACGATTGTTTTCATAACAAAATATATTTAAAAAATTTTACCTCTGAAAAACTTTTTGCTAGAACTCCGAAATCGTGTTATAACTTTTTTTTAAAGAAGGTAAAATTTTTAGAGATTTTATAGAAGGCAGAAATAAACGATTGATACCTGTATCAAGGGCTAAATAGTTATTTGCAGATATTCTTTTGTCGACCCATTTTAGTGCAAAAAGTTTTGAATAAAATGCGTAGTTAGAATAACGTTAAATAAATAAATCACCCATTTATATGAATGTAGTGTAGTGTAATCATTTCCGGCTGCCTATTTCTAGCCTCCATTGGGAGCTTTAACACAGCCAAAAATGCTTCGTAATTTAGAACCATGGTAAAGTGACGTTATATGAATGTCAGATCTCAAACTGATAACATGTGAGTCTGATTTTTTTAAAGGTTTGGTTAAAACATGATATCCGTGTTACTAAAATTTCCTAGCTTCTGGGTTCGGAATGTTTTTTTGGAGTCTTGATTTTTAAATATAATAATTATCGGTAAATTGTTCAATTCATTGAATTAAACAACTATTTTATTCTTAATATAACGTTTATGTTCATGCAAAATAATAATATTAATGCCTTGAGCATAATTTACATTTATTTCCGACGTTTTAATTAAATTGAATAAGGATTTCATTTAAAATTTCCAATCTAGAAAGAGTGCAATTCTACCCTGTTTGGTTGTAATATTTTAATTAAACCCCAATGCAGAATATCTCAAATGCAATTTCCATTTTAATTCATTTTGTTTTGCCAACGTTGCAATTTATAAAAATAAAACGAAACTTTTTGTATGCTTTGGAATACATTTCGGTTATTATCGAAAATTAAAACCAGAAAGTTCCGCGTTGAGCAATATTGAATTAGTTAACAATCTGTGATGTGTAATCATCGAATAATGACTTTTACCACGAGCAATGTTCGTAATATATATGAACCAAAAGACCGCACAATTTCATTAAACTCTTCTCAGTTTTGCACCGATGAAATAAATTAATTTCGGGATTCTGGTGAAAATCGTTATTAGCGGGATTAAAAACTATCGTGTTTTTATCGGAAATCGGTAATATTTTATTTCATTCTTAATTGTTTTTTTTTTCTGTTAGCCATTGTATATCAACTTTTGAAAAAATAATTGAAGTCAAATTTATGTTTAACTTTAATTGCTTTATTCCTTTTTACGTTAAAAATAATTTATAAAAAAACCAGTTATAAAAAATTTAATTGTGGAATATTTATAATGACGTGTAATGTGTTTCTTAATTTTAATGATTCAAGGGAAATAAACTTAGCAAAATTAATTCGACTCTTTCTATCGATGTTATCTGTGAATCCAAATTGTGGCCATATTCAGTGTTTACGCTAGTTTGCCTAATTTTTTTAAACAAATTCATAAATTTTGTGAAACTATAATTTACATTTGAATTAAAACCTTCTCTTTAGTTTTCGAGTGCACTTTTAATTGTTTTTGGTGCACTCGCAATGGATAATGCTTTTTGGAATTCAGATATGAAAATGTATACTGTAAAAATGGCGTTTTTTTTTCTCCCAATTTTTCGCTCAAATTTTATATTTCCACATTTATTGGTTTCAACTTAGAATTATTTCTATGCTTATAGTCTTAAACATTGATATGTGGGTAAAGGCATAATTATATATCTGTAATGAAGATTATTTATTATACAATTTGTAGTTCGTTACCGCTGTGAATTTGATTTCAAATAAGTTTTGTAAATAGGGAATGTGCGATTGTAAAAAGAGTATTTCAACTGGTAATCTTTCCTTTGTCTGATGATTGAGTATTAAAACGCATGTATAATGTTTGTTAAAAATTAAACTGGATTCCTTTTTGAAAATGTTCGTATCTAAAAGTATTGTTGAACGTTTGTACTCGAACTAAAACTGATAAAAATATAAACGCACCGAATAAGGAGAATTAATCTCTCGAAATCTTTTTGTTTTAATTTTGTTTTACAATTGAGTCTTTCAAACAGATGTAAGTTCAGTTTCAAAATATAAAAAACAAAAAACTTTTCAGATACAACGGGTGGTTTGGAAAAGTTTAAAGTATCTTAAAATAAGCACATTTCACAACGTATCCAGTTAAATAGGTAGTCACGCGTAAAATATGTTGTAGAATCAAATGACATGGACGAATTTTTGATTTCAAAGTTTATTTTTAAAATGTTTTTAAAATTTTCTAAACAATATAGAATGTGGAAATATTAGATTTTCCCAGAATGATAAGGAGCGAAGTTAAACAAAAAGGTTAAGTTTAGGTGCGTTTATAGAAAGGTCCGGTTTAATTATTAAATGCTGCAGCATAATGGTGTTATTAGAGATAACTTAGTATTCCAAACTTCTCCCTCAGTGTTTAAATTAAATAATATTATAAATTTATTTTTCTTTTCCAAGAAAGTGTTAAAACTATTGGTTGCACAATTTCATGCACAGAAATGTTCTTTTTTAATACATTGTTAAAAGTTACGATGCATCAAAAGTTGGATAAAACGTTAATCTTCACGGGCTGCAACATCGAACTTCTGAATTTTCCCACTATATTTTTAGGAAAATGCTCATGTAAAATAAAATTTAAAAATCTGGTGTTACAATATATTTAACAAATAGTTTTCAATACATTTTTGAATGATTACAACGCAAATTTAGATAAAAAATTTTGTCGTCTAGAAAAAAATATCAAAGAACATCTAAACTTTCTTCGTTGATAACGTAACACAAAAACAAAAATAGTGCATAGACCTTGTTATAAAAATTTCATGTTATAAATGTTGTGTTTCAAAATATCGTTAAAAAGTTGTAACGGAATAAAAGTTTCATTCTTTCAGAAAAATATAACTCCTAAACTCTTCTCTTTGATTTAGTAAAAATATTTTTTTATAAAATAGGTTTGTACATTTTATGTTGTAAAAATTAATTTTTCGATTAACGTGAAAGCAAAATAATAAAGTGGAGTAATTTGTAAATATTTGGGTGCAAGATTTTATTTGTGGAGTCCGATGTCCGAGTTGTAAGTTCGATTTCAACGTATTGTTAAAACTAAACATCGTAACAAAAGGTGGATACAAAGCTTCCTCCTTCCTAAAAGGAGCAGAGAACTACAAGACTTTTGCCGTTGGTAACTTAAAACAAGAAAACAAATGTGAAACAAATGTTACAAAATTAATTGCGTGAGGTTTATGAAAAGTTGCTTTAGAAGATATTGGTCAAATTAAAAAGTTCCATCTTCCCGAAAAATAGACAACGAACTAAAACTTTCACCGTCGATAACGTAAAATAAGACGGAAAACATCAAATAACATTATAAAACTTGTACTACCGTCAAAGCGGGTATCTTTGGCCACGGAGGGTAACTTTGGCCACGCGTCGGAAAAAGATTTGTTTCTTAATTTCTCTTCATAAAATGATCTCATCTTAAACTGTTTTACATTTTTGGAAAGGTGGAAATATCGCCTTTCATTTCATGTAAAAAAAATCTCATTCTAAATCTGGCAATACTACAAATGCTGTTTTTATTTTTACGAGCATAAAATGACAAAAATCTATCTCTTCCAACTTTTGTCTGGAACACTTAAAAAAATATTGAAAATATTTAAATAAAACACTCTATTCGATTCTTTTATTAATGAGGAAGAATATTACACCATTTGTTTTATTCTAAGTTGACTACTTTTTATGCTGTATTTAAATATTTGTAATTGGGAAGCTTTTGCCGATGAATGCGGGTAACTTTGGCCATAGATGTAAATATTTCTTTATGGAACTTTGCACTTTAAAAAATGTATGTAAAAGTGTATTAAGTTTAACTATTTTTGAAAAAAATTCTTACTTTTATGATTACTCATTTTTTAGATTTTTTTTTTTAAATCTCATGATTTTAAACATTAAAAAGATAAAGATAGAATGCAAGATACGTATTCCACTCAAAATCGCAAATGTCGAAAGGTAAACATTTTCAAATTCCTAATTATAAATATATTATTTTTCACCTTTTATAATAAAATCGTTTGTTTTTTACAAATATATTTGTTACTAAATTTTGCTTCAAAAAAGTTCTTTTTTCCTTATTAAAATAGAAGTTTATTTTTCTTTCTTTTAAGCGACAAACAATACTAGTATTCAACGTGTAATGTCATTCCACGATGCACTGCAATGTAAATGTTAAGTTATATACCATTTTAAATAACTATATGTCTTATAACTTTGTTATTTTTTTGTTTAAAATTTTAATATTGCTATTTAAATCGTTAACACAGCTTTTAAGGATGTTAAAACTTATGTTTCTTATGTATTCCTTGGGTGGCCAAAGTTACCCGCCCGGCTCCTAACAGTGTCTTATTTTTTTAAATTAATACCAATTTTTTATTAATTTATAAAATATAACAAAAATGCCTGAAAATTATTCCTAAATGTACAATACTTAGAATGCATAAGGATTTTTAAGTGTTTAAATCGTTTTTGAAGTTAAATTTTTCTTCTTTTGTGAAAAAAACTATGATTTTGGCCAAAGTTACCCGCACTGACGGTACTCTTGAAACGACTTTCTAGTTGAATAAAGTTTAAAAAAAATATGTGTAAATAATATTGTTAAAAAGTTGCGACCAAATATAAATTGTGCAAAAAGTTTCAAACTCCCGTAAAAAGAGCAGCGAACTACAAAAATTTGAAGTCAATAACGTATAAACAAAAAGGAAAATGTAAAAATTTTACAAAATTAACTGCATAAAGTTTATGAAAAGTTGCTTTAAAAATATTGTTAAAAAGCTGCAACACAACAAAAGTTGGATCCTAAGTTTCATCTTACCGGAAAAAGATCTACGAAATATAAAACTTTTGTCGTCGGTAAAGTGAAACAAAATGTAAGAAACGTGTGAAATAAATGTAACGAATTTAGTTGTAAAAGTTCATGAAAAGATGCGTTAGAGAATATTTTAAATAGTTGCAACTAAGCAAAAGTTGGATCCAAAGTTTCATCTTCCCGTAAACAAAGCAGCGAAAACTTTTGCCGTCGATAACGTAAAATAAGAAGAAATAGAATTTATAAAATTATTTGTGTAATGTTCATGAAAATTTGAGTTAAAAATATTGTTGAAAAGTTGCGGTGAAAGTTTGTGAAAAAGTTGCAACCCAACAAAAGTAGGATGCAAAGTTTCATCTTCCCGGAAGTCGCGAGAGAGAAAGAGGTCCCAAACTTCTCTTCCTCATCACCTGCTGCTGCGACCTCTTCCTCGGAAGACAGCGACACCCTTTGACGCTCCCCACCTTCCGTCCCTCGTCCACCCCCTTCAAACTCCCCCTTTTCGAACATTTTTTCACCCCCTACCCCCTTTCGGAATAATTGTCCACCAATAAAATGCCCCGAACCCTTTGCGCAGATGCAAAAGAGCGCCCCCAAACCGTCTCCTACGCAATCTCAGAAAAAGAAAGAATTAATTGCATCGCATGCAGAATAGGGGGGGAGAGAAAAAATATAGGGGGCGCATCTCTAAAAATCGTCTCATTCCACAGTCAGGGCCTAGCTGCCGAGACGCGACGACATGCCACGAGGCTGCTCTCCGAAGCATCCCTCCCCCGCACCCCCTTAAGCACCCCACTAGACGAATATGCATGCAAAAGAGGCCCGTCTGCAGCGCCCCCATTGGCGATCGCGCCTACTACGGCCTTCCCCCCTCGCCCATCAGTAGGCTGGCAAACCGCCGCTCGTAACGGATCGTTCCTATTCTCTGCCGCCGGGCCGACGCTTTGGTCCCGCGGCAACTTGTGTGTTTTTGTACTACCCCAAACAAGAAGTGTGCCGTACCCTAGGCTTAGCAAAATAACAGAAGATATAACTGTACTACTAACTAAAAGATTTCTATTGTGTGTTTCGTCCTCTTTAAAACAGAAAAAGAAGATTTACTATATAAATATATATATTATCTATACATGTTTATCGCATATCTTGGAGTTCCTGTACTGCTTTGCTATTGAAACAAAGTGAAAAAATTGGTTCCTAAAAAAACAACTTTCTTATTTTATCATCTTCGTGTGGTGCCATGCCTTTGTGTTGTGGGAGTCAACATACAGAAACAGGTTTGTGGATTTATGTGCTTATTTCTTATTTTTTTGTCGCATGGGGGCGGGGGAGAAACTGTGTGAAGTGGAACACACTTCGCACGGGAGTTAGTCGTTTTGCTTTCACCCCTCGATTGTTTTGGCTCGTAAATCTCTCTTTTCTCTTGATTAATTATTCATTGATTGCGATTTCACCCACATCGTATCCTCTATCGAAATTGAAGGTTTTTTTTGCGTTGTAAATGCAGATCTTGTAATATTTCGGTAAACATCAACTTTTTGCTGTCATAGCCAATAAACAATGCTCCGAGTCAGTGAGATAATCACTTCATATCTTATAATGTCCTATCTTTATCATTTTCATTATATCTAACTATGTTCTCTAACTTTTACGTCAACCAAATTTTCTTACATCTATTTTTTAATTTTCGTGTTAAAAAAGCATCATGTATAGCATTAGTACGATAAACATTAATTTACTTAATTTTTTTTATTTATCGTTTACATTTTCTTAGAAGCGATAATATAAAAGTACGATTGGAACTGAATATTCCTTTAAACTTATTGTCCCAAATAATTATTATACTGTTTTATAGTTAAAAATATTAACCTGGCAAAGCGATTCTCATTTGCTTTTTGATTTCATTCACCAAAACCATCTTTAGCTACCAAAAAAGTTATGATGTCCGATGCATACAACAATAACATGCAACCCACCGCAGTTTAATATCCGTTTTAAACTTAATAAGTCACCGGATGTGTGGCGCCAAACAACATTCCAAAACTATAAATTAATTTTTCTATTTTACTTTCATCTTAATCGTCCCGCCTACTTTCTGAGGTGTCTCGCCGTGATTGCCGCTTCACACCGCGATCCATCCCCAATACATGTATTTTGACAGTCTGACTCACAAACCGGATTCGTCAATAAAAACTAGAAACCACGTAACGAACTCGATTGTGTGAACTTTCACTGATACTTCATTTATATACATTTTAGCCAAGCTATTTGACTTTTTTTGTTGATTGTGACAATAGCAGAGGTGTAAATTTATGAGATGTGTTACTTTGTTTTACTATAAGATATTTAAAAGCTTAACATTAAAATTAAATTACTCTCTGCTTATGCATATTTCCCGTTAAGGGCAATACCTACATTTAATGGTGGCTCTTTTTGCATTTTAGTTTTTTCTAAAGAAAACAAACTTGTTTAAGCTGTTACGCATCCTATTGTAAAATTTCGTCTCTTATATTAGAGCAAGATAGCCCAAAAATTAAGATTTCGAGCACATTATCGCTAAAGCATTGTTCTTCCTGTAAAATATATTTTCCTGTTGGGCAATTATTCTTGCAAAACTTACACACAACTCGATTTCATACATCAATTCTTCTAAGTTGTTACTCGCCTTTAAATTTGACATTCTGTGATTTACGTTTATATCTTCTAACTGACACGCACATTCATACTGGAACCCATAAAACCTCTCATTACCGCATCCCATCCACAGTCCAAAACATCTCCATAAAGCCGTTCATTCCGTCTGTACATAACGACTTGGAAATATTTCCGTCCTTTGCCAGGATATGAATAACTGGAATAGTCCACGTCAGTCGTATAAAAACACTGTGTTACTTTTATCGTGCTAGCATCTGTTTCTGTTCTAATTAACGGCGGAGTTGTAGGAAGCAGGCACCCCCCCCTGTTGGTACCCCGAAATGCCCTTTATTTATACGGATCGTCATGTTTTGGACGGGGGTGCGTCCCAACATTGCTGAAGAATCTGTGGTTTTTGGTGTGTCATGCCGTTTGGAAATGTGTTTGTTTATAGAATCTTAGACGTTAGATTTTTTGGTTGCTGGTTATTATAATGAATACTATTTGATTATTGTTCACGAGCTCAAATGTATACGGAAGTTTACTGTTGTCTTTTGACATAGACTTGTGAAAATTTTAGTTACAGTTTAGAAACTGTCATCAAATACTCTCTTACATAATACTTACCGCTGCGTGGATTCAATATATTTTGTAAATCTCCCACTTTAAATTTGATGCAACATTTTGCTTCATTGTCATAAAATTTTTAATTAAAAAAATCAAATTATTGGTCACGAGATCAAATTTATACGAAAGTTTACCATTGTCTTGTGACATCGATGTCTGCTTGTGCAAATTAGAAACTTATTATAATTTAGAAATTGACATAAAACATTCTTTTATGTTACTTATAATTAATTATATTATTATAATTAAATATATCGAATAAAGCTATTGAACATTTTCGAAAATTTTTAGTTGAAACAGCTATATGGTCGTAAAATAAGCATCTGTCGTAAGTTTCATAATATAACGTTGCTTAACTTTTTTTGAATTGCAGATCATGTTATTATAATGCACAGCAGTCGTAATTAAACATTCTTATTGCTCATATTTGCTCATCAGAGACTTATTTTTAATGTGTTTCAAGGTTAAATATTACATTCACCCTACGTTTCGAAATTTTATTAAACATTAAAAAAACTTGCGTAATGTTTCTTTCTAAACTTGTATCTAAATGTGTCCTTCATTTTCTAATATTGCTAATGCTTCCTAATGGCTTCATTTCTGCACTGTTGAATATGCATTAGAGCTAATGGGAATTTTACAAGTAATTCCACTAAACGTGCAATTAAAAAATATTTTCAAAGTTAGGTAATGTTTTGATTGCTAGGATTTTTTGCGAAAACTGTGTCAATCTGGATTTCGAATGTAGTTTAATTTCCTTACTCGATTATTTTAATGTTCCAATTTGCTTCTAATTTCTTAACGATAGTTTTTTAATGTTCCGGAATTTTTTTTTTCTGAATAATAAATATCGATTTATTTTATATCATGTAAGCTTTAAACTGCTGTGATTTAAACTTCTGTGTTTCTCCGCAAGAGGGCGATACGCAATAGAAATAGAAAGAGACATATTTTTATCGAATCTAGGAATGTTTTCATTCTTTTATGTTTTTATCTCCTTCGTTTGATCGCATTATCGAAGTTTAGTTTTCTTCATTCGTATATAAAGAAAACAACTCCGCGAAATATTTTTTCTTATTTCTGTCCCCTTTTTACACTGTATTTGCCAAAAGTAGTGATTTAATAATGTATTTCATGACGTAATATTTGTTGCACTACTAGAATAACAGTTTGCAAAGTAAATTCATTTTTATTCTTATAAAAATTGAAGTAGATATTGCCTTTAAATGTTGGAATTATTATTTAAAGTTTTTTTTTTTGTAATGCCTACAATTTTAAATTTATTTCGTTGTCACAACATTAGCTTAACATTATGTGTTACATGATAATAAACACTGATTAATGGGGTTGTTAAATTTGTAGTTAACTTACAATTTTTAGAGCTAAAATAACTTAACTTTTTATTCGTTCTATGACTTTAATTTGTTTTCATCGAATTGAAGATTCTTATCCAAGTTACACTTGGATGATTTTATTATTATCTGAACATTCATAATCCACAACAATATGATTATTTCCTTTTTTTCACTTATAACTCCACAATAGCTGCTGGACTAATATTACCTTATCAATCATTCATTTATTTCAAATCTGTCATGCATAACATGAACTCAAAATTTCTGGAAAAACTTCCCGACCCCCCAAATCTAACCTAACCATACCTTGTAAAAATCATCATCACGTCGTCACGCATACTTCTAATCTCTCATTACAACCTATACCCCCCTATTTACCATTGCCCCTCTTTCTCAGAACCAACATTGTCTAGGACAAAAAAAAAAAAAAAAGAAAACCCACCTAGGGTATTAAAAGGGCATGCACGCGAGTAATTAAAAACTGGCACGCAAAGGCAGCGGGCATAAAAATACCAAAAAAAAAAAAAAAAAGCAATCGTAAGAGAAGAGGGTATTATACCACACGTAAGGGGTAAGGTCCTGTAATACTAATGGGGGAATGGTGGGTATTGGAAAACAAAGAGGGCTCATGGAAATAAATTAAAAAACGGGCTTCGTTTTTAATTGCAATAAGAGAGCTTGTTGCCTTGGGCATGTGATTTACCCGGAATGCGCTTTTTGCGCAAGGGGATCCATCACTTATTGCGTTTTTTAATCTGGTAGTTTTTCTTAGTTCGGCTAGGTCATGTAAATTTTGTCAATATTTTCTGAACCTTATACTGGTGATTTGTATGTTTTGGTAGCATTGTTATACCTCTCCCGACCTTAAGTTTGCAGTATACAAATGTTCTACGAGAAAGAGGGTAAATAGTTCTCTTTTTTGAGGGCGAGAATCGAATACAAAAAGGTATTTAACATTCAATAAACAAATTTATTTGTTATTTCAAAACATAAATTTATTATTTTTATTAAATTAGCTTCAGTTAGAGTGTTATTTTAATTATTTTTTTCCTTCGATTTTGACGTAACAGGGCGCACGAATATCAGGTTCAAATTATCAACCAATCGGAGCAGGAGAAGCTTCGGCGCCAGCCGCGTTGTTTACGCAAATTCCTCCGCTTAGTACATTTATTTCTCTGCTGCAAACTTAAGGTCGGTTTTGGTATAAGCAATGTTGGTGATAGTATTTTTGTGTAAAGGTAAAAATTAGCGGTCGCCACTCGCCACGTGGCGATTTAAATGTCAATATAGGCGATAAAAAAATTTGCCATAGGTCGCCACTTCAATCGCCACTTTCCCACAGCGCTATCTTTCGCGATATTACGATCGCCGGAGTTTCGTTATTGTTTGATCGTCAGAGTTTCAGGATAGTAGGATCGACTTTGTAGCGCGATGCAACGATCGCCGGAGTTTCATGATGTTACGATCGTTGGAGTTTCGCGATGTTATGGTCGCCGGAGTTTCGTGTTGTTATGGTCGCCGGAGATTCGCGTTGTTATGGTCGCCGGAGTTTCGCGATGTTATGGTCGCCGGAGTTTCGCGATGTTACGGTCGCCGGAGTTTCGCGATGTTACGGTCGCCGGAGTTTCGCGATCTTACGATTGCCGGAGTTTTGACCCCTTCAGCTTCTACCATGGTCTGAATTTCAACGTTACCTTGATTCCCTTTAAGGATTCGAACTGACTCACAACGACAAAGTGGATAATAAAAGTTTATTTTTATAAATTCATACTTTTTATAAAAGTTTATTTTTGTTGATAATATTTGTAATTCATTAAATTAAACTGATTTTTAATGATAATAAGCCAAATTATTTAATTTTTATATGAAAAAAATCCGCTGGTGGGTGGCCATTAACTAAAAAGAAGTGGCCATTAAAAAAATTTAGGCTACCGGCCACTGGCTATTAACCAAATTTGCTAATTTTTACCTTTATTTTTGTGTAGTGTTATGTAATATTAGTGTTTGGCTTAGTTGACTTTTTCGTACGTCTAATATTCTGACCGTGGTTCATTTTAAATCTGTTGCATCGCATGTTTGAAAGTACGTGTGTTTTGTTGTTCAGTTTTTTTTTTATAATGTTTTTTAGTTTTTACCGCATGTTAAAAATATCGTGTTTGAAACTGCATGGCATATTTAGTGCAAAATTTATACACTATATTTTTTCGTTTCAAATTCGATTTTTTCATACTTTAATGACTGAATAATTTTAATTATTTATACTTGTTTACTTATTTAATTTAAAAAACAATCCATACTGATTATAATTTTTATTTCGTTGTGAACTGACTCACAAAAAAAATCTTACCACCAATTCCGGCAGTGAAACTAACCACTGACCGTTTTCCCTGTAGAACCTTCTTCCCTGCCACCACCACAGCACGGCAGAGAAACCTCCCCTCAGTCTGGCACCTAATCGATGAGCAACTTTTGGCTCCCTTATTAAGGCCGCGGCGCCTTAATTTATTTACTTAATAAATATTCAGCAGCTCTCGCGACAACCAAGCAGGCGTTATTATTAAAGGCCCCGCATGACAGCAATTAAAGCAAATATTAACTTTTTCTTCTGCCACCTTTAACACAGCCAATAATTGCTGCACGCGGCGCTTAATAGTGTTGGGATTTCATATCGCGTCCCGTTAATTATCCCGATAAATTATTCTCGGGGCAGAGCGTCTAAAAACGTTTGGCTTGATTTTCTTTGGTAAATGTTAATCGTCGTCGCCATTAGGCCGTCGTTAAAAACATCCGACATTTACACTGAGAAAATTTGACAAAAATGCAACTGATATTTTAGTTGCCAATTAGTTTTCTATTATTATCAAACTATCGAAATGTAAACAAACACTAATAAAGCATGTCTAAGGAAATAAAGCCTGCTTCAAATGCATTTTACAAATATGTAAGAAGAAAAGAGCATATTTGCTGCTCCTATACGATCTTTAAGCATATTTCATGAACAACCCCGCTGAAAAATTCAAATTGCCTTATTACCACAACATTTTTGTATACAAACAATGAAGTGACCTTTAACCCTTTCAGTCCCAATGACAATTTGGCATCATCATTTTACAAATTTTTTCTGATCGTCTAATAGCCATTTATAATATCAAAAAGCACATCATTCGATTCTTCAAACTTTTTCTATTAACAAATATTTTTATTAATCCCAATCGATATCAGCCCTATTTTTTTAAAATTATGATCAAAAACATGGGCAATGATACCCTGGGACTGAAGGGGTTAACTCTCAGACAAGTACGCCGTAGGTGTGCTGTTTCATATCCCTGTTCGTACAAAATATTTTATCATAAAAACAACACTGCATGAGTTTTATACTTTGCATTTTATATATGTTACTTTGCATGTCTGAATGCTCAATACATTTTTAATTTAGTCTATATTTTTTATAACGTTATTCCTGCTCGACAGAGTAGCGTTACTCCAAAGTTTTACAGTGTAGAATATCCATTTTTGGTAGATCGTTCACACTGTAAAGCCATTCTGGAGACATTTTTCTTCCATATTTGTGATCTGCTTACATTGTAACATGGGGGTCATTAGAACTTTGTTAAACCAATAGATGTAGCTATCCTCGTGTGGTTGCATGGAGCCATTGATTGCGTGGTGTTTACTAAGGGGTTTGTTTTCTTCCAATCTCATTAGGGGTAGCTAATGTGTGCCGGCTTGTTAATTGATGACGCAATAATTGGCTGTCGAAAAACATGCGTGAAAGGCCAAGTGTTGTATCTATTGTAAACATTGTATTCTAGTTATCTGGATAGCGTTGGCTTTTAATTGCACACTTATTCTGTTATTGACAGGATTAAATTATTTAGTTAAAAGAACACAATTCTCACTTTTTTACATTTTAAGTCGACCGTAATAAATTTAGTCATTTAAAATAACATTGATAGTTTAAAAAAATAGTTAGACTTAATTATTGTGAATCTAAAACTGCGAATAACAAGGTAATCTACCCTTAGATGCGAAAAATTATTCTTAACGAACGAGTGAATTTAACTCAGTCTGAGCTAATTTTCATTCTTTTCAGTGTCGAAAATGCACTTATCCTATTGGAGTGTATTTCACTCTTTTGTTTAGTTAAAACTCCAACAGGATCACTCCAAACGAGTGATTTTAACTCAGTCTGAGTTAATTTTCAATCCTTTCCAGTGTCGAAAATGCACTTCTCCTATATGAGTGGATTTCACTCTTCTGTTTTAAGTGTGTGTAAGGAATATCTTGTCATTCAATTTTATTCAGATACTCAACTGGAATTAACCTTTCAAAATTAAAACTAGTCCAATCATTTCGAATTACTATATCTGAATCAATCAGCATTTATGGGCAATTAGATGCCGTTTTACATTCGTAGTTGCACACCCGATGATCAAGTAATTCAGCATCTACATATCAAACACAGATGAACCGCTAATTGTGAAAAAGAAGTCAGATGCCCAGTAACATTTCCTTACAGCTTCTTTTTACATTAAAACTCTGAAAGGGAGAAGCGTAGTGGGGGAATACTCTATTGAACTTGATTCAATTTTCATTTAAGTATTCAAGTGGAGTGAGTGGCATAACTAGTATTTTAAGTGACGATCATAGTCGCAGTGACAGGTACAGAGACCACCTGTTTCCTATGTGTCATGTATCTAAATGATTAAGTAAAGATTTCATCGCTCACCATTATGCATTGTTAATTCTGAAATATCTCTGGAGATGAGAAATTAATGACGGAGATGAGACGTTTGACGTTGCAGATTTTCTCGGAATTCATTTAAAGAGAGATTTTTGAAGTGATAAGTTGAAGTATATTTGTGTTTTCTTATTGGTTTTTGTGATATCAGCATTGGTGATTGGAGAGCTAGTTTGCTGTGTTAATTGTCTTTATCCGATTTTATGCTAAAATAAATTATTCCGAATACAAATTCACCGATTGATGATAACTTACATTTTAGTTCTTTTAGAGTTATCTCTTACAGTACTTTTAATATGATTCTTTGCTTTAATTGAGTACTAATACTTTCATAGAACTTGCTGTAATGGAACTACTGGAGTCCTATAATGGATAGTTTAAAATTTGATGCGAAGTTTAGGTAATTTAGGAAAATAAAAACATAGTTTTGAGGTTTGTAAAGTAAAAGTTTAAAGCAAAATTTGAATTTTTTGAGCCGAGGTAAATCAAATCCAACGTTGTAGTTCTACCTTTATAATTTATCACCATTTTACCTTACTTTCTAAGCTGAATAAAAGTAAACATATCGAGTAAATCTAGAAGTTGAATTTATAAATTTCAAATGCATACAGAGAAGTCAATAACTCGATTTAAACCATGCCATCTAGTTGAAAAATCACAGTTCCAATTTAAACTGTTTTTAGAATTTCGAATCGATATAAAAAGAGTTTTAATTCTCCTGTTATTTGCACAAGAGTCGTGTGTGTCGCGTTCTCTCGTCCCGTCGTTTGAGTACTCACTAGAAAAATTAGAACGCTACTTTTAGAGAACAGTCGTTATGTGTTTTGAAGATAATATTTTATAGTTTTTTTAAGTTAATAAAAAAAACCACATACAGTCGTAAGTAATACTTGAAGGTAACAAGTCTTGTTAGATAAGATCAAAGTATTTCTTTATTTGCATGGATTTTTAAGGATTTTTTTTTAATTTAAGGGTAAACAACGTGACAGCAAAAAATAAGCCCTTCCTACACAAAGAAGCTTAAAAATTGTAATGAATTTCGCAGTTTCTAGACAACAAAAGTTAGTTTGAATTGGGAAGTTTTTTTTAGCGTTTTTATTAAGACGATAACAGTCGGTGCCGTAGTTGTTTGACGTAGTTTGAAATCAGTCTTAAACAGGTGGCGCCAGTCTAACTATTTAATTTGTGTTGGTTAGCGTTGTAAAGTAAATCAAACCTATACCACATTGTAAAGTACCACAAATTCTGCTTTGGAAATGTTGATGTTCTTTTTTTTTTCAGTACAGAACAAAATTGTGCAATTCGAATTAGCTTTGTTGTGTTGATTGATCATCTATTAAGCTCGAACATTAATAATGGAAGGGTTAATAAACAGAAGTGTAGAAATTTGTGTAGAAAAATCCTTCAATATGATCTCCGGTATGTTCAAACCGATTATTAAGAGACGATTAAACGTTTAAGGGATTAAAAGACGTATGCAAAATAACATAAACTAATTTTCTTATCCATCCCTTCATCTTGCATTGCATTGCCAGTTTCTTCCGTTACACACGAGAAAAAGCTTTGTTTTCTCATTTTAAACATTACTCGGAATTTTCGCCGGAGGCACACAGGACCTTGGGATAGGATAAAAAAAGAGTGAGAGCCGATCTTTCGTGTATCCGAATTTAATCAAATTACTCTTCTCGAGTCATCTATTTGAATACGTTAAAAAAAAAAGAAGCAATAATAATAAATATAGCAGCAAGGCTTCGATTATATTATTTATTTATTTGGTTGTTTTTCGAGGAATTTCGCTCGGAGAGAAAAGAGAGTTACCGGGCATTTTTTACAATCGAAATTCTTGTTTCTCAATTATCTCGCTATTTTATACATCAAACCCTTCCCCCGCTTCTATGTCTATTTAAACAAAAGTTGCTGCCTAATTCGTTGTTTTAAATCAATTTTCGTTGTGGATTGCTTCGAAAATGAAATGTGATTATGAACTGTTCAGGGTTTGTTGAGTTTAGTGCTTTTTTTTTCGGTGAATTTATCTGCTTTTGTTTGGCTTTCCAGAAATCAAATGCTTATTAGGTTTGGTTTTTTATGTCTTTGACTGATTTGCGAGGTAATTAAAAAACTAAGTGATGATGAATCGTTATTTAGTTTACGAATTAATGTTCTAGATTAGATTACGCAAAAGGATGGTTCTATTTATTTATGATGGTGTTTTTATTGCTCGATTTATTTAATATAATTATCTTCTCCATAAAGTATTATTTATATCGTTTTAAAGCTAAATTTAATAATCTCTTAGTCTTAATTCCGCTGCTTAGATTTAATAAAATAGTTTAAATTTGTTTTGGGAAATAAAGTTGTAGTTTAAAATTAATTGGGTGTTTTCAAGTAAAACTGCATTTGTGCTTGTTTAAAGAACGGAAAACACTTATTTAGGCTTTTTTTCGTTGAAATCGAAACTCATATTAATTTGTTTCTCTTTGTACGGACTTAAACATTTATACCGTTGTTTATACTTAAAGAATTAAATTTAAATTAAACATTTAAGAGAATACAAACAGCCATCAATAAAAAATAATTTTTCTGGTTTAGTCAAACCAGTTAATATTCGACAATCATTGCTCATTTTCCATCCATGTATATAAACAGTTCAAACATAAAAACGCCACATTGCTTATTTATAACAAAACATATTTTATCATACGTCGTGTTTTAAGTCATTTTTGAGTGTTAGAGAGTTTAATTTTAAAATCCATACATCTTCTTTGGCTGAATTCACTCTAAACAGCCCCGTTTGTTGTCTGCCTCGCTAACATTACATGATTTTTATGGAAACTCGTGTTTTTTTCTCTCTCTTGGCTAGGATTTACTGCTCATTTTTATGACCCTAGCCAATGCTTATGCAGATGGGTAGTTTTCCAGCTCCAGGGTAGAATTTATATGCAGTAATTACGCTTATTACTGTATCAACTGAACCGCTGTGTTTGACCGCATATCGCACGGAGTAAGAAACGCGGCAGATGAGGCGAGTTTGAGGGTTTATTACTATTTGTATTCTGTTTTTAATTTTTTTTTTCGCTTATATTGGTTTACGGAATATTTCGATATTGTGCAAAGAACTATGAATCGTTTCATTTATTTTTTCTTTCGTTTATATGTTTAGTAGTCTGAAAGTTAGTAAGATAATCAATATTGTTTGATCGGGTGACTTGAAGTTTTGTTTTACAAGTTTTCAAACAATGTATCATACAGCACCTTTCTGTGATTGATACATTCTATCATCATTTTATACATGGGCATATTGAGAAGCATTCTTCGCCTCGGTGATTTTTTTTGTTTTTAAGAAATCACACACTCATGTAAAAAGTATTGACAGCACAAAAAATCAATAGCCTTTTACCTTTTATATGGTGCTGTAAAAATTTAGTTCCAATAAGGGCTCCACAAAGTCCCAATTTTTTTTAAAACCTGCTAGGCACAATAACTGAATTGACCAAATTTTCTGTCATTGATGTTAATAACTATCAAACCAACTGGCCGATATCTAATTCACGTGACTCAGTTTGATTAAAGCATCCCGACCAAATCCCACCCTAACTCTCACATTCGGATAAATAAATGTTTACCACCCCCCAAAAACACGGCCCACCCCCATCCCACACAGAGAACATTCACAATGCAGCACGAAACCCAATCCCATTAAATTTATCACTTCCAATGGCAATGTCAACGAAAATAAATTGCCCTATCAATCAAGCGGTCATCCAAGGCCAGACAACGAAGGACTTTCTACACTGCTCGTCCCGAGAATTAATCTTCGTAATTATCCAGTACGCATGATAATTGGGGAAGGGATCAATTAAAAAGTGCCCCGCTTTGCGCCCCACACCCGGGCAAGTAATTGCTGATGCCCTTTTGTAACAAATGCGTCATTCATTGACGAGTCTCTGTGATTGTTATAGAAGCAATTGCGCTAAGTGCGCTGTAATTTAGTTATACCTGTTCTTTTCACCTTTTTTTTTTACAACTCAAGAATGGTTAGATTTATGGTATGCATTATGATTGCATTTCTACCATCACTTCTTTGAGGAATTGCAAATAAAAGTATAATATGATGCAAAGGTTTTGCTTAGTACGATTACTTGCTATTTTTGCATAAATACTCTTGACAATACTGCCAATAAAAAGTCAAACATTTCATTCGACTAATTTCGTAACCCAAAAAAATTAAATCACATTGCCCATGCTATTACATTACAAAACTCTTAAATAATATATGTCCCATTTCAATCAGTTTCCCATTTCTTTCAATTCGATAATTGAAATCGCCTTCAAGACACTTCACAACGATAACATTTCCAAGCATGGAGATGCGTCTATAAATTAAAGGTCATTACGTCTCCAACCGAAGATGACGTTTTTGTAGCTATGTATCTTAATGGCATTGCAGTCGAGACCAGTTGAAGGTCTGTGCACCCTCGCACAATGCCCAGGCAGTATATAAATTAGACCTGTCCCGTTTCGTCATGGTCCCCGACTGTTAGTGGCCGTATATCTGGCATCTCTTCTCGGGTCCTGACCTCACCAAGATGTCTGCCCTAACGAAGAGCGGACTCCTCCAATATAAATTAAACGTGACAACGAAAACACAACGATTGGGACTTGTTGCTTATTCCTGGCACAATGTATCGGGCACTTAAAATAGTTGTTGCACTTAGAGTTCAAGACGGACATTAATTGTTTTAGTTAAAGGCAGGTTTTCTGTTAGTTATGTAGTACTGCAGAAGTAATTAAGGAGTTTAAAAAGTTTAACTAACGTGAAGTTAAAAGATTCTACGTTATGGTTAACTGCTTATGCTTTTTTCTTTTATTAGTTTCATTATATCATTAACATTATACGTAAATGTTTGTATCACAGAAGTAGTTACAGTGCATTTCCACCCAATTGGCATTAAAGATCTAAACTAACAACATGTATTCAAGTGTAAATGCTTTTTTTTATATAAAATAACTTCCAGACAAAACTTAGTTAATGGTTTTAATTAAGTTATTTTTTTAAATAAAATGTTATATGTTTATTTCCATTCAATTAATTAAGCTGTTGTATTGATACTATAATTAAAATTCCATTGATTACCAATTAACTGAGAGCATTTATTTTTAGTTCCTGATTTCAAATCACAGGAAGCGTCTGTTTGTGCCACATCCATCTGTTACTTTCTCTCCCCTTTTTAACGTTGTAAACATTGTTGACACTTTCAGGGGGAGACTTTTGGGGTCTATGGCCTCTCCAAGCACACATCCGGCATGGAGCACTCCCTGCCACCCTCGAGAAATTAAGCAGGGTAATCACACGTTATCATATCTAAATTAAACATTAGCTTATTTATTTTGGCAAAGGCCCTATCTATATTTCAAATTTGTTGGATATCTATTCTTATGTGCTAATATTTTCCCCAATAGTACGTTTTCGAAGTTAAACAATTAATTAAGAGCACGTTTAAAATTAATATATCCTTCCAAGGTAATTTCTGGAGAAAAAAGCAATTTGTTGAAACCTTAAAGATAAATTAAGTTTTTAAAAAAATCTATGTATTATACATTATTTTCTATTTTGTTTACATAGTTGTTACTTCGGAGTAAACACTTAGTTTAACAAGTTTTTAGTTTACTTTAATATGTAATTTACTTTCTTTTTTTAAAAAAATCATATCAGTTTAGGGATTTAACAAATATATTATAAAGAATTTTGCATTGTGTACTTCAATCATACTCGTTTATTTATTTTGCGAGTCCTTTATATATTTGTTGGTTTTGGCCTAGTATAAGGTTGTTTTTCTTTCCCAGCAAATTGGATTTATATTTTTGAATTCCGAAATAATTCTAAAATCGATTTGTTTGAAATTGAGTTGAATCACGACCCCCTCCCCCTCAGTAGGAAGTACCAACGTTTAAAGTAATCTCAACATAATTTAGAAGCAAAGAAAAACGGTGTTTTTTCTTTATAGTTTTCATTAAAAAATACTTATTTGAATTGTACTGAGAATGGAAGCAAATACAAAGCTCATAACAATTTGCCACTCACGACTGCGGAACAGAACTTACCGTCCCCCATCATTTTTCAGAAAACGGTACTGCGTGAAATTCTAAACATATCTCTTCACAAAAGAAATACGATTCTTCTCTATAAAACCCCTCCAGGGGATACGCTCTTATTTTATTTAATAAAAAATACACACACCTTTCTTTAACAATGAGCAACTTAAAAGTAAAAAAGAGAAAGTTCCACGAAAAAGAAAGAATGAATGCTAAATAATAAAAGAAAAAGAAGATCGGATTGCCAAGCTACCGCAACCTTAAGTATAGAATTCAAACTCGTATTCTCAATTACAAGCGCTTCTGCTGGTTTTCCACTCGAAAAAGCTTTTTTGCTCAAAATGGCGGGATCTTTAGAATATATAAAAAAAATGGCGTTGATGAAAACCGATCGTGGAAAATGGATCTTGTTGTCGGTTGTCCTCCACCTTTTCAATTTGATGAGACTAGACAATGGGCGCGATCTGCTGCACTTGGGCTGTCATATCCAGACGAGATGACGCACACGTGTCTTGCCCTCTTCCATATCCATTTGTCTAATTTTGGGGCCGATTTGTATACCTGGCAGATGTTCTTTCATCAAGCCAACATCTTTTAAGAGCAGGTTATTATTTTAGCGTGATGCTCCAAGTAGAGTTTTTAAAAACGTAACGAATTTCATTGTTATTGTTTAGATAATTAACTTTTTTCGACGGATCATTTCATTGACGACAACATATTTTCATTGGAAGCCTTGTGGCATGTACTCCAGATGATGCATTTAGTTTTGTTAGGGTTCAGAAACCATTAAAATAAAAATTAACCCTTTTCCTTCATGTACTTAAAATAGATAACAATGTTTCTTATTGGGCATTCAGAATCGATTTTTTCAAAGTGTATATTGCCCTAATTGAATTTCAATCGATTATCGATTCATTCCAAACTTAAATTGAATTTAAAAACAACACCAAATTTCTTCTTTAAAAATACATCTACACTGTCATCCTTTTTATTGCCTTACCCCAAGAAAGTTAACCTTTCCCTCATGCAAGCACCTAAATGTATTTTTTTCTTACATTTCCCCGAAGACGTTCTAAAAGCGGTTTTATTAAATTAAAGTAACTTAAAAGGAATTTTCGACAATCTCTTTCACTCCCGTACGACATTCTACCAAAATCTAAGGAAATAAAAAAAAACGGGAAAAAATACAACGAATGGGAACGGGAAAAGAATAAAATAATAAAAAAAAACGACTCACTCAACGATTAAAAACATCCTCTTTCATTAATTAAAGACAGCACAGACGTAAGTCCGACGCTAAGTCCATTTCATTTCGGAAACGTTCTCTTTTCTCGCTTGTGGGAGGGTTCGAAAATCTATTTTAAGAGTCCCCCCCCCCCCCCCCCCTCGAAAGCACTCAGAGATTCCCTGGGCTGTTAATGAATAAGAAAAAAAGCAGAAGGGGAAGGCGCATTAAGAAAAGTCCATTAGTGAAACACAGAAAACGAACGCCACTTACTTTTACTTACTAACGATAAACTCGGACGATGCCAAGGCACATATGCATAATGTGGAGGTTTCCGGTTTTTTCTAGAAAGCCGGATTTCGAGATTTTATTAGGATATTTCTTAAGTTAGATGTGTGTCTTGATACAAGTATCTATACTTTAGTTTTTAAAGAAATTTAGTTTAAAAATGATTAGTTATGTTCGTTTAATCAGATCTGGTTTTTATAAGCATTCCCTTAAGTTAAACAAATCAGCAACATTGATTAGTTGTTTGTCCTAAAAAACTATATACATGTCATATTAATTGTGTACTGAAAGTCTACATTCACAATGCTTCTTTACTGAAGACAAATTTAAAACTTGAAACATACCACTTCCTTTTAAAGGTTAAAAGCCAAACACCACCCTTCAACAAAGCCAAAACATTAGCCTTAACTCGCCATTCATGACGACAGAACGAACTCTAGTTTAGGAGTGATCCCCGAAAACCCATTAAAACTTCAGCCCTAAATGAAAAGGCTCGCATTTCCTTTTAAAAGTCATCGGGAAGAAATTAGTGAGCAGCCATCTCAACCAACAAGGGAGACGGTTTCCCCTAACAGTGTAGAACGCTGCTCGGTGGAAAATTTCGTTCTGGCAATCAAAGGCGAAGGGAAGAGGAAATCGGAATGAAATTAAGCAAGGCCTGAGTAGTATGTTGATTAAGAGAAAAGGCACCCGGACCGTCCGTCTGTCTTTCTGTCCACCGTTGCGTTAATAACGCCATCAAGCTGGCAGGAGGGGAGGGGGGGGGGGAAGGATTGGATTTCATTAGCTGCAGCCTTCATCAAGATTTGCTTCAGTTTCCCGCCCTAAGATAGCCCCTGGGGAGCGAGAGAGAGAGAGGACCAGAAATGATGCTCGACCACCCATGCAATAAGATCTGTGTCCCCTTATATCTGGTTTAGTTTTGATTATTCTTTTGTCTGTTGGGAAGCAACCCCCCTTGGGTTCATCCGGGTCTCTTTGAAAAATGATCCAAAATGAAGTGATTGTTTCTAATTGGCGTTGAATAAAAGTTTCTGAAATAGATTTTTAGATGTAAAATAAGGTGACAGCACAAACCTGAGAATGGGAGTGGAAGTTTCAAACACAGAACTCGAAAAAATAGTTTTCTTGATTCAAAATAAATCTTTTACAAGAAAAATTGCTTTTTTTTTGTGAGCAATTTTGCCTTAACAAACACACAGAGGCTGGTTAGTTTTATGCCCTTCCATATGGGCACCAAGCCTCTGTAACAATCTTTTGAAATACAAAAAAATGTGGGAAAGTCTACAAGTGCACGAAAATACAAGCTCGCTTCATGTATATATGACACAGTAGAATTTTTTAAGTATAGAACTGTCACAGTGTTTCTCGAAATAACAAAGGCACATCGTAATAAATTTCGAATGAAAACATAATCGTTTAAAGAAATTTGAAATTGATTTTGATTTTTTTCTCCATCATCTAATCATTTCTTACCATTTTAAATTTAAACTTTCTTTCTTTCTCATTTATTTCCCATGTTCTCTCTTATATCATAACACTCAATTAGTGACAACGCAATAACACAAAGAAACTTTGAAGTGTCTATTTCCTGGACGAAGTCGATTAAGATTTTCAATGACAATAAGGCAAAATTTAACAATGGAGAGAATTACAACTAGGAAAACAAATGCTTTGAAGAAATTATATTACTTCTAAATAACGTCTTTAGTTTTATTAAGGAATGAGGTCAAACCGTTTTTAATTTAAAATTACAGAGTATTCAAGGACACGAGTTTATTATATTACTTGTGCCCAATTAGATAATGAAAACTGATATTTGTGTTTGAATGATAAGTTTTTCAATTCAAATTTTTGATTAACTCAGTATTCAACTGTTTACTTTTCATTTGGTTACATGGTATATCTCATTAGTAAAAGGGCTGCTGTCTTAAAGTTGAATATTGGTAGTTTTTGCTGCTCAAAAGACATTCAATTCACCAAAACACTAAAACAATAAAAGAAATATGTAAAAAAATAATGTAATAATTCTCGAAATATATTTCTTAAATATTTTTTTTTTCATTTCCAATCTTATTGTACAAGAGTTACAAGTGTGTAAAAACCAAAAGTGTCAAAAAAGATAACAAAAATCCGAAACTACATTAACGGTCAGTTGTCCTAGGGTCCTTTCAGCAGGCGAAAGAGGGCGACTGCTTAGGATCCCTAATTCTGACAAGTGTAATAAATATATTTTATATCTATTATTTTAATTTTCATGGTATTGAGTTACAAGTATGTCTAACCAGACTGTTCAAAAGAGAATAGAAATCCGAAACTTCATTAACGGTCAGTTGTCGTGGGGTCCTTTCAGCCGCAATCGAAGGAAGCCGACTGCGCAGCATCCCTTGAATTAATGACGGTTAATCCAATAATGTGCCCTCACCCTATTTTAAATAACCACTTTTAATTTTCATACTTATTATACCATAGTTACAAGTGTGTCCAACCCAGAATGACCAAAAAGAGAATAGAAATCCGAAACTGCATTAACGGTCAGTTGTCCCGGGGTCCTTTCAGCAGCAGGCGAAGGATGGCGACTCCGTAGCATCTCTTGAAATAATGACGGTTAATCCAATAATGTGCTTTCTCCCTTTTTTAAATAACCTCTTTTAATTTTTATACTTATTATACCATAGTTACAAGTGTGTCCAACCCAGAATGTCCAAAAAGAGAATAGAAATCCGAAACTGCATTAACGGTCAGTTGTCCCGGGGTCCTTTCAGCAGCAGGCGAAAGAAGGCGACTGCTTAGCATCCCTTGCGTTAATGACGGTTAATCCAATAATGTGGTCGCCTCCCTTCCACAACGGCTAATCGAGTTAAGGCTCCTGTCGTCTCCTTTTATCCGTCTCCATTCTCTTAGGCCCTGATTTGGTTGCCGCGCTCCAGCGAGCCGGGAGGGACTCTATGCACGATTGGACATTGGCAATATAAGGACGATATTGCAGAGGACGAATATTTTGACGGGGGTGGACTCTTTGTGATGGAAAATTAATTTATCTTTTCCTGTCTTTATTTCTATTCTTGGCTTTTGTCCGAAAACCATAGTATTATTGTTATTAGAGTCGGTATGATTTTTTTATGAAGTTCCTCAATGTAAATATATGAGTGATATTTATTTTATCTTATGTTAAGAAAATTTAAAAATTACCTTGTGCTAGCAAAAAAAGGCATTTTTAACGTCTTTTATATTTTATTAAATTTTGAAATTTAACTTTGAAAGACTTTTTATAACCATCTGTTATCGAAACATAATTTATCAAACTTAAAAAATGTATTTTAAAATTTAAATATCATGCAGTGAAAACAAATTACGACTTCAGTCAATTTACTTATCGTTCAGAGGATTTTAAAGATCTTAAAAAATAACGTTAATAATGACTAAAGTTCTCCTATAAAAATACGTTCAGTTTTAGTCTAAAACTTCCTTATCAAAAACATCTAATTTTATAATTGCACAGATAATAATTGTATTTGAAGGCAAAATGTTTGCAACGCACACTAATGATCGTGCCTATAATTCCAGGAATACATAAAAACTTTTATGTTATCTTTTAAGAATAAAAAAATCGAAATATTTACAATGTTTATAGGTATTACATATAAATTATGCATTAAAAAAATCGTAGCGTTCTTACAGTTTCCTTGTATGCAATTTTAAGTATAAGCAATTATCAATGATGTTTTTACTATGGTTAATAAAACAATAAAACCACAGTCAATTATGCACTCACAATACACAAATTAGTTTTTTTTTCTGTTTAGAAAAGTTAATCTCATCTGTAAATGGCTAAGCGTATTTTACACATTAACTTAATATTTAAAAATATATTTAATCAAATATGTATTTTTAATTTATGTACTTTTTCTTCATGTAATGCGATTCACATCAAATAAGATTAACATTTCTTTTGACAATTTTTTAATGGCGTCCACCAACACTGTTCCAGTTCACTAGTAAGGCTGTCATTCTATTGATCCCTTTGTTTATTATAAGAATTTATTTTAACGAATCCCGATGAGGTCTTTCTTCAATTATTAAAATACCCACCACATTACCTGGTTGATCCTAAATTTTTAGTAAATTAACTTTACAGAACCCAGTCCGTGATCCAATCCCAAAAGTCACTTCTTTCAATGGCAAAACCAGCCAATCTCCCGGAGAAAATCCTAATAATGGGCTCCATACTAACTCGATGGAAGGAAGAAGACTTCTTGTGGTCCGAGGAATGATCCTGAAATCTCACTTAAAAATTCCTACAAATTATTTGGCGCGTTAATGTGTGGTCTCGGCATCACGTTCTCTAGTTATGGCCGAGCAGTAATAGCTTTTAACCGATTTTCCCTGCTTCCTTCACTTTTAGCCATCGAAGGCTTCTATCGATTGACTCATAACTGCTTTTCTTTAGCGATTTTTCTTCTCTTTCTTCTTATTCTTCTTCATCTGCTTTTGTTTGGAAGCTTTTTTTTAGTCTTCCTTTTGTTCTAGATTAGCCTCTGCTTCGGAAGCTGGGGATGATATCACCATTTCTGTTGGGGTTGCTTGTACGTTTTAATCGATTACTGAATAATTTGGCTTGTTGGCTTAAAATTGAGCATTTAAGAATATAGTTTTATATATTTTCTTTGAAAATTAGGCGTATAATTTCTTATTCTTGAATTACAATTAACTAAAAGGTATGGAACGCTATCTTTCTTTTATTACAAAAATTCTTGAAAAGTATTTTTGAATCTAAGTATTTTAGTAAATCTAGTAGTTTAGTAATTGTAGGCAATTTCATTGTATTTCAATGCAGCAAGTATATTACTGTATTATTTAATCAATTCACTATTTATTTTTTATCTTCCAATTAAAAGCAACAGTAACTCAAATAATTTGAAAATACTTCAAAAAATATAGTTGTTATTGCTTAGTTTAAAAGCTCTTTCAAGTGCATTTAAATATGAAGAATTGTTTACTTAATATTTCTCAAAGTTATAATTCATTTCGATATGCTGATATGATAGTAAATCCTTTCTTATATTTGTTTTATTTGCATTGCCTAATTTAAAATATCTCTTTCTATGTGATTGAAAAACACTCGAAAAAGTAAGAGAATATATTTAATCCTTCAACGCCACATATACTTAAGCATTTAAAAAAATCCAAACTATTTTTCTCTCTTCCATTTCCATTAAGCAATTGCGCTTAGAGAGGATTAAAGTAATTTTTTTATTACTTCTAGCTTCCATTTAAACGAGTATCGAAACAAACGTTTATTTTATTCCCTTTTCGATGACTAATTTCTCCATCGTCTTTATAACTCTCAGAAAAAAAAAAGAAAAGTAATCAATATTTGAAATTCCGGAATTAATCGTAATGCCCACCCCCCTCCCCGTCTCATGTCTATCCTTTAAGCTTCTTAGCTCCCTGGTACAAGAAAACACTGCATCATTGACGACTATCTTAAAACAAAAGACATATCAAATAATAATAAAAACACACAGAACAGAAGTGAGAATTGGTTCTGCAGGACTCCTCGGTATGAATAATTTTTATTCTTTTTTTGTCACGGGTGAGCTTTCAAGTCTCTTTTTATATTTATTATTTTTCGAAATGAAGGATTAATACCCCTCCCCTACTTTTCAAAGGAACAACTGCTTTCTCTTTTTAGTTTTCTAAAAACTTTCCTCTCTCTCTCTCCATTGTAAAGTAAATTTCCTAAAGGAAGAGCTATCACTTACGCATGCATATTTTTTGTCTGCTTGGAAGCAAATCCCTTGGTAAGTTTTTGCAAAGAGACGCTGGGCCTCGCTAATGAAGACATTTGGGAACGCACTGTAACGATCCTTTGTGTTGTTTGTTAGGGGTGCCTTCCCCTAGGGGGTTCCCCTATTTTTTTGCTGGCATTATTCCCATCCTTTTATTTATGCAGTGAAAGTTTTCTTTTATTAATAATTTTAGCTTAGTCTTATTATATTTGCTGTAATTCGCCTTTCAAATGTAAACATAAATGGTATATTATTATCATATTATGGGGTAATTATTAAAAGAGTTTTCTTTACTTCAATCTCTGTTATTTTGTTATGTTTCGAAAGTTATATCTTGTTTATAATTTTATTACATTTAATCTTTTGACAATCAAGTTTTCAATATTAAACGACCTGAAAATAAAAACTTACTGATATAAAAATTATTATTTATGTAAAAATTATTCTTATTATTTATATAGAAATAAAAATTTAATTTTGTTTCACAAATTAATTTCATAATCCAATTTTTATAATTATGAAAATTTGATTGGATCCAAAGCAACACATGTGCACATTTAATACGCTGCCTTAATTAATCTAAGAGGCTCTTCTTTTCCAAAGAGGGGTTGCAGATATAGTATGGTGCAATAGGGAATTATCATTACCATCAATCAAAACAGAAATAACACTATTATTACCATTACAATTGGACCAGTCGTCCGACACGATTTCGAGCAGAAGTTCAGAGTTGATAACTGCGAATAGCTAAGCTATCCGATTGATTAATGCCCAGCACAATTTGGGATAGTGAAAACGTATCATCCAAAAGAGGTTAGACTTTTATTTGTTTTAAAAGTTTAAAAATGGAAACAATAACGTGAGTCGTGTTTTATTATAATCACTATCACTAATCTTTTTCTCTACTTGTGCTTGAACCTTATTCATACTGTAAGGCAATTTATTAAAAGAAATTCAGCTTGCTGTTGGCTGATTTAATAAATAAGATTTATAAATATAGAAACTAAATGAAAGCGTGAACAAATTTGAATTAAGTTTTATTATAAACTAGAAGAATAGCAGAAGTAAAAGGAAGTCCTTTAATCTGAGATTTGTTGAAAAGTCTATTAAATAAATTTAATGTCATTAAACAAATTTATTCGTAAACCCACTCTGAATCATAAATGTAACGTAAATTTTCTACTTAAAATTAGTGTAAAAAAGGTAAAGTTTTTTTTTTCAATTTTTTATTGCAATAAATTTTGTTCTGGTAAGATTTTTATATTCTAGATTACTCTACGATTGCTTATCATTGGATGCTATTATAAACCTAGGGCGCACACCAATGTGCAATAGATAAATAATATAAAATGCGATGGGATGATGTATTGTTACAGAATGCAGCTATTTCCATAACTGATTTGTTATAAATCTGTGTTGATACAAGTAAAACATTGTACTTTTTTCAGGATAACAGGATTAAGAAAAAAAATTAAATTATTGCTTTTAACTGATAAGCTTGACTTAAGGTTAAATGATTCTGACTGCGAATTAAAAGCTCGCTTATACAAAGTACAGTGACGCCAAAATTAAAGTTGATAAGACGCCTCGTCGAGAACTTTGTCCTCATTAATGAAATGCAGGTGTGTGAGCCAGGGCAATAACGGTATTATCAGTATATCGCCCAACTAAGCGACGTATCCATGCATCTACTTTTGTCAAGGAGGCCTCCTCAAAGCGCGATAAGAGTTGTTCAAAACCCCATTTTCTAAAACTGTCTCGACTAAGCAGACTTGCCTAATTGGATTTGATAAAAAGAACGCGTTATTGAAATTGTTTCTTAAAATCTACTCAGTCTGGAACGACTGACGCCATCACAAGATTCCAATAAACACCGAGGCATCTTTTTCAGCGATGTTTAGGTATGTATAATTTGTGTTTCCTTTGTCTCCGCTTGATGATAAACAACGGCTAATGGGTGGCTTGTTGGTGTGTGACGCGCTTCAGTTTGTTGTAAAGTGGCTTCGGGTATAGTATCTGTGGAATGTTTTGTTTTTGAACTGGTGTTGTGTACTGTATGGTGTTTTATCAACAGAACCAGACGTTTTTGTTTCGTGAGGTGATAAGACGATGATAGCGATGCGCCGGGAAGAGGTCAACTCCGGATATCTGTTTCGAAAAAAAATATGGCATTGGCTTAAATTTATTACGTCAACTCTTTTTTTTTTTTTTTGAAAAGTGAAAAAAATATGACACATTACATTTAAAATTTATTTACTTAAAGATCAAACCACCCAAAATACGAATTTAATTTTTAAAAAAAATTGTGAAAAAAAATATTACTAGAACAATTTATTCACTTGTATTCAGTTTAAATTTAGTGTCAATGTTTTGATTATTCAACAAATAGTATTGTAAAAATTACTTCGTAAAATGCAATTTCGTAAATTATCTTATCGTGAATGAAACTACTCTTGTGGTTCCTTTCCTTCTTAGATAATGCACCACTCCTTAAATATTTTGGTCAAAGATAATTTGCTATTTTTTTATGAACCAAGAGGATATGTTTAGCTAATTAAAATTAATTAAATAATTAATAACGAATTAAAAATTGTTCATAATTATTTTTACTTAAAATGAATTATGAATATTCATCGTGTTAGACTTTATTAAAACCTCGATATTTTTTTTAACAACGATTGATTTTATCTAAGTAGGAAATAGCTTGTACTCATCAATTTAATTTATCAATTATGTTTATGAAAATCATTAAATAGCTTCAAAAGTAAATGTGATTAGGATTTTAGTATTTAATTTACCTCATCTGCATGGAGGAAGAGTAGTCTAAATCAAAACATTCATGTATGGTATGTTAATCTCACAACAGCAACAACAAAATCAATTGTTTTGTAGCTTATTAGTGCCGATTTACACTTCGTATGTTGAAAAGTTCTTACTGTTTTTTAATGACTGCATTATAAGAAGAGTCTACTTGTTAGTTTCAATTCGCACTCAATACTAATGTTTAAATGTTTAGAAATTAAATACGACACAAAAAAGACTGTAACATGTTTTCGCAAACATTTAAATCATCTTTTTAAACAGAAACTTTCAAATTTTCTCAACTATTTATTTTCGGAAAGTCAAATCTATTTTTATTTCTTCAATTTAAAATTATAATAGGTTCATACTACCGATTATGTGAATAACCAGAAGATCTTGAATAACCAGAGTTTCCTTAAAATGACATCGTATGGATTGACTTAGTAAGTGTCCATGTCTGTAGACATTTCTCATAATGACCCTACACATCCGGTGAAGATGACTTAACAGACAAGATGTCGATTAAAACAATGCCAAAGACTTATTTATCACAGAACAGAGTTCGGATTTCTCTGCCTGATCCGACTTTCAAATTGATTTTTGTCCTGCTCATTGCAATTATAGGATCATCAAGTGTTTTATTATGGAGTTGGTTTCGTCTTCCGGCTTTGAGGACACCTTTGTTTCTGGAATGAACTCTTGCGGGGGTGGGTTTGGTAGATTTGTTCAACAGGAAGATACATTTCACCTCTTGAGAATAATGAGATTTTAAAAGAAAATGTGGACTTTGATGAACATGTTTGTTGACGATAGGTTTCATTGACTTTTTTTTAATATAGTGTACTGTGAAAGTTCAAGATTCTTGGAGAGGAAAGGGTTTTTAATTTCTATTATTTTTGCTCTGTAACTAACTAATTATTTTAATTTTGCCAGTGTACTAGCTAGAACCCTGTTTGTATTTAATGAGAACCTGTATAATATGCCTAAGTCATAACTAACTCCAATTTGAGGAATGCTTGTACAGCTTCTATGGAACAATTATTCCCTAACTTTCTTCGCACCTTAAAAATAAAATAAAAAATATACCCGCCTTATCTCTGTGACGAACTAAAACTACCAAGGGGGAGCAATGACACCAGAGGGAGCTTCTTCCACGAAAATTCCTGGCCAATTATCGCCACCCTCACATTCATCTAGGGGGAGATAAACGACCAGTTTACGCCCTCAAGTTTCTCTGAAAGAATAAAAAAACTACATATATTTCCTTTCTAAAAGTGGCAGCAGGGGGCCTGTACCTCCCTCCCCCTCCCTTGACCCCTCCGCCGGCCCTCTGGTTAACGATGCTGCTGGCTTGTGGTTTCTGCGGCACGCCCTCATGTGGTGTGGATACCTGTACAAGTCAGGGAAGCAAGTTGACAGTGACACAGGAGTTGATTTTTTTTTTTTGTTTTGAGGAAAGATAGAATGTTATAGGTTCAGATTTTTGTTGCAGATTGGTCATATTTAAGGAATTTAGTCGTTTTTCTTTACGTTGTGGAATTAAGTTATAATTTGATATCAATTATAAAAAAAAATCACATTTAACCTGTTGTTATAAATATTCAATTGCATTAAATATTCATTGAGAATTAAGACATTAACCTATTGCCTTTATTAATTAATTAAACTGTTTATTTGCCATTTGAATATTATCATGAAATATCTAAAATATCATGCAATTCAAAACATGAAATAAATAATAAGTTTATAGATTTATATATTACTTTTACTACACATAGTAAAATCTTTGCACAAACAATTTTCTGTTTCGATAAATTTTCTCACTAAAAGATATTTATAAAAAATCTATTTATCAAAGTAAAATGAAATCAATATTTTGAAACAACTTTTATCCTTGACATTTACCTTCTATTATTCCATGCGTTATCTAAACCACACATAACTTCCTAAAGCCATAAACTAAAAAATAAACGTCCACTAAATTCCTCAACATCACACATTGGGTAATCAATTTCATTTGTAAGCGCTCCCCTCATTCCTTTGTGAGCGACTCACCTTTACAAGAAAAAAAAAAAGACAATACCTGCCTAATATAATTTATCGCAAGTCACAGTCGACCCTGGGTCCTCCTTAGCCCCCTACTGTTTTTAGAATTCGTTAAAAGGGCACTCGGTAAATGCCACGCTCCAGCCCAAAGCCAGGGCATAAGTATTTTAAAATGGCACTTTTATGATCTAAAGAAGTGGCCCCTTCCCCTCGTAAAATTCTTACAGGTGTGCTTGGTAAAATATCGATCACCCAACTAGGTGAAAGATAAAAAATCTCGTCTGGAAGGAATCGTTGTTGTTCTTAGGGTGAAAGTTCGATACGCTGTCAGCAAGTCAGTTTTCTTGTTTTGTCACAATACAAGAAATAATCCGTTTTTTCCCTTCTTGATGGGAAAAAAAGCAGTGCCTCGTATTTTCCCACAGTTGTGTCTTTTTTTAGGATTTGTTTAGTTTCACCACACATGGAAGTCTTGTGCTCTTTTTGGGGTTGAAGATGAGCCCTTTTTTTGTGTTTAGGAATGGCATTGGAGCTAGTAAATATTAGAGATTATTGAAATCTTTTAATTTATCTTGACACATTAGTTTAATACGGTTAATATGTCTTTAGTATAACATATTTTCAAGTCTTTTTCCTTGGGATGCTTATACAGAGTGCAAAAAGTTTTATAAAAAAATATATATTTATCTTTTTCATAGACTTCCAATAAATTATAAAATTTATTAATCATTGTAAAATAATTAAATAGTAGGGGTTTTTTTCGTGGTTAGAAAATTACTTTTTCTTTTAAATTTATTTCCGAATTCGTGATCGGCACATTTTATTCGCCTTTTAGAAGTAGTTCATTTGTTGGTGATACAAATTGGAAATTAGTTTTAGAAATGTTTTTGATACCAATCTTTATTTGCTAAGTAACTGTAGGTTCGAATTAAAGATTACATCGATATAGAAGTCATATATCGCATTTCCTGATTAATCAAATTTTATTAAACACGATTTGTATTGAAGTACTATTGCATGAATTGATCATAAATAGGTTTATCATTCTTATTGATTTAATGTTCATTTTCTAGAGTATGCTGTGTCAATATATTTCTTACCGTAATTTACAAAGACTATTTATTCAAGTAAATGCAATTGCATTACGTTATTGGAAGAGGTTTTAAATACGAATGAATTTTTGCAATATGCTCAAAGCTAATAAATGGGAATATTTATTGGATAACAATCGTAGCCTTTCTTAAAATGTTTTCTGAGTAAATTTATTGAAAATTTGACGAAATAAATATAAGGATAAAATAATGAAATTGAACTATTATTTTTTAAAGCGAACGTTGTAAAATTGATTAGAAACATCGACATTAAATTTTTATCATCATGGATTGATGATATTTTCTTTAATCAATTATTGTGTGTCTGGGAATACGTGGTTAAGACTGCTTTAAATATTGCTTAAGATATTGAAAATAATAATAATAGTTCCTTTGATTATTTAAACAAGTTTTATAGTCATTAGGAGAAAAGTTTGTCTATAAAAATTTACATTTTCACAATATAATGATAACGTTTTTCAAAAGCATGAAAAAAATATGTAATGCTTGATTTTCAAATTTAATCAATTTAGAAAAGATTCATTATTTCTTTTAAATTCAATTTTTCTTAACTGTAGTAAGTCTGCATTAAAAAATCCGTTGTTTTTAAAACTCACTCTTAGCATATTTGCCAACATCGCATTTAAATTGGAATTCGACATCGAATGAAAGTGAACGTTAATGAAGTTTATGAATGCCGTCCTACGTATTTCTCTGGTTTTAATGGAAACCTTTATGAGATGATAAAAAAAGAAGTTGGATATGGGAAAAAAATAACCGAAATTCAATGTTGAAAAATAATGAGTTTTTGCAATCATTAAACTTTGTTATCAAAATACAGGGGCGAAAGCAATTTCGCCATGTCATTGCAGTTGCCTTCTTAAAGTGGTAAAATAATAATAAAAAATATGATCTTATCTGTTTCATAAATTTCGTTTCTTCGTATTTCTCTCTTTCTAATCCTTTCGTCTCTTTTTATGTACATCTACCTCCTTGAGAAATTCGATACTTGGCAGTCCCATAATTAACAGGGGAGAGTCTTAAAATAAATATTAATATTTATTTTTTGAGGTTTTTAGCGACTGGCAAATTGAAACAAACGCAGTTAGAAGAAAAAAAAATGAAGGAAAAAATATAGGAAAAAAGGTTAAGATTCCATCGCGCATAATCAAAGATGGCGGCGCAAATATAATTGCCAGATGAGATAAAAGAAGTTTCGGCTGGTAGTAATAAACGGGAACATTTCGTGTTTGCTGAAGATAATCAACCAATGCATCTGGCAACAAGGACGACCGTAACCATGACAACGGGCCGCTTGCACGAGATTGCCAAATCAAGCTTCTACTTTCTTTTGATATACGCAGTTTTAGCAAATGGTTGTGCTCTTGCTAATGAAAGATTTTCGCCCCCATCTAATTACATTTCAGTCTGTTTTTAGGGATATCAGGGCTGCCAGTGGCTACTTAAAAGGCTACTAAAGCGACTATTTTAGCTTCTAGGCGACTATGGCAACTATTTAAGTCCAAAAAGGGCCCAAAACGACTATTTTAAGCAAAATCTTCAACTATTTTCAGTCTTGGGCGACTATTTTTTAAGAATTAGTTTAGTTATAAAATTTTCATATAGATGGCGCCACAATGATGCATCAACAACGCGCAAAACAAAATGTTGTGATGTCATTAGTTTTGTTTGTTTTTCAAATCCAACAGCACAAAACTAAAGCAAAACCATTGGATTCAAAATTGCATTTGACTTCTGCATTTTGTTTTAGCAGTGTGTGTAATATTTATGGAAACTAAAACTTAGTTTTTGTCTGCCTTGTTGAAGATTTTTTTAAAATTGCATTATGATAGGAAACCTAATTAAAAATTTTATTGATATCAAATAAATCCAGAAATTAATGCTAATTGAAAATTAAAAAATACTAATGTAATAGGGAGAAACCAGCGTTGTTGTGGTCTAGTTTAAAGAAATTTTTTTCTTAGGTTTTTGTTTTTTCCCATACACATTACTATATTATTTCCAGTAAGATATTATAAATCTTGCTATCGAAAAAAAAAATATTGTTGACAAATTAAGTTTTTTAAATTAATTTTTTAAGAAAATAAAAAGTTTTTTTCTTAGAAAGTAGTATTTTTTCTTGAATTTTAGTGATTCTAGATTGACGGAAATAAGAATACTAATATTTAGGTTGAAAATTTAATTTGTTTTAATTTACGACTCCTTGCATTTAAAGCTGCGAGTTATTTCAGTGAAACATGGTTACTAATATGGATCCTATATTTTGTAATAACTGATAACTTTTTAAAATAAATTTGTTTTTATTTTATATTGCATTAAAAAAAATTGGATAAATTTTATTGGCAGTATCAATCCTTTCATTCGATGTTTGGTGTTGCAATTTGTTGTTTTTAAATTTTTTTTTGCACTATTTAGCATTTTAAACCCTTCCACTTGCTTTTGTCTAATGACAAGCTTTTCTAGAAAAATGTTGGTTTTTCCTTCTTTTTTTAAAAAAAAGTTTCGAAGTGAAAAATTAAAAATGAATAGATATAATGTTCATGCGTGTACACATATATATTTGTAAGTGATAAGAAAAATAGGCACCTTTATGACTGTTTTCTTCAAAATTATTCGATCTGTAACAGAATGAATTTTTGGTTATTAAGTTTGTTAAAAGCGGATACTATTTTGGCTACTATTTTTTGTCATCTAAGGCTACTAAAGCAACTATTTTCAAAGCTTTCTGGCACTGGCAGCCCTGGATATTTATTTATTTACAAGGAGTGCTGTGTTTCGTGTTATTTAGATGCCTCAGGGCGCGAAGCGATATTCTCTCGGAGTTTTTATTCTCTCGGAGCATTTTTGAAGTGATAAAAGTTGGGTCGTTTCTGTTGTAATGTAATTTGTCCCCGGTCTTTCTTCTTTCTCTGCAATCTGATGAAAATTTGCAGGCATTAAAGTAATTTAATTTTGCTGCTTTATAAACTTGTTGTAGCTTTGTGCCTCATTTACATGTTTGTTAATGTGCAGATCCGAACGGTGCTTTTTGCTCATATATGATAATCCTTTTATCTTTTGCCTCGAAATGACTTAAAGGAAATTTCACCAATGTAGTAATTTTTATAAAAAAATATTTCTAGTAAAAATAATTGCTTAAATTCTTATTTTGAACTCAATTTCCGAATTTTAAATAATTTCAAATCATTTTAATAACTGAAAATTCGATTTCTCTAACAATATTAATAATAAATAAATTAAAAATAAACAAATATGCCTTTTTTAAATCTAAAAATATGTTTTTAATATTCTGTTAAAATGAATAACCTAAACATTTATATGTTTTATTTTTTATTTGAATATCTATCACTTGTGAAGCAATAAACTATGAAAGGCATGTTAGCATATTGCTTAACCCTTTCAGTACCAATGACAATTTTGCATCGTCATTTTAGAAATTAGTTTCTGATCGTCTATAGCCAATTTAATATCAAAAAGCACACCATTCGATTCTTCAAACTTTTTTCTATTCGAACATATTTTTTATTAATCCCAATGGATGTCAACCCTATTATTTTTTTGAATTATGATCAGAAACATGATGATGCCGGATGGCATCACTGGGACTGAAAAGGTTATGGGTTAATTAGGCTTCATTTTCATTAAAATTATGCCTTATACTACCAAAGAAATTAGTTAAATTTTACCCTACCAACACAAACATTCAACCATTATAACATTAATCCGTTACATATTCCTAACCAGCACAATCACATGCAACTAACCACATCTATTGTATCTATATATAAAAAATGGTCAACAGATTGACCAGTGTCCAGCCCCTACTGACCATTGATCCAACACTTGCGATCTTTTCCTATTTCTTTTCTTCTCTCTTAGTAGAAGGGTGATAGTGGTTGGCTTTTGGCGATTGCTTCGATCGCATGTGGTCGAGGGGGATGGGGGAGGCTAAATCCCTGTTGCTTACCTTTTTGATCTGTAGGGTTTGTCACCTCGGTTTGTTCCTTCTGGGAGGGTTGTCTGGGTTTTGTATTGGTCGTGTTTGTTGTGTTGTGGTTTGAGCTATATGTAGCATAGTAGAAGAACAGCTGATATGTTGTGTTATAATGTTTGACATCTGCCTTTTATTTTTGTTAACATGCAATTTTTTAATTTGTGATTTTGATATGAAGAAAAGGGTTAATTTTCGAATTCTTTTGCAAATGAATTGCTGAAGTTCACTTATATATTTGCGCAACGCTTTCTTTTTCCATTGAAATGTTGAAAGGGAGAAGGATTAATTTTCCCATAGACTTATGTCTTATTTACAATTGGCGATTGAAAGGCAGGAGAAATACTATCTGAAATATTAATATTACTCACTAAAATATGTTAGGGTTTTTTTTAACTAGCTAATAAGTATTCAAATTAAAATGATTAATAACATTTACTGTCAACACACTACTCCATCTACATTAGGTATTTTGAGAAAACAAACCTTGATTTGAGCACCGTTATTCCTTTATTGTTTCATTAAGTATTTTTTTTTTCGATGAAAAATCCGTTTCCCTTTAAGAACTGATAAAGGAGTTTCGAATGGCGATTGCGTTTAAAAATTTATCAATCGGTCTCTTACGAAGAACACGCGTTCGCCTTTTATCTGGACGTGATAAGATTTTGCCAAGCATAAATAAATACTATATTTTTTTTCGTCTATTAGTTTCTAGAACGTAGGAAGTTTTAAAATGTGTTACATAAATATCTGTTAATATTTCATTTAAGTTGTTTTCGTCGAAGCGAAGAACAAATAGTCCAAACTGCTAAGTATAATAAAAACATATTTGGAAGTTACATAATTGGAAGATATTTTAAAATAATAAGATAAATCAAACCGCTTGTCATTCTTAATAATTTTTTTACAGACTAAAGCAATTAAAATCTATCTCATAAGAAATTAATTTTTGTGAAATAAGTTATAACGTATGTTAATATTTTTTGTTGAGTTACATATAAGATATAAACATATTTCGAAGTTTTCAGTTGAATATATATTTGTTACTTATTAACTTTGACACAAAAAAGTTTTTTTTTAACACATCTGAATTCCAATTCCTTATTACTTTCCAATTACTGTTATTACGTTTCTTAATCTTACTCAGACAATTAGACGAAATGTATATTCTATTGTAACCCGCAGTCGCTGCAATCAGGCATTATATATCAATCCCTACATTTTGCGAAAGTGTCCAAAATCCACACTTCCATGAGTTTAATGCATCTTTAATGTCCCCCGAACAATGCGTAGGTGTCTAGGGTGTACGATATGGTCTTTGGTAAAGAACAATCAGTACATTACCAAAAGAGGAAATATAAAAATTGTAATTATTGTCATTGAGTATTTCTTTGTCGCCATTATTTTTTAGATTCCCATGCTTTGTTCGAGCTTTTGGGCAATCAAACCTACTTAGGTTTGTGACCCGATTTTTTTTTTGTTTCTGACTTTTTTCATATCATTTTACTTCATTATCCGTTTTCCCCTAAAGTCTTTACTTTGCCAGTTGTCACGATCTTTTTTTTAAGTCGTTAATATGGGTATCTTGTTGCAATTTAAAACTACTTTGTGACAGAATGTGACTGTTAAATAAATAGTAACAAAAACCTCATAATCGTTGCTAGGAAAGTAGTTTTTGGTGTGTTTTTTTAGGGTAAAACACACAATGTCGGTTGTCAAGTTATATTTCATTCTTAACATTTATATTTAATTATCTGCTATGTCTGTTTAATATGATATTATGTTTATATTACTTTGTTTTCGTAACACGTATGTTTTTCACCATAAACTAACATTTTCTATTTGTTTTTGACCTCCTTTTAAATTTCCCAATGTCGAATATGTGAGAATTATTGCCACAACAATTACATTGTTGTTATATACAATGTATGCTATTTAGGCTATTAAAAGTCAATCTCATATTTATGTTTCTCAACGCCGATTAAACTTAATGATTATGCGACACAAATATGTTTTCTTAAATTTGTTTATCAAATACGTTTAAACTATATGTGTAACAACAATATATTTAAAGTTACAGACATAAAGTTACAGACAAAAACAGACATACAATTTCGTAATTTAAATTTCCGAGGGATAAAATATTTGACAGAATTGTAATCTTTTTTTTAATGCATGAATTTCAAATTGTAATTTTGGACTTACCTATTAACAAAAATAAATAATATTAAAGAAATGTTTTTTTTTTTAATAAATGGTTGCAAAAACCTTCTCAATCTATAAATTTTAAAGTTTAATAACCTTAAAAAATTAATAAATTTCAACAATTTTGTATTGCTGTTAAAACTGAAAATTGGTGATGGTGGAGTTTAATACATCTCCATCTGTTAGGTTGTTTTAATAATTGTATGCTGTACATTGTCAAATATAACAAGCCATTTCTAATTGCAGTAAAAGATCACAAACCTCTCACCCCCAAACAGTGCAAATTCCACCGAAACCGAGAAAGTCTCCTCCATTATTATATCCCTTCCCAATAACTCATTTGCGAAAGTGATACAGGAAAAAAATTAGGGCTTCTCATTAGGAAATGTCTCGGGATCTCTCCCAGCGCTTATGTGAGCAAATCCTGTGTATATATCGATCGCCAGCGTAGAAATGGATAGTAATGATTATTATCGCCCCTCCAGTCGTTAAAAGCACCACACCACAATGTCACTGGTATCCATTATCCACTGCGGTATGTGGTATTTCCTCCATTAGTGGTTTGAGATTCAATCCAATTTGGATTACGGTTCTGTTTGAATACTGAAAGTATTCATGGTTTTTAAGGTTTATTTTGAGAAAAAGGTATTATAAGCATGTTAATTTAAAAAGACGTTGTTTGATTTTAAAATTAAGTTATGGTTTTTAATGTGAAGTTAATATAAATCTTAAAGTTATAATATCTCATTTTTATGTTCCGGTAGAATATAATTATTTAGTTGTAGTGAATTAACTCTTTAAACATGATTCGGCCATAACTGTAGCGTCCCAAGAACAACTCTGTACAACCCTCAGTTATGTGTTTGACCTCGCCAGCAACGTCAAACCCATGTTGTTTTAAATGATTATTTTTAAAATAGTCAATTAAATTAAACTTTAATCTTTTTTAAGGCTTGTTTATTTTAGCTCACATAGTGTTTTTAAGTAAATCAACTGCTTTAAAAATTGTTGATTCATTATCAGAACTTTAAATTAGTTGTTTCCTATTACTGATTATATTAACCCTATCGAAACTCTGTCCTAAAAACTTGAAAAACTGTTTAGTTCATTAGTTCATATCTACTAGATAAATTTGATACTGAAATGAACTATGTCCACCTTCTTCCGATTGGCTTATAATAATTTTGAAATTTTATTTATCTTTATCATTTAGGCTGTTCACTGTAAACAAGATAAAATGTAAATAATGGAGTGATTAACAATTGAATAATGTGCAGTCTAGAAGGCGCCTCTTAGGTACTTTCAGATTAACACTATCTTTCTAATTACACAAGGAACTGCTTTTATTTTCAGATAAATTCAAAGTTCTAAAAACACTCATAAAATATTTATATCTATCGCAATTTTTCCCGGAAAAGATTTTTCAAACGTTGCAGGTTTCTACAAGGTTTATTTTCGTTCGAAATTAGCCTAATCAAGCACACCTGTATTGAACCAGTTGCCTTGTTACAACGTCTACTTGCCTCATCGGTAATGAAGTGAATGGGCATGTTTTAGACCTTGAGTGATAACAGAAATGCTGAATGAAAATATATTCTTTCTCGAGCCTCGATTGGTGCATCAAAGTCAAATAAGAACAGAGAACCAATCGATCCAAGGAAAACTGGAAATACTTCATTTGAAGCAAACCTATTGAATTTGAAAAATAAGTTAACTAACGTCCACTGCTCATTTTATAAATATTACTTCGAATTCCAAGTTTTATTCTAAATATTGACCTTGAATAAAAAATGTACAATGCCCCCCAATAAGACTTAAACAAATTATAGATGTGTATTATATTAAGCATATTAAAAAAATCATTCAAGTTTAAATCTCATGCCCTTCTATATGAAAAGGACTGTGGTTCAGTCCTTAATAATTACTTCATAATAAGAAGTAAAAGACTTAACATGCATTAAATAATCTTCCGTAATTTAATTTAATCAAACTACATCATATTTGAATCATACTTGTACGTCATTCTTATATTTACAGATTTTCTACTCAAGTGCAAAAATTACATTTTTTAAACAAATCAAATACGGTTTTCATTTCAAGCATTTTATCTGAATGATTCTTTTTCTAATTTATAAAAGGTCATCGATTAACAAATGATAATCACAAAGTACTTTTTAAGGTGTGTAAAGTATTCGTCTTTGTGAAAGTTTTTTTGATTGATGAGCTGCATTCGAAGTCATCAAAGAAAATGGGCATCAGAATTTGCGTAATTAGAATTTCCCAATGCGGTTATGAATAATTTATTTTAATCTGCGAAGATATAAATTATTATTTTTTTTTTCAAATGCTAAAATTGTTTAAAAAAACACACACAATGAAATTTAAAAAAGATGAATATTTCATAATTAATCGTAATAGCCTTGATGAGGAAAGTTTACTAATTTTAATTATTATTATTATTTCGATGTATAATGTAATTTGAAAACATGATTGGTGTAACCTGTGTTCGTCTAAAAAGAGTATTTAATTTATTGTAATTGGAAAATATTTGGATTAATTAAGTAAAAATTCTAGTACGTAAATAATTTTGCCACTTAGACTTTGCAATATAACTGCCGTATAGAAACACACGCTATTATCTACCAGATAAAAGACGTTTGTCTAAAATGTTTATTTAATTTTATTTGTAGATTAAAAATAATTGAATTAATTGCACAAAACATCTAGTATGTAAACAATTTTACAAATATTAGCCATTGCAACATTACATACACGCTATTCGATACCATATAAGGAGAGAAAGAAACTTACCAACTCCAGAACAAAATATACAACTTTCACCCAAAACCAGAAAGTAAAACTACATGTGTCTAAACAGACAACAAAAAACCCAACTACACCTATTAATAAGCATGGAGGATCCGAGCATAAAACGTCTCATGCATATGTATGAAGGCCGGGAAATCCACACATAGTAGCCCAGGCCTATCTTCCAGCAAGACGAATGTAGCTGATGAAAATGAGAAAGAGTGTGAGCAATTAACTTATGTAAATGCACCAGAAACAAATAAGGGGAGTTTTCTTGCAGCTTCTTGCCTTTTACCATTCTTTTTTGGCGACGGCTTCTTCATTAGGGTTGGACCAGGGTGTGGGGAGTCATTGGAATTCTGGTTCGTTAACTGTGGAAATTAGGATCTCCTTTTTTTTTTGTATAGTTTTAATGGGTTTCTTTTGTTTTGGTGAGATAAGGTTGTCCGAAGTGGAGGAATGGGAGTAAATGTAAGAAAATCTGACGTAGAAATCATGTCGGGTAAAAGGTGCTTATTTTTTTAATGAGGGTTTGTTCTGAAGCATGATCTTCTAACGAAAATAAAGTTTTGAAAAATCTGTATTTAGTCCATAATGATAAATAATAGATTCAAGTTAACCCGTTAGGAAATAGTATTACCTCCTGTAGCTGCTAGCTGTATGTGTATAAAAATTCAGAATTGCTCTTATAAAAAACTTCAATAAACCTACTTGAAAATTTATTGTAATAATAACATGACGCTCAAATGTTAAAGTTTAATTAATCTGATATTTTTTTTTAACTATCATTACTTTCTTTTAAACAATAAAGCTACTTGATTAAATTATAAAATATTATGGTTACCCCACTTAATTTAAACAAATTACATTTCTATCCCGATTCCCCACAAACTTCCAACGACGAATTAAAACAAAAAATGTCCTGTTTACACGCGCAAAAATGATTATCGTTCCCCTTTAATTTTTTTAACTGGACATAAAACTGACAAGAACGAGGCTAGTTTTAATCCGGTGCCAGAAAAATTAATCTCAATGAGGACAACAGCACACCAAAAAAGATGACGAGGCGCGTGATGAAAATAACAAAGAAAGTGGAGCTGTAATTCATGTTGTGAAGCAATGAAAGAACAAGGTGCCTCAGTTGGAAAAGAAAAACGATGTTTTGGCGCAAATGCTTTAATATATAAGAGAAGAAGTAAAAGAAATGAATTTTTCAGTAAGCTATTATAATTAATTGCCCACCTCTGTAAAGGACCAGGGATGTAAGCTTAACTCTGAAAAATTTGAAATGTTGTCGGGGGTGGAGTACTAAGCAAAAAGTGCTAGAAATTTTATTAACAAAACTATTTAAAACTAGAAGTAATTTTTTTTATTATTAATTATTTGATATTTTTGTTTTTTTAAGTAGATCGATTACTATAAATTTAAACGTTTTCACACATTCGAGCTTTTAAATGAAATTATATTGTAAATCTTGTTTTAAGATTTGGAAAAATGTTAAACATAACAGTCAACTGAGGTTAAAAATGATTTCCTATTACTTTCTTCAAAAAATGATTTATTAAGATTATTTCTTATCCCACCTGTTTTATTTAAATTTTAAGAAAAGTTAAACGTTGTTCATCCGCTGTAAATGCAATTGATCAATGTGACATCATAAAAATGGTAAAATCCTAGCTTCCTCCAGTTTTGTATGGAGTCAGAGAGGAGATGCTTACTTCTGTTTTGCGGTGTAACATTACTCCGTAAAACTATAGTCAGCACTTATTTCTGCCACCGATTTCGTGGATTATCTTCTTATTTGTGTAATATTACCCGATAAATTTGGTGTAACGTTGCTCAATGGGGCTGGAGTAACTTTACATCAAAGTTTAACAGTATCCAGCATACATTTCTAACTACACAAAATATAAATTTTTTAAATCAACTATCAAATCATAAAAAAATTATTATACAAACCACTTCCACACACAAACCAGCACCCGGCAATAAACCAGACAACCTACAACTATTACCTTCCAACGCCACACATACACCCCCTTATATGTATTAAAAAAAAAAAAAACAGTTAAAAAAACAGGTCTTTATCGTTGGAACTGTTAATGAGAAGGATAGGCCGTGTTATGTATGGTCACTGGCAAGAAGCATTGGCCTTGGATAAAAGGTGGGTGTGCCCATGATTTTTGCACGTGCGCCCCCCTGCTGAGCCCATCCCGGATTATAACATGGGGGGTCGATTGACAGCTCAGGTATGCCCCTCCTCACCTCGCTGTTTCAACAGGTAATGGTTCGTTTAATCAGGGCTCTTAATTGCCAGCGACCTCTGCTGGCTCTTGTACCTTTTTGGGGTTGCGCAATGGGTTGGTGCTGCAGTGATCGCCAATTTGGGAGATTTTGTTTTAGTTTTAGAGGTGTGATGGTGTTGTGGATTTTTCGTGTTGAGTGCCTGGTTTTATTGTGTAAGAGAGGCTTAGGGGGATAGAGCTGTGTGTTTGCTTCTGCAAGAGGGCACAACTTTTTAACTTGATCATTTTTTTCTCGTTGAAACGTCCTTTTTAACTCCTGTATCGTTTTGATTACAATTGGTGGATTTAGCTGAATACTTAAGATTTTTTTTTGAATTTCGTAAGACGTTGTGGTTTGAAAACGTATTATCAGGCAATTACTTGGTTTAACGAAACATTAGGTATCACAAATTTCATTAACAGTATCTATGTCGTGTGAAGAATGAAAAAAAAGGACTCGACAATTTTAATTGAACTTTATTTTTTCTTTGAATAGAAACAACACTAGTATAACATTACAAAAACCAATTAAAAACCATACCATGAAAAAAAAATCAACATTTTTTATTGCATCCTTTCCCAAATCCAACAGTTTAAAAATCATCAAACAAGCTCCAATTCATTGATACCATGCCAAACTTGGCAGCCTGAACCCCAAACCTCTTGTCACTTCTATCCAAAGAAGAGGACCTGAAGGGCAGAGGCTTTTGCCATAATGTGGTTTTAATTGAACGAGTATTTTTGTCTGTTAATTGCCCTCGAGCTCGCTGTCACGTGGGCAGACGGTGATGTTTCTTGAAATGAAAGGATTGCGATTCCACACCCGCATTCCGATTACGGAATGGGGGTGGTCAAATATTGATTGAAATCTTTCATCACTTGTTTGAAGTTTGATTTTTATATTTTGTAATTAGATTTGAACTTTGGGACGGGAAGTTCATGGTACAATGTATAAAAGTTAATTAAAGATAAAAAAAATATGGTTTTTGTTCAGTTTAATTAAGTTTTTCATGTGTTATGGAAAGCAATAGCTGTAGTCTTTAAACTTTTGTCAAATTTAGAATATTTATCGAAGTTTAAAAAATAAATTAAAATATTTTGTGGATTTAACTATTTCTTATTCTAACTTTAAAAAAAATCATAATCTTTAAAGCCAATTCAGAAACAATGATGTAGTTCCTAAAAACTTAACAGCATTTGCTTTAAAAAAATCTTAATAGTATTAACATTTCAATAAAAATAAAGAATGACATACCTTTTCCAAATATCCGGAAAACCAATATTAATCTCTATCACGACTTCAATATATGCATTTTTCTTAACGTGACTCATCAAACCGCCTCTTACTGCAGTAGTATCACTCGATAAGTGAAGGTATTTTTCCAATGATCATAATAATGGCGAAAGTACTATTAAAAAAAAACGAGAATTACCATCTGCTGCCTGGCAAACAAACCCTGTAATTGGACAGGGGCTATAATTGTAAGTGCATTGAAGGCATATATTAGATTATCCCAAGGACCATAGAAAATCATCTAAAATTGGAAATAAAAGTTATATGTAGGCTACATGCGAAATAAATCACGATCCGAACCGTTCGATCTAATTAATTGATTTTCTCTGGGCTGCTGTGCAAATTGTAGAGGAAAAATAAGTTTCTTCTTTTTAACGCTATTACAGTTTTACATCTCGCGTCTCCCATCTGCCTTTGTAGACTTTCGACGATGGTTGTAACTAGTGGCTAAATGCAAGTTTGGTGTTCGTATCCGATAATAGTGCTTGAAGCCGGTTGTTTGTGAGTAATTTTTTTTTAAACTTATGATTTGTATACTTTTAAGATATATTTTTTTTTGGTATTAATAACAGATTTGTTTGTTTTGAGGGAGTAATTTAATGAATTTGAATAAAATAATTTAGTAAATTTCTTTAAAATGTTACTATTTTTCCGTCTTTACTGAGGATTTTCATTATTGTAAAGCAAGATATTTTTTTTTAATTAAAAGAAAATATTGCTAAACTATATACAGTTATAAGAATTGATTATTTAATACGCATTTATTCACTTTTGTTTGACCTATTCAGTTAAGAATGAACAAACTTATTGTTTTAATGAGATGGAGTTGCCTGTTTCTGAAGAATATAGTTGTAAAACTCACATTCTCCAAATTATAACTTAGTATAAGTATGTTTATTGGCGACTTTTGATCTGTAAATTCAATTGGACGATTACTCCAATAAAGGGGCCGGCCCCTTTATTTTAGTTATGCTTTATGAGAACGCGAGTTTTGCAGCTGCACCCTTCATTTGTACCAGAAACAACTTTATTAGAAGTAACATTTAAAAAAAAACATAAATACATATTAATATATTTCTTAAGCTTAAGCTGGATTTTGACGTTATCATTAACACCACGTTTCGGCACCCACTTCTCACAGATGATGTCTTCTTACAGATGACATTTGCCTCAATATTTTTTCCGATTTAATCCAAAAACCACTCTACAATTCCTTCCCCCCCAAAAAAAGGCATCAAACTAATTATCGATTTATTCCCAACATCCTCGACAAGTGCATTAGCGACACTTCCTCTCTCCAACATCTTTAATCCCCGAGTAATCCAAACACATCACCGCGCTCCCCTCCTAGCAGTTATGTATAGTTGAATTATAAAAGCGGCCGGGGTGATCTATCGAAGGATTGTTGCTTATGAATAATAGATAGTATTAATCTCCTCTTTCTTGCAAGACTCTCTGATGAAGGATCCGAGACTCTTATTTATCGTGTCATCCGAGTTCACCATGAGACCCCACCCATGGCAGCTCTTAATCACAATAAATGCGAGGGAAACTTCTTGTGTTACTGGCAGGCGCCATTTTCTTCGGTTTTGGCAGTCCATTAATACACGGGTCACCAAACTGTGGCCCCATGAAGGTTTCTTATCCGAACCTCAGACGTGTTCGAAACATATTATTTAACATTAATAATATATATATATTGATTTTCTACAACTCAAACACCATCTTTCGCGAAAAAGTTTTTTCTACAGAAGTTAGTTATAAATCGTACTCCACTTGGACTTGGACTAAGGATTAACCATTTCAAATTACTAAGTAAAAAAAAAGACTTCGCATAGAACTCAAGCTCAGTATATAGTTTTAAACATTGTCCTGTTAAATACCAACACAATTAATTAAACTTATATTTTGGGCCTCCTGAACTATTCGAAAGATCAGGCCTTCGTGTTAAAAAGTTTGGAGGCCCTTGCACTAATACATACCACCCTCTTTTTTTTGTGGTCTTTTATGATTGTGCTTTTTTGAAAAGGTTGGAGTTTTACAGCGTCGTAAGATTATATATTTGATGTTTTGGTTACTTTTCTTCACGACAGAAGGCGGTTGGGACTCGTTATTTTCGCTTACTTAACACCTGGCTAGTGTAGACCTTCTTCAGGGTGTACCTAAGAGTTGCTAACTAGGTGTTATAGCTTTGCCTTTAACTTTTTTATTTTATTTTTTAATATTTCTTAATGATCTTGAGGTGTTGAGTATTTTTTTTCTCTTTTTAAATTATCTCTTGCTCGACTCGAACCAATCTTCATTTTTACTTGTATTGGCAGATCATGCAGGAGAATATTGTGTACTTTATTTTTTCGCGTGTTTTTTTTAAACAAAGTACGGTTTTTGCATGTTGAATAGTTGTGTGAAACACATGCAAAACAACCTCATATGTTTAATTATTTTTATTTACGTGTAACAAATGTTAAAACTTATTTTAAAAAAGCGTATTTCTGTGCGATATCCATTTTTTTATATAAATTTGTCAAAAAAAAAGTAATTCTAGACCAAGTTTAGTCGTCCACTTAGAAACTCTGAAAACGAAACTTCCAGCTCACGAACCATGAAACCAGGACAAAACGCCAAGTAATAATAAGAAATCGGAAGGTGATTTAATCGGCTATCATGTCTCAATTTCCTATTCGACCCCATTCCCACTGAGTTTCGTGATTTCGCCCACCGTGAAAAAATAAACTTATAATCCTGATCAAAGTTTTATATGGAATGAAGTTAATGATCTTCATCTATCTGTGAGTGTCTGTCTGTCCCTCCGTCGTGATGTATGTATTTCCACCCCTCCATTTATGAATGAAAACGATGATTTGAAGTGATAGAAGATCCATTATATTGTTTCCTACTCGTCTCTGCTCGAACATAAACTGTGTGTCTTCTGTGGTAGTATAGCTTTAATAATAGATGCGATTGTGGGAGTGGGGGGGTTGTCCTGCCAAGCGATTGGTCTATCCCTCTTCATATTTCTTCCTTTTCGAAATTGTGTTCGATCACCCCCACACCAAAACTAAACTCGATTAGATTGTGGAGTGAAATTAATGGCCGGACAAGTCATATATAGGACACTGGGATGGATGAAAATCCCTCTCTTGGAAAGTCCCTCGGGTGGACCATTAATATTGAGAGGGATAGCGATGGACTATCGCTTTTATGTTTCAAGCTGATTGTGAAAGTTATTGGTAACAACAAAAGATTGTCTTTTATTTGAAGTTATTGTAAACTAGCCGATGTTTAAAACTTTCATTTCTTACAAATTGAGATAATGCAATTTCAAAAAAGAAAGAAAGCATCAATAAATAGACACGATTAAGCTAGTGAGAAACAAAAGCAAAGTTAAATATACATATGGCATACATTCCAATAAGATCGGTAAAAAATACCATATAATTAATAAGTAGCTACGTCAACGTGAAGCGCAAATCATTCCAAATTACTAAGTTACACATCTGATGATAATAGCTGGTTATAAGGTCTAAGTGTAGAAATCCTTGGCACATTAATTTTTACCGTTGTAAAACAATGTGTCTGTCTGCCAGCTAAAGAAAAAAAAAAGCTCACGTTTTCTTAGAGAACGCCAATTAGTTCACTACTTAGGTTTCCATAAACAATTCGTTGTCATGCCGTGTCAGAGAACATTTAGAGGCAATCGCTGTAATAATTACACGACGAAGCGAAATCTCAGCGCAAATGACAACCGAGACGTTACACAAAGTCTCCTCCCTAAAAAAGCACCCTATTCTAGTATCTCCGCCAACCGTACATACATCTAACTTGTTGGTAGCAAGCGTCGCTTCCCATTTCGTAATTGGTTAATAGCTGTAATCAATGGATCATGAGTGAAAAGCCTAATGGAAGATCCAGTAGCAGCCATCTTGGAAAAAAATGGCTACCTACGACATCAACGGCGGGGTCCCCTCTAACCCATCAAAAGACCATCAGCATGTCTTTTATTCTATTCTTGTTGTTCTGTATCGCTTCTTGCACAGTAGCCGCCGACTTAAACCGATAATTTGTTCGCTGCTAAATGGCTTTGTTTTTGCCTTGGCTTCTGGCGTCAACTGGAGGATTCTATTATTATTATGCACCTCCTTGTCTTTTCTTAAGTAGCCGAAAGTTTGAACTGTCATTAGGGCTTCAAGATGCGCTTGCCATTTGCATGGGTTTTGGTAACTTTTATATTTTTGTCCTCTTTTGAAATCTGATAGTTTTAAGTTGATTCAAATTATTAAAAAAAAGTTTGATTTAATTTGTATTGAAGTATTCGATATAAATATTGCATATAATATACATAAAACGTTTTGTTGAGAGTTTTGTTGTCGGGCAAACAATTATTTATTTTTAATTTACCTTTATCAGTTATGTAAAATAAATAATTATAATTGACGTTTTGTCCTTGTCCATGCTAGTAATTTTTTAAAGGAAAGTATGTGGAAAAACAACTTACTTAAAAGTTTAATTATCCATAATGATCTAGTACTTAATTCTTTCCTAATAACTCCAAACGACCTTGTCAAAACACGAAAAAGAATTTTATAATCAGCAAGCAATTTACCTAAATCAAACAAATGAATCGTTAGTTATGCAAGAGTTTTGTTGTTTGTTCAAATAAGTCATTATAAAATCAGTTTGTTTTCGCAAATTTCAACAATAATTGCCATGTGTTGATGACCATTGCCAAGAATTCGAGAAATTAATAAGGTAAATTATTTTTCTTTAACCATTGTTCTCTTGCCATCATGAGTTATCTGCTTGATTTACGTATAACTAAACGTCGTAGTAATATCTGTTTACCCACCATTACTGCATCCGCTCATTAAAAGCTCGATTTGGTGGGCAAGAAACCTAATATTGTCACGCTTATGACATCACGCTCTCTTGTTTCTCATTTAAATCAGGTATTTTTCCAGGAAATAGTTTTGTCTTTTCATTACGTTTCTCTACCTTTTGAGTGCAATATTCCGTAATGAAGGAAAAATACAACATTGTCGAAACTTTCTCTTGTGGTTGTACACGAGGAACATAATAAGTACGAAGTTTTATTTTTCGATCACATGTAATTGCAGTTGCGAAACGCTATATCGGCCATTATGCCTCACTTACTTGTTTTTTTACCCAAAATTAACGCCGCAGAATAACAACTTGAATAATAAATGGGAACCCTTATTAAAATCATTAAGTCCCGCCATTCAATATTTCCTTTTTCCGTGAACTGTACTTCTTTAAGTAGAATTGGTCGCATGAATAAGCACGTTATTTAAGTGTGCATTTGTACAAACTTAATGTTCTTTATTTCAGAAGTAATTACATGCGACTGGTCATATGCGTTTTCAGAAGAAACCTTGAAATGAGACTTAACTAGCGTTATTCCCCAGGCTAATTTTCTCTGCTTAATTTTCGAAAAGAAAACTTTTATGAATTGTTACTTTAAATGGAGTGTTGGTGGTGGTCTTCTTGAATAATAATGACTCGTAAATAAATATTTAATTCCAAGATATTATTTATCATTATGTTTTTAAGAATTTGAATGCTACAAATTATTTATGGTTGTACATTCTAAATTTCGAAATGTTAACTATGTATTATTATTTGGTTGGATTATTTAAATGCTAATGTTTGCCATTTTCTATTGTAAATTTTTGGTAATATTTTTTTTAAAACACGCTTACGAATTTAAAGGTACACTCCGCCAAACTGATTTTATTTAATTGGATTTGACAAGTTTCAATAATATACCTGTTATTTCCTACACAGGTATATTATTTTAAATAACGAGTAATATTTATTTAGTTTGCACTTATAATAGAAACATAGGCAGCTAAACTTAATAATTCAAGTCTTAATAATCCACCAGGAAAATTCGCTGATGACGAAGCACCACGAACACGAAAGTTCCAATTAAAAACTACTAAGAACATGGAAGAAGGTTCGAATAGTAACTCTGAAACCCCAAATACAATAACGTTTCCCTTATGCCGAAAACAAATCCCCAATCACTGACACCGCAACTGAAATACTCTATGGCGAGGTTTCGAAAAGGGGCATTTGTGGTATATTACACTTTTAAATATCTGCCTCTTTTCTTGTTAGGTACAGATTTTAAACCCAAGACTGCTCTTGATTACTAATACCGAAAAACCCAATCCTTAAGGGGTTTTTGCGTGGCTAAATGGAATCTTCCAGTGTGTGCTAATGAATAGAACTTTCCTGCTGCTAATGAGCTTGAGGTGGTCCTATTCCATTCTTTTTATATACATGCCCATACCCGGTTATGGGGCTTATTTTTTCCTGAATAACATCCCTCGAAGAAAAATCACTGTGTTATCCTAATGAGGGCACACGAAACGACACTGGGACGTCGACGCGGCGAAAAAATAATGAATGTAGAAATGCGTTTCTTTTCTTTTATCCGGTTTTTTTCTATCCGTTTCCATCCTTTTTATCCAGGTTCTTTCTGTCTATCCGGTGGTGTGGAAGGCATTGTCGATAAAGTAAATATTGAACTGAGCATAAAAATTTGGATTGTGGAATGGATATGCACTGCCATTAGGTTTTGCTAATCTTAGCCTTTTTTCCCTTTCTGGTTTTGGATGATTCTGCATAGTGTAATATGTTTTTAAAATGAATTTGTGTACCATTGTTGATATCGTCGTTAGCTCTCCCATTTGAAAAGTTAATGTGAAAAAATTTATGTTTAATGTAATTAGGCTTTTTCACTTATAAGTTTCAGGTCTAATATTGATAACACACTTGTAATTTGGTTTTAATTAATTTATATAATATTTGGTTTGCAACACATGTCTAACATATTACAACTTTAGGAAATTTTTGTACAGCTTTAAGTCACCTCTCTTTACTAGTTTGATATATGATCACTTAATTTTGTTTTTGAACTGTGACTCTTACTAATCAAACTGACCAACCAATACATATACATTATACGTATTAGGACACCTGATATATGTTTTTTTTTGCTTTGGTTGATAAAACAACGTATCCTTATGTTAGTAAAAAAATACTTATTCCTTTTTTTAATAAATGTAGCATCAAATGAAACTCTTACAACCTCGTTGAATTGAAAATATTATTTTCCTATTGAAAATCTCTTCTTCCTCCAGTTTATCAAAAGAAACATTCCTTTCTTGATCAGCCAAAAAGCAATGGGCGGAACATGGTGGAGTTCCTTTACATGGAGCCTCCATTAGAGTAGGACAATAAAGATATCGCATTTCTGTTTCTGGGAGAGAACAGTTGATATGTACCTTGCAACAGCTGTTCTTATATTAATTGATTTTTTTTATGAACATAGCTTCTGGAAAACAAGGTATAAGAATTAATCCAAGTTTTTAAAAAGAAGACCTAGTAAAATTACATTGAATAACAAAACGATACTTTAATTAAGCTAAAAATTTATATATCAAGGTGGGTTAACATTGAAACACTAAACTCCTTTAGATTTTCAGAAACACGACTGACTGCATGAAGTTTAGTTGTCTGCCAGACACTGTTTAGTCTCATAGGGGGCGCTCGGAGAGATAGTGGGGCAAAATGCTGGTTGCTGTTTTTTTCTTCTTTTTTTTTTTGTTTTAATGAAGCACTTGTACAACAATTAATAGTCTGCATCAAAGCTCGAACTTATAAATGGTGGTACTATTGATATCAATCCTTTTCAGTTTTGACAATCAAAAAGAAAAATTGAGAATTCGTATTTTTCAGAGAAGTAATTAGAGTGATTCTATTGTCAAGATTAAAAATAATCATGAATTTGAAAAATAATGTACTAACCCTTGACCTCAATGCCCATTTCCATAAACGAGTAGGAAAGAACAAAATATTATTCTTATCGCACAATTATCATCTTATAAGGGGGTGGGGGTGCAACCGCATCCATGCAGATTCTTGAAGTGGCGCCACTTCTTGGCTTCGAATCAAATTGGGAATTAAGACAAATCGACGCAACACTTCTCTATGGTAATGTCTCTCCATTTCTCCACATGCTCTCAACATAGGAAGATTCCCCCTGTTTTATAAAGATCTTAATGGTGGAGAGAGTGGGAAAAATCACTTTGGAGGAAGGAGTGATTCAAAGGTTTTGAAATGGAAATGTTATGAAGTTGAAATAAGTAAAGTGTGGATGTTTTTGGACGTTTGGTTGACAAATTCGGTGGAATAGGTTGAATAAAGAATTTGTCTTATAGTTCAAGTATAAGAGTATGTCTTGATAGTTCTCTATTCAAATAAGAGCTGGTATCCTAGAATATATAGATCCTAATAAAATATTTTTTATAATGTATTTAAAAAATTCCATGTTTTAGGAATTTAATTTTAAGGTATAACTTTTCAACATTTAAGTCTTTACTATATTATAACATGATTGAGAAGGAGGTGTTATATGACACACATTTACAGTATCCACTTTTAAAATACGATTTACATTTTTTACGCACACCTTAAAAAGGGTTTTGATGGTCTTTAAAGGTTTAAGTGAAAAAAGTGTTACTTAATAATCTTATCTGGAAATCTTTAGACAGTTACGTCATTTATTGCAACTACTTCTCTTTCACTAAACTCACATGAATCTTTTTTAAAAACCCAATTCTTGTACCGACGAAATAAGATAACGATCTATATACATAACGGTGGATTTAGGTGATAAAATGCGATAGTAAAATTTTCTAAAAGAATTCTCCTCATCTATTACCCACAAACAAAACATCTGATCCAGTTTCAGAGCGAATAAATTGATACAACATCCCCCTTATGTAAAAATTTGCGAATTTCAAGTCCATCCATAAGCGTGGTTAGAGTGCGCGAAAAAGAATGTATTCATCTAGCTCCTCATTCCCTTTCTTATGTATCTCTATCTATAAGACGGCATCATCTGTTTTTATCTTGTTCTTGCGCATTTCCTTATAAAAGAATCCATGAAAGACATCACCTTATTTGTCTTGCGCCAGAAAAAAAAGTTCTACAGAAGATTGGGCGAGACCATTAGCCCTGACATCTTCCCTTCTCTAAAATAAAGTTATGCTCTAAAACTACTTTACTCGAAAAGAGGGGGGCTTGCAGTAAAACAAATCGTGAAGAATCCTTTAGTGCGGTGTTAAGGGTGGTGCATGTGTTTTATAGATTGTATTAGGAGAATGAAGAATACGTGTTTCGAAAACCTAAGTTTGGATGGATTCAAAGTAATGTATTGTTGCTGAAGGGAATGTTATTGACGTCGAAATTTGGAGAACCCACTTCTAGCCCTAGTAAAAAAATGGCTGATTTTCTATTCTATATCATTGGACATTCGTCCTTTTTATATTGAGTTTTTGATATTCTTTGGAACAATTTTTATACATGTGAGTGATAAAGAAGTTGAGAGTATCCAATTTGCATTAGAATGTGTTAGTTATGGTATTTGGATTGAAGTATTTTTTAGATATTTGTTCAAATTTTAAACGTAGATTTCAGACTTTTTACGAATTCTAAAGCCTAGTTTAGAATAAAATTCAGAAGTACTCTTGGATTATTTGGATTTTATATATATTTTTTTGGGGGGGGGGGGATTTCGTGGAAAAATATTGAAAATTGCCAAGTATGGTTGCTATTATTTATTGTTTAATGTCATCTGCCAATTACAATTACTGCCACATCAACTGTTTGAATAATAATATTAAAATTTATATCTGACCTATTTTAAATTATTTTACCATGTTTGTTATCCTGTGTAATTTGGAAGGAAAAATGATTTAGCTTAAAAATAACCCCCCAAAGTAAAAATAGTTTTTAATAAGTCAAAACAATTGAGATGAAAGGCGAATAAACCTTAACCCATTAATTTTATGCATTACTCTACAAATTTTAATACTTGCTTTGATATCCATCTAAACACGTATTAATTATGCAAATTTGATGTTTATAAGTTATCCTGAGGTAATAACCAAAAATATGTTCACCACCCTTTCCCATAGTATAACCGACTCATCTCCCACACTTCTTTCCAATCACGTAGAAGGAAAAAGTCTTCCTCTCAAGTACCCCAATGACAATTACCACCGGTCCCGCTTCCTTTTTTTGCCAGTAAAACCTCTTTTAATACATATCATAATTCCCATAGAGAATTATGAAGTAATCCGTTCGTGATCCTCCAGACAGGAAGGGGGTCGCGTCTGAAGGTCACCGATGTGACTAATTAAAGCTAGATGAGGGACGCTTGGGCAGCTTGGAACAATACCGAACCCGCTGGATCTGTCCAGGGCAGCGTGTAATGAGCGGAAGGCTTTATATCTGTCCATCGCAATTTACTTGACCATAAAAGGTGGGAACTTACCTCCCGCGCCTCGATAACTGGTACGTGAGGATGCTTCCGTCTCGGCCACGCTTTCCTGATTTTGTAATTGTGTGAAGAATTATGCCGCTTGACTCATTTGGGCTATTTATTGATGCTGCTGGTTATTAAGGGCGAGCGGAAAGGGTGTTATGGGAACGTGGACATGTCTTTGACTCCCTGCGACATGGCCAGTGAAGTTCCCTCGTAGTTTATCGTCGCTGGTTAAAATTGAGGTGCTCTTTAAGTATAAATTAGCAAAACCATCTTTAACTTCCTTGAATTTCCGGTCTTCATCAAATATATTTATTCATAATAAATGCATTACCTTATAATAAAATTTAATTAAAAAAACAGTGTTTAGTTTAATCACAATTTAAAATCCTTAATTTACGAAACGTAATTTTTAAAAAGAAAACTATCACCTAATATAATGTAAAACGTTTTAATTTCTTGAGACATCGGCATATTTTCCGAATATAAGGTAAACTTATCAAAAAAAAAAAAAAAACTGTATAAAAGGTACCACCAGCTAAAACGTATCCAATGAAACTGAATAAAAGTATCCCCCTAGCTTCATTCGCTCAATTACATTCCAACTCAAACTCAAACGCACCCATTCATTAAAAAAACGGAGCAGCCTATATAAACAGCTCTAATACTCTCATAAAAAACCGACACAGGTTTCCCAGAAGCCGCCATCTCTTTAGTGTCGCTTCGCTTGGGGACAGTTCTGGACAATCTGAAGGCCAAAGAACCAGCTCCTGATGAATTGAAGCACCGGAAGTGCGTGAGATACACCCACCAGGATGAATATGGACGACACGGAATTATCATTTAATTGTTTCTTGGCGAGTCCCCGCTTTGGTGGATGGCGCTTTTTACCTTGACCACGCTTTGATTTAGTGCTCAAGGGACACTGACAATTACGATTCTCTTGATGTCGTGTGTTGGAGGCGTTTATTTTTTCCCAGAGGGGAAATTGATTAAAAAAAAGCATCGTATATGAATTGCTGTCTATTGTTCTGCTGGATGGTTTGGGAGGTAATTCGGTTTTTCTGATGGGAAGGCCATTTTATGGATTAGTGGCAGGTGGAATCCTGCGCTGAAGATTAATTATTTTAATAATTAGTAATTTAAAATAGTAGTCAGTTGTACATCATGCATTGGGGCTGGGTTCCTTATTCTAGTCTTGTGGAGTAATTATTTTTAAATCCGATTCATTTGATTGTCGGATTATAATTGAATGCAATCAAGGAGTTAAACAACGGTCTTACATTTCTGGGAAAACTTCTCTAAAACCAATTTATTTTTAATAAACAACAATTAAATTTGATTTAAACTAAAATGTCTTACAAGTTACGTCATCATCGAATTTAATGATACATTTTTCACTAAGGAACATTTTAACATCATCCAGATGTTCATAGTCAAGGCATTGCCGTAAGTAATATCCATACAACATATACTAGTAGTTTAGTCTTCCGTAATGTACAGTATCACAATGGGATAACTTTGTATGTCCAATCTTTCACCTCAAAACAATTGGGCTTGGTCACTGACCCCTGACGTCTTATTCAGTGACCTTGCCAAAGGCGGCACTTTCGTTGTGTATGCCACTGTCACATCGCGATATGAAAAGTCTCAACACGCTTACGGAAGCGAACTGTTTACCATGGTATACACATTATGAAAAGGTCCAACCTTAAAGTAATTAATTTGGTAAATACTGTGTGTAATTAAATTTACGTTAACTGGATTTTTTTATTTCATTTTATGTACGACTCTTGCAGTTAGAATGAGTTTTTTTTTAACTTAACGTCATAGATTAAAAAAGTATAAACAAAATAAAGTTTATTTAAAATATGCTCTCTAAGATTCTTATTATCAGTCTTTTATTTACACTTAAAACAAAAGAAAATTCACCCAAAAATAAATAGATGTCATTTCTCCTCTTGCAAATTGAAAATTTTCATGTAAAAAGCCATTACAATTCATCCATTTAAATATACGACGAAGTAAAAACAAGTGATGAGAAAATGTAACAAGAAAAAGTGCGAAAAGAAAAAGTGTTCAGCTACTATGTCACATTGATAGATGGGGGCTTAGCCATCTTTCTCTCCAGATAGTCCATTCGCCGCATGCCTTTTATCCCTATTAGCCGACACAATTAGGATAGGTTATCATGCATGAAATTCAGGGCCTTCTTGTTTCTCATGTCTTTCCGTTATACTCAACAGACGCACCTACATGAAAGGATTTTTGGTAGATATTTGGGGTTTTAGTCTTTAGCAGGCGCACGTTTTTGTGTCATTACTGCTTGTGAGTCCTTTATGTTTTAACAATCTTGTTGGAGGATGTGTTAAAAACTTGATGTATTATCTTTTTCTTGACTGCCATGATAAAGATGTGGCGTTTTTTTTAAAAACATGAATTTCGCTCTAATTATTTTGAACTTTTTCATGTTTTGGACTTAAACTATATTAATCAACAAAATTTTAGTATTTAATATCTAGTTAAAACCTCAGTTGATGTAACTACTCTAGGCAATACAAATTTTAATCATCGAACTTAGTAAAACCGAGATATTTCAAAAGTAAAAATATTAAATTATTTCAGTTTCGATATAAAACGAACTGACATGTTTATTTTACGTAGTAAAAACGCTTTATAATTGTAAATGTAAGAGAATTAATGAAAAAAATCGACCAATTTAACCTCTTTTGGTTTCTGATACAATTACTATTTGTTGAAATAACCCTCCATTTTCTTAGAAAAATAAAGCCATTAAAATACAAATTGTTTACCCAAGTAATGCGTGTAAGGTATAAAACGCCCTAACTAATATTATAAACCTAAAAATGTAGTTCAGGATAAAACAAGGTTATATTTTATGATCAACTTTTAACTACCTGCGCAGATATTAAGTATAAATCGTTGTTTGCACAAAATTCAATTTATTTTAAACCAGGAAATGCTATTATATAAGGCTTTCGACTTTTTTTAATCTACCATTTATGTAAGAAAATATCATTTTCTATTATATTAAAAGCCTTACATTGTAATCTTCTATCTTGTACTTTGAAGGTATGATTATATTTATATTAATTTCAATTACGATCAATAGTCCTTATGAGCAGTGTCCTTAAATACTACATACTTAACTTTTCCGAAAACCATGAATATAAAGTCATATGAAACTTGTTTCTGTGCAGTAATTGGTAACAGCACCAAGTAATTGCCTATTTTCGACATCAATTTCTTAAATGATAAATCATATAAAATTCACTCTCTAAATTGATTCGTATACAACACCCGAGTTGATGAAAAGTAGTATGTAATTAAGTTTGTTGCAGAAATTGGCGATTACCAAAATCGGTGTATGACCATTGTTCTGGTGGAAATTGATCGACACTTAAACTTCAACATCAAATAATTATCCAGTTGAAAAGTTGATAATACGCACCACACAGTATATTTTATCGATAATTGAATGCTTATTTCCTCTTCATCAATTTATCTTTGAATAACCTATTTAGAGCAAAATATCTTATCTGTAGTTTTTAAATCATTTTATTGGTAGTTATCAAAAAACAAATGAAACTGTTTTTAATATTAATTGTATAACACAATCAATACAATTTATTTGGGATTTGCACAATTGGGTTGCTTTATTAAAACAAATTAAGGTTTTTATTTACTAAATTTATGTAACTTTTGAATGAAAATCAGGCTACAAAAAAGAACATTATATATAAAAGTACTCTAATCACTTAAAATTAACACATTTAAGTTATTGAAAGAGTAGGATGTTTCTTAGACTATCACATTGAATTTTATAATTTTATTTAATTATTTTGAACAAATAATAGGCATTTGCACGGAATGTTAGTTCTACTCTCTAAGCACAAATATCCGACTAGACAACGTCAATTTATTTTGTATTAAATATTCCTGAATGACATTCATTAAAATAGTTTAATACGTAATTGCTGGTATCATAAATAATTTATATTCCATAACTACATATTCAGCTGAAAATCTGGTGGATAAATTCATTCACCTGACGAGCAATTTTATAGTTCCGAACTCCCACGCATCACGTATCGAATAAATTGTTTGTCCAAAATTGGTTTCGTGACATCTTCCGACCTCGCATTAAACAGCCGCAAAACCCATAAACTCGTAAATTAACTCTCGGGGAATGGCAACAGGTCGAATACTGAGACCCTGCTTATAGAGCCGGACTGCAAATTTAACGCGAATTGTTTCCGAGGGTTAATTCGAGTGTCATTTTCTGGAATTTCGGCACCGCTAATTCATGCAAATGTCCCCTTTCCACGTCCGGTCTTCGCGGAATCGGAACTCTTGTCGATTCCGAGGCTTTGTTTCTTCCGATTTAATCGCCTTGTTCGAATGGTATATACAGTGGACTAACCCCCTCTCCTGGAAAACAAGAGATTAGAACCGAGGTGGTCGAACTTTTTATTCGAACGCATCGCCTTTTTTTTATTTATTATTTTAACTTTTTTTGTTGCTTCAGGTAAATTATGCTTCCTTTCTGGTTATAAACGCCATATTTGAATCGCATGTATAATGACCACGGGAACGTACAAAGAGACTTTATCCGTGCTTTATGCGTTCGTTTTTCATTGACGGCATTTTATGGCTGTTCAAAAGAGATGATGTGGGGAGGGGGATGTTAAAAGTTAGGCGAGCACGCATCGCTCGTTATGCATGCCAAATTACGACGGCAGAAGTGTTGAAGCCGGCCCGTCTCTTCTACAACTGTCGAACCGGATGGCCGAACATCAGCACCGGTAAACTGGTTTAGCGAGTTAGCCATTAGGGGGTGGATTTGTAACTCCAGTCATTTTGATGCAATTACAACTAACTACGCGCTTACCGCCTTTGTCCACGTATATCGGTGCGCCTCTCTTTTGGAATTATATTTATTTTCGTTTTTCTTTTTAAATCCCAAACTTAGTCTGGTGCTTGTTATTTTGCTCTCTCTATTTAATAGTTCCTTTTATTTTTTCGTTGCGCCGTAAGTGGAAATCTTGGCGGGTGTCTAGGCTTTTTTTATTCCCTTTTACTCTAGACTCCTTTGCAAAGTGTGTATTCTATTGAGTGTAAAAAGCACACTGTAAGTCATAAAAGTGTGTGATTTGAGGTTATTTGTGTGTAATTTGTAGAAAATATTAAGGATCTGCTTTAGAATAATGATTTACTAACACGTGCCCTGTCTGTTATGCCACTCTTGTTTGGGAAAAGCCTTTATGCAGTAATCACAGTTCACTGCTTTAGAAAGTCGTTTCTTTTAATGTTGCGACTTTTAGATTCAGTTTTTGTATTACATAAAATTTTGAATTAAGTACAACAAGGAGGATTTAAGCTATCGAATATTGAATAAATTTTGCTTAATAATAGGCGACTTTGACCTTCTTAGATAAGAATTTATTACTTGAATGAAAAATAAAATCAACAACATAACAAGTTCATTTTTTTTATTCAACTACATAGTGATCTTCAGTCATTTTACTTAAATCTTTTTTTCGTATATTGGTAATCATTGAAGTAATTTATAATTTAACAATTATGTTTAACACAATATTTTATGATTATTTTATTCGTTTCCAAACCGTACTATGTCAATTTCTTAACTTCGAGAATACAACTGTTATAAGGTGTTTGTGGTATTGAAAATTTTATAATATCATTAAATTGCTGAGATAAAAGAACAAAAGTTTATTGTTGGCATGCATTTTTTTTTCCGAAATACTTGGTTTCTTATTCTATGTTCTTCTCTTTGCAGTGGTGGATGGGACTCACGACCATGACATAACAATCGTTGATGAGGCAGCATGGATACAGATGTTCCTACTGTGGACACGGGCCAACAGCAACGCATCAAGCAGGAGTCGATCGACTCGTGTGAGGACCAACTCGTGGTAACGCGCACCATGACGCCGGAGGAAGGTCAAGAGGCGGTCATCATCGCCGACCTCCAGCAGCAGCAAATGAGGGTTCCTGAACGTCCAGCAAGTTCCTCGAGGACTCCGTGCCCGAAGTTCAGCAAGAAATGCGATTCCTGCGGGCGGGAGTTTCACACTACAAACCACTACCTGGAACATGTGTGTGAAGGACCTAATAACAACAATAACAATTCGACCACCACTTCTTCGTCCACGGACGGCGGAAGACCTTGTTCTGTTCCTACCTCGCACTACCCGTCTGCAACGGGGGTCGGGGAAACAACCATGTTGTACAACGAGTTGTCCAACAGCTCTGCGAGCGACGTGGAGAACTTCACCGGCAAGATCGTCTACAACCGGGATGGGTCGGCCTTCATCCTAGAAGACGACTCAGAGCTGAGCGACGATGAGGGCCGGGACGAGTTGCTCTCCCGAGCGACTGGTGTGCCGACCTCGTCTCAGCTCACGCCTCACATGGTGAGCGCTCTCCACATCGCTAGAAACCCCGCGTTGTACAACGCGCTCTATGGACAGGCCTACAGTTTCCTGCAAGAGAAAAACAAAGTTCCTGATGTCCCTGTTATGCACAGTTTTAGAGTTTTCACGGTGCGTGATGTAGCCAGTGAGACTACTACAGTTACTACTTCTGCTTCGACGGACAATGACGGCTCTCCTCTGGCTAAGAGGCCGTCCAGTGTAAACAAAGTTAACTTTCCTATGGTAGACTATTCTTCTGTGCCGATAAAACCTATATTGATGTGTTTTCTGTGCAAACTTTCTTTTGGTTATTCAAAGTCTTTCGTTGCCCATGCTATGGGAGAGCATAATATTAATTTAAATGAGGAGGAGAAAAGTATTATGTCTCAAAAAAATACTTCGGCAATCATACAGGGTGTCGGGAAGGACAAAGAACCACTCTTATCATTCCTAGAACCGATTCCTAGTTCCTCGGCTCAGAACAGTGCGGGAAGTCAGAGTGGTAGTGCATACGCCCAGTCATTGCAGAGCTCATGTACCAGTTCCTTCGGGTCTTCGGATCCTATGACTAATCTGCTGAATGCCGTGTCCAGTGCAGTGGCTGGGGGGTACGGTTCCTCAGCGATCACAACCTTGGTCTCGGCCGTCTCGAGTCCCGTGGCAGCCCTCTCCGAGATCAGCCCCAGCATGTCAAACAGCAGAGCCTCTGAGATGAGAATGACTCCCTCTCTCACTAGTTCCTTACTCTCTGCCGATAACGACGAGGCGCCAGAACTACAAGACCTGATGGCGATAGAGAAGCTCGCCAAGGCGGCCGCGGCAGCAGCCGAGGCAGAGCACGCGGCTTCTTTGTCACCAAGAGAACGAAAGTCAGCCTACTACAACGGCCAGAGTGATATGCCGCAAGAGGATCAAGACCTTAGACTGAACCCATTTGACTACAGCCCCCATCCTAATTTATCATCGGCTGTGTCTGTGGGTTCTCTGGACAGGCCAACCAGTGCGGGAAGCCACGAAAGTATGTCCCCGGGCATGTCCAGAGTGTCACCCAAGAACAATCCTATTCCGAGTCCACTACTATCAACAGTTCCTTCACCATCGCCAACGACGAGCAGTCCGGTCTGTATCTGTCCTCAACATCCAGACGGAAGGACAAACGGCGTAGAATGCCCAAAATGCGATTTAATCTTGGGTTCATCACGATCGCTGGGGGGTCACATGACCATGATGCACTCTAGGAATTCTTGCAAGACGCTCAAATGTCCCAAATGCAATTGGCACTACAAATACCAAGAGACTTTGGAGATTCATATGAAAGAGAAACATCCTGAGAACGACATGAGCTGCATGTACTGTCTCACCAATCAGTCCCACCCTAGGTTGGCTCGTGGGGAAACGTATACATGCGGTTACAAACCTTATCGTTGCGAGGTTTGCAACTACTCTACTACAACTAAGGGCAACCTCAGCATTCACATGCAGTCTGACAAGCACATCAACAACGTGCAAGAGTTGCAGAACGGCAACATTCAGACTGAGCATGCCATGCCTCCTCAAAACCTCCAAGCTCCCCCGCCTCTGCCCACTCCACCTGCTGTCGAGGCGGCAGCCAAGAAGCCCATCACTACCAGTAAACCAAAGGCCACATGGAGATGCGACGTATGTAATTACGAGACAAATGTGGCCCGGAACCTGCGTATTCATATGACGAGCGAAAAGCACAATCACAACATGATGGTTCTTCAGCAGAATGTGAAACATATGCAACAAATATCAGCTTTCCAGCAAGCTCAGGCGCAGGCTCAAGCCCAAGCTCAAGCTATGGATCCTATGTTTCAGTTCCATCCGGGATTATTACTGCCTTGCGATTCCCAGTTGCAGCCAGAAGCAGCTTTGGCAGATATGGCGTACAACCACGCTTTACTCATGATGGCCACCCAGCAACAACAGCAGAGGGCGATGGCGGCAGCTGCAGCAGCGGCCGCTGCCGCGAGCGGAAAGAGTCCGATGGGAGGAGCGCCCCTCAACCTCAGCGTTCCCCCGACACTGGACATCGACCACCCTGACCCGTCGCTGAGACCCGATGTCCCTTACGACGAGAACGGGAAGTTGTTCCAGTGTTGCGTCTGCCACGTGTACTCTGCCGAATCCATCGACGCCCTCAACCAGCACGCTCAGCTCGACCGGACTCGCCAGCGCGAGGAGGAAGTCCTGATGGTGGTGGCTGGAACCTACATCTGTAAACTGTGTACGTACAAAACAAATCTGAAGGCTAACTTCCAGTTGCATTGCAAGACAGACAAACATCTCCAGCGATTACAGCACGTGAATCATGTGAAGGAGGGCGGCGCGAGCACCGAGTGGAAACTCAAGTACGCCAACGTCAGCAACCCAGTCCAGGTGCGCTGCAATGCTTGTGACTACTACACCAACAGCATCCACAAGCTGCAGTTGCATAATGCTAATCCTCGACACGAAGCCAATGCTAGGATATTTGCACATCTACAAATGAGTGTGAATTCTTTAAAAGCTGAAGCTCATTATTTCTACTGCAGATTGTGCAACTTTTCAACTAAAGCCAAGTTTAACTTAATTCAACACATTCACTCTATTCGGCATTTAAGGCACGAGAACATACGCCAAATGCAGATAAGAACTGAAGGAAGAGACGTTGATGAAGATGTTCGTGATTATGTACTTGTGAAAGAGCTGAAAGGAAACGAAAAAATCATCTTTGATGCTGATGTTGGTATGTAATATTTTTTCACTAATAACCAAATATTGTTTTCGTTCATATTAAACTCGAAATAGTTTATTACAATGTTAATATATTAAAAGAGTTCTTAATATTTTTAGAAAATTCAAATGATTTTTAATTAATGGAATGAGTTGTTTATGGGCAGTTCTACCATAATTTTTAATTTCAGGTATTAAAAACTTGTAAAATTTATTTTTTCAAAATCACTTTAAATGTTTATCAAAAGGTTTATAAGGGTTCTAGAATTATGAAAAAAAGTTCAGCAAAGCTCATTTGTAAAAAAACAAAAAATTATTATAAGGGACGGCAGTTTTTTAAAAACACCGATTCTAAAGAAACCGGTCTAAACCGGCCTTACGAAACTAACTGTTCTTCAATGAAACCGAAATCGCAAAAAACCGGTTAGTCTAGAAACTGGTTCCGGTTTTCCATCCCTAGCTCATTACGACGGTAAGGATCGGAAGGTCAGGAACGGATGGAAATGACATTCACGCTGTTTTCCGGTCTTTCTTGTGTTTAAACTAACTCCAGTTTAATAAAAATGGATTTTTTTACTTCTTGTACTCCACTTAAACATATTTATAGAAAAAAAATTTCAATTATCAAGCAAAAATTAACCTTAAACCTGGGAGACTGTAAGGAAAGCAATAAAGCCTCTCAGCCAATTTCAGTGAGTTTTTTAAAATTTTGGGCTTATTGGTGAATTTTAGCAAAAATATGTGGCTACTAACTGAAATGTCAGTTTTCTGCAATACAGTTTGCATGTTTGAAGAATCACTGTAGCTCAATCCAGTGCCTCTCTTCACCACTTTAGGAATGAGGTCACTGAATGTACCAAAACCCAGGGACAAAGTTAGGAGACCAGAAAAACGCATTATAAATGTTAAAAGCCGAAATTCAATGGAAGGAAATCGTTAAGCTGCAGTATTAGTTCAATTTTAAATCCAAATGAATGTAATTTTTAGCTAAAAAAAGTATTAGATTGAGCCCTAAACTTAAAATTTGACATTCGGGACACACGATGGTAAGGACTTTTCTGCATTGTTTTGTGTTCTAAAATTTTTTTGGAGTTTCTTTGCTTTAAAATTTCGTTTTGCAATTATAAAAGGACCAGTCTTTTAGTATAATAAGGAAAAATGGTAAAGAAATATTAATTTTTAAAAAAGTTATGCCCAAGGGACATAAAATTAAAAATTATGGTAGAATTGCCCTTATACAGTACTTTCATTAAATACTCAATAATAGATAATAATTAATGACAAAAGAAGCTTTCTTAATGCTTTGGCTATATTAATTTTTGAGATTCCTATAGTAATTTTGTGTCAAGTACAATTTAAAACATTGTATTTGTTAAAACCTTGTTTTAAGACTATATTTGAATTAAATTTCCGACTCCATACATTATTTTTAAATTTCAGATACACCTATGATAGAATTCAACGAAGAAGGTCTAAAAGCAGATGGAAAAGTGACCCCACCAAAATCAGAAGATAAGCCTTCATCGGACTCTAGGCTGAAGAAAGCTCTTATGGAACAAGCAAAAGCGAATGCACCTAGTGAAACAGCCCAAAATTCAGAGCAAACACATCGATGTCCTTGCTGCGACTTTACTAGCAATAGTGAAGTACGCATACAGATGCATGTAGTATCACAACACATGCCACAAACCAACTCAATTCCTTGCCCACTTTGCCAAGAAGGTTGCAAAGATATTTCTGCACTTGAAAATCATCTGATTGACATCCATAATGTAATTAAAGAAGGTGTCCAGCGTCTTTTACTGATGGTAGACATGTCAACAATCGAATCAAAATCGGACAGTCAAGAAACGAAGACAAAATCCGAAGATCCATCAACTCCTAAGCAAGGAACTCCCGATTCAGATGGTAAAATCTCTCCAGAAAACAAAGAGCGCTCTAACGAAGACCTAGGCGATGATTTGCTTTGCTCTTTCTGTAACAAAAATTTCTTCAATGTAGAAGATTTGTTTTCTCATCAGAGTGAGTTGGGACACATGGAATTGAAACCGACACCATCAGGGTTAGAATACCAGTGCTGGAAAAAGGGTTGCGTGCAGTCCTTTAAAACATCGGCGGCTGTACAACTGCACTTCAAAGAAACTCATTCTAAAAAGCCATTGCTGTCAGTATCAGATCGTCATGTATACAAGTACCGTTGTAACCAGTGCAGTCTGGCGTTCAAGACTCTTGAGAAGCTGCAGCTGCATTCGCAGTATCACATGATTCGAGCAGCTACAAAATGTGTTCTCTGTGGGCGCAGTTTTAGATCAGTCATTGCCCTTCAGAAGCACGTTGACAGTACTCACACTGACATGACCAAAGAGCAGCTAGACCAGTACAAAGCTAGTTTGGCGAACAACCCTCTCCTGTCGTCGGGAGGTGGAGGTGTCTTAGACCCACAAACAACAGAATTGCTGAAGAAAGAAAGCATCCGTGAGAGTATGGAAATGGCTGATGAAGTTATGGATTTGGGGGCTGAAAAAGAACGTTCACCTTCACGTGATAGCGACTGTGACAATATGGAATTGGGAGAGGCATCAATGGAGAGTTCAGGCAACAATCAAGATGTTCTTGAAGATTACATCAATAGTCAGAGTATGGCAGAGGATAGTTACAATGACCCAAACAGAAAGTATAAATGTCATCGATGCAAAGTGGCCTTTACAAGGCAGAGTTACTTAACGAGTCACAATAAAACACTGTTACATAGAAAAGGTGAAAAGATGAGTTATCCAATGGAAAAATATCTGGATCCAAATAGACCCTTTAAATGCGACATTTGCATGGAGTCTTTTACTCAAAAAAATATACTTTTAGTTCATTACAATTCTGTTTCACATTTACATAAAGTTAAGCTTAGTATGAAGGAAAGTAACAGTACATCAAGCTCGGCATCCAGCACCGTAACAAGTAATACATTGGTTGCCGGAACATCAGTTTTCACAGCACCCATTAGTAGTCCTAGTACAGTTACCCAATCTAGTGCTACTTCTGCCTTAGATTCTGAAAAGAAACCATTTAAATGTAATATCTGCAAAGTAGCTTACAGTCAAGGATCAACTCTTGATATTCATGTCAGATCCGTTCTTCACCAAACTAGAGCATCAAAGCTTCATGAGTTAGCTATTACTGGCCAAATTGACTTGAATGTTCCTTTAATTGAGCGATCAGAACAATCAGCAACCGAACAACATTCTCATTTATCAAATCAATCACCTACTGTGACTAATGAAAGTTCCTCCTTACTACTGCCTCAAACCTCGCAGGTATCGAGCCAGGCCACAAGTGTTCCTTCTTCTGTCCAAGCTCCAAAGATCCATGATCTGACTCAAGTTCCTTCAAGTACCACAGCTTCGTCTGCGGCTGCTACTATCACCAGTGCCTCTCCTCAGCTCCACTTATCAACTGATGTGGCAACATCGATGGCGCAAGCCCTTGGCTTTTCGTCCTCAGTTCCTCAGCCCCCCGTCCTTATGTCATCTCAATCGTCATCACAAGCTCTGATCAACTGCTCCAGGTGCAATGCTATGTTCATGTCTCACGACTCTCTGATTCAACATCAACAGATCTGTTGTTTTTTCAACCCTCATCCATCTGGGCTAGGAAAAAATACACCAGTATCATCTGCGTCACAATCTTTCCAAGCCCCTTTACTAACCAATCGCTTGGAAAAAGACGACCAACTGAAAACGTCGAGTCTGTTTCCACCGCTTGCAGATGCAACCAATATTACACCACCTCAATTAAGTCCTCAAATCAATCAGCTTACCAATCAACTGCCAGTAAGACCAAGATGTCCATTTCCTCGACCGAGGCCATTGGTATACAAGCATTTAATTGAAAGTTTTGGTTTTGATGTCGTAATGCATTTCAATGAAAACAATCAGAGACGTAGAAAAATCGAGAAAAAAGAAACAGATGAAAATCAAAATAAAGAAAACAAAACCAATGATGCAAGCAAAGAAGATGAGAAGAAGGAAAACAACAAAGATTCTGTAGAAAATCCAGAAATAAAAATTGAAGATGAAACTAAAAAAGAAGTCGCAGACTTACCTGAAATCAACAAATCAGTTTGCGACATCTGTTCCAAAGAATTTTCTTGCATTTGGGTTCTAAAAACCCACAGAGAAGAAATTCACAAAGAAGTGGTACCCTTTGAATTTCTTTCGAAATTTGCAGAAAGCTACCGAGTATACTACGAGAAGCAAACTACTGAACAGATTTTGCTACCAGCTGTTGCTGAGGACAACTTATCAGAAATGAACCCACCAACCCCAAGTGTTAGCTCCGAAGCCCCAATGTGCCCTACCCCTTCATCTGTAACATCTTCTACCCATCAGCCATCCGTAACCCCACCAGCTACAAGTATGTCTTCACAAATGTCTGATGCTGCCAATTCAGTTACTGCTAATCAAATGGCCGCTCAGTTGCAGTTTAATCAGCTTCTGATGAGCATGGGTCTGGGAATGGGCCTGCCCATGGGCATGAACTTGAACAGCATGAATATGAATATGAACTTTGCAGCTGCTGCAGCTATGAACATGCATCCACCATTAATACCAGTTCTTCTTCCACCTCCCATGGACCCACTAATGGCGTCTGCATTTAATCACCCTATGATGTCTGGGGGCGTGGACTCCAACTATTTTGCTGCTCAGCAAAAAATGATGCATCACCAACAACAGCAGCAATCTGCAGCTGTAGCTGCTGCACAAGCCCAACAACAGAAAAGAGCTAGAACCAGAATTAATGACGAACAGTTGAAAATATTAAGAACTTACTTTGACATCAACAATTCTCCAACAGAAGAGCAATTGATAGAAATGTCTGATAAATCAGGTCTACCACTCAAGGTAATCAAGCATTGGTTCCGTAATACTTTATTCAAAGAACGGCAACGTAATAAAGATTCACCATATAATTTTAACAATCCACCATCAACGTTCATAAATTTGGAAGAATATGAAAAAACAGGAGAAGCAAAAGTGTTACCCCTTAACCGCAATGACTATCTCTCAAAAATAGATGCTGATTCCACTAACCAAAGTGAAGATGGACAAAGTATAGCAGATGATACGGATTCATCCCATGAAGACAAAGACAAGATCGATAATGACTATGCAACTCACATTCAAGAGGATAAGCATACAATCGCAAAAATCGAGATGCCATCAACATCAGCAGTCGTTTCAACACCCATGTCTATGTCCCATCCTTCATTGGCGTCATTGGATCTTAAGATTTCTACACCAAAAGACGATTGTAACGACATTTATGCTTTGCCTTCCGAATCATCCTCACCTTCACCTCAACCGTCCATCAACTATAACTCTATCTCTTCGATCACTGGCCAAATGATGCCCAGTGCATCGACTTCCCCTCCAACATCTGATTCACCAAGGGGATTCAACAGCCCGTCGTATTGTGGTTCTGGTTCTGCCGGTGGTACAGGAAGTGGGAAACGAGCTAACCGAACACGTTTCACCGACTATCAAATTAAAGTCCTCCAGGAGTTTTTCGAAACCAACGCCTATCCAAAAGATGACGACCTGGAGTATCTGTCGAAGTTGCTGAGCCTCAGTCCTAGAGTGATTGTGGTGTGGTTCCAGAACGCTAGACAGAAAGCTCGTAAAGTGTACGAGAACCAACCACCTGTGAATGTGGAAGACGATAGTGCTGGAAAATTTCAGAGAACTCCGGGTCTCAACTATCAGTGCAAAAAATGCTTGCAAGTTTTCCAGCGGTACTACGAGCTTATTAAACATCAGAAAAGTTCTTGTTTCAAAGACGAGAATCCTCTAGCCTTGCAAATGAAATCTGCTACTGCTACAATGGATGAAAAATCTCAAGGTAGTAGCGTTTCTGATACATCTTCAATCACAAATAGGACACAAGAAAAATTTCCTCAAAACGGCACTTATCGTTGTGACAAATGTAGTCTTTCATTTTCCCGTTTCGACCATTGGAGGGAACATCAAATTGTGCATATCATGAATCCAAATCTATTTCCCAATTTTTCCCCAAACTCATCGTTTGGAATTCTTCAATATGAGGCTCAGCAACCGCCTACTCCACCACTTAAACGAAAACTATCAGAAGAAGAGGAATTGAAAGATTGTGGCGACCAACCAAAAGACAAACGTCTAAGAACAACAATTCTCCCTGAACAGTTGGATTATCTCTACCAAAAATATCAAATTGAAAGCAATCCTAGTAGAAAAATGCTTGAAAACATCGCTAGAGAAGTGGGATTGAAGAAAAGGGTAGTACAAGTATGGTTTCAAAATACTCGTGCTAGAGAACGTAAAGGTCAGTTTCGAGCGCATCAACAAGTAATACACAAGCGTTGTCCATTTTGTAGAGCGTTGTTTAAAGCTAGGTCTGCATTAGAATCACATTTGGCCACACGTCATGCCGATCAGTATACCAGGGGAGACATTAACATCGACTCACTACCAGACGGCGAAATGGATTCTAATCCTGAAACCCCTTCTACATCAAATGCTTCAGAAGATATCAAGAATAGCGTATACCCTGGCCTGAATTCATCTGCAGCAACATCCTCTGCACCTAGCTTTACCACACAAAATCTGGAATCCATGCAAAGCTCTATGAAAAAGTATTACGAAGATTCTTTGAAAAAATACTTGGATGATCTTGCTTATCCCACCAGCAGTTCAAAAGAAGTTTTAGCTCTTCCTGCTCCAGAAGTTACAAACAAACAACCTACAAAAGTGACTGGAGAGAAGCCACCAGGTCAAGTGGGCGATTCTCCTTTGGATCTCAGCAAGCCAGTAAACTTATGTAAAGCGAGTATTGATGGTGAGAAAAGTAGTGATGGTGTACCTACTAACTTAAGCGACAAAAGCTCTGAAGAAGCAATGAGCAAAAGCTATATGAGTTGTGACGACGCTAGATCTGAAACCTATTCTGAATCAACTGAAAATATGGATTTCGATGATCATATGGATATGTCTCATGAGAGTAACCCTACATCGCCATCTAACGCAGGACATCAAGGCGGTGGAAAAAGGTTTCGAACCCAAATGTCAACTATTCAGTTGAAAGTCATGAAGTCCATATTTGCAGACTATAAGACACCATCAATGGCAGAATGCGAAACTATGGGCCGTGATATCGGATTGCCAAAGAGAGTCGTTCAAGTGTGGTTTCAGAATGCGAGAGCTAAAGAGAAAAAAGCGAAATTAGCTTTCCTGAAGGCTTTTGGTCATGAAATGGACATGCCCAAATTGCCCGAAGAATGCACAATTTGTAAAGTAAAGTACAACGTCAAGTTCTCCAACACCAGTATGCAGGATCACCTCTTTTCTCGGCGTCATCTTGAGAATTTGAAGGCTCACATCACCAAAATGAAGAAACTTACTGAAGGTCAGGATAATATAGACAGGTTTGACCACTCTCCACCCACACCGGGCAGCATGATCAACCAACTCGTCCAGTCCCATCAAAACCTCCAGCAAGAAGACAACGACATGCTAGGGTCTTCCGCTTCATCCTCTGGAGCCAATCCACCTAGTCTAATGCAGCAGTTGCACATGATGGGCCTCCAGCAGATGCCCGGCATGCCCATGGGGCTACCACCGAACTTTCCCAACACGAGCAACGGTCCGACCACGACACCGTCAAACCGCTTGAGCAGCTCCCCTCCGACACCCAACACCACGCAGGCGTCCAAAGTGAAGGAAGCCAAAGAACTAGCTGCCTCGAGCAAGTCCAACAACGCTGGCGTTGGAGACAACAGCAGGGCCGATGCCACTAAAACTCCGGAGCACCAGCCATCCACCCCCAACAACCAACTGGTGCCGGTGCGCAAGGAGGATAAAGACAATGTCGACGTACTCAATGGCGGTGCCAGCAGTGCCCAGCAGCGACCAGGCAACATGGCAGACTTTCCCATGCCCACCACAGAGGCCGGTGGCTTGTTCCCCTACATGTATGCCGGATTCCCAGGCTACTATGCCGGACTTTCGGGTGCTTTCTTCCACCCCGGCATGTATCCAGGTAGGAATAAACTATGACAAGACTCCCCTTAAAAACTCCTCCCTCTTTAAACTGTGATGCTGTGTAGATAGTAGTGCAAAGTGGACTCATGTTTTGCCTTTTTTTTATTATTATTTAAGGGAAAAAAACGAACTTTTGTCATATTTCATTTTTCCTCGAGTTAAAGTAACTCATCCTTTGCATATACATTTTTTTGTCTAGCTTGTACGATGCAATTCCATACCATGTACATGTAATTTATCATTGTGTTAGTAATTTATTAGCTATTTTTTCGTGCAGGGTTGAATATAAGCAACAATTCATGTGCTTTTTCACAGCATTTTTTCTCCTTTTCTTATTTGAGATAAGAAATAACGTGATAGTGCTGAGGCAGATTTATTTATCGCTTTTTCTAAAATTTCGCAACATGTCTCTTGCACCGCTGAATTCGTCATCTTAATTATACGCCTAAAGTCCTCTTTTTGCATTTTTTGGCAATCCTAACTGTTCTTTCTTTATCTTTTAAAAAAGCCCCATGCACACGAATCTTCTCAAATTCCTATAAAATGCACAGCAGACTCATACATATTCGCACTTCAGTATTCTAAATTGGTCCATTGCTTTTTCTAAGTGTTCATTTATTGTTTATATTATATAGAACTAATTGATTAATAATTTGAAATAATATCATATCGTTTAACACATTATACCAGTTATAATAAAATGCATTAAACAATGTTAAAAGTGATGTTCAAAAAAATCAAACTTGCAATGTTATTGACCATTGTTAAATTCGGGGCCCTATTCCGAAAAGAATGTTCTTAATTCCACTGAATTTATTGCTACACTTCCTGATAGGACTACTGAACTGGTTAAAAATTTTATACATTAGTTAATAGTATTTACATTCTATTTGCTAAATTTTCCCGGTATAAAGAAACAAAAAAATAAGTGTTCATTATACATTATACATTTGTTAAAAATTAGTTATTTCATTTAGAATATTTGTTAATTTTTCTTATGTTTGACTTGAATTTTGAAATCAAAATATTTTATATCAAAATAGTATATAAATAACGGTTTTTAATTTAATCAAAAAATCTAAATCAAAAACCAAAAAGTTATTTTCATATTTGTACATATGAAAAATTAGTACTGTATTTAATGCTATTGCATTTGAAATTTATACAGAATTTTGCAGAAGAAAACCGTTATTTTTATATATTTGTGCCCTTGATGAAAACTATTTCTATACAGCATGATACAATTTTAATTGCATGAAAATTTATACGCATGTTCATCTTTTAAATTAGCAGCATGGTTGTTTTTTAGTCTTTATTTTCTATTTATTTATCATACCAAATCTATCAAAAAATTTGTAAATTATCTTAAAAAGTTAGGAGAAAATTATATGAAAGTTATATGAGTTGTTTTGTGTATCTCCTTAGCGCTGTTATTGTATGGAAAATGTCTTTATTGTTTTGTTTGTACATACAACGGAATTGATGCAGTTGCATTTTTTATGTTTTGCACCGAATTCTGTGTCTATAGTTCAAAAGAACTGTGTAAAATAAAATTTGCCATCGTAAAAATAGTTGTTTTTAGTTTCTTTTCTTTCTTTTGTTGTTACAGTAGTTTGCATGTCATTGTGAAACTATGTTCTATATTAGAATGTGTGTAGAGTATTATTTTATTAATTATTTTATCGTAGAAGTTTTATTTTAAAATTACAAAACATTTAAACACGAAACATAAAATAATCTGAATACAGGAATACATATCAGTTCGTCCCTCTCTATACCAAATTAAAATATAAATATAAATTCAAAAAAGGAAAAAGTAATTCTACATTGCATTTCCTAGTAAGCTTTAATAAATCTTTTTATTTTGATTGGAAATTAAATCTGAAAATGGTTATGTAAACACATATAAAAAAAAGATTGACTAATTCACAAATAGTAAAACCATTTGAAATTTCTCATTTCTTTATGAACATCCAAATACTATGGGATAATTAGTAATTTATGATTTTTAAATCAATAAAATTACATTTGATTTCTGCAACCCGCGGCGTTAAAAGCAATCTCAGAAATTGGACAGATAATGAATTTGTTTGATTAAGATTGATAACCATAATACAAATCAACAAAGCAATTAATCGTAAATGACATTGAGAAATGACCATGATTTATATAGGAATCTAAAGGATTACAATTGGACCCACAAGGTAAGTGAGTTTTTATTTGCCGAGTATTGTTCAACTTATTTTTACTTCATTTATTTCTAATTAATTAGTGTTTACAGGAAATCAGAAATGTTTTGTTTTTTTAATTTGCGCTTACAGTTATCAGGTTAAGGAATTATACTTATAATACTGTAATACTTCAAGGAATTTTGATATTTTATTATATTATAACTTGATAAGGGAAATGATAATATGAATCTTCTGAAATTTAGCAATTGGGAATTAGTTAAGCCCCTCTTCAGCAGTTGCAAATTAACCAATTCAAATTTCGTCAGCAAGTCGAAATTACACAGATTTCATAAGCTTTTCAACTCTATCCGAAAACTCAATACTAGTTTAAGCAACTCAACTATTTCGGAACCATTGTTTTCCGCTACCTGTCATTTTCTCTTGCATTGCTAATTAAAAGTGTCTCATTTACTCAGCTGTATTTCATGAGACACAGTCAACTACAAGGTTATTGTCTGGTATATTTTGGAAATTTTCGGAATTGCTGTATAGTATGTGCACAGTTGTTTTCATATAAAAGTATGGCTGCCATTGTTCGAATCGGATTGTTTTAAAACTTATCAAATCTAAAAGCATTTAAATATAAGGGTTAGTCAGAGGGGGGTATAAGAGTTTCAGATTTATAACTACTGACTTTGAAGAATTACACATTGAGACAAATTTACTTGCTTAAATCTCTGTGAGGTTAATGGGTTTTCCTTTTTTTTTTGTTTGAAGAAAATTAATGTACTTGCCTTACTGTTTAAGGTATAAAAAAACACAATATAAATGACTTAATGTTAATATGAAAATCAAATAACTGAGCTTTTTACAAAAGTAAATTCGTTTGAAAATAAAACCCAACAATAATAAAGCAAATCAGTAATTATTTCTACTCTTATAGAACTTGTCACTACAGAACTCTTTTATTGAGACGTTCCTCCCTTTACCGACGCCCACAATAAAAGAAAACCCTGCCAAACTGCCCCTAAAAGCAACCTATGCAATTAAAACCGCCTAACTAAAACCCCGATGTCTACAGAATACTAATGCCCTGCCCTGCGCATGCAAACGGGCCCAAATGTCCGATTTAGCTGCTGTAATGATTTTATTCCTCCGTTTAATTTATGCTCTTTGACATGCGAGGTCGTTTCTTGTACGCCCACCGCTGCTAACTCTTTTGTCATTGCTGTGCATCGCAAGCAGGAGATGAGACAGTCGGCTGGATTGTTTGATAGAGATGGAAATAACACGGAAGCTTTTTGTTGCCGCGTAGCGCGTCATAAAAGTAGCATTATCTCATTCTTAACTATTGATGCAGCATCCGCAACAAAAAAGTTCTCCCTCGATTTAAAAAAAAAATTTGTTAAATAAAAATGTAAATCTATAGTTAGTCAGTAATGCTATTTCATGTTTCTTCTCTTGCAATAATGCTATATTTCATGTTTTTGACTAGTTTTTTTTTTTAACAAATTCAACTAGTAATTCATAATTTTTTATTGCATCCGTCCTATACCATTCTCAACAAAAATTATTTTCGAAAAAAAAATATAAAATACAATTCTACCAAACCAATATAATAAGCTATCTTCCAACTGTTAAGTTGGTGTCGTCGGCGACAGTCAAATTAGGTTCCCTTTGTTTCGTTATTTTTATTTAAAATTACGTTTTTAATTTTTTTTACGTACCTTTTTTTAAAGAAGTATCGTATGTCCAGATTAAGTTAGGCTCCTCAAGAGTATAAGTTTTATTTTTAAAAAGAAAAATAATAGTTTAAATAGTGAAAACAAACATACGTAGTTTTTCTATCACTATCATTCGATTATTTCTAAAATTTTAAGGATTTTTTTATAAAAAAAATTCTAAACATTAAAACTTAATTTTCTGGAAATGTGAAATACACAATTATATTAACTTTGGAAATGACTTCTTTTCGATTTTTTTCGTCCACAAAATAACTAAATTCTTTCAAAACAAACCATATTCGATATCTAAGTTGATATGTCAGGTATGTAAAGTTTCAAAAGAACCCGCTTATACTCTCAATGCATTTTTAATATGATTTCCAACCATTCGTTTCGCAATCCAATCACTTTCTTAATTAACTACAACCTTGGATGCGTAGCCTCATCCCAACTCTCAACCACATTAATGCCATACCAACAACACGAGTCAATATTCCCCGGCATAAAAGCACCTTCTTAGCTGGAGCAGGAAAACCACTTTCCCGGAAATCCCAGTATTGACAACCTTATTAAATATTGAGGCTCTCCCGGCCACCGTATCGCAAAATTAACCTTTAATACCTGAGCTCCCGCAAATGGGTCTGCTCCAGGTAATTCAAGACCTTCTTAGATACCCAGAGGATGGATTGTCTTGCGATTAAAATTCATCCTTCGATCAGAGGGAAAAAACTTCGCCACTTTCCACTGCTCCAGATTAAGTTTCGGATTTCGACTATGGTAACTTTTTTTTTCTTCCCGCCATGCTTTAAAGTGCCTTTTAAGTTTGGAAACGCATAATGTAGGTGGTTTTTAGTTGTTGGGGATTTTATGCCAAAATTTCGATTCGGCGCCAACACATTCCAGTAATGTTTTCAAATGGCAAACTTTTAGTACTGTAAATTTTATAAACTCTAGTATATTTAATTACAATTTGTATCATAGAAGTTAAGTTGTTTACACTAAAATCTTAGATTACCCAGAACTAAAATGTATATGCTTTTGGCGACAAAAAGGAAAGCTTTGGCGAAAATATGCCCAATAACTAAGAATAGGAGGCTCTACATTTTACACCCCCTCCTTCCTTGTAAAAATGTTCATGGATGAAAAGAGTGTAGGTGCTTTTAGATGAAGTTTATTAGATAAAAAATTCTTTTGAGATCACTCATTAAATTTTTCTTGAGGATAATCTTGTTTCCCAAGCGTTAAGTGCATCAATCGGGTACTTGTAAAGATATTTGGAAATTGTAACTTTGTAGTAGGACTCCTTTTAACTTTGTTCAGAGGCCAGATTTTTTTTTTCATGAAATTTCTATCCTCCTATAAAACGATCTTGGGTAGTTTTAAAAAAGTATTACAGCTTAACTACTTTTATTACTGCAATTAGAAAAAAACTTTGAACTCTATTGATCGTTTACTGATAAAGTTGTATTCCATTTTATTGTTTATTTGAAGCCCAGAACAAGAACGTTCTTCTGTGTTGTAGGGTAGGGTAGGGTATTTTACATATATATTCCGACTTGTGTGCTTGCTCAGTGAGCCGCTTATAAGTCTTCGTCAAGTAAGACAGACACAGAAAGAGTTTTAACTGTCACAAAGAGAGGAAATACACCCAGGGCGAAGGCGGGAATCGAACCCGCGCCCGTTACAGCACGCAGACTGCTGGCCTGCGATGCTTACCACTCGGCCATCCGGGCCCCTTCGGTGTTGTCTAAATGCTTCTTTTATAAGTAAAATCCCACCCACAAAATATTTATATTTTTTTCATTCTAATTCATTCGCACTTCAAAAGTAAGAAGTTTACTAAGTACTAAAGTGGGTGTAGCTTTTTTTTTCACCTTTTTTTTCAAAAAAATATCTATATATATTTCAATTTTTCTTAGAAAAGTTTTTGGTGCTCGTATTATTTTTTTTTTAGAGTAAAAATAAATTCAATTTTTAAATCTTATTTTTATAAGAATATTTAAGAAGTTCCGACTAGTTTTATAAAAAAAAATCTTTAAACGGGTTTTCGGTTTCGTATTCATTTATTTTCCGAACAAATATGCAGATGAAAAGATTTTATTCTTACTACCCAAAAAATCATACAGAAGAAAGAAAAAAAAACCTTTTATAATAAGACTGAGCGGAATGAATTGCCATACTTCGTTTATAGAAAGCATGCTTTCACTTTAACTTCAGTTCAGTTTCTGTCGATTTTCTAATTAACGATTTAAAAACTCATTTCTTCATCCACCCCTACCCGTAACAACCCTTTCATATTTTCCCCTTTTTCAATTTCCTCGGAATCCAAGATTTTTCTTTTTTTAATTAAAAACGGATAAAAAGTATAGGGGAGGGGGTAAACAGAACGAAGGAGGGAAGGGACCAGTAAAAGTACTATTATACGAAAACTCTCCTTAAAAGCCCTGAGAGCGGAGAAGCAATATAATCGAAAAAAAATCAGCTGATGAACTTTTAAAAACCGAAGGAAATAATAACATTAAAAAAAATGGATCATTACATTTACTTTTCTCCCCAAAAACCTCCTTCTGTGTATTTTCGAAAGTTCCATTTCTTACAATATGTCGAAGGGATGGGAAAGAATAAAAAAATTATAAAAACCCTCATGCGGCTAAAGATTAATTATAACGCGTGACAGAGTGAGTTGGGTACTCTTTTAACATGGCTGGTTTTTATATAAATGGAACTTCCTCTCTCTTAAGATTAAGGTTTTTAAGGCACCAGACAAAATATATATTGGGAAATAAAAGCCTTAAAAAAGGGAAATTTGAAAATATCGAGAATTCTTTCTCTTTTGGTGGGCAGTTTTTGATGATTGTCGGTTTTTGTGCAAGACCATTACCACAACCATTAAACAAACTGCTGATGAAGTGGAAGGATGCATGAAAACTACGGGAGGTAGCGTTCCATCTTTTTCTACTTTCATACTTTCCTCCCTGTTACAAGTTCTTGTTCTTTTCACCATGAAATAGATGTCGATATTTACAACCATCCCTCCTCCCCTTTTTCATCAGCAACAACCATATGAAAAATCTTGTCCAATCAACACTAGAAAACACTCTCCAGAAGTATTATTCCTTAAAAAATAAAAACCAGAACAAAAATTCATAAAAAAAATACATACAGTTAAGCGAAATAAACGTAACAGCAAAATAGAGGAAGCCAGTTTACGTTGAGGGCTCCATTGATTTCGTATTCAAGGCCTGTGCTACGTCGTGTTGTTGGTTCTTTGTAGTGCTTCGCCAACTTGAAGAATAACACGGCCTGCTCTAGGTGTGATAACGCACGCCGAAAGAAAAGCCTCGATGCCTAAAAAGGGGTGAAACTGTGAAATTCTGCAAAAGATTTCGGGGTTGAGGATTTGTTCCATCCGAGCGTGAATGACTAAATTGGAGAAGTGAAATTTCATAAGTAAAAGCGACTTCGGGTGAAAGGAACATCTTCCAACTCGTGTTCTAAGTATCGATTACTCTGTAAAGGATTTTATTTTTTAATATTACGATAGCTTTTATCTATAAAATGTAAATTTAGGTATTATATAATCGGGTAAAATCGTACTGTTTTATAAGCAAAAGTTTAAGATCATTTCAATTTCAACAAAAAAATATTTTTTTTACAATGATAGTGCTTGAATTAAAGATTAAATCATCAAAACTTCTTAAGAAATGTTATAATTTTATAATAGAATTTATTATAATCCGTTTTCGCACTGATAAAGAACTTATTGATTTAAATTAAACATTATTAAAATTTTGTAAAAATAGAGAATTGGAGAAATTTTCAATTGGTGTAGTTCCTAATACCTTAAAACCTCAAATTTTTTACTCACTTTGAAAAAATCAATAACAATTTTTTAAAATATGTAATTTAAAATCTTTCTTCTTAAGTAATTTCGGATCGATTTACTCGGGACATTAAATAAACTGACCATCCCAACAACTTCCTTTCATGTTTCGTTTTATTACACCAGACCATTTGCGTGACGTCATTAAAAAGGAGAGGGGGAATCACCAAAAAAATCAACAATGAAAAAAAAAGGAGAATAGCTATTTCCGCATTTAAAATTTATAAACAAAAAGCGATCACTATCCCAACGGATAATAACCCCTAATGCTTTGGTAATCCCGGTCTTTTGAAGGTGAAAAATAAATCGAGAGTGAAGAAAATAAGGCCCATTTTTTGTTCTTGTTTTACTTCATCACCTAGAGTTAAGTCCGAACCATCACGGGGAGGGAGGGGCCTTGATTGATGGCAACCAATGACCATTATTCATTTAATGTTTGTTCCAATACCTGCCGCCATATTCCACCCCTACATGTATAAAACTGATCCATATTTAATGAACTCAGATACTTATCCCCTAAGAATCCGAGGAATCTCGACTTAGTATCTAAATATTTTTTGTGTGTGTCCACCCAAAATAATGATTTTAATCTGGCATTGTCCAGACATGATAAGGGCATTTATTATATTAGATCCCCTATGAGGATTTAAGCATAGGCTTTGATTTTTTTTAAACCTAGTAATCGAGGCTTTTTTGTCGTGGTAAATAAAATTGGTTTTTGTTATTTGACAGGCATTGCGTGGGTGGTTCCCTCTTTAAGGCCAATATGTGAAAAAGAAGATGATAATAACTTTTTAGGGTATAGCTTGCTTTGAATTTTGTTTTGGCGTGTCATATATTATTTAACTTGATAGCAACTTGAGATAAGTGACGAATTAAATATTTCTAGAATATACAGTGTGTACGAATTCACCGGGATATAGGAAGAACATTATCCTAGTTTAATAGTTCTTTTATTTGGGTTGATACCTTCAAACTTAAAGGATATAATTTTATTGACCATTTAATATTATTATCTTATTAGGGAAGTAAAACAGTGATTGAGGAGCAACTGAACAAACGTATATATTACGTAGAATGCTGTTACGTAAAATGTTATTTAAGCGAAATTGATACCATTTTTAAACATTGATGTTTTAAGATCCAGTTTTATAATATAATGTAAACAAAGATAGGTAATTTTCCTTGAAAACGTTTAAGAGTGTTATTCAATAAGATTTATTTTCGAAGTTATTTTTGCATCATAAAATTTATTTATGGTTAATAAAGGAAGAAATCATTTTTAATAAAAATTGTTTTAATTATTTAATTTAGTAATGTTTCAAAAAATCATTTTCTATCACAGTTTTTTTTTAAAATCAAAATGATAATTTTGATTTTTAAAAACGATTAATAAAGAAAGAAACGGTTACGGTTAATCATTTTCTATCATTTTTTTTTTAAATCAAAATGATAATTTTTTTAAGATAGTTCTAGTTAAAATTTTATACAGTTAAAAACTACTTATATTTTTTCATGGTTAAAATAGCAAAGTACTTAGCAACCAACTCAAATTGCTGCGTAGCTGTTTAGCTTTTGCGTAACAAAACAAATTTATTAAAAAAATTAAACAATTTAAAACGTAGTAATTTCTCAACTACGCAAAGTATAAAGGAATCAGGGTTCATACTTTTTTACACCACCATCAAGCATTTCTTGATGGAAAACTCCGAAGAGGATCCTTGGAAAAAAATCATCCTCGGATGAGGAAGATGCGGATTGTCAGAGGGTGACCAGCACGTGTGAATGGCGTAATGAGATGGTTTTTCAGACGACTCCTCTCCATCCTCCCCTCTCTAGATAAGGGATGACTCAGGGATTGTCCGCAGTAATGGCCTTGCTGGAAGATCGGCCATTGTTATGCATATTAATGCAATGAATGGATGCTGGGGATCCAACACTCTGTAGTGACTCGTCCACAAATTAGTCAGTGGACGGTAGGGGAGATCTTTTGTGTAATGGGAGAGTCCATTTCCTTAATCAAACAGGAATTCGGACAAGGATTGAGGGGGTGGGGGTGATGAGTCTTGGCTACTGGGGTTTCAGGGTTGTCCCCTTGGCTGGGGTTTGAGATGTTGGGTAGATTGCGTGGGGGCCGATTTATTTTTATCTGGGTTTATGGGGCGTTGGGTCGTTTGATTTTTTTTTTAAAGAATGTCGTTGATAGTGCGTGTAAATTGCCTCTTGGGGGCCGTGGATGTAATGGATTTTGAGAATATATGGGTCAGGGTTATGTGTACGAAAGTTGTGGAGATCCATTTATAAATTAAAGGTGGTAGTAGTATGCTTGCCACTAGAGGGTAAAATAGTATGTAATTACTAAATTTCTGTACTGTTGGAAATTGTATTTAGTAAATTAAATTTATTTTGGCACGAGTAAAATGTTTTTATATTTAACAAAAAGTGTCAAACTGTAAAAAAACTTAGTTATTTAATTTTTTAAACAATTATGGAATTTATAAGTAATTTTGCTAAATTCCTTTCCCAATACTATGCTTTGAATGTATTTCCTTATTTCTCCTTACCAAAAGATTCAAAAATCATTTACTTTTCTCAAACGTTAAAGTATTAATAGTAATATAATACGAAATATTCTAAGCACACATATATCGGTATAAAATATATATTTTTTCTTATTTTTTCATTACCATTCGTCGTATACAATTACTAACAACTCCACACCCTAAAATAAAAACGAAATCTCAACCCAAAAACTTACATCAAACCCCTCCAAGAACAATCCCATCCTGACGATAGTAGGAGTCGAAAGCCAGCAAAGCATCAGCATCGATTGCGGTGGACTGTTTGAAGCATGGAGTGGACAAACACAATTAGACCGCCGGCGGCCACAATCACGTCCTGCCCAGTCTCCGGGCAGTTTGTCTTCCTCGCCGTTAAAAGGATTGGGCCCAAGTCCCGACGACACTTAATACCTATCGATGGTCAGTTGGCTCCTCTCTTGACCACCCCCACTTCGATGGACGCGATGTTGTTTTGGCTTTGTTTTTAGGGGATGTTCTTTTTTTTTGGTGTCGCCGGGATTTTATTGTTATTTGGTTAAAGAATGTTGGTATTTGGTTAAATATTTCTCAGTTAAATTAGAAAATGAGTATTGAAAGTGTCTCCCGAAAGGAAATTGAAGAAATTGCGTATTGAAGGCTTAACCCTTTCTCTTGACCCTTACATGGATAAGATGATTTTTCTTTTTGTCTTTTGTTTGTCCGATTTTTTTTTTGTGCCTTCAGGATATTATTGGGGGTTTAGAGTTCAAGAATGTTAGAATTGGCTTAAATAATTCTTTGTTAATTTAGAAATGCTCATCGGAGTTCAGTTGGCTCCTCTCTTGACCACCTCTACTCTCCGACGGTCGCGATAATTTTTTGTGTGTGTCTTCGTTTTTCAGTGTCATCGGGATATCATTGTTCGTTGAGAGTTAAAGAATGTTGGTATTTGGTAAAATAATTCTTATTTAAATTACAAAATTAGAGAAATGTCTATTGAAGATAAGATGGCTCCTTTCTTGACCACCCCACTTCGATGGACAAAATGTTTTTTTATTTCTTTTATTTTCTGTGTCTTTCTTATTTGTGTGTCGATGGGATTTTATTGTTGGTCGTGAGTTAAAGAATGTTGGTATTTGCTTAAACAGTTTTTAGTTAAATTAGAAATCTCTATCGCAAGAGTTCTTATTTACGTTCTTATTTATTGCCTTAGTCAATCGGTGGTCAGTTGGCTCCTCTCTTGACCACCCTCACTTCGATAGAAGCGATGCTTTTTTTTGGTTTGTTTTTCCGCGTTGTTCATTTTTTTTGGTTTCTTCGGGATTTATTTTTGGTTGTGTGAGTTAAAGAATGTTGGTATTTTGTTAAATAATTCTTAGATAATTTAAAAATGCGTCTTGAGGGAAAGTTGGCTCCTTTCTTGACCGCCTCTACTTCGATGGACGCGTTGTTTTTTGGCTTTTTTTCTGTGTCTTTGAGATTTAATTGTTGGTTGAGAGCTAAAAAATGCTGGTATTTGGTTAAATAAAATTAAAAATGTGCAGTTAGAATAAGTTGGCTCCTCTGTTTTGACCACCCAAACTTCAGTAGATATAACTTTGTTTTGTATTGTTATTTTGCCTTTGCTCTTATGCGTCGCCGGTATTTTATTGTTGGTTGTGACTTTAAGAATGTTAGTATTTAGTTAAATGATGTTAAATTACAAAATAGTGCCTATTGAGGTAAGTTGCTTCTCTCTTGACAACCCACACTTCAATAGACGATGTTTTTTTTTTGTTGTTGTTGTCTTTGCGCTCTTTTTTGATGTCTTATTCTCTTTTTTGTATTAAAGCAAATCGACATGACTAGATAAAAACATCAAAAATTATTAACTGATTCATTTATTTTTTTGAAAATTGATTTATTGTAACTGTAATTTTCAGAAAGTAAAACTTTTTTCCATCTTTTCAAGACACATTTTAGTTTTCTCACAAAAAAAATTAACAAACTTTTATAACATTGAAGTAGAAGAGTAAATAATAATAATAATAAAAATATCCTTAAGTTTTTTTTTATAGAAGACATAATGACTTTCGCCAAGCTTATATATAAATGTGCCACAATAACACCTTACAAATACCACAGCCTCACGTTACTAAATTATGAGTATCATACCATTACGTAAAAACATATTATATCCAGCAAACTATCAAAAATTGATATCCTTTTGATTGTGACTTGCCTTTTGACTTCTTGTCAGAATGTCCCCATAAATATTTTAGAACTAAATCCATGGCATTGTTTTCCTGCCACAACAGAACCTTTTTTTCCTGCATTTCGCATGTGTTTTTTCATTCACAAAGCAGAAATAAAAGCCCAGTCATTGAAGAGGGTGTTGGTTTATTCACAGTTGTCGGTTTCGCTGAAGAGGTATTAAACTTTAAAAATATTCTGCGGCGTTTGTCTGTTTGGGGAAAGTCACGCCATTTTTTGGTCTGTTGTTCACATGAACTTTTAGATTGCTTATAAATAAGAGTCCAAAATTTTTTATTTCATAAATTTACTTTTTATTATTCTAAGTATTATAGGTTCATTTGTATAGGTTTATTTGTATTATTCTAAGTGTCTGATTATCTCGACTCAGTTGCTGGAAATGAATGTGCAAAGCCACGGCCATTTTTTAATTATGGTATTTCTTCCGTTAAATCTTTACTCCGACACAAAATTTAGGATGTTTTTAATATATTTTAAAGAATAATTATCCACATTTTATATTTATGAGGGGGTTTAATATCTGATAAAAAAATATCAATCATTGAGACAGCTAATCTATCTTCGAATGTAAAATATAAATCGTTTTTTTTATTTCAAAACTTTTAAATTCTTTAAACTTCAGCCGCCTTTAGTGAAAATTTGAATAAAAGTTACAATGGCAATTTAAAAAACACTATCGTCCTCTATAATACTTGGCTTTTTCAACTACAGTTATGTGTTCTTTCCCTGATAGTAATTTGCGTTATGAACCTAAGAATATGCCTCATAATGATGATTTCAGCAAATCATGCCCTTGAAAGCTTCCAATGACCCCCAACAACAGAAATATGGATATCATAAGGTCAAGAAAAGTTTTCATACGCCAATTTGCAAATCACATTTCCAAATATACCCCTTAATCAAGTCAGAAAATCATGTGTTCACGATTAAATTCCGTCAATGCCTTTTTTCATTAAAAGTGCATTACTTGTAAATTGCAACTCCTTTCTCCAAATGATTCCGGATCGAAGCTCCTTACACCGTGACATATGAAGCACTGCGCTGTGTTCCCAATATTGTGCTGCTCCAGCAAAAACTTATTACGAAAAATTATAGCCGTGTAACCGATATGACGTCACGAGTAACACCAAATTTCGTAAAAGTATATAACGTTAAGTTCCGTGTGATCTGTTCTTCGATGTTAAAAATAAATAGGAGCAATGTACATTATTTTTTTGAATCTATTGTTATTTTAAAACTTAGTTTCATGTTCTTCATCTTTCCTTTGAAAAAAGGTTGATAAAAACTATCTTTAGTTGTACAAACATATTAACCCCATTTTTTTATTCAGTGTTCGTGGTCTAAAATATGAAAATGATTCATTTTAAATTTAAAGAAAACTTTTAAGTAGTAGAAAATTTTTGGGGAATGGTGATTTTTTTTCATTAATTAAAAGACATATTTTTATTTATTAAAACAGGTTGTGTGCGTCGAAAACAAAAATAATGAAAGCTAAAACATCTAAAAGAAAAAAAAATCAAAGACAGACATCAACTGTTCTTCAGTAACCAACCAAACCCCTCATACCTCGTTAGGGAGAGAGAAAAAGCACCACAAAAAAAAGCCCAAATTACCGCACCATCAAGCTTTTCTTTTAATGTAATAAGCGGAGAAAATGATGGTCAACAAAAGCAGATCCAGACTCTCCTTTTGACCAGAAACCCAGATGGGCGTTCTCGATGGCTTATGGGCCCATTTTTACACTTCGTGCTGCCAGCATCCGGGACACAGCGGCTAATAACGGGTCCGGGCCCACAAGCGTTACTGGACCCGCCCCCATGGGCCAAAGCCCGATCCACCAATTATTATCGGATCTTAGATGAGCAATGGGACGGGTTAAGATGCTCTTATTAAGAAAGCGCAGGAAAAGAAATCGTAATCTGGTTGGAGTAATTCGAAAAGGAGAGAGACTTTGGAACAATAAGTTGAGGCTAGGTGTTGGGAAACAGTAATTAAACTGGCTTTGGGATAGAACACCGATATGCGGGTCCGGTTTTGCATGGTTGATTTGATTTTGATTTTACTTTATTTCTAATTCAATTCATAAAAAATAAGTATTTTTATTATTTTTTGTAATTTCCGTATTTAATTTCAAATTCTGAAAATATTGATTGCTCAAGTGTAGGTTAATTAGTGAACAGCTGCTAATAGAAAGTCTGGTGCATTCAATAGATTCAGTACATTAATAACTATAAATTATAAGTAGAATAATAGGCAGGTTTTGACACAACTATTAGATGGGTAAAAAGATAGTAGATAAAAAGAGATGGATAAGACAACAAATCGCAAATGTTCATTAAAGAGATTATGGGACTTCACATAAGTTCAGAAAAAAGAATGCATACTAAAATAATATCACTTTATCTTATTTTTCTGAAATAAATAAAACGTTAAAAATAACATCACAATTCTAACAACATTTCAATAATTATATAAGATAATTTTAAAAATAGATAAAGAAAATAAACTTCAATCAATAAAGCAAGCGTTTATTCCAGAAAATAATATTTTCTATTTATTTATAAATTTAATTATACAGTGAAAAACCACATACTTTATTATTCAAAATTAAAATTCATATTTTCAATTCTTTTCAGCTTCGAATTTATTAACGTTGAAGACAGTAGCACTTGTAGAAATATTTTCGAGCGTGCGAACACGCACAAACCTAAACAAACCGCGTTCAACGAGTCATGATCTTGTATAATTCACGTTCATTTCCCTATAAGAATAAGAATAATAGCATAAAAATACGATGAATTCTCTCCAAAAACACCCCTGCCATTCTCCAATTATAATGACTTTCCAGAATTTTTTCATGCGTGCTTTTGTCAATTTTTTTTTCCAAACTCATTCAGATGCTTATTATATTATATATTTTTCATATCCGAAAAACCGCTCGTATAAAAAAAAATCGAGCATAAATTGAAAATTACGTATTCCATATGTCTAAAGCAGGTAGGTATATTGGGTGCGATGCTCCCATTTTCATAAATGTCGCACAGTTCACGGAAAAGTGGCCCATCTCTCATTGGGATAACATGGTGAATAAAACCATTTTTCATGTATATCGCATGATGTTCTCTCAAAATCCGTGAAATATGGGCTGTTCACTCAAATGACGTTATTGTTCATTTTTATTCCGACACTGAGCGAAGGCGAGAGTCAAATTGTGCACATGCATATTAATGAGGCATGGGAATTTAGCGTGAAAAACGAATCATTTCATCTGATGTTTAATCTATATTTAGCTTGTTTTTAGTACTTAGGCACGGATAACCGTTTCCACTCAGGTACACTTCTGATTTAAAGGACAGATCCGAAGATCAGGTGTTTTAATTAAGGAAAACAATCGCAAAGGTGTCTCGTTATTCTGATAAATCGTATGCCTACGCATACCAAAATTACGTTTACTAAATTATGAAGCATATTCTATTTAGTTAATAGAAACATCAAACTGTATTTCATTATGAACATGACTAAAATGTAATATTTAGTATTTCTTATGGATTTACCTTTATATTTTAATATTTGGAGCTGTCTTTTTTTGGCTGAATGTGTTTGCTTAAAACAATTTTAGTTGAACTAGTAGCAAATGTAAAGATTTAATATTTTACTCGCACTGTAATATATCTTCAGGAGGACATATTCATCATACTGCCATAATAAAATTTATTTTGAAAAACAGGATTGGCAAGGTATAAAGTAATCATATTTCACACAAGGCATGATATCATAAAATTCTTGAAACAATTTTAATCATTTGACCATCAATAGATGATTCTGTCCAAAAATAGCACCTCAACTCTTTCTTTAATTGCTAGCCAAATCACCTGCGTTGTTTTTCAACTTTGAGCATTTCTTGTCTAATTTCGCCTTTGACCAAGTGGGTGGGCAGATGATAAACGAGGTGTTAAATTTGAACTTTTACCTGCTTCAGAAAAATCAAACGTTGTCACGACTTAAGAAAAAAAAAAAGGGTTATTTCCATAACCACCTCCAAATTATGCTTTGTTTATCGTTTATGATAACGAAGAGCGTCATCGACAAAGGGGCGCCCGATATTATACCTTCTTCCATTTGCATTTGCTGCGAAAATAAATCTGGCTTACGTTTTGCATAACTACAGGAACTCTCATTACATAGGTATAACGAAGCAATATTTCATTCGCCTTAAATAAGAAGGTTCGGTCGGTACAATACTTTGTTTTCCGTAAACTAATTTTGGCATTCTCCGGAGGATCGTGCCAGACTCATTTTTCCATTTGCTTTCTCAGGGGTGGTGGAAATGATGATTAAATTTTGCGGACCCGGGTTCGACCCCCGGTGTCATCAGCAACTGGCATCTCTCTGTGGGCAACACCTCAAGTGAAAAAACTTCGCCAGGTTCGTGCTACAATTCACGAGTTTTATGTTTAGAAAGAGAAAAATGGCTCACGAGTTCTGGAGGCTTCGGTCTGATACTTATCTTCCTGGATAAGCGTGTCATTTCTGGCTGGAGCGCCATTAAGCCAGTTTGCCTAATGATAAGTTTCCAATTGAAGAGTCTGGTTGCAAAACTCACAATCTCCAAAGTACAACTAAGATAAAGGGCCCGATTTGTTCGTTGGCGCCTTACGATAACTGAACTTACGATCATAAAAAGTCGCCAATGAACGGGCCGGACTCTTTGTCTTAATTATACTTTAGAGAATGTGAGTTTTGAAGCTAGACCTTTCAACTCTTTTTATCTCTGACTTGTTTTTTCGGCATGGGAGGTATATTAGGGAGAGAGAGCAAAGGGTTGGCGATCGTAATTATCGTGCCAAATTTCTCGACGAGGTTTGCACTCGGATAATTGCAAGGAAGGGGTGTGTTTTTGTTTCTCTTTTGATTAATAGTGAAGTTAGAATGAGTGAATCTCTTGCATTTGTTATTTTATCTAATGAAGCATGGTTATAAACAATAATATCAATTGAAGGTTAAGTTAAGATATAATTAGAGATAATTCCATTTGTCGTCTAGACTTTATCGAAACAAATGATTATAAACATAAATTACTTCTATCCTTACAATCATGATATGTAGTTTTTTTATCATTAAAATTGTTTTCTCTCTCTATTTTTTTTACTTGGGAGATTACAACTGAGACTTTTCTATTGTTAAAGAATGACCACTATGTTTAAAAAAACACACTATCTTAATTCATATGCATTAAATAAGAATTTGATTAAATGAATTTCTGAATTAAATATTTCAAACTTTAACCAAAGTTGACAAGGTTGATGAAAAAGTGGCAAGAAACCCACGCCTGCGATCATCCAACTGTCAATAACTGTCTTTCTTAATCATTCACTTCAAAAAATCTTAAAAAGAAGAAAACCTTCAGAAATACAAATAAACTATCATTTTCAGTAAACGAAGACAGTCTTTAGAAATCAATAACCCTTTTTATTAATTGTTCGTTTGGATATGTAACAAATTTTCTTCACATCCGTCTGTATTGCCTTACCCACAACAGCATCAAGTGTCCCTTTCGCCCACGCTTCAGCGGTTTTGCAGTAGCGGAATCACCTGGCCGAGTCCTGACCACCCATCACTTGTTTATACGCAAACCAATTTAATCAAGCAATAGTGTGCTCGACCGGTAAATAAAATAAATAAGGAGACACCGGCTATTTTGATTCGAACCGTTTCCCCGATTGGATAACGGCTATGTCCTTGGAAGACGATACATCCAAGCAAGTTCAGCGTATAACAAAGGACACTGGCTCACAGCGAGGTTATAGAGCTGTTAGATTTTTCCATTTTTTTTTATATAAAAGACTCTCGGAATGCAGTTAAAAGTTCAAATTTAGGCCCTCTTCTTCGGGGAAACTTGTAATTTTGGCGTTGTTTGATCGTGCAGTGGCGCGTTAAGTGCGAAAACCTCTTTTTGCCCAATGACAGTCTAGAGTAAGGATTGTCACCATAAAATCGGAACAGTGGCGGACTGGATTTTTTCTTGTAATTTGACATCTTCATAATTCCATTGATTTATTGGCTTTCGCATGTTCATGTTCTACAATGAATAAATGGTTCAATTTTTTTTCTTCAGTTTATTTTTTTTTGTCTGGTATTCAGTTATTGCTTCTTCTCATGAGAGGGCTAATAATGTTGTCCGTTGATATATTTATCTCTTAAAAACCAGTATTTTACATAAATTTTTAATAAATTCTGCCCAATTTTACCGAATTTTTTTAATGGTAATGTGTCCTAAAAATATCTCAATGTTTTACCATTGACAATTGAGATGTCAAAACTAAATTTTTTACCTGTATTAGGCGCTAATTTTTAGTTTAAAAATAATATTTTAGACATTTTCAAATGAAATTTAAGATTAACTGAATTTGAAAAGGTTAATTAAAATTTAGTAAGGAACACTCTCATTTCTTTCAATGTCTTCATCACTTGTTAACATTAAATTCGGAAATTTTAAACACATTATCATTCTCCCATACCTGTATAAATAATCTACAAACTCAAAACTGACTCTGAAAGATTTTTACTTAACTCATAATGTAAAAACCAAATCTCCCCTCTTTTCTTACCCTTTTTTCATTCATTATCAACCCAATTTCTACTATGCAGGTATTATTCCTGGCTGCCTTCCTAGCGGCATGCGTTGCGAGAGTACACTGCAAACAAATGCCGGCCTGCAAGTAAGCAAGCAGTTCCTAAGCGCCTTTGGATGCCCCATTAAGCGCGGTCTCGTAATTTGGATCTCTAATGACGCACTACTTTCTCCCTGATCACGCGTGACGGCTCACGTCTTTTGTTTCTTCTCTGCCTGCACGATCACCACTCGCCAGTTTTTTTTATGCACCCTTTTTTCTGGACAGGGGAACGGACTGGTCCTGTTCCATCTGTTATTATTTGACTTGTCTCTTTGAATGTCTGAGGGATAGAGAAGCTTCAAACTGCATATTGGGACTGTCAGAATAAACTTTTTTTTTATATAATGTTATTAATTAAAGAATTATTGAGTGTTGCCCACAGGAATATGATATGCTATTTTCAATATTAAAGTTGTGGAAATGTTAAATTTATTCAGATAGAGAAAAAGAAGTTTAACACACTCTTTCCCTGTTCTTCTCGCGTATTGCAATTGATACATCAACATAATTTAGAAACTTTTATTTATCTGAAATTCAAAACTAGTCGGGCTGAGCTGATACATCGGATAAAGTAAATTTTCAAGAAACAATAAAAATTAAAACCAATGCGTCAATATTAAAACTAAAAAGTTACACATTTAAGAAAAACAACTTGATTTTTAATTAATTTTAAAACAAATCTCTCCTAATTTGCATGTGAGATGTAGTGGCTGCAACTCTTTCCAGACTTGGTATTTTGGACAAATTTAGTTCTCTATGTATGTATGATTGATTGGACAAAACTATTTCTCTTATGACTGATAATAATTTAATAACAACAAATTGCTATCGAAAAGCAAGACCAGTCACCTACAGTTATTCAGTAAGAACCCAAGTTTCACATCCCATTTCTTACCCAAAGATGGAGAGAAAGGATGTGCGTGATGGCTTTTTTCTCATTGTTTCCCTCATTGTTTTTACTCACTGCTTTCTCCTCTTTTTTTTCTTTGTTCCTCATGTTTCCGCTTTTATTTTGTAAGTCGTCCAAATGAAGGGACCGCTGATGAGGGGGACTCATTAGCTTGATTCTTTCCTTGCGGCCATGAAAGGGGATCTTTTTAGGGTTGGGCTAATTTGAGCTAATGCTGGTTGATCGTTAGGCTTGGCTAGTCTATGCAAAGGTTTATTTTGTTGACTATTAGGTTAATTTTGACGATTTTAATGACACTTTTTTTTAGTTTAATTAAATATTTAAATAATTGTGCTCATATGTGATATCACTTTTAAATAAAGTATTGGAACTTTTTATTTGCTTAGGGGGGGGGGGATAATGCTATTCTGTAACAACGTTCAGATAGTATTTGTTAAATCACATTCCACTTCCAAGTTTTTACAGAAATAGTTCACCTTAAATTTAATTTATAATTCTTGATCCATGTTTATCCAATTCTACATTCGACAATATTATTTAAGATTCAAATGAAATAATCACCAATAAATAAAAGAGTATTGGAAAATTCATGATTTGTAAATTAAAGATTTACCGAAGAAAAAAATATTTATTTGTCGATAGTCACGAATTATTTCTTCCTCCCCAACACTTTTACTAAATAGCCTCCGGGCTTGATTGTGCGGATGTGAAAAAATAACTGTATTGTTTTATTTTACCTTGTTTTTGAAATGTTCAAAGTAGAATAATTTACTGCTAGTTGAATCTCTAGTTAAAACAACGTATTAGGTAAGTGTTAATGATTAGAAATGATGATTAATTTTTTCCAAAGTTTTATGATGTGGAATTTTTTTGTATTGCGTTAGGTATAATGTAGATATTTAAGTGAAGTTACAAACAGATTCATGCAAAAGGAATAGAAAAAAAAAACTTTCAAATACAGCATAATATCTTAAGCAGATCTTGAATTTCTTCTGATATAATGAATATATATAGTTAAATTTTTTTACTGCATAGTTGAATGAAAAATTTAATTTAAAATCCTACTTTAGTTTTTTAGTCGTATAAAACATAAATCTTTGTTAATTTTAGATGTCAGATGCAAAACATTGTAAAACTTCTTTTTAAAAAAAGTAAGACATTAAAAATAATTACAAAATTATAAATACATTTGAAACGAAAATGGGGTTTATAAATATATAGAATTAACTGTTTTTAAAAAACACTTCAAATATTAGACCATGGGACGAAGGATGAAAATGTGCTTAGAAAACAGTTTTTCTTTACCATATCTGGGAACTAAGAAATTTTGCAAGAAATGATATTATATGATGCTCATTAACTAAAAAATGCAAAGTTCACCAAAAAAAAGTTGCACATTATTTTTTGGAGTTGAGTTGTTTTCAGGGAATTTCGATTTTTGTTAAATATTTACTATTGTAAAAATAATAGAAGAAAATTGTCAATATAAAAGTTATAGAACATAAAATTATCTACAACTTTTACATTGACATTTTTGGTCTACGAGTAAAAATTTTTGAGCTACAGTGAACAAACTCTGGTACCTTTTGGAAAAAAATGAACCAGTAAGACAAAGGCACAAAACATGACTCGTTTTAAGTGTTTTTCCATCCCGTATTTATGTTAAATCCTACTAAATATTGATATTTTAATATATTTTTTGAAAAATTTTACAATGCAAAACTATTTTTTAATGAAAAAACATACAATTCAGTTCAAATTAATTTTTGGGGAAAAGCAGTTATGAACACTTAAAAAAATATTTCAATTTTAAACTAAAATATTTTTTTCTCCTTTTTAGACCAAACCATTTGGTTAAGGTAAATGAAAAAAAGTGCAAATTTAAAAAAAAGTTTTGAAAATCTGGAAATATATATATACTTGTAAACACTTACAATTTATTTTTAAATAATATCATCATATCTGAGTTGCTGCTATCTATGTCTGAATCTCTTTCAAAATTAACATTGCAAAAAATTTAAGAGTAAACTAATCATGTCTAAATAGGACACCCAAAATGCAAACGTTGCACTACTTTCACAGTTTTGGTTAACAAATTCATTAAACTTTTCTGACATTTCTGTTAATATCTCGGGCAGTGCATTCTCGTTAAGCTCACCAGCTGCATACAAATCATGAAGATGTTTAACAGTTTCTAAATATTGTTGATGCAGATCTAAAAAAGTGACCCATAGCAATCTACTTAATGCTTCAAATACCAGTTTATGGGCACAAATGGAACGGTTGTAATGCTTCCCATTCATGACACCATTCTGCTACAATTCCAGATTCGACCATTATTTGGATAGCCCACCATCCCCAAACCGTTTCCCAATAACTGCTAAAAATGTCATAGACGTATGAAATTCTCCTAGGCGTACTACAAGCCTTTGTTTAAATATGGCCTCTTTCCACTGTATCTGCTGAGCTTTTGCATATATTGCTTGGTCAAAAACCAAAACTACCTGATCTAATTGCAATTTATCAGCCAGGTCTACACTTTTACTTAATATGGCATTTACAGTGGAAATCTGAGTAGGGTTTGCTTCCAGTACTGGAAGATAACCAATGATACTCTCAGCTGGTATATAGTTTTCTCTTTTGAAATGGTTGTATTGAAACCTGTCCAACTCGATGAAGAATTTTTATTTGTAACAGGTATTTTGCATAAAATGAAAGCCGTATCTACAAGTTTTGCAAGCTCTAATATCTCCAGTAATATCAGGGTTGCATCGTTTACCCAAATGATAAGGTAAAATATCAACTTTAGGTGGATCTAATGTCCTGTTTCTTGTTTTTTTGCCAGGTCGTACAACATAGTCAGCAGTAGAAGTTTGTCCCTGTGTTTATTGTTGTACAATTATGCCATTTGTACTGTGGGTGGTTCCGTGTCCTGTGGTTGTCTCTTCAGAAAAGTCTATGTTAATCCCATGCAAGTGTCGAAAACTTTTGACATTCAATGGCAGGTGGTAAAGAATTTATAGAGTTCAATTGCATTCCAGCAGTGCTGAATGGGAAATACAATGTCCTAAACCGTTTAGGATATCCGTAAGTTTTGAACATCCAGTTATATGTCTGACAGACATAGTCTTTATATGTCTGACAGACATAGTTTGCTTTCGCCCAGCTGAAGCCAAGTAAATCACATCCTGAGCAATAGAAAACAGTTTACATTTAATATTATCTGATACTTCAACAAAATTTTCAAATTTAACTTCATCTGTCTCCCCTACACACCAGGCAAGAAAATTAAAAAGCAATATAGGAATCATTTTTTCGACAGCTTCAGGTTTTAAATTATCTGCAACGGGGGGCCAGATGCAGTCTAAATTAGGAGACTGCGATATTTTTTTTCGCAAAGCTAATGCTGACTTATAAAGGTATCCTTTCACCTCATTATCATAATCATTTGAAACTTTTTTATTTTCATATGTAAATAAGGGCATGTCATCGTCTTCTGTCGATTCAGTCTTTTTAAAGTCAATAATAACTGCAGATGATTCCTCACTAATGTTGCAACTCATAACTAGCTCAGAAAGTTTCCTTTGTTTAGGTTTGATGAATGTAATCTGGGGATAGTCACGTTGCAGCCAGCGTTTTAACTTCCTGTTGCTTACTGTATCAACTGTATCTGAAGAATTTTCTTGTAAAATAATTTCATTCAATAATTTTGATAATTTATTCATCTGAAGTATTTCTGAGTTTTTTATAATTTTGGGTTCAATAATAGTTTCACAAAATAACTTATAAGCAACACTGTGTGGCGGATATGAATTGTCATCTTTACTAACATTTTTCAGAAATTTAGTATAACTGTGATAATAGTCATCGGATAGTCCAGGATAATAGTCATCGCCTTTTCTATTTGCAGCTTCAAGCAGTGCATTACTGGCACTAAAAGTAAGGCATTGTGAAAGTTTTTCCCGATTTCGCTTTCGTGAAACATTAGCGTTACATATTTTTCTTTTTCACACAGTAAACAGTTGTTGGGGAAAATACCAGATCCACTACCACTTTGATCCAGAGACCGGCGACTTCTTTTAGTTAAGCCATAAGTAATAGGAATTTTTTCTTTGCGTTTTTCTGCCTTTATAAGTCTAGTTTTGTCTGTAAACCGAGAGTAGCATTTTTTATGAAATCCTAGATTTGAATTTGTGTCTAGAAGCAAGTTATTTTCGTCTCTGACACAATCTTTTCTTTCCCGTCAAAGTTGATTGATTTATCTTTACACAGAATTATTTTTTCTTTAGACTTTTCAGATAGACTTAAAATTTCACTGTTTTCGTCATCTACGATATGAATGCAACATTCCATCTTTGTGGATAACAGAATTATTTTACTTTAGAATTTTCATCTATTCTATATTTAAGATTTCATCATTTGTTTTGTTTACACTTACTTCTGCCGAACTGCTGTGTTCCTATTGGTTCGCGCCTTATTCCAGTATTATAAAATGTTTCTTAAAATTAATTATACTAAAATTTCAGTTTTAAATCCCTTTTTAAATAAAAAAGGACATTTTAAATTTATTATTGCAACAAAACTTCTTTTCTTTTAAATAGAATATTTAATAATTTCATCTTTGGGAGCGCCATCTAGTAACAACTGATGTTACGAAATATTATGAAATTTTAATACGAAAAGTAAACTTTTATTACTTTATTGCGAAATAATGTGCAAATAATTTTTGGTGAACTTTGCATTTTTGAAAAACATAATTCTCAAATAACTACTTCAGCAAAATTCACTTAGTTCCAAGACATGGTAAACCAACTTGAACGATATTGCCCTTCGTCCCATGGCCTATATCACACCTTTACCTTTTAGCAATTGATGGGCAGCCTGAAAAATCTACGACTTTCGGGTCAGAGGTTGGCTCATTTCAGAGCTCAAAGCTCGGCATAAACACACATATGATCGAGATAAATGGAGATGACGTTCTCGGGTCTTCCCTACTTACTTAAAGATGGAAAGTGCAAGCTCTTGTCCGAAATCTGTTACTTTGATCATTGTACCAAGTTCAAGTACCTTGTTGCAAAGTCATAGGTATTGTTGTCAATAAAACAAGTCACAATAAGTAGTTCCGGCAATATCATTTAAATTGTTCAGTAGCACACAACCATAACCAGGGCCGGATTTAAAGATTTGCCGCCTGTAGGCTACGATCGATTTGCACCCATATACCACCCGATATAATCGTTGTGACTATTTTTTTCTTTTTACATATTAGAATTATCTATGTACCTTTACACTCTAAATCGAAAGTGAAATAATAGGCAAATTTTTTAAACTTTTCTACTATTTTTCTTTCAACTACCGGACTAGGGTGAGAGCGTGCAATTACCATATTTACTACTAAATATTAATACAATATATACGTTTAAAATTTACGCAATAATGTAAATTATTTGTTTTCTTTCTTAAAAATATTAGTATCATTATAATATTTTTTATGCCAAATTCCGCTTTAATTGGTAGTAAAATTTGCCGCCCCCGAAAATTTGCCGCTCTAGGCTGCAGCCTACTTAGCCTATTTAGAAATCCGGTCCTGACCATAACTCATTCAGAATTTTTAAAAATGCGTCTATGGAAAACATCTGATGTATGTTCAGATAAGTACTAAGCTAATGGACGAAAATATGTACTTGTTTTCTTAAGTTTTTTACTTTTCTTGTTATTGTTTTAATAAGTTCTTAACACATTTGTTTAACAACAATTATTTTTTGTAGTTGAAGTTTTTAAAGTTTCAAAAGGGTTAAAACTCTAGAAATCAATACATTAATACAATTAATATGAATTATTGAAACACATGTAGTTACTTATATCAATTAATTCTTATACTAATATCTATACGTAACCAGCTTTATAAATAACGTTACGCTAATGCAAACAAAGCACGGTATTAATTCAAATACCACAGATTACAATTTCAGATAAGTTTGTTCCTGAGCTAGTCAAAAACAAGGTAAGCAATAACAGTTTGTACTTTGATTTTCCTCCGCTTCACGTTTTTTCATCGCCCTTTGGCACCTCCAAATGGGGTGGGCTCGAAAATGAAGAAACGATTATCACTTTTCGAACTGTCTCCCTGAACAAGTTTAATTGCAGTTAAATCGCTTGTTAAATGGTCCCGATGTTGCGATGTGGGCTGTTCTGGAGGGAGCAATTGTAGTAATTGGTGGGTGAGTGTAAATTATAGTCGAAATTGCACAAAATTCCGTATGTCAGTTTAGAAGTGTGTAAATAGAGGTGTACTTAAGTTTAGTTGTTAGGAAAATCTCGTTCAGAAAATAATATTAATAACCCATCGGAAACATTGATAGATTTTAATAATGAGCACTACGTAATGATTTAGCGTAAAAATTTTTGTTAAAAAAATTGCTGATTATTTATGCTTCCAAGTAAAAAATTGAATTCAATTAGTAGTGTATGCATTCTTATGCATGTATATTTACAAATATCTAGAATTAACTAGAAATTCTCCAAGTGTCATAATAAGACATTTTAAACTACCTAATTGTTTCATAAAGTAGATTAATAAAAAGCACTAAAAAGATCTTTATAACAACTTCCAAGGGGAAATAGGTGATGGCCCATTTTATTACATAAGACTTCAGCATTTTATCTTTTAACACATATATATTTAACTGGTCCATTATTGAATGTGAATTTCTAAGAATTAATATGATGATATATCTACTAAAGATGGCAGCTTAAACCGTTTGAAGACGAAACACTTGAAAGAAATTCGCCACCAACTGTTAATCTATTCAAACACAACATCGATCTTAATCTAAATAACCAAACGCAGGAAGATGGTTTCTTGGAATAAGAAAAAGCCTTTAGGAAAAGCCGAACATCCCGACCTAATTTTTTTTTAGTAGTAGAAAGTTTGTAGCCCCGGGGGCTAGAAGATCTCAGGCACGCGCTGTCGGGTCACTGAACTGAACTGAAACTCTGGAAGAATCATCCCATGATAAGCTGGTGAAGCTTTTTTTTGGGTCACTTGGCGACAGCTTTAGGGAGAATATGTGCCATATTTGGCATAATCTCGCCGACCAAAATGGACACTTGACTTGCAGTTTGCATTGGATGTCGCCAATCGCTCGCCAAGAATAGTACTCCAAGGAATTTAAGTTTTAAAGATTGTTGCCGCAATTCTATTTTTTTAAAAGTACATGTTTCCGAAACTTCATTATGTAAAGAACCTCCTAAAGCAATAATCTATCAATTTTCTGCTTAAAAAATTCTTGAAAAAGTTGGTTTAAAATGTCTATTTTAACAGGTAAAGTATAGGATTGGCGGCAAAAGTTGGGTTACTCTTACAGGGTTGCCGGGCTTCACCGACCCGTTTGACGAGTGTTTCGATACTCCTTCCAGAGTTTCAGTTCAGTTTCAGTGTGTCGGGTCAAGGAGGGAGGTACTCGACAGATCCTCACTTTCTCCTTCTCCTTCTTCATACTCTTTTTTCTTTTCTTCTTATTTGAGGTTGGATAGCGAAAAAAAAGACCCCTACCTAATTGATATATCGCGTCGGTGAACTTGCAAATAGCGCTTTGCAGAGTTAGTAAGAGTGGTTCTCAGTGACATGGTTAACTGGGTTTTAAGCGATAAAAGGTAAAAAATAAAACAAAAAACAACAATGAGTTTTTTGGGGATTAGAAGGCGAGTGGGAATTGGGTAGGATCCGGTCACAGTTGAGGGATCAAGAGATGGAACTGGACTTCTTGTGTTATGATTTGCACCCTAATGGGGGTTAATGAATGTTTATAGAACTCAAGGACATTTGTTTCAACGAAAACTTTCCGAGAACTTTGTAAAGCTTTTCCAAGAAAGGGTACCTAACAACAGTTTACACTCTCTTGTTTGACATATATATAACGTAGATGAGCGAAAATTTAAAAATAGTTTAATAGAGCAACGTGTTGATTTTATAATAATAAATCTTCTTTTCTCAACATTTAAGCACAACCGAAGTAAAGAAATAATTAAAAAATATTTTTAAGTCCCTATTTTATAAAACATTTACCACTCTAAACATCCTTAGCATCAATACTTTTAATTTTATAAGCTCTAGACAGTCCGGCCCAATCCAGCAATCCACAGAAAAACCTTTTCTACCATTTACTGACGCAATTTGTCTTGATCGGCGCCCACAATCGCCCCGTCGCCAAGTCGCCAAGTGCGCAGTTAACGACGTCCATTAGAAGTCCCCGAATTAAGTGTCACAGAGATTTTCGCCAAAGACTCGTTTAACCCTTTTATATCAAGAGAGCGAAATCCATCCGGCGGCAACTAAATCTCTCTTAACCACTTTTACCCCTTTAAGGGGGCTGTAGACGATCGTTTCTGGTGCAGCCCCAAGGGGCTCGTCTGACAATTGTTGGGATTCCCCCTCGAACGCGGTGGCGAATCAGGCTAAGGTTTATTTAGATAGTTGGGTCACTAAAGTCTTTTATGTACTAGTGCGTTGGGATCGAAGCTCTGGTGTTGATGTAACATGAGTTGGAGGTTTCGTGTACTTGTTTACCATTTAGAGTTTAAACATTCGTCCTATGAAGTCTAATATTATCCGGTTTGCTTTATTTAGCTCAATATTATATTAGTCAGAGGTTTATTTAGATAGTTGGGTCACTAAAGTGTTTTATGTACTAGTGCGTTGGGATCGAAGCTCTGGTGTTGATGTAATGAGTTTTAGGTTTCATGTACTTGTTTACCTTTTAGAGTTTAAACATTCGTCCTATGAAGTCTAATATTATCGGGTTTGCTTTATTTAGCTCAGTATTATATTATTCAGAGGTTTATTTAGATAGTTGGGTCACTAAAGTGTTTTATTGACTGGTGTGATGAGATTCAAACTTTGGTGATGTCGCAACTTGAATTTGCGATTTCATCTGTTTGTTTTATACCATTCATATTTTGAAATTTTCTTATATAGATGCATATTATGAGATGCTTTATTTTATTTGGTTCGGCTTAATATTATCCCGATGTTTGTTAAAATTGCGGAAAATTCAAGGACAAACATTTCACAAAAATTAAGTTTAATTGTAATTGCAATTATAAAATTTTACTTTAAATTATTTATCTTGCAAACTGTCAAAAGATCTTGCTATAAAAGTATTGTGAAATATGTCTTTGTCTCTCTATATTCTAGAATGTATTGAAATTGGTTGAAATGAAAATCTTAGATAATGAGACGTATCCAATAAAAAAATAAATTATGATTGGTTACACGCAATAATGAATCTCAAGTATACTTGTCATGAGTAGATCAATGAAATGATCCTAGTTTTTTCAATAAAAAATGAAACGTCGATGAAAGAAAAACTATATAACTAAGAATTATTTTGTTTCCATAGAAACTACATCGAGTACTATTAAACTAACTAAAAAAAATTTATTTGATGAAAAAAGCTCTAATAACAGTAGCTTCAATATCTAATCAATAACAAACAAATGTGACGGTCTTGATAGATTTTTTTATGCATCTTGAAGAAAAATTGTAGAATAATGACGGGTTAGGTTCGTACTTAGATGCAGTGTTATTTTACCCTTTCTAATGTTTTTCAATAAATAATTTTATACATCTTTTCTTATGCACGGGCGAAGATTTCGGAGAGTAATATAAATACATCATCAACTAGATTGAAAACATTGGCACTCAATTTCCAAGAAACTTGGTTACTTCAAATAATCTGCCGGTTTCAATGAGTAAACAATTTTGTAGAGTAATCTGTCAATAATTTTCTATATTTAATAATTCATTGATCTGTGAAAATGGTTTTTTTTTGTAATTCTCTATGTTAAAATGGGAAACTGAAATGGAATATTTGAAAATCTAAATTTCTTAGTGTTGTTTTTTGGTTTTGTTATAATAATATATTTTTCTCGAATATTCGAATATATATTTTATAATGATAATAATTATTATACTTTATACATATATCTTTGGGGTTCATTGATAAAGGGCACGGCTACAGGATTTTGTTATGATTTGCATGCCTCATTTTCAAAAATCGCATTTATACCTATGTTTAATTTATCATATTAAGATTATCAACAGTATTAATACAAAGGAACTAGGATTATGAAAGTAAAAAAGGTTTTTTAACAACATATAATAATCGGCGAACAACATATTGCGGTTTCGCTTTTAGAGGAAAGAATCTGCCTAAAAAATATATTTCACTCTTTCACAAGGGATGCTTTTAAGCATTGTTAATTATTTCGAGTAAAATTTAAAATTTAACTTTTAAAAAAATGATGATTGCAAGACAAAATTACAATCATTAACTTGTGTCCATTAAAAGTTGTAATTTATAATTATTTAAACTATTTTAATTAAACAACCTTTTAGCTAACTTCCACAAAACTAGGATTTATCCCAAGGTTATCCATAATCGTACCCCAATCTGCAGCATTAAAAATCTACATCTGTAAGCAAGTCTAAATGCAGGGAAGACCTCCATTAATAAAAACTCATTCACTTAATGGCCGCATATGAGACTATCTCGCCAAATTAATGTCCTTGCAAGAAAGCAGCATTGAATTAGCGACAGTCCAGAGCGAGCTCATTAATTCATTAGGGCGACAGAGAGCGCCAAACTTTTGCCCAATTTACGAGCGCCAGTGTTAATGAGGTCAATTAAGACAGCCTACTGCTCTGGCCAATTAATGGAAACCCAACTTCTTCGCCTTTGCTTGGCTGCTTTTTTACTCCCTATTTCGAGTTTGGCGGGGAATTTCAGATCTTTTCAGAGAACATTTTGTATATATTGCGGAAAGTATTGCAGAATATATCATTCTATCAAAATCAATTCTGAATCAATGTTTCTGAAGAGCTCAATATGTTTCTGAAAAGCAGTTCCATGTAAAATCAAATGATTGTCTTGAAATTTGTTATTAATACATTGCGGAAAATATTACAGAATATATTATTCTATCAAAATCAATTCTTAATTAATGTTTCTGAAGAGCTGAATATGTTTTTGAAAAGTAGTTCCATGTAAAATCAAATGATTGTCTTGAAATTTGTTATTATTAACCTTAATTAAAGCGATTCAAAGAAGCAATTGAAGTAAACTTAAATTGGATTTTGTTGAGATCCAACGTGCATTGTTTTAAGTATGGTTTTCATATAAAATTAACGAAAACGTTAAAGATTCTGTTAAAAACTATACCTTTATCATATCCATAGGCATATCCTTCCCTTCTATCAGTAAAGTGCAAAATACCAAGAAAGAAATACTACTCTAAGTTTTAGAAAAAATTCACGGATTTAATTTTTTAAAAATCTAAAAAAAAAGGTTAGTTACAAATTTTCTTTCAATCGAAATATGATAGCAATTTTAAAAATACTTGGTATCCATTGGATGCTCTAAATATCTATAAAGATGCTAGAAATAGGCAGCCAAAATTTCTATCCTCAAATATACAACAAGTGAAAAACAACAGCTAAATACCTTCTTCTTCCACGCCATCTTCTCTTGTCTCTCTTTCCAGACCGAGGCACTAAGAATTAATTAATTACTGGAGTTTATTAGTTCTGTGAATTTGACTTCATAACCCCGCTCGTTAATTCTAATTTAATTTTCCGCTCGCTTGTCATGCGTTGTTTTGAAAAGCCTTGTTGTTTTTTTTCCACTTATCCCTTATTTTGCTTTTAATTGCGTTCTTTCTTTAAGCTGGCTTTTGTGGAGGTGTTAAGGGTTTTTCGTGATAACAATGGGGACTGGGGTAGTTGGTTGTAATTGCCCTTTGTTGTTTTATATAAATACCGGCATTGGCTTTCTTTTTTAATTGTTGCGTATAGAAATGGAAGTTGAGGTGTTCATTACGGGTTGAGTTTGATTTCTTAATCCTAATAAATTGAATTAATATATTCGTTTGGAATTACCAATTAATATATGTTTTGAAAAGTTTTAAAATTAATTTTGTTTTACTGAAGGATGTCTTACCATTTGTACATTTGTAAGTTGAATTAATGATGTTTCACATAAGAAGCAGTAATACAGTGGCGTGATAGTAAAAGTAATATCTTACAGAAGATAAATTGTCTTTCTAAATTAATGACTAACGAAAAGACGAAAGCGAAAATTAAATGAATTTGTATCTACTTATTAATTATATTGAGTTATTTTCTTGTTTAGCATTTATTTAATAGCTGCAAAATTTATTTTTTCATACCAAACTCTTGTGTAGTCCCTTTAAATATCATAGGCTTACTAATTTTTTCTATGTTTCTTAATATTTTTAGGGTTTTCATAATTTAATTTAAAAGTCATAAACGTAACTTGACGTAGCTGGATACAAAAGTTTCTTCCCTCCCTAGCAATGCCCATATAATTTATTTTCTTAATCCATAAGAATGTGTGAAAATAGAGTAATTTCCTGAGCAAATGAAATCAAAGAAAAATACTGGAAAACCGTCTACGGAGCTAAGCTTTTGTCCAATTCGCCTATGAGATTTCTTTATTTGTTGAGTTAATGGATTTAACTGATGTCTTGATTCCAGAAGTCAATGGCCAGGAAAAAGATATTTTGATTGAAAATTGAGAAAATAATCTACCAAGGAATAATAAAGTGCGAAAGCGAGCAATTACAAAGCAATTTGTTTATAAACTTTTACGTAACCATTCGCAATATTATATAAAGCCAGTTTTAATTTTTTAAGAAAATTTTTATTAAATTACTCAGGTTCCGTCGATGTTACTAACCTCTTACAAATAAAATTGATTGCATGGCTGTTTGTTCGTTGACACATTTTTGCCGAAGCATGATTTTTTTTATAATAACACAAATTTTTAATGTTATTATTTTTAAATAAATTAATGCAGATTATCTTTAACATCCTCTCTATAAATTTTATTTTAATTATATTAAATGTGTAATTCAGTACTTTTTTAATGTGCAATTGCTCAAATACATTACTTACAAATCATACCGTTAACTTATAAATTGTAACAATCGAAGTCCAACCAGCGCATTTGATTCTTTCATCGGTTTAGTTTCAATAAATAGCGTTCGCTTCTTTAAATAACCGAACCAACGTAGTCCCAAACTATAAATTTGTAGATTTAATATTTTTTTTGTTTAAAAATATTGAATTAAAAATCGAGTCAAACCCCATCCCCCGAAACAGCCTGTCGTTATCATTGAAATATGATGGTTCCGAAAAGCGTTCTACGACCGAAAAACCGATATTAAAACCGTTAAGCACAAAAATCGAATTTCCCATAATGCCTCGCGAAATAAGCGACAAGGGTCGTCAAAAAATGAAAGCTTTTTTAGTTTTTGTGTTAACTTTTTTCGTGCACACAAAACCTCGCAAGAAATAAGTTCGCCATCACTGAAACAAATGATGGTGATGAATTCGTCCTTCCCCCTCCACAACATAAAAAAAAAATTAAGTATTTTTTTATCTGTCGATTTTTTTTGTTACATTTTCCCAGATATATTCCAAATTTAAACATTCGAAAATTCCATACCAAACGATTGGAGGTTGTAATTTTTATTTAAACTCGGACTGATTATTCGAGAAGTCTTGGTTTAATGAACATCGATTTTGGTCTGGGATTGGCGCTTTTTTTGTCATCTTTCTTACAAGTACCTCCTTTTTTTCCTTTTTTTCTTAAGTGTGTCCCTGCTACAGCTGAATTCTTCCTTTTTATACATCCATTCGTAGAAATTTAATGATCTGGTTTGGAAACTGATGATCAAAGAACTTATTTCTAATGAAGCATGTTTCTTTTGAAGCGTTTTTCATGAAGGTTTTTTTTAAAAGATGGTTTTTGATGATGAAGAGATGTTAAGGAATGAGTGTATTTCAGAGAGGGAGGAAGATTTTTTTTATTTCTTTACAATAATACCTCACCGTTGACTCTTCATCAATGTGTACAGGAATTTTGTTTCAAAGTATTGCTGTCTGCAGATATCAGTGTTTCATGCTCATTTGTCTTTTAAGTCTAGTGGGAAGAAATGCGCATTGATTTTAAGTATTTGAAGTACGAATAAATGAGCACGACTCATTTGTAGTTTTTACTACCATTTCACAACAGCGGCTTTTTGATTTTCCGAATAATTTGAACAAATATATTATTTTAAATTAGGGCAAATATCCAAATAATGGTGTAGAATGCCAGTAAAAGAACGGAGTTTTACATGTACGTTATAAAAATAGTTTTTAACTTTAAATTCTATGTGACTGACTAAATCATCCACTTTATTAAAGAAAAATATAATTTTTACTCTTGTTCATATGTTCTTCGAATCCTTCTCCTAAAACAATATTAAAACAGCAAATAACAACGATTTATAATTTTTTCCCCTCTAAAACCGTAAAGAAGTCTTGTTTTTCCGAAAAAAGGGTTATTGTGCTTTAGCTTAAAGGTCACTGCAACTCCAAAGACCACTGTCCGTTTGCACAATGTATCTTGTTATTGTGTTTCACTCCCAAAAAGAAGTATTTTCCCATCTCCAATGAACAATACCGCACAATTGATGAAGATTAAAAGTAGCAAAACGTACAACACGAACCTTTCCCCACACCACGCCGAAGTGTGGAAATTAAAGCTCAGATAAGCCAAAAGTTGTTGTCTCAGCTCTTGATTGACGATGATGGATGGTACAACTTAATTACTGCAACTTATTTAAAAGAAGTTACATGGGCGATAGAAAGGGTGTTTTCTGGTAAATTACTGGATAATATCCGGAATGAAGCATTCGGCATTTAATAGAGATTCATCACCAATGTTCTGCAACAGCTTGTCTAGTCTAAATTGGTCTTAAGAAATTAGATTTTTTATGTATAGTTTTTGTTAAAAGGATTTGGTCCTTTGTTAGATAAATCGTGAAAATGGGCAGGAAAACGAGTTCCGTTTTCCTTTTTCTGTGAATTCATTCTTTCTGAAGAGTGGTTCAAAAGATTATTTCTGCCCGCTATCTAATTTGGGAAATTGTAGATACGTAAGATAGCTGATTGTGTGAAATTTTGTAGTGGGAAAAACGCGGAGATTTCTTCGGAGATATTACTATACATTCCCTTAGAAATTTATACACCAGCATATTTTCAACTTTAATTTTCTCATCGGAAGGAATAATCCAATTAAAAAGTCTTTTGTATAAAATCTTGTATTTTTTCTAGTATAAAATCATATCCTATTTCTTATGTTAGAAATTTAGTTCCGTTTAAGAACTGATTTTGCTCATTGTGACAGAAATGTTATTTAAATTTATAAACATCGTGGAGAATTTTAATGGTTACGAAAAGTGAAAAATCTTTTACAAATAATGTCTGGCAAACTTCAATCTTCAGAGAATATAATTACTTTTTCCAAACCAGAATAATTTTTTCCAATTTGTCGAATACTTTTCTGACAATATATGGAAGTCGCATTTGAACGAACCAATTTCGAACTTCAAAATCTCTAATCTTTACAATATATTTTCTTTTCATATGAACATCTTATCAAAATTATTATTACTTTTTAACTATGATAAAGATTTCCGAACTTTGTACTGACTATATTTTTAAAGGGAATCATCAATAAAAACTGAAAGCTGACCATATAACTAATTACACAAGTTTCTCACCAGTCTTTAAGATCTATGGTCAAAGAATGTCTTTAGCAGAACAACTTGCCATCGAAGGAACAAATTATGATCGGCGCATTTGACCATAGGAGACTGATGACTCAAATTAGACGATTCCTCTCTTTTTTTGTCAAGGCGTCCATTGGAAAGACCCTCTATCGATTCTAGACAACTTTTCTCAGAACCTCATTCATTAATTTCAAACATCAGTAGAAAAAGGGAAGATGCCTCAAGTTACATTATGGCACATTGGCATTGGTCATACAATATACATTATGGGACATGGGTCCTTTTTCTAATAAGGTACTTATTTGCACTCTGGATATAAAGAACACAACAAAAAATCATCGATATGCTTATTTTTCATCCTTCCGGGAGACACTTTTCGTTTGGCTGACCAAATACCGGCCAAAATATTAAGGTCTTAACCAATGAGGCACAACTCTCTCCCCTCCCTTAAGATCCCAAAAGAGGGGTGAAAAAAATGGGATATACAAAAAAATCCTATTGCCCAACTAACTACAAGACCGGAGGGGGAGGACACACACAAAAAATTCGATGATTTTTTTTTTGTTCTCATTACTCCGTTGTTGTTCTTTTGGCGAAAAGTGTGTAGAGGGGTCGGATTGAGGGTGCTATCATAATCGTGTTGCCATGGAGACGATGTGACGGGGTGTTCCATCATTTCCTCCGGATTATGATTCATCACGTGATGTATTATTCCAGAAAAGGGAAGATGAGGAGTTGTCGATGGGACAACGTTGTCTACCCTTGGAATTTTCGCATATATGCATGTTTGTAAGTGAGGATACAATCAGGGCGTAGTGATTGTCATCGATATCGATTAGATATCGTAGAGATATCTGTAGCATTTCTGCAGATCGTTTATGAATTGGTGTCTTTGGATTTGACGTTAATCCATCTAATTGAAGACTTTAAAAAAACTCAAAGAATAGGTCTTCGTTAAAATCGAAACTAAATATATATTTTTTTCAATGCATAAATTATTTTAATTAAAAAGACTTTTCATTAAAATGCATAGCCTTGGTTTTATTTTTAAATACCCTAAAGTTAGAATATCTTTAACATTAAATGATCTGAGATGTTTTTATCTAGCGAAGCCTTATTAGAAGGAGTGACGTAAGATAAATGTCATCAGTAATGTTAATACCTAGAAAGTCAGTTACTCGAGCTGTCAAAGAAATAATAAAATTGCACACCTTCTACTTTAAAATAATTACAACTGAACATCACTACATTTTTACAAAAAAAAACTAATTTACGTCCTTTACAAAAAATAGAATTTTCCCCAAAAAAGGCAACTCCACGCATCTCTTACACACTTCACACGTTAACTTATCTCCACTATTTACTCCTACAAAAATGATAAAAAAAACAGGAGAAAAAAATACAGGAAAACAGGAAAAGAAAAATCAAACAGATTAATCATTAAAAAGAAGGGGAGCTTCCAAATGGGCTTTCGAGTCCTGTCATCTCCTACTCCCGAAACTGCTTTCCCATTCTCTTTTATCTGTGGACGACCATATTTTGAAACTATTGTAACACCCTCCCCCCCCCCCCTCGGTGATGTAAGATGCTTTATGATATTTTACGTACTCTTTTTCCCGCTTTTCCCCACTGCACCCAACAAAAACTGGATCAGGATCGCTTTTTTGTTGTTGTTCTGCCCCATCCAAATGGCTCATTTCTCTCTTTTTGGAGTCTCTTGAAGTTTATTTACTTTTCGTAGTTTTTTTTAAAGACGTTAAGGAAATAATAACCTGTTTGTTTTTTGCGTATTGTTAATGAAAAAGTGGAAATATATTATTCACCCTTTTAGTCTTTGAATTGGCCCTCTTTTTGTAAAATCTCATCACTTTTGTATTATCTCAGGAAATAATAACCTGTTTGTTTTTGCGTATTGTTAATGAAAAAGTGAAAATATATTATTGATCCATTAAGTCTTTGAATTGGCCCCCTTTTTGTATTATCTCATCAGTTTACTTAGTCGGAAGTGTGGAGAGGTAATTTATGTTTGTATAAAGATTCATAACTTAATGCAACTTTTCCCGTCAATTAATAAAACCATCCTTGAATGATAATTTTAAATTTAAAAAAAAAACGCAACGCAAAATTTAATGTTACTAAGTGCAGATATGAAACCGAGGCGGGTAATGAGAACTGTATAAATGCTTTTTAATCGCTAAAAAATGCCAAATAACTCTGACTTATCAAAGCAAGACCAGACGAGCAAAGACATATTAAAAAAAGCTTTAAAAATAATAATAAAGCAGAAAAACATCGCCAAATTGTATTCTCACTTCATTGATTGTTTGCCCAGCAAAGCAGAAAGTGAAACTGGAAACTTTTCTTCACCTTAGAACTATGAAAGACATTTGCAGAAAAAAAGACTTTCTGATAAAAATATGAATTCAAAACAGCGCTGAAATGAGATGTTTTCATTTTATCAAAACTGAAAATAGTTGAAGCGTGGCGTCTCGTTTTAGCCGACAAGAAGCATAGTTTTACCATTTCTTGATCAACTTTCTTGGCTACCGGTTATTTATAACAAAATGAAGGCTTGTAGCAGAAAAACATATCATCTTAACATATTTTTCTCCATGAGCAGACATAAATCGCACGCAGAGAGTGGTAAACCAGATGAATAAAGTGAAATAAACATATAAAAGCTAAAAAAGTATACACATGAAAAAAACATTGCAATACTCGAAAACAAATGATTCTTTGAGTTGTGCCCGACAAATTATTGGTTTCCTAGAAGATTTACCCAATAAATAAGTATCCAATTCTGAGAACATTAATAAGGTTAAAGTTTTTCTTAATGTTAGATGGTTTAACCATAACCAAAATTAAATAGGGCTACTGTGGGGAGGGGGAACTGCGAAATTGGATTTAAAAATAAAAACTCAAAGGCGTTACGCTTCAAGTGTCGATTCTCGGTAAAGAAATAGGGATTGTCGGTATTATGAGTGGCTACTGCAATTTGGATAGGTATTGTTGTGGTAAGCTATGGTAAAAATGATTGATTTCAACTACTTTAAGCACTGGTAATTTGCAAGGAGAGGGAATTAAATGGGTACATACCAGAGTTTAAATAGGCTAAGTGACCTTCATTTTATTGTTGGTTGAGGTATATTTTTCCTTCTGCTAAAATATATAATGATATAACTTGAATCATTATCACATTGCATTCTGTTTATTTTTCTATAGAATAAATTGTTCTATATACTCTGAACTGAAATGAATTTGTTTGAGTGACTCAAAACCGATTCTTCAATTTATTTATTTTTAAGCTTATATTAGTTGCTATGATTTTACCCGCAACTTACTCTATGCGGCTCAAAACTAGCCGTTCTTGTTCAACCGAATTGTAAACAAGTTTTTGAGATCAAAACAAATTAAATCAATTTATTACATTTCAAATTATTCGGCAGTCGCATTTAAGTGCAAATAAATAATTCGTTCAATCTTTTATTAAAAAACTTTTAGTATCGGCAAGATCTGGCAATAACATGAAACTTGGAATTCGATTAAAGGTTTTTATTTTTGTGTTAGGTGTCCAAACACTAATAGTTATTAAGCTAACTTGTAACGGTCTTTTAAGATTGAATGTAGGCTTTTCGTTAAATGCTGTGCAAATACTCATCGGATAAGATGTAATATGATACAGGTCGAAATCATAAATTTTATATTTGTAATACGTCATAAAATTATATAAAAATAAAACCCAATAGAAGTTAACTACAGATGTGTTTGTCTACGTATTTAAGATATGTATAGACAACTCGAGCATGTGTTGTTGGTGTGGTAGAAGACAATGTTTGACGTAGATGTGACGTCACTAAAGTTGTGGGCGTTCTAATTGAAACGAATTTGCCACTGGGTCGTTTTTTTGTGGGGAACACCAAATGTTTGACGTCCCTGTGACGTCACCGTAGGGAGTGGCCGTTCCAGTTGACCATTTGTAACTATGTCTTTAGAGTGTTTATTTTTTCAAATATAATTTTGGCGTTTGATATAAAATTATAATGGTAGAGATACTTTACAATTATGCAATTGTTTGATTTTCTATAGATGACATTAATTAATTAGTAAACATACCCCCTTAAAACAAATGAGAGATTTTAACTCATTCTGAGTTAATTTTCACTCATTCCAGTGTCGAAAATGCTCTTCTCCCATATTAGTGGATTTCATTCATTTGTTTAGTTTTGACAGGATCACTCCAAACGAGTGATTTTAACTCAGTCTGATTTAATTTTCACTCCTTTCCAGTGTCGAAAATGCACTTCTCCTATAGGAGTGGATTTCACTCTTTTGTTTTAAGAGTGTAATATTAAGGAAAGTAAACTATATTATATTCACGCTGTGTAATAAAAGTAGTCTTTTAATAAAGAATAAAAATTTAAGTTTTATAAATTTTACATAAATCACTCTCGGAAATATACGTTTTGATGTCTTACTCATATTTTCTCTTGGAATAGCATCGAAACAATAGATATAACGTGAGTTCTCCTACTAAAATCTGAAACCACACCGTTTCCGGTCGTCGAGGTGTTAAAATTGCATTGTGTAGGGTCGCCAACCTTGATTTTTGAGAAAGAGCACATTATTTGATATGCTGCAGTTAATGCGCGGAAAAATAAATTATTTATTATTTTTTTTCTTTATACTGATCATCTAGTTAAGGTACGGGATTATTGTTGGAGATGGTGTATGGAAAGGTAATTGTAGGGTCGCTCAAAAGTTTGGATATTGTTTCAGAGAATAGTCGGTCTGTTCTTGAAAACCATTTGCGTGTTTACGAAGAGTTTATGGGCTGAGTAAAAGCGTTTTTGGAGGGGGGATTAAGAAACGGTCAGTTATTGTAGTGCCATGTTGCACCGTTAAAATTTATTAATTTAAATTGTGTATAGTGTGCAGGTTAAATAAAGAGTATTTTGTTTAAATTGTTAAATTTGAGAGTGGTAATTAAAATAGACGGTATTTTATTATTAAAGTCTAAATATAGACATTTGGGAGACTAAAGCATGTCATCTACATTATTTATAATGATATTGTGTTGATAGTTAATGCATTTGTAATGGCAGAAAATTAAATTACTTTAAAAATATTTTCGTATTAAAAAACAATGTTATGCAACATTGTTTTGAACAATAATAGATCGGACACATTGGGATGAATTCCTATATAATAAGTTTTTTTGCAATTTACTATAAATAATAGCAAGACAATGTTTTGCTATATTAACATTTGTAAGTCATATATACACGGGGTAAACAAACTCCTTTTCGTGGACCCCACGAACAGAGTATTTGGAAAATTGATCGCTTACCGTCTGGGCATACATTATCAAAAAAAGATCTTAGTCAGAGATAATCTCCAAAATGTAGCACGGTACACTGCTTCCCGAGCAGTTTAATCGCAGTTCTTTATGCCCTTCAGAGCTACAATGTAATTGTGAAGCCATATTGGTTGCCACTTATATCACCTATTATATCAAATAAGAATCCCTAGTTTTTGCGTCTCCTTGATCCGTGCGAATACACTGAAATTATTTATTCATCCATGAATGGGCTTGCTCGCCTATTGGCTAGAAAATGAGTTGATTTAACGCCCGAACGAACGCTTGTGAACCCGAAGATGACCAATTGATGAAGAGTAACCTTGACAGGAGATGGTTTAATTGGTGGAAATAACAACAAAAACGAAACAACTCCACCAACGGCAGGTATGAAACGTGTTTCTGTTTCAAGAAAAGTTTAGACTATCAGCTAAATAGTCTTTGAAATTAATGTTTATTTTCTTATGTGTTTCTCAAAAAACTGCTTTCTACAATTTACGAAAATTTCACTGGCAAAATTTCGCTGCCTTAACCTTTACGTGAGTTGACACTATTTTTATTACAGAAAAATGCACATGTGGTCCCTTCAAACGAACAACCGATTCGTCAAGTAATAAAATTATTTTTGAAAATGAGGGAAATCGAACCAATTTGTACCGGTAACGCTCCTAAAACATATCAGTAAGTTTCCCTAAAAATTTAGAAACAGTCTGACATAGAGCCTGTAACTTTCCTGCAAATGACAAACAAAAAAAATATTTGAATGAAAAAAACGGGACTGTTCCATTATTCTTTTCACTTTTTTCTCAATCACGAATTACTCCAAAATATACTGTAGTATATTTCTGTCTCTGCACTTGCAAAAAAAGTCCACCTGTCTGAAACTGCTTTTCAAGTGTTAAAAGCGGGGAGAAGGGTTGGTTTCTTTTTTGGTTACTTAGTATAGGTACGTTGATTTCAACTATGTAATATTTATGCTTGATGTGATTTCAACATGAAAAGTTACGTTATCCCTTATATTACTAGATTAAATCAATTTTACTGATATTGTACAGTAAATTTAATGGAAATCTACTCTCAATTAAATGTATGATGTTTTAAAAGATATTATTCTCATTATCCCTTCTGGTCACAAAAAAAGAATCTAACCAAATAATAATTTTCAAAACTGATTTTTGAAAACAATGATGAAAATAAAATAATAGCTACAAATTTATGCGCATATTTCATAAAGTTCAGTGTGATTCAGTACACGCAAGCGGACTATCCACTAAACGGTCGAACGACTATATAAAAAAACATGTCGCGAAAACAAAACCAATGTTCTTTTGCCCCTCCTCAAACTTTTCCATCTTTTTCCATTCGTTTTTGTAGATTTTGTTGATAACAAGTTCATTTTCCTGTTCATTTAGCAGCATGTAATTTCACCCAGCTCAGAAAAAACCTCCTCAAAACCACCTCCGACACCACTGAATCGAATCAACATTTAGACCGCTTCACCGAATTGTAAAATAGAATTTGAAAACACCGTCTTCTTCATGCCTTATACACCGTCCCGTTTGCTTCCCCCCTTTTCATGCACTGTCTGATGTGACGGAGTATACGCGACTTTGCACACGTGTGCTTATAGCGGACTGAAAAAACTGCTGAAAGATTCCTTTTTTATATTGGTTATAACTGCACAACAACAATCCATTGGTATGAACTTCTAGGAGTAGTGTTTTGTCATACTTAACTATTGCTATGATCTATTTTATAATGTAAATTACATGAATAATTTCAAAATATATTTTAGCCTGTTTCCGAATTCTGAACTAAACTTCTAATTCTAATTTAAAAAAAAAAAAACATTTTAGAACTACATATTAGTATTAAAAAAATAATTGCACTTTTATTAGATTTCATGTTTGAACATACTAAATTGCAGTTATAAGAACATATATGAAACTTAAAGGTTTCAATCAATAAAAAAAATCTTCAATTTTTATGTAAATCCGGATCTTACTACATTTTACCCTTTCCAATCAAATCTGAGTAAAAATCACAGATATTGACAGCTTCAAAATTTATTCTCCCCCCTACACAAATTATAACCTCCGATCCTCCACGATTATCTAGTAAGAGGTAAGAAACATTTCAATATTAAATCTTAGCAGAAAAAGGATCATGCCTTCCTATTGTTTCACCCACAACATTTGCCCGTTTTCTAATAAGGTACCCCCGAGGATGAAAACTGTGTTCTAATCACCCCAAGTCTTACATTACACTATACCCCCTTCAAAAAAGCAATCCGAGTACCTCCTAAATTACTCCAGGAGGAATTGGCATCGATTGGCAAGAGCTTAGATGGCCGGAAAAATTACCATAGCATCCCTATATCATCCGCCCATTGTTCTTATAAGGGGAGAGAAATATCATCAGCAAGAGACGGACAAAAAAATACGTAACGAGGTGATCAGCATGAAATCTTACCCAGATGATGACTAGGCTGGGGCATTATACGTGGTATTATTTCGCTTCTGGTTCTGCCGCATATATCTATACAGGTTCACTTATAAAGTATGACAAATGGTTGGTATAGGCTGGAATCATCGGAAAACTCATCAGGAAAACTGCTTGGTTCTTCGGGTGTGAGGGTGAGGATTATTTTGGATAATTGTGATGAGTTAATAAGGATATTGCACGTGCTCATTAGGCGGTCCTTAATTGAAAGTTAAGTAGTAGGATCTTTCGGAAACAAAGGGGCTTGAAACTAACGCTGAATTGTATTTAAAAAAATACGATATCTGATCGTAATATTTTATTGATTTGTATTGTGATACACAAATTGGTCAGTGTCACACAAATAGATACATATAGTTTTATTTTATTTGAAAGCTTACTATCATTGGAGAGAGCAATTTAAAATAAAAATTGATTATGTCTGGGTAGCTAGTTTTTTGCTTAGCTCAAGGCTGGCTTACACCAGACATAATCCATAAATTAATCAAATATTGGAAAAGTTTGTATTCGAAAAGCTATCAAGTAACTGATATAAACAAACTTAAAACTTACTTAATGTACTCAAATCTCTATTTATTAAATGTGTGGTATTTTACCATAATACAATCTTTGTTCTTGTTGAAGTTCTCAGAAAAACCTCCTCATTGTTTCGAAGCCCAAGCATCAACCCAATTTATATCAAGAACAGTAGGCATCCCTCCTCCCATCTTCAAAAAAGCATTCTCATTGCCACTTTCTCGACTTTGCGATGCTACACTGACCGTGCGAAGCGCCATAATTCAGTCATTTATTTCTGGGTAATTCTTGAGGCAGACTGTTTGTTTTCAGGCAGCCATTGTCTGTCGCAGGTATAGCAGACGCCCATAAACACCTGAACCGAGGCATTTGTTTAGCTTCTTAGGGATAACTGTTTCTTAACGGGCCCAGAACCTGCATTTTTAGTGGGAAGACGTTCGAAGATGCTTGTTGGATTCTTAGAAATACTGAGTTGGAATCAGTCGTTTTAGCCGTTTCCGCCCATTTGGGATTGTTATTGAATTGAAATTGGTTTTGTATTGTAATCGTGTGAAAATGTCGCTTGGTTGGAGAAAGATAAAAGAGATTAAATGACGTATACGGACAGTAACCGATCTTTTGTGAAAATGTTATTTAATTCAGATATTTTTTATTGTAGCATAATGACCGATATCTTAAAGTTAGAGTGAAATTTCGTAGCATAATTATTTATTTCTCAATTTTTTTATTAATTTCATTATAATATGAAATAACTAAAGCATACAGCAAACTAAAATAAATTCTTATTTGCCCTTTACACTTTAACAGAAAATGCTACTTTGAAACTTTATTCCACAATCTACAAAATTAAAATGTTTGCATATTGCTCTTCAATAACTCCTTGAATAAACAATTAAGCCCAGCAAAGTTCAAAATGCTCAAACAAATTTATTTTCCGATAACCACCAAGGAAAACAAAGATATTAAGAGGCACCTAAATTAAAATTTTATGAAAAAGGCTCAATAATTTCTAGGATACTTGTTAGGAACAGCAACAATTCTCCTTTTCGTTGTTAAACGAACCATCGCCTCTCGTCAACCCCTTAAACAAGCAAGTTATTGATCCCGGTTTTCCAAAGACCGACGTCATTGAATCGCTGACAGAACTGAACTCATATTAAATCTGGAAATGAAAATGACAAATAAAAAATGGAGTCGCATAAAAATGTACGCGTCAATTGATTTACTTCACATTCACGACTTTCTTATTCAAAAATTGAGAACTGCACCACAAGAGTCTTAGCAATTCGGTTTATATCGACCCAAACCTTAAGCTCCCGGGGTACAATGAATTTAGACATGTAAATCACGTTACAAAAACGTAATATTCCAGCTTCTCAAAGCCGCTTTAAATAAATCCATATGGTGAAGTATACGAACAGTTTCTGATCGGGATTTTTTTTAAAAAAGAAAAATAAAATATTGAAACTACAAAAATAAAAAAAATAAGTGTTTCCTCCCTCTTCTTATACTTTTTAAGTGACAGCCTTTTGATTTTACACGGGGGCGATTGCACGGGCGCCTAACAGGATTACTGTTTAGCCGGTAATGCCATAAAAGTATGTTAGAACATGAAGTTTAAAATTTGCGATCGATAAAGATTTTTAAGTTGAATATAGAAGTGCCGTTGAATGGGCTTGTCGGGAACGATAAAAATTGTTAGATGAAACGAGTTTTAAGATATTCGTAAGGTACTTGTCAAATAATGTAACTCTTCAACGGGATGTTAAGATCTTTAAAACTTCGAGTTTTGACTGATACATTTTCTTTATTCGAGTAAAAATATTATTTTTTATTAATGTCTGAACATTCTTTTGGAGCACCAGTTTACTTATATTGTTAAAATTTCTTCCAATAAGATACTAAAATTTAAAGAACTGATTTTGTTTTCGAGCCACCTTACTGTTTTTTTAATGCATATCCTCCGGGATTTGAACTTTTTAATTGTCAACTGTGAATTAAATTAAAAGTACAAAAAAAGCAAAACTAAATGTTATAAAACACTTAATAAAATTACCACCTTCTATTAAAAACGGCACCACAAATTCGGAAGCCTCATTTATCAAGACTGTACTAGATGAAATTACTGATAGACGCATGTGACTAACATTTTATGGCCTTCATGAGACATGCTAAAATTACCGAATATAGTGGAAGATCCTGTGTTGTGTCAGATTTAGTGCGTACTGATTGTTAATTTCTAGTGGGTTGATGACTTTTACAGATACAGGGTCGAAAACATCCTGATTATTCTCTCAATAAAAGGACTGTTGGGGTGGACATGCATATTAAAAGGCTAATTAGCCCACGCTGCTTAGGCGACTATTAAATTAGCTAATCGGCGACATCTGTAAGTGCATAGCACCTACTGGTTTTAATTCTCGTTAAAAATGTTTTCTTTTAAGAAATGTTTGTTATTTGACGTGTCATACCTTGAATGTGGAATTAAAATTTGCTTTATTTCGTAAGAAGTACTTTATGGGTTTTGATAGGTTTGAAAAGGTTAATAATCTTATGTTAAATTCATAGATAACCTAAAATAAACAAGTTAATTTCAATAATTTGTCTTATGTAGGAAAGAAATTCTTTACTATACTGCCTCAATGTAATTTATCTTTATTATGAATCAAAATCAAGAGCTACAAATTTAAATTTTAACTTTAAAATGATTGTTTAATTATATAACTGCTGAAAATTAATATTGTTGTTGCTTCCGAATCAAATTTATTTCATCTATTGTGTAATGCAATTACATACGTTATTTTTGTCAACAAAAACACCTTTTTAGCATTCAATATGATGTAAAGATTAAAATGGATATTCCATATTTAGCAGTAAGTGGTAAATGTTAAGAAGATTTATATTAGTTATTTCTCTTACAATAAGGAATTCAATCCCTATTAAACCGTTTCAAACTCAATATCTCTACAATGATCACAGAAAGAAAAGAAAAAATTGTTATCCAGCACCAATTTAATTCATTTCACAGTTGGAAACGGACCTAAATCAAAATGAACCACATCACACCTTAGTCCTTAAATGCATCAACTCCAATTAATGTCCCTTGTCAACCTAAGGAGTGCCCGAAAAAAATTTCAATCTCTAAATGATATTAAAGCGAGTTAAGTTCCTATTCGACTTAAACAGAAAAAACTATATTTTAATAAATGAAGTATAGTGGATTTTAAAGAAATAACATCATCTAACTTTTAACTAGTTGTTTAAAGATTGTGCAAATACTATATTTGTTCCTCTTGTAGTGTCTTTACTTCAGATACATTTCTAGCAAATCTATTCTAGATTAAAAAAAAAAGTCAATGCCTACCAAAATTGCTTCTTTGTCGACTAACTAGAAATTTAATGTTCAATTAGACCACGTTTTTTTGTAATGTGTACAATGAAAGAGGGATTTTGTTATTTTTTTTATCTCATGATTAAAACAATTTTTTTAAAAAAAGTATTTAGCTTTTTAAGATTATCCAACTTGCAATGTAATGACTCAAACTAAAGATCTCATTTATGAACTTGATCATTATCTTGAAAAAATAAGCTCTACACTGACATGTTCATAAACATTACTGATTAATAGTTATGATATTCACAGAAAAAGTTAACAATAGTTCCCAAAATAAAACAAAATGGATATTTCTCCAAAAAAAAAATAACGAATCAAAGCAATAAACGCAAGGCAGGATTAAAAGAATAAAAAAAAAACCTGCTTCGATCCCAACATTACCACCTACTGCTCAGCATAATGGCTCATAAAGGCGTGGGGGCGTGCTCCAGCCTAACAATGCACGAAAAAATCGGCAGAAGTAATAGCAACAAAGCCAGAGGTGGGTGCGTTGACACCAAAAGCGTAGAAATGCAGTCCGATCTACTACTGAAATCAGCTTCGCACTATTTCGGGAAAGCTGTTGGCATTGGTTTATGTTGCTGTCTCCAAGGACTGTTATCAAACATGCTTCAGAATTATAAATGCTATTTCCTAATTTCAAACACAAAAAAATGAGATTGGCACCTGGACGTAAACTAAAGCAGCGGTTTATTTACACGATGCGGTAAAAGAATTTTAAGTATGCTTCCGGATTTAAGTGATCAATAGAACACTAAACAAATGCTTGTCACTTCCGAGTGCCATTCAATGCTTCGAGAATTCAAGAATGTAAGATTAAATCAGAATTCTGGAATGCTTGTTAAAAACAGAATTCTGGAATTTTTGTGCAACACAAATTTAGAAACTTTCAGCTGAAACCTAAATTTGGGATTAATCTGCCTACTTCAGTTGAACCCATATTTGAGAATGATTGGTGAAATAGAGTTGAGTTGAAATATTGCTGTACTACAGCTACCCGAGGGCTTTTAGCAATCGGCGTCATAATTTAGAACAACTATGAAGGGCAAAAGAGGAATTCAAAAACAGTCGATATATTACAAGAATTCAGGAATAGTTCATTTTCATACCAATCCGAATAACAAGCTAAAAGCAACATATTTTTAATCCTTGATCATCTTCAAATGAGATAGATTGAGTGACTTGAAGTCCAGCATTCGAGAGATCCGGCTCACCTCGTCGGAAAGGTTCAAGCAAGTAAGTGGCGGGTCCAACTCCATTAAGTCACTTCTTAATGAACCTTTTGCCATGGGAGAGATATTTTTTCATCATGTGTTATATGGATGTTGTTACCTTGACTAGAGTTAATGTGCCCCGAAGATAATTGGGGGGTTGTTGTTTTTCGAGAGAAAAGAGGTTGTTTCGAATTATACGAGCAAACTTTTTTTATTATCATTATTTCCTAACTTAAAGTAGTACAAAAAATACAAGATAAGCAAATATTTTTCAAGTAATTATTAAAGTACTATAGTAACTGAAATAGAAAGCTAAGTCACGGTTTTTAGCCTATAAATTTGTAATAGTGTCGTAAAGCAAATTTAGAAAGAAATTTGCATTCAAAATGTTCTTATCTCTACGTCAAAAAATAATGCAATTTTACTATAATTATCTAATTGTTACATCTGTCAGATTTAAATGTCTTGCAGATAGCTTAGACACTTGTTTATTCAAGTTTTGATTTAGTTACTTCAGTCAAAGAATTTCAAGAAGCACAAATAATTTAAAAAGCGCAATAGTTAAAAAAATGAAAACATTGTTTAACAGTAAAGCATTTTGTCATTCAAAATTTAGTAGCGTTGATTATTGCACCAAAGCACTAGTAAATTTTATTTTCGATTTGCTTGGCCTACCGTTTTAAGTTTTTATCATGAATCTATTAAAAAAAAGCCTCACATTAAATCTTCTATTGCCGTGAATTGCGCCAAGTCACACAACTTAGATTATATAAGTCACATCTAATGTGCCAAATTTCCTAGAAACCGCATAAATAGTAATGAATATTATGAATATTGTAAGAGGTTGTAGCCTGCGTTCCGAACCCTTCACACGCCCAATGAAAATTCATACATTACTAGGAAAGAGCAGGCATTACCTGAAGAATCACAAAAACATTGCATGTAAAAAGATCCAAAGGAAAACCTTTTTTCTTCTTCTTTTTGACGTTTTAGTTTTTTCCTATTAAAAAAATAAACAGTTTTTAAAAAGCCAGCTTCCAGCAATACGCAATAGAGAAATTCGCTGATCCATGACTTTAAAACATGTCATCCATAAGGGCTGAACCTCGCATTAACAGACTACTAAAACGGCTAATAATAATGAGAGGTAAGAGACACTCCTCAAAATACTAATAATAATGAAAGAAAATATACCCTCCCCTTACTCCAAATTGGAATAAAATTGCCCCTTTTTACGAGCGCCAGAAAGGATTAACAAAACCTATTCTCTAAAATGGATGACTCCGAAAAAAAATTAAAAGAAGGAACAAAAAAATGGACAGGCCCACAAATGGCCTTTTCGGAATCTCACGGCTTCGTGTTTGATTGGGATCCCAAACTGGTCATTTTCTGGTAATTAATAACCTTCATGTCCAGACCGTGACGTCACACAAAGCCGACCGCTGTACTCCCCCAAGTGCTACACCTACGCACCGAATCCCATTATAGGGGTATTTAGAGTGGGTAAAAATGGGCAAAGCTATAATTTGATCGGTCATTACGAACCTTGCTAAGGTGATTTAGGCTCATTGACAGGTTTTCTGTTGTAATTTTTTTTCTATCTATGCTTGTCTCTCCCCTTTCCCCTAGAGTTTTGAATATATGGTATTTTTGCTCTCTCTCTCTTTGGTTCCATGTCGTTTACTGTTGGTTGTGGAAACAATCTGACTTGCTAATTTGTGTGATGTGTGAGAAGATTTAATGGTATTGGCAAATGAGGATAATTATATTTGAAAAATATGTGTTTTGGTAAAGGACTGAGTACTGAAAAGAATCTTTTAAACGTATAGTGTTATTAAGAACGTTTATTTTAAAATTTAATTTTGCGCAAAAATTAATTGCAAAGTTTACTTTGTACTTTAAAATATGTATAGTTTATCATTGTAAAAAGTTTCTCAAAAGGCAATATATACTTGCTGTATGAATTTTCCAAAATTAAAAGTAGGAAATATTTAAACTCTAAACTAATTTCAAACTATTTAAATTTTTTATTTAAAATATATTATTTTTACTTTTTTCTGATAATATACATGCATTTCCATAGTAAATAAAGGTTCAAATGATGTAATACAATGTATTTGTAATCAAGTATTATTCACGGTAAGTATATTTCGAACTAAAACAAAAAGTATTCGTTGTGAAATAAATAATAATTATTTAAATTTCGTAATGGTTCATAGATATTCAATGATAGTTTTAAATTGCAACCTTTTAATTATGTATGGATATCTACAAATATATCAAAGCAACACATTGGTATTTCGGCAAACTACGTGTGCTCACCATATCAAAACCCAACATATTTCAATCCCAATCATATATCACCTCATAACCATTCATTTACATTCACAAACCCTACTATCAAAACACAAAACGCAATAACACCAAACCCCTCATTGATAAAACGGCGCAGAAACACAATTTAAGATTGTCTCCCTGATTAAGACAAGCAGCACAGAAAAATATGAGCTTGCCAGGACTAGCCCTAAACGAGGTATGACAGCCTCGGTTCTAAGTGATAATGGATTTAGACGTCTATGAGTTATCCCAACCATTCGGGATGCTCATCCTCTTCCAATCCCCTCCCCATCCTCCCACTGTATAAGATGCCTCGGAGCAGATAGGGATGCTTCTTGTGAAATTAGATATACGAATAGGGCTCTCTGATAAGTGCGAAGCCATTTTAATACCGGCGATCAGTTGGGGGTTTGAAAGGAGAGAATGTTGTTAGTGTGATGCGGGGATTGTTTAGGGAATTTTCTTCCTTGAAAGCTGCTGTTTGTATTGAGCTGGAGTTGTATTTAATTTTGGAACATTATATACTCCATATGAGTTGTATATTTTATACATTGTTATTCTATAAATTATTTCATTTTATTTGTGTACAAGATATGTTTGGAATCAAGCGGATTTGGTAACATATTTTCTTATGATTTGTTTTTCGACAGACCTCTTAATGATTTTGATGTCAGATGAAAATAATGAATAATAATTTATTTAACAGATTTTTCAAAACAAAAAAGATAACTTATATTTTGTTATACACCGTCTGGTGAGTTCTACATAATCAAACTTTATTTACGTAGAAAATCATTAAAATTAGTTCGTTAAAACAGCTATTAGAGTACGTATATAGTTTCTGTAACTGTTATTATGAGGCGCACTCACTTAGTTGATAAATATTTTCATAAGAATTAATTCATTTATGCTGTCGATAAATTTTTTGCGGCAATTTAATGCGACGTTTTTTTTATTTTTAATCAAACCGTTTTTCATTCCTCACATCACTAAAGATAGTCCCCTGCTATGTGTGACCTACTCTTATTTTTTCTAGTACGATACTTAATTAATATGACTACGTTGTTCACTTCCCGGAATTATTAAGAAAAGTTCAATTCCATTCGCATTCTCGTCACTCGACCAATATTACAAACTTTCGCCGCCCGTCATTTATATCCCTCGTGTAGCTCTAGAGCGACGTTTTTTTTCAACCCAAACCATCCCTCATTCCTCAACTATCCACACGTGCAAAAACAACCAGCCACGACTACCCCTACCAAAACAACCCGCAAAAAAGCAGCATCTGGATTGAATCCCACTGACTGGGACCATTGAAAATATGCCCGGGGCGGCGGGCAAGGGGGGTTGCGCCCCATACAAGCCCTATGGGAACACAAGTGGGGGAAGATAAAAGGAAGTGGTGCCCTGCTTCGGCGATCGCCCATTGATCTAAGCTAATAACTCCCGATTTCCCTAATGGTATCTTTCCTTCCTTCAATCTCTGGTTATTAAGGTGGCTAAGGAAAAGAACCGGGGGATAATTTTTTGGGATATGTTTTTTTTTTTTGTAGAATTAGTTTTTGGAGAATTATAAAGCAAGATTCTTGTTTTTATTAGGATTAAAAATCGTGTTATTTTTATCGTATTAAGAGAAAAGAAAAGCGGAGTTGATATAAATTTAATATTAATTTATTATCAATTTATTCAAATCTAATTGTGGATTGTTTTAATCTACTGAACTTCAATATTTCACTACTGATCTCTCTTTCCACTGAATTGGTTGTAAGTTGTTTTGCTCCTTTTAGTTGTATAAACATTTAAAAGTATTTTTATAAATTAAAAATCTGCAATTGTTTAAACTATAATAATACTTTCAGAAAATTACTTGTACGATTTTCGTAGGTTTTATAAGAAAAATACTTTATAAATAATTTTTTTGCGCATTGTTAAAACTATTTACCCTCATTAATCAAGAATAAAAAAAAAAACTAAAAAATTTAAAAAAAAAAAAAAAAACGAAATATTACTTCAAAGCACGCTGTTACAAGATATTGAACTAAAAACAATAGCAGCCAACAACCGTTCTTCTGCAACAACCCAAAAATCACTTTTCGACCATAGTTATAAGCAAAAATCGATATTGCTCACCCTTAGATCGATACTTATCATCCATTCAGATGGGATGCAGAGGTCCGAGCTTTCTTCTCCACATAGTTTTTTTTTGCCCTGTCCTTTATCTCTCTTAGGGGGTACAAGATGGATTAGAAGGAGAGATGAGTCATGGACAAAAAATACCTGGGGATAATACAAAGGCTGGTTTCCAATAGGAGGGTTGGTTTGTGTTGGTCAGTATTATGTTGAGAAATCTGAGGAATTCATATCATTGTTTGTAGTATTTATTTAACCTCTTTAGTCCCCCAAAAATAATACGCGTATATTTTACTATACATAAATATATTATTCAAACAATTAATTAAAAGTTTGTTTTTGTAATTAATTTAAGAAAATCACGTTTCTAAAGGGAAATTTAGTGGGATTTGTGGTTTCAAGCAGTAAAAATGCAAACTTGTTAGGTGTTTCAATATCAAACAAGCTCTGTGAGTTTTTGCAATCAATAGTTTATTCTAACATTTGTTTAAATGTTAAAATCTCTTATGCATTCATTACTGAAAAAAATTCTTCGCAAACTTTTTGAAGGCCTCTAAAATCTGTTTGACTTCTTCCCTCACCATTTTTTGTACAATTAATAAAAACGATATTGCGATGAACCAAGCTTTGAATTTAATTTATACGATGCTGAAATTTCAGTTTTGAAATATACATTAGTCTGCAAAGGAAACAAGCGGGTATAACTACCTTGCGAAATCTAAAGAACAATACCAAATCATATGATGTTTCACAAAGAAAACACGTCATAAGATGTTATTTCTAATTGCGGCGTAGTTTTCAACTACAAGGGATACTTAACAATTCCAACATCTTAAAAAGAGTGATATTACGAAACCTATAATATTAATTTTGTTATTGTGATTGTAGAAATAACTTTTACAGATACTATACAGTTCAAGCCTGTAAAAACCATTATTAACCCTTTCAGTCCCAAAAATTTACTACACCACAGAAACATCTGATATTCACAAAATAAGCTTATTTTAGGTCAAATATAAGATTTCCATAAGAAAAAAACTCATTTTAATTTTTTATGTGGTTTTTTTTTAAATAATGCCAAAATTTTTTAACTATGGAAAACAACAAAATAAAAATACATATATTACCTAAAAACCCTTCGAGTTATATATTTTAAGGTATCTGACCATATTATTAAAAATTTTTTTTTAATTAAGTTAACCGAAATAGTTTAAATTGTGTTTTAAATATAAGGAACTGAAGTGAACTTTTCCAAAATTAGGTGAAACGCTTGTTAGCTATTTTCTGAATAAAAAAAATGTAGTTTTGATTTCTATTGAGATTAATGTAAAATATTGTCGAATAGAACAGAGTGTGTAGAATCGAATGATAGGTGTTGGATGTCATAACGGGGCATAAACATTTAGAAAAAAATATTGAAAGTGATGACGCCAAATGGCATCACTGGGACTGAAAGGGTTAAATCAAATACAAAATATTTCAAATATAATTTAAATTATTCTTCCTTAAATAACAAGGAAAAACTTAAATTGTTTTACTAAAAAGGTTACTGAAAAAATAATTTCGAATTTTCTGATCTTTTTTAAGTCTCCGTACAGTTCGTTTTCTTATCTAAATAAGTAATCCGACATATTTAAATTTTTTTTAATTTTAACTAATTTTTTGATAACATTATCTCTTTTTATTAGCAAAATAACGAGTTTCAATGCAAGCGTTAATCTTGTCAGAATTGAATGAGCGATATCAGCTAATGTTTTAGCGCGCCATCTAGTGCTCAAATTTGAGATTCATCGCTCATTAATCATGATTAAATCTTGATATCGCTGAATACAAAGCTTTTTATTCCGCGACATATTTCCAACTTTTGTGCGGTGCAAACATCCGGTCTTTTCAAAATTTTCTTACTTATATTTTCATTTTTATCAGTATTTTTTTATTTATCCATTTCTCTTTTTAACAGCCTCAAATCCATTATTACTAACTATCATAATAGAAATCGTAAAATTATTTATTTACTTTATTAAAATGACACCTTTTATGCTGTTAGACTCGCATCAATAAAAAGTAAAATTTTGAAATTAAAAATTAATTTAAATTTTGAAAAAGCTGCAAGGGTAAATCCTACTTATGTCCTATTATAAAATAAAAAAGGCTATTTAAAAAAATGTGTTGATTAGTAACTATGGATAAATAATACTTGCTTAGCAAAAATCAGCATTGGATTTAAAGTATAAATTTTATATATAAACCTTTAGTATACCATTAAATTAATAATTATTAATTTAATGGTAAGAATGATAAATAAATTAATTTAATGATATGAATGGTAGAATGGTAAAGAAACAAATAATAAGTTGTTTCTTTTTTAAACTTCTTACTTTACTTTACGAAAATTCTTTTTCCCATAAAATAATATTTTATTGCTAGCATAATATTGTGATAGTTGAAAAATATTCTTACTTTTCCAAAAATTAAGGAAATATTTTACTTACCTGTATCATAACGATTTCTTTCAATAATGGCATGCAAAATCGATTGTTACATAACTCGGAAAATATGAATTGCAATAATGTTGCAATTTTATTTGAGTATCCATTGCGTATTGGTGAAATGTATTGAAGAATTGTTACAGAGACAATCATTGTAACTTTATATTTATAATTTATTTCAAGAGATTTAATCTGTGCAAATTTGGACTGCAATTTATTAACCTTGTCTATGATTGTTTTTTCTAATATTTTGTAACAATAACGGAATAATAGAATAAAGGAAACAAATGACATAATATGTTTTTAACAGAAATAGAAGAACAATTAAATTAAACTGACTTCGTAAAACAAAATTATTTTTCCTTTATCATTAGTTAATTTCCTTATGGTAATCCATAATTCTATATTTGATCATTAGAAAGTGCAAAAAATTTTAAAATAAGCAGTCGTGGGCATTATGAAAGAATTAATACATTGTCTCAAGTGTTTTTCTTTTTTTCCTACAAGGAAAATTTAATGAAATATGAAAAACATATGTAATTTTGGTGTATTTAAGTGCTATTAGCATGTCTGCTTAGCATTGTTTGTATTAAAGGAAATGAAAAATTGTTTATGCCAATAATACAGTAACATCAATTTATGGTATTTATTTCTAAAAATATGCATTCATTTTTTGTAATATTAAATTATTTTAATACAGTTATGCAATAATTTTTTTTTGCAATGATTATATCTTGTTTTTTTTACGATATAATAAAAAAGTCGATTGATAGGAAAATCCGAATATTGCACATTTAAAATGTAGATAAAGCTCAAATTTTAATACTTAAATGAAAGGAAATTTGTAGATAATTTCCGAAATCGAATACTAATGTTAAATTCGAAACGGCTGGTTTTATTTTCTATATAGCTTAAACCTAAAACATAATTTCTATAATTATATTATTTTAGTTGAAAATTCTATATAATTTAATCTTGTTTTTAAAAACTTGTAACCATTGGTAAAATTCCTGAAATGTGCTCAATAGTTTAGCTTATATTTTAATTATTATCAGTTTTGCTCTTAAAATTAACATACAAAAAAATTGCACCTAAAATTTATTGTTGATAATAATATTAAATTGATATTAAGTTCAAATACACACGAAATAGATGAACATTCAACAAAATCATCCATATCATGACTCAATATGGGTATACTTCTTTCCTGTGATAATTGCCTTATTTTTCAGACCCATAAACCATAAAAAATAACTTCGTCAAAAGTCTACATTGGTGTTTACCCACCAAATCGCAACCCAAGACCAGCATTAGAAAAAAAAAAGACTCTGACCCATTAGCCAAGAGCCAAAACCCATCAACAAGAAACAAAAGGGTGCAACGTTGTAGCCATATCTCTTCAACTCAGAGCTAAAAAGGAGCAACTCAAATGTTAACTTTACGTGAGATATGCCCCTTTGCTTCTTATGAAGTATTTCATTGCGGTACCCCTTATAATTAGCCCCGCAATCGAAATCAGTCTTAACACTTTACCAAATGAAGGCGGGGTAGCGTGGAATTTGACATGGGACAGTAGCGAGCCCATCTTGGTAACGAGGGGAACTGGCAGTTAACTGTCATTATCTGGATCACGGATCCATGGATACGGTGTGAGGGATACCCTTTTTTAGTTTTCACCCGACAAATTAAGCAACCAAATTACCGGCATTAGCCGTCCATGCTGGGTTTTTTTTTTCATTCTCTTCGACCTTATGTAGTTTTTTTAATGACTCATAGTACAGGGGGGCTTTAAATGTGCTCATTTTAAATATTAACGACTCCGGACGAAATTAGCTTTTTTTTTATTATGGTCGTCACAGACAGTGCAGGCTTGATGATTCTGGTGTAAATTGCCGAGATTTACTGGCGAAGGTGTAATTTTTATGGGTGTTGTTACACCTTTGAGGAGTGGTTGAACTTGCTCATTTATGGAGATAACTGGCGTGTTTTTTTGACAATATTTATGGACTTTGAACCTTGCCGAGGGATAACGAATTACAACCTGAAAGTTAAGTATATGTTCTAACATGGTCGAAAAAGTGTTGGGTGTCCATGGTCAATTATATTAAAATTGAACGCTGGAATGTATTTCAAATTCCACCCCGTCATAGCGATATTGGTGAAAGCTCCTTTATTAACGTGTTGTAATAGCATACGATATCTGTTACAGATGATTTATATTTTTTACTGTATAAGGGAATTACTAAAATTGATACAATGTATCTAAAATACTATATTGGATTCTCTTTTCGATGTTGCTTTTCTGACATGATAAAGTTACACTCGTTTTAAGTGTAAAAAAGATGAAAGGAAGTTTACATTAGCAAATGCATTATTTATAGATTAAATTCATCAGTTATGCGACTTAGCTCTTATAAAACATATAAACGAACAAGTAATGCGTATTTTTGGACAATCCGACGCGTTAAGAGGCTTAAAACTCATCAAATTCCAATTTCCTAACCCTTTACGGATATTAAGATCATTAAGATAACACTTAAATTACAGGGTATGGAATCGTAAATAGAGCCATCAAAATAATCAAAACTCGCTTTTACTGCTCCGAGATGTAAACTAAACTGCAAATTTATTTCTTTAATACCTTTATATTGTTGATATTGGTGGGCAACTGCCAAGGGGTTTGCAGCTCAAAAGTATTTTCGGATATACGCTTCATTTCTTTTGCCATTAAAAATGACTATGAGGTATAATTACTTTTGATAATGTATTTTTCTGTAAAGTGGAATTTTGTAACAAAAAATAATTGTTATAAGTGCATTTTGTCATAAAATGTTTGAAGCGTAAAATTTCAGGCCTTTGTTTTAATATTTCGTAGCAGTAGAATGCTTCTAAATGTTTAGTTTAATTTCGGTATTGAATATTTCACACTTGTTGCGAAGATTTGGTTAGATTCGGTACTTGAAAATTAAAAAGCAGTATTTCCTTCCTATATGAATTAATATTAAACAATTTGTGAATACAGTTAGTTACCTTTACATATATACAATATACATTAATGTACCGGAAAACATTTCCAAGCATCAATAAAAAGTGCAAAATTCTATCACGGTGTAAAACAATAAATGAAGTTATAATCAGGGTTCAAGGATCATTTCATTTTTGTTTCGCAATTTCATTTTTTAAGTAACATAAACTATTTTTCGCAGCTACGATCAAACTTCCCAAGGCATTTACTATTGATGGAAGCCGGCTTTTGTCCAACCGGGCTCCATTTTCCACATTTAAACTTCTTCCTACTCCAAAATAAATTGGAATTTAATGGTCCCTCTGATGCCATTAACCCAACAGGACTCCGTATTAAATGAATAACTAAAATCCACTGATCTTTGACACTGTCTAGATCCGGAACGCACTGTCACTCCCCATGCAAACTACAACGGTTCCTCCTTCGCCAATATCAAATTGTTTTCGTTGTTGGCGATTAAGGGTCAATAAACCCCTTTTGTATCGTGAATGGGTGCGCACCTTTTCTTCTGGAGGTGATAGTATTAGCCTTTAAACGCTCTTCGACAGGTAAACAAAGGGATCAACGGGTTGTGTTGTGATGTTCGGAATTGCCGAAGAGAAGGTCGGGGGATTAAAGTAAGGCTCCGGATTTTGTAGATTTCTTGAATAAGAAATATATTCAGTTTGTGAACTATATATTTTCCTAGACTATACGCTTTATGCAAATTAACTTCAGTGCTATGAAATGAGAGATGTTTAATTTGATTATTTTAAATTATTCGTCATCTTGAAGTTCATTATTTTCCTACAAAAGCAAAATAAATTTTTGTCACAAACACTTTTTTTCATCAGTATATATGTAGTTCGGATTTAATTAGTTTGTTTTCGTAAATTGTCGTAAAACAGTTTAATTTAACTCAACTCTTTCTTAGTGACATTACTTTTTATAGTATATCAGTAACAATTTTTTTTAAATAATAAGCTTTATTACTGACACCATATTAATACTTACTAAAAAAATCAAAAATACAAGGTAGAATTATTTTAAGCTAATTTAATCAAAGCTAACTGTAATTGAAATTGAAGTCACTGACTGTCAGTGGAAGTAGTTAACGCTAACAACTCAAATGATAAATGTTCGAAGCATAAACAAGATCATTAGTGTAGTCATTTATTATGGAATTTTCGAGGCACATTCCACTAACCAAAAAAAATCAAATACTTCCAGAACTTTCTGACAGCCCAAGTTAACAGTATTGTGGAGGGTGTCACACCACAAAATCAGGGGGGAAAGGCAATTAAGGAAGAAAAGCTTTCGAACTTCCCCCGAACGCATCACCAAAAATAACTTAAAAGCAGGATATTGCAAAGATGTCAAGACAGAAAAACAAAGACCCCAACGAAGACGGACAGAAAATGGGTATGGGACGACAGCAACAGCAACAAAAAAATAAAAGATCTTCTTGCTTTGCTTAAAGCCTATTAGGGTCCAGAATCCCGAAATGAAGGCCCTGGGAGACTTAAGGTTGCAAATGTAGGCTGGGGCACCTAATTTCCTAGACAAACGGAAGCATAAGATAGACGCTGTGGGGATGAAGCCAGGCCTTGGCTTAAGTAACAGCGTCCAGTGGCAAATGAGAACTAATGGACTTTTGCCTTGACAGCTCTCGTCAGGACCCGCTTCATTAAAGGTGGCCGCAGTGTCACTGACCACCGAGGAGGACACTTTCTTGGTTAACGCGGCCATTAGGAAGAGGATTTCTTCCTTCGCCCCTTATTTGCGGTCTTCTGAGTCGCGTGAAGGAAACAGAATGGGCAGCATTGGGCTGAAATACAATTAGAAATGTACACCTAAAAATAGTTTTTCCTATTCCAAAATTATTGGGCAAAGAAAAATGATGCACACATACTTGCAATAAAATTAAGGACTTACATATTAGCGCCACTTCGCAAAAAGTTGCACTAATGCGACAATAAGGAGCAATTTATTTTTTAAAAAAAGTGTTATGGTTTTAAAGAAAAGTAATATTTTATTATTTGTCTCATAAATTTTTGGTGTAGATTAGTGTTACTTAAAATCTGCTAAATCCATACCTGCGCTGGCGTTATACGTAGTAAGATATTTAAACATTTAAGAACCATATTTTTTAAAAAAATAAAACCATTTTACCATTTAATTTTTACTGATTACATACTTTAAAAAATCAGATTAAAACCCCCATCTCAAGTGCCATTTTTAAACATTATTGGGAATATAAATTCTGAAATCAATTCTCTTTTTGAAGTGAATCTGAAATATATTGCCTTACATGGAACGGAGTAAATAAATCTCCCTTGATAAATCGCTTCAAATTAAAACGAAACTAAAACATACGAGCACATTATTTAAGCAAATATGACACATTTCACTGTCTTATTTCCACAACTTGTAGCCAGAGGCCTATTCTCGAATTGCAAATCTAAAATTATGTCTTATATCTTCAATCATCAATACAAACCAACCACTAAGAATTTCGCGACCCGCGCCAGAAAACGACATTTTTAAAAGACTTTGTCCCCCTTAGGACACTATAAATTGGGTACATAAAGTAAGACAATGTATAAATAAAATCGCAAAGAACTGCAGCTTTTGAGCATCGCATTCATTAAGTTTCATATTCCGTATTTTCGCTTTATAGGCCTACGTAGTTTTTCATTTTATTTCGGTTGGAAGATTCGTACGATTCATTTTAAGAGAATTTGTAGATTCTTTGCAATTTTTCCTTCGTTTATTTATATTTCGTGCCGGAAAGAAAACATTTGATTCCGAGTGGTTTTCGATGTAACAATGTGTGGCATTAAACGCGTATGGAAGAAAAGGAACTCCGCAATGAAGCTATAATACTGATGTAAAATATAAAATGCACTCAGCAATATTTGAAGCAGTTTAGTCTGAAACAAATAAAAAAATTTGCAAAAGTTTTTACTCGATGTTTTAAATATGAATGGTTGATATTTTAGTATTCTTAAGTATAACATAATTTTTGCATACATTTGCCAATCATACTTTTTCTCTACATTTCGCTATTTTAACCCATATTGTAAAATGTTATGTGTTACCAATATGAACATTTAATTACTAGGAAAGTAAACGAAGATTCTAATCTATTTTCAACTGACATTGTTTTAAAGTTTTATATCTATAAACCACGGTATAACCAGAACTTAGGTCAACAGCAAATTTGTGAGCGTTATGTAATTGATAAATATTTTGAAGGGTTTTTCCTTAAAACGATAGTGTATAATGTTTACATTAATTTGAGTATATTTACTGACAAAAAAATAGTAAACAAAATTTCTAATTATTGACGTAATCCTAAGTCTATATTCAGTGTTTTGAAAACTACCAAATTGCGTGCATTTTCTGGGAACACTCTATAGATTCAATTTTCCCGACATAATAACTCCCCTTGCTATTTATCAAAATAAAATATCGATAAAAAGCTCAGACCTTGTAAACAACGACAAGCAATCACTCGTAAACAACTTTTCGCATGTTTAATCACTAGAATCATTAACTTCGCTATCTATAAGGAACAATATTGCGACGAAATTGGACGATATTCCAATAAATCTTACATTAAAAACCAAAGCACTTACGCAAATTCCTTGCATAGTTACCGCCCAGGAAAATGCTTACAGTAAACAAAGAGTTGGGCAAAGAAAAACGTTGATGAGCCTAAATATATTACTTTTTCTGCGACGTAACCCGCCGAACAAATATTTAGCTTGCGAAATCAATTTTCCGTCATTAAAAGATAATTACAATAAACATTTTCTGCTGCAGGGAGAGAGGGACGCAAAAATAACATGAAAATTCAAAAAATTCTAATCTAAAGTAGAAGAATAACAATAAAGGGAAAAAAAATAAGACGAGCTATCGACATTGGAAATTAAAAGACAACAGCTTATGGGGGAGGGGGGCTAGCATATTTCTATTAAAAAACCTATGCGGGATAAAAGCATGCCATCCATTGATTTTCTGCGGACGATTATTCTTTATCGTTATTCTGTGCCACCCACTTCCCTTCAAAAAATCCTTTACACAGATCCCCTGCATAAATATTCCAATTAAAAATCCACTTTTTCTAAAGGGGGAAGCCATGCTTCGAACGCACTTTCCGATTGTCGTTCGAAATATGTTAACCGATATCGGCAGTGTTTTGGTTACGGGGACTGGCGTCAAATTTAATGGCGGGTTTTCCAATGACTTTTTAAAAAAATAATTTTAACACCTACAGAAATTTTATTATTTTGATAAATACGTTTGTATATTTTAACTTTATTAATTATTTCAACTTATGGTATGATGCATCTCCGACAAGAAACACTTAATGTGTCATAGTTTTTTTTTAACTTAAAATATTATTTTTAATATATTTTTTTTAATTTTAGTGCAGTATAGTTTGGTTTGTAATATGTTTAATTGTTTTCCGTATTTTATTAAAAACAACTAACTTTTTCTCCAAGAAACTAGTTTTGAAAATCATGGAATCTTAGTGATTACAAAACTTATTTTGCAACGTTTTTTGTCATTTTATTATTACCACTATTCAACAAGTTTTTTGTGATTTTTCTTTGAAATCATATTTAAATTCATAAATATTACTGCTGCAAACTACCTTTTTTTATTTTTCAAATATAAAATTTATATTAAAAAAAAACAGAAAGCAATTTTTTTTTTTAAAGAATTGAAAATTTAAATAATTATCTTCAAATAAATAATTTTAAAACATGTTTTTTGCAATGTATAATCATAGAAGATAGAAATCGAATTTTTGTGGACTATAATTAAAAAAATCATGTACTATAGGGTTAAATAGAAAATATACATCAATTGCAATACACCAAAAATAATAATTGCATAGATATTTACACACAAAACAAAGTTTTTTAAGCAAAGAAGACAATAAAATTTCAATTTAAACTGCTTTTGCGTTGGCCGAAAGTTCTTTAATAGGAATTAGTCTAAGCTCTGACGCGACTGTTTTCATCCTGCGCGTTGTTTTCTCAGCAAGCATAGTGTTAAAGAAGAGAAAACAAGGATAAGAAAGTCTGGATTTTTAGAAGAAAGAGGAAGAAAAAGAGTAGAATGCAAATCTTTTAGATATCTTAGACATTATTAAATGTTTTTTTAAGGACATTAAAAAAATTAAAGATAATGTAGGCTTATATTCGATAGTGTAGAATCGTAAATTTCACATCGGATTTTGTATTATTTATTTAAATACACAACTTTATCTATTTTAAGCATTTTTTTTTAATTCAATTTTTGATTTATAAATATATAAAATTTGTAGTTTTTTATTTTTAAATTGAGTTTCAGTATTTTTTTGCTCTTTAGCATACATTAATAGGTTTGTGTTAAAAAGTAATGTCATGTCAATGAACCTTAGATTTTAAACTTAATATAAAGTGGCTAACAATGTCTAAATAACAATACATGACATGTAATGAAATCTTAATGACTGAATACAGGTACTTAAAAGCAAGACAGTCTTCTCTGAAATGCCCCCCTTTCTCCAAATAAAACAAAAGCCGATAAAAAAAATCTAGCATCAGATTCAGACGGCACAGTTACAAATCGGCGTTCGAAACACTATACACCCACCCTATTCCTTTTAGCCCCCTCATCGTCAACTGATATTGATTGAAATAAAAGACGAGTGACACACACGCAAAAAAAAAAATCGCGATCGCTCCACTACGATCAGTACAAAAAGTAACAACCTATTGCTCGTTAAGAAATCCTTTTTGCCTTTCTAGCTCGCTTTTCAACCTTCATTACAGGCACTGACTTTGCCAATTCGATTCGACAAGTCGTTGGGGTCGGTTGCAAGAGTTGTATCTGCAACTAAACTTCTTTGTGTAAAATAACTTTGAAAATGAGAATGTTTATGAAATTTGAAAATGTAATTGTTAATAGCAATATTTTTGTTTACTAATTACTAATTCATCAAATAACTAATTTATTAGAAGAAAATCTATAGTAATCTGACTGAATCTAGTGTTAATTAGAAACCCAAGTAAAACACATCTGTCTAATTGTATATTTCAAGGAGTTTCCATTTAAAAATACATTCGAATCATTACAATGCAATAAAATAGATTTTTATAAAATCGTCCAAGTACATTTTTCAATCACAGAGATAGTACTAAATTTAGTATATTTAGATAAATATCCTTCATAGAGCTAATCCAAATTGCTGAAACAAATCTCAGTTACCCCCGTTCCAAAGCAACTATCGTAGTGATATAGATTCACCAAAAGCGTCATCCTTAGCTTTGCTGATGCCGAATACCAAATAATGCGTTACATCTTATTTATACTCTAAATCCGCTCTTTTTGCATGTGAGATCATCGTACGTTTTTTGCGTGTCCCCTGTATATAACAATTTGACTGAGTGTGTACTTATTTGGACTCTCTTTGATCATCTTCTTGTTAGAAGAGTCGCTAATTTGGAAGAAATGCTTTGTGGAGGATGTTTCTTGTTGTCTTTGAGTTTTTTTTTCTGGAATGTGTCAGTGGCAGTAAAAGGTTAATTTGGAAATTGAGATTGAGGATTGTGATTGGTTTGAACTTGTGAAGTTTTTTTGGGAAATTGGCACTCGCAAGTTCGCTAATAGATTTCATTGCGTATTTAAAAAATGCACAATACTCATTGATACCCTCACTTTGTTGAATTTATTTATGTTGATTGTAGATTGTGATTGGCTTGTACTTGTGAAAGCTTTTGCGAAACTGGCACTTGCAAGATCTCTAATAGGTTTTATTATGTGCTAAAAAATGTACACACTGTCTATGGATGGCTTCATTTTGTTGAACTGATATTTGCTATAATTACAATAAACATACACTTCTGTGCATTTCAATTTGAGAGAAAATAATGGAAGGTCAAATTGAATGGAATGTGATAGCTTTGTTTTACAGTTCCTTTCCTTTTTGCATATATTTATATCAACACAATCTGTCATAATACAGTATTAATGTTCGGTACCGATTTTGTAAACACTATTTTGTTCAAGTTTGACTTTGAGTCAGAATTATTTAAGCGTTGTTAATTGGGAATAATTTAAAGTATGTACTCTAAATTTAAATATTAATTCTAGAGAAAATCTCAAATGCATTATTCAGCAGAAGAAATTTTTATTATTTTATTGATAAATGCAAAAAAAAACAATCTTATGTAAATTTCAATTCTCATTTTGAAACACCACTTGCAAGCTAATTCCAAAAGTTACTTAAAACTCTGAGGGATAGAATCGCACAATCCTATCACCTAAGTGGCATGATTTCCATCAACACTCAGAATTTCAAGAATTTTTAAATGTTATAATTTTGCTTTATTTAAAACTCTAAATATGTAAGAGCCATTTATGATAGATCATTTCATCGAATTAAATATAAATGATTCATTAAAAGAATATAAATTGTCAGTTAAAAATTTAAATTGAATCTCATAAAGTGAAAACAAGTTTATATATAAGCCAATTCGTTTTTCCTATCAGATTTCAATCAACTAGTATGAAAACTAAATCCAACTTAATACAAACCGCAACACAAACCAAACGCCACTGGATGATTTCACTTCACCAAAAACCACCCCTTGTAGCATGCTGAAACAAAATTCGTATCGATCGCCTGCTTACTGTGTCATAAAAATGGCCCCGCTTCGCAATTAACAGCACTGGGACGAGATTAATGGTTGCAAAAGGGAAGCTTATGGGGGAGGGAAAAAAAGAAAAAAAATTACAGATGAAAAATACTACCAAACCCCTCCCTCTAGGATTCGAACCATTAAAAGGAAATGTTTCCATGGGTATAATAAAAAAATATTTTTTGTTATTAATATTAGGCATTCAAGTCCCAGAAAAAAGTTGCTGGCAGTCATTTCTGGATCGTGATTATCACTGATGTGGTTCGCATTAATTTAATTTCAAATCGGGTTCTATTCTCTTTATACAGGGGGACATTTTTTATTGTTGGAAAACGGAACGTTGATTTTTTTTTGTATTAGTATTTATGTTATTTCTTTTTATTTTATTATAATAGTTGTTTTTTTTTATTCAGGCCGATGTGCTTTTGTGTACAGTGTCTTTGTCTTTCCTCCCTCCGGGATTTAGTCACAATGTGCATATGTTGTAATGAGATAAGGAGAAAAGATAAAAGATTTTTTTAAAAATAGTTTTTTTTATCTGGGATTTTTCTGGGGATATTTTTCGGTGTTCTTTTGATGCTAAAACACCAAACAGATGCAGGGATATCAAAGAGATAATGGGCAAGAGACAATTCCGTGGGTTGTGATAAATTAAGGCCGTTTTATCGCTGTTTCATGGGCCTTAATGTTTCAGCTACAATTGCTGTGTACCGAGTAAATTTTTGTTAAACGAAGCTCGTTTTTATTCATAAAAGTATTTATTTTGGATTTAAAAAAACTGAATGCATATTTTTGAACGTCATTGCATTCTTTAAAAATTTAAAAATGAATATTTAAACAAATAAAATGACTTTATTTTGCGAGAATAATTAGGATGAAATCATAATAATTTTCCTAAAAGGAAGTGCATTGTTTGCATTGAATACAAGAAGTTTTTGATAAGAAAACATTTTGAAATGTGCATTTTGGTGGCTTTTTTTAACAAAAAGTTTAATATTAAAAAAAATGATTTTATTACTGTGTTCACTAATATTTGAGATTTTTTTCTTAATAAATTAAAACTCTAATGTTACTCTAAGATTAAGTTTCGGGAAATAATAATTTCGGACAGAACACCAAAGAGAGCCTATTTATTCATTCTTTTCTGTGTAAAAGTTAAATAACTGAAAATTGGAATACAATTTATTAAAAAAATAAAAATTCTTAAGTATATTAAGATGTGACATTAACGATTTAAAATTAATAAAGTGACAAAATCCAAACTAAATAATAAATAAAAATAACTCTTCAACATTTATAAAAACAATTTTTAATGTACTCAGTTGAAGTATGAAATATAAAAAAAGACTTTTTTTATGAGGCAAGTAGTATTTATATTGAAATCCAGATGGATATATATTTACACACAGAACAAAAAAAATATTGTACCCAACTCCATATTTACTATGCAAAAACGTCCAAAACCCCTACAACCATCCCAAGTGCAATAAATAGATAAACATCCTTCCTTAACTCAGTCCTACCTACCACAAAATCCTTCAGTTACGAATCGACATTATCCGGCAAGTCCTAGTAGCACAGGCTTAAAAGAGCTCGATTGCCGGACTACAGCCGCAATTACCCCTCTCTGCCCAGAGGGAAACTCTCTGGGTCCTGTAATAGGCGATCAGGGACTTATGGTAGTCCGGCCACAGCTATAGGAACACCAGTGGCTATCTATTATTACCTCTGGCCAGCGAGAATAAAGTCCGCCAAGGGATAGTTTTTTGGGGGCGATAAAAGACTAGTTGTGGTGTGGAAGTGGAGACGTTTAGTTAGCTATTAGAGGGTTAGTGGAAGGTGTTTAGGTAAAGGGATTTGTTGGACACAGGTGACTAAAACACTGAACTGAACTGAAACTCTGGAAGAATCATCCCATGATAAGCTGGTGAAGCTTTTTTTTGGGTCACTTGGCGACAGCTTTAGGGAGAATATGTGCCATATTTGGCATAACCTCGCCGATCAAAGTGGACACTTGACTTGCAGTTTGCATTGGATGTCGCCAATCGCTCGCCAAGAATAGTACTCCAAGGAATTTAAGTTTTAAAGATTGTTGCCGCAATTCTATTTTTTTAAAAGTACATGTTTCCGAAACTTCATTATGTAAAGAACCTCCTAAAGCAATAATCTATCAATTTTCTGCTTAAAAAATTCTTGAAAAAGTTGGTTAAAAATGCCTATTTTAACAGGTAAAGTATAGGATTGGCGGCAAAAGTTGGGTTACTCTTACAGGGTTGCCGGGCTTCACCGACCCGTTTGACGAGTGTTTCGATACTCCTTCCAGAGTTTCAGTTCAGTTCAGTGGACTAAAAAGGTGTATTTGTGTGTTGAATGGTTTTTGATTAGTTTAGTGATTGAATATAGTGAAATGTATATTAGTTAATTGAATTTTAAGTAATAAATTGCAATTTGGAATCACTAAGTAAATTTTAAAATTGTATGGAAGAAAATGAAGATAGAATTAGTTTTGATTCTATTAAGTGTTTATATACTTTAGGTATAATTGATGAAGAACATTTCAATAAGATAGAATAAGGCGAACTCGTTTTTTTCTTAAGTAAAAACCATGTTTTCCCCCTCCTCTCGTCCATAGACTACTTTTCTTTAACAATAAAAGAAAATAACACCTTTTTTCATATTTTAAAAGCTGAATAAATTTAAAATTTTTGTTCGGTATGTAAAATACGAAAAGTATTAATGCAATACTCTGTGTATGAATTTTAAAAGATTTTAGTAAGATGGTTTTGAAAATACCGTTAATTCCAAGAATCCGCAATGGGCCTGTTTATTGGTTAAATTGTTTCGTATGTGAAAATATGTATCAGTAAAAATGCATTTACTGTTAATATAGTTCATGAGTTGATATTTAGATATTTACATTTTATAGTGTCATCACGTTTATGTAATTATATTATTGTAAATGTTCCTTCAAATAAGAAATAGATGCTGAGAACAATTTCAAAATAAACTAGAATCTTTCTTTTGTTTTTAACAAATCTCGAATGCTTGGTGCATTGAATTAGGATGTATGACACGTAGTACATACACGTAATCTGCCGTAAAAATACACCAGGAAAATCCTATGGGGCAAAATACTAGGTGAAAATATTTTCGTTGCACTTTTATCAAAAGAATGGTGAAAAAATCCGATTGGACTGGGATTGGAAACAGGGAAAGAATTTAAAAGGAGTATAGCTTTTGTTTCTAGTCGAAAACACAATTTCTTATAAACATCTTTTAATTGAACTTTAAAAACGATATACGTGATTTTGTTGTTAAAACACAATTTGATGGCATGTATTTTAAAGTGCAAGAAAGTACCCCAAGAGATTAAATCATTTTGCTTGTGAAACTGATATATTTATTTTAATTCTTTGTTAACATTTAAACTTTTATTGCACATTTATACATTGCAAATATTTTAAGTATTGACATAGTATTACTTTTAAAGTTAACGATAATTTTCTAAATCATCACTATGGTTTCAAAGCTTAATTTCATCATAAGTTCATAAATAAATGCCTTATTTAAGAACTCAATTAACTTGTAAAGTAAAAATAAATTTAAATACACTCTGGCCTGAAACCTAAATCTTATCCTTGTCTAACACTTCTAAATATTACTAAAGATACTTCTTTAACTTAAGACAATCTTCAGCAACCAAAAGAAAATCAGTTCCATTGGCAAGTAACGAGTATTTCGCACAACAGCAGTTCGCTTCTCATAATCGTACGCCACTGTTCTCCCCTTCATTAAGAGAATAGATTGGAGGGGGCTAACTGCCCCCACCCCCACATTAGTCAGGGGGTAGGGGGGGCTCCCATTTCGTCATAAAGAACAGACGATTCTTTTTGCCACGTTGCATAACGGCCGTTGCTAAGCAACAGCCTCTTCCTGGCCACGGGTTAACTGACAATTAAGGAAATAAAAAGCTTCGCCTACCACTGGCGTGACTTGACTGAATCCCTATTCTCTCAAGATGGACTCTCATCAGATATTACATATATCTGTACACACATTTATATATATGGTTGTGGAGGAGGAGGGCATTTTGACATTGAGTCAGAGTCGTGTAAGTCATTTTGTATGGTCTTATTTGAGTGTCAATGAGCAGCAGAACTTTTGCTAGTTGAAATTTAAATCGGAACTTAGTCATAGATATTTTTACGTCCGTCACACATTTCTAAGACAAGCCACTAAATAATTTTCGAATAATGTGTAACTGGTTGAAAAAAATAAGCTTTACTATATTCTCTTACTTGCAGAGCTTACGTTAACTAAAAATTTGCTATTTATTGAATTTGAATTCAATACTATTAATTATTTTTGTAAATGTTTTGGTACCCTGACCTATCTTACTGATTTAGAAAAAGAAACTTCTAAATAATGTTAAAAAGTGAAAAGTGAGTTTCGAGACACACGTGTCTTAACTATTTTTGATAAAAAGTTAATGTTCTTGCACAAAAAGATTTATTCATAGTGATGCAATGCAAGACAACCAGGAAAAAGTTTTAAAAGTTTTCCTGACTATGTCCGACATCAGAATTTATATGAAAAAATCCAGCTAACTCTAAAAAAACTCTTTTCTGGACTTAGCTCAGTCTTTTTCTAAAGGTACAGACACACACATACCGTTCACCTGTTTTTATTCGAGAACGGGAGAAGAGGGGCTGGTTTTTGTTAAAGGTCTTCGTGCAACGCTTCTTCAAGTGGCTAATGTTTGAGCTTTTTGTCATTAGCTGGCGTCGGGATGGTCTTCTGGCACAATAAAGAAAAGGGATGATGGGGGGAAGTGGGGGGTATTTTTTATTGCCCCCCCCCCCCAACTCGTTTCAGTTGTTGTACTTTTCTTAATCGTCCATTGGTCGATGATGGGATCTTCTAGGTTCTCCTTCTTCACTATTATCGTTAATTTTCAAAAGGAGAAGGGAAGAGCCCATCCTGGATGGTGTGGGGGGAGCCGAAGGATCAATATAAGTATTTCTGTTGTAGAAGGTTTTGGTGGTAGACGAAAACATAACGCCTATATTGATGAGATGTTGGGTTTGGTTAAAGTGTTACATATTTGGATTAGGGTACATCGGAACGTAAATTGAAATTATTGAAGTGATATATGAACTTACGATAATTTACCCAGCCACTTTTTTAAACGCTTTAGTAGAAGAAAAAGCGAGTCCAGAAATAGTTGTAGAGAATTGACTCATTTTCAGATTTAACCATTCCTATTGTCAGAAATACCCTTATTTTTTCGATTAATAATTAACTTTTTTTGTAGAAATAGTTTTCTATATGTTTTTCTAATTGTAGTATACGAATAGTTGCTTGTTTTATAACGGTACTCACGAATTATTGAATCAATAAAATATTTTTATTGTACATATATACGTTTTATCCTGCTTTTAAAGTTAAGCAATAACTCAGAATTATAAGTATTTATTTAGTTTAAAAGAAATTTTGTTCCATATTACTCCCAAATCGATATCACCTTCAAAGTGGAAATTGATAAGTATAAATTGATTCAATCATACGAAGAAGTAATACAATAATAAATACATATTGTTATTTCTCAGTGAGATTCATATTCGATTCAGTTCGAAAGGAAGAATTGAAATATGAAAATTGCTTGTGAATTATGCGATACAGAATCTCATTATAATTGAGATAGATAACACACACATTCAGAAATTGGTAGGAAATCATCGACTGTAATAGATTATTTGATTCGAAAGGCTGGAAATTCAATTAGGCGGGCAGTCAATATCCTTCTTCGGTATCCATCGATTCCTTAAATATTCTTAAATGAATGATAATGGAGCGAATTCTTTTTCATCAGGAATCGAAATGAGATAATCAGATCAAGTATCAGGAAAAGAGAAAATAACGTGTCCAGGGGGCTTCATTGTGACGAGATCTTTTGTAATATCTCGAGAATAATTCCGCCCTCGAGGCCTTTCGATTTCGACACTTACACACACAGAAGGGTTCTTATACAAAAGGCATTTACCTCAGCTGGCTCCGGTCTCACAAGTCGAAAAACTATCAGAAAAAAATAATATTGTAAGGGGGGGGGAGGTCTAGCTAAAAAATAAACAAAAGACCAGGGCCAAAATATATTTGACGCCTTCCGCAAGTTGATTTAACAATTCAACCCTAATCGATATTCTATTTCATACAGAACAACGATCGAGAATTTGTTTCTTTTTTTTATCCCCCTCCCCCCCCCCCCTCTAATTTTATTCTTCTTCCATCGAAACAAAAAAAGTTCACAAAATAGCGGAAGAATGAGAGAGAGATAAAAAGGTGAAAGATAAAAAAAATAGAATATACGGCATAATTTCGTCTCTTACAGAAACGTCAGCACTCTTAAAGAGAGAGTAAGGGGATGTATAGAACGAATAATAAATAATAAGGAAAGATGTGTTAGGGGGTTGATGGGGGGGGGGGTAAAGAATGAATACCCCTTCCCCTCCCCCCTCCGTTGCCTTTTACATCATCACAAAGGAAAATGTCTTAAACCATGGAGGAAAATGGGAAACTGTTAGCGCAATGATCAAAGTGCCGTAGCCGCTGTTATCCCGGAGGCTGAGAGGAGAAAAAAAACTTACAGGGGCTGTGCTGAGAAGGGTAAAAAAAATAGAGGGGGCATCACTAGATTTGCATATTTAATGAGAACTTTCGAAAGCTTTTGGAGTAAAAGAGGATGGGAAATAAAGGGAGGCGAAACGTGATGAAAAATTTGATCACATGTGCTAATTGGTGATGTGGAAACAGTGTACGGCATGGTCAAGGGGTTGGGAGTTAATTTAAGAAAGGGTAATACAAATATCCGAGGGAATATACAATTATCTTTGGAGATTTTAAAGTTTATTGTTTTTTTAATGATGTAAACACTAGAAATCTTACTTATTTTTTAAGTGATTTAAAGTCGAATTATGTAGTTTTGAAATTATGAATATTCGTGAATTTTTTATGTAATGAATCCGTTACTAATAATTATAATATCTGCTAATATTTAGATATTTCATATTAATTGTAAAGTTATTTAAAAAAATTAATTAGGATAACTGTGCCGATTTCATATTCTAGATGTCAATCTAATTGCTTCCTTCATTGAACTTTTCTTTTTCTAAAATCTGACTAAATTAAAATTTTTATTGAATGTATTTTTTGTAATCTTACTTAATCTTTTAATAACTGACAATAAAATGAAAAACATTTGTTCATTTCAGACAATAACAAAACATATATTATTCACGTAAAAACGTTCACAAAAAATAATTAAACCAAATTCTAAATATCTATTGTTTTTGTTCTAAATTTGTATTCTGAGGGTCTAAAAATCCATCCTCATCTTGTTCTAAAATGACATCCAAAGCGACAGATCCTGAAATACAACTTTCACCTTATCTGATGATCCATAATCCGATAGCAAATAGCATAAATAATACCTTATTTTTTCTCATATCTTTAATTTGTAGCAGCGTCACATCACCCAAACAAAAGAACTAAAATAAAAATGAATTAGCGTTAGGTCCTGATAGCAAGGACATCAGAATGAGATACAGTCTTCGTCTACAACAAAGAAAGCGTACAAGGTAGACCGCAGAAATCCTCCCCCTAACTAGACTTGATGAATTCGGGGTGTCTTGCTTGTGACATGTGTAATGCGTCACCATCAGGAGCTACCCTCGATTTCTACCAGGTGATGTATCTTGTGGGGCTTGTGACATTTACCGGCTGTCTGAATGAAGTGAGGGAGCGTGTTACAAAGTGTGGTTATGGGCTAGATGCAAAATAATATTGGGATATTTAATGAAGGAGGTATGGTATCAAATATTAATTTTAACTTATTCGTTTATTTAATTGATTTCGATTTGTGAATAAATAATTTTAGCACATGAATTAATAGAAGCGTATGTTATAGATGCATAGGATATCTTTTTTAATGGCATGAAAATTATTACTTCTCTATAGCAGAATATTTCGCACTGAATTTTAAAAAAAAATGTATCAATATACAAAAGCATAAACTTTCAATATGAAGCAAAAATTAAAAATTTCCCTAAGTATTTTCTATCTGCTACGTTCAGTTACTGTGTAAAACTTAATAAAGGCATTTTTGGGGTCAACAAACAAGCCAACTTAACAAATACCAAATAAGCACTTATACATTGTTCTTAGATACCAATAAATAATATAATCCTCGCCAACACATGGCTTCAGTAATCTCACAACAGCATTAAACACATGGATCCTCTCTTATTAGGCCCTATTATTCCAAGACAGAAGAAGCTGTAATTTTTTCGCCAAAAGTACAGCAGAGGTGGCAGATGTCGCTGACGCTCCTTACATTCGCAGTACTAATTAGTGGTATTGAGTCCCCTCGCCCTGAGATCCCCCAGACCCACGGGGGTGGAAAAGAGAATGGATTAGTAGTGCATATATGGGAGTTCTGCGCCAGGGGGAAGGGACTTGGGATAAGAATGAGGGGCATTCAGGCTTGGTGCCAATAAGTGCTGATACTAAATTGCTGGGATGGATACATCCATTGTGAAGGGGTGATTGGGTTTTGGGGGGTCGTGTATTTTCATAACGTGAAATATTAACAGGATTTGTGTTGTTAGTCAGGGGTGACTGTCGTTGGAGGGTGCGAAGGTTTTCAAGTTGTAAAATATTTATATACAAATAAATAATTAAGTAAAATGGGGATAATCTTAGGTCCACTTGAGTGAGATGTTAATAATAGAAGTTTCTTCTGCAAAAAAAAGCAAAACAAGTAAAGGGCTATTATTTACTTTTTAACATAAAGAAATGCAAAGCAGTTGAGGTATTTTAATTCAAATATAGTCAATTTCAAATTCGGCTTTTGTGTGCCAAATTAACTTTTAAGTTATCTACCGAAATAACTTTAAGAAAGCTTTTCTAAGAAAACTTTCTAGTCCATGAAGATATATTATCAATTAAAAATAAACATTAATGTGAAACTAATTTTTCTGGTATAATATCTTTGTATAATATTAAGTTTTATATACTTGTGAGAAGTGCAAGATACCTCACGTCGAACTAAATTAATGTTAAAATCATTTCAACTTACCTGTTGAAAATATTTGTCACATATGAACCGACCAATGCTTTCATGTCATAAAGCCGACGTGATACGTTGTTATAAGAACTCAGACCTTTGATACATAGGTTGATGTCGTTACGGCTTAAATAAAAGCTCCGTCTACTTGTCTATGTTGACAAATCCTATGTATAGGTCCCAACTCCCTGTATATCTAGCTCCCTACAATTTCTCTCTTTGCAACTTGTTTCCGAGGTTTCTCATCCATCTTTTAGCTGTCAGTGAACAGTCTCACAGACTCCATTGGAAAAGTACAGGCAAATATAAAATATCATAGTAGACCCTAGGATTTTTCTGTGATTCCCATAGTGTAGTAATGCAGGAACCCCTTACATTTTTGTTTTGTTAACATGGAGTTTGCGATTTAAGATTTATTCATACACGGGCTATTTTATTATTCAGTGAAGGTTATTAAAAAACATTAAAAAACTGTAGGATGCCAATTGAAGTAGGATTTTGAGTAAACAAATTTTGGCACTGGATATAGAAATAAATGGGTATTGATTTTGACAGTAATACGCTGTTAAAATTTGAGTTTATTATTGTAAATAAAGGTTAGAAAAGCAAGTTATTTTAAATAAATATAAAAATATTAATACATTTAATTTATAAAATTTATTTGTGGAACAAAATAATCCTTATATATTAAGTTAAAGAATAAATAATGTATTTTTTTCTGATCAGACACTTTTATGCACCATATACATAAAGCTGGCAATGGAATATTTATTGTATCTATATTTGTAAAACTGCCCCCACTTCTTTATTAAATCTAATTTCGGACCAGCTATATATTTTAGTTATTACATGAATATGTTACGGACTCAAATAAACAGTGTCAGATAAGCTCAACAAATCTAAAACAAGTTTCGCCTAAAACAACTACCACACTATAAAAAATGAATTATAGAAAACCGTATCTCACATAACTCACATCTGACCATCTTGTTGATTCCAATCCAAGCAAGGCAACAACAAGAACGGGGAATAGAACAAAAAAAATCTTATTTTTTCATTCTTTTCGCGTAGTAATGCAAACGATTCTTAGAGACCAATCAATAATCATCCGGCACAATCAACCCCTGGACAATGGCCTAACCGTATTTTTTTTATTGTCTTTTCTTTTTCATCGTTCCATCCCTGCCCATCTCCCCCCACATCTCTCAAAATGGATGCTTCCAGATTTCATCTCTCGAATATGTATCCTCCCCCCCCCCCCCTCACAATCGCCGCAGACTAATTATGGACTATGTGGATAACAAACGCCATCAGCTAGCGTTGCTTTTCTTTATTCCTTTATTATTCTTTTTTTTGTCTACCCCCACCCCCACAATGTCAGGTGTCCTTGATAGCTGGTCACGTGACTCTTTCGCCCCCCCTGTTTTTCTGATTAGCCCCCCTCTCTCCCGGAGAAGCGTCGGTATCCATGGCAACTGGACTCTCCCTTCCATCCACGTGGGAATGAGGCGCGGTTTGTTTGGCGACCGCCGGTGTTTTGGCGTGGAGTTTGTATTTACTTGTGGCCGGTTTTGATAGCTAATTGAGTTAAAATGGTTTGTCTTATTCATTGTTGCACAACTTCCTGTTATAAAATTTTCTTCTTCTTAAACTAGTTCGAGACGTTGTTTCAATCTGACGGCCATTACAAAAATAGCGATACACAAATGGCTTAGTGCAAAATTAATTCGAATTTGATTATTATATTACCTTTCTTTCTAATACTTATTTAAAACTATAAATATTTCCGTGTTCGATCTCTGGTGTTTTGACGTGGAGTTAGTATTTACTTGTGGCCGGTTTTGATAGCTAATTGAGTTAAATGATTCGTAACAATTATTGTTGTACATCTTCCCGTTTTAGAATTTTAATCTCAATCTATTTAAATGTTTAATATGACTATCATTAAAATGTTTGAAAACAAATGGCTTAGTACAAGATTAATTCGAATTTCTGTGTTATAGTATATACATCTGTTTCTTATATATTTATTTAAAACTATAAGTATTTCAGTGTTCGACCGCTGGGTATAGGGCGTTGAGTTACTATTTACTTTTGTTCACCTTTGATTGCTAATTGAGTTAAATGTTTTGCTCACAATTATAGCTAGATAAAACTTCTCGAGTTAAATTTACTCTTCGAATTAAATTTGATGACCATTTACAGAATGAACAAAAATTGCTTCCTAACAAATTTATTAAAATGTTTTATTGATTTTAGACTATCGGTATTTTAATAAGTGTTATAAAACGAAAAGTATTAAGAAATTAAAATTAAAATATTGATTAATTTAAAAAAAGACTTGTATTTGATTTTATATTCGCATAAAAGTAATTTTAATTTTTTAAAAAAGCTTATTGTACTCAATTAAATTTATCAATATTTTCTGATAGGCATTACACTCCTAAAACAAACGAGCTATTTTGACTCAGTCTGAGTTAATTTTCACTTCAGTGTCGAAAATTCACTTCCCTCATAGGAGTGGATTTAACTCTTTTGTTTTAAGAGTGTAGAACTCATACTAACCAACAAAAACGCAGATAAAATTCTCAGCTTCAGCAAAAACTAATGTCAGTAAAATTGGTCGTAATATTCAAACGTATAATCAAATACTGCCATTTATGCATAGTATATTACAGCACTTTATTGAAATTGCAATTTTAAAATACCAAAATTATCCGTGCATTTATCTTCAAAAGCAATAAGTTTTAGTCAAAATAAAAATTCAAATAATCGAAAAAGGCTTTTACCAGCCACTTTATAAATATATAATGGGATTGTCATACATTTTATGTAACCATTACATAAAACTAAGAAAATTTTCATTTATTTCTCATTACCTTTCAGTAGTTTGATTCCGAATTAAAATACATTGAACAATCACATTTTTAACGTCGGTATTCTCCAATCTTCAACGTCGGTATTCTCGAAGGTAGAGCTTTATCTCTTAAAATATTCAAAAAGCTTAATAAAGTGCTCACGAATAATGCTGATTACGGCGAATTTAAATTGAGGGCTCCCTTAACTGTCAATGTAATGAAAAATCATTCTCGTTTTTAAAGAGAATAGAATTTATAACGAGATGAAAATGACTAAAAGGATTCGGCGATCATTCTCTTTAGCAAAGAAATTATAAAATGGGAAAATGTTGTTCTTATTTACTAGTTATTTAAATTAAATAAAATCAAGTTGAGTTTTATATTGTTATTTAAAAAAAACCATGTGAAAGCTTGTCATGAAAAAGTTTACAATAAAAAAAAATATTATTTGATTTAATAAAACAAATTATTCTCGAATAAATAAAACAGTAATTGCTCCAAGTTTAATCCAAAAATGTAAATTAAATTAACGATTAATTATAGAAAATCCTTTTTTGAATGATAAAATGTAAGAAATTTAAAAAAAAAAAAAAAATTGAATGCTTTGTTGAATTTTTATTTAGTGAACAATTGCTGCTGTACATATTTTTTTTAAGGAAGCATTTTAATTTTTTTTAAATAAGAAAATTTTTCTTCATAGTTACCCAAAGTTTAATGGTACTATTATCATTGAGTGATTGTTTATTGATATTGGTTTCAGTATTAGAGTCACAATTTAAAAGATTATTTCTCATATTTTATATATTTTTAAAAAATATTCTATTGCTATATATTCTAAGCTAACCATTGCAATCCCACTTTTAAATGCAAAATAACGTCAACAAAGAACCTCAACAGATAAACACTATTTTCCTAAGTACACAACTATCATCACAATGCCATTTGAAAGAATGAAAGAAACTGTCAACAAAAAAGTCCCAAATTTTAATTCCAATAGCCTTACGGTTGGCGTCCCGCCGCCAATTGGCTTTGTATTGAACAAGGTGACAAAAGATAGCCGTCCTGGTTTGGTAACCCAAGCGCGGCTAATTCGAGATTTATTTTTTTGTTATCTATTTTTTGTGCTAGGACCTAATTTCCTCTCTTCCCCCTATATAACGATGGAATGAAAATAATAAAAATCGGAGATGGGGGGGAGGATGAAAAAATCGCTGCTCCCGCGTTAAAAACGGTAAACACAACGATTTTTTCTTTTCCCCTCCCCCCATCCTATAATTTTTTGCTCTTTCCCTATTTTTTTAATGCTTTTTATAATGGCGCCGTTCCATGGTTGCGATGTTTATAGTCCTTTCGAGAAAATGAGTTTTCCTCTAAAGCTTCCAAGTGCTTCATTAAAGCGGAGAAAGTGCACATAGAGATGGAGGAAAAAAAAAGAATATTATTAAATACGCGAATCAATCGTTTCATCTCCTATTTTTTTGGCGATGTATTGCGTATTTCTATGGGAGAGGTTGTCGAAAAAGCATTAAAAAGCGAGAAAATGCCGAGAAATATAATGGGGAAAGGGGTATTTAAAGAGTGGTGCGCATTCCAAAGATGAGTTTTCATGATTCCGTACAAGTAGGGTGTTGAAAGATAAATGTGACTGAAATGTAGAACACCAAAAATGTTTTGGGGAGATTTGTTTTGATCTTTATTGGTATGATTTGAGATAGTTAAAGTTGACATTTCTCTTTAATGCATATTTTTTGTGTTGTTGCTGCTAATAAATAGAAGTTTGAAATGTGTGTAGACATAAATGAAGTTTAAATAATAAATTGATTTTTATAATATAAATTAATATTGAGTTATGGTTTTCCTACTAGAATAAAGAGCTTGATATGAAATAAACAACGAAATTTTTAAAAATTGTATTTAATAAATATTTTGAAATACCCTTACATTCATTTTGTAATATTTCGTAAATCTTCTTTGTCTGTTTAAGGACATTTAAGTTAAATTGGTTAATTGTACAATGCTCAAATTCAACCTAAATGCAAAATACAAGTTTTTTCCTACTCGTTTCGAATAAAAATATTTATCTTTCATTTTTTTAAATATTTTAAATGGTCTACATACTTATTTGTGTAAAACCATTTATAATTATTTCCAAAAAAAAAAAAAAAACACCGCTCCTTGGTAGTTAGATTGATTGTTACTCCTTACTTAACCGAACAAATTATTATACAACAAATGCATTTTTTTCATATCTCACGCAATCCTTTTCAATCAAAACAAATTAATTCAAAAACCTCGCAAACGTCAATCTCCTTGATTGTCCATTCCTCAAAGACAAACGGGACACAAACAAGCGGCCCACAAACTCTCCAATAAAACAAACCAAATGCAAACACACCCGAAGAAATGTGATTGGCGGCACTAACTCACAGTCCGAGAATGGCAAAAGTTGGACAGATCTCCGTTGCCCTTAACAAGGATCGGAATGGGGAACTTGCATGTATTTTTTTTATTTTTTTAAACGAATCTCTATGCAATTTGAAAACCAACAACATAAATTTTACCTCAATCCGACTTTTAGTTTTTTTTAAATTAATTTTTAAAGTTGGAGCTTAGCTCCGCCCCCTGAAAACGCAGCCTTCGGCTTCTCTCCTCCGCGTGACGACACACGACACATGGAAGACAGCGGGCAGGCAGAGATGATCGGCTGCTACCGTGCTTTGCGCGCGAACGCTTCTTAATGTTTCTCTAATCTTCTTTTAACGATTGAAATTATTTTTGTAATTCATTACACTAAGTTTTAAATATATATTTGGTTGAAAACCTAATGTATGCACTGGTATTGAATTTCTTATGGTGTACTACTTTATCCAAAAATCTGAAATAGCTGTTTCTCAGGGTAGAAAAAAATCATGATTAAAAAAAATATTTGATTTAAATTGGATTATGATTTAAATCAGATTTGTTTGATTTTTTTAATATTTAGCATACTAATTTGCGTATTCTTGAAAATTTGATTAAGGGGGTTCAATACCCAAAAATCGGTGGAAAAAATCAAAACAAAAATTAATGGCTTAAAATACTATTACAACCTTTATTAATAATGTCACAAAGTATCAAGACTATTGGAAAAATATTTTTGACATTAAAAGCCATTTTAATGTCATGGCTTCGTAAGAAAATGGGTTAACAATAAAAACTTTAAATGCGTTTTTCTCAGAACTTGATTTTTTGAACTTCGATGTACCTTTTCTCAAAAACTATGCTATGTTTTCTCGTAAACTTTTTTTATATGATGTAATACATAGTATAGATTAATCTGAGGTTATAAATTTTAATAAAACTAAAGTGAAAAAAAATTTATGGGGCAAAAAAGTGAAAAATTTCATGATTTTTTGGGTACTTTAAAACTTATTTTATTTAAAAAAATCTAACAGTTATTTAGAAAAAACTTTTAACCTCAGATTAATATATAAGGTTGGTATAACACACACAGAAATTTTTAAGATGATCTGATCAGTAGTTATTGTGAAAAGGTACATTGCAATTGGCCAATTTAACATTACCGATATACAACATACTGAACCCCCTTAAGGACTTTTTAATTACCACTTAAAAATTAATGTACAAATGAAATACAATGAATGATATCTAAAATGAAGAATATTTTAAATTTATACTCTTAAAAACTATGAATACTAAAAAATGGATTATATTTTTAATTTTGCAATCTGAACTATTTAAATTAACATTCAGTTTTAAAAACTGTAACAATAATCGACAAACTTATAAGTGAAATAAATGTTGCAAAATGCTAGACTGAAACCTAGATTTATCTGAAAATCGGATTATTTTGATTTAAATCCGATTTGTTTGATTTTTTTTATTTTGCATACTAATTTGCGTATTCTTGGGAATTTGATTATCACTTAAAAATTAAAGTACAAATGAAACACAATGATATCTAAAATGAAGAATATTTCAAATTTATACTTTTAAAAACTATAAAATGAATTATATTTTTAATTTTGCAATCTGAACTATTTAAATTAACATTCAGTTTTAAAAACTGTAACAATAATCAACATACTTATAAGTGAAATAAATGTTGAAAACTGCTTGACTGAAACCTAGATTTATCTGAAAATAAATACTGATCGTAATTATAACCAAATCTAAATCTTAAATTAAAACTTATGATTTCACATATAGAATAAATTTAACAAAAAAAAGGACAAAATTACCATGATGACATTTCATTTATTAAGAACATTATACAAAAATACTTATTTTGCTGCCTTTTCAGCACTCAACCTATTTCTTACAGTAAATGCACCAATCCATAGGCTGAAAAACCCTTTCTACTGATGCCTGAGTTAAGGAAAAAAAATTATTTAAATCAGTGATTTTTTTTAAAGAATCATACAGTTTAAATATCTCGATTAAATCAAATGTCATGATTTAAATCGATCCATCCTGCTATTTCTTATTAGAATTTTTTTTATTTCAATTTAATTAAATTGACTTGATATTCTATTAACTATCAAAATATGTAATGATAATAAATCTATATTAAAAGGTGTAACAATAATGAAGATTCCATGTAGAGAAAAGTTTTTCGAATGTTGATTCATCATTAATCAAAAGTTAACTGTAATAAGACATCATAAAATGAAGCTATAATTTTAATATAAGTAAGAATGGGATAAACTGAATCTTACTGCAATAAATCTCAGATATATTAAGCATTAAAAAAATTAAACAAAATGTTGCTTTAAGTTTGGAAAAATACATTAATTCCAAAACATTTACAAAAGTTTCATTATGTCTGACCTCAACTGCTGTTACTTTCGATGCAAATTCAAAATCTGCATAAGCTACTAAAAAAAGTCCTTTGTGAATTTTGTTCATAACATTTTAAATTGTATTTGGGCTTCAAGATTCGAAGACACAGTTCCATTAGAAACGTAATTTCTCATTGCATTTTCTGTGCTTGGGCACTTTATCGCAGTATCTTGGAAACTGCTGGCCCCATCAAAACTTCAAATAAAGAACCATCTAAAGTTTTGGAATATGACTCGCCTTATATATTTTCGATGCTGTTATTCGAGCTTGTTGATGCTCAAACCACAGGGTATATCAAGACTGTAATTGTATAAGCTTTTATGCCTCCTCACATGATTCTGCAGTCCTGTTATTTTGACAAAATGACATGAAGCCTTCAGCAGAACCATCTGGGTTGTTTTGAAAAAAAAAAAAAACTCTTCTGCCAGCAGGTGTATAGATAAACGAGATAATTTTCATCAAAATACCTGCTGATGATCCAATCTATTTGATATTGTTCTTCTTAAAAACAATCCGAAAAATTGACATGGCTTGCACTTAGAATTGAAGGGACCATCTTCTTTCCTGAAACCTGAAGGCAGGTCTTTTGCTTCACAGTAGTGCCACTTAAACTTCACAGTAGTGTAAACTTTGGATTTTTTTCAATAGTTGGCCACTGTGTCAGAGATGGTTCCTCACTATGTCAATGGATCCAGATAATAAATGCAACTGCATGCTTGCATCCTCCTAAAACAAAAATACATACTTAGAAACTTTAACAGATTCCTTTTCCAGTAACTAAACATTAAGTTTTCAATTAACAAATAAATTGAGCATTTTAAAATAAAAATAAGAATCGACATAAATAGTAGATAAAAATATGCCATTGGATACCAGGCCAAATTAATACTTGTTACTTCACTAGTTTAAGTTCAGCTATAGTTTGGGAAGGATTTTCAGATATAGAATGTATTCTAAAATGTGTAAACTATTAAATCTAATGCCTTTCAGGTCTAAAATTTTTTCACCATAATTTCATTGCAGTACTTAATCTAAATGATTAATTTTTAACAGAATAATGTTACATAATCTAGTTAAGTTAAAGATAAGTTGAAAATTATTTACAATTTTATTTTGCTGACTGAGACCTCAAGAGTTTTTTTTAAAGTTCATAAAAAAATTCATAATTATTTGAAGAATCAGTTAAGTCTGTTTGTCAGACTAAGATTAGGTAGTGAAGAGGGTCAGTTAAACCAAAAATCCTAATCATTTAACATCATTATTTATAACTATAAATTACATAAACACTCAGAATTTTAAATGTTCAGATTATATGGTTTGTATTGCAAGGATTTTCATACAAGTGTTATACAACCAAACACATTCTATATGTTCTCTGTTAAAGAGTCCCTAGTCTAGTTAAAATGCAAACAAATATTAGAATTTTCAAATATTTTGGTAGACAGCTTTGACCTATTGTCACAATATGACAAGGCGTGTCGTTGAAATTTATAAAATTATCCTTATTGTCATAGAAATTCGGTACTATTAATATGCATGCATGTAATTATGTAAAATATCCGGGTATTTATAAATACAATAAGCCAATAGAATTCGAGAATGATCATTGGGATGAAGCAGCCAAGTTGACGAGCACATATCCCATGAAATATACTACTACTAAATACGTACAGTATCCAAAAGTAACTCGTTATATAAAAACATAGAATAATAATTTAAGTATCTATAAAGATGTTTATAGCATTAATATTTCAAATATATGTATTTCACAACTATATATTTTACAAACTCAATTAGTTTATCCGAGGGCCTGGGAATTTATAATTTTAAATATACATATTTAGAACATTTAGAAAAAAATTATTACAATGAATTGTATTGGATGGTTGTATTTAGTATGCAACCATCATAGATGAGTGTAAATACAATGCATAGGTAATGTATACTACATTACATAGTTAATATATTACATGGTTAATGTTAATATACTACATAGTTATTTTCACTTAACTATGGTAATTAAGCGCTAACCATTTTCAGCATAATTCAGCTTAATCTATTTACTATTTATTTAGCATTACAAGTAGTAAACCCAAACAAATTTACTAGCACACATTACTACACACATTAGAGAATCTTATATTATACTTTATTCTGAGTATATTAAATGCTGATATACTTTAGAAGTAAAAGCAAACCTTCCTTGCTAATACTCACATTCTCGAATACTTTTCTATGTAAGTTAAATGCTGATCATTTTCGGACTACCTACTTAATTTCTTTACTATTTAGCAATCCAAGTAGCAAACCCAAACGAATTTTATTACAAGCACAAGGGAATTCATATGTTATACTTCATATACTGAATGTTTAATGCTGATAAATTTTAGAAGTAACCAACAAAACCTTCATTGCAAAACCTCAAACTTCTAAATACTAATATAATCTTTTCAAAACAATAGACATGAAGTAATAACATTTACACTTTAATAGTAAATGGATGGGTGTCTAGTTTAATGGAAGTTTATTTTCACCAAATTGTAAAATGTAAACAACTACAGACTTCGCAAATACTCACTGTTTCTTTACCAATAAACTATACTACATACAAGAACCTATACAAGTTACAATAAACACATTGCTTTGATAAATACTGCATGCAGTTTATAGAGCTTGACGTATTTTAGAAGTTACATAAAAAATTACTTACCTCCTCATTTTCAAATTCTTCATTTCAGCACTGAAGAAAGCCGTATAGTTCGAAAAAACAAAACATTGTGAATGAGTCGATCTTCGGAAGGTTGTCAGATCGACCTTGAACAAAATTGGGCAGCATCTTTCACAAAAATACAACGAAAACTTAGTTTTTCTTATTCCTATTTGTTAATAACTAAAATATTCCATAAAATAAATAGCTAGAATAGTAGAATCCGATTCAAACGCGCACATTCAAAATCAAAACATGTAATGTAAACACAGTTGTCTCGTATCGCTCGTATTGTATTTTGCGTCGTCCGACGTCAGAATCGCCCGAACCAATAGTTGTCGCGTTTCACGTCACGTGATTTTTCAGTCATTTTTAAACTAAAATTTAAGAAAAATTAAACGTTGAATTAAAAATTTAACTTGATTTTTGAAATAAGCAACCCAAAAACTATCGGAAAAATATAATGTTTTTGCATTTCCCCACGCATGCAAGTTCCCCATTGGCTTGACAAAGCGTTAAGCGATGGAATAGAGTTCGATGTGTTCGAAAATAAAATTTATAATAACCTACCAACATCAATTTACATACTAAGGTTTGTTATTTAAAATTAATAAAAGTAGTTGGTTAGAAATATTAATTCATCACCGGGATTATCTAAAGATTAAATTTGTTTAGAACAATCTTATCATCATGTACATCCTGTATCTGTACCATCCAATTTCTAAACGCCTGTTTTAATGAATGAGAATAAGGTCTTGATTTAAAAGTTAGCATTCAATTTTTAAAAAAAGTAAGACATGTCTAAATAAATCGTTACTTCTAGGTTTCAATTTACGAAAATGCTTGCTCAGAGTTTTGAACATTCTTATGAATTACCCAAAAAAAATCATGAAACTCATTAATGTTATTAATTATGTATTTAAAGCAAACAATTTATCCTTACTCATTTTCCAAAATACTAAAGAGTACTTATTGATTGCATAATCACAGAAAATAGTCATAAAAAGTAAAACCAATCTTATTTCATCACAACTTTTCCAAACCAACTTGACCAAGGGCTGGGCTGTTCGGTTCCCAGATTTTTTCGTTAGTCATCTTGATTGATGAGAGTCAAGATTTTTTTTGGTGTTTTGGTGCCTGAATTTTGGGGCTACGACGTCATCCATAATGAGCAGGATTGGCCTGACCAGGTCTTGTCACTGTTTCAGCATTGTGGTAATAAAAGGCAAACAAGGCATATTTTTTGTGGGGATTAGTCTTGTGAGCTTGAATAGTTAATGTGATCGATGTTATTAGTATGAAAAAAATGTATTGGGGAAGTGTGGTAAGGTTTATTGCATAATGCAATATATTTCATAACATAGATAAATGACGGAAAATTGTTGCATTAGTAAAATGCGTATAAATTCATGGAGTTTGATTATTATTGCATTTTAAATTGCTAAAGTGCATAATTTTATAAATTCCTTTAATAGTAGATTTTAAACTATCAGATTAAATAATAATATTATTCATATTGGTATGGTACATATATATTCCAGCTTGTGTGCTTGTTCAGAGAACCGCTTATAAGCTTTCGTCAAGTGGGACAAACACAGAAAGAATGTTTATAGTCACAAAGAAATGAATAACACATAGACAAATAACAATATTTATTGACGGTCACAAACATCCATGCCTGACCGGGATTCGAGCCCGACCTTAGGAGCTCCAAAGACTAGAGTCCTAACGATTGCGCCACCGGGGCGATATGTTATCTTAAAATTTAATATAAATTTAAGGAAGATTTGTTTCGGTGTTAAAATTTGTAAATTCAAATGTTCATAATGAATTTCCCAAAAAACTAGAATTTTTGTAAAACTTCAATTTTAAATTTTTACGAATATTATAATAAAATAAATGATTAAATGCGGAAATATTTTGTATAATCTTCAAAACATATATTTTTTCAATATCTTTTGGAATTCAAATATATATTGCAGTATTTTAGGTCGAAAGCCTTGCTAAATCGGAAAATTGAATTTTTAACTTGAAAAATAAATTGCATAATAACACAGCCGATGCCAATTCTGAGTAATGAAAGTCAAAAAAATAAAATAAAATTCATTTCTTCTCGCCAAATTCAATTTCCATTCTAAATTACACTGAGTGTAATAAACATCAAAGAAGGAGTCAAAGCGAGGGATAATTACTCCTTTAAAAAACTTTTTTCCAGGCAAATTCTTATGATTGTCGTACAAGAATGTGAACCAAATTAAAGAACAAATTTCCTCTTTGGACTAATCAGAAATTTCGCATCCTTTAAGAGACACGAGGTGGAAAGTGAAATTATTTGCATACGAATGAAGATACTATCGATTTTTGTTCTTTTTTTCTCCCGTTCTCGTCTGTTTTTTTGTTGTTGCCACCGCTCCTGATGTAATTTCCCAGGTGCTAGAAACACCTGACACAGCGTGAGGGGCGCTTTTCGAGATAATTAAAATATGTGTGAAGAAGAAGAATGTCACTTGATAGGGGAGGGACTGCCAATCTCTCTATGTGATATGCAGACGATAATGGTGCAAGAAATATCGTCACTTGTTTATGGATTTATTTTTAACAATCGGAATTCAATACTATTCAAAATAACTTTTGAAAACTAAAAAATAACAGAAATTATAGTCCTGCTTAAATAGTTACATTTAATACCTTAAAGAGAGAGTTTTTAATTGAAAAGAGCAACTCTTAAATAATATTAATAATTAATACCAAATTTACGAACTTTATTAAATTTAGCTTTAAAGTATAAATTGAGATCTTTGATATTCAAACAACTTAAACCTCAATATTAATTCAAAGTTTGTTTTTCTATTATCAAACTTACATCAACTAACTAAATTAAAAATGTTAATTTTGTCTTAGTCCTTTAACAGTATATTTTGAATGTAGTGATGCATCATTACAGTTTTCCTTTTTTTTATCCTATGCCATAAATAAGAGAATAGAACTAAGAATATAAGTAATTTTTTTTTCATTAGTATATTGATATTTTATCGATATTAAAATAGTAAGTCTTATTATTTTTCTAATAATACGCTAAAAAATTAAGAACAACTCTTATCAGAATTATCTTTAAACTTTTATTATTTAAAAATCTTATGCCAGTTTCCCTCTTAAAGTCAGTTTTCCAAAGGGTCTTAGTAAACCGTTTCTCATTTTCACTACAAAAAACTTTTCTTCTTTTAAGTGAATTGTTTTTATGCCTTTTTTTTCTTAAAATTCATTTCGCTTCCTAATTATAGAAACAGTTATGGTTATAGACACAACAAAATGCCTCCATTTAATTATAAAAGATGCTTTCGCAATTTTCTAAAAAACTTTGTTGACTCTAAAACACTAATTTATAAAAAAAATAATCTTTCTCGTGAAGTAAAATGGTATTTTAATAAGAGTTTTATTTCCAAAATTCTTTGCCAATTTATTTCCATGAATATTTTTTGATAAAGATATGTTATTTATTATTATTTTTTTAAATGTTTAAATGCTAATACACTTTTGAGGACAAAGTCTGTTGGTTTTCTAATTAATATTTTGTGACAAAACTTTTTTGTTAGTAAAAGAATTTAAACTACCTTCTTAGATTTTAGTGTTTCAAAACATAAAAATATAGGTTTAGGAACATTCATACTAGCAATTCTAGATTATATATTTACAAGAAATTGTGGCTTAAGTAAATGGTAAATAAATTTAATATTGCTTAAATGTTTAATTTAACCGTGTATCTTCAGTATATATCCTAAAAAAAAAGGTCCATTAAATCAAATATAAAACCATGACGAAAATGCTAGGTTTAAAATTTAGGTAAACAATTAGAAATTCAATAATATTTAATCACACTTCTTCGCGTATTGATCTAGTATCAAATCGTCAATTCAAAATTAGACGGACATTCATTTAACACAGTAGTACGTAGAATTCCTTTTATATAAACTAGTCTAGTTACAGGGAAACAGAAGGGGAAATAAAGTGTGGGAAGTCTCGATTCTATTGCCTCTTCTAGATTGTCAAGGGAGTTCTATTGTGGTCTAGACAATTGCAGGATAATCACTAAAATCCACATTACTGCTTGTCTTTTTTTTTCTGCGCTTATGGTTTGGTTAAGTATACTGTTTGACGAAGATAAGTTTTACTATACTTTAAACATCCCATAATTAGATTTAATTTAGTTCATAAATAAAGTGTGATAAAAATATTCTTCTCGATTTGGAATACAGTTAATTGTAAGATAGTTACTAATCTTTCTCATGTTTTTCAAAAAAGTTTTTTAACTCCTTGTATATTGTGCAAGTATGGTTAATATTGTATAAATGTCATAAACTCAACTTTCATTTATAAATAGATTGATTTAATAATGGGTGATATATATGTTTAAGTTACAATCTTTAGTGTTTCAGGAAAGTTTTAAGAGTCACACAAAACTTGCCAATAGGTTAAAAAATAAGCATTTCAATTTATGGATAAAAATCAAATTAGTTTAAAAAAATATATGTGGATTTTTCGTGATAGTTTCTTCATCAGAAAAAAACTTCGACTGTATTTTAACTTTTATTTTAGTTAAATCTTGATTTAATATTAAAAATCTTTGTCTTTTGAATTTTAAAGCTAAATCTATATTTACTTCATTGTTTCAACTTTATCTCAAAAACCACACGCACACATCACACATTCAAATTACATTTTCGAATTCTTATTGGAATCAAATTTATACTTTTGTAATTCCTGAATTGAATAAAAACGCGATTGAAATCAGCTCAAAACTGTATCACTCTAACCACACTCCGAATTCAAAAGAAAAAAAATCATTAAGAAATTACAATAAATTCTAAACCATACGTCTTTATTCGGAACACACAGAACGAGAAAGAAGGATAATAAACTGAATACGAAATAGCTGAATCAAACTATTTCTTTTGCTCAAAAAACCCATTTAAGCTGAGACCGTTGCAGGGGAAATAATTTGCATGTATGAACTAATGCAAATACAACTCTTATTTCTAAAACTAAGTACGTTGAGCATAATACAGCTTTTATCAGCAAGAACCCACCGCTCGCGTAATTCTCAAGATGTAGACTTCTTAGAAAAGGGGCTGTCAAAAAAATTAGAAATTTCATCTTGAAGAGTGAATAAATATATATATATTTTGCTTCGTATTATTTTGGTAATTAAAATTACAGTATTTGCTTTTGTATTTTTCATTGATTAAAGAATTTCAAATTGAATTGAAGTTAAAGCGAAGAAGCAATTTAGGTTATAATACAAATTTATATTTTAATATGTAACAATATGGACAAATTGAAAATTAGTTTATATTTTAATAATTTTGAGTATTTATAGATTAAATATTATAGCTCTGGACTGCAGAGCTGGGGATCTGGGTTCGATTCCCGGGTAAGGCGTGGTTGTAAATTGTACTCATCTCAGTCTTGTAATTGGGTGTAAATCTGTTAGACTGTGTGTCATAATAATAAATAAATAAATACTAAGTACAAGTTAAGTAGATTGATTACCAGCACAAATCAAACAACTTATTGTTTCAAAAACTTAATTCATTTACCTTAGTAACTGATTGGGACAAAATTTATATTTATTTTTCAAAAACTAAATATATCTAAAAGCAACACCACTTTATGTTATGTTATTTGATTACCAATAGAAAAGTTTTAGTTTGAAATTTATATCGTTTACTGAATCGATATTCCTTTGTGCCTAATGTGTGAAAAAATGAATATATCTTTATGTGTTTTTCTGATTTCAGTTCTCGGAAATTTCCGTTGCATCTTTATCGAACTCCAAATTGCCGTCCCAACTGTTGCTTTTGAAATTTCCGAACCGTAGAATTTGAAAACTCGCTTTTATATTACACATCCAAGAGCTAAAATAAAATATCTCATGAATATTATAATAAGCAATCATAGAATTCTCTCATGGTTTACGTTCCTTACATTTGAAGTACTGGAATTCCATCATTTTGCAAAAACCAACCATTTTTTATTTATTTCATAGGAATTTTTGTTTGTTGTTGGCTCCTATCTCTGATAGCGTAAAGAAGTAATCAAATAAAAAATACATTTTTCTTAACTTCTTCACTTTGAATTTTGTTTTGAAATGTTAAAATTGGAGGGGAGATATATACTGGAGTGTTTTTGAATGAAAGTTGTGGGAAATTTGTTTTTTTCAATCAGTATATTTTGTATAAAGTTGCGCGTACAAATATCAAGAAATAGGTACTAATGGAATTATGTTTGAAATAAATTTAAACCGTGTTATTATAATAAACCTGGGTTTATTGATTTCTATAAAATAACAAATTCTTTGGAATTTGATATTAGGTTTTAAATGCATATTCCTATTTTTTCAGATTTAACTATTTTTACTTTTTTGTAGCACAAAAATTTTGTGGAGATTTTAAAACTATTTACTACCAAAATAAAAAATTTAAAAACATAAAAAAATAATAAATGTGTAACATTTTTTTTTAATCACATGCAATGAAAACAAATTTACACTTTGGGACCAAGCTCATCCCTCAGACTGTTAACAGCGAATATATAACTGAAATTTTAACAGCATATGTGTATAGTATTTGTATATTATTTAAGGCCTAAACACTCTCATTCAAATCCAAAATCGACCATAATAGTCGAATTGGAACTAAATATACTTAGATTAAAATCGTCATCATATGGATCCAAAAGACAATCGAAGATGTCCAAGAGGATGAAAAGACGACATCTTGGATGATGGAACTAAGGATGTACCCAGTGGCGTGATGTCAGGATAAGAATAGGGCAAAATAGATCCACATTTTTTGGATACTTTGGCCAGTAGCGTGCCGCAATTTGTCACGCGAACCACAGAAAGACTAATTTCTTCAGAAGGGCAATTATCTGCTACGAATGGAAGAAAGTATTGCACAAATTAAGTTCGACACGGAATGCTGTGGGCTAAGAGACGCATAAATACAACAATTTCGGTTGATAACGTGTTGAGACTTAAGAAAGTAATAGAAGTTGCTGATGATGGAGGGGAAATGAATTTATATAAATTATTTAGTCATGGGATTTTTGAGATGTGATAATTGATAATGCGATATTATTGTGAAGTAGAGTCATGAATATAAATATCTATTTCTTAAAGTATTTTCTTGAAATGCTAGGTTGAATGTCGATGAAAATGCTATTGTAGAGTATGGAAATTATCAGAAGTTTGTTATTTGTTGTGGACTACATCATATAAGCTTTTATTTTTCAAAATTGTAATGACTTTAAAATGCTGACAATTAAGTACTTTTGTTTTTAGTAAGAGATATAATAGTATTATTGATTTAAAAAACATCTCGAAGAAATGACTTAAACATTTTAACAAAGCACAAAAAAATATAATCAAATGTTTTTTTCTTTTTCGCTTAAGTGAAACGTGCATACTATAGTAAAATCTATAAAGATGTGATCAAAATGTTTACTACTAGGAATTTTTAAATTACTTTATGAGCATATAAGTACTTAAATATTAACATTATTAACATCCAAATATAAATTCCAATTTTATCCGAACTCTCCAAAAATTCTCAACTATTCCTGTCCAGTGTAAAACGACACTAGACAATCGATACCACCTCCCTTCGTTACAGCGAATTTAGTGTCAACTTTAATTGATGCCGAGCACTTACCCTACCATAAACTAAATGAGTTATTTAGCCCTTGAAACCTAACAGGGGGCGATCTCTTTAGAGAAAAGCCATTCCGGACCCCCCCCCCCGTTTTCCTACCATTAAGTCCTAATCCCATATTCCTAACGTCACCGTGTATTGATTAGAGGCTTTGGAAACGCACTGACTGAATGTACGATTTGCTCTTCTGAAATCTCCAGATAAATCGGCGCACTTTTATTTTAAGACCCCCTCTGTACCCCTGCTTACTGCTATTCCGCAGGAACGTGAAAGAAATTATCACTTGGTGATTTTCACTTGTTTGTGGAATAACAAAAAAATAGTTTGTTCTTCAAATCCAAAATTCTTATATTAAGAAAATACAAAAGTCATAATTTTTTTTCTCACAAATACATAATAATTCTTATTCTTATAGTATTGAATTTCTTATACTGTACAAAGTTTTTTGGTTCACAAACAGCATTTTCTAAGGAACAGATTCTTTATTGAATAAATTATGATCACATTTTAAGTATGAACGAAATCTAAAAATAACTGTTGTTCTAAAGACTGCTCATTTCAAATCTATACTTAAGTCCAAGTGTAGGGATGGATACAAGGAAAGGATTTCGATTCACTCTATTACGTTGTACAGTCCTCTTCATCATTGGATGTCGCATCCCAGTGGATATGAGCCCAAAGATAGATTTTTATGTTTTTCTTCTTACTTTCGGTTTTTAGCGATGCAAATATGCGTGCATTTGCGGTTTGACGTTGTAGCATATTGTCTTAAACTTGTTTGAATTTCTTTTTATTTGAAAATCGAGGGGCTTTTTTAAGGTTTGTAAAGATTAAAAATGGCTATTAGTGGGTGTATAAATAGGGATTGGCTTATGGAAAGGCGATGGGAAAGTAGAAAGAGTGGTTTCTTAACTGACAATGTTTTAGGTTTAATATCTTGTTATTTTCTTTAAAATTAGTAACAATGATGTTTTCGTACGATCTAGTTATAAATTATTCAAAATATAAAGAGTTATGTCTTACAAAGAAAGACTAATTCTCTTGAAATTACTGTTTTAAAACATCGAATCAGTTATATAAAATATCAAAGATAAATAAATAAATTAAAAATTAAAACACTATGCTTGCTTTAATCAATTCAAATATTTTAATTACTAATTGTAAAAAATAGTAAAGAAGAATTAAATTTATTCAGTGATACTCTTGACATGCATCCATTATATATAGATGTATGTCAATGGTATATATTACTCAAATTAAACGTATCTACTTTTTAAAATAGTTCTTTGGACAAGCACTATTTAACCCATAATGATACATTTCAGTTAAATAGCCATTGTCAAACATGTAGTCTCATTTTGCACAAAATGAATTCATCTTCTTATATCTCATTTTTCTCTACTTCATTTCGAACACAACATTAAATAATCCACCTACACTAAAACGTCCATTTCTTACATAAACTACTTCCATCATAATGACAACACAGTCATTACTTAAGACCCAAACAGACAAAAAAAATCCAGCAAATAAGACAAAAAAAATCTTTAATAACAATAAAAAAAGCATCAGAAATAAAGAAACACAATTGCATCAAAAGGTGATTTAGGGCGGTTTACACGTCGACTGTGTCAATAGGGACACAAATAAAAGCCCTGACATTACATTAAGCAGGGGCGGCCCCTTTTCGGACGCCCCGCGTCGCATCATTAGTCCAAGGGGAGAAAAGATGACCGCTCAAATGGGGCGTGCGATGCCCCGTGCGTCTTTTGTTTCTGCAAAACATTGTCACGTGATACCTTGGATATTAGTCACAGAGGATGGTCGAAGTCGTTTAGGGGTTTTTAGCAAGTGAAATAATGTCAATATGAAATGTGTGTCTTAATTTATGTATCGGAGATGATGATGATATATGGAAGAAAGTAATGTGGTTATGCGATCGTTAATACAAATATGATATCAGTTCATATAAGTCTAGATGTAAGCTCAAAATATATACTATAACTTCATGTAGTGATACTTTTCTGCAATGATTTTGATTTAGTAAATTGATACTGCTTTGAAAGATAAATTTTTAACTCGACTAAATATTTAAAAAAGATGTCTGGCAATTTTAAAATTAAAACTACACTAATTTTGTTACATTAGTCGAAAAGTTTGAAAACATCAACTAATTGACAATATAAAGAGTTATTTTTTTAAAAAAATGAAATACAATCAACAGTTAAAATACAGCAATCTTTGCACAGTTACTCATGTATCTGCAATGATCTCTATTAAAACTTGAACCATTACGCACAAATCTATTTCCCCAACCAATACCCCTGCGGTTTCATTTAAAGCTGGATTACTTGCCACGGGCAAAGGCACTTTACGGAAATCCCATTGATTGACTAGGAACGAGTGTTCCACAAACGATGATGGCTTGAAGTCAGTAATTACAGCGGGGAAGCGATTAGGAAGAGCTAGTCATTTAACAGATCCTAATGTAAAAGACAAAACCTGATGGCCAATTTCTTCAAATGAGGGGCTAGGAGTGGGGACCGACCGATTTGAGAGAGAAATTTCTTTTTTTAAGTCTCAATCCCCTGTTAATGTTTCGGTGGTTTTAAGGCGGGATTGGTTTGACTGAAATGAGCTGGGCAATATTGGGGGCGAGATTGGAGTTGTACAGATTGATTTTGGTGTTTTTTTGTATGTTTTAATTTTTGGGGTAGAAGTTTTAAAAAGAAGTTTTGAATGTGGAAATTAAAAAAAAAGTAATGGTGTGAATTGCTGTACCGTGAAGTTACTTAAAAGAGTTAATATTTAAATTTTTTCCCAAACAACTGCTACTCTTTTGTATGCAATAAATGTATTCAGCAAATTTTTTTTAATTACTTAGCCTTGCAATGAAAGGTATAAAATATTGTTAATGCGTTTATATAATTAAATTTAAAAACAATAATTTTGTCTTAGAAATAAATTAGTATTTTTTTAACAAATTTTAAATTAAAATTATGAATTTAAAGCATATTTGCAATATACTTACTAAAATATTTCTACTATTCACGTTTAAACAAATTGAAAACGATCTCATAACTCAAAGTCAATAAATATAAGCCGTGAAACTAAAAAAACTCCTCACTCTTCTACGGAAAAAAGTACAAGCAGCACTTTACGAAAACGCGACAAAATAAAACGGAGAACGCACCAGGAAAAGCAAGAGATCGAAACAAAAAAAGAACTTTATAGCACAGTTTGTCGTCGTAACACAGCACTAAACGTCATCCGCGACTGTTGCAGTTCCGCACTTCACCGCTGGCGGCACTAAAATCGGAGATTGGAATCTGCCCGAAAAAAGTCATAAGTCACTGGGTCCAATGAATAGAGGGGACTTGTGCACGAATTAAACGGAACAGCTGTCGCAATGGCTTCTGAAGTAAGAGCCCCAAAAAAAGAAGAGAATCCACTGACGTTTTTAATTAAAGAAAAATGTTATTTTATCGCAGTAGGGAGACTTGGCATTCAGGGAGCGCTTTTCGGCCATTTAAGGTTCGGGTGTAAGGATTCGGTTAATGTCTGTTTTGGTGTTTTTCGCATGTCAGACGGTTTTTAAGGAATTAATTAAAGTTGGCGTTTTGCAGTAGTTTTTAGAGTCATCCTAAAATTTTGGAATGAATATAAAGTTTGAAATAAATTGATTGTGGCCTAAGCAATTGAAATACATATAGCTTTTTTATTTATGGATATGTTTAATAACATTTCCAATGAAAACATAAAAAGCATATTATTTAACGTCTTCTCCAAAGTGTAACTCAGATATGGGTTCCAGTCCGTTAATGGTCGACTTCGACCATTTCAATTTATAATCACTGAAACTCGCAAACCAAACGACTGAACTCTGTTATAGAGGTATATTCCATAGAATAAGAGTTTTGAAACTTGTTGGGTATATCTATTTGTGGCTGTATTTATTATTCTTACAAAAAAAAACTTTATATCCTGAAATGAATTTCAAGCCGTTAGATACATTTCGGAGAAAAAACTTTATATCCTGAAATGAATTTCAAGCCGTTAGATACATTTCGGAGCAAATATAAGATATAATATTTTACAAACTAAAACTGCCCAGTCATTGATGTTACATTTCCTAAGAATCCATCTACTAAAACATCAGCCAATCACTTGTTTTTAAAATAAAGCAAACCGATGAAAAACTCAACTTCGATTATCTCGATCGATATGTTGGTACTTTTAGCAAAATCTAGAACCATTTCTAATGGCTTTAAGAATTCTTATTAAATTTTCTCTCTGGCAATTTAGGGTCCCAAAACATTTCCCTCCCACCCAAACTATCTTCTTCTAATCAATCATTTAGGTTAACCTGCCTTTCACCAAGTTGCAGGTTACTGCGTCTTGAAATAGAGTCAGGGGTCTTAAATGTGAGTGAGGCTGGATTTTGTTATAAAAATATAGTAGCAACTATATTTTGTACTTGTTACAATTTTTTTTTAACTTTTAAGTATTATTTTTTTTATAATTAATCAAAATATTTTTTAACTCAAACGTTACATTATTTTTTAAAATCATAACATGGTTTATTTTTACTTGAATTGTATTTGTTAAGCGAAAGATGGAAATATGATTATATACGTTTTGTACTTTTTTGTTCAGATTTGCATAAAAATGTATGGATATCATCTATGCATATTATCTTGTTTGCATATTTTTTATAGTAAACTTAAGTTGCATCGCATAAAAAATGAAAATTTGTCAATTTTGAAGTATTTAATATGCTTTAAAATTATTTTTTAACGAAAGCTTTAAAACACAAGTATGCCATTTTTTATAACTTTTTCAGAACAATGTATTTTTTTAGCAAGACAGAGCTGCTGTCTAGATGAAAATGATAACGCATGGCACGTTATCCTATATCTTAGTCAACTGCGTTGATTATGCACCCATGTTCTTTGTCATGTCACAAAAAACGCTAAAAATCCTCCATTAGTCGCGTATGTGAGGTCATGAACCAAAGACATTTAATAAAAAAAATGGTGATTTATGAATTACTGATGAGAACAATATGGAACAATGTCGAAGGTCATAAAAAAACCTCTACAAGGATCTCCCCCGTGTTTATTAAATTCAGCTCACGTTAATATCGTTAAACTCATAAGAACAAGATATGTGGTATGAAAAGAATGAGCAGAAAAAAATCTATCATTTAACAGCAATCAGGAATGTATTCCTGACAAAACCAATTGACCTTACAATTGGCCACGTGTTCTGAGTTAGGGGCTCTATAATTAATGCTTTATTGGTCTCCATTTAAGATCCGAACTTGGTGGCTATTTGCCACGCAAAACACGATTGCGAGTTATAAATATTCCGGTCCCAAAACATTGCTCGAATCTTTATCCTTTCTTAAGATGATGATTTATAGATCTGCCAACAGTTTTATGTCATTTATTTTCATCAGAAGTGATTGTGTATGTCCTAGGGGGAGACTGTCCAACATGGAAAAGGGGATGGAAAAAATGTATGTTTTTTTATTGATTTTGTATGTCACTCTCGTGGCTTTTAGGTTTTGGGATCATTACGATATGTTGTTCCGTTTTGAGCTTTTATGTTGCAGTGTTAGGATTATACAGATTAAAACTGAATTATCATATTTGGTTTAGTTTTTCAAGCGAAAAAAATCATATTTTATCATTTTGCACTCAAAGTAAAACAGTGGATAGTTTATTGGGAAGAAACCATTTAATTTTTCTTTACAATAATTGAACAACAAAAATACTTTTTTACAAATTTTGTTAACATTTTATTGAGGATAGTTTTAATTTAATTAAGGAAATATTTTTTTATCGTAATGATATTCTTTACTTAAAAGTAAATCCACTTTTCCTGCTTTTTCTGAACTGATGGTGATCTAAAACATGGAATGGAATTGCTTCGTATTCATTTTTAAAACTAAATACGTAGTTTTATTTTATAACAATATGACAAAGTGTTTGTTTTGTGTGAGTCCACTAATATTAGTAATAATTAAACTAAAGTGTATATTTATGCTTTATTATATATACAATATCCCCAATATATCTATATCTGTTCTTTCCCAATACACTCTTAAAACGAACGAGCGATTTTAGCTCAGTCTGATTGATTTTCATTCCTCCAGTCTGGAAAATGCACTTCTCCTTTTGGAGTGGATCCTTTGTGTGTTAAACCTCCGACTGGATCTTTCCACGAGTGATTTTAACTCAGTTTGAGATAATATTCACTCCTTTCCGGTGTCGCTTCTCCAACTGTAGGGGAATTCACTCTTTGTTTTAAGAGTGTACATTTGTTGTCCCGTCTCAATAAGTAAATTAAAGAAAATACAATGAATAAATCAGCAATAATTTACCCCAAAAACCTTTTACTCAAACCATTCTTTTGTCCTCAACAGGTTCGCAACCCGGTGGAGGAATGTTCTACGACTCGAACATGTACAGCACACCTCTGTCCCTCCTCCAGCTACCTCCAACAGCCCTGCCAGAGATAACACAGAAGCTGACTCAGCCAGGAAACACCACGGCTCGATTCTCGCAAGACGGCAAGACCCTAGAAGACCTGAAAGGGGTCGTGTCCGCAAACGATTACCAACAAGCAGCAGAAGCCGAGGTGGATGTAGGATATGTCTGCAAGAAGTGCCAGTTGGTGCATCCCGCTGAGGTCTTGTGTCTGAACCATCAGCGCTCCAGCTGCTTCGCCAACAATAAGAGTTCTGGAGAAATAGCAAAAGCCATCTTAAGGTGGGTTGGGTTCGTTGATGAATCAAGATTAAATTATAGGTCATAAATTGAAATTATTAAGTAAGGTTGTGTTATTTCAGCTTAAGCATTGTTCCGTTAAAACAATCATAAAACAAATATATATTTAAAATCTTGAGGCTCTACCTTCTCGAACAATTAAAAACTTTAGTAGAAGTTTTGAAGTAGGATTTTATGTTTTTGTTACCATGGCGCGTAAGATACAACGCTATCCCCAAATAATATTAATTCAAATAGTCCCAACACATTAATGGAATAAAAACATTGATAATCAAAAACACTGAATAGTTGTAAATTTCAATGCTTTTTTTATATCGAACCTTGTATATTTATGATACTTTAGATGACCTAAAAGCAAAGAATTATACGTATTTTTTTTTATTTTATTCAGGTTGGTCCAAGTTCAACTGGAGTGCCGGGCCTGTCGCGAGCGATTCCCGACTCTTCTGGACTTCAAATTCCACTGCAACGCGGAGCGTCACGTCAAGCGGGTGCATAAACTCCAGCGAAGCGAGCAGATGACACCACCTACCAGCAATTCCATGGTGCCACCCAAGATGCCTCCTTGCTCGACCTCCTCGCACTTCGCCGCCACTCCGGTGGCACCCTCCATGACACCACCCCGCATGGCACCTACACCTCTGCTCCTGCCCCAGACTGGAAACGACGTCACGACCAGAAACGGACCAGACGTCACAGCCCAGCATCTGATGTTCTCGTCCGATTTCAGGAATGATCTCGACAGCGCCCTTAGGCTCGGCCTCGAAGCTTCTTCCCTAGATCTGCCCGCCTCCACCAAAGCCAGCCTTTGTTTCACCGGAGAAGCCACCCTTAGTCCAGAAGCGAAGCGTCTCTAATGATTAACACAGATATTGCTGAACAGAACCCTCTGAGGTTTCACTACTTATGGTTAAAGTTTTCCTATAAAAAATGAAGAATCTAGTTCCTAATATACAAGAGATTCGAACGTTTTACGTATGACTTGTATCTCGAGGCAATAAAAAGAGTTATTGTCCTGTTTTTAAACTTTTCGATGGTGTTCCTTTCGAAGCCGAGCCCGAGCCAAAAGGGTTAAAAGTTGCGACTGAGCTTCCTACGGTCGCGACTAAGTTTCCTATAAATAGATATATTATAAATAGTAAGTGCACCAAGTTCCCTTTGGTTGCCTAAAACTGCCTGATCTGTCTTCGGCAGAAATCAAGAGTTCCTAGCTTAAGTAGCTCAAATAACGCAAGAAGCGAAGCGGTGGACCAATATATTTCGCTGCAAGAAAAAACGCAAGGCTGCAAGAAGAAGGCTGAAGTCGAGCGTTATGCGAGTGGCTCCAGTGCTCGTCGATATCGTTACGTTTCCTACAGGCCAGTTGGGTCCTGATGAATGAAGGCATCCTATATTGATCTGAAGATTTATTCCTTTTTTGTACATATCTGTTGGTTTTACATTTTCATTGAACTTTTTAAACAACGGCAACTATTGAAACACTCGTTACGAAATGAAATTAGTCATTCAGTTCCTTAAAATTTCAATGAGGATAAGTTTTCATTGTGTACACTAAATATTATATAGCTTTATATAATATATAAAAAAATATTTAAGACTTTGTTAATGCTTTTCTGTTGAATATGATTTATATCGATTTTGGATTCTTCGTTGAATACCAGCAATAGTTAAACATTTATGGTATTTTATTTCTTGGTTGCCAATACGTTTCAACAAGTCTTGATGACTACTATAAAAACTGGGAGATTGTGCATCAAGACTGATACCGCAATTCTTTATTTTAGTGGTAGGCACTTACGAAGATAACTACATCGTGCTCTTGCTGCTGTGTGTCATCTAGATGTTTTTGTTCCTTCATAGTATTATTCCTTTTAGGATTAGAACTTGTGCTTTTCAGTAGATGTTATGCTTGGCCTTCGGTTCTTTCGCATACGTAAAAAAAAGTGCAAGAAATTTCTCCAAGTGTATTGTTCATTATTCCAGTACTAGATGTAGTCTTCGGCGTGGTTCGATACAGAAGGAAATACAACTCAACCGCTAAGAGGACTTTCTGCTGGTAGGTTCCTTTAACAAACCATAAAAAATTTGCATCTGAACTTATCCTCAGAGAAAGAGCCTGGTTGAAAACTGTACAAAAAAAAACTGGATTGATGTGGAATGAAAAAACGTTTTTGGTGTGGTTGTGCCAGAGTTTGATACTATGACGCGTTCCTGTAACACAAAATATAATCACTTCTAGTAGGCACAAAGACTAAATGACATTTTCGCTGTATCTTGTGTCCAACTATTGGCCTGAGGTCAAGATAAAAGTTCCTGTGTTTTCTTTTTTACATCGAAGAGGTTCTATTTGCAACTCGTTCTATTTGATGTTCTTCTTTGAAAATTAAATTAAAAAATAAACAAAAATAGTATGTGTGTGTTTGTGTATGCGTATCCAGGTGTAGAATGAGCACTTGTGTATTTTATCCTCCTAAGTTCAACGGGACTCATTAACTTAATTGGTAAAATAAGGGATAATGAACTTTTTTGTTGGCGTTGATATTCAAAAAGTTTAACAGATAAAAATTTGTCAACAATTATGTCTTTATCAATGTATTGTCTTCATCATTAAGAACTACTTATTACCTCATATCTTAAAGAAAATTTTGTTGGTTCTTATTTATAACTTATTGTTATTAATTGCTTACAAAGTTCCTAAATAATTTATATTTATTAATAACATATTTTTGAGTTGGAAATTACTGTAAAATGTTACCCGAACCAGAATAACTAGCTATATTAAAATATTTTTTCTTATTTTGAATTCAAGTATATGAATTCTACCAAAAATTTTCTATACTTAAGTAATATTTTGGATAAGAATTTTGCTTTTGTTGTATTTTAATGTTGCGTTTTTAACTTGTACAATAAAAAAAAACATTAAACTTTCATTACAAATATTTTAACCAAGATAAGTTACATTTTACAATAATATCTTACTCTAATATATTGTTTTAAATCCTGATAATGCAAACTAGAAACAACTCTTTTTTTCTGCTTGGACTCATCGTAACTATTATCATAACTATCATTACAGGAGAAATCACTTTTATTTATTCTATACATAATAGAATCTTCTCAAAGCAACAAGATACTATTTTAGTAACTGAATACTACATTACTGGTTTTAAGTTCCTGGTCTTTATGCAATGGGACTAAGCAGAGCATCCTATATTTTGTCTGCTAACTATGCGTACTTTATGCAAAGCGACTGTTGCTATTCAAATTGTAATGTCTTTAAAAGAGTTTCCTAAAAATCATTCAACATTGCAAATGTTCCTCGAAACTTCAAGTCTCATATTTACAATTAAAATATATTCACGTCGTAGCTGAATTTAGTATTTTATTACACCGTTGTTGCAATACATTACCTCTTACGAGAATTTTTATTCGTTATTTTGTACTATACATATTTGCGTTGGGTCGATTTTAATGAAATGTTTAGAGAATTAATCGTTAATGATGACGACAATTATGAAATATATTTTTGGCCATTCACTATTCTATTTCTCACCTTGAGGCAACCCGTTTATGCCCATGTATTTTTATGGCATCCTTTTTTTTCTATCCAATGAAATTTTTAGTTTGACGCACGGGAATTTCATTTGTAAAATATTATAAAACCACACTGTTATTGGTGTGCGCTCATCCAATCAGCATGTTTAATTGCTGCGGCCATCATCCAATGAAGATGGTTGAATCAGTTCCTAATACTATAAGATCTCCGAAGATGTTGCGAGACCTAACTACAAGATTAATGTGTATAGTACTATATGATATAATGCTTGGAGTTTGTTATTATTCAACAATTCAGCCTTGTACTGGAGAGAAGTTAGACATCTAAACGAGTTAAAAAATTTTATAGAAATTTAATTTACAGTCCATTTTTTTCAGAATAAAACCCATGAACATATTACGTTAGATATCAGCTTAATTTACCTATTTAATTATTTGCCTATTAAGAAATTATTAAAATTGATAAAAATGCCCATTTATTTAATTAGAATAAAATCAATAAAGGATATTTAATGTATAATTTGAAATATTAAATGGTTTGAATGATACTTTTAAATTCTCTTATCTGGTATTTTTATGTTATCAAATGCTAATGCGCAGTGTCAGTTGTAAATTTATAAAAAGTCTAAGAAATAATGCCATAATAATTGAAATTCATAACAAAAATTTAACAAAAATATAGAAACTGATCAAAAGTTCAATAGGTGGATTAAGCTGAATTTCTCAATTCAAGAAATATATTTGGTGTACTTTAAGTTGTTAATTTACAATCTCAATGTTCCTGTGTCCAAATCCTATCCGAATTGGTGTGAAAACACTTCACAAAGTAAAACTATTGATTCGTGGTATTAATTAGTCATTCGCATTCATTTATAAATGTTTTTTGTACCTGGAAATGTTATGCTTTTAGCCATACCTCAGAAATTATTTCTTGTATTGTTAAACGTATTACAATAATCACTGAAAAGTATTTGTGAGTAAATGTGATGAAATCTGTTCATTATTAAAAGAAATAAGTTTTATCCATACTTTATAATATTTTTTCAATGTTAAAAAATAGTTCATTGATTAAGTTTTAAATAAACAAATTTAGTATCAAAACCTGTTATTAGAGGATATTTTATTGATTTGACGAACTCATGCTTAAGTAATACCATTTCCAAAAAATAAATCGATCACTTTTTTTTTATTGGGATAGATTAAGCAAATTATTTAATTTTAGACAACAAATAAACACATTTGGAGCAGATTTTGTCACAAATGCAATACTTTGTATTGGAATAACTTTTAGTATAATAAAAGTAAGTACTACAAAAATTAAATATTGTAAAGTATGTCTGAAATTTTTAACATCAATAGAAACTATTGACAAATTATTTAAAAAATAAAGTACTGAAAAATACGTAATTTTTGTATAAATAAATTTTAAAAGGATTACAAAAAGTTAATGTAATTAATCTATATTTTAAAGTTCAAGACATGCAATCATTTCTATTGAGTTTAAAATTTCAAACATTCTAAGCATGAGTTTTATTTTAATAAAAAATCGCTCAAGATATTTTTTTCATACAAAGGCAGAATTCCTATGTAAAAAATTTCTGACAGTTCATATAATTGTAATAGTTTCTTGTACATGTGTAGAATTCTCCGTTTTTTTATTATTTGAGCAACAACTTTAATGGCCTAGCAGAAATGTGAAGCTGATTCATATATGTTCTACCTGCTTATTTTTCATTATAATTTTTGTTATCAGTCAATTATATATATAGAAGTTTAAAAATAGCTTATTGCAACCTGGTCAATGGCCATAAAATAAAGTTCCTAGATCACAATATCTTGTCCGATGATATATGCGAAATCGGAGCAAAAAGAAATTCTAGAGGTGCTGCTAGAATCATACCTGGCATCATTGTTAACTAACTTGGCATTACAATAAAATGTAAGCACATTTTGTCTTAAAAACAATAAAATAATATTTGATATTGCTATTGATTAGATAGAAATAAAAAGTTTTGAATGTAACTGCTCTGTTTTTCTTTTTCTCAACCAAACATTAAAAATACTACACTGTTAAAAATTTGGTGCTTAGTTTCATCATTATAAAAGTTCCAGGTAGCAAACGGTTGTGTGGCGAATGTTTTAACATTATTTTCGGTATTCGGTTGCGGCAATTGCCAAGTTTATGTTTCCAAAACTTGAAAAATGAATCATCCGAATATTAACAATATGGGGAAACTTTTTACCTCACAGCCGATGCAGTTACAAGTAACCAGCGAAACCAAGCACCAAATTTTTGACAAGGAAGCAAATAAGTTAACAACTGAAACCAAATTAAAAGTATATTGTTTAACAGCTTCATTCAAAAATAGCTCTTATATTTCTCAAAAAAAGCCAATTTAGAAAACAATATCAATATCATTGTTTGCTAAATAAAATTTTAAAGCTTAATTAATAAGGCACAATATGATTATTACAGAAATTTAATCAGGTTGCAATTATTAAAATATCTTTTTTAAACTAGAACAACTGTTGACTGTCAAGTACGAGGCTGAATAGGAGGAGTAATTTCGCTGACTATTTTGATAGTAGCCCCACGCCTAGTGGGGCTACTGATTTAAACAAAGTGTTCATTGCCACTTGTGTAGATGTAGTTTTTATGACACGCGACCGACAAATAAGTTCCTAAACTGACACAAATTGCTAGTCCATGTGCTCGGTTCGTAGCACTTTTAAATACCATCGGCACTAGTATCATTTTCATGTGTAATTTTTTCAATCTCACATATTTATATAACCTATATGAATGCGAAAAAAAGAATTATCATTGCTTAATTCAATAGCTCATTTTTACTACAAATGATTTGATCTATTACCCAGTTACAATTTTTTTTTTAAATATTACTCTCTTAACTGATAATAAAAATATTTTTCAATCATATGATCAGCTTATTAATTTTGTCCTCTGATGTTATAAACCATCACTAGCTCTGCTAGGCCTGTTATGTACTATTTAAACAAAATGTTTCCTGTTTAAAAATGTATTGTCTGAAATTGCTAACTATTATTGACTAAAGCAAACTAACTATTCCTACGTTAAAAGGACCTGGCCAGAGTTAGATGTTGTTTTATATACACTATTTGTGAGTGCCGGTCTATTTTTGGTAAATATATATCAGTTTCAGATGGTCTAGGTTTTTACACATGGCTTATTGTAGATTGCTTATGGCCGTGTCACAATAAACAGTGGGATGTCATTAATGAAAAATGTGTCTGTTCTCATTTATAAAAGAAACACAACAACAAGATTACAAACTGGAAAACACAATATCATTTAAATACAAACTCTTAAAAATTTTGACGCTTGGTTTAAAGAAAAGATATGGATCCTAGTAGCTGAAGCTTGTGTGATGGAATATTTCTTCATATTTTCGTTATTCGGAAGAGCCATTTCTCAGGCTTTTGTTTTCAAAACCCGAAACTGTTTTCAACCGAATAGCGAAAGGAATAAGGAAGATTTCACCACACAACCTTTGCAACTAGGAACTATTATTATAGTGATACCATGCACACAATTTTTGACAGTGCTATTTTACATTAAAAACATAAAAATGCAAGGATATATATAATTGATCAAAATTCTATTAATTTAAATAACAATATTTTTAGGGGATAATTTACTATTTTCAAACTATAAAAACAAGATTTGTCTTTTCATTTGCAATGAAAGAAACATGAGTTTAATACGAAACAAGAAAAAATATGACGAGGAAGACATTTATATTGCATAATTTTTATTAATTGCTAAATAAGTGTTTAATTTACATGTACAATTTAATGAAAACTTGGTTCAAAATTTTTATTAATAAATATGTATATTTTATAAAAAAAAGTAAAAGTAAGAAAAAACTTATTTTTCATAATTTTTGCTCAAAAAAGGTTTGAAATTATAGTACAAAAGTTTATGTTATATAAGCGTAGGTTTTATATATTTTACTGGCTAACTATTAACGCATCTCTATCCTAATATAATCAATTAACACTTCCAGAAAACTGGACTTATAAAGAGTAAAACAACACATAAGTTACACCAATTGCATTTGTGAGAAAATAAGTTTTTTAATTCGGCTTTTTTAAACATAATAATGTATCCCTTTTGGGTTGATAGTTTCGAATATAAGGAAATCATAAAATATGTGTTATTGTTTAATTATGCGTTTTAGAAAAATTGTTGGTTCTAAAGAGGCTTTATGGTCCTCAACTAATTTGAGGGCTTTCACTGCAGATAATAATAACAATTAAAATGTTTTAAACATTTTATCAGTTTGGTTAAGTAAATAAAAACAATTTAAACTAAATTAGCTGAATAAATCGTGTTAAAAGATAAATGGCATTATCATGCACTAAAAATATAATTATTTGTAATTTCTTAAATCAACTGAAAACATTATTTTATTACTTTTCAAAAACACAAGAATTTCAATACAATCCTACAAATAACAACAATACAAGTTATATTTTCTCAAAATTAGTTTTGTTACAAGTTTAAAACTGGGTTCTCTTTATAAAAGGCAATAGATCTCTCCTCTTTATCCTTTTGAAATGAGGAGATGACAAATGAGATGGTGATGCTCTTGCGCTTCTTCTAGGGATGAAAAAGAAAACAACTCCATTTTTCTAAACATGTTATTTTATACGATTGGTCCAGTCTTTAAGATGAAATTGATCAGATCTATTCATATTGTGCACGAAATTTAATAGTAAAGAATTCATTTTTGTTAAAATTAATTTAGTGTAACTTGATCAATTCTCTTTTGTTGTTAATTTCAAATTGGTTGCTCGACCTTTTCATTTAATTTGCTTAAATAAAAAAAAATGTAGTAAGCTTTATTTGATTATTTGCATCAGGCATTTTGAGAGTTCTATAACTGTTATGATTATACTAACAGTTAACATTAGTGAAGAATTTCGTCATATATCTAGTTTATAATATCACCAATTTGATAGTTTAATACTAATCAAACAAGTTCACAAAAATATTGATACCATTGGTAAGTTTTTATTACTGATATGGTAAACTCTCAAAACATAACACAAAGTTTGAATCAATTACGATAATTTCTCCAAAAGAATATTTTCAAAGGTGCCATTAAAGCTATAGACAATAATTATAAATAACACAAAACGAACAGAAACCGATACCCTTGGTTTTCCTAAAAGGACCGATTTCCCCAACTTTCAATTCGAATTACATCATATATAAGATAAAATTTACTCTCTACGAGACAAAACGAGGTTTAATATTTGTATCCTACGGTACTACCTACAGCAGCTTTTTGACTGTTTAAGTAGCATGCTTCACTATCTTTCAGTGAAGTGTTAAATTACAGGCGTAATTTCGATTCCCTTACAAAGAACAGGAAGAAGCTCTTGTAGTTTTATGTCCAGGATTCTTCGTTTTAGTGTAGCTTGCAGTTGTGTTTTATGCGTATTTTTTGTAGGGGGTTGAGCATTGCTATATTTTTGTGATACTTCATGGACAGTTTGTAAGAGTTATTCGGTGAATGGTCGGAGGTTATTAAATTTTGGAGAGGTAAATGGATTGGCGCTTAGTTCAATTCAAGAAAAGTTTTGAAATGAAACTTTGATAACTAAAAAAGTAATTTTATATAAAATGTAGTAAGTATATATGAATTATTTTAAAGTACTAGTGCGTATGAATTATCATAGATTGCGCCCTCTGGCTATGCTATTTACTTCCCCGCCAGCCAGAAGACAGACACAAGAGACACACACAAAAAAAAACACGACACACATACACAGACAACAACAACATTATTTGACAACACAAACATCCAAACCTTACCGGGATTCGAACCCGAGCCCAGCAGCTCCAAAGGTAAACCCTCACACCATTTAGCACTATTAATGCGTAACTGTGTAACTGTATGTCTGTCTGAAATTTATCACCGACCGAATATCAAAATGCAGAGACTTGCGAAAGGCGTCAAAATACACAGAATTGAATGAGAGAGATATTTTCCTGCTTTACAAGTTTCAGCATTTTTCCGTTTGAAGTTCTGATGATAAAAGTCTCTCTCTCTCTCTCTCACACACACACACACAGAATCTTATTATAACCAAGTATTTCGAATAAATATACTTTTCTTTCGTGAGACAACAAATAAAGTTGTTTGCAGTTTTCTTTTTTTTTTGACGCATCTATGATACATGTGTTGTGTGGATAGGATCAGTTAGTGGCGAATTTTAGTGACATTAAAAAGGATAGCAATTTTGGTAAAAATCAAGGTTTAGTGAAGCAGATCGCATAACAAATTTGTTAAGTTTCATTACATAGCGTAAATCATTAATCTTTACATTATAGCTGTTTGGTGCATTATCGTTCGTCGGTGTAACAATGTTTATATTAGGATAGTTAATTAAAAAATGAATATTATTATTATAAAGTGGATAATTTAGGATAGTTAATAAAAGCAAACATTCATTTAACGTTATTATAATTGGGTGTTAAAAGTTTCATCATTTTGTAATTTTTTTGCATGTATTTTTACTCTTGTTCTAGTATTTTGATATTGTCTATTCAATTCACACAAACGTTCACATGCTTTTTTTAGTATATAATATTTTTTTTAGTAAAAAAACAATAATATGCATAAGTATCATAATATTTTAACAGATACAATAACTATTTAAAGTGTACTACAAAAATGGAGCACCCAAGATATCACCCAATCAAAAAATTTCAAATTAGGTATACAGTCTGTACTGCTCAAAAGACCAGTTATTTCCATTGTATTATTTATTTCCATTGTATACTAAAAAAATTAAATCGAAACATGAAAGTTTCCACACGCTAAATACAAATACCAATTACAACTGAAATATCTTAATGAATAGATTGTATAAAGCTAAATAACAAAAAACTAATTTTAACATACTTTTTTTACAGTGTATAACCTAATTACTATTTATGAAGGGGACTATTACTTTTTCCATCGAAAAACACCCATATAAATTACTTTTCCATCAAAAACTTCATTTATCAACAGCGAAACATATTTGGTTAGCAACAACTATTAACCAATGTATCACAACAATTCCCTGATTACAATAACTATTTTGAACTTAAAACACCATACTCCATACTAAAAACGTTAGCGCATCAGAAATTCATAACCCGATGTCCCTATTACCAATCATGACTTTAATTTCCGCAGCTATTTACCCGAAAAAAGGCGTACGGATAAGTATCCACACGCTAAAAAATACATCGAGGCAAAACAAAATCTCATAATGAAGTTTTTCCCAAACCAAATTGCAATCACAGTTTGGCCTTGTAATAATAATACACCTTGCCTTTCACTGATTCAAAGGGAAATTACATATTTATAACTTTCTTCCCTTTTTCCGATGTTTTTGAATTATGTATTTTTACCAAAAATCTTTTCCAGCGGACAATTATGAGGCTCTTAATAACGTTGCCCATTATAAATAGTTAATGAAGGAGGAAGGAGAGTCCTCCATGTCATTTGGATATGTTGGTCTTGGTTTCTTTTAAGGAACAGCTTTTTTAAGTTTTAAAATTATGCAAACAATGATAACATTAAAATAAAATTTGTGTTAATTTCAAAATAAATTTGGTTCCGCCAAATTGAAAATGAGGTATATGTTTTTTATTACTCTTTACACTCTATACTTGTTGTTTCTACAGGTCACTTTAGCACATATTTTTCTTTAAACTTTTACTCGCTAGACATATTTGAAGAAACTATTCTTCGACAACGAACATTTAGTCATACTAATGAAATTATTTTCGTCACTCCTTTGATGTCACGGATTCCTATAAAAATAAAGACAAATTTCTATTCAAAATATATTTCTTAGGTATATTTATTTCATTACACTTTTGTATGCTTTCTTTTCTCCATTTTGGACAAAATCAAAGGCATTTATTAGAGTATGAATGGTCTCGATTTTTTTTAATATAACAAAAGATAAACTAATTAGCTCGAATTTGTTTTGACAAATTAAATTTAATTCAGTAGTAATGATAAATGAAGGATTTAAATATGATTTATTAGAATGTGCTCGTTTGAATGTCCAACCAGATTCTTAAACCAAAACAAAATTTGAAAGTTATTGTGTAAAAAGTTTCGAGGTACTTGAACAATCTTGTTGATTAGCTATCAACCTTAATTTTTTTACAATGTTAATCGTCAGATAAAACTAACCACAGTTTTAGACTACCGCTAACAACCCAACTATGCTTCTATTTAAGTCCCGCATTAACGACCTATTTATAAATACTTTTGACACCTCAGTTACCGAATCAAAACGTTATTTTTTTAAATCGTTTTTGATGTAACTTAATTTATAGTGATACATAAATTGTTCATCACTATAATCTTAATTTTTTCTTCAGTTTGTTTCTTCAGATAAACTTAAACGATAAGCTTTTCTTTTTGCATGGAAAATTTTAACGTGGGGACAAGTAACTAGTTCTTTTCTCATGAACATCCCTCGTCATTTGGGCACGAAGTAAAGGGGCTGAAATATTTATTAACTTCTCTCTTAATGAAGTTCGATAACAAAAATACATAACAGGGGGCTTCATTATCTTTTCCTGTGTGTTTTTGATCATCGTTGTATCAGTGCTTTGAAGACACAAGTACGCATAAATGGATCGTTATTTTGTAATTACGACACGGGTTTTTGCAGGTACTGTGCCGCAAATATGAGCGTTAAAAGCCGAGATTCAATCGCGGACGTTGTTTTTGATTACTTTTCTGGAATATCGAACGGCAACAAATATCGTGTTTTAAGGTAGTTTGTGAGAAATTGATTTTATCTGTTGTATGGGACTTAACGAAATACTTTTTTATGGTTTCGAGTATTTCGAAAGAAAATTCAATCGATAATTGAATGTTTCAAAGCACTGATGAAGATATGTCCTGTTGTTTTAAAGACCATTGCAGATCATTTGATACATTTTATCGTTAAATTCTCAAAAACCTTAATCAAACATCATAATTAAAGGGTACAGTTGCAAAACTTACTTTCCCTAAATGGTATCTAAGATACATTATCCTGCTCGTTCATTGACGATTTTTTTAAATTGAACTAGTGATATTAAAAGTGTCCAATAAACGCGTTTGAGCCTAATATATTAGTTATACTAAATTTTTTTTAAACAATTTAAAATTTTATGTAAATATAATGAGAATAAATAAAAATTGTTTGACAAAACCAATTGTGAAACAAAATTCTTGTGGGTGACATATGACTTATTGTTTCAGACAAGTCATCAGTTGATGTCCAATAACAGCTTATTTCCAATATAACAGCCAGATGGAAAACTTTGTGCCATTGGAAAATCATTCCCTGTTTCTAAACTAAATTCCTTGGCACAACAGCCCATTACTAGGCCAAGGCCTGCTTTTCCCATTTCAGCTTTCGGGACATAGGGCTCTGGGGTGGTCCCGTTAAGGTAGTTAGCCTCACCCGGAACCCCCGATGCTTAGTTCCCAAGCATGCTTGGAACCTATTTTATCGACCCACTCAGAGTTGCTGGGTTAAAAGAATGGGTCAATATCCCCCAATCTGGGAATCGATATCCGGACCTGTGGCCTAGTGGTTTAAATACGACGCACTACCACTAAGCCACTGGGCCTGTCCCTATGAGGTATCCTCTGTCTTACCTATGCAATAAATTAGAAATCTGATTTTAATGATTTTTACATTTAGAGAATAAGAATTAAGAAATTTGACTTCACGATATTCATTCCATTTAAATATTACATAAGTTTTAATCATGAGGACACGGCTAGAAACCTTTTTCATAAAATAATGTCCATTGCTTCGGTTAAAATAATGTGTAGTTTTACCCTTTTGATTTTTCAAATGAATAAGTTTTTGCGAGGTAATAATTTATTATTAAAAAAATTATTATCACTGAATATACATCGTAACCATGCATAAGTACAACCCTTAAAACTTATTTTACTTAAAGAAATATCACATTTTGTTTTAAATCTAAAGGGAATTGCAACCACTGAATAATTCATTGCGGAAACGACTAATACCTGATATATCGACAAATTCTGTGTGACCGAGACATATCTAAATCCTTTATTAAATGAAATTTAAAATTGTAATAAGGAAGAAAATTCATTATAGGTTGCAACAGGATATGGACCTGCTACGATATCGACACACAATCTTATTGCGCGTTAAAATATGCATATCTAAATTCAATTAAATTAATACTCTAAAGATAACTCGCTTATGTTTGTAGGGATAAAATACCGAACGAAATTGCCTATAAATAATTTATTACCCTCGGTAGTTTTTCTAATAACAGACAATGCTTTTAACAAAGGACCCTAATCAATATTTTTCTAGAAGTGAGGAATTGTCAATCTCTTGTGGTCCATATACGCTTGCTCTGAATTACTTTGAAATAACAACAAATTTGGTTTTAATATATCCAAAATTGTAAAAGATGTATGTAATTGTATTAGATGTAGTTTTGTGTTTAATATAACACCAATACAAATTGTGAAACAAATAAGAATAGTATAATGTGAAAATGTCATTTCAATAAAATAAACAATTAGCTTGCAAATTATAAAACTATCCAGAAGTTTAAACTAGACCTTCATTCATACATTGCACAAGATCCCTAAATATATAAAGTATGCATTTAATTTTTTATTGTACATTCATTATCGCATTATTTTAAAATTTTGCGTTTAATACAACAACAATACAAACGATGAAACAAATAAGTTTCAGGGTATTTTAAAATGTCCATAAAATAAATTATTGTATTGTGTTGTGTTGAAACTATCCTAAAGTCGAAATAAAATGGACTTTCGGTCATATTTTATTAAATATTCCTTAATATATTAAAGCGGCTTGAACAATATTTTCTTATTGAATATACTTTTTTAATATTTAAAACAGTATAAATACGCAATGGGTGTTTATAAATGTTTGTTATATATTTACATTGTTAAAACTTAAAATAAACCTTTAAACCCCAATTAAAATGCACTAAGCTTCAAAACTTATAAAAACAATTATGATAGTTTAACTTATATTATTCTTTACCTTTCACTTTTATAAAGCCCACTTTACCACACTAGTTATAAATGTTTCGATTATTGTCCTGAGCAATTCTTCAAAATAAACAATTTTATTGTAGTGTTTTGATCACAAGTTTCATTCTGCAAATGTAAATTTTTTTATTTTGTAGTTGTGAAGATAAGCTTTCAAATGAAATTAATGGGACACAGTTTTAATAATTCATTTTGTATGCACAGACTTTAGATGTACAGACATATATGATGTATTCACATATTGACGTTCTATTCTCAATTAATGATTTGAACTGAAGATTACCAGTTGTTACCGTACAAACAATTTAAACTTAGATAGTTTCTTATATTCATATTTCATTAATTATCAAGTTTTCTTTTAGTCTAATTTCACATTAAAGAAAACTATTATGCGTATTTAAACGGTCGCTTTGACTTTTTCAAACAAAAAACTGAAGCTTTAAGAAGTGTAAAACAATTGGCCCCAAGTTATTTGAAATTAATGAAATACTAATTGCACCACAGAATCATCTCAAAGTTAAAACTTGACAAAGTATTTTTTATCTAACTTTAGTGCAGGTGCTGACTAATTTTAACAACCATTATCATTTAGTGATGAAGTTTTAAATGTGTCGACAAATGAAGTTATTTTTTGGGTATAGTACATGCGCGATCGCCTTTTTACTGGAGCCAACTGGTTGCGCAAATAGAGATCCATTTATGCCAGGGAAAGATATTTCCTGTTACATATACTTCTATCAGGTAGATGTTTTTTTAACCCTTTAATAACGTGTGTTGTTCACTTAAAAAAAGCCATAATAGTTTTCGGCCCACTTTAATCTAGGATTTTTTACGGTGACATCTGTTTATTTTAGTTTTCCCGCTTCTACGAAGTTCTTTTTCGATGAAAATTATAACAAGAACAGTGCTCATGAATCTAAGGTCAAAAGGACTTGGTATTTTTGAATATTTATTTAGAGTTTCGGCGTTGCTTCGTCCATTTTAAGTGAAAGCCAAATGTCGAGTTAAATGACAAGCCTATTATTTAAAAAGACTTTCATACATTGTCGGTAAAAAAAGCTTGTTATGTTTGGAATATCAAGCAAAGTTCTAGTTTTATTATTAATAAATAATTTTTTTAAGTAATTTTTTAATAAAATAGAAGTAAAAAAATTCAATTATAAAGTGAAATAGATTTTGAAGGAACAATATAAATCTCTATAGAAGAAAATAGGCGAAAAATGATAATGCCGAACTAAAAAAAAGTATTTACACTGCAACAATCTATACATTTTTAAAAATATTTAATGCAACTTGGCTTATGTATAATTTCTATGAAATGTCGGATTTTATTTGAATATCTTTTTTCTTATAATTTTTTCTTTATTTTAAATAAGAATTATTGAATAAATCTAAATGAGTCTTTATAAAGAAAGATGCTAAATTTGTTATGTGGGGAGTGTTGTTCAGCCTCAGTACCGAGTTTTGTTTAAATTTGTATGCAAACTTTATTTCAAATTAATTTGTTTTAAAATCAATTGAAATAGCTTTAAACGAGTTAAAATCAGTTTTATTTGTCTTTGAGAAAATGTTTTGCTTATACAATTCTTTAGAGAATACTTTACACTATACTTTATGATTATAATGCAGAAATATTTCTAGCTAAATTAAATATTCTGTTAAAAAAATCCCTTAGGATATTGCAAAACATGCAAACAGTTACATATTTATTTTAGAAAATTTGAAGATATAACAAAAATTAGACTAATATGCAGGTTCTTGAAAGAATAAAACTTCAGTAGGCTAAGTAATTTTATCATTATTGCAGGAATTTAAAAAATTTAAAAGTTATTAATTTCAAGTTTTGTAATGCGAAATATTTCTTTTATAAGACAAAAATATTACAAAAAAAAAAAATTCATGAGCAATGATATTTGTATAGGCAATTTTATCTTTCTACATTTGATGAATGCAAATTATTTTCTTATATAAGGATTATCCAACCATCCGTACGTACGATTTTATTTTATATGCATTACAGTTAATGAAGCATTTTTATAGTTTTACTAAATAAATAAAGTCATTAAACATAAGAACTTTAAGTGTATGTTCACAAACTTCATTTCTTAACAAAATTTTAATTGAAACTCTTCGAAATACTATGTATTAATTTGTCATTTCTAATTGTGAAAAAAATATAGAAAAAAAACTTTTTATTAAACTCCAAAAATCAAAACGATGCATTAAAAATCAAAAGATAAACAGCAATTATTTTAATCCGTCTTTCAATAACACATTTAAACCTGATTCCAATCATCATTTCTTTCATCTCTCCAACCAAATAAAAAAATCTATTTATTTTACCTACAAAACCCTCTATCGTCCTAACAAAATGAGGAAAGCAAACATTTCATTCAAAAAAATCGAACCCCTTTCTCTTATTTAATCCTTTCAGCTGTATTTTATTCCTACACCAGCGATACCCTTCTCCTTAATGCAATTCATTACAAGCATATAGACATGCGATGCTACGCAAGGAAGAAAACATTACATAAAAACTGCACTCACACTACGTAACATTTACTCGTAACATATTTTTCTAATCTATCTCTCTACTTTTTTAAACGATCCCGCTGTGGCTTATGTGCTCCAGCGCAACATTTTAACGTAATATCCCTCCCCACATATTTTCTTAAGGGGCACGCGAGCTTAACATTAAGATTGGATAGAAAAATAACGTCGGCAAAAAAAGGATAATATCAAAAAACGAATGGACTAGTTAAAAGTTTTTCTTGCTTGTCTGTATTGTGTACTAGCGTGTTTGGGACTGAACAGAAGGATGGGGGTTTTGTAGCATTTTTGGAGAATAGTTATTTTTTAACTTAAATTTTTTCAAAACTGCTTTAATGTATCTTTTAAGGGGACGCATTAACCAAAATATTATTTCTAGAAATAGTAACATAAACTTGTAAATTATATTGGTTTTGTATAATGTTTACTCTAAATAAAAAACATTCTAGCAATAAAAATGAATATTTACAAGTAGTTTTTCATTTATTCAAAAAAAAAGTCAAAATTTTGAAAATTTTGAACTTTTTTTAAACCTTACTCCTCCTTCAATTTTAAGAATAACTTCACAAAACTTTTATAGTTTCTTTTGAGTACTATTTGTGAAAAATTTTGGGTAATGCGTCCCCTTAAATAAAAAAGTTAAGATTTAAAAAGCATTGAGATGCTGGAAATAACATAAATCAAACCAATGCAATCAATTATATTGTCAAATATTTCACCAAAATAGTACTAGTATCTGTAACTAGTATTAATTATCTGATTCAAAATAGCACAAACGTTTATTGGGAGGTTTGATATAAAAGTATATAAGTCAACGTTTAATACAAAGCTTTTATTACCACCATCATTAAAAATATTTTTTATCAAAAATTAAATTTCACAACAAATAAATTTGACTTTTACTTTACAAGGGCTTTTTAATCTAAAAATTGTTAATTAAATACTTCGTTGTAAATAACATGACGGTTTATGCATATAAGCAATCACTTTGATGGTTAAATATAACTCGTTCAAGTTACATTTCATATACAGAAAAAAAGAAAATGTTGAACATCATAATTACGTAGTATAGAATTATTAAGTATTATACTGACAGTGAAAACATTAAAATATCATAAATAAATAAATTTGAAACATTATAACATAAATTTATAATAAGTATCAACACATGTAACATTTCACTGAACTTTCAGGTTACAAGAAAAGTAACTATACATTTTTTTTCTCACATCCCAACCGGAGGAAAACTAGGGCATCTTCGATATATCACGAGTTAACGATACGTTTTTTCCGTCCGTTACTTTTAAATGCGGCAAGTTCACTTATTTCCAACTGCCCTGATATTCTTGTTTTTAGGCTTTCTGGACGTGGCGGTTCATCACTTTTGCCTATGGGAGTTTTTACACGCGATTGTTTTGGTGATTTCGCGATATCCCCAGTTTTTGGTCTTGTATACAAAAAAATAAACTGGTCTACAAGATGCGCGTTTGACGTGATTGGGAGTCGTCAGTAGAACAGAAGGGTGTGTAAGCAATTATTCTGGTTGGAGTTGCTTTTTTGCATCAAGAAATGCGTGGAAATGTGAAAGAAGTATATACTGTTTTTGTGTTTAGATATGCTTATAATAACTCTATATGTAACCCATGACTAAGAATTTACTTCAATATCTATGGTTAATAAATCAATAACAACAACACGATAGACAGTTTCATGTATTCAAGCATTTATTTTGAATTAGTTATACGGTACGATAGTTTTCGAAAAAAGATATTGAACACAATAAAATTTTTAAATTTGCAATTAAAATATATGTTAATTTAGCTGAAGTTTATGTTTTATTAAACTGTACTAAAAAGGTTATTTTTTATTATTTTTATTTTTTATTATTGCATTATTTTTTATTATTGCATTTTTATTTTTTATTATTGCATTATTTTTTATTATACATTGAAAAAAAATATGATAAAACTAAATCAATAAAACCAATTTTGACCCTTAACATTTAAATAGACAAGAATGCTGCAGTAAAAAATTAGCTATTTATCTATATATACATTATAATAGAAACAATTTCCCTGCCATATGCTATTTGGGAAGTATTTTAATTTATTGTATTTTGTTTAACTTTGGATTTATTTACGCAGCACTATCATACATTTTATCCCTGTTTTCCTTAAGATTAAAATGACCTTAATTATTTTATTCTATTTAAAAAGGATTTAATATTGCATAAATAGTTAAAATAATAATGGGGGGAGGGGGGCGTTTTACCTAAAAAAATACAGCAATTTATTATTATGTTTAAATTTATTAAATATTTTAATTTTTCAGTAAAGGTTAAATAAAAATTAACTGATAAGAAAGTACACTAATATTTACTTCGGTAGTGGTAAAACGCCGCATCAACTTTGAAAAAAAATGAGCATGCCCTATTCACTTATATTATTCCAAATGCCGTCTTAGTATTTAATGTAGTTCCGTAATGCGTCGGAATCATATTTTCACTTTAATGGGATTCAAATTCAAATTTTAATCCAGCAAGAATGGAAAAATATTCAAAATATAAATATAAATTTTTTTTCAAAATCTCAAAAACATTTAAAAAGATAGACTTAAAAGAAATTGTAAAACTTATTACTTATAAAGTTTATGTGCGTCATTGCAGAAATGGCACACAAAACAAATTGTACTGTAAAACGCATACTTAATAGCTAAAATTAAAATTATTCGTTTTAAAGGCAATGCATTTTAATGTAACTGTACAATATCTAACGAACGCTCTAGCAAGATCTCTCGACACTAAATAGGCTAGAAATATCTTGAACAAAAGAGACAATATTGGCTGGCCCTGCTGGGCAGTTGCCAGTGAGGCCACACTGAACATGAAGTTCTAACAATTTAGGTCTCATGCGCCTACATCTACAAGCCGTTTGGAGTCGCCAAGACAATTCATATTCTTTTAACTACAACTCACTAACGTACTGAATTTATGTACTTAACGAATGCAAATTCTTAAGAAAATCACATTTTTAATGAGTTCGTTCAAAGTAATTATATCTTATTCAGTAATTCTAAAAAATACCCTCTTTTTTATGCTTCACATAATTATACTTCAATTCAAAGAAGTTTGAAATTTACAAAATAATTGAAAAATAAGGATGTTATTTTCCTAATTACGTAAGTTTTTTAATCAAAGTTCCAATTTTACATTTCTACCATTTAAATAATTCAGATAACTACAAACGGACTCATTTCAGCAATTTAAATTTCGTAAAATAATTACGAAGTATGCGGATAATTTCCCCCCATTTATAAAAACTTTAGGGGCGATAATTTTTTGCGAGATAGGAAAAAAACTGTTTGGTAAAAGAAGAATGAAATCCTCTGTACGACAAGTGTAATTAAAAATTCTTTTTTAGAAAAAATATTTTTTTTTATCTGTAAGTCTCCTTAAGGTTTTATCTTGGAGTATTTTTTCCCTTGGCTCCTTTATCATAGTAGGGGAAACAGAAAAAATGTTTTTTAAAAAAAAAAACCTTTTTGTACTTTTTCTAATTTAAACGCAGCTATTTTCTTTCATTTATAATGTCGTTATTATTTCCTTTTCAGTTCTTTTTATAAAATGATGGATCAGAAATTTCTCATTAAAATACACTAACAGTATAAAATACTAAGTAATGATGTTATTGATTTTCTTAGCAATTTAACTTTTCCACAAGATGATTTTTATTTTAAAATATACTCCAAATAATTTTATATTCCTTAAAATTTTGAATATTTGTTTGCAATTTATTCCAGTTTTATAATCAATTTTTATTTGGTTTTCGTTGCAAATTCATTTTTATTTATAGCATTTGTGACATGTTTTACTTAGAATGAAACTCTCAAATGCAAAAAAAAAAAAATCACTTTCAAAAATTTCAATTTAGTTTTTCTCTTGGGCAAACACGATGCAAAATTAAAAATAATTAAAGGCAATATTCATATGTAAAGTTTAAAGGTATATCTTTAAGACTTCTGGTTTGTTCCTGTTCAGTTAGTTTAGCAACGGTTTATTCATTTATTACAAACAATATATATCCATGTCCATCTGCTTAGAGCAAGTTTTCTGTTAAAGTGTAGGAATAAAATTTATATAATACAGTTATTGGTTTTTCAATAACTTTAATTCACAATGACCTTTAAACACAACTTTAATACTATCTAATCGGAATTTAAAACACATTTCTTTATATTACGAATCAGAATTTAAAATAATTAAATTTTTCAAATGTTGATTGATTATCATAACAAGTAGATAGTTTTAAGGAGATCCATAATCAAACTATTTAATGAAAAATAAATTTTAAATTAAAACAAAAAATCTATCATGTGTGTGTATTAGAATACTAGTTTTGTTTTTTTTAAATCGATATTTTTATTTTTCATCCCCCTCGCCCTCGATTTACTCTCATCCCTCGAGTACGATAAAAGCAACGTCATTCATTGTAATCTCCACAACTTAGTAGGAAAAAGGTCGATGCTCAATGTTATTACGTGGGACATGGAATCTTTTTTCTATTAATGCACAGACCCGCTTCAGGAGTTTTCTATTGGATAGAGGGTGAAGCTAAAATTAATGCTGTACTCTAGTTATTGGTGATAGATTAGAAAATGTAATGTTCAATACTGATTTTTTTTTTTCTGATATTGGGCTTCATTTACTTTGTAATCCAAATTGGATTGTGGGGATGCCTAGAGGTTAGATGGAAAGGTAACATTGTTTGTCACTGATTTAATTAGTAAACAAAAAAAAATTTCACAAAAGCAAAATTGTTTATTTTAAAATTTAAAAAAAAAATATTTGCAGCAACTTCGTGCAAAATGAGCTAGTTTAGAATGTGAATTTTTTATGCGTTTTGAATAAATGCGAATTTGAATAATATCAATTTTTAAAAATTTTGCCATATGGCAAAAACCAATTACAAAATTCCAATTTGATAAGAATGACTATAAAACTACTAAATATATTTTTAAATAACCCTCTTGAACTATAATTATTTTTCAAAACAATTTTTTTATATTTAGTACTAATATTATTATACTTTGAATACTGCCGAGGACGTAATTTCACAACAGTTAATAACTTCACTCTTTAATTTTGAGTACACTTTTACTGCTGTCATCTATGAGGGTTATTAGTACCTAAAATTTCAAAATGGTAATAGATGAAATAACATAGATTTGTCGAGAGATAGCTCTACTTTAATCGAATAAAGTGGATTATATTACTTATTTCCATATGGCAACAGTATGCATTAGAGGGTTTAGATACATGCACAATGTTCTAAAAATTCAAAGCCGTAACTAGTAAGGGTAAGAAGCCGTGAACTAGTAAGGGTAAGAGAGAGCAATAATAATTCACTATTCTGATCTGCCTCTTGTACAATAACAGAGCTTAACACAGCCCTCGTTAATTAGAAGCGTGGTCGAGTTCTACAACTGAGTTGGCTCAACAGTACTTCGAACGAAATCATCTCTCCACCTTAGAGTTCCTAAATGGAACTTAAAGAGTTTACAAATATGCATAAAATACATCGTTCTACAACAATACATTTAACAATACATTTTACATCAACCCCTTGCCAACCAAGTAGAAGGAATCCTCCGGAAGAAAATAACAATGCTCGTTGGATCTACTGCGATACAAGCAGGAACGTAATTCCCTTCTTTGTTAAAATCCCAAAAAGCTATTTTCTTGAGCATTCGGCGCCGATTTCCGTTCCCGAAAAGGAGACGAAATTAAAAATATAAAAGCCTAATGTAATAACTCCCCCACCCCCTGAACGTTGACAACCTCTACAAACATAAGCGTACAGCAAAGAAGACAGAAAATAAAAGAGACATAATATTAAATAAGGATTGAGCATGGGGTGGGGGCACCCAGAAACGAAAAGGTATAATTTCCGTTCCTTTCTGGACCGTTTTTTCTATCTTTCTTTTCATTATTTCGCTTTATATTTACTGTTATATTCGCTATTCTATTTGTTTCGGCAAAGAGAAAAAAAGCAGGGCCCTTTTTACAATGGGTATATAAAGTTTTTCGAGGGTTTTCCACGATTGGATTCGGTCACAATAGAAAATCGACTCGGAATGCTCACAAAAGAACAAAAGCGACCCGAAATTGTGTTTGTTAAAAGTTCTTGGCCGGGGATCTCCTGTTCGGTAAATATATCGGACATATTCGATTTTGACCACTTTTCTTCGGCGAGATCGAGAAAAAGAGAAGGCGAAACAAAAGAGTAATCGTTCTTTAAATGGTGAGAAAGGTAACGAACAATTGAAATGGAATTAAGTTCCATGGGGAAATGGTCAGATGTGACTTGTTAAGTAAGATCGATAGTTAGAATAATGTGCTGGATGGACTACATTTGTTTAGGCTTAAAAGACTACGCGCTTTGTAAGTATTAAGTAGGAAATGTAATCATGTTTTCACATTACGATTGAATTACGTGAGCTCGAAAGCAATTGAAATGCATTAGTGAAGTCTTCTAAATAGACGAATTCTAGAAATTATATATTTTTTGAAGTTTTACTATGATCATTCCCGAAACACGCAAGCTTGTTTCAAAATATATTTTGGAACCAAAGTTGAGAATGGATGAATAAAACATTTTTGCATTCACTTAGATTTCCAAAGTTGTAGAAAATGACAAAAAACGACCAACAACAGAGTAATGGCATCATTATCAAGGCTAATACTAAATTATTTTTCGAAATTTATTGCGAGATTTCGATTTAGTAGTCGTTATTTTTCTGTGGATAAATTGATGTGCATACGCTTGAACCAAGGAAATATAAATTCTTTAATCAGTAAACGATGGTTTTGTTTTACTAATATATTATGCGGCATTGTATAACTATGTTTCACTCTTCGCTTGGTTATGGAAATAATTCGGGATTCTTCAAGGCCATCTTATCTAGGTCTTCATCCAATGACGACACATTAATTTGGATGAATGTACTCAGTATAATTACCGAAATTTTACATAAATTATCAGTACTGTTTTAGTAGTAATATAACAAGCTTACAGCTATTTAGTATATTACATACCTATACCCGAGTGCGTTACTGTTAAAAAATTAACTATAAAACAATAAACAGTTTTATTCCTAAATATTATACAGTATTCTTCTGGCCCAAGAGTACTTTTTTTCGAAATATATATATTTTTTACATTGCAAAGAAATCAAAATTTACATGGGGAAAAATAACATCAATGTATTGCTTTGGCTGACACTTTGTATTTAAATTATCCTGAAGAACACCGGAGATTTGGAGCTTCCTCTGCCTGTTTGCCTGTCAGCATGGGCAAGAAAATAGATTCCTAATGCTTTTTATAGAATTGTATTTCTAACGGGAAACAGTGTTTTGATTACGTTTCCAACCAATGCAATATCCGGCCAGGTTTTAGATTTTTATTCAGACTGCGTAGACCCCCTTGAGGGTGTATGCAAACAACGGAAAAATCATTTTGCTGTCGATTGCTTAAAGGGCGCAATGTCTTTGGGAAACGAATGCTCAATTTAAATTTGATATTTAGGTCAAAGATAAAAGGTCAATAAAAATGTGTACAAATCAATTACGATTATGTAGCTGTAATTATTTTAAAATTTAACTGTTCATTTTGTTTAATATTTTTGTGCAATCATAAATATTGTGGGAAAACTCGTCTTCCTTATCTGAAAAATCATCCTTTTATCTTCCACACTATGTTTATAACGTAAAAAGTGGAAAGTTTCATAATCGTTCAGTCCGTCTGTCCGTCCGTCTGTCTGTCTGTCCGTCCGTCTGTCACCCACTTTCACAGAACGAACCGCAAGTCACACAAACAAAGGGGATACGTCATTTTGAAGCCAAAAATCAGTTTAGGCTACATTCCAAATTTCATTGAAAAATTTTAATTAGAAGTTTATTTAAAATTTAAGTAACTAAAAATTTAATCTACATTGAAATAACATGGAAATTCCATTTTTATTCAATATTTTCACAGTTGCCATAACAACAAACGAACAAGAAACTTTATTTAAAATAAAAATAAAATACGTGAAAAAATATTTATTTTTATGATATAATTCAATTTGGATTTTTGTAATGGCACAATAAAGTTATTTTTATAGTTCATTTTATATGTATAAAGAAAGATACATAAAAAATTCTAAATTTGCATAATATGTAAAATTTCGCTAGTATTTTTAAAGCAAGAATTTAACTAATTTATTTTTTGAAATGTAAACTTGTGTCTGCAAAAAGATATTTATTAAAAAAACATACATCATTATTCTTCAAACTTTAAAACAATTAGCAAACGATAAAGATTAATTTTCAATATTTGGAGAATTTCTTTCTGAGGTTTTGTTGGTTTGTTTCCTGTTCAGCGTAAATGTTGTGTGGAAGCGGTGTAAGTGACAGATTCTGTAACAAACCAACTTTTTTATTAATTATCGTCCTAACACTTAGAAATTAATTAGTAAGTGTTATAAATAATTGATTTTTTTATTAATTTTGAAAATTCGATGGCTGATATCACTAAACTCCCTCTTGTATCTTTCCGCGCCTTTTTTTTTTCAAGATTTTTTTCAAAAAAGTTGCTTTGCTCATCACGCTAAGTAACCTAAAAAAAGTTCAATTTATTCAGATTTTCTTAAATTTATTTGAAAATATTGTAAACTATTATGAAAGTAGTGTATATTTTCCTTCTTATAATTGCGCTTTAATCATTGTCATGTTTAAGTTAACCAATACCAAAAATCCAGATAATAATTTACGTATTTTTAAACTTAAAAAACTTACATCAAAACTAAACATATTTATATTTTCAATTTAAGTATACATAACTTAATGTTAGTTTTGTTTCGTCAATTGAAGAAATTAACATCATAGATAAAAAAACTTGTATTTTTATATTTTAAGTTAACTTGTCGATGCATTTTAAACTCTTATTATGGAGCTTCAGGTTCATAGAAATTTTTTTCAAGGAAATTGTTTTTTTTTTAATGAACCAATTTTTATTACCAAAATGTTTTTTGTTTCTGCTTTTGAAAGATACATGTTTCATAAACCTCAATCAAAAATCAATGGTAAAATTAAAAAGACAAAATGACAAAACAACATTTTTTCTATTAAAATAAAATTACGAATAAATCAACATCGGTCCATTTGGGTATGTTCTATTTATTCACATTGACCTTATTAGTTTAAATTCATTACTTTTCAGGAAAAGGTAATTACAGGTTTTTTAGCTTTGGCAGCTTAAAATCCTATCTATCTCATATCTTTACATCGGGAGCGCACTTAATCCATATTTTAAACTCATTGATCTACAGAAAGCAGAAGGATCGCATTTTAACAATCAAATGCCTTTTCCTGGCCAAAGAAGGGGTTCAAAAACATTTGACACACAACCTATCGCTAAGTGCCATTTCATTTGATTGCACAAGATAAGTGGCAGTCATTGAAAACTACATTTGAATATGGTGGGTTGTCATGGCGACCGAGTCATATTCAAATGTCAAATTGAAATGTATCAGCCATTTTAGAGTTGGTAAGGTATCTTTAAATTAACTTAAATGAGTAAAGTTAAATATATAAATGTTAAAGTGACAGCTAAAATGTATATGACACAGATTACAAATTTTAAATAAGCTTAAAAATAAGCTTTTTTAGGAAAACAAAAATTTAACGCTAAATTATTTTGTTCTATAACTTGGGAACGATAAATGGCATTTACTTAAAAACTACTTTAAATTCAGATTTTAGTAAATATAAATCAATTTACAAAAAAAAAACTCTACTTCAAAGGATATTACTACTACTTTTAAAGGATTACTTTTCTTATATCTAATCAATATAATACCGGGATTTAAATAATTTTTTCCACAGTTTAGTTTTTCATTTGAAACACTTTAATTAACATATAAATATATTTCTGAACTTAAACATTATTACTTATATGTATCACTTTATTATTAGTTCTACTTTATATGTATAGAGGTTATATGTAAAGTTGACAATAGAAATTAAATTTAAAGGAATTAAGGTTGAGCTTATTAAAGTTGAGATATTTTTTGTGCAATTTTGTATTTGTAATGCAATGCCATTCTTTCGATGTCCATAATGTTGCAAAGGAAAAGATCAAAATATAGTCATGAATCAATCAATAACTCCAGATATCTTTAAAAAAAAATCCTCTAATTTAGTAATGTCAACTCATTATATAACCTGAAAGCTCCCAGTATGTCAGGTACAACAATATTACTCTACAGATGTTTGGCAACATTCCATTACTCAATTACTGCATTACTTATTTTCTCAATTCTTCAATTCTCAATTCTTCTCAATTACTTCAAATTACTTATTTTCTCAGTTTAAATTTTTTAAGCTTAATCTTATTGATTCACTAGGATGTTTGTGAAGGTTCATATACAAACGATTTTAGGGTTTGATTTATTATGCCTGAGTTAATTGGTTAGTGAGTCTATTGGTTAAATACTTCGTGAGGGTTGTTGTGAAATGTCACTTAATTAGAAATTTTAGAGTCGTATTTAACAAAAATTAATAAATTTTAAATGATCAGTTCAGTTTATCAATCCCATGAGCCACAATTATAATTTAGTACAAATAGCCAATTTGACCGACACTTTTGTTTTAACTGTAAATTACGACTAACTGGTACAACTGGTGCATTTGAGAAAGTTTACTCAATTTACATTAATTTTAGAGGGATTTTTTACAATGATGAATCAATTGAATCATTAGCTCACTTTATCACTCATATGAGGCACAGTTACAATTTAGCACTCATAGTCAGTTTAACCAGCACTTTTGTTACCCCCTCTAATGAATTTTTATTTTCATATTTAAAAAAAAAATATATATATATGTAAAATTAAAAAAAAACACTAAAAAAAAAAAACTAAAAAAATTTTTATTTTTAAGTAATTTTAAAATTTTAAAATTTAACTCCAAATTCCAAAAACAAAATCCAAATTCCAATTTTGATAATAAAATGACTAGAAAACTACTAAAAATTTTCAAAATACCCTTTTTTCACTTGATTTAATTTTTCAAAAAAATTTATTAGTTATATTTACTAATATTATTTATTATTTGAATATGCCAAAAAACGTAATTTCACAAAAGTTAATACCTCACTCTAATTTGAATACACTTTACTTACAACAGTCATGAGGATATTTATAACTAAAAAAAAAAAAAAAAATAATAAAATAAAAAAAAAAAACACAGATTTGTGGAGGAGCTCTAACTTATAATAGAATAATGTGGATTATGTTACTTGTTACCAAACGGTAACCGGTAACAGTATGCATTAGAGGGTTAAATGTAAATTACGGAGACAAAAATGGCGCCTTCTTCGCGGTCTGGCCTTCCGCATTTTTTTAATGGAAACCGAGCTGGAAAAAGACATCGTCAACTTATTTACATAAACAGGGGCTTCTCTTCACAGAAAGAAAGTGTTTTCTCCTTTCCCATTAGTTCGGTCCAGGCGATTTAAAAACGCGGCTACTTCTGCTCAATGACGTTTTTTTTATTATTTGACGATTCTTTATTTTCATTATTTTAATACTTATTTTTTTTTTGGCGAAATTTTTATTATAAGTTTGGTTTCTCGGTTAGGGTTGCTACCTTAACAGTTATTGCTGGGGTCGTATTCGATTGAAGAAGGTTGATGGGAACAATGATGGTATAAAAGTGTCTTATATGTGGCGATTTGAGTGCTTTGAGTCTTAAATGTTGCTTAAAGCTTAAAAATGTAATTTTTAAGCTTTAGAAAATATTTTTAAAAAAATCGTTAATGTTTGAATATTCTTCTTCTTTGGAAAATTTAAGTTTCACTTGTGTTCGAGTTTTCTTAGGTAGGTAGTAGTAAAGTTGCCATATATATTGTTCTTTAAGTTTCTTTGAGTCTTAAGTGCTTTGAGTCTTAAATGTTGCTTAAAGCTTAAAAATGTAATTTTTAAGCTTTAGAAAATATTTTTAAAAAAATCGTTAATGTTTAAATATTCTTCTTCTTTGGAAAATTTAAATTTCACTTGTGTTCGAGTTTTCTTAGGTAGGTAGTAGTAAAGTTGCCATATATATTGTTCCTTAAGTTTCTTTGAGTCTTAAGTGCTTTGAGTCTTAAATGTTGCTTAAAGCTTAAAAATGTAATTTTTAAGCTTTAGAAAATAATTTTTTAAAATCGTTAATGTTTAAATATTCTTCTTCTTTGGAAAATTTAAGTTTCATTTGGGTTCGAGTTTTCTTAGGTAGGTAGTAGTAAAGTTGCCATAAGATTGTTCTTTAAGTTTAAAGGAGGTCAGGTTTAAAACAAATAATGTTTTTTTAAGCCGCCCCGGTGGCTTAATCGTTAGGATGCTGGCCTTTGGAGATGCTGGGGTCGGGTTCGAATTCCGGTCAGTCATGGATGTTTGTGACCGTCAATAAATATTGCAGTTTGTTTATGTGTTATTCCTTTCTTTGTGACTGTAAAAATTCTTTCTGTGTCTGTCCACTTGACGAAAGCTTATAAGCGGCTCTCTGAACAAGCACACAAGCTGGAATATATGTGTACCATACCATTCCATATTTTTTTTTAACTTTTACTCTCCAAAGTAGGTACATTAATTTACGGTTCTCGAAATTTCTTTTTTTTTTCAATAGGCAATTTTATATAACAGGATGGAACCAAAACATTATTTTAAATGGATTCTTTGGATGTATTTTTGTCCATCTTTCGTTTGGCCATACCTCTTTCAATATTTTTCTAAACTTCCGAGTTTTAAATTTCCCTTTTTTTGTTTAAAAAGTGTACGAAATTGTAAAACCATTTTTCCCATAAAATTTTTGGTCTTTTCGTCTATTCATCCATCAGTCAATTTTCTTTCATCTTCCGTTGTAACTATGCAATTAAAAATATTTTTGGACGTTATGGCATCAGATAATTTTTAAAAATAATTTTGTCAATTTGGCAGATAACATTCCAAACTCAAACAGTCGCAATATAATTTATGTTCAAATATTGTGTTTCATTATTCAAGTATTATTTTCTCGCTAAAAACCATTGTAGATATGTAAATCTAGACCTCATTAATGATTTTTTTTAAATAAAATGAAATACAATAAATAAAAATGACATTAAACAGCCCACGTTTAACTAAAAAGAAAATTCTCGCAATCACATTATGGGTCAACGCGTTATCCGTCATTGGAATTAGCTGGGAATTTCACGCACGATTAGGCACCTGGACCTGTGCTAAATTGCTCCCAATTGCTCTCACCCTGCCTCCTGCGACAGCACTACACTGCTAAATTTTACACTCGGCAGAAGAGAAAATTGCTCTAATTATACTGATCTATGTCAATAAATCCCGTGTTTATAGATTGGAAATGGAATATAAACATTTGCACGTTAGTGTATATGCTTGTTTGGAATGAAGTGTATGGCTTGTTAGGAAATGCTATTGTTGTGTCTACTTGGATATCGAATGATTTTTTTTATTCCAGTAAACGCGGTTTGTGTGCGATTGAAGTTATTAAACTACGATTGGGTAGAAATAAATCTATTGTAATTAAGGATAGGCCATTAGAAGCAATTTTAAAAGTGTTTATTTAGGAATCAATTTTCTCATTATGGAATGATAAACTATTTTTTTTAAAAAATGAACACATATCATTACGTTCAATTACCTAACATAAAATACACCTATAGGCCACTTTTTTATAACCACCTGCGGAAGTATTATGGTCTGAGGATGTTTTCTTTGGCATTGTATGGTTCGTGATTCTTGTAAAACAATGTCTGAATGCCCGAGGGTATTTAAATGTTATAGCAGATCGATCACACCCAGATAAGTTAATGGCGTACTCGGCCAGGGATGGATAGTTTCAGTAATACAAAGCTCCTTGTCACAATGCTCGCAATGTCGTCACATGGTTTAAAGAGAATGATGAGACTCTTTGCTTTGTAGGCACAGTCAGTCGATAATTTGTGGGGCGAGATCGAAAAGAGTGTAAGGTAACTGGATCCAGTACCATCAAATCTTAAGGAATTGTTTAAACAATGTCTGAATGTCCGAGGGTATTTAAGTATTATCGCAGATCAATCACACCCAGATAAGTTAATGGTGTACTCTGCCAGGGATGGATAGTTTCAGTAATACAAATTTTTTGTCACAATGCTTGCAATGTCGTCACATGGTTTAAAGAGAATGATGAGACTCTTTGCTTTGTAAGCACAGTCAGTGGAGAATGTGTGGGGTGAGATCGAAAAGAGTGTAAGGTAACTGGATCCAGTATCATCAAATCTTAAGGAATTGGTTAAACAATGTCTGAATGTCCCAAGGGTATTTAAGTATTATCGCAGATCAATCACACCCAGATAAGTTAATGGTGTACTCTGCCAGGGATGGATAGTTTCAGTAATACAAATTTTTTTGTCACAATGCTTGCAATGTCGTCACATGGTTTAAAGAGAATGATGAGACTCTTTGCTTTGTAAGCACAGTCAGTGGAGAATGTGTGGGGTGAGATCGAAAAGAGTGTAAGGTAACTGGATCCAGTATCATCAAATCTTAAGGAATTGTTTAAACAATGTCTGAATGTCCCAAGGGTATTTAAGTATTATCGCAGATCAATCACACCCAGATAAGTTAATGGTGTACTCTGCCAGGGATGGATAGTTTGAGTAATACAAATTTTTTTGTCACAATGCTCGCAATGTCGTCACATGGTTTAAAGAGAATGATGAGACTCTTTGCTTTGTAAGCACAGTCAGTGGAGAATGTGTGGGGTGAGATCGAAAAGAGTGTAAGGTAACTGGATCCAGTATCATCAAATCTTAAGGAATTGGTTAAACAATGTCTGAATGTCCCAAGGGTATTTAAGTATTATCGCAGATCAATCACACCCAGATAAGTTAATGGTGTACTCTGCCAGGGATGGATAGTTTCAGTAATACAAAGCTTTTTGTCACAATGCTCGCAATGTCGTCACATGGTTTAAAGAGAATGATGAGACTCTTTGCTTTGTAGGCACAATCAGTTGAGAATTTGTGGGGTGAGATCGAATAGAGTGTAAGGTAACTGGATCCAGTACCATCAAATCTTAAGGAATTGGTTAAACAATGTCTGAATGTCCCAAGGGTATTTAAGTATTATCGCAGATCAATCACACCCAGATAAGTTAATGGTGTACTCTGCCAGGGATGGATAGTTTCAGTAATACAAAGCTTTTTGTCACAATGATCGCAATGTCGTCACATGGTTTAAAGAGAATGATGAGACTCTTTGCTTTATAAACACAGTCAGTCGATAATTTGTGGGGTAGGATCGAAAACAGTTAACTGGATCCAGTACCATCAAATCTTAAGGAATTTTTTAAATAATGTTAAACAATGTCTGAATGTCCGAGGGTATTTAAGTATTATCGCAGATCAATCACATCCAGATGTGTTAATGGCGTACTCTGCCAGGGATGGATAGTTTCAGTAACACAAAGCTCCTTGTCACAATGCTCGCAATGTCGTCACATGGTTTAAGGATAATGATGAAACTCTTTGTTTGTAAGCACAGCCAGTGGAGAATTTGTGAGGTGAGATCGAAAAGAGTGTAAGGTAACTGGATCCAGTACCATCAAATCTTAAGGAATTGGTAAATGAAGTCCATCCAATATAGTTTCAAATTCCTCATATCACTTACCAATATTTCATAGAATCTATGCCAAGAAGAAATCTTGCAGTGGTAAAAGCAATAGATTGTCAAATGTTATGTTAAAGGGTGGTCATAATTGGTCACTTAGTGTATAAGGTAATGTAAGTATTGCGATGATGTCGAAAATGCGAAATGAAGATTTCGCGTATTCCGCATGATTAGAAGATGCTGATTCTGAAATCTCTGAAACTTCATCCTATAACTTTCGGTTATGCCCATTGTGTTTATGATTATAAATTAATTTTAAAATATACATAATTATTTATGAAGTTTTATTTAATAATTCCGCAATTATTAGAATTATGGGATTCATAAATGCCTGTAACTCTCTGTATCGAAAGTTATAATTGAACAGTTACAACAAAGAATAGTTAAATATTTATATTTTATATTATACGTAGTGTTATTTATTAAACGTACAATATATAAATTCAATAATATTTATCAATATTAAACTATAATTGCTCACTTTAACTCAGTATCTAAATTCAGTACAAAAAAAAGGAACTCTTAAACGCTTTTGTCTCATCGATCGATGACTGTTTATCTCGAATCAAAAGCGAAAAAGCGGTGCCAAAACCCATTACCGCTATCATTCCAACATTTATAAATATTAATGCCAAACAAACCTCTTTTCCTCTCCCTTATGAAATAAAATATCCAGCAATTCAACAGAATCCACAATACTTTTCCAAAAAAGAGAGATATAAAAAATCTAAAGCTATCAGCGTCACTTGTATCCTAAAAACGTACTTCAAAGTCAATGCTAAAGTCTTCAGTAATGTCTTTATAATGATATCTTCTTCCATCTAAACCGATACAAACCAACGGAGAGTGACTACTATAGGACATGAACGGACTGGCCAATCAGTTGAAGTGTAAGTATCCGTGCACGCCTCTAGTCCTGCAGCCTGGTTGTCAAACTTGATTTAAGTTTGAATTTTGTTTGCGCGACGCGGAAAGCCCAGTTTTGAAGGATAGGGACACGAACTATTGGACAATCTATTTTGATGACATTTTTTAAACATGAGATATGGTTATGAAAGCTAAATTGAGTTTTTGGGTGTGAAATATAAGGGATAATAAATAGGGAAGAATATGGGTTTAAACACCCCGTGGCGAATTGCAAGTCTCAAAGTAAAAAAATAAAAATATCTTGTAGATAATCTGGTCACGTATGTATAGAGAAAAAGAGCGTCGGATGTTGTTTTTCAATAGCACTGTTTTGTTTGGAGATTTACAGTAAGATTGTGTGAATATCATTGGATTTATTTGATATATTGAAAGATATAAAAATATATTAAAAATGTCTTGATGAAATTCACTTTTTTAAACATAAAATAGATTTTCCCATTAATGTGTTCACAATGGCTGCTATCTAATTGTGGGTGACTTTCATGATAAATACTACCAAAAATTACTCGGCACCGACATCTCAATAGTGAGTTATGCACAGATAACATGTAAATAAAAAAATAGATAAGAACATATTAAATAATTTTTTTATGACATTTCTGGACTTCAAAAAAATAAGGTTTTAATAGTGGAAGTCAAAAAAAAAAAGTTGTGCGTTTAATTCAAAGGTAAATCCAACATAGATTTTAAATTCAAAATTTGCTTGGATTCAAGATTAAAACTTTTTTGGTAGTATATATTTTTTTACTTTAAGTTAAGTCTTCTAATGCTGTTTTCTTTTAAAAATTACTCTAAAGTATCAAGTAATAAGCCAGAAAAAATATTTTTCAAGACTTTGAATTTTTTGAATATCTTTCCATTACTTAACTTTAAAAAAAAACCTTCAAAAATATCCTACATGTAACGAAACGAAGTAGTTTGAAGCATATTGTACTAGACACGCAGCGGTGGAAAGTTTATTTATTTGCATTTTTCATTAATCTCACATGCTGAACTACGCTCTCTCTTTTTTTAATTCAATACATCAACTCCTCTATGGCGAAAAAAAATCCTTAAAAAGAGATGAGATGCAATTTACATACTTTTTCACATCTTATTTTGGTATAAGATTCATTTATACAAATAAAAAATGCATGCATGTAATTGTTTTCGGCCCCTGTTGTGTGATAAATAAAGCAAGCGTGTTTTTTTCTTTCGTGTATATGAAAAATGTGGTTTTCTTGCGATTCGACGCATTGCGATAAAAATTATCCTGTTTGAAGGTCTGTTTAAACTACTATTGAAAATTAAAGAATTAACTATGAAAAAGGGAATAATTTTATTGCAAATAAAAGCATTTTTATAAGAGAGAAAAGAAGCACATATTGATGCAATTTTAAAGTCAGCAAAAATTTGTTTGTAAAATTGAAAAATTGCTATACATGTGAGGAATATGTTTAATTGAGTTTTAAAATGTACTTGATTGTACGGAAAGGGTTTTGCTTTTGATATGTTTTACACTCTATTATTTAAAAGACATTAAAATATCCAATTTTTGTCAATTTGTGTGGTTATTATTTATTTGACAAATTATAGTTCTTAGTTAAATAAATTATCTGCTTTGCTTAATTGCTATTGATTTTTTGAAATGTGCACTGAAAGCAATTTATTTTAATGTAACGTCGAACTTTTCAGTTATATTATTAAAATTAAACATTAATATTTTAAAAGGATTGATCTTAACGAGTAGTGCGGGCATAATGGCAAAAGTGTTGGTTGCGGCCATATAATGATTTTTACTGCGACGAACACGCTAATAAGCAATTCAGTTATATAAGATAATAGAATATTTTTTCAGTGTTTTTAATTCCTTTTAACAGATATTTACCGAAGTTCACAAAAAAACGATAGCATGTGTTTTGAAATAAAAATTTCAATTATAGGACATTGAATTTTACATGGTTACAAGTTTAATACACAGTCAAAACTTTTCATGTTAAATGACAATAAAAAAGAGAATATAGAATGACAATAAACAAGGAGAGTCTAGAAAAAGAGAGAGCTAGAATTGTCAAAAAAATACTATGATTATGCCAAAAAATGTTTTTAAGAACTGCTGCCATATTACAAATGACAGTGAATGCGCCCTCTAGAAGGGAAGAGCATAGGCCTTATAGCCCGTTACCCTACTCGCCAGAAGTGACACAGTCACAGGATACACACAAAGAAAGGACGACACAAACACATAGACAAAAAACAACATTTATTGACCGACACAAACATCCATGCCTTACCGGTATCGAACCCGAATCCAGAAGCTCCAAAAACCCTCCCTAACCGTTGTGCTGCAGGGTCGGCAACTGTTAAAATAACTGGAAATTAAACAAACTGACATTGATTTCATAAGCTACAGTTTCATTTAAATTTTCCATAACGTAAAACTGATTTCTTTCTTAAAATAAACATTTATCATACACCAACATTGCACAAAACCCATATTGAGGATGCGAAATACTTTTTACAGAAAAAGTCATCCAAACTCAATCAATTGAGTAAAAATTACAAGCAAGCAAAGTGAAAAGACAATAATATTAATAGCAAGACATCAGGTGAAAAAAAATCTTTTGTTTATTTAATAGATTTCCTCAATCCGTTCTGTGGCAGCCAAAATGAGTAGAAATTCTGTAGTAAAATAAAGATAAAGAAAATTTAAAATGAGGGGGAGTATTAAAAGAGTAACGAATTTGAGAGTTTGCAGGAGGAATTGAAGATGATGAAGAAACACAGGTAAGTTTCGGACACCAGTTGTTTGATTTGTTTTAATTCTAGACGAAACTTCCCTTTACATTTATAACTATTTTATTTGAATGAATTTAAAGAAACATATTTTTGTCATTCAATTTTTTAACTAATTTTTTTATGTATGGATCTTAAAAAAATATCTTTTAAGGAGGTATTTTATTTGGATCCCAGTAAATAAACTATTTTTTTTCATTTGAGCTTTTTTTTTACCACATCTCTTTTGATGAAACTTAATCTTGTTTGGAAGTATAAAATAGTGTTTATGGAAGAACTAATTTAAAATAGATCCTAATATCAATGATATTTTTCTTGAATTAATGCAATTTTTTAATTGTTTGCGTGTAAGATTTCACCCTTAATGGTTGTGATGGGTGTCTATTCAGGTGTCGGCACGTTACTTGACTGCGGTTCTAAAATACGACGCCCGTCGCCAATAGCCCTCATGTAGCTCTAGTGCGACGATGATTCAGAACTTAACCTAACCTTAAATATTTGCATTCAAAATTAATGTATAGTGTTTTAATTTTTCTGTATACTCGTCTCGTATTACTAAATGGCTGGACGCAAAAGATGTCCTCTTGAATTCATCTATTTGCCGCCGAATGGGGTGTGGTCGTTTTGAATGGCGGTTGCCACTGACCTTTGGTAATTTTACAACTTGGTGTACATTACGGTGAACGATAACAAATAAATGATATTCGAAGGAATAAGATAGCAAAAAGATTGCAAAGAGACGTTTAAATTGGAGGAAAGATTTAAGTATACGGAACAAATGTTTTTTAATGCTAACATTTAAATTAATAAGAACTGGTGTTGCATAAGTCTAAAAAATAAAAACTACTATATCAATTTTTCAAACATTTTGTTTCTTTTCGTTTAAAGAATCTATGAATGTGTTAGTTCTTTAAAAACATACTAAACTCTTTTGCAAAAATAACAATTCACTCAAACCAAAACTTTTCGAAAATGTAACAGAAACACCTGTCTTCTACTCACACAAAAGAACACATACACAGTAGAAATCGCAATATAGTGAAAAGAGTCCTGCACACTCAGTTTCCTATTACTACCTCCTATAAAATGAGGAGAAAAAGTTATTTTGAACAAGACAGAATTGAGACAAAGAAAAAAAAAGGGGGTATAGTACGGGGCAAGGATATTATAGTACTGCCTTTTTCTCTCTCTACGACCTCTTGTCTGCAGTATATTGAAATTCGACTAGGGTATCCAGCAAATAGCGCACGGCCTGGTAGAAATGAAATGTCAAGTGTTGAAAACAAAGGTGGTCCTAGAGTAATAACGTAGGGAAGGATTTTTTTTTTGCCTTGCTGGATTATTTTTCTTCGACCCATTTGTTCAGATAGACTAGCGGAAATGAGGTGTCTTACGAGTCGAGAGATTTTTTTAATAAATGTTATATTGAATTAAAGTGATCGCAGCGACGAGTAATGGTGGATTTAATTTAAGCGTTGACAATATTAAGGGGATGTGTAACATTGGAAGTAAGAGTTAAATGAATAATTTATCTTGTTTTATTTCTTGTACTTTTTAATTTTTCGTATGTTTTTGCATTAAAAAATTTAATATTAATAAATTAATTTACATGTGTATTTCTTTAAAAGTATGTTAATACGTTTCAACTTAATGAATTAAGAATGGTACTTTTTTTTTATATATAAAACTACTCATGTGTATTTGTAATGATAATGCATTTAAGAAAAATATTTTGTGATAATATTTTTCTGATAAACATCCATAAATAATTTTGATTTTTGAGGTTTTTTAAACTGATTATACAGTATCCAACATTAAATATATAAATATTTTTGTACTTATTTAGAGGTTTTATTTATTTTTATTTTTCAAGAAGGAAAAACCTTCATATTATGCCGTAATTTAATACTGACTTAAAATTATAAAATATAATAATATTTCCTTTTCATGTTTTTGAAACAGTATGGTGCAGATAAAGAGATACATAAATTTAAAAGAATAATTTTATAAATAACTTTAGTAACATATTTTAGTGTTAAGCTGAATACTTAAAAAATTGACTTCCTTGAAAAGAAAACATATTTTTACACTGAGACAAAAACTAGACAACAAAAGAATACATATTTTTACACTGTTGAGAAACTAGTAGTGTAATTGAATGCGTATAACTGAAACAATATTAAACCAATTGATTATATACGTCGTACTTTCTCAAAAACGATTGTTTTTAAAAAGTAAAAGTTGTTTCTTCACAAATTTGCAAATCAAATAGCTCTTCAGTTAAACATTTTAAGCAACATAACATTGCGTTACGTAAGACTGTGACATGTAACAAGTAGATTGTTATTTTGATGTAGTAGTTTTTGAGTAAAATTTAGTTTTACTGATTATGAACTTTTTCTAAATGACAAGATATATGTAATAAGTAACTTATATATTCTCTAATGTATAATTGAGACAGTTTCTAAAATAATAGCAAAAGTTCAATTTAACGACGATAAATTTAAATTATCTCTAAACTGCTTTTATGATATTCAATGAATTTTGGGGAATGGACTAGCTCCTTCAAATCTGATTTTCCCTATTTTTTTTTTTAAAGGGAAAGTGGCACAAAAGGGAAACACAGCATTCTAACTGCTTTTACTGCCAAATTTAAAACGTTGTTGAATGGCATTTAAAGCAACCTAATTTATAAAGTAGCAGCTCAGTGGCTGAGAGGTTAAACGTGTCCACGTCGTAAGCCCGAGATCGCGGGTTCGAGCCCCGGCTGAGTCGTCGGATTTTCTGGATGGGAAAATTCTGGGCCCGCATGTCATAGGATTATGTGGCATGTAAAATATCCATGGAGCCTGGGCCATGGTGGCCCAGGATCCATGGATTTGGCCTGGGTTCTCTCGGCAAAATTAAATCTCGCCATACTTTAACATCCACAGAGAGCTCAGATTCATTGTAATCTGGGCGTCAAAATTGGTAGCGAGAGTCGCCTAGATGGTGCCACAAAAAATGGATCTCATTTCTGGGGAATGTGCCGAGTCCGCAAAGGCTTGATCGCCAAAAATGCAAAAAATGCTGTCTCTTTTCTTCGGGTATTACAGAAAAAGAATGTGTAAAACTATAGTGTAACGTGAAGATAAAAGCTATTTAAATTTTACTGAGGGTTAAAAAGTAATTTAATTTTCTTCAAATAACCTTTTATATTACCACTATACTGAAAATTAAGACAATTGTGTGAGAACTCAGAACCGTTTGGATTTAAGGCCGACGCTCTGACGACAGGGTCGCGAGTCACCTGGCAAAATATAATAAAATTTCAAGCACCAATTACTGATCTGCTCCCCAAAAGTAAATTTTTTTGGATGCAACCATCGAAATTTTCACCAAACCAACGCCAAATCCAAATATATTTTTTTAAAAAGCGTAATTACAATGTTCTTACAACAATAATTTTCACCAAATGGAAATCCGTCAGTTTGCAACTTTTCTTTATGGTCTGTGGTACCTATGTAAGTCTTCAAATATTCAGAAGAGTTAAGAGTTTTGTTTTGTTTAGTAATAATCAAAATAGATTAATTAAATGTACTTATTGAGTTTTTGTTACTGCATAACCAAAGGAAATAGCTATGTTTTAAAATACAATTGTTTAATCACCTTGAAAAAACATGCAGAATTATCATTCCGGGGAAAAAATATACCTCCCGTGAAGAAATACTGCTAGACTTCGATATATCATTCCATCTGCTTTTCAGACGATGGATGGAAAATGCAGAAAATGATTCGAACCTCGATTTTTTTCTTAGCAAAAATCATTCGGCAAAAATTTATCAAATCATTCGTCGGCAAGTATCAAATAAAAAAACCCCGAATCGAACCAGCCACAAAGTTAAAAGAAATCATGTAAGCTACATAGCTGGCAATCTTGAAAATCTCTATCGCCGATATCATCTCCCTGTGTGTGGAAGTCATAGAAAAAAGAAGCGATCAGTCAACTACTTTCAACCCCTTTTCTTGGCTTTTTTGAAAAAGTGGAAAATGATAATCTGGATCACCTGGAAAAACCAGGAAAAAAGATCCGGGACTCTTCGGATCCAGGAGTTATGTGGTAGGGAACTCCTGTTTCTATTCAGTTTGGGACGTTCTATTCCGTGTGTTTCCATCGACAGCCATATGCAGATAAAGTGATGGTTTGAAGCCCCAGACAAGTTACATGATGTATGGGGGTGCTATGAATAATGTTTTCGGCTTTGGATCGCTTTGTGCAGCTAGAAACAGTTTATGGATAGAGAGTACTTTAGAAAGAGATATTTTGTGGTTTATGTAGTTATAAAATTTTCTATTTTTACTCAAGTTCAGTTTTCTAACCGGTGTAGAATTGTTATTCATTGCGGAATGTATAAAGTTGTCAATATCTGTTTTAAATTCTTTTATTGTTGATAATTGTATTTTTTTGCATCCTATTTTTAGCTAATACTGTACTATTTGCCTGATTCTGAAGATAATGTATGCAATAGATACTTATAGAAAGGAACGGAAAATCAGGGAATAGAAAGACAGTACACTGTATACTATTTGCCCGATTCTGATGATAATGTTTGCAATAGATGCTTACTTGACAACCAATAAAAACTTCTTAGAGTAAATAATGACCACAAAGTTTCCAAATTTTTTTTAAATTATTATTTAGAAGTGCTTAAAACTCGTTTGTAGGAAGTTCGAATTTGAACTGAAACATAAATCCGAAATTTCATTGTTTTGAACTTATTCAAACATGAAAGAAACTAAATAAAAATATGTTTTAGAGGTTAATATGACGACTAGCCAGAATTACTAAACTTAACCACTAAAAATTACTTCACTCTGACTGTAACTAAAATATTTTCAACTCTACACTCTAGACACTTAATCTTGTAGGAGACGTAGATATAATATGTATATCTACTTCTGATCTATAATAAGATAATATGTCATTAATTTAATGCTTTTAGTATACATAATTTTTGATTAAATTGTCTTTCTCTTGAAGTTCTGTCAAAATGTTCTATCAATAAAAAACGACGTTTAAAGAGGTATTTAAGTAAACTGTTCTAAAATATTTCAGGAAAGTTACTGTGAAATTATACGAGCTGAGTTGCCCAATTTTTACCTTTTAATACTCATGGGTTACACAGTATTTTGCCTTTTAAATTAGAAACGATCTCACATAAAGACAATGGAATGTTCAATAGAAATGTTAAGAAAAATGTCTGTTTTGAGTGCAAATCTTTACACGGGATGACGTACTTTTCTTTTAACTTTTTTTCGGAACAACGTGCGACTTGAAGTGGTACATGCTGAATTCAATCAGCCAAACTTTTGATCCATAAGTTTAAAAACTTCATAACTGCCTTCCATGCTTCGCAGAAATGGTTGAATGTCGACAACGGGGCATTATCTTGAATTGTCCAAGAATATGTATCTTAAAAATGAATTTTTTATTTTTCTGGATAAATTCTAAAAAAAAAAGCCATGTGTACTTGAAAAAACAAGGTCCTTTTGCCATAGATGAGAAACGTTACGAAATATTTTTACAGTGACGGTCAAAGGGAGATTCCATGATAAGTCATACTTTGGGTACCTTGTTTCCAAAGTTTAAAATTAAGAAACAATTTGCTGATGTATGCATTTATTTAATTTATCACAGTGCTGCTAATAAAATTTCAGCATTTTATTTTATTTCTAAATTTATGAAAGAATCTCTGTTTCCTTGACATTAAACATCATCTAAGGAAGGTATATAATAAAAATAATTTTCAAAGTAATGTAAGATACCTTAAAAAATTAGTAGAAATTTCATTATAATCGACTTAAAAATAATAATGAATATTTTTTTCTGCTGCCAAATTTAAATTGTATAAAAACATTTTATTTTCAAGCACCAATTATCAATACTAAATAAATGATTAATCTTTTCAAATATTTTTAGGGCTTAATTTTTATTTTTAAAATGATTTTTTCAAAATGAAAAAAAAAAATTGTCTCTAGAAAAATGATATTACGGTTTTTAAGATTAATTAAAAAAAAACATCTGAAAAATAATCTTTTTTATAAAATAATTACTGAAAACAGAAAAACTATCAATTCATGAAAGTCATATTATAAGCTATGCCCATAAATTGAAATTAGATTGAAATAAGTATTTAATTTTGCAACACGTTGTTAATTAAAAAATTTTCTTTACATGAATTTTTTTTTATAAAAATTATACTTTTAAAATATATTTTTAATTGTTAAAAAATCGGCCAATTTTTAATTTATTTTATTTGTGTTAATAAATTGTGTTTGAATTAATTCAAAAATCATTGTTATTTGTTAATTTAATTGATATTATCCAATCACATAAATGATGATGGTTAATGTTATATCGATTTTTTTTAATATCAGGGATGCATATTACACATTTATTTACAGTTTCTCTACCAAAAGTGCTGTTTATGATTTCCTTTTATTTGAATTTTAAATTTTTTTTTCCTATCCAGCAGCATTTTGCATTCGAAAATTGCCAAAGAAGATCAATACCTATTTTATCCGATAGATGGCACAACAGGTTTTGAATCGAAGTTCCACAAAAAACCGCTCTTTTCTACTTTAGAAGAAGGATTTGAAGTATAAATTACTTTTTTAAAGGTATATTATTATTCATAAACACAATCGTTAAACGTATATTTAAGCTGTAACATAGTTCACTAAAATCTGAAAAGATTAGAAAAATTTACCAACAAATTAAATTATAATGATGACGGAATAAAAGTTTCTCTCACAAAAAATGAGAAAAAAATGTTTCGTAAAATATGTTTTTTAAGTTAAAAAAAGAAAACGTTGCTATCATATCTTAATAGTAACTGTCCTAAAGTAATAAGATGATTTTAAATGAAAATCTGAATTGTCTGTTGTAAATTATTGAAAAGTTATTTTGGCATGCATTATTAATTAGTGAATGCATTTAGGAATAATAAATTACTTCTTTCTAAGAATGTTCTTTGCCTCAGCGAAGTACATAAGTTAACTCAGGAAGTATATTAAAATAATTTCAGAAGTTTCATACTATTGTTCAAGATTACGTTATTCCCCAGCTCTTGTGTCTTGAGGGGCAACAGAAAAGCCGAAGGAAAATAATCTCTTGCAATCTTCGGTTGGTGAAATGCTACGTGGCTATCCATGCTATGTGGTAAAAGAGTACCAATTGGAGCACTTAAAGTAAGGAAATTAAAGGAAAACCTGGAATGGAAGCTGGAAGGTACTACGTAGCCCAAAACTTACAGACCAACTAACAGTGTTGCGAATTTTCGTTGGTCGTTGTAAATAGCCCGTACTTACCTCTAGTGTGACCTTATTTCAACAAAATAAAGCCTGTAACTAATTGTATATCTGCCATTGCTAATATTGTCAGCAAAATCAGTAATAAATATTGTGAGGTATTTATAAATACAATAGGGGCCCCCCTGCGTTGCTCAGTGGTTACATTCGAGGTTTCAAACCTCGTCTTTCCATCCTTTGAAGTGAAAATAGTAGTGATAAAAAATGACCAATCAAAAACGCCTTGGGACTGGTTCATGTTTAGTTAAAGTAGCTTAATAGTTCTTGTTGCATTTGCCTGCCAAATCAAATGTCCGTGGGAATATTTTAAGTGGCCTCCGCAAATAAACTTCAATGTAAATCTTAAGTTAATGTCTCCAAATAATAAATTAAATATTTCCTTTATTCTTGACAGACCTCGAATGTAACTATTTTTTTATCCATGAAACAAATCTATAAATCTCCGGCATTTGATGTGCCACATTATTTCTGTATTTCTCCCATCTTTATTTTCGATCCTCTCGAATTTCTTGTAAAACCAGCCGACTCCACAAACCACTCTGCTATTGTTTTGGTTCAAAAGACACAATAATAACTCCCAGACCCTAACTTGATAAAAAATAATAACAACTCAAAGGCTAATAAATCAAATGTCCGTGGGAATATTTTAAGTGGCCTCCGCAAATAAACTTCAATGTAAATCTTAAGTTAATGTCTCCAAATAATAAATTAAATATTTCCTTTATTCTTGACAGACCTCGAATGTAACTATTTTTTTATCCATGAAACAAATCTATAAATCTCCGGCATTTGATGTGCCACATTATTTCTGTATTTCTCCCATCTTTATTTTCGATCCTCTCGAATTTCTTGTAAAACCAGCCGACTCCACAAACCACTCTGCTATTGTTTTGGTTCAAAAGACACAATAATAACTCCCAGATCCTAACTTGATAAAAAATAATAACAACTCAAAGGCTAATAGAGGTAGAATTCGGCCTTTTTTTATTTGGAGTCCTTTATTTTTATCCTTCTTTTGTCGGGATCAACTGGAGAAGTTATGCTTTTTTATATTGAACCGATTCCTTCCGGGTAGGCTTGTATTTTCTGGCAAAAAAGAGATGTTTGTGAAGTAACAAAATTTTATTTTCTACTTGTTTTTCACTAGTCAATTTTTAATACTTTTGTACCATTTTTTCACCAGGGCCGGATTTCTAAATAGGCTAAGTAGGCTGTAGCCTAGAGCGACAAATATTTTGGGGGTGGCAAATCCAATTGTTCCAATTAAATTGGCATTTGGCAAAAAAATTATTATAAAGATACTAATATTTTTAAGAAAGAAAACCATATAATTTACATTAAAGCGTTATCGTAAACTTATGCATAGTAAGTATTTAATAGTAAGGTAGCTGTGAGAACAATTGTAGCCTCGCTCTCGGATTTGGAAGAGAAAAATAATAGAACAGTTTAAAAAAAATTTGCTGATTATTTCTCTTTTGATTTAAAGTGTACGTAGATGATTCTAATATGTAGAAAGGAAAAAATAGTCGAGAAAACTATGTCTGACGGCAAATTGATCGTAGTCTGCAGGCCACAAATCTTTTAAATCCGGCGCTGAACGCACCGTTTGTAAAGCGTTGGCTTCAGATTTTTATGTTCAAAGATCAAATACTGTCTCCGTCACTTGCTAACATAAACGTCTCCAGGGCCGAAAGATTTCTATGCAGAGATGGTAAGACTCCAAGCATGGTGTTGATTTTAGGTTGCAGGCAGACCTGCTAACTGTGGTTAGTGTGACTTTAATTCAATTCACTCACCTTTTCCGGAAAATAGTTTAAAATCCAGTATTGCTTGGTTAAATACAGTTATATGGCAAATCTGCGTTAAGTGCTGGGTTCAATACTGGGTCAATTAAAAAGACAGTCTCCTGTAGTTTACATGTAGCTTCAGATATTTCATTTTTTTTATTAAACCTTTGTACAGTCAAAATTTTTATTTTATTGGTTGAAATAATGAAGCATACTTGTTACCTTTAACCTTAAGTATACCTTTAAATTCATCAGTTATTCAGTTATTTAGAAATATACATAAATGTTCATGCTCTTTTCGAAAAGACGGCTTAGGATTTTGAAAAATTATGCTTGGTGTTTTTAACTGCAAAATAAATGCTGACAATGATATTTTAGTCTAGTATTTTTTTGGAAGGGTTGGTATGAACAGTTATGTAGTTAATCATGGAAATTCAAAATTTCCTGAATAGTATGTCTGAAAAGAAAGCATTTAAATATCTCATGTTATATTGCATACAAGGAATAAATATACATGAACATGGAAAAACATACATGGTAATTGAGTCACTTATAAACTATGTTTAAATATACCTTAAACAAAAGCATGCACATAAAGTTTACACAAATGTTCATGAAACAGAAAAATCATGAGCTATTTAACAAAACGTAAGTAGTATACAAGTGTTCCTATTAAATAACACTAATACTATTTCCTTTGGGAAAAAAGCACAGTTACAAAGCTTTTGATAAGAAATTGTTCTTTTAAAACTGCGATTAATTACTCTTCTCCATTGTCTACTATAAGAAAAAGCTTTTTGATGACTTCATTGGAATATCGATGTTATTTTTACTGATTTATTCCAATGAAAGCTACCTTGTATTGTTTGCATATAAATTGAAGTTTGTATATAAATATTTAACGTCAAAATGGTATTTAATAAAATATTTTGTTGGTTATTGAAAATGTACGGGAGGTCCTGTTTCCATAGAGAGATTGGAGTTAAAAATAGTTTGTTATTTAAAAATGAAAGCTTTTATAAAATCTATATAAAGATTTGTAGCCCAAACTACAAATGCATCAAGTAAATGTGTTACGCCAATAACGCTAAGATTCGTTTAAATTTAATTTTCAGAAAATAAGTATATATACATATTTAAACGACTGCGATATTTAGTAAGCTATTTTAATAGTTTGCTAATTTCTTTAATATACGGTATCCATTTTAAGAGACAATATTTTGGCATCGGTATTTAGAAAAGTGTAGTTTCCTTAAAACATTATTAATAATTTCAAATTTAACGTTAGATAGACGTTTTCAAAACTTTTTTTACTTTTTTGCTTATGTATATATTGGTGGAGGAAAAAAAAACCAAGTAAACATGCACTTTTGAAAAGTTTTAGCAACTACAAGTGATAGTTTCAAAAAAAAAAGAAAGAAAGAAAGAAAGAAAAACAAAACACTAACTAATTTAACGTCGTGAAATAGCTTTTTTCAGTATAAATTGCTTTACAATTACTTTACAGAATTTTTATCCCTCATTATCTTATTTAGCTGCATTGGACTAAACAATTACTGGTTTTAGCAATGATTCCTGGGTTGTTACTTTTACCGAACATAGAGATACAATATAAGATCACATCGGATAAAGACAATAAAAATGATAAGTTTCTCAAGCGAGAGTTAAAAAGCGCGATTCAACATTTTCGGTAGCACTACTGCCCTCTCCCGGCAAAAGGATACACTAGTGCGTGGCGCGTAACGAGTTTGCATTTGAAATCTAATGCAATGTATATAAAGAATTTTACCTTAAAAATAGATAACGTGAATTTTCAATTAATTTTTTTCTGTACATTTTCTCTCAGATTTTACTAACTTCGATTGTTTATATATTTCTTTGGTAGTATTATTATTTTAATACTATTATAAACTTTATTTAATGCAAAATCCGAAAAAACAAAATTCGAGTATTTTATTAAGGAATATCTTTACCATATGTTATATTATTTTTTAAATAAGGAATGAACAAAATATTTTTTCTCATCAAATTTGATAATTAGTTTAAATTCTGAAAACATATAATATTTGTTTTTAAATATATATTTGGTTTTTAAAAATGTATAATACTCTTTATTTATTTAGTGGTAAAATATCAAATCGTAGTTTAGCTCTACTTCAAAACCATTAAAGTCTGAAAAACACACACACAAAAAATAAAATTGAAAGTTATATTTAAGGGTCCTTATCAAATAAAATAAATTATATAAAAAAGCAGAATTACAAAAGGATTTGGGAAAATTGTTTAAATTGGGCAATTAACATGCATAAAGGAATTTCCATTAATATATTTCGGTTATGAATATTTTATAAGAAATTTGGTTGAAAGATGACAATATATGGTCAAATATTGATTAACAGATAACGTATTGAGTTATTAATAATTCGTGTAAACTTTTTACGAGACTTTTAAAATACAATTCTTATAAAAAAATTGCTCTTATGTTTCTAAGTATTCTCTTTTGACCTATTTTTTCATTTTTACAGATAAATTTGGAAATATATAATAATATATATCTGTTATATTTATATGCGTTTTGCTTGGATTTTCATTCAGTATGTAGACTTATGTATTTCAGTTTACTCTGATAAGTATTTTTACTTAAAAATTTGAAAAGAGTGTTGTATTTAAAACTCATACGGATTCAAAATCATTTTTTAAAGAATGTTTTATGCATTAATTATGACTTATAACATTCTTTAGAAAATATTTTTGAAAGAACTCTTTTACCAAATTGATTAAAGAAAATTAAAATATTTTTACACTAAAATAAGAACTGTCTCATAATTTCAATATGGAGATATTACTGTGCATTTGTTTGGTATTATGGTATCATTTACTAGCATTAGTTTGCGTATAATACCATTATAAAAGAGGGCAATTCCAAATTTGTTTCGTTAGGGAAGCTAATTTTCAGTTGGTTTCTATATGAATAGGTAGAATCTATACAAAGAAAGTGTCCACGTAGTTGAAATAACTGATGGTTTAACCTAAACAGAAGGTAAGAAAATGTAGTACTTCTTTGGCATTGTTTCGGACGATATATGTTAGAAGTAATTCAGGGTCTCAATAATTTATTTTTATTATATAAAAAAAAGAGTTTGGTAATTTTAAACCGCACTGTTAAAACTAGGTTATAACATTTGAGAATAATATTCGTATTTTTGAGATCATCATTGATTCATGATGTAACTTCGAAATTTCTAAAAATTTATATCATGCATGTTCTCATTTTAAAAATGATTAATAAAAAATTGATATGATGATGATTGATATATGTCGACGTTGACTGATCTCATCATGAGAGGTTACATGCTTGCCTAGTTAGAAGCGTTATCGCACTCTGGTAAATTTAAATCCGCCCTGTTAAAACTGGGTTCTCAAATTTGAGAATTATATTCTCAAATTTGAGAATAATATTCTCATTATTGAGAACATCATTAGTTCATGATGTAACTCCAAAATTTCTAAAAATTTATGCCATGCATGTTCTTATTTTAAAAATGGTTATAAAAAAATGTAGGTGATGATTGATGTATGCCGAAGTTGGCTTGATCTCACTATGAGAGGTTCCATGATAGCCTAGTGCGAAGTGTGATCGCACTATGTCATCCTATCGCCAGCTGTGAGTGGATGTTTTACCGATTTGAAACTATTTTGTGGAGAATCGCCACGATATGTCAAATTATCTGAATATTATCTTAAATTTGCTAACTTAAACTATTTGAAATATTTTATAATTTACATTTCTCCAAAAGCAATTTTTTAAATATATTTTTATAAGCTTTCTTTTGTTTAAGTTTTATAAAATGTCTATTGTTTCAATCTTAAATCCAGTCAAGAAACAAATCGGTTTCTTTCTAGTTGGATATGACTTGCTTATAGTTTCAAATTACCAGCTTACAGGAATGTCGTATTGGACAATTCCAACTATATTGAACACTTTAGGCGTAGAATTGAAAATCATACATTAACTCCAAACGCACTTCGGAATTCCAATTCCATGGACCAAAGTGAAAAGCCTTTCCATATGGAGACAACTTTTTTCCTTAAAGTAGGTCCACGCATATTCGAAATATGATAAGATGATTTCTCTGTCTCTCTCGAAAGGAATAAAAGCAAGCAAGCCGCCAAGTAGCAAGCATAAGAAATTCCCCCAATAGAAATTCAGGCCATGAACCCGATTTGAAATTGACGAAATTTATTTCTTCACTTTCTGGCCCGGGATGCAAATCTGGTCTAGGCATAGGATCATGGCCACAGAGTTTGGTCTTTAATCTGCAGCGATATTTTTTTTATTTCTTTCGGAGATATATTTATTTTGAGAATATGGTATTACTGGTATCGTATGGAAATATAGAAGATGCCACACTGCACACAACATCTGAATGCAGATTGCATCGGAGATCTGGTGGGGGGACTCCAATAGGCAATATGCGGTGTTTGTTTTTGTGTGATGGGGGTGGGAAGATATAGATTTATTTTATTGAAGAGCGGTACTTTGGTGGAAGGAATGCATTGCGTTATACATAGTTCCCTTCGAATTATAATTTAATAGTTTTTTATTGAAAAATAATTGTACTTTAAATGACGAATTACTTTCACCACTTCAATGAAGAAAACTTCAACTTCAAAGTTTAAGGGGCTTTTCAAAACTTTTATTTCATATGTATATAATGGGATGTTTTTTTAACTGAAGCTTTTTTTAAAAATAACTTTTCATGGAATATTCTATTCCACTGTATTATAATAATGCACTTTAAAAATTAGCAAAGGTAAAATAATCAGTGCTCATTTTGACTTTTTAATATAAGAAATAATTTAAGTTTGAAATGTCTAAATAATTTATTATTTATTTTTGTTTATATAAATTTATTATTATATTGTCATTGCTTAAACAAACAGTTTGCAATAAATTTCTATTTCATAATTTCATTTTACCCAGCTCTCATGAAAATTTCATAAGATTTCCTATATTTCCTATTTTCAAAGCCTAAAATCATACAAGCGGCATAACATTTAGGCATTACTATATCTTTTCTTCCTCCTATCAGAAAATTTTCAGAAACGCCAATGAACTGATCCCTGAGGAATTTTAAAATCCTTACCGCTGCAAAATATTTTCCCTTCCTTTTCTTGTCAAAAATAAATGAACAAACTTTAAAAAATAAAAATCCATCTTCAATTCCGGAGTTATGCGCTCCAACTCCCAGGCCCCACGCAAAAATATTCTTTTCCAAACCAATCAGACTTGGTGGAAAGCCCATCCATAGTTCTACATCTACAATTTCTCCCTCATCCCAGACTCGGACTTTGTATTTCTTGGTGCGTTGTTATTATTGGGCCTCTCTCTTTTCCTCAGTGGCCAGTAGATGTGAAAGAAATGAAGGAGATGGTATACATTACGTGTTTTTTTTTTTTTCAAAATAGGTAGAACTTCTCTTAGATTAACATAAATATAATTTCTATGATGTTTTTGTAAATTCTTATTGTCAGTAAGGTCTACCACCATTGCTTATAACTTGTGCCATTTATTGTAATCAGCATTACTCTTGTTTAAATTCACACTTTCAAGTGAGCTGAGCTTATATTTAAATATTTTCTCAATTACACATTTTTTTAAAAACACAATTTGAATTCCTCATGGAAAAATTAGCTATAGAAGAAAGAACATGTAAAATACGTGTTAAGTATGCTGATGTTGAACCAAGCGTGTAACTATACAACTTAAAATTGGATATTTAAAAGTTTTTTTGGGTTGAGTGTACAGTTTTTAAATAGCCGTCCACTTGCAAGGTCGTTTGCATTTTCATTCGTTTTGCTTGGTCAAAAAAATGGATTACTTGATAATCGAATTGTAAATGATATTTTTTTATTATTTTTTAAATTGAAGTTCGAGTAATTTTGACATACATGGAAATTATCCTCTTTAGGCAAGATATTTATCTTTCACAAAGTAACATCTGAAAATATTAAACTAGTAACAGTAACAGTTATACTGAATAAGTATTCCTCAAGTTGACCTTAGCTTCCTTTAGTAGCCGGCGCACACGGACATTTCAATTTATTTCGTTCGTTTTTTGCAAAAGAGGGGCGCGGACATTGAAGGCGCTGAATTCCGTTCGTTTCATCTATTTCTTCTTTTGTGTATAGTAATGGGGAAGGCAGGCGAATCAGATTTTACAATTTCCTTCGCTCCAGCCAACCAATTATGGCAGATGAAATAGAAGGTTTGCTGCCGTTGACCAGAAACTTTATTTTTCTTCGACAAGGGGTTGTGTTCATATTGCTTTGACCTTCTGTGTGTATAGGATTTTAACAGGGGTTAAATATATCCGGAGTTAGATTTTTGAAAAATTGAGTAACTATAAATTTTTTGGACTCACGAAATATGTATTTTGCGTTGCAAACAAAAAAATGACTGTACTTATCCGCGCATCAAAATGTACACTCTTAAAACAAAAGAGTGAAATCCACTCCAGTTGGAGAAGTGCACTGGAAAGAACTTTTCGACACTGGAAAGGAATGAATATTAACTCAGACTGAGTTAAAATCACTCGTTTGGAGTGATCCTGTCGGAGGTTTAACACACAAAGGATCCACTCCAAAAGGAGAAGTGCATTTTCCAGACTGGAGGAGTGAAAATTAATCAGACTGAGTTAAAATCGTTCGTTCGTTTTAAGAGTGTGCTGCTAGATTTTTGAATAAGACTGTTTCAGCCACAGTTCAGTTTAATAACATGCAAATTTATATCCTTTAAGTCTGTAGTTGATGTGAAACCGATTTCAGGCTACACTAAAGTTTGGTCTTACTACAAAAAGGGTAAGGGCATTAAAATCAAAATACTTTCATTAAATGCAATAAACAAATTTATTTAAAGTTGTGGAGGATTCTTTTATTTTTTATTTCCAAATGATCACTGGGCAATTATTATTTTTATCATTATTATTCTGAGGCTTTCAACTAATTAAGTTAACAATTTACAGTCATTTTACTGTTTTGTATTATTTGTTTATGCAATAATAAGTTATAATGGAATGTTTTTAATATATATTATTGGTTGTACGTTTTAGTTGTTGAAATTAAAAACTACTTTGTTGTATCCTCACCACATTTAACCGAAATTACGTTAAGAAATATAAACTTTACAAAATATCATGAGCAAATATGGATTTACTTACATAATATACTTCATTGTTGAATTATATTTAGCTGCAAAATTTTATTTAGACACATTTTGAAATGCATTTTCGAAAAACATTTGTATTAAATCTTGTGTAGTTTAGTTTTCTCTAGAAGATTAGAAAAATATTTATATTTTAGTAACCTCTGCAACTCTCTTTAATCTTTCACAATAAAATATTTTTAATATTTTCAATATAAAAATATCTTTCACTTTCACAAATATTAAAAAAAAAGTTTCGAAAAAGAAATGACCTCTGTGTGTGTACCTGTTTCACTTTTTTAATCTTCATTTCCAGAGAATACGATTGAAAATGTGGAGAGGCTCTATTTACTTTCCATTTTAGAAAATGACTTTTAACCAACAACAACAACAAAAGAAATCTAAAATGACAACTTCTCTGGACTCTTTCATTGACTTCAAAAAGTGATACTTTTTTTATGTTTTTTGAAAAGAAAATCAAAGATATTTTTTATTATTATTTTATTACTTTATTCGTATAGGTGTAGTGCCAGCCAGAGTTGATATTTTAGTATTTTTTGTCGTTTGTTTTCTTTTGTTATTTCACTCGGTGGCGGGAAATGTCCAAAATATTGTTGCACCATTCTTTGGCCTTAAAAAATTCTTTTCTTTTTCACTTCTGGAGATAAAATTGGTTGAATTTTGTTTCGACGCTTTTTATGTCACCAGTGAAGTCTAATTCAGTAATCTTCGATGGTCTTTCAATCCCTGTCCAATCTTCGAGATTTTAAACTGGAGCGAAGTGGCGGAGCACCCCCTAGGCGTAGCGACAAATAAAAATTTGAAAACTTTTCTTTTGTGCTCAAAAATGATGTTGTAGTCAAAGGAATTGTCTGAAAAGGAAAGACAAACATACAGTTTTATCTCAAACAATATTAAGTTGTACAAATAAATATATATTTAAAATGAACAAAATATCGGTGTTTAAAAACAACAACTTGCTTTATTTTTTAAAGAAAACTAGTTTACCTCGTATTCTAATTTATGTGTATAATCTATGTGTTCGAGAGGCTAAATTAATTAATATTAAATATGCAAATTCGTATGATATAACAAAGCTCAAAAATGATGATATAGTCAAAGGAATTGTCGGGAACGAAAAGACAAATAATTTATTTTAAACAATATTAAGTTTTACAAATAAATATATATTTAAAATGAAAAAAAAAAACAACTTGCTTTAATTTTTAGCAAATTAGTTTACCTCGTATTTCAATTTATGTGTATAACCTTTGTGTTCGAGATGCTAAATTAAATAATATTAAATATGCAAATTAGTATGATATATATAAAAGTTCTAATTTCGTTAAAAGATATCAAATTATTTTTATTTGGTTTTTAGAGTCTGGCAACACAATTAATTCATTCAGATTCTTGTTATTAATGACTTATGACTTTCTTGGTGGGGGGCAAGATCGCCAAGCACTGCGACTTTCAGATTCTTGTTATTAAGCAAATTTTGTTTCAGCATTTAGAATTCACTCGTAAAAAGTTTGGTAGTCTCACACACAACGTAAATGTTGCCATAAGCAATAGTATAATGGCCACGCTACTAAATAATGACTACTGAGTTTGTTTCAATTTTTACTTTATATTAATGATTTTTGACTCAATCATATTGTTAAATTGGGGATACCTCCATTTTAACTCAGGGAAAATGAAGGTATGAAACTAAGTTCCCTAAATTGCCAGATATTAAATCAGAAAGCGGGAAAAAAAATAAAAATACTCATATATTCGAAATCTAAACAGTTCGAATGCATGCTATATACAAAAAATCGATGGAAATTAGTTAAATTTAAGTTTTAAATAAGATATTCTTTTAAAAAATGATTGGATTATACCCTCATTTTGCCCCACCACCCCTAGCTCTCACACAAGGAATCTGGTCATTTGCACTAGAGATGACTGCATAATTACAGCTATATCTAAATATTCGCGTATTGATAGGTACATTCAGAGTTTAGTATGCTTTGTATGAACAAGGCAAGTCTTATTTCTAGTTCTTTATCCTGCTTGATTGATTGATATACATATATTTTCAGGCTTGTGTGCTTGCTCAGAGAGCCGCTTATAAACCTTCGTCAAGTAAGACAGTCACAACACACACACTCACACACACAAACATATACGTGACAGATGCTGCCATATATCACGCGCCACCTCCACAATTTAGACATGTCCCTGAAGGGGAGGGAAATAGTCTCCAGGAACCTGTACACGTGGGACACCTGTACTATTGGCCGCCCACAGGACTTTCGGGCACAACAGATTTAACGAGCACGTACTCCGCATATACTCGATGAGTTTTCAGCGACCAGGACGGGATCGCGGGACCTTCCGATCCGTAGATTAAGACACTGACCACAGGGCGTCTCACAGCCCCAGTATCCTGCTATTGGTCGTCAATTTGTGTCAAACAATTCCTATCCATTTTTTGTAAAATATTTCAACAAACACAGTCTCAATCCAACCACTTCCCTCCCCCTACAATCCCAATCTCAGCACCAAATAGCTCCCTCAATCTCGCCACAATCTGGACAACCCCCTTTACTAACGACAAGGTATCCGCAGGTATGACAGACAGGTGCTGCTATCTCTCACCTTTTCACATGTAATCATCCAATCGCGTTAAAAGGCCTTCGTAGGAAGAGCAAGAAGATCGAAAAGCGTGACTGTCCGTCCGGCTGTCCGGTTTTGATCTCATCTGAACGCGGTCACACCTTTCTCTTTTGCTTTGGGTTCTTAGTTTGGATGGAGTTATTGCGTTCTTTTCCGAGAGTTGTTGCGTTTGTGTGATTTTTACCACGTATTTTTTCTTAGAATTTCTTGTTGAATCGATGAGTCAAGTAGTTATGTGTATCAAGTGACTCAAATGTTCAATTTCAAAGCATAATTTGTAATAGTACTAAAGTTATAAAATGAAAAGTAGTCTTTTTGTTTTAGTTTTTTTTTTTTGGCGTTTAGTGCATATTTCAAAAGTGCAAATAAATCACAAAAGATTCAGTTTTTCATATCCTCATTGTTTCATCATGGTCCGTCCATCTATTCATTTATTTTCCTCCTTAAAACTTAAAAATTAACAAGGAATCGGACTGTTTTGACTAAAAAGTTAATTAAAACACTACTTTAGGCAAAAAAAAAACTAGTGACATATATTTACAATGGCTTTGTTAGACTCATTAAAATTGTCTCTTTAAAAAAAAACCGTTTGTAAACTACCAGCGTTATAAATTCGTAAGTTTTAGGGTTATAAGAAAACTTCTGAATAACGGTGTTGCAAAAGAAATACAATGTGACCAAAAAAATCATATGAATCCAATTTCAAAGTCTGAAGAATTAAATATTATTAAAGATAATGATCGAATTAATAACTCTTAATTGGTAAGTAATAAAAGTCCATTTTACGTGGTTGCAATCTGAAATATAAACGATCCTTCAAATTACAACACCAAGTAATTTCTAGCAGACGGTTCTTTCTTTCTCCGTGATTGTGGGTCCTGTCCTGATCTGATCAGTGGATCACGCGAATGGCAAGGAAGGGCCTCACGCGATGATTTTGTCTGTTGGGCAGTTCACGCGATTGGGCTGCTTGTTTCTTTTCGAAGCGATTTGGATGCTGGGGGATGGGGATGCGAGGTTTTTTGTTGTCATTATGTGATTGCAGGGGATGTGTTGGTATTGGAAAACGAGGTGGAGGAAATGTAAGGAGTCAATGGCCATTGTATAAAGTGTATAAGGTTGGGGCTTTGATATAAAAGAAACAGATAGAAAATTTACAATAGCATGATTTTGCTTAAATATGTATAAAATTTTACCAAAATATGTTTCGCTATCATTCGTAAACTTTTCACTAGTTTAGTGTAAGGCTTGTTCTTCGATTCAGAATTTAAATTTATTTGGCACCTAAATCAAAATGGTTAATAAAAATTGACAAAAACAAATTATAGTACAAAAAATGCATGCGTTCAAAAAGAAAAAAAAGAAAAAACAAATATCTGGCATATTCTACATTTAAATTTATAGAGTTTAAGTTAAAATGGGCGAGTTGTGAGAACGCCTACCTATCGTATCGTACCTATCGCAGAAAAGGTTTCGGATTTTCCCAGATATTTTTTCAACGAATTTTTACTCGAAAAATCCTAGCTGAAGAGATGCAACATTAGTTTGAGACTACTGCTCTTACTATAACGGAAAAGTAGTTTAGGGGCTTAAATAAAATGTCATGGAAAGAGGGTATAACCATTTTTTTTTGGCAGTGAATTCTTCTGTAGTTCAAAAACCTGTAAATTTACTGGATTTTCGCAGTGCATAAAACAATTTCTGAGTTTTAAGTGAATGTTTATCAGCATAAATTTCAAGCTAGTGTTTTTCAGTATAAAAGTAACTTTAGCCTCATAAAATTACATTAGTTTCTTATAAACAAATTTAATCACATTTTTTTATAAGTGAGATTCGAACTTCATTAAAAACAACCTGTTTTTTTTTTTGCAACAAAATGTTTTTAAGAGAGTTGTTTACCCAAGCAAACTGGGTTTTGAAACGTAAAGTTCAGTAATTTGAAATGTAATTGAAAATGAAAGAAAAAATATAAAATAACTAGGTGTATGTTCATATATATTTGAAATAAAATTAAATTTTTATCGAATAACAAACATTATCATCAATACGTTTTGATTTAAAAACAAAAATACATATTTATAATGGTAATGTTAAAGTTGACTAAAATATAAAGTCAACATTTCAAACTCTTATTATCGAAAAATCTCCAAAAATTACAATAATAGAAAACGTACTCAACGTATATTGTCAATCAAGCAGTATTTATTTAAACCTTTTTTTCTTATTTCCCCTCTAAAGAATCGGATAAATAAAAGAAATTGCTTCCAAAGTACTCACAAGTATTTCCTAATAAGAAAATGCCCCTATTTTCTTTCAGACTTAAAAGACACTCACATCAATTCTCCCATCTCATATTTCAGCCCCTCTGCGTTAATTTGAAAGCGGAGGAATAGTTTTTTCTCCATTGTTACTCCCATAAAAAAAAACTGAGGGTAAAATAAAGCAACGTCCACATAATAAAAAATATCCACCATTAAGCACAACTCGTCTAGCTTGATGGACAAACAACCGTTTTCGTATATCCGCGGTACCAAAGTGGCGGCTGTAATTTAATAGTTCAGAAACGTATAATTTGTGGTCACTTGCACTATTAGTATGTTTTTTCCCTTTGATGGGTACAGTATCTTAGAAACAGTGAAACCGAGAAAAAGAATGGAGAAAGAAAGAAAAGAAACTTAATAGAAGCTTTGAAGAAGAAGAAAAGGAGAAGAAATAAGAATTATTATTGGATTTCTTTAAACGTCCGATGCAGTGGCCGGAGTAAATTTGCCAGAACCTTTAATCGGAGTTGAGTTGTTGATATCCTCCTTTCGATTTATTTGATTATGTGGAGTGTTTGTGTGGGACGCGTGCCTTTCTCTTAACACCGAATCGTCTTGTAGAAACCGCAATTTATTAAGTAGGGATGGCAACATTTATTTGCCGGGAGTCTTTGAAGCCTGAAGAAGAATGATATTGATGAGGTTTACTAAATGGATGGGGGGAAGAACTGAATTGAGTATGGAGCATTAAATACATAGATAAATTATTCCATGAATTAGGGGAAAGTGCATAATATCGTTAAACGTTTATTACATATTGAGGTAAATATGTTTTGTAAGTGCAATAACCAAAAAGTCATTAGCTAAAAGTCAAAATACATAAATATTAGCATGTTGTGTTTGTTGAACGTTTGTTGTCAAAAGTTAGGCAAATCCAAGCAACCTTAGAATAAAATTTTTGAAAAGCAGTTACAACTATTTTGTATCACATTATACTGTTGACATGGGTTTTATAAGACTGTAAGATTTGTTAAATAGTTGAATTTTCTGGAAATTAGAAATGTTATTCTCAATTAATTTTCATTGCATTAGTAGGTTTCTTTAATATATAAACGGTATGCAAAGTTTGAATGTTTTAACATTATTGCAACGAAAATTCACATTTACAATGCAACAATAGATTAAGAAAATCTTTTTTTTGCATACATAATCCATTTAACCCAAACTTTCACTAGCGACAGAGAATTACAAGGATGTTTTCGACGTACATACTGAAAACTAATGTATCTTAAGAAACCAAAGAAACTACATCTAAAATATCCAGGAAAAAGTTCAGATTACTTTTCCATGAACGTCCAAAACGAAATAAGTCCAAGAGAAAAGGACGGACCCGTAGCATAAAAAACTCCAGAACAAAATAAATGAAAATTCTAAACTCCATCTATTGCATTTCTTTTTCACTTTCCATTTGCAACTGATTTCGAATTCAGCAATGAACCCCTAAAAGAAGAACCGGGCTTTAAAATAAAGTAAAATAAAATATATTTCTCTTCGGACCCTATAAGTGAAATTGAGTCCAGAATCGTGAGCGTACACGTACATCCCCCCACCCCTTTAAAAAGTAAGAAAATTTTCTTATATATTCTCTTATTCTTTTCTTCTCTCCCTATATTTCTTCGGTATAGGCTATAGCTTCCAGCAGCAAAAAAAAATGCGAAATAGAGAATATATTATTCACTGGCGCTGCCCACGGTCCATGCTAATGGCAAGGAACTAGTATCCAGGACGGAGGTTCATCTTTGATAGATTTCTTTCACGCCCCTCTCCCCCGTCCTATCCAAGTTCTGGTCCTAGGATGTGGTATGATGCCCAGGCGTAGAAGAAAGGGTTTGCGTTCTTTCAAAAGATTAGTGTTTCATATACAGGTTAATTTAATGACATTTATTATAAAATGTGTAATACAAAAAACTACTTCATTAACTTAGAATCGATAAAATGGACCAAGTGCTTTTAATTTTTTTAATTAAAATGTATTATAATAAATATGAATATCGAAAATACATAGATATTTGAGAGTTAAAGGTATGTGTTTTTTAGCAATTGTGTGTGCGTTTTTTTCACGATCTTAATATACTTTTAATTTATTTTTAAAAGCAAAATCAGGTGTAATACTCAAAACAAGAAAATAGTACGAAGCATTCCAAATGCAGTGAACTCTCAGTATTTTTCTTTAACAGTGAAAAGTAAAAGGTCAAAATACTAATTGTGTAAATATGAACACAATTTCACCGTAAATGAAATAAATTAAAATATTTAATTTGAAGTTTCTGTACTTGTACGTATTTTCCTAAATCTCACAAAGCACAAATCATTTTCTAACAAACATATCTAAGATGAATCAACAGCTAAAGAAACGTTATTAAGTATACAATTAAACCTTCAGTTTTTATATTTCAGCAAGCAGTTCAAAATGACCCATCTACTACTTATTTCTCATCCTACTCAGGAAAAGGGGTCCAAATTTCGGCCGTCTGCTTCTTTTTTGTTTCGCCCCCTCCCCCCAAAAGGATGAAATAAGATTTTTTCCCTATTTTTTTCTGCATTTCGGAAATGTGGGAATGCAGATAGCGGACGGCATCGATTTATGCGCAGAAATACCCCCCCCCCTCTGACGTGTGGGAAATCAAAAGTACGATTCAATGAGGGTGCAGTGGGGAGTTTGTGGAATAATTATGGATCTGGGTTGGGATGATGGTCAGTTTTCCATCTTTTGAGTTTTTTTCTTGTGACGCTTTAGGAGAAATGGTTGAATATTTAAATTGGGTATTTGGATTAATAAATACGTGTGCTTCATGTTTAGTTTATTAGTGATTATTGACTGTACTTAAATTAATTCAATATTAACAGCCTCAAATCTCGAAATACCAGTAACCAATATATTTCAAACTACAAAACGCATTTTAATAGGCACATTGCAACAATTCTTTTGTGAGGATATTTGAAAATAAATTTAAAACCATGAAAATAGAGATATATATGTCAAGAATTGTTATGATGAAACAGTACTTTTATCGCTTTTATAAGCAGAGTAAAAAATTTTCGTACTTTACAGATTAATTAAATATATTTAATTTAGGAAGTCTCCGGTTTCAAAAATATTTTTACCATAACCCAATTATTTAGGTGGAAACAAATATACAAATTCCCACCATCACGGTGCAGATAAGTACGCGACTGTTAATTCTGTGGCGTATAATATCACAGGAAACCCTGATGGCCGAGTGGTTTGGACCATTACGCCTGCAGTCTGCGCGCTGTAACGCGAGCGGGTTCGATTCCCGCCTTCTCCCTGGGTGTACTTCCTTTGTCTGTGACAGTACAAATTCTTTTTGTGTCTGTCATACTTGACGAAGGCTTAAATAAGCGGATATCTGATCAAGCACACAGGCTGGAATATATATGTATCTACCTTTCCGTTAGACGCCAGCTCAGGTGTCCACCTCATCACTTGACCGCGGTTTTAAACTGTTATTTTATAGCTTTAAAGCGCCATTAGTAAAAGAGAGGCAAGATAGGCAGCAGGTATTGTATCACCTTGACCATAATGAATGTCATACATCTGTAAAGAATCGATAAAACATTAAATAAATAATACTTTTCACATGCAAACGCGATTACGTTCCCCTTTTATTTTAATATGAGTAATTTCATGCGTTTTGCAATAAAATGGTAAATCAACAATCAAATAATGTTCCCTCACGCAAGTTTGTTCCGAATGAGTAACCAAACACTAATTTCTGTAGTTTATATGGAGTTTCATAATTCAACTAACAATAAACATATATTTCAGTTTTTTTACAATGAAAACAAAATATGTTGAATAAGGTGACATTAGCGTGCAAATGGATATAGTACAATAGGACACAATAGGGTTATTTTCTAAATTAGATGAATCATACAATATTTATTTCGCATGTAAAGTTTATTGCAATTATAGACTTTTAAAATCGAGCAGCAATGGGCATGTTTGTGGATGTAGTTGTTTTGAAAACATTTGATTAAAGTAATTGTAATCAGTCGGTTTTGAACTTATAGGTAATCGAATAATTATTCATCGATATTAAAAAAACTGTTTTTAAGCTTAGAACGCTTACTCAAATTTTATTGAGTTATAGGTATACATCGTAGGTGCAGTGTAATCTTAAAATATCAATAAATTTAATGTCCTGCACAATTTTGATGTAAATGTTTTTTTTATTATTTCGTTTAAGTTAACAAATATTATTAAATGTACTATTCTATAATAATTTAATATATTTGATCCTGCAATAACTGTATCAGTTTTTTTTAAAATTTAGAATGCTTACCACAAATATCCTTCCTTAATAAATATTACTCCATTTCGCATTATTATTAAATCAAATTAAAAAATAAATATTTAAGTAATAATAGATTAATATTTGAAACAATCAAAGATCCTTTTTTTAATCAGGCACATAATTGTAAAAAAAAGATGAAATCTTGATGTAAAACCAGAACTTCATCAATAGTTAGATAGTTAATTGTTTTGATTGCAATTAATGATTGAAATTAATGAAAACAAACAATAATAATAAAACATAATAAAAGACTGTTGTATTTTACATGAAAACATGGAAAAACTATTATAAAAGTACATAACAGCTTGCATACATTTTTTCACGCATGGCTTACAGCGCTTCGTGAGAAAAGAGCATTGCAGCTTAGCAAAGGTGGGAAAAGTGGCTCTTTTCCCATTGAGTTACTATGCTAGAAAAGCCACTTTAACACGCACTACGTTAAATATCAAACAATAAAAGTCGATGTAAAATATTGCATTTAACCCTATTATGTTGTTAATATCAAGTGTATGAAGGTGTAGTCACACTATATGCACACTGGTGAGGTATATCACCTGGTCGACAGTGCAATAATTATTTGACAAGTGCATAATAATAGTGAAACGTAAGGATGTTTAAAAACAGCTGTAGAACAGTCTTCTTAATGTGTCTAATAAAAACAAATCGATTTTGATTTATGGTGAAACATTTTAATTTTTCTATTATATTTATGACTTTTTTTAATTTTAAAAGAATTAAAATCGTTGGGTTTATGAATATCCATGTTAAATTGCATACGTATTATGCAAAAATACAGTTTTTTCAATGTTATATCTTCTTTAACATTATTTCTCATCAAATTAGAAATTGTATGTCATTTTTAGAACTAAATAAATTTCAAAAATTCTCTTTAATAAAATTAAAATGATTTTCTTTATTTTAAATTTATTTACCTCAGACAAGAAGGCTTATAAGCTGGTCTCTGATCAAGATCACAAACCGGAATATGTATGTATCAACCAACCAACCTCATACAATGTAAAATATTACTTTTTCTAGAGCCTTAGTACGGAATTTTTTTAAGCCCATTCGAGGTACTTTGTTCTCTCTCCAAACAACTAAAATAGCAAGTATAATTAAAATACATTTACAACACACCTAATTTCTTTAGTAAAATAATTTCAATACGTTTAACATAATAATACTTCCCCTCCAAGCGAACTCCTACTTAAACACCAATCAACCCCAGACACCTCATACAAAACTCTCAAAATTCAACAACAAAACCACCAAAATAAGGTTCCTTACCACTCAAGTCTTAACTCATAATGAAGCACGTGAAGAAGTCAACATAATGAAAATGGATATACGACCCGGGCTCTTCAAAAACCCAAAACTCCATTATCCACAAAAACGTTTTTCTTAATTTACGCCGAAGAAAACGGATATCTTGTAGCACCTAATCGTTTCTCGGGGCCTCCAATCTTTTCAAAATGAGACGCATTATAATAAATAAAGGTTATAATTAGGCTTGAAAAGCTGTTCACTTAATGATATAGCTGTGACGAAGGGTAAGGTTTTATACGTGACGGGTTTGTGTCACTATGGGATGCGGGGGCGTATAGAGAAAACCGAAAGCTGATGAGAAATCTGGTAAGAGGATGCGCTTAGTTATGAGATAATGTTGAAATAAGATTTCGGTAAGGGTACTTTCCATTGAGAATGTTGATGGTTAGAGAATAAGATAGTTCTGGGCTAAGTGGTATTATTTATATGAATTATATCATGACATTTGATTAGTTTTACTCGTTAATATATATTAAGATGTTCATTTGAAAGAAAAATATATAATTTCAATCGACACTTCGCAAAATTTCGTTTGTGGAGAGTGACATTCGAAGATATTTAAAAATCTCGAATTGATAGATCCGTCAAAAATTCTTCCATAGATATAGTACTTTTCTAATAAGCATGTTTCAGGTCTTTAGTGGCAGCAGATATGTTGAATGAAAAAAAAAGTATTTATCGAACTTCGATTGGTGCATCTATGTTACTTGTAAACCGAGCACAATTCGGAGCACCCTTTGCAGGAAATCCAGGAATGAAATCTGGGAGAAATTACGACCGCTGAAGCAAGTAAATATAAATAAGTAGAGTAAAATTTTTGTTTAGTTTATTTAAACTATTCAAAATCATGAAAATACGGTTACTTAAAGCATCGCATTTAGATAATTAATAGAGCAAACTGCAAAATTCAACTCATAAAAGTATGAAAAAGGACAATATATAAATTAAACAAAATAGTATTTCAAGTTCCATAAAGCTTGCTTTTTGACCCCTACAGCATATTTATTTATTTAGATTGGACCAATTCACAAAATAAAAACATTTAAAACTCCATCTACAGCCATATTTTTAAACAAACATAAACAGTGAAGCATATTCATTTGCACTCTTAAAACAAAGGAGTGAAATCCACTCCTATAGGAGAAGTGCATTTTCAACACTGGAAATGAGTGAAAATTAACTCCTAAATCGCTCCTAATCGCCCTAAAATCGATTGTTTGTAGTTAAAATTGTTGGAGGTTTAATAAAACATAAGAGTGAAATCCACTCCTACAGGGGAATGCATTTTCGACACCGAAAGGAGTGAAAATTAACTCAAACTGAGTTAAAGTCGCTCGTTAGTTTTAAGAGTGTACGGTGTCCGATCACGAACTAACAGAAAATCTTTTTATATCACCCCTCTCTACTAACTTCCGCCTTAGCTGACCCCCGCTTCTATTTCCCTTTTAATTATACACAGGGTGTAGGCGGTAGTTATTCTATCCATTTAAGCCAGGCGCAATTTACTCGGAATGCAGTAATTATACATCGATGGAGCCGGGGCCAAAGAACCGACCTTTAGCAATCCCTAATTGCCTAATGGAGGGTGACCATTAACGGGCTTGGCCGTTGATGGAAGTAGAGGAAGATTGGGGCTGCTATTTCATGATCGTTCACAAATTATTCAAAGTGAAAAGAGGTTAGGGAAGGAATTAACTATTAAATTGTGGTTTTGGGGATAGCTGGAGATGGATGTTAGGTGTTGAGATTATTTTCTTTGTTTAAAAAAAAATTGTTTGTACACTCTTAAAACGAACGAGCGATTTTAACTCAGTCCGATTGATTTTCACTCCTCCAGTCTGAAAAATGCACTTCTCCTTTTGGAGTGGATCCTTTGTGTGTTAAACCTCTGACAGGATCACTCCAAACGAGTGATTTTAACTCAGTCTGAGATAATATTCACTCCTTTCCAGTGTCGAAAATGCACTTCTCCTACTGGAGTGGAATTCACTCTTTTGTTTTAAGAGTGTATATTTGCTAACCCCTCGCTATATCGCGCCTCGTTATAAGGCGCATTCGGATATATCACGCCTTGTATCATGTCTTCCAATTTTTTCAATGTAATTAGTGTAATATTAATCAAGTGGCTCGTTATATCGCGCATCGGTTATATCGCGGTTTTTTGCTTGTGTCCCGGGAAGCGCGATATAACGAGGGGTTGTACTGAAAAAACGATCTTAAAAAATAATAAATATAGCATGAATTTTTATATTGTACTGTGTGGTAAACTATGCGAAATGTATAGTAAGGTAGCAGTCAAATAGTAGTGAAATCGTGCAATAACACAGGTCGTGCAGTAGGGTTAAATTAATCTAAAATTGGTTTCAATCCAGAATGACTTTGTTAGCCCATTACTCCACGGTTTTTTATATGCTTAATAGTTTTTAATAACCTATTTAATATCAATTTCAAATTTGCCTGTAATAAGTTATACATCACTCTGAATAATATACGTAGATCTCATATTTTACGTTGAGGTATAATTTAAAATCCATATATTTTTAAATAAATGTTACGGGAAGCTATATGCGCGTATTCAAACAATAACGATATGCTCGTTATAGTTTGTTAATTTTAAAAGTTATAAAACAAATAATATACTAAATTTAGTTTAAAATTATTCTTAACTTTCGCTAATACATGTTCTTAAATTACGAAAAACAATTAAATATTGAACTTTAAGACATTTTAATATTATAAAAAGAAAGACTTTTATATTATTTTTACTGATTATAGTTAACCTAAAGCAACTATATAATACTTACAATTTGTAACAAAATGTATCCTTTATTTCTATTGCAACAAAATATTTTATTCGTTAAAAAAGATATCCCTAAGCCATACAGGCAGTTTTGGCTTGTGTACAAAATAGCGAAAGAAGCTCAGTATATTTTTCTCACATGTAGCTATATTTTTCTCCTTTATATGTTACTGGTTGTGGCTTGGAGATTCCTACTCTCCGAAACACGTGGTTTACCAAGGGTTTGCCCCGGATTTGTTTTTATTTCTGGTCCTTTTCATGTTCTTTTCGTCGATTTACTTTGTGGTGATTTTTTCCTCTTCTTTTTTTCGGTCACAATACACAATGTTAAAGACGGCATTGTAGGCCTGGGTTGTATTTCTATTCAGTCTTTATTTGTGCTGAGATCAATCAATTGAGTTACAGATATTTTTTATGGGTAAAATATAACTCAGCTGTTGATCTAGAAGGTTGTAAATTGAGAAACAAGTTAAATATTCTTATTGAAAAAATTTGCTTAGTTTCTGTACATGCACAGATATTTAAACATGACAGATATTTTAAAAGTAACGATCTAATATTGGTTATATTTAATGTTATCGTATTTATCATGTTTGCCTTTACAACGAACGATGTAACTTTTAAATACTCTGTAATGATTCAATCTTTTGGGAAAACAGAAGAAGAAATGGTCTTAAATTGTGGTTTAAAATCACATACCATTTCAATGACGACAATGCCTTTCTTGTCCTGTACAGGGCAAAGTACGAAAGAGGAGCATCGAACTGTACTTTGAAGTAAGCAATTTTTTGTATTCCTGGCATATTTTGATGTTATCTTATTGTTAGTGAATTAAAACTTTTAAAAAAAATAATATGTTATGTGAACTGATTAGAAATAATGCATTATTGAATTAAAAAAATTACACTTACGGTTCTTACACCATTATTTTATTGCATTTTGATATAGTGACACGCCTAGCCAATCTTCTATGTCTTTGCATCCAAGTTGGTATTGCAAATACCGAATAAAATATTCTATAAATAAATTGAAGAAACATATTCGTATTATGCAATTCATTCATCACACCACTTCAAAATTCAAAAAGACCCTCTTCCATCAACCAACTTTTTATTCAGCCAATAAACATAACTATTTATCACCCTTATTTGAGTAAACGCCTTATTCCCCAACACACGAGTGGCGAAAAAAAAACTTCGCCAATGTATCAGAATAAATCTCTCAAACAAATGGCGGACAAGCGTGGTCATCCATCGAATTATAGAAGTTGGCGCTTTCACAGCCTCGAGAACATGTCACTGGTAATTAATGGCGGAAATTGGGACTTCTTGTTGAGACGTTCTCCTCTAAACAGATGCTTTTTGGATTGAACACGAGTTCCCGACGAATTGTGATTTATGCCTCCTCGTCCAATGTGCGAGCGAGCGAGTTAAAAGGTGGAAATATTTCATCAGGATTTTATTGCTTTCGCCGTTTTGAAAGAAATTGATTGCAGCTAGGATTGGAGCGAGAGGTATGAGTTTCTGTATCCTTTCTGAAAGACCTCTCTAGATGCTACAAAAAGTAAAGGTATTTAATAGATTAAAATGAGAAAAAGGTACAATTTTAGTAAATTGGTTGTGTATTTTAAAAAAATTATTTTAGCCACTGGTATAATTTCTCCAGAAACTAAAGTAAAACAATAATTTCGTTTGTTAATTCATTTGCTATGATAAGATAATAATTGTAGGAATAAAATTTGAAGCAGTATAAAAAGTTTTTTTTAAAATAAAAACTGGATTGAAAATGAGAAAACTAGAAATAACAACTATTTTAAGTCCTTTTGAATGCTATGTTTTGCTTAATAACGCTCTCTAGGCTCCATACTTTTCAATACGCTGTAGTGTGCTAATGTTTCCCTCAAAGCACTTCACCGATCAGTGTAGTTACTGTTTAGTTATATCTAACGCCCGTAGGTGGCGCCACCCAAATGTTTGAAAAATACGAAAATTACTAAATGAATAATGAATTTATTTAATAATCCTAAATTTTTGAAAATATATACTGCTCTTCTATTTTTGAGTGATGCTTCAATATTTTACCTTGTTTAAGCAGTTTTTTAGCATATGACAAGAGTAAAAGTTTTTATTAACGTGATATTAAAACAAACAAGCACCACTAAGTGATAGAAATGTGAAATTATATAAAAATTAATATTGATCTTAGATAAAAATTTTATAAAAAAGAAGGAGCCCCAAAACTACCGGGAACCAGAAAATATAACGTTTTAGTACAATGTCCCCGTATAAATTACAAATAGTATCTTACTGACAAAATTAAGAAGAAATATTAATTAAAACAAACACACACTTATTTTTACAAGATATATTCTGGGAGATAAAAAGACATCCATCTATATACTGAGTTATAAAAAAATATTTGACGAAGGAAATATAATAAATTCTCCCCCACCTATTTACACCAATAATATTTCTTTTTCTTTTCATTATTTTTTGCAAAAGTAGCAAATGTTATTATCTTTTTTTTGCAAGAGAATATACTCGGTATACGGCTTTTGGTGTTTTATTCTAGTTTCTATAACAAGACCATCGTATTTTCTAGTTAGGACATTTGTGGATAAAACGGAGGGTGCTTCAAGAAAGAATACAGGAATAAACAACAATAAATTGCTAAGGCCCACGCAAAAATATTTCGATCTCGTTAGAAATTTCTTTATAGAAAAACTAGATAAATTGTTTTCCGTTATGTCATATAAATTGTATATTTTTCGAAGTAAGATACGTTTTTTTGCCAAGTATGATTCACCTTGTAGCTGAAGTGATAAAAACTCAAATAGTTTTTTTTAATTGAAGAAAGAGATCTCACGTGAACCATTTCAAACATATGTATTCTACAGGGTGAGGCAAACAAAAGTGGCCCCGGTCTAGAGATAGAAATACGGTGAAATGCTTGGCGAGAAAAACTCTTGAATCCGCCTGAAACCTGTTTTTGCATTGGTTGGATCGGATAAGCTTGCCATTAGAGCTACACTCTTAAAACAAAAGAGTGAAATCCACTCCAGTATGAGAAGTGCATTTTCGACACTGGAAAGGAGTGAATATTAACTCAGACTGAGTTAAAATCACTCGTTTGGAGTGATCCTGTCGGAGATTTAACACACAAAGGATGCACTCCTTTCGGAGAAGTGCATTTTCAAGAATGTAGGTGGGAAAATTAACTCAGACTGAGTTAAAATCGCTCGTTTGTTTTAAGAGTGTACTCATAGACTAGTGGCGAGTTCAGATCTTGGTTCTTATTGTATGAAAACGTCCCATAATGCAAATTTTGTGTTTTGCAATCAATTTAGAATGTTTTTAGTAACAAAAACAAAAAGGTCCGATTATCTAGGATAAATAAAGACCAAAATAATCACTAGTGGGAACTTTTCTTGATAAGCTCTGCAAACCATGTTTATATATCATTTCAACTAAGCTTCTCAAATCATAGCGTTGTTGCCGGCAAATAAGTCGCCAAGCGTTTGTTTGGGCTTAATATTGAAGCGATCAATAGCTTCAGTTAGCAAACCTGTTTTTGTATTGTTTTTTTTTTTTTGACTTGACAGCATTTCTGTCGTATTCTTATCTCCACTTCGATGCCACTTTTGTTTGCCTCGTATTAAGGTATTGAAAGTTTAAGTTTCCAATTTTTTAATTGCTCTTGTTAAGTGATTTTCAGGGTGATCATTTATAAATCAGTTGGTTTAATTCACACCACTTTTCCCAGTCGTCCTACAAAGCATTGTAATTTTATTGCATGCATGAACAAGAGTAATTAACCATCGAAGGGTTCAAGTCTCTCATGAAAACTTGATTATGGATCAAAAGTGTCTGACATGTTGGATATTAGTTCTAATAAGGAAAATAATGCATATAATAAAATAAAAATCTCCCCCCCCCCTAAATCTTCCTCTCAATAAAATTAAAAAGCTTCTAACTTAATAAAAAATTGCTTTTTATATTTCGTTAATTCTCAATTTATTTGTTATAAATTTAGTTAGTTGGTTGGTTATATATTTTCAGGTTTGTTTGCTTGGTCAGAGACCCGCTTATAAACCTTCGACAAATAAGACATACACAATACGCACATACATACGCGACAGATGCTGCCATCTATCGCGTGCCACCTCCACAATTTAGACATGTCCCTGAAAGGGAGGAAAATTGTCTCCAGAGACCTGTACCAGAAGGAAACTGCGCAATGACCTGACACAGGACTTTCGGACCCAGTAGATTTAACGAGCACGTACTCTTCATATACTCGACAGACACAAACATCCATGCCTCAACGGGATTCGAACCCGGACCCAGAAGCTAAAAAGGCTAACACCTTAAATCAATTTTTAATTATTCATTCTAGAAGCAAGTTTCTTAACGTCAGTTAGATGGGATAAAACAAGAATTTGATGTTGTTAAACTTTCATACTAATTCAAATATCACACAATTACTAGAAATTATCTAGATTTTCAAAGAACAATGAAATAGTAAATTTTTCTAAAAGTACAAGAGGAAATATAAAACTATTTTGTAACCTTACATTGAATAAGTAAACTTTAGAAGGCTTATTCATTTCTTTTAGAAATATTCAATACCAAATACATATAATAACATCTTAAAATAATATATATATATTTGTGTAATTTTACTCCAAATCTCCACATAGCCAGCTACTAAATATCTACTAGAAACAATATAACGGCAAACATCTAACAAACCGATTGAGAGGAGGAAAAAAGCCTACTGCGATATATAAAATAAAAGAAACCTTAGTAGGAAAAAATAGACCTAGACGCTGGCACAGACTGGGAGCAGACATAGCTGGCTAAAGAAAAGGAAATATGTTGTATATATAGAAGGGGTTTGCAGATAGATAGGTCAGATATATAGGGTAAGAAAAAATGTTTTGTTGGTCAGCCAAGGTCAGTAGTATTTTCTGTGGGATTTTGTTAAAGAAACGGTTGGTGGTCAGTCAACTTTTATTGTTTATATATAGTCGAGTGAAGGAAGGGATTTTGTACAATGTTTTGTTTTGTATTAAATGGCCAAGTAGGGCTTAGGGATGGTCTTATTGTTTAGTACTTCGAGTTGAAATATTTTTTTAGTGCAAAAGTAATTGATCACATGTTGTTTAATGTGATATTAATTTATAATAGTATTTAATTCGATATTTAGATTTAACTTGTATCATTCTTTGCTTATAAGTCAAAACAGTGTTGGAGCTGATAAAAAAAATGCCAAAATGTTTAAGTAAGGGTATTTTATGAGGAGTTTTGTTAGACAAAACTGCAGCCAAATTTATCCCAAAGACTGACCACCAGTCATAATTATAACAGCATATTTAAGTATCATTGAATTATATTAGACTCTTATGCATCCATGGTGCTTAAAACTCGAACTTTAAAAACGTTGTTTGTTTTTTGTATTTTTGGTTTGAAGAAAAAATTTTAAATGACAGGATAAAAATATAGATATAAATTGTTTAAAGTTGTTAGCCTTAAAGCCTTAAAGTTAAATCAAATTCATTCATAAACATTTTAACTGCTGATTTATATAATTATCAAATTAATGGATGGTATAAGCAAAGTATTTAAAAAGTCATGATAAAATTATCTACGTTTAGGCTGACAAAAAAGGTACATTGAAATAAATAAAAACAATCCTCAATTCCAAGATATCACAATTATGAGTTAAATGAAAATTAAATATAGTGTCCTTAAATTTTATTTTATGTTAAAATTTACATTTAACTTAAAAAATAGTAATTAGATAATACATATGGCCGTCTGTGACTTGTTAAAAATCATATGATGTAGTCCAAACAGTCATCACCAAAATTGGTCTGTATTTTTAGTAATGTTGCGTTGCCATTCTATTTTTATTTAGATTTCTGAATATTAAATACATTTCAAATTAAATTTTTGATTTAACTGCATATGAGAAAATGTTTGATTAAATGCAATATTTTATTATTTAATTAATTGATGTTTTGTTACTGTTATCTCTTACATTTTCATGGAACTGTTTTGGAAATTATGTTTTAAACATACGGTTGAGGTTCACATGTTCACACTTTAAAATTATCTAATATGCAATATAAATTAATGAAAAAAATGTGATGGGGTCAAAAATCCTGAATGGAGATTTTGGGTCTTGTACACGTTTTGCAGGGTTCTCATTCTAAAAAAAAGGCTTATCGAACATTGGTCAGTTTGTCTATCTGCTCCCCCCCCCCTCTACACCTCTACAGCTCTAAGGGTAAGAGCTTCGTACTTCAAATTTGTTAAACGAGTTTTTAGAATAATTCTAGTGTCATAATAAGATTTTCAAAATACTTCAGCATGTATAAAGGGCATGCCACAGAAGAAATTTTAGGACTTTAAGGTTTTTGTAATTATCTCATATTGCTTTTCAATGCCTTTATTTATTAAATGTTAATCGAAAGTCGCATAGCATTGCACACCCAAAGATGCTACACAAACATTTCTTATTGAAAAAATTTGCGCGCGAGTTGAAGTTAAATTGCAACTGATATGTCAGGGAATAAGTAAAAATATATGATATATTTTTATTACCAAGAACCATTATATATTTTAAAAAATCCCAATGTCTATTACAAATGAAAATGTTTAGAAAAACAATAAAACAAAATAGAAACATAAATTGTAATCCTACCATTTTCTTATCAAAGAAGATAAGGGATTTGCAAAGGAAGAGAGCGTAAAATAAACCTTATCTCTCTCCTTATTTGTTTCATTCCAGTTTCAATATTCTATTTCTTAAAGGAGAAAATACCCTATATATTTTTACACAGATGGGAAAAAAGGGGGACATTTTATATTCTTCAAAATCCAATTAAACTCCCGGTTCGCCTGTGTCAAACCCAGAAACTGCCCCTAACCTAAACGAAAGGCAATACAAAAGGAAAGGACAGATATGTGCAACTCAGAGCCAAAAAGACGTAACCACAGATTTTGTAATGTAAATCCTATGAAAGGAAGAAATGTACTTTTTGTATATTACTTAGATTGAGCCAATTTTAGACCTCATGAGTAGGTTTTTTGTCAATGCATTCAACTAATATAAATATACCTTTTGAAATTTTTTGTGCGTTTAACTCATATGAGTTGCGTGGGGCGCATTAGCTAGACTGGAAATCACCTTGGTTATCTGTGCAAAATTAATAGTTCAATTCGGCTTAAGAACTTATAGGAGGATTTGAACGCTGATTAATTTTTCGTGGGCCATGTACTTGAGAAATAAGCGGTCCTTGTTTATTTTGTTTAATTACCAAAAATACAATTTTCACCCAATTCCGTTGACAAAATGCTATAGACGAAAATGTTAAATTTCTCCCATTTGTTTAACCTGTTACAAGGACAATATTTACATTTCCTTCAGAAATAATGACACAGCCTTTTGGGCTGGTTTCTCATTCGGAATCCATTGGGATTAATAAAACTACTTGTAACACTTAGTTTCGTGTTATTCAACTAAGAATAAATAAGTCTCTTAGTGGTTCAGATTAAAATTGTATCATTATGAAATAACCTTTAAACATGGCGACAACTTTTTGAATATCGTTAAACACATTTATTTCCGAGTAAAAATGTTAACTTAAAATTTTCAACATTATCTTTTTAGTGTAACTTAGTTAATCTTACTAAAACTGTTCAGGTCTGGAGTCTTCATTTGTCTTATATTTTGTATAGTTGGATAAACTTAAGCAGACAGCTCATTTTCACTCAGCAATTTCTTGCCAATTATCGTAAATGGACTCAAAATTGTAAGAAACCTGTCATTTCGTCAAAATTAGAGATATCCCTTTCTACCTCGGAGGCCCAAGAGACAGGACCAAAATAGAAATAAAGAAACAGACAAAGAGAATAGGAGGGGGGTATTTAGGCGGAGTCGAGCCTCCATTCATATTAAACCCCTTCTTACATATTCAATGGCGTCTGCGACTCCGAAGAGAAATGTCCTCCTCCCCCATTGGACAGATCCGAGAGCATCTCCTAGGCAACTAGGAGACGCATAAGGTTGAGGATGCTAAGAGGCAAGGGATGCTTTGGCTCTCAAATCACGAGTCATCCCCCTTTATGTAGATTCGGAGGAATCGGACTGATTGGGATTGGTTCTTCTCGCTCCTCTTGGCCTGGAATGTGTCTCTTTCATTCGGCCACCGATGGGGAAAGCGAAGAAATGTCGTAGAGTTGGGGTGTACCTGTTGTTCCATCTGGGGAGTAACTGCGTGTTTCTGAAAGTTGAAGAAACTACGTTGTTAATGCACATCACACATACACTCTAAAAAATGAATGCTCAAAAACGACGAAATTTTCCTTAATTTTGACGATTCCGTTACTAGCAAATGCTCCGAGTTTTCGTTTCCTCAAAGTGAGGAAATTTGAATCGTCGTTTTTAAGAGGATTTGAATGTCTTCTAATCTTAAGAAATATTTCGTCATTTTTGAGCATGTGAGTACAACAATGATATTCAGTTTCCTCAAAATCAAGATTCAGAATCGTCAAATCACGATCGTAAAAGTGAGGATTCCCGTTTATACTCAAAAGTCACGTGATAGTTTGACGAAACAATCCTCAAAATTAACGAATAAGGCTTGAGGATTAATGAATCGTCAAATATTATAGTGTTATTTCTGAGAGTGTAGTAAGACATAGATGAAGAGACGGACAGACAAAGTCTATAGACATATAAAGTCTATAAACAGACAAACATACAAAGTTTGCAGACATACATAAAAAGTCTGTAAACATGCATAAAGGTCTCTCAAATATTTTATGAACCCATTTTGTACACTGGAGAAGCAAGATCTACACCTAATGACATTCCGTGAGGTAGCAGGCCTTTTCAACCAATGTACAGAATTAAATGCCAAAAATAATAAGCAGTACATAGAAAGGGAAATACCTATTTAAAATACACTAGGGAAGTAAATACTTGTTGTACACTGAAATAAACAATGTTGTTAAGAATAAGATTCTGTAAAAAAAAATACCCAGTTTAGTTTTCAAGAAGTGTTCCTTAATTAAATTTGATTAAGAATTTTCTAAGAGCTTTTATAACAAAAAAATGTGTGTCTATGTGAAAAATGAGTGCTATTCTTCGACGCAAGAAAATAATTGCGGTATGGAACGTAAATAATCTTTCAAATTGGACTTTATTAAAATGGATTGCTAAATACGATTGCCTTAAAATCTTACAAATGTACATCTTACTTATTAGATCTTAAAATTAGGGATAGGGAAAGGGCTTATGATTAGGGCTTAAAATTAGGATTAGGGATAAAATTAGGGAAATTAGGGATTAAATTAGATCTTTACAGATCTTAAAATATAGGTTAATTTTTCATTATAAAATTGTTATAAACATAGTTTTTGAGTATTTCAAACAAGCGAAGTTTTCCAAAAAAATAACAATGAGTAGTCTTTAAAAAAAATAACAAGTCTATACATGACCTGTTCACAAAATTCAACTCAACTGCCATATCTCTAACCACCCCTACCATCTTGTATCTTATTCGATGCCTTTAAAGGCCTTCTTTGGAATTTTCTCATTTCTTTAAGGCCGGGAAAGTGTTTGTCCCTGGAAAAGCCTCTTCTTCTGCAAATTTAAATATTTACTGGGAAAATCCAAAATCTGATAGCGGGTCGCCTTTTAAGGGATTTGCATATCCTGGATGCTTCTACCTGTCTTGGGAAATCTCTTACGTGAAGGATGCGGGATTTGGTATTCTAAGCAGTTGGCTTTTGGTGGATATCGATGCAGAGGGGGGCTAATAAAGGTAATGGGGGTCTTCTACCAGGAATCACAACATAAAATTTCCAAAATATATAGTTTTTTAATTTTTAAAAGGTAATAAGCAATGTATGCAATTATCAGTAGATTTTAGTGGTTAGTGTGGATAATGTCTTAAAAGTTTATTGTTCTTCAAAGAAGATGTTTAAAAATCACCTTGTTTAATATAAGCTATAAAAGTTTAAGTTATTTAAAGTACATGATACTGGATTTTGCACTTAAGGCAATAGTACTTTACTGGGTTATCGATACTGAAGCATTTTTCAAGTATTGGGGAGGGGGATTATTAACATATATCTACAATCGTCCGAAAACATCCAATAGAAAGCAAAGTTAATTTAATTTTGTAAATTTGGGTTTGCACATATCTTGCACAAATGATTTAAAGCGCCATTGGAAATTACTGAGAAACATACAATTTTTCCTCAATATTTATCTTCAAATTTGCACTGAAATCGGCTGTTAAATTAAACTAAACAGAAAATTTACTTACCTATATAGTATTTGAAAGTAAGCGCTCATTTTAAGAGTAATCTTTATTTTGCCTTTGGGCAAACTCAACGCACATTTCTAAACTGTGAGGCTTTCATAAATTAGTCTCAAACTTTCACCATTTTCGAACTAAACTTTTCTTCCGAAGTTAAAAGTTTCTTCGTTTCGCAAGAAATATTCGTCTGAAAATTAATAAAAGGTCGCACATCTGTCCCCAAAATATACAATTCAACTCTTTTCGAGTGGGAGCGAGGTCCGAAATTCGCAATAAGAATCGGTTCTTCTTTATTGAGTTCACCCCTTGGACCTCGGTCACAACAGACACATGTGGGAAAGTGAGGTAAGTCATAAGAAAGGTAAATGGACATGTTGGTCAATAAGTGTTTCTAGTATTGATATTGATTTTTAGTTTTTTTCTTTTATAATTGTTTTGTAATGTTACCACTTGTAAATGTTTTTGTCAGGAAAGATTTCTCCTTGCCTTCGATCCTTAATTCAATTTGTTTAAAAAAAATATTGACAAAAAATGATAGCAGTGTTTTAAAAATTGCAGTATAAATAGATTTACTATTAAAAATAAATTACATCTCTAAATATTTAAACAACAAATTTCTTCTAAATGCTTAATATAAAATACGAATTCAACAAATATAGTTCTATGTGATTGTTAGCGACGTCCCGATAAGACACACTCTAGTATGTAAATATTTTGAAATGGATAAAGTTGTTGAAAAATAATAAATTAAAAATAATTAATTTAGATGCTGTTAACAACTTAGAATGTCTTTACCTAAAAGTATGGAATAACTGAATTAGTCATGTGAGAATAATTGGAAACAGAATAACATTTTGCTGTGTTTATACATTTTTATAAGGAAACGAAATTATATTACAGTGTTAAGTTTCTGCAATTACATTTTCTAAAAAAAATAATATCACAATTTATTGCCATCCCCATTCATTCATCCTTAAAATTACAAGAAGTACAGAAGCATAATTAATAATGAGAAGAAAAAACACAGTTTTAGACTTCATTTTTACTCACATGAACTTTAAAATCTACACTGGTAATGAAAATTCATTATTTTGAAATATCCCACTTTTGCTCGAAATGAAATTTTATACATCGTAACGGCCAGAGGATCCAATGAAGCAGATAGTAGCTCAACTTTTTCTACTTCCTAAACCCTTGAAGAAATTTCTCTCAATTTTTTTCTTCATATTCTATTCTTCACTCTACTTTTTAAAGAAATAAAAAAAGGCTTCGTGACTTTGGCGGGTGTATAACTTTTACAATTTATCATAAGTTTGAAGTTTCCCTTTCTTCTTCAATTTTTTTGGGGGGCGCTCCGAGTGAGTTATTTTCAGTTGAGAAGATAACAGATAAATAGATAATTTTTCCCCTCTCAAATAACTAGAAAAACTAAATTATAACTTCCTTGTTTCTGGCACTAATATTTTCGTTTCTGAAAAATATAGATGCGCATTGCATTTGATAAAAAAGTTTTTTCAATGATGCAAGGAAAATTATTTCATAAGTTATAAATTAATTTTTTTATGTAATCTTATCATGCTATTCTGTTTCAGTTGTTGAGATTGCCTCCACATAGAAAAAAATCATTACTGTTATTTCTCATTGAAACATATTTAAGAGCAATAGTGCCAGAGCAATAGTGATTGCCACAGAGTGACTGCCTATACATATAAAAAAATTATAGCTCTTTTTGTTCATTGAAATATATTTTAGAGCAATAGTGCGCTTTTTCAATAGCAATTGCACTGTACAAATGCAAAAATTTTCTTTAAACCTAATACAATGAATTTTTGACTTTCTACTGAAATATAAATGATTACTCAGGGAATTGAACATATAATAATATAAACGATTGGAATAAGTATAGAAAAGAAATAATGCACAGCAATTAAAATATTCTTAAACTTATATTCAAGGTATTCGCTAAAAGTTTTATGAAGGTATATTATTCTGTTTCATAAAGTATACTTTTTCATCATAATATATCTATTTTCATAATGTAAATTTCCTACTGAAATAAAAGACCCCATCTTCCAATGGCACCAGAAATCAAAAGCCAGTAATAGTATATACTTTACTTTGATGATACCCTATTTTAAAATTGAGAGTCTTCAAGTCCAGAAAATAAATACGAAAAATACAGAAAAAAAACGTATATCAAAGAAGTGGAAAGAAAAAACCCTTTTCCCTCTATGCGCATCTCTTTTTACATTTTCTTCATCTCCATTTGGGCAAGATTACTCCACAGAAGCTAAAATAAAATGAAATAGTAAAGAAATACGGTTTCAAATTTTTCCACAAAAAAAAATGATAGGAAAGAATCGAAAGGGAAATGACTATCATTCAAAGTTGGAGGCGAAGTCCGAAGGAATAAATAAGACGAAGAATAAAAATTTGTTACTTAGTTCCGATAGGGCCAAGGTCCAATATCCTCGCATAAGGATGCTGGCCCTTAGTATACTAGGGTTGAGAAATATCCTAAGAAGTAAACTTTTCCATGACCGCTTGAGTGATAGATCTGTGAGCCGAGTGGACACTCTGAGGATTTAGAAATGCGTGACCAATACTCTGTGCACGATTCTGATTCCTATTCCCTTCCCCAGTCCTTTTTTACTCCCTCTCCCCCGTAGCTTTGCCAATATCCCTTTTTTGGCAATATCCTGGAGAAAAGAGTTAAAATAACATTTTTTTCGTCATCTTGCGCATCAGTTATTTTGTGATGGTGATATTTAATTCTAATTTTGAAGTAGCTATTTTATTTCTGCTTGCACAGTATGTCGACGCTTATTTATATATAAAGAATATATTACATTATATTTTTGCTTAGAAACTAAAAAAAATAGCAAAAATCATTTTAATTTCACAAATTTTGTCTTTTCTCTTTATCGAAATTACTTATATTACTTTTAGGAAATAGAAAAAAGCATTTAGTGACAAAACAGTACATGTGTGGTATAAGTGGCACAAAAGTAAGTGTGCTCTTAGTGTACTAGGGAGCAGAAATATCCTAAGACATGATCACTTGATTGATGGATATGGACACTGCCCTACTAAAAATGGTCAGTAGAGATCAATAGAAAATTTGTATGTGGAAATGGCCAACTGGTACCAATAGAAATCTCTATTAATATCTATACAAATCTCTATTGATCTCTATTGATATCCATACAAATCTCTACTGATCTATATAGATATCAGTGCAGGCCTATTGATGTCATTTGAGATCAGTAGCTTACTGATAATTTCTTTACTGGTGTCTATAGAGCTCTATTGATGTCATTTGAGATCAGTAGCTTACTGATAATTTCTTTACTGGTGTCTATAGAGCTCTATTGATATCAATAAGAAATATTATCAGTAGGTTACTGATATCAATAGCTTCTACTGATAACAATAGTGACATCCTTAGAAATAAGTAGACACCAATAAAGCTGCACTTATGTCAATAGATTTTTGTATTGATCTCTATGGATCATTTTTAGTAGGGTGAAGACTTAGAAACGTGTTAAAAAACACCCTATGCACTATTCTGATTCCTATAACTCCAATAGATTTTAAAAACCTTCTCCCCTTAGTCATGTCATAATCAATTCTTGGCAATATCTAAGAATTACCTACTAAAAATGGTCAGTAGAGATCAATAGATATGTTTTATGTGGAAATGGCCTACTTGTACCAATAGCAATCTCTATTGATATCTATACAAATCTCTACTGATCTCTATTGATATCCATGCAAATCTCTACTGATCTCTATAGATATCAGTGCAGACCTATTGATGTCATTTGAGATCAGTAGCTTACTGATATTTTCTTTACTGGTGTCGTTAGAGCTCTATTGATATCAATACGAAATATTATCAGTAGGTTACTGATATCAATAGCTTCTACTGATAACAATAGTGACATCCTTAGAAGTAAGTACACATCAATAAAGCTGTACTTATGTCAATAGATTTTTGTATTGATCTCTATGGATCATTTTTAGTAGGGTTACGTTAGAATATTTAGTGATCTTGCTCATCAATTGTTTTGTGATTGTGAGATTTAATTTTAATTTTAATAAAGTCGTTTTATTTATGTTGTCACGCTTTCAACAAAGATATTGTATTTAATTTTTGCTTAGAAACTGTCACGATGACAAATCATGTAGAAAATATCTAAGTATTTATTTTTCTTCCATTGTGAAATCGTCAATGTAACATTTTTATTCTAAGATTCTACTTACTAGTAATTTTTTATACATATAAACAATTGATACTTATCTAGTTGCTTCTATATCAGTATTTTTGAAAAGCTTGAACATTCTAGTTTAAAATAGAAAACTTGCTTTTAAGAAAAATTTAAAAATGAAGTTGTGAAGGGAATTGTACAAAGGTCTATGCATATGCCCCTCTGAATATCTAAAATATATAAGATGCAAAGTGAAAAGTGTTTTGTTTTTTATCTTATATATGGTCCCTCTTCTCACAAAATACGTCTAAGCTAGAATTCCCCGAAACGTTTGGTATTTTAGATATAAACGAAAACAGCATAGATTAAAATATAAAAAAAATCATGAAATAGAACAAAACAAAAACGGTGCAAGTTATCTTTCCTATATCAATTTTATATCTTAAATATTTTGGAATGTTATTGATACATATTTATGTGTCAACAATGTAATATTTTTGCGTGGCATATTCTAATATACATGCGATACAAATATCTTGAGAGTTAGACAGTTTATTTTAACCATACAAATATTATTGATGATCAGCTATCATATGATTTTAATTATTAAATGTTTATTGTATTGCAATTAAATATAAACTGGTTATTAAAATATTTTTGTGCACATTTTTGCTTTTAATTTAGTATCACATGAAATATCCATTTGTACATAGCAATACCCTAGTAAAAATTAATGGGATCAGGTGCGAGAAACTGGGGCAAATGGGGTTAAATAGATAATTTAGGGAAAAAATTAAAACATTTAAAAAAAGCTTCTTTAAAATTATAATTGACGATTATCTTTTTACTTTATTTAAAATATGAGTTATGATTTATACTCACATCTTTTACCAGAAAAAGTTTTGTGAAAATGACGTACTAACACATTTACTTTTATATTTGATTTGAATAATTTAGCATATTTAATTAATTATTCATATACACTTTCAACTTTTTATTTGGACTATCAAAACCTCTTCCATTGTTATTTCCTTATCACACACAAAAAAACAATTATATTTTACAATTTTAAAGAGAGGAATAAAATATCTAGATACATCCCAAATTTTAAGTGAAGCGCCTTGCCCCCTCAATTGAAAGTGACCAGACCCTTTAGAGAAACTATCTCTCCAAGCCTTCATTTAAAAACTTTTCCCTACTCGCTTCCTGCTATTTATTTTCTCATTCAACTGCTCGAAAAGTCCTTAAAATGGAAAGTAACACAACTAAAGAAGTTTTTTCTTTTACTCCAGGGTGGGAGTACCTTTGGAGCTCGTTAGGTGTAACTGTTTGAGGAAATTCAGAGTTCTAGTTTGTAGGGAAGAAAAGGTTTTTAATGTAAACCCCTATTAATATTTAGGGGAGAGAAGGGTAATTGCGCCCACTTAAGGAAAAGTGATTGCCACAAGCATAATACGACACTTAAATTATATTTTTTTCATTGATATTTATAAATAAACAAATGTAAAACGGAATAAAATATCATTAAACATGAAAACAATAACATTTCTGCTGAAAAATTGAAAACAAGAAAATATTACATTGAGCGCCATTACCCGAACCTGTTGGGTAATGCCGCTCACTGCGACGGGCTCATTATTCAAATCCTTTATACAACATATTTCACAACTGATTAAAGTAATTATACAATTTGCAATAGTTACAAACATAGTTTTTTGCTTTATCCATGTCCACAGCAATCTTAGTGGCTCTGGAGTCTTGAAGAGCATGTTATTGGCGTTGTTTCAGAAAATGACACTCCAGCTGAAGAAGAGGACCTTTATTCCAGTTAGGATAAGATAATTGTAAATGGAAAAAGATATCAGGTTTATTCAACTTGTGTATGAAAATATTTATTTACAGTTTTGATTAGTTATAATTCGACTCTTCCAACAGTTCAGGGTAATGCCACCCATCCGAGCGTCATTACCCGATCCCGCCATATTTCATTTCTAGCGTTCTAATTAGGCACACAATGTATTTATAAAATAAATTTAGTTTCATTAGATAACAAGATTATTATGCTTCGTAACTATACAATGATCATACTGTTACTAGTAATCAAAGTTGACCAACTTCAAAGTTAGCAGCAGAAGATTTTTTTAGATAAAAATAAGCTATATTTTGTTTACTGACGAAAAACTATGTATTTTTGCTTTTCCAGCCGCTATTATCGCACTGAGCATTGCACGTGCATTCGGTTAGCTGGCAGTAGAGTTCAATTAACTAAAGGATTGTCCAGTTTGTCACAAGTTGGCTGAGTGTGATTACCCTCTGAGCGCTATTACCCGTCTCTCCCCTATATTTTACCAAATCAGAACCCCTCAAAAGCATTTTTGAAACCCTCTGGGCAAACTGATTTATTTTATGTTATAATAAACTGTTGTTGTTGTATTTGTCGTGTGCCTACTGGCCGCTGCCTGGAAGGCAAGAGGGTTGCAGTAGCATCCGTTAGCACATGGCATTGAGTACCCATGAGAGGGTGGATGTCTGATTTCTACTCCAAGATGGCACCACCTCCTCAATTTTGGCATGTCCCTTTAGGAGAAGGGCAATTTTCTCTAGACGACCTGCACCCATATTAAACGAAGCAATGAACGAAAACAAGACTTTCGGACCCACATATTAAGGGGTCATAGGAGTCTTAAAAATGTGCAAAGAAGGTACTACAAAGTATAGTTTGATCTTTCATGTAATTTTTTAACTACTCAATATATAAGTATATTTTTTTTATCTGTAATTCTACAAGATTTACTTAACATAAAACAAATTTTAAAATTTATGAAACTTTAGCCAAAACTAAAATAAATGATGTTAAACATAAAGCTATTTGAGCACATTGGGATTAGGCCTTTTTATTCCTTTTTATTCATTTGAATCATTTCAATAGTAATTTTGTGGGACCCTGGCTGCAAAATGATTTTATAACCATTTGGGTCTAAAAGAATATCAGAAATTATAAAACTAGTAGGCTCATATGGGGGAATTACGGGTCAAAATACAACAATATCCTTTTTTTCTAAAGTATAAAAAATAAAAAGTTTTAATTTGGTATGGAGTAGACTAAAATAAATAATAATTTTTTGAAATAATAACTTTACCTAAAATTTCATTATTATTAATTTTATTTTAATTATTGAGTGACCTGGATTTGGGCAATTATGGGTCACACATGGGGTAAATATGGGTCACCCTCTTTTTTAAAGAAATGCATGTCAAAAGTAAACTAATTTTTGGTTGCAGTTAAAATATAATTTAAAGCAAACTTTTAAACGCCTAAATTAACTTTTATTAATCTTCTTTCCCAGAAAAAAATTATACTTCATTGTTTGCTAAATTTGTTTTAAGCTCAAAGAATAATGATGTAATCTTTTTTAATAATTAATGCTACAATTTAACATTTACATTCGTTCGATAATTCGGTTATTTATCATTTATTAAATTAATTTACAGTTCGAAGTATCTCGAAAGTTTCTCGTACGTTTAACGAAATGGCAACAGTCAAAATATTGAATAAAAATGGAATTTGCATGTTATTTCAATGTAGATTAAATTTTTTGTTATTTAAATTTTAAATAAACTTTTAATTCGAATTTTTTTAGTGAAATTTGGAATGCAGCCTAATCTGATTTTTTTGCATCAAAATGACGTATAACACTCAGCTAAAAACACATGAAAAATTAAAAAAATATCACTGACCCAGAATTACCCCAGTGACCAAGAATTACCCCAGTAAACCTGGGGTATAAATCACTATACCTTTAAAATTATTTTAAAAAATAATAATGCACAAATTTATATAAGAATGAAAAGCTTAGACCGTTTCCTATTGAAAAATATCACCAACAAAATAGTTAGTTCAAATATGTTTCTCCAGAATGGATCTTTAAAAAAAATCATGTTTTTCAAAGACAATCTTTTTTGAAGATACTTTTATAGTAGTGTAAAAAGTTTTTTTTTAATTATTTACTGCAGAGTTACATTGTTTTTGAACTTGATATAAGAAAATAGAATGTATAAGGATGACTTTGCATAATTTATTTGTTTTGTAAAAACCATTTTTAATTCTTAAAACTTAGTGACCATCCATGACCCGGAAAGAGAGTGACCCATAATTCCCCCTTGCGACCCTATGTCTTTCTCAAAAGGTTTTTAAAATTTAAACCGAAACAAATAAATAAGTTATACTTACCAAAAATACATTTCGATGTTGTTAACTGAAATGAGTCAGTTGACTGCACACAAACGATCAACTTATTTGAGTCAAAAATTATTTACCAATCTAGTTAGTCTACTCGTAACATGAGAAAATTTGCATTAGATTAAAAAAAAATATGGCCTGATTTCCAAAGTCGTGTGCATAATGACATAATATTTTGAAAAAGGAAATAATAACGTTTCAAGTCAGTTCCCCGTAAAAGAAAATTAATAATGAGTAATTAAATTTCCAAGTCAAAGTTATCCCTGGGATATAGGATTCAAGCTTGCCTCTCTCGATTACGAGACTACTCTCACTAAGCCAGGACACTAGCCAAGCTAGAATTTGCAAACGCGTTGTAATATTTCCCAGACTACTAAAACCAATCTTTATAGAGTTATTTGTGCATTCGTTTCATTTTACTTTTTCCCAGTCAGTTTTCCGAAAGCTTACTTGCCACGGTGTACTTTTGAATCCGAGAAATTCGTCTATCTCCGATTTCAATTAATAATTTGGTAAGTTTCAAATTACCTGTTAACAGAGTATTTTTGTAATTAAATTGACATTTTTTTTGTATTTTCAGATTTAGACAGTTTACTGAAAATGATTTAATTGACTGTGACTAGACTGGGACATAATCCAACAGACCATACTCCCAACAGCAAAGAAAAGCAAAAATACTATTGCAAATATTATTAATTAAATTGCTCTTAATTAAGCATAACGGCATTAATGTATTCATTATTTATTGACTAGTGGGGATTTTGACCCATTAGGAATTTCTTACCTGTCGGTATTATTTTTTGTGGGGTTAATATCCTGTTGGTGTACACCTGTTTTCTGTATATAGTAAACATGTTAGTAAATTTAACTTTATACGATTTATTTAACATAATGTTAGGGAATGAAAAGTTTGTAGTGTAATTTACCTTACTTAGGCACCCGTTAGATTGCGTTCTTTTCAGCACAATATTAACCTAAAACAAAAATCGAAATAATAAAATTAAGAATTACAAAATGAAGTAAATAATTAACATCTTATTAAAATATATTTTAAAAAAGACACTATATTTTACATTGATATCCATTCTCAAAAGAAGCATTTCATACAACAAATGCAGGAAGACAGAAAGTAATCTTTTGAGTTATATTGGGGTTTTGCCAGTCCAAGTGAGAATTCTGACATATTGACTGCGTTAGAATTATTAAACTTTTACTTCAAAATAAAAAGAGTAAAAAAATAAAAATTCGAGATTTTCGATATTGGTCCCTACGCCTGGACATTTCAATTCTTTACATCCCTTGCTTTCTTGCCGGTGTTACTCTCTTATTATTATTTAGTTTTTAGTGCCGCGATGGAAACTGTCCACCACTATAGAAGAGCGACTCTTTCCGCTCGTCTCCATGGCAACCAATCTAAATCCCAAGTAATACACGAAGAAAACGTCAAAGTTGTCAATAGCAACCGCACTTTTAATAACTAGGGATTTTCGCCCCTCCTGGACTCTCTCCTGGCAACTTTTTATTATTTATTCTTTCTCACCTTTCCTCGCGTCCGGCGAGATTTAGACAAGATTTTTTTTTCGCCAACGCTAGGTAATCATGGGGACAATAAGTTATGAAAAAAAACTTGTTAAGAAGAAAAAACCTAATACATTTAATTACCGTTATGTCACGAAAAAAAGTTTTCTTTGTGGCTTGATTTGTGATTGACATCATTTGTCAATAATGACAGAGCTTTTTGGTACAGAAATATTTTTTGGACACACGTCATTTAATATTTAGGAATGAATTCTGTTAGAGAATTAATATATAGTGATGGTTCTATCCTACAAATGACTTATTTAAAAAAAATCGGGTAGTTAATATATATTTCAAATTGCCTGGCATATATTTAAACGATAATTTATATTTCTTTTAAAATTTGCAAATAATTCATAATTCATCCTTTTATTGGTATTGTTTGATTAATTAAAACTCATTTATTACCTTATACCTGCATAAAACTAACTTAAAAGCGATTGTTAAAAGAAAATTGTATTAATTTTTTCGATATGAAAGTTTCCATATTTTCAATTCAAAGTTAAATATTATATTTTCTAAATTTTGATACCGCTTCAATAAAACTCTAACAAACATATTTTTTTAGGCTAGGTATAAATTTGAATCCTAATTAAAGACAATAAACGTTAATCATTAATGCTCCCACAAAAGTTAAGAATAGTATTTTAAGTGAGAATTACAGCATTTGGTGCTGAATCAGAAATTTCACGTCGATCTGTCATAAATTTCGCATTTCTAAAATGCAATTCGTCGAAACAGGGAAATCCAGCACACAAAATTCCGTTCCATTTAAGACCTGAATAAAATTATTCGGGATTTCTTTTCAAACGTACCTACATTCTTAAAACATTCGGATCCCTGTTTTGTCGTTTATTTGCATTTTAAATGCATGGGGGATTCTCGAAAGAGAGAATTTCAATGCAACATTCTGGCATTTTTGCAATATAAAACAGCATCGGACGCCGCTTTCCGATTCGTGCACACAGAGAATGAAAGGACCGGAGAAGAAGATGGCTTTTGTTGCAAAAAGTCCATGATCGATGATCAATTTCTCGAAGAAAGCATCGTCACGTTCGTAAAGAAATAAATGAATAAACATTGCAAAAAAATGGGAGAAAACATGGAAATTTTTCATTGAATTGAAAAGTTTTCCGTTTTTTTATTATGAAAAATTTCGAAAGTGACCAGTGGATTAAATAATGAAAATAAAGTGTTTTCAAAGAAGTATTTTCAAAAATGGGTTCGATATAACGTTCAAAAATTTATTGTTTAAAAAATTTATTGCAATCACTCAAATTGTGGTAGACTATAATTTTGTAAATAAATGTTCACTATTATGCATTATAGTTATTATTTTCCTATAAAACCATATTGATTTTTATAAATTATTTTTAGTTATCCGGGAAATCTAAAGATTTTCAACTAAAATAAATCAAGAAAAGTTTAATAGTTGTGAAACCTAATGAAATAAAATATTGGCATTATTAACGATCGTTAATCGGACCCATTAACAATCCTTTGGTGGGTACCATTAATACTTTCTTTGAGGACTAAAACTCTAACATGAGTTCTTAATTTGTGTGTGTGTGTAACTTAGCTGGTCTTACTCAAATTTGTCAATACTATAGTCTTCCGTTTCGATATTTTGTTTATTTAGATAAAGTTTTTACACAGTAAATTTCCTATACAACCATTTTCAATGAGTTAAATTAATAAACGAAGCAAAACCGTTAGGGTCAATAAAACTAATTAGTAAACTCCCGATTATCCGCGGAATTGGGTGGCACGGCTTCCGCGGATAAGCGAATTCGCGGATAATCCGCAAAAATGAAGAAAATGCCTACAAACAAAATTTCTTCTGGATTTTATTAAAGTAAATTACAGTAATCCTATATAGCATGTACAAATTTACTTACTTCAAATGTTTATTGCTGCCGTTACTCCAATGCCATACTGCAAGCACATTTGATTTTTAGAGGATCTGTTTTCTATCTTCTAATGAGTTGTAGTTCGTCTTGAATTGTCAAGACAACTTTTTTTTTAGTTTCTCCCGCATTTTGCAAGTATCAAAATCACACAAAGCAATTCCATTATAAAAGCGGGCAGTTTACTTTATGACTCTTTTTGACAAAAACCTGTTCGTAATGTGCACCCAGCTGAACACCAGGTTTCCTACAGTTATTCTTATTTTAATGTTTTCGTTGTTCTTGTTAAATGTACTGGCCGTCCTTAGAATGTGTTCGTTGTTCTCGAAATAAATTTGTTCTTGGAATGCATTCTTCCAAAAAGTTTTAAAACAAATAAAATTTATTTATCGCGGTTTTTTTTAATTTTTATATTTGAACTGAAAAATGGGAGGGGGGTGGATAATGGCCCGCGGATAATCCGCAAAGCGGATAATCCACCCGCGGATAATCGGGAGTTTACTGTATATATAACGATAGCTGAACATATATTTACAAGTAGCTTTGGGTTTTATATTGCTCCTACAACATTGAAGGTAAATTGATCTTAGGTGCTCTAAAAAAGAATCCCAGTTGAATACAGGGATCTAAACGCTAAAAGAAACACATGAAAGGATTCCTATCACCCTTCTAGATACCATATCCCATGTTCCATCGCGATGTTTCTCTTACTTTCACTTTTCGTTAACGTAGAACAATTTACGTTAACGAATTAACGTTAATTGTACGTTAACGAATTGCTCCTACAACATTAAAGATAAATTGATCTTAGGTGCACTAAAAAAGAATCCCACCTGAATACAGAGATCTAAACGCTAAAAGAAATGCAAAAAAGGATTCCTATCGCCCCTCTATACACCATATCCCATGTTCCATCTCGATGTTTCTCTTACTATCACTTTTCGTTAACGTAGAACAATTTCGGGTCCATCGATGTGACTGTCACACCTAATTGCGTCCGGTTCCAATCGGTTCCACCATGACGTATCTCCGCATGCGTAACTTGGTAAATGGATAAAACGTCCGCGTCGCTGGATAAATGTCACTCAAAGTAGATTTTTTCGTCTGTTCCAGGGGAGCTGGCTGCTTTATGATTTCTATTGTCCCCTGATTCGTTTTGCTTGTCTACGTCTATCTTTCTCCTGTACTTATGCTGTCTTGATGTTCTGTTGCGTCTTGAAAGAGAGTCCCTCCCGAGAAGCTCCGCTGGAGCCCTTCCAGAATTCAATAGGATTTGGAATTTGGAAATGACAATTTTCTTGGGAAATTATGTTTTTTCGGGATGGTTTGAATTGATTGCTGTCGTCGAGTTGGAATGAATGATTCAGGTATTGAACAAACGGAATCGAGATCTGGATTTGGGAGGGTCTCAAATATGTACCTCAGTATAGGGAAGGGTGGATGTCGTACGTTATAACAATGGAGACATGACTTGTTCCACTAAGTACAGAAATATATCTTGTTTGAAAAAGATTCTTTTTTTAAAAGTCATATAATACGAAATCGAAATAAAGAACAATGTATTCCACGCAGGGAACACACATTTTTATGATTTGTCAAAGGTTTTCATCCATTCATATTGTCATAAAAATATTTACTTGTCAAAGTAAACAAGTTTGTTTTAATTTCTACTTTATGTTTATTTAAATAAAGTTCTATCTAAATTTTAAAATATATCAAGAGAAAATTTAACTTTGAGTTTAAAATACATTAAAAATGACTATGCAAGTGTTTTAAAAACAATTATAAATATTGTATAAATAAGTATTTAAAATCCATTCATCCCAACCTAGGACATTTATGTTCAGAGAAGAATTAAAATCAGGGTTCGAAGAGAAGAGAGTATCTCTGTGTAGTTAGTAATAAGAAATTCACCTTTACGGGACCACTCCGAAACGGTTGGCAAACTAATATATTTTAAATTTGGCTAATTATGGAAGATAAAATCAATCTATTGATTAAAGAGTATAGTTTAGCGAATTGTTTTTTTCACTGCGTATAAAGTTTTTTTTAAAAATCAATAAACCATATGAAAACGTTAAGTTTAGAGACAGATATTTAATTAAAGTTAAGTATAGCCAAATGTATCTAGGTATGTTTACCACATCTAGCAAAACCAGAATGAAATATAGTTTGGTTTTGACATTCCCCCCGATGAATAAAATCCCCGCCGAATTTTAATACCCATCCGGTATTCCCAGGGGCATTTCTTTGGATAGAAAAGCAGCGAAATCAAAAGGGTGGCCAAGCGCACAAATCTGAAATGGAAGAAGAAAGCGGCTTTGAGGTGAGGGCCAGGGGACGGTCTGTCTAATAATTCAGCCTCCCATTTCTGGAGCACGCATGCCTCGGAATTTCCCTTTTTGCATCGATTTGGCAGAGGGTCCGCCATCTTGTTATCTTCCCCCGTTTTTTTTCTGCTACTCGCCTTCTATCAGAGTGAGGGACAGGCGTTGTCCTTAGATGACCGACTCTCTCAGACGTGATTTACACGGACCGTCGCAAAAGATGGGGAATATAAGTATAAGGCTTGCTGCTATATCCCCCCCCCTGCCCCCTTTAAATTTTATATATACATATAGGCTAAAAAAGAGAGATTTCTATTTTTTTAGAGAGACAAGGGGGTGGGAGGATGTAGCTAAAGTAAAAAGGGCGAAATGACGGGGATGTGCGCGTTTTTTTTTCTTTACGCTTTTTTCTACTTTTGCTTTTCAATGTATCCAGCGCATTGGAAATAGTATTCTTATTTCCCTTCCTAAGATATTTCGTATTTTAAGAGAACTTTTATATTCTGATTTTTTATTTTCAATCATTCGCGTTCCACCTTTTCTCTTATCATTTCCCTTTCTCGACGCTTTATCTTTAAAGGGTCCCCCCCCCCCTTTTATCTTTATCTAGGCATCAGTTTTCGCTGTCTGGATTTTTCCTTTCCATCTTCCTTGGGTCCTTATTCATATTGATTTAAAGTATAGAACACCATGTTATTTTGCATTAGTTGTTCAATGTACTATGAATCAGCCGTCTATATTTTAAAGCGCAAAAAAAATAATTTTGGAAAAGATTAAACATCATCCATATGAAATGATTTGAACACTTACGTTTCTTTTAAGTTTTATTACTATAACAATAATTATTAATCATGTTTCCCAGAAAGCGTAGATAGTGCTATAAATAAGAATAACACAGACCAGTAGATATTTCTCATAAAAATTGTAAACCAAAATCACAGTACAATATTTCTAAGCCGTTGAAACCTAAATGATGTTTATCGTACTACTACTTCGGAGTATTTTTCTTAATATTAATTGTAATGAACCGAAACAGTGGATTCTGTGAGTGCAATCCAACCTGAAATGCTGTTCTTGTAAAAATTTTTAAAAAAATGCTTGAACGTTTGAATCCAAGTTGCTGTACTATGAACGTTAACGAATAAGTCAATGATTAAAGACCGAATATGGGTATATCTTTTAGAGATTCAAATATAGCCTCCAAAGGGAAATGTAACCATTACATACCTATTCTCAAAATGCATTATGAGAAAAACTATGACAAGTAAAAGTATGGAAAATTAAGAGGTCCGGAGAAAAAATGTAATACAAAAGTGGATTTCTATAAAATAGAAAACACTTATTTCAGCACAGAAACCTGTAGTAATTAAACTAACCAATAGAAACTTCACTGTTATTTATAACAATTCTAGATCTTTACAAATGCCTGATGAAAAATACAATAACACAGACAAAACATGGAAATTTCAGCGGTCGCAAAGAAATAAATCTAGTTCAAAAAGTACTGATAACAGCACAGGAGCCTGCACTAACTGTATTCTCAAGTCAACCCATGAGCTTCGAATGTGTGCTTGTTCCCAGGATGGGACAAGAGGGCAGCAGCACACTTTTTTGCTCGAAAAGAAGAGAGTGTTGATGATGATGGGAGTGTCTTCGATTTGCAAAGGGGAGCGACACTGCTCTCTTGGATGTATGGATAGCGTCGTTTGTTTTTCCATTTCATGTAGCAGCGCACTGCTCCTCTCTGGAGTCATTACGGAGTCAAAAGACGTTATTAGGACGTGAGTAGTGGTGCTTCGGAAGGTGGAGATTGGGAGTCCCGGTCCGGAGAAAAAGGAAGAAACGAACGGGAGTGTCTGAGTCAAAAATGCGAATCATTTATAGACAATATTTTTTTCAAACTTTTTTGGCACATACGACAAATGTAATTTTTTTTACTGTATTTTCATATTGTGTTGCGCTAATCCTCCCTTGAGTAAACATACGTTGTTAAAACATGAGCCGCAGAGCTCCAAAGGTGGAAGGTAGCCCCGGTGAAGGTAGGGAAAGAAAAGAACGGGAAATATATGAGCCAAAATCTGAATAATTTGTCCATAATATTTCTTATGAAATACCTAGATAAAATTAGTTACTGTTGAATTATGTATATTAATGAATCGTTTTACGTTTGAACGTAATCCATATAAATACTGACAGTTAATGTGTGGAAACAAATGATAATTAGTTTTCGTGTATAACACTCAAGATTTATCGGTGATATGTATCAGTAATTATCAAAGAGTTACGTTCATATTTACATCAGGATTGTCTTAAATAAAAAAAAAATCAACAACTAATGCTCCTATTTATCAAGAAAATATAACTGCATGAATGCATTTGTAAATAGTATTCTTCTTTTCATTTTTAAACATTTTCCTTTTTTCATTTTTAAACATACGATTCATGATTCATAAATTAAAATGTAAAAAAAAATTGAAAACCTTTCCCAAATGGTTAAATAACGGTTACAATGCATACCGATAGACCACCAAGTAATTTTTACTTAAACCAACTACTTAACAAATGATGTGACAGCTATTTACTGACAATCCCATCAAACAAGTTATATCTCAATCTGACGAAGTGTACTACAGACGGAATTCGCCTGCCAGCAACTGACACTAAGCTTCGCAGTCACATCATCCAAGAGATTACAAATATTTTCAGCACTCAAAAATATATTTCACTTACATTTGATGGCACCATGTGCCTGTGAGGCTCTTTTCCTGATTCAAGAAACTCCATAGATTAATTTCCTGCTGCCAAGAAGGGATATGAGATGACGGAACGCTGTGATCTTTTTATCAGTTATTTAACATGGCAAAAATACATTTTCTTATTCATAAAAATCTCCTTAATGTAGTAGCTATAGTGCGACGTTAACTCAACCAAACGAAACCAAATTTATTCATTAAATAGGTTTGTGGTATGTCATTTTAAAGTTGATGATTGAAGGTACAACCTTGGAATTTGATGTCTTAATGTATCTTATGTATAAAATTGCTCAATATTTAAACATGAGAACTTAAAGTAGCTTACTTCTATTTAGGAGTATTCGAAACTTATAAACACTTAAAAAAAAATGCATGAAAGGAAAAATACATATAACATCAATGTACCAAATGCTTAGGAAATAGCATTTATTGACAAAGTTGTTCATATGGCTTTAAAAGGGTGACACTAGTCCATAAAGTGTGGCAGCGTCTGGAACTAATCTTAAAATGTAACGTTGAAATGTTACTTTACTTGGAAAATAGCTAAACGTTATATATTTGAAGTATAACAAAATTCAAATTAATTTCGTAGATTCCATTAATAGTTCTCCAAAAGATAGTAATGTTAAATAGCTATTTAAAAAATAACTGAAGCGAAATCAAACTATTATCCAAAGAGAAAATAAACTTCCATCCCTGACTAGAAACATGACTTTTTCCGATATCGAAGATTTTCAATATTAGCCCTTGGCGTGCCAAACATTGGTTTGGAGGATAGCGCCCGCAGGTTCGGTAATTGCATTTTTTCCTAGTTCCCCAGCACACCCCCTCTTGCTTGAATCCAATTTTACATCACACCGTAAGGAGGAAATAAATAATAAAAAAATTGCGATTACCCATACTCACCTTAGCGTAACGGTGTGTAAGATAAATTAGCTCGTACCACCATCTATCTCTTTATCCCCCCCCCCTCCTTTTTTGCTCCCCATCCTCATCTTGCGCTTCTTCTTCTTTTGAGCCTACTTCATCAGAGGAAATTCTTTCGATCGCGATGTTAGTGCTACTGATTCATCGAAGATGTGGTTTGATATGGATGTAAGTGGCACACAGATTTGATGTACAGTTGAGCGCCAATTATCCGAAACAATTGGGATTCATTCCTATTCAGAAATGCAGAAATTCGAAGAATAGAATTGTTCTGTAAATATCTATACTTTAATTAATTAATGTATCCTTGTTGAAAATGCTGGAAAAACTAAAAACCATTTAAATGCTAGAAATACGTAGATGGAGCAAAAATATGCCTTTTGAATTTCAGATAATTGTTGGTCTTCTGTATAATAGTTTATTGAGAATTGTTATCGAAGTTTATCAAGTTAAAATATGAAATCCTCCATTACTCATTTTTACTCAATGGTTACATTAAAATTTCTAGGTTTTTAAAATCGTATTTATTAAAATGGGCATGAGTAACTCTTAGTAAGGCCGAACACTTGCAAAATCTTCTAAATGTGTCGTTATGGTTTCTAAATACATAGTTTTGATACGGCCGTTACAGTACTAATAAATATTAAAGGAAACCAGAGCTAGAGCACATCACAACCTGCATAGCTGTCAGTAATTATTCGAACAAGAAATGAATAAACGTGCAACAGTCTCCATATACACAAAATCGTTTAAATTGTATTTTTTTTTCACTGCTATATTTGCCATGGATAGCTGGAGATAAAAAAGACATACAGTCTATATTACTTCGATTCATCTTAAAGTGCTACTTTAATTCATTAACGACGGTTGGCAAGAAATTTTTCCATGTGAAATTACATTCTTAAATCAAACGAGCGATTTTAACTCAGTCTGAGTTAATTTCCACTCCTTTCGGAATCGGAAATGCACTTCCCTTATACGAGTGGATTTCACTCTTTTGTTTTGTTAAAACTCCAACAATCTTAACAACAAACGAGCGATTTTAAGGCGATAAGGAGCGATTTAGGAGTCAATTTCACTCCTTTCCAGTATTGAAAAAGCACTTATCCTTAGGAGTGGATTTCACTGTTTTGTTTCAAGAGTGTAAGCCTTTTACTTAAGTTTATCTAAAAAACAACGCAAGACAATCAAGGATTACGGAACTGAAAATATATGTAGAAATTAGTTATTAAAAATGATTTTAAAAACAGATTAAAAGCAGCTTTCTTATGTAAGGAATGTGTTAATGATATTCATGAATGGATTATTCATCGATTGAAAGCAGTTTTCTTATGTAAGGAATGTATTATATGGTATTCATTAAATGGTTATTAATCGGTTAAATGGGTCATTAATAGTTTAAGGACATCAATATGTTGATATATGTGGTTAGATTTTTTTACAGCTTGTGATAAACAAATAAAAGAAGAAACGCTTGTTGAAAACATCATGAAATTTGAATAACATGTAAGTTACAGTTTTGTCTAACGTAAGTAACTCCATGCAGAAATGCCTTCCCCCAATCTTCCAATAACCTAAAAATAATAATAAAAAATACCGGGAAGAATGGATGGATAAAAAAAATAACGGTCTATAATTTGTGACGTTAAAAGAAGGTGGCGAAAAATTCAATTTATAGCTGTTCCTAAATGACTTTTTCGTTATATAAGAGTTGTGATTTTATGATCTGAGACACGCTATCAGAAGTTGCAAGCTGGATGGATATGGGTACACCTTTATAGATATACCTTTTTTAATATCGCCAGAAAGAGTGACTGTCTAAGACTTTTCGTTATATTGGTTTCAGATTAGTCACTTGTGTTTTTCGATATTTTGTGGGAGATTTCGGTTTCAAGCTCAGGTGGGTCCAAAGTTATAATGAGAGAGCGTCACAAAAATCTCTTTTCAGGTCCATTTACTTGCAATATTGAGTTATAGGAAATTGTTATTCGTTTTAAATACACTACTTGAATGAATTTAGAGCACTTAAATAGCCGTCACTTATTTCCATCTTTAAATAAATGAATTCGGACTTGAGTACGTGTAACGTGAACCTTAATTTCTTTTAACTGTTGATATACGTCTTTTTATTTGCATGACAGAGATCAATATAGAATTTTAGAAAAGAAAAGTTTGTGCACCGCAAAATAGGTAATAACTAAGATTTTAGTGTTCGAAACACAAGTGGAAATTAAATAAATTTGCTTACACAAGGTTCTCTAGAATAATCAGATTGTTGATTTTTTTGGATCATAAAATATGCGAGTTAAAAAAAAATAAAAATCAATCGGCTGTACATCATTCTAAAAAAGTCAATGAAGTATTGTTAATTAAAAATTTAAGATTTTTAGATAGTTAACAATTTAATACAACATTTGTTTGTATTTGAATAGTTGGATATCTATTATTACCAGTTATTTCAAAGAACTATTTTATGAATGATGGGAAAACCTTTTCATCTAATTTTTTCATGACATTTTCTTTTTGAGACACCAAGAAAAACTCTTCTATTAAACTTAATTTATTACACACCACACAACTACAAAAACTAATTTACCTTGCGGCAAGCAAATCTATCAGTAATTCCCGCCACAACCCAAACAACCATTTCTACAACTGTCATAACCACAGATTACAGAGTGTTTTAAAGTCTCGCTGAAAAATGTCTTCAGCACAGCCGTCTGCAGTCATGTATACGCTTTTGTGTGTGGGTAAGCTACGCGAAATCTTTCCCCTTTCATTTCCGGTTACCGACCGGAAATAGAATGGTCGGCTTGTCACGTGGTTGAGGTATACTCTCGGACCCAGATCACTTCTTCGTTTCCTTCCCGTCATACCTTGCGAGGCCCGTTTCAATCAAACAAAAACGGACAGTTGAAAACGATTTTTTTTTGGTAGTCCTAGAACTAAACGATAACTGCAGAAAAGTTGGGATACTTCTTTTTCTGTATCTGTCTGTTTATTATTGTGTTTTCATCTATTTTTTTTCTTTCCTTGGTCATTTATCTTTTTCAATTTCTGAAATATGAGAAGAGTTTTCTTAGATTTCATCATTGATGTATATTTTTCGAGGAATCTTTTGTATTTTTAAAGAAAATAAACGCCTTATGAAATGGAGTTCCCAATAATTTTATCAGCAAACTACATTAAATATGGATAAATATTAAGTTTTTTAAGCGTTTTTTGAGAAGAAAGACATTACAAGAAAAAAAAAATTCAAACTTTATTATTTTTTCCCATTTTTTTTCTAAAAATTAAAATCCCAATTCAACCATTAAAAATGGCATGCTTTTTTCTACTTATTTTTTTTTTTTTTTTTAATTACTCTATCATTTCATGCATATGTTAAATATTTCTTTCGATAGTAAAATCACTGGCCTTAAAGCACAAACCAAAATTTTTACAATCCCTGAACAGAGGGGTTTCAGCGAAAGTAAATCAGAATATATCTCCTTTTGCCCCAGAACCACTCACCCATATTCCAAAAAATTTTTAAATATTATTATCTAGTAAATGTAGTGGGTCGGCAAAAAACTATTTTTCTATATTTTGTGTATTGAATTTTATGTAGTATTATATTTAATTAAAGAAAACCACGTAGGGGAAACAAACGTTTATTTTGAAATTCTACATTTTTAAGCAATTGCTTAATCGAAAAATTTTATTTGGTTTACTAAATTACTGTTCATCTTTTACTTATTTATTGTTTCAAATTTAGTAAAATTTATAAATTAGTAAGTTGTGTAGTTTATGTAATTCTCCCATTTAAGGACCAAAAAGTATGTGTTTTTTTAAATTGAACTTATATTTTAATTGTTGGATTCAAAATTTCGATAACATAAATATTAGTTATATCATGGTCATAAAAATCCTTAAGAATGGAAATACAGGTAGTGTCTATGACATGTAAAATGATTTTGCAAAAATAAACGTAAATATCATCTGAATTTATGTAAAACCCAATTCAATTATTTGTCAATGATAATTGTTTAGTAAAAAAAACATTTAAATAAAAATTACTCAAACGGTGATTTACATTTTACTAATACTTTCCAACATGCATTTCCATAATACATTTAAACAAACAATCAATCTTACAAATTCAATCACACTCTAACTTTCCTCAACCCTTTTGCATTATTTCAACCATAAATCCACACTTTACACCACCACATACACCACCTGCCACTTTCACCCTTTCCCCCAATCTACCCGAATCACGCAACCCTTACAGCCCGACACATCCGCACAATAGCCGGGCATAACCACCATAAAAAGACCCTCCAAATTAGAAATTTACCCCCTACTGTACCCTCTTCATAGCACTAACTACCCCGTTCATTGAGAAGTCCCCAACCGTTTTGCAGCAGGCAAGGGTTATCGGTAGATATGCAGATTCACCTTATCCAGCTTGTATTGTTGGGTAAATCACTTCTCTGTAGGACATGGCATAGTAACCTACATGTTGGGGTGGGGGAATGTTGGGGATAAGTGGAACCCTTTTGGTTCATTTGAATATTTTTAAAAAAGTTTTTTTTTTGTCGCAGTGTCGGTATTTTTTGATGTAGGGCTTGGGTTATATTGGATATTTCTAGCTTTTCTCTTTTCACGTTTTGATGGAAATGATAAAGTATAGTGCGTATGCAATAGTTAAATTTATTTTAATAAATAAATGTACACCTTAAATATGTATTTTATTTTATCTAAGCCGCGTAAATGACCAAATAAAACGTAATTTAATTAAATCTTTACTGTAAATAATGAAATTATCATTGCAAAATTTTAAATTTCATTTCCCAAAAAAATCGAAGAATTTAGACCGTAGTGACTTCTACAAATTTTCCAATTTTTTTTATTTTATATATCTTTTGGAATATCACCTAATCATATTTCTAGCGAATTAAAGATTTTCCATTTTCTTTTATAAAATAATAAAAAGTGCAATGTTTAAGTGGGTAATTGTGTAACTGTGAAATTAATTGATCATTTAAAAATTTTGCATTGAAAATTCTTCAAACTGAATATTTTATGCAGAAACTGCATATTTTTATCCAGCAAAATAAACCTTACATCTACAACTCTCCCTATAGCTTGTTATTCAAAATTCAAAGTGAAACCCAAACATGCAAGATAAGCATTCCTCGCCAGTTCTTTTCGATAATTTTCTTCCCACACCCCAGTTGGCGTTATCCCTCCATTCCCGTATTGACACTCAATTTCACCGCCAGAAAAATTCAAACATCATCATTTCTATCCCTTCAGTACGGAACAAACCCAGCCTAACTTCGGTTGTTGACTCAGCAAGAAAAATCTTCCACCACCCTTGCTGCTTTGCATACCCAACGATGACAAGGGGCTGAACCTTAAATTTGAGGCCCCAGAAAATACCGCACCAGGCATAATGAGATTCCTAAGACGAAACTCCGCTAAAAAAGATATGACTTCAGCAAGATTATTTGCGGTGCGCGCCAGTGGAAAATTTAAGCCAGGGATGGCGAAAAAAAATTCTGAATTTGAAATGAAGAAAGTCCCATTCTTGTTATTCTTGCATAAAATGGGCACCTGGGGCATATGACTCAATCGCAGTCAGTTTTTCCACAGAGTTTTGCCGCCATCTCCACCAATGGGATTACTTGTTTGAGATCCAGCATTCCCCTGGTTGGATCCCTTTGATGTTTGCAGAAGAGTTGTGAAACGCATCTTTTTTTTAAAAGCAGTTGTCAAAGGTTCTTGTTGTTTTTAAATTACCGAAGTGATAGAATCACCAGCTGCTTAGTTTCATCAATTACAGTAAAGTAAAAAGAATATGACGTTGTTTATTATTATATTGTTTACAAAATCCTTTTTGATCGATATTGCAGGAGGCTAGGTGAACTCAAATCCATGTTTCCATAAATACTTGCGAACGGTAAACTCTTTACGATCTTTTTTTGTTCCTTTGCTTTAGAATGCATGTAGAGTAATGATTTAAACTTCGAAATGAAAAATATATAATTTTACTTAAGATCTTTCTTAACTAAACATGATTATATTGTATTCAGTCATGATTTTCTAGTTTTAGCATACAAAAATAGAAAAGAACATATTAGCGCTTTGGTGTATATGGACTATTGTGTATGTTTTTCTACTGCTTTGTTTAACGATGTGAAGTGTTCAGAAAAATTTTGAATACTAAAAATCTTAAGCCTGCGATAACACAATTACTTATCGAAAATGTATAGATGACTTTTGTAATAGGACATATTGATTCTTCTATTTCAAAAAATCATTGATGTCAGCTACAATAAATGCATGCTTTGCTAAAGAACAAGTGAAACCCATCATGGTATTCCTATTTTACACCTTTAGTTGGCAGTGCCAATAGAAAGGGGTGTATGCAAGAACACGAGGAATTATTGGCCCCCTCCACTTCATAAAGAGTTTTTGCAGATGTTCCTGGCGTCGGTAAAATAAGGTGACTCGCTGCTGCTTTCGATCCTCTACGCTTGCACACACGCCCAGTGTTTTGTTTTCCATATGCGAGCGGTTTTACATAATCATATTTTTTACCGTAGGGTTCCAAGATTATGAAAATTGTGTTTGGGTGAACACGCAACCGACTGATTGGGATGTAGATGGAGGATGGGATGTGTTTGGAAGGTTACGTGCGTGGTAATTCAAGGAATGACTCATGTCTTATTGTAGGAAACAAATATTTGTTATTTATTCTAATCTAGGAATAAGTTTCATTTAATGGTTGTGAGATAATTGTGTTTCAAGAAATAAGTATTTCGTTCTTCCATGATTCAGGTTAAGACTATAAGAAATGAACATTTTCCATTTTTGAATGTTCACAACTTATATAGTATATTTTTAATATAGATTTTTGAGAAATAGTAAGGAAGATATTTAATTAATAATAGTTTGAAAATATTGAAGATAAAATACTATATTATCACAACATGTACGAAGAGCGGTAAGGGCAGTAGTATAACTCAGATAGGCTGTAAAGAGCCCGTCAAGTTTTTTAAAACGCCGTGTAAGAATTCCACTATATTTTATTTATCAATCACAATACGCTATGCTTTTAGCCCTGAATGCATTTAAATATATTAGAAAATATTTAAGTTTGTTAAAATTATCTATGTTTAGCATATGTAACAGTATTTTAGTAAAGGTAAACTTAGCCAACGTCCCTTAGGCTTTGGCAACACCACATTTGCTCGATATACTCCTGCCTAGCACACAGTTCCTTGGACGGGCCTACCCTAATTTTCTAATATAAACTGTAATAAAGAAATTGTTTTCTCCCATCCAACTTTAATCTCCCGAATGAACATAAGAGCTCCGGAAGAAAGAAGAAACAAAATTTCAGCTATTTAATAAAACTCCCCCTTCGACCATCTCATATTTCAACTTCCTTTCTTTGCTGGCCGACCCCCCTGTGTTGACACATCTCTCACACCTACTATTCCCCTAATTTTGTTATGATTCAGGTTAAAACTATAATTAAAGACATTTTTCCGTCATGTTTTTATTTCAAAATACAACAGCATTGAAAATAAATGAATAGCTTTCGTTTCAGAATCTCCAATATTTATTTAACATATTTTTAAGACAAATTCTTGAGAAATAGTAAGAAACAAATATAAATTATAATTTCTTGAAGTTGTTGAGAAAACACTAGATAACCATATCATGTACAAAGAGAATTTTTTTTTTAAAGGGTAAAGATTATGGGAAAATAAGATAGTTCAGATAGGCTTTAAAGTGAACGTCAAACCACCGTTTAAGAATTACATATATCTACAGTATAGTTTCAAATGAGTTCTACTTTTTGTAAAATAACATCTAGGGTCATATGGGGGAATTATGGATCAAAAAATCACAACATCCTATTTTTTTCTAAAATATGAAAGATAGAAAGATTTAATTTTGCATGGAGTAAGCTTAAATAATTTAGAATTTATTTAAATAATCACTTTACCTAAAACTTAATTATTATTAGTTTTATTTTAATTATTGAGTGATCAGGAATTACCCCGGGTTTGGGCAATTATGGATCACACATGGGGTAATTATGGATCACCCTTTTTTTAGAGTAAATGCATATTAAAAGTAAATTAATTTTTGGTTGCAGTTAAAATATAATTCAAAGCAAACTTTTAAACGCCTAAATTAACTTTTTATTAATCTTCTTTCTCAGAAAAAAATTAGACTTTATCGTTTGCTAATTTTTTTTTTAACTCGAAGAATAATGATGATCTTTTTTAATAAATTATGCCGCAATTTCCCATTTACATTCTTTCGAAAATTCGGTTATTTATCGTTTGTTAAATTAAATTACAGTTCGAAGTATCTCGAAAGTTTCTCGTAAGTTTAACGAAATGAAAAGAGTCAAAATATTGAATAAAAATGGAATTTGCATGTTATTTCAATGTAGATTAAATTTTTTGTTATTTAAATTTTAAATAAACTTTTAATTCGAATTTTTTAATGAAATTTGGAATGCAGCCTAATCTGATTTTTTGCTTCAAAATGATGTATACCACTTAGCTAAAAACACATGAAAAATTAAAAAATATCACTGATCCATAATTACCCCAGTGATCCATAATTACCCCAGTAAACTGGGGGATAAATCGATATACCTTTAAAATCATTAAAAAAAATAATTATGAAAAAATTTATATCAGAATGAAAAGCTTAGACCTTTTCCTATTGAAAAATAGCACCAATAATATAGTTAGTTCAAATATGTTTCTCCAGTATGGATCTTAAAAAAAATCATGTTTTTCAAAGACAATCTTTTTTGAAGATGTTTTTATAGTAGTGTAAAAAGTATTTTTTTCTATTATTTGCTGCAGAGTTACATTGTTTTTGAACTTGATATAAGAAAATAGAATGTATAAGGATGACTTGGCATAATTTTTTTTTTTTCTAAAAACCATTTTTAATCCTTAAAACTTAGTGATCATTATTTACCCCGGAAAGAGAGTGATCCATAATTCCCCCATGTGACCCTATATTACCTATTTAACAATATTTTCATAAAGGTTAACTTAGCGAATGTTTCTTAGGCAACACCGCATTTGCTGCCTAGCACACAATTTCTTGACTGGCCCATCCTACTTTTCTAATATAAGGAAATTGCTTTCTCCCATCCAACTTTAATCTCCCGAATGAACACAAGAGCTCCGGAAGAAAGAAGAAACAAAATTTCAGCTATTTAATAAAACTCCCCCCTCGACCATCTCATATTTCAACTTCCTTTTCTTTCCTGGCCTACCCCTCTGTGTTGACACATCTCTCATACCTACTCCTTCTCTAATTTTGCTATGATTTAGGTTGAAAATATAATTAAGAACATTTTGTTCTTTATGTTTTTATTTCAAAATACAACAAAATTGAAAATCAGATAGGCTATAAAGTGAACGTCAAACCACCGTTTAAGAATTCCATATATCTACTGTATAGTTTCAAATGAGTTTTACTTTTTTTGTAAAATAACAACGGTTTTACCTATTTAACAATATTTTCATAAAGGTTAACTTAGCGAATGTTCCTTAGGCAACAGCGCATTTGCTGCCTAGCACACAATTTCTTGACTGGCCACCCTACTTTTCTAATATAAGGAAATTGCTTTCTCCCATCCAACTTTAATCTCCCGAATGAACACAAGATCTCCGGAAGAAAGAAGAAACAAAATTTCAGCTATTTAATAAAACTCCCCCCTCGACCATCTCATATTTCAACTTCCTTTCTTTCCTGGCCGACCCCCCTGTGTTGACACATCTCTCATACCTACTCCTTCCCGCGTCCATTTAAGTCCACGACAAGAGAATTACTTTGCCAATCACAATAAGTTTTTTTATAGATATATTTTCAAACACAAAAGAAGGACAAGAGAAAAAGAAAAAAAAAGACAAACTTCTCTCTCTAAGAAGAATAGAGAGGACAGTTCATCCTTGTCAATTTCTCCCTCTATCCTTGAAGAAAAACTAAAAACACTGGCAGGAAAATAGTAATAAAAAGTAGACGAGAGTAGAGATTTATATAGAACTTTATATGAAAGGGAGAGGGGTAGGGAGGGTCTTTAAAGTTAACTAAGACTGGGCGGTGAAGTGTTATATCCAGTTTCTAATGCAAGGGCTTTGTCTAGATTCTTGAATTACTTGGAGTAGGAAGAGTGGACGGATCCCCTTCTTTATCCTTCTGAGTGGTAGTTATATTTTGAAGGATGAGGGAACAGTCTTCCTTTCTTAATTTAGAATCCGGGTCTTTTTCTGACGTGGTCAAAAAGATCGATGGGTTTTATCTCTAGTGCTGTTGTTTAATTACATTTGCAGAATGGACTGCCATTCAATTCAAGAAAACTGTGACAAGTTGAACAAAGTGCAGACATTTTTCAGAAAAAAACCTTCATTTTTGTATTGTTAGTCATAATAGTATTATCGTGAAAATTAATGGTTTTTAGGGAAAATATATTGATGTTTAAGGCTAAGTGATAATCTCTGCATCTAAAACTAACCTTATGTCTTAAAATGTCGAAAATAAAAAACATGCAACTAATAAAAAATAGTACTTCAAAATTTAGTATGTATAGGAACAGTTTCAGGGCGAGTTGTATTAACTTCCGGAATATTAAACGAACCCAGATTTTTGAATTACTTAGAGTTTGATAGTGGACTAATTCCTTTTTATCTGCATAAGTGTTAGTTGCGTTTTAAAAGATGGCAGAACAACCTCTCTTAATTTAGAATTTGTATTTTTTCTGAAAATCATGCAATAAAAATTATTTATGCTATATTTAAAATTTTTGTATAGTTACATTCGAAGAGTTTAAGAAAAATCGAATTTAGAGTTAAGTTTAATAAGAGTTAATTTTAAACCATTCTATAATCCCCGACTATTTATAATTTAATTATTAACTAGGATACCTTAAAAATGAAAAGTTGTACTAATTTATATTGATGGAAAACTTCCTTTTGAAATATCAAGTATTAAACGGTTTTTTGGATTTCTCTCAATTATAATTGTTTATTTACATTTGCAGACATTTTAGGAAGCAGTACAAATAAGTAAATTGTGTTGAAAACATGCATTGATAACAATATTTTGTTAAGGCATTTAAAATAATACTTTATATTCTGTAAAAGTTATGTTTATTAATTAGTTGTTGATTCACTAAACGTTATGTAATGACTTAGAAAGAACGGGAACAGAAGATTTTATTTTTTACTTCTGCAGAGCATATTAATAAATCTATTGAAAATTTAGTAACTTTTGATATTAAGCATAATTTCTTTTAAATTAAGGTTTTACCAAGTATATTCTATAGTCTTAATCGCGTGTATAAACGTCGCATGTGAACAAGGACTTATTAAGGAAAATTATGTTAAAAACTGTTATATAATGACTATACTATTAAAAACTATACTAATGTCAACAATATACAGTAAAAAGTCATTATTTAAAAACTACCCAAAATGCTTTTTTTTCTTTAACATAAAAGATCTTTTCACTAACAAAAATAATTTTGGCACCCTTTCTTCTGTTTTCGCATCCTTCTTTCTCAAATATGAAACACAATAAATATTACCTATCCTTACCCTAAAATCTACACCTACTATCACTTATCCTGAGAAAACACCCACGTTTCATCCCCGAAGATAATTATATTGGAAAGGAATCGATGAATAAAAACGGACATGATAGCCAAAGTCCATTAGCGCAGACACTAAATAATAAAGATAACTGCACAAATGTCAGCTTAATGATGCGTCATTTCTTCTTGGGGTTTCATGGTGCTTCTTTTAATTGCGATCTGTCTTTCTCGTCATGTATATATATACTAGATGTATTTGTTTGGGGAAAATATGCCTCTCTGTTTGTGGTAAAGTGGACTAATCTGCTATTGAGTTAACATTGCAGAAAGGCCGCTTTTGCCAGAACAGTGCGATATGCTCTGTTTCGTTTAGAAAAGTCAGGGGTCAAAAACCTTATTAAAATAATCATGAAGTATGGTCAATACATAGTTGATTATGTTAATGTTATTATGTTTTAGTCCTTTAAAAGTTAGTATTGTGTAAATATTTTTTTTTAATATTTTATTATAAGTAATTTATTTTAATTAATGCTGCAGTAACTCCTCTTAACAAATTGAATTAACAGTAAATTTTATAAAATCATAAATTTTGCAAAAACTGCTTCGTCTCCATATTTTGACTTTAATGGTGCCCTGACGAGTAAAGTTTCTAGCTATTTTTTAAAAGTACATTGATGTGTAGAAAAAAGTAACATGATTTATTAAACTCAACACAAAAAAAACCCATTGACTTCAACAAAAAATCATTTAATTTTTATTCGAAGGTAAGCATGAAAAGTTACTCAACGTTGAAAAAATACAAAAACAGCTCAAAAGACAATAATGTGACCCAGTAAATAAGGATTTGTGTAGATGTTATATGACACGGTGATTATAAACCTAGTCACAAGTAATAAATCAAAAGAACTCCTTTCCAAATTAAGTTTACGATGAAAATCTACTTTATTGGTAGACTAACTTCTCACTCAGATTTAATTAGTTTGTTTGGAATTTTTTTTATTAATTTCACCTTCAACTATACTCAAGTAGAAAAGCTTTGTTTATTTTAACGAGCGATAAAGCCTAGACACAGAGTAGAAACTTTTCTGTCAATGTATCTTCACCTTTAAGGTAGTTCTGTAGCGCAAAAAACAACGCGCAGGGGCATTTTTCGGCGATGGTCATTCACTGGTTTCGGTATAAACTAACTTTCACAATGGTACTTTTGAATTAAAAGTAACCATATCAAGCGCGTATCTTTCATTTATTAATTAAAGTAATTGTTTCATAACTTGCTAATAAACTAGGAAACAAACTGTTATCTTTTTTGCTGAAGAACTTTTACTTTTTAAATATTTATTTTCTCTTAAATCCACCAATTGATGTAACAAATAGTTGTTTACACTTTTAATACTTTTAAGTTAGTATTTCAATGTTTAAATAAAAATTAACATAAAAATCGTGAACTAAATAAAGAATATTTATATAGAATCTAATTTTTAGTTTACATTAGTATTGTGATATTTTAAACAATACTCATTTGTGTATCTAAAAATAACTGATGAAAGTTCAATCATGTATTTATTATTTTGGAAAAACTTTTGAATACATTAACTTTGCATAAATAAGTTTCCTAAACTTTAAAATGAATTTACTTACAACTTTTAAATAGTAAAATATGACGCATCTGAAGTAAATCATAGAAACAAGGTGTTTCATTCATTTTTTTATGGTATATGTAATATACTTTTTTTAAAAAAAAATCGTTTTAACAATCTAATTTTCATTTAAATTTTAAAAACGATGCACGGTTTCTTAAATTAAACGTTAATTTAAATGTAACTCAAGTAAATAAAAAATTAAATAAAGTTAAGCGATTCGCCGAAATGATCAGTACTTAAACCTAATTTCGATTCACGGGAAAATCTCGCCGATGAATGCCGTGCTTTATCGACGATTCGCGGCATGCATATTGTCTCTCTACGTAAAACAGTCCGATCGATGCAGTTGGAAATAAGCTATGGAATCGTATTCTCGTATGGCTAGAATCATGATGGATAAATGTGCATCCAAAGTATTGATAACATCTTTTTGTAATGAAAATTTGGTTTACTTTAGTAAAAATTCGTACGTAATATTTTAACGATTACTTTTATTAATGCATACATTAAACTTATGATTTTTTAAAGTCAATTCGCAATATCAACTAAAAAGCAATAATTTATCTTTTTTTCAATTAGAAGCAAGTCTTACTTTTATTTATAAGTTAACAACGTACTTGAGTAATTGTAAGGGATTATTTTTTTTTGTTTCAAGCACTTAATGTTCAAAATTGCGTCTGTCTACTGTTGAAATCTTAAGTAAAATCTATATTTCATTCAACCAACTTTAGCTTAGATAACACTTTTCTAAAGACATGTAAATGTATGCTTGCACATTCTTCGACATTTTGTGCATTCATAAGAGTCCGAAGTAAACAAGAAAACTTACCAATTAGGTATCATTGATGAGTGCGTCATAGATTTCGGATGATGAAAGCTTGTACTTTTATAATTTTTTTACTATAAATTTTATTAAATTTTAACAAATTAATACTAAAATAATTCTTGTAATTTCTATGTTTTACTAAGTTAACATGTGCGAGCATGTTTTTTGGAGTCTTTAACTTTCCAAGGATTGATAATAACAAATTTTTTCATTTTAATAGCAGATTGAAACATTATCTGAACTATTTTTTAATCTGATTATTTTACTAAAAAAATCTGATTATTTTACTAAAAAAATCTGATTATTTTAATAAAATAATCTGATTATTTTATTTAAAAATATATTAATATTACAATAAAATAGAGCATTTTTGAGGCAAGAGAAATTTTTCGATGCTGAAATTCAATTGATTGATATTACAAACTCCTCTCTGTTAAAGGACCATTCAATGTTACAACAATAAAAGAAGAATCTTTATTATTTCATAAACTTAAATTAATTTTTAATCCATAAAAACACCTTACAATTAATTTATCTCACGAAATTTACTTGCCACGGGAAATCACCACGCAAGAAATATGCCAGACATCACATAAATATCCCTACTCACCAGTCCACTCGTTTCAAGAGTATTCTAGTACTCAGAGTTTATCGTGTTACACCATCTCAAGTGTCCACCTAATGATAAATGCTAGCCCCCCTCCCCCCCAAAGGTGGACAAGCCCCCCCCCCACCTTAACATTTTGTATGGTCACAAGCGTCCGAAGTAAATTGGACGGGAATCTAAACCACCGACTAACATCGTTAAGGCGTGAAGAAGTTGGTAATATCACTATAAAATAACACATCCTTGAGATGTGTCAATGGGATAAAATATAATGGTTAAAGGAAGTTTTCAATGCTGTTCCTTAATTGCTTATTATTAAAAACGCACCTTTGTTAAAGGACTTTTAATACAGCAACCCCCCAAAAAACATTCACTAATTAATAAACTTAAATCTACTTTTTCAATACAAAAACAAACCTTAAAAATTAATGTATCCTGCGAAATTTAATTTCTACAGGAAATCACCACACAAGAAAAGCAAGCCATCAAATAAATATCCCCACTCACCAGTCCGCTCTTTTTAGAACTACTCCAGGACACAGTTTATTGTGTTACACCATCTCAAGTCCCCCTAGTGATAAATGCCAGCCCCCTCCCCCCCAATGGTGGACAAGCCCCCCCCCCCCCCAACATTTTGTGCGGTCACAAGCGTCCGAAGTAAATTGGATAGGAATCTAAACCACCGACTAACATCGTTAAGGCGTGAAGTCCCCTCGTAAGTCGCTCATATATCTTTTTTTCGTTATATGTTTTTCTTCCTTTTCGTTATATCGTAGGGATCCCTATTCTTCGTTTTTTTTCTAACGAGCCTAGATCTTATTTCCAGCCCTGGTGTGGGATTTAAGAGGTTTTTTCTTCGCACATGAGTCCGAGGGGTGATTACTCGTAATTAACTAGTTAGTACGGGTGAGATGGGATCTTAGCATTGGGTATTAGAGAAAGATTTGGTATGGGGTGTATAAATAACGATCGAAGTTTCTTGATATAAAATAGATTTTATTTATAATGAATTTTGTCGTAAACTATACAGCAAATATTTTTTTAGATAATGTAAATAAGAGCTAAGATTGTGATGCAGAATCTCTAGCACCAATCAAAGTTTTCTTTAAAAATAAAGATTATCGAGTACTTGGAGTTAGATTCGTAAATCACAAAAATGTACTCTAAGTTGATACATCAATAAATAAATAAATATGTGTTCTTAGAAATTGTTGCAAAATTGTTTTAGTTAATAAATTTTGTGATGAGATATATAATTTTTTGTCCTTTCACCAAAAAAGAACCTAATATTTTTTTATTCTTTGAATAAATAATTTGTTTTCCTCCGACTATTTGTCAACTATTATTAAAAATGCAATTACGGTATGAAAATTTGATAATGTGCTTACTTCCAATAAATAAAATTTGCGAAAAGATAGATATTGCTATTGAGAATTCAATAATTCATAGATAAAAAAGAAACATCATAAGAAATAAAAAAGCAAAAAAAATTTCTATGGCCTTATCGTATTAATAACTTCATACACAAAATTTGAGAGCTTGATGAATTAGAAATGATGGCGCAGAAACAAACTAAAAATAAGTAACAAATTTTGATAAAAGTCATTCGTCACAAAATCCTACTTATTTATTTCTTCATTTTCTCTCTCTCTCTCTTTCTCACTTTCTAGATTGAGAAAGAGGATAAAAGATGAAAAAAAAAATAACTAACAAGAAATAATAAAAAATATTCCTTAAATTTATCATGGATTTTCCCACCCAAATAAATGAACTGCCCCTTCCAATCTGACAAGGCACTCGTAAGTGCGATTTTAAGTCGTGGTACTAGAACAACAAAAATAAATAATGCAAAAAATATTCCCTTAGTCGAAAAAGGGAAAATGTCCTTTGTTAGAATATTGCATATTATCCTGTCTTTTTATTAAGGTTGAAAAATAAAACATGCCTTGCACGCAAAGTTTCGGAACAGCACATTTTTATAAATTTGTCATTATTTGTGTTTACTGTGATTAAAAAAGGGAAACAAACTGTCCATATCTATGGTCTATGTTGTTTCTATGGACTATAAAAGTAAATATGATGCTGTTAGTTTTTTGCTTCATATTGTATCATACTTGAACTTTTTTTAAAGGAGGGCTTTTGAAGCCGAATGAGAAAGGAAAAAGATGGAATAGTGGATAGTTATTTATGTTACTATGGGTATATAATGAAATTATTCTTGAATTTTGCTACAATTATTAGTTAAAAATAGATTCTAGTTAACTTTGTTAGTATATGATTTAAAGACAAAACCAATCAAAACTGTTTTTTTATGAAAATTGCAAATTAGGTATCCCTTCCAATTTAGAACACGAGGATAAAGAAATATTTTTTAAAAAAGAAAATTGCAAATTACTAAAGTTTTAACGCAAGACAATGACATTTTTTTTTTTTACTAACGTAGAAATATAATGTCACCAAAGTAAAACTTACTATATACTTTTAAACTATACAAAAATAGAGGTTGTATAAAATATGGTCTATGAGTACGATGGGGAATTAAATTAGAGGGAAAAGAATATGGATGTTGTTATACTTTTTATGAGTATTGCAAGTGAACTTTCTTTATTTTATTTTAAACAGCCGTATATATGACGTGTATCTTGTAAAAAATATATGCTGATAGAAGTGTATGTTAGGGGATAGTTTGTGTAGTTAGAAAATCAAGGTATTTATTTCCTTTTTTGGGGGTCAACTTTCAACTTTGGTTTGTTTTCTTGTAAGCCTTTGATACAATTTTAAGATATCAATCAGTGTGGTATTGTTATTGGCAACGAAATTCTAACATGAAATGTAAATATTTTAATCATATAGGAACTAACAGGAAATTTAAATATTTTAATTATATTTAAATGTCACCACATTATTTCAATGATTATAACTAGTTTTATTTTGCAGTCATTATTAAAAGCATTTTTAAAAAGATTTTTTTAAAAAGATTTATATTTTAATAACTCTTTGAAAATCAAATTAAAGAAAAATATCATAAAAGGAGAGTTCCAAACAATTAATTTACGAAATATTTAATTCGGAAAACGAAGTTAAATATGAAATCAAATAAAATGTTCATTGACTTAAATTATATTTATAATCACAGATGATAAATAAAATGAATAAACTCCATTGACAATTAGAAAACACAATATATAAAACTTTTTAAATATTCAAAATTTAGAAAAATACATGCAACAAAATTAACTATTTAGTAACGAACAGCTAACCAAAAAATAACCCTCATAATCTACAACACACGTGCAAAAAAGTGTTTCTTACCCTTAGCCATATCATCACTTGACCGATGTTCAAAATACGCAGCCCATCGTTAATATACCTCTTTTAATTCGTGAGTGCCTTAACACAACCAAACTAGACAAATGATGCAATCAGAAAGATATCATTCCGTTCCATCGCCTTCCACAAAAACGTTATCGTTTAACTATTTCTACTCACTAAATGCCTGGATTGTGTAGCCTCCAACACCTACTCTCCCCCCTTCTCGCCTACATAAGTTATTGCCCCTTTACCTTACGAAAAAAATACGTTGTATCCATTGCTTGTGAGGGCATGAGCCACGCGATAGCTATTATAAAAAATATCCACCCCATCTGGTACACTTACTAACCAGTACCACACTGTACTATAACTACCAGATCCCTTCCGTGGGGTCGGCGAACTAGGATTTTTTTAACCGAATAGTTGGCACAATAGGGTATGAGTTGTCAGGGGGTATAAAAAAGACGCTCGTGTATATTTGTAGGAGGGTTAGTTTTTTATATGTGTGTCGGGTAGTTTTTTATAGTCAATAAGGAAATGTACGTTTGTGTAGGGGTTCAGTGAAACTGGGTGAACTCGACAATCCGAGAAAGAGGTTTAGTGGGTTTTTGGTGATGTATTGTTTACAATACGAATGGACGGTTACATGAGGAGTACAGTGAACTTTTTTTTCGACACCCGAATTTAATTAAAGGTTTAGAAATTCGGGTAGTGGGTGAGATTTTTTTTATTGAGGAGTTTTTGAACTCTTATAGGTGAGTTTTTCTATGTGGGTGAGTGGGTGAAAAGGTAGCCCTAGAGGTGTGGGTATTTTTATGATCGCATAGAAAAGAAAGCTTTTTTTGTTGTCAATAAGGAAATGTTCGTTTGTATAAGGGTTCAGTGAAACTGGGTGAACTCTACAAATCGAGAAAGGTTTAGTGAGTTGTATTGTTTACAATACGAATGGACGGTTACATGAGGGGTAGTGAACTTTTTTTAACACCCGAATTTAATTAAAGGTTTTGAAATGTGTATTGTGGGGGAGATGTATGTAAGGTTTTTTACTGGTTTTACTGGTAAGGTTTTTTAGTTTTTACTGAGAAGTGTTTGAACTCTGATTGGGGATTTTTTTATGAATGAAAGGTGGACCTTGTGGTATTTTTATGATCATACAGAAAATAAACGAACGATTTTTTTTTGTCCAATAAGGAAATGTTCGTTTGTGTAAGAGTTCAGTAAAACTGGGTGAACTCTGCGATTCGAGAAAAGTTTAGTGGGTTGTATTGTTTACAATACGAATGGACGGTTACAGGAAAGGGGCAGTGAACTTTTTTTAACACCCGAATTTAATTAAAGGTTTTGAAATTCGTAATGTGGGGGAGATGTATGTAAGGTTTTTTTTACTGGTTTTACTGGTAAGGTTTTTTTTTTTACTTTTTACTGAGAAGTGCTTGAACTCTTATTTGGGGATATTTTTTTTTGTGTATGAAAGGTGGACCTTGGGAGAATTTTTATGATCAAACAGAAAATAAGCGATTGGTTTTTTTCGTCGAATGAGGAAATGTTCGTTTGTATAAGAGTTCAGCGAAACTGGGTGAACTCTGAAATACTAGAAAAATATTTAGTGGGGTTTTGTTATGTATTGTTTATAATGGAATATAAGAATGATTTCAGACGGTTGCAAAGGGGGAGGGAGTTGAACTTTTTTTTATAGGTTGTGAAAGTATATCCCTGGAGGTGTAAGTATTTTTATTATCACGTGAAAAAAGTTGAATACTTTTTATGGCGCATAAGGAAATGTTCGTTTTTTTTCATAGTCTAGTGCAACGGGGTGATTTTTACAATTCAAACTCGGCTAAAAGATTTAGATGGTTTTTATTGCATTATTTGTGTTTGACATGTCGAAGTTTTAGTTGAGGGGGTATTTTTTCAAATTTTACGAACGGTTAAGTGCAGTGAACTTTCTCCTTTAATTAACGTATTCAAAAGTGTCAGTTGGGCGCAGGGGCAGTTTATGAAATTCGAATGAGAATATCTGATTCTGTCGTTCGTAAAGTTTCATAGTGCGGTTGGCTTGAAATATAGTAGCAATACTTAAAATTTTTAAATAGAAATCTAGGGAATTTTTTAGGGATTCCTTTACTTTTCGTATTTTGCAACTCAGAGGTAAGTTACGTTTAAATATTTATTTAAAACATTGGCTTTTTAAAATTTAAACTCAAACATGTATGGATTTTACATATGAAGATACGTGATAGAAATTTAGAAATTTACTCGAATAGATGATGGTGTATTACTCAAATTTGTTTTAAATTTTTTTTATTACATTACTCTAAAAGTAAAATAGAGAAAAATACATTTTTGTTAAACTGTAAGGGTCAAGTAAAATCTTTTTGTTACGTATTTTTGACAAGCAATTTCATATGAAAAGCTATATTTTTTTCAATTTAAAATTTAAATTAAATACCGGTTTTTTATATGCTTCATATATCACTTAGCGATTTTTTAATAAAAAAAGAAAAATACTGTTAGTCAATTATTTCAATCAAATTAATGAGCAGTCATTCAATTTAGTTTTTCTAAACAAAAAATAATTATTCAATTACTTAAAAAACAATATATTGTACATTAAATTCAGAAAAAAATATTTCACTTATTAAATATCATTTCAATCAAATTAATGAACAGTCTTTTAAGTTAGTTTTTTTTTACAAAAAATAATTATTCAATTACTTAAAAAACAAAATATTGTGCATTCCCTTTAGGAATTTTGTTTCACTTATTAACTATAACATAAGCAATAAAGCCATGTGTGTGAAGGGTCAAATTTCAAAACTCACACTATAAAAAAGAAGAAAAATTAAGATATTGCGTCTAGTCAGTTCATTAACAAATTCGTCAAACTGAATATACGATTATCAAATCTAGCCAATAAAGAGACCGGACCCTTTATTTCAGTTATACTCTTTATAATCTGAATTTTGTGACTAGATCCTCCACATGATTAATCACCCTGATTTGTCATTCACTGACAAAGACTAAGTTAATAAAGGACGAATAATAAGTTGTTACGCAAATATGATTCATAAGTTGTGTCCACAGAAAGCCCCCGAACTTAATTTAAAATGCATTATTCCATTGCTTTGTCGGACATTTGAATTTGTATTTTTCTAAAACTTAGCTGATGTGCTTCACGGAGTTATGTTAATTTGAAAGCATCTGCAATATGAAATTAGCTTCCATATTCAAATAGGTCTTACTTATAGATAAAGAAACATTTCGTAAATTGAATGCGGTTTCGCTTATGCGTTTCAAAAATAAACTGACCATGTTTCCAAAAGTAGCATTTGTTATGCAAATGGTTTTTCCTTATGAAATTAAATATAAGTTATTCTTATATTTTTGTTTAAAAAAATATGTTTCGGATAACTTAAAAATCATATTAGGTTTTTATAAAATCTATTCAATAAAAATAGGGCATTTAAAATTAATAATAAGTTTACGCTTATCTTAAAAAATATTTGAGAACTTTTCGGTTATGTTTATTTGAATCTATCTACATTGAATTTTCAATTGGCAATGCAAACTTCACATATGAAGAAGTTATTGTTATAAATTTGTAATAAAAGTTTAAAATTTATTTATTAAGTTAAGGAATTTATATTTTATAGGCAAATTAGGTTGAGCAAAAGCAAATTAGTTACGAGCCTTTGTGTTCTTTGCACTTTTCAATAAAGTGTATTTCTTTAAATTCACATAGATATGAGACGAAAAATAATCAATTTGTGAGTATAATTATATTTAAGTTTCATGGTTTTTCAGTTTTAATTTATTTGTAATATAAACAAATCATTCAAATAAAAAAGTATTATTAAAGTCAATAAAACTTTATGTACATTGCACAAGATAGTCATTCAAAGGACACCTTTAACATCATTCATAAAAGCTTATAAAATTAAAAATAGTAAAATATTTCGATGGAACTTCACATCTTTTAGTTGACCAACTAGTATTTTATGTAATAAAAAACCTTCTTTTCTAAAACTTTATAACTAAAACTCTCCTTATTTTACGATATCCATTAAATATTAATTGCTATCGACAAGATTATATCGCAATGGAAAGCTTTGTGGAATCTTGTACCACACATATAAAATTAAAAGTTTTCTCCTAAACTCCGATAAAAGTAATAAAAACTTGTATCTATTATAAAGAACGGCTAAGCGACGAGGTTACATTTAATCGTCTTTACTGCTGTCGTTAATACTCTTAAACGGCCTTCATGTTCAATATCTTTTAAAGGATAAGACGTTTTTGTTACTGTTTGGAATCTTCTTTTGAGTGTCTTCATTTTACACTGCATTCATATAGCTGTTAGTGCTAAGTACATAAAATTCATTTTTTGAAAAAGATAGCTAAGTCATATGTTGTTTGTTCACATTTAAATCCAAAACTGTTTCTTTTGTTTCTTGTTTAAACTACTTAAAACTATTTTGTAAAGGTGTGTTTTTTGTGCACTAACTTTATTAAATCATTGTATTTTCTAAAACTAATTAAATTTAGGTAACTTAAACTGAAAAAAATTTCTAGTATATCATTTTGTACTTGATGACTTAAACCTTTTTTACGAAAATCAATCGTTGCAACTTTTGTAGTCTATATTCCGGCTCAGAGTCTAAAATAGCCATGGGCTATCCATTACTGCATTGGCTGGCTATATATAACGACCTGATACCATGAGTATGGTATTGGGTGTACTTTATTGCTCCTGTAGGTTGTTTTTGAGGTGGGGGGAGACGTTTTTTGTACGAGGCGTTTTCCAAAAATTGGACATTTATCGGTAAAAACCTCAAAACAGCACAATAAAAATAAAGTAAATAAAGGTAACAGTTCGCTTTTTAAAGAAATGCCATTTCAATCCTTTTTTAAGGTTCAGGAAAAATATTTTTATTCGGTGTACAGACGTTGTATTTTCGCTGATTTTTTTTTCCGACTTCAAAACTGGTTTATACAAAGAGTTTGAAATTGAAAAGTTGCGAATCCAAATAAAATATTTGATTTTCCACTGAATGAAGTAAATGCAATTATGTGGGCTGATCAAAAAATAACACTGGGCAGAGACAATGTTTTCTTTTATTGAAAACAACTATTTTCTAAACAGTTATTTTCTTTGATCATTTCTTGGAAAACTCGAGTGTCCGTAGAAGGCTCTGCAATCCATCAAGTATTTTAGTATTTTGATGTTTCGTTATATTTTTGTTCTATTTCTGTTTCAAAAATTTTATTTTCGAAAGTATACACTGTCAGTTTCAAACTTTTTTTTAATTTCTTTTTGGTATAGTGTTTTCACTGCCTTTTTGCGCTTATTGTTTTAAATTATGTTTGAAGAGTACATATATAAATAAATACAAAATATTAAAGGTTTTTTTAACCATATTTCTGTGTCTTTTCAAACTTTCTTTAAAAAATTAAAAAAAATTCACTAGTCAGCAAAATCTGTATTAAATGTTATGATAAGTCAATAATAAGAGTTTTTGACTAAACTACAAATTCAAAAGCAAATGAAAAGTTAAAAGATTTTAAAAAGCATACAGCCATTTCGAAACTTCACAATTTAAAAAGATTTTTCATGGTTATTAGAGTTTCCTTTGGCAACACTTTGGTAAGTAAAAATCTTTTTGTTTTTCTAATTGCGTGTTAGCATCTTATGTCTTTAATTAATTCCACTTTTTGATCCACTGAAGAATGACTTCATGCAAGTCCCAAAACGATTGCATGCCTTTTAAGATCTTATAACTTTCCATTTGCTTTTAAATATGATGCTTCCGTAAACTCTTGTAAAATCAGTAGTCCAATAAAAGGAATATAATTAAATATATTTACATAAACTTATTAACATTTATACAAAAGGTATTTTATGTGCTTTCAATTAAAAATACTTTTAAAATGTATAATTTTCTCCGGAATGCTTTAAATTGTGTTCTTTTATTTATTTTGCATGTTCTAAAGCAGTGCAAAAAAGTTCAAAACTTTCAACCATCTCATTTCCCAACATTCCAAAGTTAGTCGCTAATCTGGAACCTTCCAAGTCTCAATTCTTTGTCCGTTCAACTGGAAGCCAAACTTTGGGCGAAACTTTTCTTCAATATCGCGACGACGAAACGAATTCTTATTATTTCGCCCTCCCAAATATTGTTTCACGAAAGGGCAAACATTTCCTTCTTACACTTGTAGTTCACATCTTAACGATTTTGTGAAACTTTCCGAAAGTAATTTCCAAGGGAAAGTTTCTTTTTGCCATCCCACATTTATTTCTTTTCAACTAGCAATATTAAACTTCCGCAACCAAAAGGCGAAGTAAGAACTTGAGCCCCCTTGTACTTACCATTCCGAGTCAGGATATAAGAGTTTTCTGTAGGATTGCTTTGATACTTGTGCTATTGTACACGTAAAACTTAATACAGAGAAGCATGAAGAAAATTCTTCAATTGCCATGTTTGTTTAACAACCATTTTCTGTACTGCAGTAAAAACTAGAAGAATTTCTTTCGAGGAATTCTTTACAATTTAGTTTTACTGCTCAATTTTTTGTTTTTAGCATCACGTATGAAACTGTTTGTGTTTTTACAAATCTTTGCTTGCACATTTCCAAAGTTTGTAAACACAATAACAGTTTCCGTATGGTTTAAATTAGTAACTGTTTATACTTGATCAATTTATGTTGTTTCATTGGTTACATCTCCTTGTGTTTATAAATTAGATTTAAAATTTGTATGACACATACCTATCTTTTCAATTTTGTCTTTCTTTAAAAGGCTTCAACTGTTAAATCTGCGAAAATTTTAATAATTTGATTTTATTATTTTCCACGCTATTTTTTATGACAAATATTTTTGAAAATCCTCTAGTTTAATAATGTATAAAATCAAAGGAATGTGTATAAAACAAAAGATGCTTAATTTCTTAAATTTTTTTTATTATTCTTTCTTTATGTACAAAATAAAAATATGCCCATGCACACACACACTTCATTTTACAATATATTACTTACACTCGTAATCTCCAGGCACATTCACGCAAGCAGAACCATCTATTACGCACATAATCTTAAAAACCAATACAATTTCCTCCGTGTTAAAAAGCGTTGTAAATTTAAAATCTCTCCTTCAGCCGTCCAAGAAGAAGCAAAAAACTAAGCAACACACTTCCTCGGAACCCAAAAAATGGCATTCCCCCCTGGGTGTCATAAAACATACCAGGGAATAAACCTGCTCTAGTACAAGCACAAAAACAAACCTAACCTCAAGACATATCGAATAAACAAAGAAAGCTTGCTTGTAAGAAAAACTAGGCCGTTAAAGCCTACTCCGGGCCGTGGAGGATTAAAAAGGGGCCGGACTCGCCTCTCTCAAAAATGTGATAAAACTTTCCATTTAGATAAGTATGTACGGATGCTTTTTGAGTTTATGTACTACACATCTATAGTATGACATAATAGCATCTGACTTTAAAAAATAAGTTGGATATTTGTACCCAAGAAGAAAAATAGACAATGTCCTAGTAAAATATTCTCACTACTACCTTCTTTCATCTTTTCGTCTTATAACGGTTGTGTACTTCTAATGGGTTTCGTTATGTAGCTGATTAATGACAGGAAACTCATAGTTTTGATTATGTAATAACTTTTTTTATGAAACCTTTTTCCATGAAAAGATTTTATCGACTAGTTTTTTTTATCCAAATGTACAACTCAGTTTAGCAAAGGCAATTAAATAACAGATACTTTTAGTCAGCTGTTAGTCAGTTAGGTAGGGAATTATTTGTAAGACTTTTATCGAAACAAACCTCGTAAATAGCAATAATAGTTTTTCAAAGACTAAAGTAGAAGCCAAATTTAGTTTTGAAAATTAGCTTTTATATTTAGATTTAGACACGTCTATTAGCTCTCGTGTAGCAAAAACATGTTGGATCAGGAGAGATAATAGATCATTCTAAGAAATCTGAAGTCAATTGGTTAAGCGACGGAAGCGAAAACCACACTTACGGTTCTGCACACGGTTATCAATCAATTAGTTTAAATATCAAGTAAATTGGAAGTGACAAATAATTTGCTGCAGAACACAAGTACTGCAGCAGCTTGTAAAATTTCCATTACTTGATTTAAAACTGCAGATAAAACCGTATGTGCTATTTTCACTTCCGTCGTATGTGAAAGCACCGATTGACTGAACATTGGCATTGCGATTATCTGACACCCTGTAGTACGTTGACCAACTTCCTTTCTCTGTGACAGTAAAAACTCTTTTTGTGTCTGTCTTACTTGACGAAGGCTTATAAGCGGGTCTCTGATCAAGCACACAAGTCGGAATATATATGTACCTACACGAACGAAAGAACTGAGGATTTTCTACTTGATTGATTGATTTTCACCTCCAGTCTGGAAATGCCTTCTCCTTTTGGGTGTGGAGTTTGTGTGTGTAAAACTTAACGACATCACACTAAAAACGAGTGATTTTTAATCAGTCTGAGATAATATCACTCTCTTTTTCAGTGCCGAAAATGCACTTCTCCAACTGGAGTGGAATTCATTCTTTTGTTTTAAGAGTGTACCCTACCTCCTACGTTGACCATTACCGAAACCGCTATATGTGAACTGGACTTTTCAGTTACAATTTTGTCAAACGACATGAGTGGACTTGTAGGAGGGGTTGGTTTATTAGATGGTGTTTTAAGGAAGAAGAGGAAGGATGTATTTTTATGAAGATAGGGTCTTATTATGTAAGGATGTGGGATGTTTGCTCTCCAGAGGGTGATGGAGATTGAGATGGGGTGTTGGAGAGGTTTTAAGGCTTCGGAATGATGTTAGAGGCTGATGGGAGGGCTCTCTTGCTTACATACATTTGTTTTTTTTTGTGGGAAAGTATTGATTGCATGTACTTTTATTGAAAAATGGAATGTGTAAACATGTGTGTATTCGGGAATTTTTCAGCTGTTAACAGAGTATTTTAAGATACTTTTTTTTTCTATAAAGTACCAATAATTTGTAATTGTTCAAAAAGTATGTTCTCTATAAAGTATCAATAATTTCTAATTGTTCAAAAAATGTTCAAGAAATTGTAAGGTCCTTTTTTACTACATTGTATATTTCTTTTTAAGTCTCTGTTTTAAGTAGAATCAATCTCAAAGTATTAAGTTATTGCAATCAGCAATTTTTTTTTATCAGAGATTATTTTTTATCAATTAAAAGTATTCATATCAATCAAAAAATTTTCTGGCTTTCGCCAGTGACTTGCATGATATAAGACAGCGCTTAGATCTTGCCTTTGGAAACAAAAGTATTACGCGACTTCTAGGTTTTTATTTTTAGGTGAAGCCTCAATCCCTTCATTGTGATCAAAAAATTGTCTCAAAAATGACGAATTTGAATAGTATTAAAGATATGATATTACATGGAAAAAGTTAATACATGCATACATTTAATTTTTCAAGTATACTCTTCAAATACAGGTTCCTTTAATTTTAAACTACAATCCTTTTAAAACATCCAAAGCCATATTCATTACTTTTGTAACTTCTCTCCCAAAGTCCATAAAACTTTGACAGAAGCAACACCCTTCCCTCCTAAAAAGCATAAGCAGGACTGACACTTTAAGATTCTTACCTCACCCTATGCGCAAACTGTCAACTGCCGTTGACCGAACTCTTCTTGAAAGTCTTACGCACGAGGCTAAATCTACGCAGAATAGGCGTGAAAAAAGGATCTCAAAGCCTGGGGCATTTCCTAAGTACAATCTTCGAATTCTTGCAACACCGCCCTTAGAAGAAAGTCCATGAAAGTCAGCATGTCAACAGCAATTGCTATTTGCAAATATTCCTGTTGGTAGGGGCTTATCTGACTAACACTTCTTTAGTGCGTGGCGGGAGGCTTTAATGCCAATGCTACTGTAGGATAATTTCGGACTTCAGAGATAGTATGATTCGAAGTTCATGGTCAGAAAGTCCTATGCTTGGCATATTTTAATGATGTACTTTTCTTTTAAATTCTTCTATCTATATTTCAAGGCATTGTTTTAATGATCATATTGGAGTTTGTATTTTAATCTTGTTTCTCTTTTGGTTTTTTCCTTGTAATTTTTTGTATTTGTGTTCTTTATAGTTAGTCCTCTGCCTGTAAATTGACCTGTTCTGTTTGGAAGTTGAAATAAATTTATTGATATTTTTTAATTAAAAATTACATTATATATCCATATTTGATTTCAGTTAGGAATGTTTTGTTAGTTATTTCATTGCTTTGCTATGAGTTGAATATTACTTGTTAGGTGATTTTCTTACTATGATAATTTTCTTTAAAAATAGTCTCCTAATTCTTTGTATCAATAAAATTAGAATACCAAAAATATTTTTTAAAGAAATTTTTACTTATGATTCGTACATTGAATAGTCATATAATATTCAAGAGTAATACAAAAACGTAATTATTTTCATTAAATATATTTTACAGCTTCATGATATTCATCGATAAAAGTATTGATGCACAAGCAGATGCAAAAGCAGTTTTTAGCCGCTGATGGGCAACCAAATTGACTGAAGTGTAAACCTGCTTTCTCTGCATGATATTAAAGCTTAAATCTGCAACTCAAAAATAGTTTTTTTAATTATATTTCTGCAGCAGATGGTTGTAGTAGACTTATCCCATACTTCAAATACTAAAAATGTAGTAAAATCATTAAATGTATAATTTAAAAAATGGGGGAAAAACTCTATGTGTTGCTGGAAAACCTGACTGCTAGGTTACGTTCGTCAGAGAGTTAAAGCTCTAGAATGCAAATATTTTGCTTCAATGTTTTCTGTAGTAGGATTAATATTTCACTGGACGACATATTCTGCTCGTGAGAAATCCAATATGGCGCCCGTCAACACTTTGTGGACTTTCGTCAGTGGCTTGCATGGTATTAGACAGCGCTTCCATCGTGTTTTTGGCAACAAGAGTATTACGTGACTTCAAGATTTTTATTTTTATTTTTGAGGTGAAGCCTCAATCCCTTCATAGTCTTCGAAAAATTGTCTTAAAAATGACGAGTATGGTTTGAAACATGAAAGATTACAAGGAATTTTTGAAGTTTAGAAAAATATAACAGAAGAGTATAGTTACGGTCAATATGTTGTTTAAAATGCATAACAATGCCTTTTATTCATGTTGATTATTTAATGTTCTTTATTTAATTTAAATGAAATAAGGGCACGTTTACAATGGCATGCAAGTGAACAATATTTTTTTAAAGTTACATTTATTCTGAAGTGGTATTGTATTAAAGTTATCATCAAATTTAATCAAACTGAAATTTGTTATTTGGTATTTGATATTCTATGAAAAGTCATTTCAAAACAGTTTGTTGGGCGAAAAAACTTTCTGAATTTTTTTTTCGAAGTGTATGGATTTAATTAAAAAAAAATGCTTGAAGTTATCAGAGAAAGCTGCAGAAAAATGAAAGGTATATTTTTTTGTTTATTAAAATTGTTTTGGGAAACAATAATTTAGCATTTATAAAATAAGTATCTTGTTCATTTTAATCAAGTTGCTTTTGTGCAAATTTTAACTGCATGGTTAATGAATGTATTATATTTATGGAAATTTATTCATTGAAAAACTGTAAGAATAACTACTTTTTTTCATGGTAATATTACTCGGAGAAAAGATTCTAAGTTTTTTTTTCTGATTTTTCAAGTTCTGTCAATTTCACCTTAAAATGAAGATTTATACATTCCACCGTACTCTCAACGGAGTAAATTTTTTCCGCCAACGTAGATTTGATCCTAAGAACTTTATCTCCATCTTCACTAGGCAGAAAACCGAGAGATGAAAAAAAAAATCCTAAAAAATGCATGAAAACTTTAAGCCGAAAGCTCTCTTCCGAACTGTCGCCGTATACTTGAGTTAAATTATCGCACTTCCCTCTCAAAAATGGCTATTCTTTTTTCCCGTCCCACCCCACATTAGGTATGCGCATAAAAAACAGGGGAGAAGAGAAAACGAGCCCGCCAAGATTAAAGAAAACCCAAGAAGAAGACCAAGAGCAAAAAAAAAAAGAGTTGGGAAAGAAAAATCCGCTGACTGGCTAGAAACCCTTCTCTTTTTCCCCCGTCAATCCCGCACAAGCATCTTATTACTATGCGGAGGAAAAATCCCCATCCTATGCTGCACTATGGAAAAAAGTGGGCGGTCTCCAACCGTAACCCTTTGCACCAATGCAAGAGCGTTGCCAACTCTTCCCCGGTAAAAATTACGCGCAACGCAGATTACGCCGAGAGAGGGAAGGGTTCCGCCAAACGACTTTCATTCCCGCCAATCAGAAGCGCCCGATCCCCCCCGACATAAAATATGGAAGGATAGGGTGGAGGGGATCATTAGAGGAGAGAGAGAGGGATACCTTTAAAATCTCTCCCAAAGGCCCTGGAGAAGTGATAAGGATGGAGGTATTTAAGCCATTAGGAGGGATGGTGATAAGATAATGGTCGGCCATTTTTCCTCATATAGAGCCTAATAAAAATTCCAAGGAGGGATGATGAATGGATCATTGGAGGAGAGATTCGGAAGATGCAAATGCGTCCCGGGAGGGAGGATGGGGAGCAGACGCGGTTTTCACGTAGACACTAAAAGTAAGCCTCGATGGCTTTGGGGATTGAAATGACGGTTACAAAATTTCAAACATTGAAATAAATGTTTAAAAAAAACATGAAATAATGCTAAATGAGAAATTGTGTAGGTTAGAAGTTAATCAAACCAATTCAGTCATAAAACAACAACAAAAACAAAACATAAACAAAATAATCATAAAACAACAAAAAATGTTTAACATTGAAATAATTACAATAAAAAATACGAAATAATGCTAAATGAGAAATTTTGTAATTTAGAAGTTGAAACAGAATACTTAAATCCTAAAACGCAAAAATAATCATGATTTTAAAAAATTCTGTATTCAAAGAACATTTTGGAATTTATTACTCTGATTTTAACCTTCTACATACACCTACACATTTTTTCCCTCTCACAGACTCTCCGACACACGAACGTACACATATTCTCACTATCTTTCTGCCCACCTCAGTATCTCACAAAAACTGGTAAATAATAATTGTTTCATTATTTACAAATATGTTGTAAAAATAGTAAATAACCATTATAGTTATAAAGTTTTGATTGTCAAGTATTGGAAGACCTTTCAAATTTTCAAATTATTCGCTAAAATTTCTAAAAGAGCAATAAAAAGTAACAGTAGTATAAGGTGATTTCCAACCACTGCTCCCTATATATAACTAAAACAACAGCAACAAAAAAACATGCTGTTTCTTTTTTTTTTTCAAAAACAGCTTCTCTCATACCACAATACTATATTTTATTTATAATAAAATGCATTATACCTGTAATTTCCTCGTTAAGAAAACATTGATAGATAAAGAAATTTTCTTGATGTAAGAATATATAAACTATTCATAGACACGAAAACACAACAGAAAGTTATTTTTTCTTACAAAAAAATTAAGTGTTATTTTCTGATACACTCTGATCCGATTATTTTGATACTTTTATTTTTAACTATCTCATCAAAAAAATCAATTAAATGAATACTTGAAAATACTGATAAGACCAACAAATTAAAAGTGTTTGTAAATTTGCAAGACAAGTTAAATTTGTTGGGTCCTCTGCACGATACTTAAAATACTCCCACTTTTTTATGAGTTGGCGTTCGGAAATTTGGCACCAGGGACCACAGCCTAATGTTTGGAGTCTAATAAAAATTCCGATTTCGGTTGATGTATGGATCATTAGAGGAGAGATTTCACGTAGAGAGGAAATATGCAAATGTATCCCCGGAGAAAAGATGAAAAGCAGATGCAGTTTTCTCATTGGTTTAAACCTACGCATGGAAGGTTTGATATTTTGGATTTAAAAGATGATTCAAGTATTGAGTCATCGACAGATTAGGATTTAAATATAAAATATGTTGTTAGATGAGTTAAATTGAAATTAAGTATAGCTGGTGAGATAACAAAAGTTGAAATTTTTTGTGTTATTACAAAGATAACATGTGTTATTACCATTATATAACAAAGTAAACCAATATTTTGGCAAAGTAAAATAGACTTAAGTCATTTCAATAGTGTAAACTACTGCAAACAAAAATTTTTTGTCCGATGCTATTGATAACTTAATTTGGAGTTCAACTGGAGAGCAAATTCACGTTGAAATTCTATCATATAGCAAATACAATTCACATATATAATTACCATCAGTGGGTATTTAGAAAATCTGTCAAAATGATATTTTACAACGCATGTTAAGCATTAATATGTGTGTACCAATAAACAATTTATAAAATAGTAAATTTAAAAGTTAAATTTTTGAAAATTTTTTTTATTTATTTTTAGACTTATTAGTTATACAAAAAATTATAATAATATAATGCATAAAAAACTAGAATAAAATAATTATATCAACACAAACAAATATCACATCAGTACCAAAAAAGATTGCGAATATCGTTGTTTAGTGAGAAATTTGATTTTAAGGTTGCGTTTATATATTTTAGCACAGTAAAATCGAACCGATTTACATTGTTATAACGTGACTAAAGAATGTTTGTTACAGAGTACAAAATATACATTTATTATTTTATATTTAAAGTAAGTTTTGAGGTTTTAGACGTCAAACACACATGATCTAACACTAGAAAAATAACATTTCCTTTGAAATATCAAACATTGCGTTCACATTTGGGATTTCGATTAAATCGAAACTTGGGCACATTTGTACTTCATTTGTAACACATGAAACATATCCCAGGAAACAAAATATTTTCTTGAAATAAGTTTTTAAAGTTTAATAATCTTTACTTTAATTTATCGAAATGAAACTAAATATTAGAAAACCTCCAAGGCTGACCAAAGACCTGTTTAAATGTACCCTAGATAGATCAAGGTTGCATTCAAACACACCTGGGTAATAACCTTACATAAAAGTTAAATCCAAAAGTTTTCAAAGTAATAGTTTACAATAAAATAAAAGCTAAATAAACTTTCATTGTTAGTAAAATTATTTTGAGGATAGATTGCATTTATGCTAAACAAGCCTGTCAGCGGCTGTTTTAAATATTAAATTGGGGTTTGAAAAAAAATTAAAAATGTGTAAACATTGTATTCGACTACTTTAATGCATATTAAAAATATTTATCAGAACCAGGCTTTTCTGCTATTCTGCATTCAAGCAGGAAAGAAAAATCTGAAAAATATGACCAATATCTTACCTTCTCCCCCGCAAAAACCAAGATGGCGGACGTATCAATAAAGACAAAAGAACAAAAAATCACCTTGAAGACCAAAGGCATTGGCAACCAGAGAAAGTGGATTCAAGATTATGGTGATGAAGCGTACGGACCCTGGCATATGCAAAAAAGAAATGCACCCAGGAATGAAAAAGGGAACCAAAAAGAAAAGGAAAAGAGAAAAGAAAAAGCAAAAAAGAGCGGATGAAAGAAGGAATAGCCAACGGCCATTACTGCTGCTCCGTCGCGTGGTCAAATTTACATGGCACGGGCATAAAATAAAAAGAAGAGAAAAATATTCCCAATCGATATAATCGATTTTTGTGCCTTTATTTTTTTTTATTTCTTAACTTCTTTTTTCCACCTTGGCAACAGGGGCCGGCAGCTGAGAATGCTCTCAGCTCCCTCGCGTTTGGTGGGGGGGGGGGGGGGGTCAGCATTTCAGAGGGGGGAGGGCACGTGAGACTGGACGACTGATGACCTGGGAGAAGGGAGAGGGGAGAGAAGGATCGGATCTATCAGGGATAAAGGATGTATTCTCCATATATTTGAGGATATTTTTTGTACTGATTTTTCTCCATTTTGGCTAATTAGGGATGAGAGAAAAAAATCGACCTGTGTATTATATTCGTTTAAAATTTAAATTTTTTGTACTAGTGTTAATGTGATGATGAAAAAAGGGGGGAAGTGAAGGAAAGGATCGGATCTATTAGGGATAACGGATGCATCTACTCTTATATGACCACCATATTTTTTTGAGGATTTTTAATTTCAATTTTTCTCCATCTTGGCAAATTAGGGAGGTAAGAAAAACATCGATATGGTTTGGGAATTCAATATTTTAAATTAAAAAAACTTGTTTTGATACTAAGTTTATGTTGATGCTGATCAGCTGAGAGGATGGAGGGGGAGGGGGAGGGAGGAAGTGGTATCGCACCAATAAAGGACCACAGCTCTATCTTCTCAACATAACCATAACCTTTTTTAATGATTTTTTTTCTTTAGAGTTTTCTAAATCTTGGTTAATTAGGGATCTAAGAAAATTACCTATCTGACTTTTAATACACTATTTAAAATTGAAAAAAAAAATGATACTACAGTTAATGTTGATAATGGTCTTAGTGGATGGAGGTGGGAGTGGGAAGGCGAAGAATGGGATGTATCAGGGATAAAGGCTGTATCTTCTCCCTATGACCATAATATTTTTTATTGATTTTTTTCTTTTAGATTTTTTTCTCCATCTTGGCTAATTAGGTATGTAGGAAAAAAATCGATCTGGATTTTCAGATCGTATTTTAAAATTAAAAAAAGAACACGTTTTGATATTGAAGTTAATGTTGATGATGACCTGAGATGATGGAGTTGGGCAAGAGGAGAAATTAGGTGTATCAGGAAAAGGGATGTACATGCTTCATATAACCATAATATTTTTACTGATTTTTTTCTATTGATTTTTCTTCATCTTGGAAAATTATCTATCTTATATTATTTGATTTTTTAATACATTTATTAAAAAGAAACAAAAACACATTTTGTTACGTAAGTTAAAAAGTTTAATTACACAAAGGGATATTTGCTCAAAGAATTAATTGATGCTGTTTCTCATACTTGTTCTTAATTTCAGTTTTTTTATATTTAATTTTTTTTCTTTTTGAAGGAGTTTTTGATGAGATCTATCAGTCGAATCACAGACAGCTAACAGTCGTGTGAACATTTATATTTTTTAATTGATTCACTTTATTTTATTGCATTGAAAATTTTCAAATTGAAAATTTTTTCTGTTGTTTCAGAAAAATATACCATAATTAATCCAAAATGGAAAATCTACCATAAATTAAAATAAAAACCAAACAAAAAAGTTAACGAAAGTGCTTTACCAAGGATTTTTGTATACATATTGTTTTATAAAGTGAACTCTTAGACAATGGGTTAAATCATCCTGTTAAACTGTATTCTATACATTTAAAATTTACATAAGTAAGCCAAAAGTATAATTTATTTTTAAAATGTATTAACTGTGCTTTCAATTATTTCGAATTAATAAATCTCATTGTGTATTCTTTTTTTAATTATTACATATTTTTAAACTCTGTTTTTTATCTTCTCTACTTTCTCTACTTCTCTACTTAAGGTGACATAGTGGGAATAAAAAAACAGTAGAACTTACAAATTGTTTGCCTAAAACAACCTAGATGTAACACACTCTCACTTATGATGAAAGGTAGAAAAAACAGTAACAATAAACAAATAAAAGCACACATCTCACAATCACAATTCGATTCTTAATATAGCAGAGCGAGTTTCTTCCTTTTGATGGATGGTTTTTTCCGGGAGTTGGATGAAATGGACACCATTTCGTGTGGGGCTGAGATGTTTATTTGCTGATATTATTCTTGGGAGTTATTACATATACAGATACACTAATGCGCGGTGGTCGATGTTCATCTACATACGCATGGGCAGGGGGGTACGAGCGGTAATGGGTTGTTTATGTAAATTTTATTGAAATGTATGTGTAAAAGTTTACTGCTGAGAATTGCATAATTCACGGGTAGATGATATAAAAGTAATAAACCATTTCTTAAGGAAACAGTCTGGTTTAGATATGAGGATGTGAAATAATAAATTATATATAAAATATATTTATATAATTTGATTTTTGTTTTCATATGATTGTTATATTATCAGGAAATGAGCCGTGTAAGATTTTTACTTTAGTTTCTAATTTTTTTTAATTATTTTAATATATTTAATTAATTTAGGAGATTTTATACTTATAAAATATGAAAATGTTAAATATCTTATTTAGTAATGGAACGATTTCGATTTAATTTTTTTTTGTAGTAGGACCTCTTAAGAATCATAAAAAAAGCTTTATCATTAGTACGCTAGTAATAATTTTTATTTTGTTTGATATTTGCAAGTTATCTGTTGACATGTTACTTTACATTTAAATCAACTTTACATTTAAATACAATGCATTTATTTGCCTATTGACTTTATAAAAAAAGTTGATACTTCAAAGTTAAAGATTTTGAGCGGCAAAAGAAATACTAAATAAGAATAAAATCTTTTTCAAACTTCGATTAGTGAATGATGTCATGAAGCCACAGGACACCCATTAGAAGAGAGCACCGTCTGATATAAGAGTAGGAATGTAAGCAGGAAAAACAAACTTCGCCCGAAACAATCAAATTAATGCTGCTCAGAGAGGTGGCAGTGCGTAAATAACATACATATCCAAGATATATGTGTTCTGTGATAAAAATAGAACTAAGAAGCTTTTTTTCACTTTTAAGGGCATTACAACAATTAAAATAAGCAAAGAATCACAACATATTATTTTTATTTCCTTTCTATAAGATAAAAATGTATTTTGTAATACACGTAATTTGAAGATATCCTAAAATAATGAGGTGTTGATGATTTAAAGTTATTACAACTTAGTTTAACGTAAAACTTCCTGTATTCTTTGGTTAATGATTTTAAAGTAATTGATTTCATTTAAAAAGATAAAAATTAAACAACAGAAAAAAACTTCTAACATTAATATAACACTGCTTTTTGAAGGTGTAACAACAATGGATAAAACGAAAAATGACAAACTATTTTTTATTCTTAAACGTAACAATGTTTTTGTTGAAAACAAATGAATGAAAAACATCACAATAATGCTTTGTTTATTAACAAACGTTGATAGTTAATACATATAAAATTTGAACTCCGTTTCTAAGCTGGTAGGTTATATAATTCAAAACTACTATTCAAATTTTATTTTACATCAGCTAATATATAAAATAACCTTAAATTTTCTCCTCGAAATTCTCTACGACATGAAAAAAATGTAAGGGAAGACACGGGAAAATAAAGCTTAAAGCTGTAAGCTTTAAGCTCTTCTCCTAAGTTAAAGAAATGTTTTTTAAAAAAAAGGTGACAAAAATGTTTTTTTTATCACCTTACCTTACTTAGTGGGTAAGATGACGAAGATACAAAAGTAGAATTTAAAGGAAAAAATGATTTTGAAAAATGCAAAGACGATTTTTTTCTGTAATGGGGATGCAATATTGGCTGTCAAGCCTTTGCAGACTCGGCATATTCCCCGGAACTGAGAGCAATTTTGTGGCACCACCTAGGCAACTCTCGCTACCAAAATTTTTTAATTAAATAGAAGAATTTATATACGTTGCGTCATTTTAGTAGATACTTATTTGGATTCGCAGACGACCCTCCGTTCTATACTTACGAGTGAACAACTTAATTTGCAACAAAAGGGATAGAAAGCACTGATGTCTCTCTATACTCATCATCATCAAGCCGCCCCGGTAGCGCAATGGTTAGGATGCTATCCTTCGGAACTGCTGGGCTCGGTTTCGAATCCCGGTCAGGTATGGATGTTTGTGACCGTCAATAAATGTTGTTATTTGTCCATGTGTTTGTGTTGTAATTTCTTTGTGTGTCTCTTGTGCTTGTAAAAACTCTTTCTGTGTCTGTCCCACTTGACGAAAGCTTATAAGCGGTTCTCTGAACAAGCACACAAGCTGGAATATATATGTACCTACCATACCATCATCATCATCATCAATAGCTCGACAGTCCTGGGTGGACCCTGGCTTTTTTCAAGGAGATTTGCCCAGTCTCTCCTTCTGCGCGCAACAGCTTGACGTCTCTCTACTACCCGCTAAAATTCAATTCTGGAATCTTTTGCAGTGAGCTTTGTCACTAGTAAGGTGGTTCTTAAGAAGTAATAGTTAATTTCCTTGTATATATCCAATTAAAGAGGATAAATTCAATTTTCATCATCTTACCGAGTATGCGCCATCTCACTCTAATTTCTAATACAAATTGCTGCTTTTAGAACTATTTCACTAGAACAGAGCATTGTTAAAAGGTGAAAAAAATATTTTTGTATATATAGGTTATATAAGGGTTATATCTCCAATTATTTGTTGTTTGAAGATATAATTTACAACAAAAAAAGTTGAATACCTTTTCTTTGAAACCTCTCTGTGCAAAAATGCAACCCCAAACAAAAGTATAAACAGTGGTAATAATTAAACAATCATAATTAAAACACATAATTAAAAAAATTATTTGCTTATTGTTGTGCTTTTATACTTTCTTTTTATATTAAATTCATGCATCATAAGAGGAAATGTGTCTTTCTCCTGTGATGATTGCTTGTGTTGCCTAATTCGGACCTTTATAAGGAACTTCAATGTTGTCACGTAAGTCAAGTATTTTGAAAACAACGATGCAGAGACGACACAGACGCTTGAATACGATCAGCTAAATTAAGAAGTCTGTCAACTTCAAAACTATAGACTTAATATACACACAGAGAGACAAATATACGCACGTACATATTTAATATGCACCAATCTCATGTCGAGCTCTGGGCAACAGCAAGTAAAGTTTAAGGTTGTCCCTTAGCGAAAAGCAAACGCCTTGCACTTCATTACAAGCCAGTTGAATTTGGTTGATTGGGGCTTCGTAGTGGCCAAATAAAAGTTTAAGAAATTCAAAACTTGAATGTCATGTAAAAAAAAAGGACCGAAAATTGTATTATGTAGCAGTTGTAATGATGCAGATGTAATGGTCAAACAAAAGTTTTGCTTGTTATCTCCAAAATGTTTTATAATAAAAAAAATAAGAGTACAGACTTCCGTTTGAATATTGTGCGCTCTAACAAATGGACGTTCTATAATAGACGCTACATAAAGTTTTCCCTTTGCTGATGTATGTTTATTCATTCAAATCTCCAAAGACGTTGATTTTCGTACTGAAGCCAATTCACTGGGACGTGACAAACTGGACCTTTTTTTTTTTTTTTGAGAAATCCAGTTTCGTTTATGAATGGATAACAATAATGGATAAAACAAATGAATAAAGCATTATTATGGACCACCAATAATGTGCCAGTTGGTTATGGATAAAGCATTATTGATGGTCCAATTTAATGTCTCTCTCATGTGTTGCCAATTGCCTTTCTACCAAATTAATAATAATTCTGCTCATTCTTTGCTCCACAAGGAAAGTGCCGAGTTTTAATAAAAGTAAACTCAGTGTGACAGCATGCTATCGATTCTAAAATATAAGGAGCCGAAATCCTACATTAGTTCACAATTTGGTATAAAAAGAGCTGTGATTAAAAATTCAAAGAATCTCAAGTAAAAATTCAATCATTGATGTTTCGTTAGTTAATAAGAATAAGGGGTGCTGTGCTGAAAGTACGATTGAAAACTGTTTCTTCGTGTTACGAGTTGATCTGTCACATTCCAAAATTTTAAGCAATATAAGGGGATTTTTTTTAGGATGTGCTTGTTTTCGAATTAATTCTTTTATTTTAAAATTGTCAAAAGGCTTCACTATTTCGTTAAAACTTATTTGGCAACTATTTGTTTCCTAGGAAGCTTGTTTATACCATACTTTTACATTATAGTGTTACTGCATCACGGCTATGCAATAATAGGCGTAAACCTATTATTATTATTATACCTTCCTTTTTTTAGCTTCCAACCAACGTTTATAACGAGAAACATTCAGTACGCCTGTCTGCCCGACCGTCACCCACTTTCATAGCTCAAACTACAAATGCTACATGCAAGTGTTATACGTCGAAAGATTCCGCACATCAAAGTTAGAAGACATTGAAAATTTCAGAAAAAAAAATTGAATTCGAAGTAGTTTAGTTATTTAAAAAAACTGCAACATTTAATGCCCATTTAAAAAGGCATAAGCAGCCATTTTTAATCGAATTAAATCACCTTAGCCATTTGCATCAATCATTATTTTTTTCTTAAAGTGCAGAAATCTTGTGTTGTAAGTGATTCTAGGTGCCAAATATGATTTCAAACAAACATTTTTCGATAAGAATTTTTGTAAGTATTTAAGTAACAGAAAAGTAGGCTATTTCAATTTTTAAGAACGTCTGGTGGAGACCTGTAAACTGCTCACTGGGGTCAATATTAGCCACTAGAATTTTTCTTGTAAAATTATTCTTAAAACAGCAATTTGACATCATTAAGTGTATGAGTTTTCTCTTTTTTTCATACCAAAAAAAATTGAAGATTAATTTTATTGGTTGGTTGGTAGACATATATTATCAGGCTTGTGTGCTTGGTCAGAGATCCACTTATAAACCTTTGTCAAGTAAGACATACACAATACACACAGACACACTTACGTGGCAGATGCTGCCATCTATCGCGCACCACCTTCTCAATTTAGACATGCCAATGAAGGGGTGAGAAATAGTCTCCAGGGACCTGTACCCGTGGTAAACTACGCAATGACCGCCCACGAGACTTTCGGATCCATCAGATTTAACGAGCACGTACACCGCATATACTCGACAAACACAAACATCCATGCCTTATCTGGATTCGAGCCCGGACCCAGAGGCTCCAAAGGCTAACACCTTAACCATTGCGTCGCCGGCTGGGCCTAATTTTATTATGTTTGTATGATATGTATGATTTGCTTTGATAAAGATTAGTTTGCGAAGTATATACTGCTACTGTCCATCTTAGAAAATATGTTTAAATTTTATCTAGAGTAAATATCCACTTCTTTTTGTATTTTTCTAGTGTTAATGAACAATGCATTATCTAATCTTTCCCATTCTTGTTTGTTTATTTTTTACAAAATGCACTGTTACATTGAAGAATTAAAATAATAGAGTATGTGATTCTTTAATTATTTTATTTAAAAATTTTTGCTACATATTTAAGAGCACAAACATGTTTAACTCGAATTCGTTCATAGTGCAACACAAAAGTTTGTCATTGCATAAAAAACGTAAGTAAGTTATTTTCTATTTACACTTTGAATTTTCACCTATTTAAAGAACTCAAACTCATAATTTTTCGCTTGGAAATAAATTGACAAAAAAAATAATATTTGAGTTGAAAACCTGCACAAAAACAAGGGATCAAGTAATCTATATCATGATATTATGTAAGTTTTATACCTTTAAACTATAATCCTAACTAATATAAAACAATAAAAAAATTAGAGTGTCAGAGTTTGAGTTCAATATTTAACATAATAGGTTTAACATTTTTATACTCTCTCTATACTATTATATTAATATTATTGGGTTCATTATTTACATATACATATAATTATCATTGTAAGTCGATGCGTTTCAACGTGCATTATTTCGAATGATAGACGGCTAATTTATATAACATGTAGGTTTGTAACAGAATCTGTCACTTAGCCCAATTCCACAAAACTTTTATGTTTAACAGGAAAAAATTCATCGAACTATGTTGTTGTAGCCTGGTAGGCAAGAGGGTTGCAGTAGCATCCCTTGGCACAAGGCTTTGAGTACCCATGAGAGGGTGGATGTCTGACTTCTACTCCGAGATGGCGCCACCCCCTCAATTTATACATGTCGCTGGAGTGGAAAGCAATTTTTCAAACAACCTGCACCCATGGAAAACTGCGCTATAACTGACCACATGACTTCCGGACATACAGATTTAACGAGCAAGTTATCCGTATGTACTCAGGACAACACAAATATCCATACCTTACCCAGGATCAAACACTGTTTTAACTCTCAATTAACCCTGTAATGCAATGATTTTTTTCATCCTGAAAAAATATATTTGTTTCTTTAATACTCATACATTATGGGAAACATAATGAAAAAAAAAATTACTGCATTGGAATTTAAATAATTTCGAATTTTTAAAATTTTTGCCATATGACAAAAACCAAATACAAAATTCCAATATGATTAAAAAACTACTAATTATATTTTAAAATAACCCTCTTGATTTATAATCATTTTTCAAAACAATTTATTTGTATTTAGTACTAATATTATTATATTTTGAATACTGTAAAAGACGTAATTTCGCAAAAGTTAATAACTTCACTCTTACATTTTGAATGCACTTTTACTGCTGTTATCTATGAGGGTTATTAGTAACTTAAAATGGAATGTAGATGAAAATAAAACACAGAAAAAAAACACAAAAATAGATGAAAAAAACACAAATTTGTCGAGAGGAAGCCCTACTTTAATAGAATAAAGTGGATTATGTTATTGTTGCTTATGTTACTTGTTGCCATATGGCAACAGTATGCATTAGAGGGTTAAACATTGACACGCTAAATTTGGCTAGTTTCATTTATTTTCTTTCTGAAATTCAATAGTTATTTCTAATGGTTAACTAAATTAATGTATATTTTAAAGAATAAATATGGAATATTGTTCTCTTTTAAATTGTGGCAAAACATTTCATATCTTCATACAATCAAAGAATCTCTTTGTGAAAGATATTTGACGTCATTTGAAATTGATTTATGTCGCAAAAGTAAATGTATTTTAATTTATTATTTAAAAAAAAATTTAAAGTTTTTTAGGTGATTTCTACGAATGGCAATAGCGATTTTTTTTCCAACGGGACTGCTTTCGTTAAATGCCAGGCTAAGCATTTGCGAACTCGCCATATTCCCCAGAACTGAGAGAAATTTTTTTGTGTGGCACCTAGGTGACTCCCGATACCAATTTTGAAGCTGAGATTACAATTAAACTGAGATCTTTGTTTACGTTAAAGTTTGCTTAGATTTTATTTGGCCGAGAAAAATTTGTACTAAAAATGTGTACACCTAATCATATGGCATGCAACATAATCATATGACATGCCTGGTCTCAATTTTCCCACCCATAAAATCTGATGACTCAGCCGGGGCACGAACTTCGGCTTATGAAGAAGACACGTAATACTTCTTAGCCACTGAGCCTCAATCAATAGGAATTTAATTCTAATAAATGGGGGCTTGTTATACTTTTTTTAATTTTTGCAGTTCTTTTATAATTGAAGTGCTATGAAATCGATTTTTTTCTTAAATTTTCAAAATTTTCTACTTCCAATACGCTGTATTTTGTAACGCATCACACTTTCCTGAAGCATTTGTAGTTAGGGCTATGAAAGTGGGTGACCGACAGACATACATACCGAAAGATTGCAATGCATTCCATTTTTTTTACGTTTAAAAGGTAGTGAGAAATCTAAAAAGAAAACAAATCATATTGTTGTTGTTGTTTTTTTGAAAAAAAAATAACAATGGGAATGTGATATAATTATCCAATATTCGATGTTTACCCAAACACATAAGATCAGCTGAATTTTGTTTTTGACGAAAGCTTATAAGCGGTTCTCTGAACAAGCACACAAGCTGGAATATCTATGTACCTACCGTACCATATCAGCTGAAAATTCAGTTTGTATTTAAGTGTAGAAAAAGTTTGATATTTTATAACAAATCAAACAGAGTTTTTACGAAAAATATTTCTTGATATAAAGAATTTATTATACGCGAACCAAAGTCACAACAATGTTTGGTCTTCATAAGCTATACAAAGGTTTAAGATACGTTTATTGTTTTGTGTTTGACATTTTTATATTTGTTCAAGGAAAAAACTATTTTTGTCAACCATCACATAATAATTCATAATAAAATATTATTTTGTAAATTTTGCTGGCTTTGTATCTAAGATATTCTTAAAATACGTAAAAAAATGCATTGAACTTGTGATTGAAAAAGTGATGTAATTGCACTGTAATAGTTTAGTAAATTTACGAGAATTTTGCCGTTAGCAGAAATTCCGGCAAAACATCATAAACTAAAATTTTGCTCGTTACCATAAATTGATTTTGCAAACCGTGTACTATATGCTCGTTATATTACAATAGTGACCGTAAAATAGCATTTTACCATATTACTAAGGCTTTTTTTTCCAAAATAAACTTGAATGTAAAATGACTAGACTTGAACCCGAAACCTTCTTAGTGAAGGCATATTTTCTAACTCCTCGGCAATTGAGATTTCTTTTTGATTTTTTTAAAATGCATTTTTGTTTAGGAGCAGCAGGACATTGGCTAGAACGAATCGCATGACCTTCCCTAGCCAATCAAATCCAAGCTAAAATATATGAATTTAGTAACCAAGGGAATGTAACCATAATTATTTGGCTTTGTTAAGAAATACGTTAAATTCTGAGAAAGTAAGCTGCTCAACTTTTGAAGACAAATGTTTTGACAGTATTATTAAACCGCCTATTACTAATTTGCCTTTTTTACAGTGTTGCTTTGGGATTAAATTGTATCTAATCTGCATTAATAAAAGCCCACTAACATCTATTTTCCCTCACACGAAAAATGAAATCGGACTTTTAAGTTTACATGTACGAGTTGACGCAGGATAAATAAACTAAAATTATTATGCAGAGAGAGAGAGAGAGAAAGAAAGAAAAAAAAAAGAAAAGTGAGACAGTGCTTTTCAGTAGATAAAGCTTATTTAATGTAGTAAAATAAATTAATTCCATTATTTCCTTTGATTTTAACAAGTTCAATTTTAACTTAATTATATAACCATTTTAAGGGGTCATAGGAGTCTTAAAAATGTGCAAAGAAGGTACTACAAAACATAGTTTGATCTTTCATGTCATTTTTGAACTACTCAATGTATAAGTATAATTTTTTATATGTAATTCTACAAGATTTATTTATTATAAAACAAGTTTTAAAATTTATGAAACTTTAGCCAAAACTAAATTAAATTATATTAAACATGAAGCTATTTGAACACATTGTGATTAGGCTTGCGCGGCAAATTGTAAGGTCAAAATTAAAAAAATGACCAAGAAAATAACTTTATATTGTACAAATATGTACAAACAAGGACTTATACCTAAATTCTCAGCTCAATTTTAATTAGAAATTATTTTTTAAAATATTTAAAATCAAAATTTTTAAATTTTTAATAATATTTTTAGAAAAAAGTTCTTAAAATAATTTCTAATTAAAATTGAGCTGAGAATTTAGGTATAATTCTTTGTTTGTACATATTTGTACAATATTAAGCCATTTTCTTGGTCATTTTTAGCCTACTTTTCTTTTTTTTTCTTAATTCGAAGAATTAAAAAAAATAAAAAAAGTAGGTATTGACATGCGGTCGATGTCCGTCCGTCCGTCCGTCTGTCTGTCTGTCCGTCCGTCTGTCCGTACCCCCCTTCCAAAATCGGTTCTATCCATCCGATCTAAAAACTTCTTTTTTTATTAGAAAGGTATAACCTCAGACACCCAACTTTCATACTTTTTGTCCGTCTGTCTGTACGATAGGACGGACATAAATCTACTATTTGTCGACGAATTTCCCATTGAACTTGCATTGAAATTCAATTTCGAGTCTTTTAAATCGCTGAAGTTAACTAGAAATGCCACGGACAAGTAAGATACGTCAAAAAATTCAGCGCATCGAAATGAGTATACCGTCAAAGCGGGTATCTTTGGCCACGGAGGGTAACTTTGGCCACGCGTCGGAAAAAGATTTGTTTCTTAATTTCTCTTCATAAAATGATCTCATCTTAAATTGTTTTACATTTTTGGAAAGGTGGAAATATCGTCTTTCATTCCATGTAAAAAAAATCTCATTCTAAATCTGGCAATACTACAATTGCTGTTTTCATTCTTACTAGCATAAAATGACAAAAATCTATCTCTTCCAACTTTTGTCTGGAACACTTAAAAAAATATTGAAAATATTTAAATAAAACACTCTATTCGATTCTTTTATTAATTAGGAAGAATATTACACCATTTGTTTTATTCTAAGTTGACTACTTTTTATGCTGTATTTAAATATTTGTAATTGGAAGCTTTTGTCGATGAATGCGGGTAACTTTGGCCATAGATGTAAATATTTCTTTATGGAACTTTGCACTTTAAAAAATGTATGTAAAAGTGTATTAAGTTTTACTATTTTTGAAAAAATTCTTACTTTTATGATTACTCATTTTTTAGATATTTTTTTTTTTAAAATCTCAAGATTTTAAACATTAAAAAGATAAAGATAGAATGCAAGATGCGTATTCCACTCAAAATCGCAAATGTCGAAAGGTAAACATTTTCAAATTCCTAATTGTAAATATATTATTTTTCACCTTTTATAATAAAATCGTTTGCTTTTTACAAATATATTTGTTATTAAATCTTGCTTCAAAAAAGTTCTTTTTTTCTTTATTAAAATAGAAGTTTATTTTTCTTTCTTTTAAGCGACAAACAATACTAGTATTCAACGTGTAATGCCATTCCACGATGCACTGCAATGTAAATGTTAAGTTATATACCATTTTAAATAACTATATGTCTTATAACTTTGTAATTTTTGGGTTTAAAGTTTTAATATTGCTATTTAAATCGTTAACACAGCTTTTAAGGATGTTAAAAAGTATGTTTCTTATGTATTTCTTGGGTGGCCAAAGTTACCCGCCCGGCTCCTAACAGTGTCTTATTTTTTAAAATTATTACCAATTTTTTATTAATTTATAAAATGTAACAAAATGCCTGAAAATTATTCCTAAATGTACAATACTTAGAATGCATAAGGATTTTTAAGTGTTTAAATCGTTTTTGAAGTTAAATTTTTCTTCTTTTGTGAAAAAAAACTATGATTTTGGCCAAAGTTACCCGCACTGACGGTACATTGAAAATTTCATAAAAGAATTCGATTTCTAAGTACTTCAATTATTTAAAAAACTGCAAAGTTTAATGCTCATTTAAAAAGCACAGGAAGCCATTTTTATTAGAATTAATTCACCATTGCCATCGCAACAATTGCTTGAGAAACTTTAATTCTTTTAGACAATAAATTAAAATAAATTTATTTTTGAGACATAAAACAATTTAAGATGACGTCAAATATATATTTCGCTACGAGATCTTTGTATGTTGATATAAATTGTTTTCATTCTATTTAAAAGCGAGGAATATTATATATTTATTCTTTGAAATATAAATTTTTGCAAACGATTTAAGTAATAATTATTTAATTTTCGAAATAAAATAAATGAAACTAGCCGAATTTAGCAAGTAAATGTTTATTGAAAAGTAGTTTTTTGGTTTTTGGTTCTACGAAAAATTAAATATTTATTTATAACTGCAAATAAAGCTGTGTTTAGTGAAAGATGCTGTGTTTAGTTAGATGCTGTGTTTAGTCAAATTAATTTTAGAATTTAAGGTGGAAAAACGGTTGTTGATGTCACTTACTGTTACGAACCTAGTTTTTTCAAGATAAGAATTTTAGTAAGTATTTAAGTAACAGGGAAGTAGGCTATTTTAGTTCTTTAAGAACTTCTTGTTTCAATTTTGACCTCACAATTTGCCGCGCAAGCCTAATCCCAATGTGTTCAAATAGCTTCATGTTTAATATCATTTATTTTAGTTTTGGATAAAGTTTCATAAATTTTAAAACTTGTTTTAAAATAAATAAATTCTGTAGAATTACATATAAAAAAATTATACTCATTTATAGAGTAGTTAAAAAATGACATGAAAGATCAAACTATGCTTTGTAGTATCCTCTTTGCACATTTTTAAGACTCCTGTGACCCCTTAATTGCATCAATTGTTTTTGCCACTTTACCTCAAATAAATTATTTGGTTAAATTAAATTATATTCTCTCTCCCACAAAAAAATTGTTTTCTTGATAAAATATAAAGCTCTTAAATAAGCCTTATACAAATGAAGTGGCTATATGACTGCCCAATTTTTACGTGCAATTTAAAGGAACCCTACATGTATTATTTGAAGATGTGAAATGGACTGCAATTAAACAAGTTGATTAAGTTCAATGGATTCGTAATTTGGGTATGAAGGAGTACGGAGTAACCCGGTTTTGATCTCAGAACATCTTTCATTCGTGCGCATAGCCCGAGCCTCGGCACACATAGTCAAACCAAAAGGATCCTCAAAGTAGAGATGGGTTACCGCGGCTTTTCTTCTACATCTACAATTGCTATTATAATCTGAATAACTGGAAGTAATGTGGCAGTAAAACAGTGCCATCTAGCGTGGATAGTAATTTGAGGTTGCGCATATGTTGAACCGCCACAGTACTCCAATTCTAGTGAGTCGAAGGAGGAGGAACTTTTAGTTAGGGGTGTTGATTGTTGATGCTGTTTGAAATGAATATCAGGACTTTGCTGCTTACCTTGAAGCTCGGTACTATGTTTTGTGGAGCGAAGTTTGACAAAATGAGTTTTCAGATGACGTCATGCCCGACAATACCACTGACGAGGTACAGAGTGACTAGGTTTTGATCTCTTCCTCTGCACCTCTGACTTGTGAGCCCATAGCCCTAGCCTCAGCAACCTATAATCCACCAAAAGGATCCTCAAAATAAATGCAGAATCTAACTCTTGAAAAACCAAAGCGTCCCGCTCATAGACAAAGTTCTTTGATCTAAGCTCCACCAAGTTGGACTATTTTTTTTTGGATTGGATTGGATTGGTTGACATATATTTTCAGGCTTGTGTGCTTGGTCGCAAGGACCCGCTTATAAACCATCGTCAAGTAGGACAACACAAGACACACACAAACACATGTGACAGATGTTGCCATCTGTCGCCACCTCCACAATTTAGACATGTCCCTGAAGGGGAGGGAAATTTTCTCCAGGAACCTGTACCCATGGTGAACTGCGCAATGACCGACCACAGGAATTTCGTACCCAACAGATTTTACGAGCACGTACTCCGCATATAATCGGTAAGTCGTCAGTGGCACCGGGTCTCGAACTCTCAACCTTCCGATCTCAAGTTCAAGATCGTGACCACTATGCTCCTTACAGCCCAACGGACTATATATGCTGCACTGGTTTCTTCTGTTTCCATTCAACCTCGGCAATTTGTAGTTCAATCATACAGTGGTGGAAATTGATTTATGAACTGACAGTTTTTTAACAGTATTTCTTTATTAAATGCATTTTTATCGATTTAAATTTTATATACTATACAGGCTTTGCATTATAAACTATACACGTAAATAAAATTTTATATAAATTCTTAAACAATTTATTTTTTTGACATTTTAGTTTTAGCATAGGGAAATTGATTTATGAACTTTTGCATTCAATCTCAATTAATAATTGCTAAAACTATTTTTTGTCGCTAATGCTTCCTTGATTTTGTTTTTCATAGACAACACAAAACTTTGGGTCGAGTTTCGGTCAAGCAATTTGCAATTTTTAATGATTAAGTCCTTCTATTCCATAACTGATGCACACTTCATTAAAACCATACTCCATTTGAGTAAATTATTCAAACCAATTGATCTCAGACATTATTCTTGAGGTTTAAGTCATGGCTATTGGCAGGGTGATCTAAATGAACAACACTTAGTTCATTAAACAGTCTTTAATTTCGTTTGAAATGTGGATACTTGCATTATCATGCATAAAAATGTAATCAAAAGCATAGTTTTGCAACGCAAAAAGGAATTAAAGAATTTTCTAGAACTAATCTGCAATAAAGTTATGTTTGTCAGCAATTCAGAAACATAACCTTGTTTCTTCAATGGATATGTCTGATGTTTCTTCAATAAGATATCGGGGAACAAACCATCAAACTTCCACCATTAACATTTCTGCTGAAGACAGATCTTGGTTATTTCCGAAGATCCTTTCAATAACATTTTAAACCATCACGTTCATCCAAACATCCAAATTGAATTTTTTTTCATCAGCAAATGTCACTTTTTTCATATGTCTCTCCCTCCACCCCCACCCAATCCATTTTCATGTAGTTACGACTATATTTTAATAGCCTGTTCTTATGGTGAAGAGTAAGCTTTGGACCAGCCTTCATTTTGGAACATTTCAAGTTCGACGACGATATCAATATTTGTCCTACTCTTCTGGGAGTTACAGGAAGTGATTGTTCATAACAAATTCGCCCTGTAATGCACAAATGCTGACACAAATGGTAACTTTTTGGGATACCAGTCCAATAATCCTGCTTTTGTCCCTCGTCCCACTAGGGTTGCATCTTTTTTAATGATGGTTTTTGCCGAAGTCAGAATGATTCTTCAAATATTTATGAATTATATTTATTGATCTTTTAATTAATATACTAATTTCTCTTACAGATTTGTTACAATATTATATAAGAGTCATTTTTTAACTTTTTGGTTTCAGACAGTCCCGCAAGCTTTCCTATTTTGTAAAATGGGAATAAAACAGATAAATTTCAACAAATTTGGCCTTAATCTTATTTATAAACACTGATAGTAAGCTCCCCTGAAGTTCTAATGAAGAACTAGTTAAAATATTTGGTACTTGGGTTCAAAATAAATTTAAGTTCATAAATCAATTTCCATCATTTGACATGCTTAAAAACTAAAATTAGATATATTTTTTATTTAATATAATTTTTTGGAAAAAAATTATGTGTGAAATTCCTTTATTGTGCTCTGAATATCCAACACACAAAATTTGAATTGTTAACACTTAATACAAAGCGATATCTGGTGAAAAGAATGTTAGTTCATAAATCAATTTGCACCACTGTAGACATCATAGTTAAAGTATTGGATTGGCAGATCACGTGCCCTCCAAGACTAACGGTGGGACACGCATGGAGACAAGAATTGGAGGTGGAAGGATATGGGGCCAGTTGTTGCCACCACTTTAAATAGAAAAGTGCAACGAAAAAATAAAGTTTAATTCTAAAATTTAAAAAAAATACCATAAAAATACTAGCTGCATTTTAAAATTTTTTAGTGACGTAAAAAAAATATATTGAAACGCTTTTCTAGTATTTTGATAATATTGTTCTGTAATTTTAGAACTAAATGGTATTTTTTCGTAGTATTTTTCCCCTTAATGTGATGGCAAGGAATAAGGATCCAGTGTTGCCACCACATTGATGAAGAAATACTACGAAAAAATAACATTTAGTTCTAAAATTACAAAAAAAAATATTAGAAAAACGTTTCAAGTTTTTTTTTTACTAATTCACTAAAAATATTCCAAAATGCAGCTAGTATTTTTGTGGTATTTTTTTGTAGGTACATTTCTTCTTAAAGTGGTGGCAACACTGGCCCAATACCCCTCCATTTCTGGTCTCCATGCTTGTCCCTTCGTTAGCATTGGAGGTCACGTGATCTGCCAATCCACTACTTTAACTATGATATCAATATATGAGTTCATTGTAATTTTTGTCGTAGAATATTCATTTATTAAAAGAACGCAATTTTATGAAGATTCCGACTTCTATGTGCCTCTCCGAAACAACGCCTGATACACAAGAGCCCACTCTAATACAATCTAAATGATTTAACTACGTAGGTAGTAAAATCAGCGCCATCTAGCGTGGATGCTATTTAGAGGTTTCGCCTGTGATGAACCGCCACAGGTCTTAAACTACAGAATTTGAAGTATAATTACAAATGTGTATACAAGTTATTGACTCTTGGCTTATGGAGTAATAGATCTTTTTTTTTTAATTTGATACTTTTTTGGAAAATACCACCACCCTTAACTGGGATTCTAACCCTTTTAACTTGACAGACCCTTTAACCACTGAAGCAAAGGGTTACCCATGGTGATTAATATTTTTCTAAGTATTACCCTATAATGTGTAATTAGTTCGAGAATTATTTTTGTTTGTCATAAATGACCTAATCGTCCTAATCTGTTATGTAAGCATAATGTAGTCAAAAGGCTTTTCGAATGTTCTTGACCATCAAAGCCATGAGTGACCCACCAAACTTATTGTGCTAATGTGTACCTAGTATCAAATAGTATCCATATTTAGAAAGAATTCACAAGTCACTCATGGCTGTAGAAACATAATGATAATATTATGTTCACCATTGATCCGTGACCTTCAACTTTTAATTTCCCTCAAGGTCAAACAAATCGTATATTAGATAAAAACGACTTTCACTTTTTCATATCTTAGTAAGACTTACATATTTTGAAAAGTTTTAGGAAAATCTAAGTTGTCAACTTTGACACCAATATTAAATTTGAATTGGTTTCAAAAAAAGGGGGATGTTAATAAATTGCTTTTAAAGAAACATTAATGTTATGCATTTGTGTGCATGCCTATTGTGATTCAGGTCATACTTTAGGGAACAGTATATTGTATTCTAGGTTAAAAAATCGGTTGTATAGGTAATAGAAGCTTATAAGTGTAGTTTATTTTTGTAAATCGAATATTAAAATTGGATTCCTCCTCGACAATATGTTTAGAATGATGTCAGTAATAATTTTTAAAGTTTAGTCCATGTGTACAAATCAAAAGAGTGAAATCCACTCCAGTTGGAGAAGTGCATTTTCGACACTGGAAAGGAGTGAATATTAACTCAGATTGAGTTACATTCGCTCGTTTGTTTTAAGAGTGTAGCAAAAATCATTTGCTCTACACTAAAGCATTTTAGTTCTCTCTAATGGAAAAATTTCTGAATAAGAATTGTCAATTTCAAAGTTATGAAACCAATTTAAAATAGATAACAGATCTACCTTTAAATTCATTTTAGTTTCTTCTATAACGTTTTTAATGAAATTTTTACCCTAAGTTTCACTCTTTTTCAGATAGATATGCAATTTTAAATCTTGAATTTAAAATGAATATTTTCTTAAAACGTTGTAAAAATTGAGAGATACATAAGCGCGCACTTTGCATCAGAATCAGATTATTATTACCTGGACTTTATTTAATGATCATTTATGCTCAGTAAGTTATAAAATGTGATTTAGCTTTAAAATATGCTCATATTCCATAAACAAAACTATTAACCCTGTAAAATTCAGAATTTTTTATTAAAACTTAAGTCCAGGTATTGTGATGTGAATGTGCACTACACTATGAGCTTAATATATGCTCCGTTCAGGGATATTATTTTCGGAGCTTAATCTCAAATTATAATACGAAAATCGAAATTGCATAAAAATGATGCAATATAGAGTAAAATTGTTAGTAAAAACTCTGTAGACAACACTAAAATGAATCAAAAGGTACGTATTCTTAAAACTTTTAATGCAGTTAATGATTTTCCCGTTGATAATTTATCTCTGAGAATTAAAAAAAAATGCAATAAAGAATAAAATTGTCCTTAAAAACTCTGTAGATAGCACTAAAATAAACCAAAAGCAAGTATTCTTAAAATTTTTAATGCAGATACCGTTTTTCCCGTTAATATTTTTTTTTTCTATCTCATAATATAGTTCTAAATGTAGCATCGCCAACTTTAAGCTTTTGCCACTAGAGGGAGCCGCAGACAGGTTCTTAGTGAAGGGCATGGTCACTTTACTGAAAACGTTCCTGTGGTTGATGCTGATTTATGTTATGGACACCTTTGGAACACAGTTAAATAATCAATTTGATAAGCAAGTGTGTATCCCCTCTTAAATCCCTATTTTCGGTTAACATCACATTTAGATATTCCAAAACATCAATAATTTGCTATCAATGATTATATTCTGTATCACACATCAATAAAAAAAATCAGCCTTTGTCAGAAATATCTGGATAAAATTGTGTTCAACTGTTTTAATAATATTATTTAGCACATTTTAATATATAAATTGTGATCTGTGCTGGTTATTTCTAGAAGAAAATTGCATGTGGAAAATTTAGCGCAGATGAGAATACAAGGATAAGGATTTCAGTTAGTTTTTTGCAACGACTTTTACTTCTTTAGAAGCTATATATTATGAATTCACTTTTGAGTTAGTTAAATGCTTGTTCACTTGGTGTCAGTTTGTTAAAAAACTTATTACAAACGTTTTTTTCCAAAATTGCTCCTATGTAATAGCATTTGTAGGTATTGACGTATACAAGTTTGTGAAAGAAATAAGTTGCGTTAAGTTGTACCATACTTGGAACATTTGTGAAAAGGATGAAAATACTCTGATAAATAACAAGCAGTATCTCGTAAAAAAAATATTTTATTTTAAAATATCTTCTTTATAAATTGAATATTAATTTAGTTGTTTTTTATTTAGTATTTTTTTTTAATTTTTAGTTCCTGGTCAGTTTTCTGTGTTTCCGTAGAAAACATAAAAATTTTAAAGCTAAAGTAATTTTAATTAATAAAACTTTTATAAAAAAAATTAATGTAATTGAACAAAAGTTGCACATTTTAACTAATAAGATAATTGAATTAGTAATTGCAATTTTTAAAATGACAGTAATATTAAATATATTTTGAAACAAAAACAAGGATAAAGGAATTCTTATTCTTTAATTTTAAATGAAATGAGCACTAAATGCGCAGTCATACATTTTTTTTTTTTTTGCAATGTATCAAAGCTTGTAATGTCTAGTAGATAGCATGCAAAGTATAATACTTATGAAATTCCCCAATCTTTACAATTTCTGTGGTTCTCAATAATACTTAAAATTTAAAAAAATCGATTTAAAGCTGTTTTTTTATGATTTTTCTCAAGCTTTTTCATTTCCAGGTAGATTAGTAATTGTTAATTACCTTACTGTATATAAACTGCATAATGTCACCACAATAGTTAGTTGTATTTTTTTATATATATTTTCAAATAAACTTAGTTAACTCCTTACATATTATGATCTAACATATTACTCAGTGTAATCTTCCACAGAATCTAAGCGCAAGCGAAATCATAAATTTCGTGAAACAAAAAGTATTATTAAGATGGTGCACTTAACAATCAAATGGCATCGAGCATCGTAGCAGTTACGTTCTTGTAATCCTAAGTTTTCGAGGTTCAGCCAGGTCTTATAACAAACTATGACTTGGGTATAAAACGACATAAAAATAACCACGAACTATGACTACATAATTTCACTTGCATATAGGGTGACGTGGGGTAATTATTGGACACAGAAAATCTGTGTAATTATTGGACATGCCCCAAAAACCATAATGCATCATAATTTATTGCGTATAACAAACCAAAATTTATTAACTACATATACAGCAATGCTCTGATTAGTTATAGGGGTGAGATAAGCACTTTTTCGCAACATATTTATAAATAACCCAAACCGCTTGAAACTTTTGTTTAATCGATGGCAGTGTATAATTTGTTTTCGTTTAAATGATCTTGAATTTTGTAATGTCCAATCTTAAATATGTTTATGAAGGTGGTTTGTGCTGAAAAACACCATTGTAGCATCAATAGTAACATTATGGCATGCATGTTTAGTTACATGTATAGATAAATTGTTGGAAATGCTATGGGGTAAAACAGACAGCTTCGCAACATGCTTACATTTACTTGGTATAGTTTGTGTTATTAAGAAACATCATCTACGCAATTTTTTAACTTGGAAAAAAAATTAAATTTTTGGAAATTTTCACTAGATTTCACTGTTAAGAATTTTTTATAGAAGCCATATAGTGTTAAATAATTATCAAATACACAGTACAATAGTACACTCCATATCACACAATTTACTCCTGGTATCTATTAAGTAAAATAAAGGAAATAGTAAATTTCAAAAATGGTTCCCAACAAATATATATTAAATAGCCATACAAAGCCGACCCGGCGTCGCAACGGTTAGGATGCTAGCCTCTGGAGCGCTTGTATTCGGGTTCGAATCCCGATAAGGCATGGATGTTTGTGCTTGTCGAGTACATACGGAGTACGCGCTCGTTAAATCTGTTGGGTCCGAAAGTCCTGTGGGCTGTCATTGCACAGTTTCTTACGGGTACAGGTATCTGGAGACTATTTCCATCCTCTTCAGGGACATGTTCAAATTGTGGAGGTGGCGCGCGATAGATGACAGCATCTGTCACCTGTTTGTGAATGTGTGTGTTGTGTCTGTCTTACTTGACGAAGTTTTATAAGCGGGTCTCTGACCAAGTACACAATCCTGAAAATATATGTCTACCAACCAACCATTACAAAAACAATACTTTTTAGAAAATAACATAAATGGGGGAGCTATGGTAAAAGTTTAATTTTTTTTCAATAACTACCCCATGTTCCCCCTATAGTATTGCAAAATCGGTTACATTACACCATACATTTGGATCCAGCTTTGGCGCTTCTTTATTAATTAATTTTGTCTTCTATTTATTAATTATTCGTCTTGTGCTGCAACCTTACTTTGCTTTTTGGTGAAATTTTACTTTATCTTTGTGGTGTATTTTTTACTCCGCGTTTTGCTGTTGTAAGGTTACTGTGCATGAGTGTAATTTAATCCCCCTTTATAGGATAACATTACTCCGTAAAATGAGCGACATCACTTCCTGCCAAGTTACACGCAAAGTTTTATTGTGAGCCTATAACATTTATAAACACTTTTACTTTATATTTTTTTTAAAATCTGTTATGGAAGGGAATTTTGTTTTTCGAGGTTTACACATCGTCGAAATAAATTTTCAAAACTTCTTCTTGACTTTATTATTAACTTTTTAAAGCTTGTCATAAATAAAAATTATCGTCATAAACGAGTTATAGATTAATATAAATCAAGTTATAGCATTATAAAATTATTTTCACATTCCTTTCAGATCATGCCTAAAAGAATTAGTTCTGCAAACAATCTGTTCGGTTTCTTGTGCCACACAATTTCTGCAAACCTCAACGTCTATAATCACATACAGCATATAGGCGATAAAAAGCTGGATCCCCACACCTACAAAACATTGCGCCAACAAAACGCTTCCAGATGTATCCATCACAAGCATGGCATTCCACCTGGAGGTATCCGTATAAAAAATACATCTGACTATTCCTCAAAGCAAAACATTCTGTCAAACACAACCCCAAAAACGAAACAGCACAAGGTGCCACAGGGACATAAAACACGAGATAAAGCCAAAGCGCCCGGCCACAACAAGAAGCAAAGATAGCTTCTTTATCAGCCTGTAAGGAGCATCAGAACCCGGCTAAGTGATATAACGGGCCGTTTTACCTGATCTTAACCCCAAACGCGCAGGTAAAACCCTGGCCGATAGTGGCGTTTTCTCTTTTAGCGAGGGGAAAACTATCTATTTCTGAGATAAATTGCTCTTCTTGTAACTGCGGCCAAGCGGCAAAACTGTTTCACTGATACACATTTTTTTTAGGAAAAAAATTTATTGAAGATAAATGAATCTGTACGGCGATGGAGATGGATGTGGTCAGTTGATGACGAAGCCCTTGCTCGGGTTGGCTGGCAAATATAGATTGATGAGAAAAACAGGTAAATTTGAATAGTTGGAGTAATAGATATTTACATTGGATGTGCTGGAGACATCAATTAGAAAATAGAAAATGTATGCCTTCCTTAAAACATAAATTTTCGATTAAATCTGGATTCATCACGAATTTTCGGACTATAGCACGTCGTTATAAATTCCTGAGACTTATGATTTTGAGTTAAGAATGCTAAAATGTTTTTTATTGTATAATGAAGATGTACATTTTTTCTGTAAACAATTTTACGCTTTCTACCTTAGAAATCTTACAAAAACACTCGTTGAAATTTTTAGAAAAATTTGTTAGCTCATCAACAGAATTTTAGTTAATTTTAGAACATTTCAATGCATAACAACATTTTAAGAATTAATTTAATGTTATTTTTAAGCGCAAGCATAATGAACGTAACAAATATATATTTTTAGAAGATATGAGTTGGTAAAGCCTAAAAACTTATAAATTTGGGTTGGCTAAAACCAAAAATACTAATCCTCAAAAACTAATAACCTTCAAAAATAGAGCCACCTGCTTTAAAATTACTTTCTTTTTGTTTTGAAATTACTTTAGAAAATCAATATTGGAACATTCTTCAAGTATCGATTTTTACTCTAAATGAAAAACAAGTCTAAAAGAAATCTTGACAGGGACTAAGTTCTAAACGAACGATACCTTAAAAAAATCAACAAAATATCGTATCTATCTATAAAGAAAACACTTGATAAAAAAGGAGCATCCCGTTAGCGCAGGCATTCCTTTACTTACGAGTAATGACCCAGACTTGTACGTAACAGGTTGAACACTGTACATAATGATTGCGTACCTTTTACAGTACGGTTTTAGTGCAGTACGGCCCTCAAAGACGATTGAAAAGAAGGCAGGGAGAGGAGTGGGATCTTTTCCCGTCATTATAGCACATACGACAGATGGGGCCTTAAAAAAAGAAATGATGAACCTTTGAAAATGAGAGAAAAAAAAACTAGATAAAGAGGAGGGATGCAGTTAAGTACCATAACTTTCGACAGCCCCCAACTAAAAGTATATAAAAGAAGTACGGAATCATTAACTAAAGTTGTCCTTTGGGTTCGGCTCTGTCATTATCTGTTCGTTAAAAGTTGAAAAAAGTAGTTATTTCAACTTTAAATTCACTGCAGTTTGATGATGTGAAGTTAAAGGTCTGGGCTTTGAAACCAGCAACATGTGTTGTTAATGACATTAAGTTATTTTTGATTGCTATATATGGTTAGGGTTAACTGTAGGAGAATTACCTGAACTTGTCATTTGATACCTCCATTAAAAAGTCAAACATATAATTCTCATAATAAAAAAGCATTTATTAATACTAGGAATCAGTGGATATTTAAAATGTGGGACTTTTTTTAAACTTATTATTACTTTTTCAGTTAATGATGTCACTTCTGTTTCAAATAGTTAATTTGCATATAACTGACACACTAACACAAACTTGCAGCACAGCGTATATATCAAATTGAATTATTACACAAAAATAAATATTTTTTCAAGAATTTTATTTTTATTTTAAATAAAGTTTCTCGAACGTTTGATGTCATGGCAACAGTGAAAATATTGAATAAAAATGGAATTTGCATCTTATTTAAATCTAGATTAAATTTTTAGTTAATTAAATTTTAAATAAACTTCTAATTAAAATTTTTAATGAAATTTGGAATGTAGCCTAAACGGACAGACGGACGGACGGACGGACTGCACGATTATAAAACCTTCCACTTTTTACGTTATAAACGTAGTGTGGAAACTAAAACAAATTATTCAATTTAAATTAATCGTTAAATACCTTTTTTCACCATGTACACTGCAACTAAATTCAACAACAACAACAAGTAACTATTCATGTAAAGAAAAAATTAAGTAATGATGCCTTTGTTAAAACACTAATTGATTCGAAACATTATCAATTACTATTAGTGAATATTTCATATATTTTTATTATTTATTTGGAATACATATCTATGTTAAATGTCATGCTTTTGTCATTTGAGATTAAAAAGAAAAAAATTAATAAAAATGACCAAAAAAGATTTGAATCATAATTATTGACATATTAAAATAAACTTATATTTAATGATTTTTGTGTTTCAATTCAAGGAGCCCTCATAAAAAATTTATTTACTCCATCTTCTGCAACAAAAGACAAAATAAATGCTAAGTCTCAACTTTTGCGTGTTCACCCATCAGCAAATAATTTGTGTGTATAATAAAAATAAAACAAAAAACAGCTACAGCTTCACAAGATTGCATGATTACAAGATTGCATATTAGGCCATTTAAAATGCCTTCCGACGCCGGATTCCGCGCATAAAAATCATAAGAAAGTCCCATTAAAAGTTAAACAATCACGCAGTAGCATCACAACTTGCAAGATTGCATGGTCGCATCTTTTCTTTTAGCTTTTAAAAGCCCCCATTCCCACTAAATATCATTAACAGCACCGCACGCTTGTACAGAAAAGTACATTATTCATATTTACTTAAAGCTGTATAACGGCTGTAATGTTTCTTTTCCCGTAAAAGCGTTGAGTTAATGGCGTAATGGCCTTTTCTTAAACTAATTTACTTGTTTCATGAAACAACTAAAGAGAATATTTACGTTGATGTTTTTTCCCCTTTTTTTTTTAACTCATAACATCCACGTGGACGGTATGGGGTATTAAAGATAAAATAACCATTATTTTCACCCATCTATCTTAAAATATGTATTTATATTATTTTTTTTTCCTTATTAGCATCCAAGATATTATGTTTGTAATGTTCTCTTCAAAAGTTATACAATTTAGACTTTAATTATTTTACAGGATGTGACAATTTAGTCAACAAGTTAATCAACATTTTTAATTTAGATCAAGTTGTTTCCAGTTAGAGGCTCAGTGGCCTAGTGGTAGTGCTTCGCATTGCCAAGTCACATGTCCGGTGATCAAATCCCTTGACTGGGCGAGGTCGACCCAGCTTTATCTCTTGAATGGGTCGATAAAATGGGTACCAAGCATACTTGGGAACTAAACACTGGGGGTTCCGCATGAGGCTGACCACCTTTCCGGGACATATGCCTAGCACCCTAGAGCCCTAGGTCATGAAAGCTGAAATGGGCACGGCAGGCCTTGGCCCAGTAATGGGATGTTGTGCCGGGGAGGTTTTTTTTTTTTTGCTTCCAGTAATCGTGTTTTATTTGAAATGAGTTTGTGTCTTTGGAAATAAACAGATTTTTTAAAAACAGATAAGTCAAAACATAATTTGACTTTTTTTTTAATTTACCAATTTAAACTATGTTTTAACTAAATTTATCATTTAAATTTTTTTTAATTTACCAATTTAAAGTATATTTTAAATTTTCTCATTTAAATTATATTTTAAATTTACCAATTAATTCTTAACATAACAAATATATTTCTTGAACTGTCCTTCATCCTAGTTGACCATTATTACTCTAAGTACTAAACCGACACTTTGAGTGGAAACAGAAAAGAAATTTTTTTTGGTCTTCTTTATTTTACTAAAGGGAAAATCTAAAGTTATGTTCGCCTGATATCTCATCTTTCACTATCTATTACAATAGAAACACATATTTTATGAGTTAAAAATAAAATATATAAGTCTGACAATTATTTGGTCCACTAATTTACTAAATAAAGAATTATAAGCAACATATTATATTGTCTATCACATTTGGTGTCTAACAACATACCTAACCATCCTTAAATTTGTTTGAAAATAACAGAAACATAGTAGAAGTGTTGCTTTGGAAATACCTAAATGCCACAAGATCTGTATTAACTGAGAACGCTACTTAGCACGCAATTTTTAGATTAATACTCAGCTTGGCGAATTTCTTTTATTTGTTGTGTAATCATATTGAAGAAAACGGGTATAATTTTGTGTCCAATATAATTTCTGTAAGTAGTGTAAAATAATAACTTTGTGCATACGTATTGTTAGTTATTTATTGAATGATGCGAATGCATTTTAGAATAATGAATGGGTAATGAGGTTGCAGTAAAAAATTATATTAGTATTCAGTATAAAATTATAATACTTATGTATACTTACTGGAAAAAATAAATGTTTTTTTATACAATACGTAAATAAATAATTATTCTTTTTTGAGATTTTTTAGTAAATACTCTTGGTAGTTTATACAAATAAAATAAGAATCACATAATGGAGTTTTTCGTGAACTAAAACTAGACGGTTGCTTTTTAATACTTTTTTTACTTGCTGGTCTTGTAGGAAATTCTAAAAACCTAGTTTGTAAACATAAATATGACAATACGTATTTAATAATGATTACAGTATTACTCAATCTGAATGATTATAAATCATTTTAATAGATTTTTTAATGTGTCATTAATATTTTATTTAAATTGTGTTTTGTTTTATTACATTTTTTTCCAAAACTGTAAAAATAATATCGTGCTTTTTAAATACTTTTTTTTTTAAATTTTATATGATACTCTAATGCATGTAAGAATTTATTGTGAATGATGATTCCATAAAATTTTTTAACACAAATTGTAATTCATTTCCATAAGAAAATTTGAATTCCTTGAATATTTTTAAAACATAATTAAAATTCATATTAATTTTATTCATAATTAATTTTTCAAAATTAAAACAATATAAGTTTTGTTTAAACTTTATAAAAAATGGTTAAAAAATATTAAAACTTTTTGAATAATTTTTAAACAATCATACATAAAAAATAAAAGTTTTGTTTATGTTTTATACAATATTTTATTTGTTAGTGTTTATTGAGAACTTTTAATTAGGGCGGGGAAAAGATGAATATACATCCATGTAAATTTTACATTGATTATTGCAATTAAAAAAACTGAAATCAAATACAAATTTACTTCCAAAACAAATTTTTAACTTTAAAATATGCTTGATTACGAATAGTTGCACATCTTAAATTTTCCTTTACAGATTACTACATTCCATAATTTAGAGCTTTTGCAAATTAAACCTTTAAAATTAAAGTGTCTTTCGGTTCAGTATTGGTAAATACCTTAAGAACATTTGCTATTTTTTGCTACTAAAAGGTTTAGCCTATTAAAAAAGTTACTTATAACTTCGTATTTTATATAACGAAGATCGAGAGCAACGTCAAAAGCTGTCATCAGATGGCGCTGCATTCCTGAGTTATTTCATTTCATGTCAGAGCCGACATCCCCCTATTTTGACAAATGGATGTTTGGGAGTTTTCTCAGTAAGGCTGCTGTGAAACCAACTGCTTGGAAAAACGAAAAGCTTGTTTTCCCTTTTGCATTGCTTTGTTTTAATCTTTTTTTTCCAAATCTCACTTAGCTTCCTCATTAAGTTAATAACTTAAAAATAGTTAGATGATTTATAAGTATACTTTTACAGACTAAAATTCATATAACACTCACTCTTAGAAATAACACTTTCATTTCTGACGATTCATGAATCTTCAAGCCTCATTTCGTTTATTTTGATTATTGTTTCGTCAAACTATCACGTGACTTTTGAGTAAACGCGAATCCTCACTTTTACGATCGTGATTTGACTATTCTGTATCTTGATTTTGAGGAAACTGGATATCATTGTTGTACTCACGTGCTCAAAAACGACGAAATATTCCTTTAGATTAGACGACATTCAAATCCTCATAAAAATGACGATCCAAATGTCCTCACTTTGAGAGAACGAAAACTCGGAGCATTTGCCAGTAACGGGATCGTCAAAACTAAGGAAAATTTCGTCGTTTTTGAGCATTCATTTTTTAGAGTGCAGAAGTGAAAGATGCATTAAACTTAATCTTGCGAAATTAGTGATTTTTTTCCCAAAGCTTTTAAAGGCCCCCTCCTTACTTGAACGAAATTTCATCAATGGATGTGGGTGACATTGTCATTAATAAATTAATTGCAATTATTTCCAATTTCCAAAAATTGTATGTGCATTTCAATTAATCACAATATACGTTTATTATAAATAGCCTTATTAAAAACATTTTTGGTTCAAGTTTACAAACTTTATTAATTTTACTGGCCGACAAATTTCATAAACAAGAAAAAAAATTTAACGTAAAAGCTAATCCTAATTTAAAAAAAAACAATTGTACAAAAACATATTTTAATATCTATACAGCTATTTGTACTAATGATCGGTAGGATTATTTTACTCAATATACAGTGTAATTGCAAACATTGGTTTTAAAAAGTTGCTTAGAAATAATAATAAGATTTGTTTAAAAATTTGATGTAGGCAAAAACCATTAAAATAATAATTTTTTCTAGATTTTATAATTTTCACCAAATTTACTATTTTTGAGTTTTGTGCACGGAAAATCCCTTCCACTAGCTAGTTCGTATGGTTTACTTTCAATTCTAAAAAATACGTTAAAGTAACAATTTTTAATTAGTATAATGAAAAATAATTCAAGTTTTTATGCTACAATTGGATAAATTATTTTGTTTAAAATAACTGATTAGTGACTTTTGATGAAAAGAGTTCATCTCAATATTTTTTACTTCATATTCATTGATATTCTTATATTTCCCCTTGATTATTATCGTTTTGAAATAACGAAAATGTGATGTTCATTAAAAGTTATTTGTATTATTAAAAAAATTCACTAAAATGCAAATTAACTCTGTAAAAAACTCTGAAAAGCAAAATGAATTTATTTCACTGAATACACACTCTTAAAACAAAAGAGTGAAATCCACTCCAGTTGGAGAAGTGCATTTTCGACACTGGAAAGGATTGAATATTAGCTCGGGCTGAGTTGAAATCACTCGTTTGGAGTGATCCTGTCGTTGGTTTAACACACAAAGAATCCACTCCTTCCGGGTAAGTGCATTTTCCAGTCTGGAGGAGTGAAATTAACTCAGACTGAGTTCAAATCCACTCTCTTGTTTTAAGAGTGCACAGCGAAAAAAAATCCATTATTTTTTTAGGGAAAATAGAAAAAAAACCTTGATATTTCGTATGGAAATAAACATGAAATCTGCTTCTCCAATGCATTTCCAATCTGAAATAAAGACACCTCACAACCAATACCAGACTGCAATGGACATGTCCGGCATTTTCCTCATGGCAATTTATACGCAAATTCTTTCAATCCGAACCACTCCTAAGATTGTGTCCGGCAATTCAAAGAGAGGGATAGGGGAACCTCTTGCATTTACCTTTTCCACCAACCATCGAGCTCAAATTTACATTCTTTCCAATCTCGGACCTTGGCTGATATTCTCGGAAAAATTCAAATAGACTCTGCCGAACATTTCGAAAGCTGCATTCCTAAAATTTAAGTTCTTTTCAAAATTTCGTTTGTGTGTTTCTCTGTTATTTTTCGAAGGCGAAATCTCGTGTTTTGGAAACAGTTACCTTTTTGAAACAAAATATTAGAAAATTACTAATTTTAAACATGCTGGTACATTAAAATAATTTTCATTGAATTTTCTCTTGGTAATTTTAATGGTAATGAATGCATATTTCAAGCAAAAATTTGAACTATTTATAGTCTTGTTTAGCGTTTTAAAATATCAACCAAACAATGCATTTAAAAAGTTCTTAATATATCTTATCTTCTAGATTCGTAGTTCTAGCTTTTTCTTAGAAAAATTAAAGCAAGTATCACCCATTACACCATGCATTTAACTATAAATATTGTTATTAATCTTCGACATGGTTAAATAGTGTAATACAAATCCTATTTTGATTAATTTTTTTACGTGCATTTTAGCATTTACTTCTGAAAAAACATTTATCTCATTACTTTTTCTATATAAATATACAATATGCGTAGGGTCAAGTGGGGTAAGTGTGATAGGGTTTCTGCATTTTTCATTAAGAAAATTCGTTCTCTGCTTCAAGTAAATTCCAAATCCTAAAATTGGTAGAGTGAATTATTATAAGAAACATACATATGTAGAAAAAAAAATTATATGTTTGAATTCGAATTTTAAGTGTACAAAATTTGCATTTCAAAATCCATTGCTGTTTTATCACACTTACCCCACATAGGAAAACCCACATAAAAAGAAGACAGTTGCACTTAAATTCAAAAGCTCAAAACTTTCTTTAATCAAAAAATAAGGTCAATATTTCTTTTTAGTTTAATTATAAGTGGTCTAATGTTATATACTGCAACTTTCAGATTTTTAGAATGATTTCCAAAGTTACAAGAGCTGTTTATCACACTTACCCCCAATCACACTTACCCCACTTGACCCTACTTTACTTGTTATCTAATATTTTCTACTATGCTGTGTTTTTATTTTGGAAATATGGCAAATATTTTAACGTTTAAATACCTAAATTTGAAAACACTTCGTTTGTTAAAATATTAATACTTGATAAATTTTAAATCGGAAGAAATCGCACAGTTTCGTTATCAAATAACAAATCATTATTTACATCTTTTAAGGTCAGGTAATAAATAACCGCACGTTATTTCTACGCAAACCCTTAGTTGTTTATCCGCAGCCCAAATCCAACTCCGGCCAAAGCACACTCCCACTCAAAAATAAACATTTCCCCGGGCTTAAGACCATGTAGATATGCTTATCCAGTGCGTCCACACAATAGCTCTGCATATACCTACGAAACCCTACCTTGCCTTACAAAGTAGATATTTTCGAAATATCGATTTGGGTACGCAAATAGACCGGACCGTACTCTTTTACATTAGACATAATAAGAGCAGAGTGGGATGCGGCAGGGGATCTCCCTCTCCCAATCTCTTCTTGCTCTTCCGCATCCTAGGATGGATGCTGCACTGGGCATCTTGTCCATAAGCAGCAACAGCGTCTTCCAATAGCTTGTTTGCGTAAATATCCTTTATCCTTAGGGCTGGACGTCTTATTGGAAATAAGCTTTGGAGAGAGACCATTATAAAGAGGAAGTTGGCGAAAAAAATGGGATGCATGCAGCAGAGGCAAGTTGGATGGATGCAAAGCTCTTTGAATTGAATTATTTATGCATTTTTATCATGGTTACCATCGGACTTAGAGATTTGTAGCGTATTGAGAGAAATGGGAAATAAAGTATTGAGTTAATGTATTTTTATCCCCATGGGGATATGTTGTGTGTGGAAAGCTTCGATGTGGGATGTATGGTCACCAATTTATTTTGAGGGATGTTTTAAGATATTTTGTGTCCATAATGAAATGTATAAGGATGGTTTCGAAGTATATGCATTTAATTTAGGAAAAATTTGTCAGAGAATATTTGATAAAATAGAATATTGGAATTTGTATATAAAAATAAATTATTGCCAAAATAAAGATAAGAAAATGCATAAAAACGTCAAAAAATAATTCATGTAATATTTATTAATCATACAGTTACAAGTTTTGGTCCACCTGAAAGCTGTATAAGACTTAAGACAATTTCTTTCATGGTGATCTTCTCCTAACACGTGCTGAAGGCCACAACTGTTTATCACTTTCTCTTCTTGCCATCTAAAAGAAATATAAATAAACTTACAGGGATATACTTTAATATACTATAAATATTAAAAATATATTAAATATCTAGCAGTATCTGTTTTTATGTATCAGGCTACTAATAATTATAGAAAGTGTAGAAAACAAATGATAATCATTTAAAGGGGAACTTTTTAACAACATTCGATAAAGCAATTTGAAAAAACTTTAAGTGTTGTCAAGTCAATAAATTATATTATTTTGGGACGTAAAAATTAGGCAGTTCACAAAGTCAACCATTAGCAGATTTTTTACTTTCTTTTATTGCTAAATGATAATTGTTAATACATTTTTGGAGTTGGAATATATTTTGCCTACTCCAATACATTTTTGTTCCTCTACAATAACATTTTTACGTGTGAAAAATTGACAACTCATCGTTAGTAATTATTATTTTACGGACACTTTAAATTGGACTAATATTTGAACGACAGTACGTCAATTATCATAGCAGTTTTGAAACTTATGAATATTTTTCACTAATGATCGTGCTAGGTGTTTGAGGTGTTGAAAAATTCATCTCAAAACACCATGACCATTAATGTTTTGAAAACTCCTAAAACATATGTCCAACAATAAAAAAAAACCCGCCAAATTTCAAACTGCACTCGTGAGCAGGGGGGCAAAAAGCACAGAGTGGCATCAAAACACAAAAAACTAAAATAATTTTAAAACATTACTTTTCGCTCAGCGAAAACACTTTTTCGATATTTCAGATCCTAGTTTTTAGATATCCCAAAGCGCCTATAAAAATGAGAATTTATTTCATTCGCCGGTATCTAACGATAATGGGGAAGGGGGGCAGCAAAAATTTTTGCTTTTTTTTTATCCCCCCTTGCTACGTGAAACACTGCGTATTGGCATGTCGTACAGGCTGATCTATTTCTTACAAGCCGGTGCGTTTTCTCATTTATATATTTTTTGTTTTATTTTGGTTTGCCCATTGGCATCGCTCGTTATTTAAAAATATGATCGCTACTGAGCTTTGGCTTGTGAAACTATTTTGTTGTTGCTGTTTTCGGCTCTTGTTTTTATTCTTTCATTTCGCGGAATCCGGTTTATTAGACCATACATTACGATAGAGTTTGAATCTTGTCAGAAGAGAAATGGGAGTTTGAAACGAGTTTTGAAAAAAGAAAAAAAGCGGAATCGATGGTGGACGTGTTTAAAGGTTTTATGTGAAATTGCATGCATTAAAAATGACTGATTTTTTATGGCTAATTTTTAATGTTTTATTGTATTTGATAAGTGAAACGGAATTGTATACGAAATAAAAATAACGAGCTTAGTTAATTTTACTACAACTAAAGTACATGGCAAAATATCAAATAAAACCTCATTTATTAAATCATTAAAAAATATTCTTCATTTGAGCATTAAACCAAAGTTATCCAGTAGCTAAGAAATTAATTATGTTTTGTTATTTCCATCAAATTAACAACTATGCACAAACATAATTTCACAATAAGAAAAGTGATATGAATGTTTTTTGTAAGACTGTTAAACATAAAAATACTTTAAATATTTAAATCTTTATTAGAGGTTATTTCTAGTATATTAGGCTTGAAGCTCTTATTTTATCTTTTAACTTTTTTACCAGTGTTTTAAAGCGTGTTCACAAAACTTTAGATTTTAGCTATACATCTTTCCAAAATTAAACATCTATTATCTAGTTTATTTTTCTCATCCAATATCAAGTCAAATCTAAATTACCACTCATTCCCAAAAGTAACTCCTCCATACATAAACCCTCGAGGACATTCCGAAAAGTATAAATCAGATCATCAAAATATATTTTTGACACATATCATGAGTATCATGTCTGCTCAGCGAAATAAGCCAATAATTCCGTTTCGTTACCACGGTTACCTCTAATATAGGGAAAATTGCCAATCATTTTCAAATAAACTGTTTATAACTTCTGTAGGATCGGCAGGTACCCTATAACACTATAGTTATATAAATCATTCAAATCATCATTAATATTTCAATTTAACAGTCTTTTTTAACCTTAAAATATAAGAAAGATACTCGTATAGGCCCTGACTGAAAGATTTAAAAGTATACATTCAGCATATTAAATTTTTCTCCAAAAACCTCCAATAACTTTTTAAATAAAAAAAAATATGTAAATGATCTAACATCTTAAAATACGAAAATTTCCAATCACCTACAAATGCAAGATATGTTTAAAAAAAAGTCAAGCCGATTGACATGCGGAGATATGTCAACCTGGTTGGAACTGCAATTTATATCCAATATAAAATTTTGATGAATCAAATAAACATCAAAAATCGACTGAATGCATTTCGATCAACAAACACAAATTTCCAGAAACGAACCCTGGTTCTTGAGTTCACTTCTCATCCAAAACGAACCCTGGTTCTCAAGTTAACTTCTCACCCAAAACCCACAAGTTAGTTATTTCGTCACATTACCCGGGCCAGCCACTCAAAATCTAAATTACCAATCATCCCGAAAAGCAGCACCCCATTAAAAAAGCACCTTGATGGACAGGTCCCAGCCCTTGAGCATCTCCTTTCTTCAGGGAGAGATCTTCCTCTAAACCAACGAAGCAGAAGAGGACGAGGAAGAGTGTATCTTCCATCCTCCAGAAAAGAGAAGAGAGTGTGAAAATTGGAAAAGGTGAGCTTTGCGGAGGCGAGAATTTACTCTGCCATAAATGTCGAGCAGGAAATTACGCCATTTCTAGACATCATCGCGACGACACAACATTTCGCATGACAGCTGAGGGGGAGGGACCTTCCATAAACTTCCTCCCAGGGGATAACGTGTCTTCAGTTCTATGTTTTTGAAGCATTGTCACTTTCCTATGCTTGTCTGGTCACTGGGTATGTGCGCTATGTATCAAGCGCTATGTCTACTACGGATGGAAGTTGTTGTGTAATGACTTGTCAGATGGCCATTAGGAAAGTTCCTGACAGAATTCGGCCCATTTAAATTGTAGATGATATAGGTGCACTTTGTTTTCTGTGGAAGTGCCATGTTTTTTTGTCAACTAAAATGTTGTTTTTGCTCATTGTCACATCAAAATGTTTCAGGGGGAGGAGACATTGTCATCGGGACGTTACGTTACGTCATTCAATCACTCATTTGTCAGTTTATCGTGCCTGTCTTACGTCCAAGTACAATTTTCGGAATCTATGTAAATTTGAATGAATCTTCCTAAGACACTTGTCAAAGTATTTTACATGACAAGATTGTTGACTAAAAGCTGTCAAATTCGACAGCATGTTATCTTGTCATTGCGTATCTGGTTTGTCAAACAGTAAATAAACTTGACGCACTGTTCAAGTACGATGGTAATTTTTAAGAATGGTCTTATCTTGAGAAGAATTGGCGTTGCAACAATCATTCAGCATCACAAAAAAGAAGAGGAACTTAAGACATATGTTAATACTCAAAATATTTAAATGTTATCCTTGCAAAAATAATAATAGGATCTAAAAGAAATTATCATATTTTTAAATACCATCAACTGGGGTATAGCTTTGTCCCCACAGGTTAACTATGACCAAAGCTTTTCATGCTAATAACTTTTCATAAATTCACGCGTTAAAAGCGTCTTGCCTTTTTCAATTAGTGTCAACTCTGCTTGTCCTATAAGTAAAAAATATCCATGAAATAAATAACTGATATAGTATTTTATGCTTAAGCCAAAGTTACCACAATCGACTTTGCCTTTTATAATAAATTTTTTTATCATTGAAAATATTTGTACACGTAGAATGCGCCCAATTAACCACGATTTATTCATTAAAATTTTAAGTAATTACAGTTGCATTTCAAATATTACTATATCTTTATCTTTCAGACCCGCCATTTACCATGCTATCACCCCCTGCCTACAGATGCCCCCTCAAGACAGTGGAAAAACGCCGGCGCTCCGAGTCATCATAATTCAAGCGTGTTCTCGATGGCACAAAGATTCTGAGAAGAAGAGCCGATATGGGTCACGTGATACACGGGCGCATACATACTCCCAACGTTTATTTTTTCGCCATGTAAAATCTAAATCTATCCTGTGCATTAGAGATAATGATGCCCCTTCTCCACCAACCGTACTTTCTTGACAGATGTTCTTGATAACTTGTTATTTCAACAGCTCCTTCTTAAGACGGAGCTCGCCTTCGCTCTATTATTTGCTGCTGGGTCCTCTTCTTCGGTTGAAAGGGATCTCTTATTCGATGCTGGTGCATTGGAGGAGGGGTTTTATCTTCAGAGCCAAGTTCTGCATCGTCTGTTTAGAGAGAGATGATAATCTTATTTATTTTCGTTTTAATTTGCATGCCATGTTTAAAGAATTAAAGAATATTTAAATTGCAAAAACGATTATAAAGTTAGCACAAAAATCAAGTGTTCAATGCAAAAATATTTAATCATTAAAAAAATTAAGTGAAGTTAACCCATATACTTAAGATATTGTTCTATGAGGAGTACTGTTGAAAATACATCTGTAAATAATTGTTATTTGATAATATAATCACACATTATACTTTATTATATTTTATTTGTTAGATTTTAAAAATTAAAATTGTTGTTAAGTTTTATAAAATTTACCAAATTAATTTAATATAAAGTTTTCATCCGTGTTTCAGTTTATAAAGAATGAACAAAGAAAGTTTTAGCAAACAAGTTTTAAGCAAAAAATAAATAAAAGATGCAAATATCAACATTTACATTAAAAAAGATAAAATTTTACAATATTTTAACACGCATTGAAATACTTATTAATACACAGTCTTAAAGAGTCAATTTCATGCTTTTATATAAATATTGCGTGTTGTGTAATATGAAATAATTTTTTGTCAGTCACTTTCAGATATTTATATACCTTAAAATCCTTTCTTTACCAGGATTTTTATTAATTTAAAACATGTTTTTCGGTTGTTAGTTTAGGATTTTTATTGGATAAGTAAAATTGCTAAAAAAGATGACAAAATTTCAAATCTCGAAAAGTTTCTCAATACATAATTACTTTAATTCTTTAAAAAAATGTCAGGATCACCTCCCTCTACCAAATATATTTATATGGATCCCGTTGTATATCAAGAAACGTTCTCATCATTTACAAGTTTTCATGCATCAGCAAGTTTGATGCTTCCTTAAACAAAAATGATTCCTCCGCCATCTCAACTTAAAGCAAGTCTCCAAGAAACGGATCAGAAGCTAAAGAAAGTTCCAAACTTACGTCACTCTCCTAAAAAGGATCACATTCGAACAAATACCTGAGTTTTCAGCAACGGAGAAAAATACAGGCGCACTGACGCAAAAGAAAAGTTAAAAAACGAACTCGCTGGACCATTTGAGCAAAATGTAAAGCGTTTTCTGAAGCATGAACGCTGAATTTTCTGAAATTCACGAGCCTTTTGTAAATGCGAATGGGATACAGCAAGGGAAAAAATAGGATTTGTGCGTACATAACTTACATTCAAAAGTAGAGTTTGAAGTTTTGGCCTGAATGGAGTACCGCCCTGGATGAAATGTTACTTAAGGTAAAGAAAGGGAAAGTTTAGGATTTGGAAGTTTGATAGTAACACCGAGTACAAATGTTCTCTTTTAGAAATGTTAGATTTGTTTGTAACTGATGCAGCTTGGATCCTATATAAAAAAGAACCAAACTTTCCAAAAGCAGGCTTGTATGCATACAAACGTTATGATTCCATTTATTATATTTACTTAGTAATTCCAAAATTGTTATTCAACTTTTCCTATGCATAACATAACCCATCACAGTAAACAAATGAACAACAACGAAGATAGGTAGGATGAGTTTTTGAGAACAGTTGCTGGAGCCGTTTTTATTATTCGTTTTATATTCTATTTCTTTTTAACTTGAGAATATAACTTACAAATGTTTAACCAAATGTTCTTTAAATAACTCTTCAACGAGCAACAAATATTTATGGTAAAAAAAATTCCATCTATTAAAAAAATAACTTAACACTCTCAGAGGGTTACTGCATTATTAAATTAAATGACTATCAGGTTTTGCAGCAACAGATTTTTTTTAAAGAAAATAAACTTTTACACAATTATATTAAATTAAAAAAATTAAACATAAGGTAGCCATTTATAGCCATTTTCTAAAAAAGTATACATTTTTGAAAAAATCAAGAAATTAAAATTTTAGTTAAAAAATTTCATTTAAACTCATACAGTAAAAGTTAACTCTGCAGCCAATTTACTAATCCTCCCTAAGCTCAATAATTGTTTTTAATTATAATTTAAATTACTTCTTGTGGTCTCTTCTTGCTGATTTGTTATTACTTCTCCCCTCCTTAATGTATAGCAAATACACATACCACATTTATCGCACATTTAAGTAGGCGAGCACCCAAAATTCTAAATTTTTTACTATTACTTTAATCTTTTCCAAATTTGGCATAGTGATTTCAAATATAATGAACAATGCTCTTTGGGCATTTTTTTTAAATTTAAATATAATTGATTTATTTTAAACGGTGTTTTTCAACTAAAAAAAGGGGTTTATGCTAACACTTCTAGCATAAAAAATTTTACATTAATTTTCCTGAAATTTTTTACAGATGCTATTACAATATATACCTATGCTATAAGCCTCTAACATCTTGTGTAAATATAGTAGTTTAAAAAAAAAACGTCCAAGTGTAAAATTATCGAGAGAAAAAAATCTCTTTTCAATGGTTAATTTATAAAAATTTTCTTAATAACTTCTTTTCTTGTAATTTGTATGTAACTCTGGTGGTTCATTGCAAGTATCAGTTCAAAACGAAGAATTTAACACATAATTAATGTTTATAGGATGAAAATTCAATGTGGTAGACTTGTTGGCGTAAACCTCTTTTTTAGTAGATAAACACTGTTTAAAATGAATAAATTATATTTGAATTTTAAAAAATGCCTAAATAGTATTATTCATTATATTTGAAATCACTATGCCAAATTTGGAAAAAATTAAAGCAATGGTAAAAATTTAAGAATTTTGGTTAATTTTGGGTATTCGCCTACCTTAAACTCATTTCCAACAAAATGAAGAAGAAAAAAATCCCCAATAAGCATATACCCCACAACCCAAAGGAGTATCAACCAATCCTTATGCCAAGTGTGTCAAGACCCCGTCACCGTGTCAAGATCAGGCATCCCTAAGTTCAAGTTCCGTGACTCCATTGTCAAGAAGAAGACCAAGAAAATATTCGAGGTTCAAAGTCAAGGATGTCGGAAGAAGAGAGAACGAATCGAGCAACGACCCCTCAGAGTTTTAAGGGGGGGTCGACCCCCCCTGCCCCCCCCTCCTTGTTGTAATTCTGTATGTTATTGTTCGGAAGTGGGTGGTCGTTGAACATCTGTTAATCAGGGAGGTATATGGGTCAGCAGCGTTTTCGAACACTTTAATGCGTGCGTTTGTGGGTTTCCTCTTGTTGAGTAATGCTAGATATGGTAATTTGATCCGGTTTGGGTTAGAGATGCGTCATGTATTTTTATAAATGCAGAAAGTATGTAGGTGGCCTTTTAATTGTTTGGTATTTGATAACATCAGTCAGAATTATATAGTTTGTTGTTGCAGCTGCAGTATTCATTTGAATAAAAAAATTTATGACTAAGACGCTTTTCTGCATATTTTGCGTAGGAATAATGATTACAAACAGTTGTGTAAAATATTATTCCTTTTTTGGAACTAAATATTTATGCAATTGTTTCAATTTCAATTTTGGACCGGTAAGAATTTAATATCATAGTTAAAATCAAGACTCAAATATTTAAAATATCTTCAAATGATAAATTATTTCCGATTTATTTTTTATATTTTTACTTTGTATAATAGCTAAATTCTTTGCATCATTAAATACACATTATATCACTCCATCTTTCAATTATAAACTCGTTAGAAACTCAGACCCCCATGAATCAGTATCGAATCAAAGGATATCAAATGATGGACTGCCTTTCCAAATTCTCCCTGGAAAGAAACGTCATTTGCCTGATCGAAATAGCCAATTTGAAAGTCTTCATCTAAGGCCTCCCTCTAAAAGGACGAAAAAAATCTCACTAAAATCTGCAAAAGAAGAGAACCCCCTCTTTCAGATCTTTAAAAATGGAATAAAAAAAGTTCTTGCTGATGATCCCCAAATCACGTCTATATCTAAGGGTGCCACATCAACACTATACCATCCCCCCTTAAAAGAAATGGGAGAATTTTTTTTCCCTGGTGTCCCCTTCCACCGAACAAAAAAATTCCGTGGCACTGGCGATTTCAAAATAAAAGAGGAACGAATAGAAGTATAAAAAAAAGGTCTTTGGATATTAACGACTAATGGCTATCTATCCGTGGAAACGACATGCAGCCCATTTGAGCCATCTAGGTCGGTGACCAGGGGTGAGGGGAGTAAAGGGTATCAAGGAAAGTGGTGTGGGTGAGAGAAGTGGTAATGATACCAATTTCGTTACCTACAGAGTACTGCAAAATTCGTTATTTTGAATGATTAATGCTTTCACGATAATTCGTTGTTTAGTTGGTGGAGTTGGCACCCCAATCAACTATTAAGTTGTTGTTAAGTAAACAATGAATGCAAGACTTAAAGATTAGGTTTTCTAAGGAGTCATAATCGTCTCAAAAATATCAGTGTTGCGTCAGCATCTTTGTAGAGATTTTTCCAAAGCAGATGTTAATCGGGGTGAACGCTACAGTTACGATGTTTAGAAAACCCAGGCTTCAAAAAGGAAGCCCGAGAATTGTTAAATTTACTTGTGCTGATAGTTTGCCTGCAAGCTTCAATATATTTAAAGTAAAGATGCGAATTGTTAAATAAATGTGGCAAATAGAGCTAAGAAATTGCTTTTAGAGAAATAACTTGGCAAAATGCAAAATTTAAAATGAACTAATACAAATCTGTTAGAAAAATTAATATGACGTTTCTTTGAATTATGATGAATTGATCAGGTCACATATTGGGTTCATCCTAATTTAACAAATGGGTGCATTTTCTGACATTTACTGTTTCAACTTTTTTAGTTTGTCTCTTGTCAAAATTGTCATCTGCCAATGCCGTCCCTCTTTCATCAATGTTCTGAAGGTTTTATAATAATAATAAAAAATGATATTTCACTTTTGATATTTTTACAGATACAGTAGTGAAGAAGAAAATGTTTAATTGACGTTGAAAAGAGTTTACTAATTTTAGTTCTAAAGACATATATTCGTATGGTTTTGTTGCTGTGTTTTTGTTGTGTCTATTAACATAGAATTCAAACACGTTTTGTAATTCAGCTAAGAAAGAGTTACAAATTTAAATTGAATTTTCTTCGCTTCATCACGATTATAAAAATTTTAATTGTTATTTTACTTTAGTCAAGAACTTTAGTCAAGAATTTTACTGTATTATTACATATTCATTTAAATAGGTTAAAAGTGAATTTAGTTTCTTTCCTTTATAAGTTTTACTAATTTTTAGCATAGATTGTATATTGCTAATTTCAAAATTTTACAGGACTTTTAATTATGAACTTCAAAAAGTTAAAGTTTTGGTTAAGTCACTGACAAGCAAGAAAAATAGTTTTTTTGACCTTACATAAATTAGTGGTCAAAAACTTTCACGACTTACTCCACTAGTATCCTGATAATTTTTATAAAGAATTTAAGTCCAAAGGGGGGCAAGGATGAAGGGGGGTGGGGGGGTCTCAAAATCTTAATGCCCCTTCTCGAGAGTCGTCATGGAAACGATTGATGACGTCACGGGGTGGCCGTTTGTCATCCGGGCCACGGTTTCGGTGACAGTAATCGCGCACGCCCGGATGCCTGATGGCCAACCGGCAAGATGCCGTGACACCTTGCGCTTTGAATAATGCCCACTGCCCTCACTCGCATGAAAAAAAAATCTTTTCGATAACTTTTTATAAAAAAAATAAAAAAAAAAATTTTTGTACGATATATATACATTTCTTTTCCTTAAAAAATATTTTTTTATTTGTCCTTGATGTCCAAGAAATTGATGCTGGGGACAGTTATTACTTTTTTTTCCTTATTTTAGATGGGGGTGGTCTTTTTTTCGGTTTTTGTTTGCGGGGAAATGGATATTCTTTCTCGCCTACATCTGTAATGATTCTTGGTGTGGGATATTTATGCCGCCACACCGTGGGGGACATTCAAATGACGTTGGCATGAATTTTAAGATCATTACTCCTTGTTGAGGGGAGGAGTGGGGACTTTGAAGCAGGGCCGTGGCAGTCCGGGTCGTTTGTCATTGAATTATCGGTTCATTTACTCGATTTCAGTCGAATGTAGTTGGCAAACTTTAGTTTACAATTAAATTAAGATTTTCCATGAGATTTTGCTTAGAATTGAAAGATTAAATTTGTGAAAAGGATTTTCTGCACTGGTTTAGCCTTTCGAGAGAAGCATTGATTTAATTGACAAGGAGCAGCATCATAAAAACTAAATTATAATAATATTAATAATTATTAATGAAAGAACATTTTTGTCGATAAATAAATATATCGGTCTATAATTTTTAGTTTTTGTCTAAAATCTATTACTGACTTTGGTTAATGGCGTTAATTGAAGGTAAGTTTTATAAAAAAAAATTAAAACAGTTTTTTTTAAATGGAGTTAAATGAATTTTATAAATATTTAAATTTTAAAGATTTGAATAAATATATAAATTTTAAAGTTTTATTAAAAGCTGTTCGACAACAAAAACGGAAATTTTAAAGCATTCTTTAATTTATTTAATTTAAACACTTTGATAATTCAGCAATATAATTAAATGTATTCTCCACTTCATGTTTTCTGATACATTGTTTTGAAACAGCCATATATCACTTTATATTTGTAACATTATTACAAGCGATTTTGTTTTTAAGAGAAATAAAAAGCGAGCACATTCTTACGTACACAAAAAAATCCCTAACCCAACCCAAATACAGACAATCTCCTTTTCCTTCGGTAAAAATCCTCGACCAAACACGCAAACAGAAAGCCAGATCATAAGAAACAACGAACAACTTCAACAGGCGAGTTCGCAGCAAACGGTCACTCCCAACACGTTACATGCCACCAAGAGAAGATCTAAGCTTTCCTCCAAAGGTTTTTACTACGCGTAGAAATTCCCAAAAGGATAGACGAAGAAGAAAAAAAATGGCCATCCAGAGTCCGCCGAGAATAGCCACTACCATAGAAAGAGAGAAAAAGATAGAAAAAAATATATAAAAAGACTCTGGGAAAAAAATGGTCTATATATAAGTTTAGGCCAGTAGTAGACGAAAAAAGACAGCGAGAAAAAAAATGGAAGCAGACGTATCTGTAGGTCAAGGTTGAGGTCAGCTCGGGATGATAAAAAAAAAGAGGTCAAGAAAAGGAAGGTCAATGGCACCAAGAGGAAAACGAAAGTGGAATAGAAGGATGGGCAAAGAATAGGAAGAATGATAGAGACATGATGTCTCTTGTTGTCCAGTGGGAGGTCGGGTTGGTGGTCACTTTAGATGTCGGGCAGACAAGTCTAGCACAATGGGGATATAGAGTGGGGCTGTTTATCCTGAAAGAGGTGCGGAAACAAAGGAAACAATGCTTTTAAAGTTTTCTTGGACTTGGGTCCATATTTATTTTAGTACTAGGGTGGTATCGAATGATATGTAGTGTTACTTGTTCAGATTTGTGAAGCAAATATATCTTAAAATTCGTTTTTAATTATTTTTCTAATTATAAAAAAGTTATATGTACCTTCTGAGATAAATATACCTATAAACCCGTCATCTGACTTTCAGATTTTCCAGAAACAAGCATACTCCTTGAATATTTATAAATTTTTAAGTGTACTAAATTTTAAAATGTAAGAGAGAGAGGATCAGTCAATTATAATCATATTCTACAAGAATAAAAATTTTAAAAGTTTAAAGAAATCAAATTTTAGCTAAAAATTTTGTCTCATACAGTGAAAACAATAAGATTGCCCCTCAACCTAATTGTGTATCGATCAGAGGTTAATGCTACAAGGCAAAATGTGCTCAGTACACTAGTGTGAGATGAAATTTGCGACCAATTCACATAGTAACATCCATACAAATACATGATAAATATGTGTCGTAAATATTATGAAACCACTATTACTGAGGTAAATAGAAAGCGTTCCATATTATTGAGGTACATAGAAAGCAGTTTTTGATAGTATAAAAGAAAGGATTTTTACGTTATGATTCTTCCATAAAGGTTGTATCACAATAAAGTTCAAAATCACATAATTCATTGGAAAAAAACTTTATAATATAGAATTATAAATTACACTTGTTCATTATTTGGTGAAAAAGTAAATAAATAAAAGATTATCAAAAATACTTCATCAAGCTTTGAAGCTGTAAACTTCTGATTCACTCTAAACCTTGAGTGATACTTCCTGAACCCCCTAATAAAAGTACCGTAAAAACTCAGCGTCCAGGAAGTTAGCGTACTTTTTTCCACAATCCTTCTGCGACAACGCGTTAAATTTTAAAAGTCTCTCCAAGAAAAAGCTACCCAATCTGCCAAACTTTTCTCCCCAGTAATGTGATACCCAAGTTAAGAGTTCCGCCATTTTCAACGAAATGTTCGTATACTCTTTATCCAGAGTGATCACGGTAAGTAAATTCCAGCTTTAAGGTCCCCAAGGCTTCCTCTAGTTCGTTACCTTTTTTTCCTCTTTTTAAAAGCACACTATTTATTTATTTGTTTATTTTTTTAGCTCTGGCTCTGTGTGTATGCCGGAAATGCAATTTCTAGGATTGAAAAGTTTAAAATTTGTCTTTCTCTACCTCCCTTAGCAATCAAGCTAGCCGAATGCATTCGTCAAAGAAAGAGATTTCTTTCTTAGATTTTTATTATGTTTTCTTCTCTTTTTTGCACTTATTCGCTGCCGCACGTCCATACCATGTCAATGTATTAGAATGACATTGCTGTAATTGGACTTTTTGCAGAAATATATTTTTATATATATTATTTATTTAGTTCTTAAGTTTAACTTACAGGTGGATTTTTGCACGCGTATGAATTTAGTTTATATAAAAAAAACTTGATCTACTTCAAAGCAGTTTTGAACTTGTTGTGGATATAAAATAATGGAAATTTGTCCAAATTTATAATTCGCAGTCGATTTTTGTTGATGGAAGCAGCAAAAAAGTTCAATTTTAGGAGTCAACAAATCCTGTTGTTGTTGTTGTTTTAATTTACAGTTTATATTATAATACTGATTTATTACTCAAAATTACAGAATCAATTGACATTTTATTTTCATACTTACATTCTCCTCCATTATTTTGATAAATATTAAAATAATATATTATTAGGCTCCAATAAATTGTTCATTAAAAAAATTGCGGTTGTTGCATAAAAAATGTGAACTACAAATAATTTAATTATTCTAACTCCTTAATTTTCAATTTTTTTAAATCTTCCTCTGTGAATGATGTTTTTTTTTTCATGTTTATAAAAAAATTAAGAATGAGTATAATCTTCTGTTCATAATCAATAAACAGACTGAAAACCAAACTAAAACTTTTTACTCAAAGTAAATTTTGTTGAGTTTTGTCAAACGGACACAGTGGTGTAGAAGCGCAAAGGAGAGCTTAAAAACTAAAACAATATATTAGTAAAAGGCGCTTTTGATAGTGAAGAACCCTGAAGGTTGGTAATTTCATCGGATTGATTTTTATTTTATTTTTTCTATTCGCTTTTTCACTTTCTCTCTTGATCTGAGGGAGAAAAAAAAGGACTTCTGTGTTTATTTCGTGAAATTCGATTGGATTTGGAGTCACATTTAATTTTATGGCTTTTCCAGAATTTTAAACTGGCTTTTTCCTCTTTTAGCAGAAAGGAGTCATCATTGGGAAGATTACTTTAAGGAATGTGGTGAACCAGTGAAAAATAATTTTTAGGGACCTAACAATAAGGAGATCACATTTCTAAGCAGATATTCCAAACTACTTTATGTTGGCACTATGAATGTTATTAGAGGATTTGTATTCATATATCTGATTTCCATTTTCTAAAAAAGGTTTTGAGTTTATTTACGACAATTTTAAAAAGAAAATAATTTTCATTATTGTTTGTGTCGGTATTGCTCGACAAAAAACATTATAAATGTGACAAAAAAAAGTTAATTATAATTTATAATTCCTTTATTTGTTAAAATGAATGAAATCATTATTCGCGTTGGTATTTTTTTACTAAAACTTTGTAAATAGAACAAAAGAAATATTTCGTTAGAATTCTTTCATTCGTTAAAATGAGCATGTTCATTATTGTTCGTGTTGGTTTACTAAAAACATTGTAAATGGGGCACAAAAAATAATTGAATTAATTTTATGCAAAAAACAACATTTTATAATTTTTTATATAAAATTTTTAATTTGTTGAATTGATTACAGTATTTTGTTCTGGGTTATTATAAAAGTATGGTTTGCATATCGTGTTTCTCTTAAGTTGATTTATAATAAAAATTCTTGATAAAAATATTTTAATTAAGATTATTCTTAATCGACAATTATTTATAACTATACAAAATAAACACACAATTACTTCAAAAAATTTAATGGTATAAATAAAATGAATTTAACATTAAACTGTGATTTTTTGTCATCAAATAATATTCCTGGAAATTTTAATAACTTCAGTTTATTAATTTATTATCCATAAAAGGGATTAATAAAACAACCTCATTTATAAAAATTTATATCGACAAAAAGTTTTCTCAAGATTGTTATTTATTTTTTGTCTTCATCTAAATAAAATCAAAAACCTCACACAATCATAATTAGAATATATCACTAAAGCCTTTTTAATTCCAAATCACAGGAAATATCAAGCCTAGCTAAAACTAAATTAAAACCTGATCTTAAAACCAACTTTTATTCCTAACCGAGCAACATCCAAAAGTGGTTTATTTTATTATCCCTCCCGTACGACATTTTTATTCTATTTCACCCCCGCTCTTCTCTCATACATATTTTTTTCTTCTTCTTGCTATTTTCTTAAGTCTGGCAAGCCCAGAATCGCAATTTCTGGCCGATGACTGGAGGTTGAAACAAACAATGAAGGAGATAACTAGATGTAATTCTGAAAGCAATTTTCGGGAATCGCTCTTGTCTTCAATTTCTTGGAGGTTGATGTGTTGCGCTAAGTCAACAGCGGAGGGGGCTGTCTATATATGAGGCGATTGGGTAAAGGTGTTTCAAGATTTGGAAGTTGTAAATGTTAAAGGTAGTTTGTGTTTTACTTGGATTAATGTTTTTTTAATTACAAGTGTTGTTGAATTGAGAGAACACTGTCGATATATTAGGCGATTGGTAAGGATAGTTCAAGATTTTGAAGTTTGAAGGTAGTTTATGTGAAATATTTGAAATGACAACTTTTAAATAACGTGGGCTGTTGAAAAAAGTTATTCGAGCTGTCGTTTTCTATTTGAGATTGGTAGAGGTGGTTCACGATTTGAAAATTGCAAACGTTGAATGTAGTTTGTGCTGTATTTGGATTGGTTATTTTAAAATTACTAGTGTTGTTGAAATGAGTTGAGTGAGTCACTGTTAATACAGCTTGCGAATAATAAGAAAAATTAATACACATTACGAATTTTGACATTTATTTTCACAAATTTTGTTTACGCCGTTAGATTATTGCTAAAATTCCAAAGATAGTAACTTTAGTTTGGTTACTAACTAAAGTTATTTGTCTTTTGAATACGAATAAATCATTCGAACATCGAGATTGTCGATAAATACATTCTATACGATAAATGAATCAACTTTTAAATTCCTGGTTTTACTAAAACGTTGCAAATCATAATCAAAATTTTATAATTATTCTGCTTCCTTAAATATGTATATTAAAACTAATTACCGATAAATTACGTTAGAATTTTGTTGTATTAATTTTACAATTTAAATTAAATGCAAGTAGACCAAAAAATTAAAATCATTACATTTAATATAATTAAATTTAAACACACGCATTAATTAAAAAAATATTTATTTTGAAAGCTTATTTATTTGCACACGTTTAATATAATCTATATGAAATTGCATACTACGTGCGACATACCTTTATAAAATAAAAACCGTTTGTTCATTAATTACAAAATTGTAAGAACAGTGTTTTTAACTAAAAACCTCTCTACAAAATAAAAATGCTTCAAAAAATATCAAATAGTGAAAAAAAAATAGAGTTGGCGCTGTATTCAGATTAATATAATTTTTATGCGGCGTCTTTATGTAATGAGAGAGAAAAACTTAACAAAAAATCTTTCTATTATGCGTTTATGTTAGAAAATTTCAATATTTTTAATAATTTAATATAACCAATTATAATTTTAAAATTTCTCATTGCACTTTTTCTTATGTTTCGAAAAATAAATCCGAATTCAATCTATCCTAAAAATGAGACCCCAACTTCTTTTCTAACCGATCCCCGGTGTAACCTTTTAAGAAAACCCGTGCTTCTGCCACTTAGTAGTGGTCGGTCTACGTGTCAGTTGTAACAATGACAACACGTATATATATCCTTCCTTCCTCAAGCTATCACACATTGCGTTAACAGAGGGGTGCGTCAATTCTAAGCCCCCCTCCCCCTCATAATTTTAGCGCTTTTCTTCTATGTCTGTACGTCTGTCCCCTCTGCTTTCAGGCCGAAACGATTTCGAGTGTTCGTTGCTTTTAAGTATTTTGATGGCATGGCCCTCTCTTTTTTTGTGTTTTTTTTCTCCAGAGATATAACGCAAGGATTGTAAAAGGGATGTCCAAATGGGTGTGGGAGGGTTTCTTCGTTGTTGTTTTTTTAAATTGAAGGATTTTTTTTCTTTTGTTAATGGAAAAGTTGTGATTTTGTTTGGAAGTTGTTGTGGTTTGGTGGTAGTATTTTTTAAAATTAATTTTAAGTTAATTAATAATGAGTATAGTTAATAATTGTTGCAATAAAACATTTCATTGATTTATTGCATCAAAAGCTGTTTTTGCAAGTTGGTAGTTAATCAATGCGATTGTTGTACATACTGAAGAGCTCAATTATTTGATGCAATGCAAGATATGCAGGTATTGTTTAATATTAGTGGCAAGCATCCAATACGTTGTAAATTTTCTAGTTTATTAAGGGTCAGGATGAAATCGATGACTTTTAAATCATTTTGAATAATAGGACATTAAAATAAAAATTGGAGCGCTCTGATAGAGAGCCATGTATCTATAAAAATGCATTGCACTAGACTACACTTCTATGCAAATTGCATGCATAAGGTCGAAACAAAATTGCCTTTTATTATTTTGTGTTTTTATGTAAGTTTTGAATCCATATTTTTACTATTGAGAATTCAGATTTATTTCAATTCTATGAATTCTTGTAATATATTCTTACCTAGGAAGAATTCGAATAGCGACTGAAATAATTTATGAAAGAAATATGCAATTTAATAAAGCAACTGTAGTCATTCAATTTTTATCCAATATTCGAAAACAAGACGAATGCCCTAAAGATAAAAATCCAATTTAAATTGTTATATGATAAAAAGAACGAAACAATTTCCTTTCTATCCTTAATCTTAATATATTTTTTACATAAATAACGCAAAAAAGGGCGGTAATACGCTGCCTTATCTCCTCAGGAATCGGAACAAAATTGAATGAAAAATATAACAAAAAAAAGAACTGGGAATCTCCTTTCCATAGAGCTGCATTTGGTGGAATTAATTTTATCTCTTTGAGAAAAGGAACTGCATGTATTAGATATTTCCAAGAAAGATATATTGAGCCATACATGTCCTTTAGACATATTGGCTCAACTTTTAGTCAGAGGTGCAGCAATAAAATAAAAATGGCCTCCAATAGGAAACGAAAGGCGGGAAAGAAAGGCAAGTACAAAGATATTAAAAATCATGTCGCGTCTGTGGAGTGGAGTTGTCTTCTTCCTGCTCGACGGAGGAGTATTTCTTAAGGGGCTCAGTTCTAACCAATATTCAAGAAACCCCCGTAGAAAATAAAAGGGGGCGCAACAGAAGAAGTACATGTCAACGCCACGTGTAGATCATATTTCCGCTTTGGAAGCTTAGTTTATTACATAGAGGAGCTGTCTCTTCGCACTGCCAGCCGAGATTTCAAATCAAATCAACATTACTCGGAACCCTGTGCCAAGCCCCCTTTCTTTGGCCCGGTTGTGCATTTGATTTTATTCAACACCGATAGAAAGGAGGGGGATTTCATTCTTTTTTTTTTTTTTTTTTTTTCATTTCGTGTTATTCTCGGGTATCTGCCTGATAGAACTATCGAACAGCTCGAAAATTTATTCCAGACCTGCATATAATCCTCCATCTACAATGATTTTTTCTCATATTTTTGGGGAAAGAAGATTGGAAGAACACATTTCATCGGGTTGAATTTAATCTCGGATGGTCAAATTGACAATTTTTAAAGTTCGGATGCATATGCTGAGTGAATTTCTTTTCCAAAAGCGTCGCCTCTCCGATATACTGTTAAGTAACAGGTCTTATTTCCAAGATGTAGCAATTCGATTTCGAAAACGAAACGTGTGTTATTATAATAAGTATTCAAAAGCAGACTTTTTCAACAGCTGTCTAACTTTTTAGAAAAATAAGTTTTTAGACTTCTTAAGAAACCTTTTCCCACGTCATCTTTAAATTGATTTCTTTCAATATATGTTGCACAAGAAACTTTTGAAAAGAATTTCTGTTTATTTTGAATGTCTTTATCATGATATTTTTTAATAGATTTTAAAAGCAGAACGTACTATAAAATTATACTTTTGAAATTACCACAAAATGCAAAAGTATTACTAAAATAATTCATTAATAAATTTATCCTACTAAATTACTAAATTTTATCTACCAAAAGTATATATTAGGATACTATTTTTCATTGTATCAGCTTAAGTTTTCCTGCAACTTAATTTAAAGTAATGGACAATATATAGAATTGTTAGTAACAGAAGGTTTCAAACCTCAGGGGTTTAATATACTTGCACACAAATAAAAAATTATCAAAAATAGAATAAAAATTACTCAAATAGGGTTGAAGGCATCTTGATATAACAATGTTCCAAATTGGAAAGCGTCTCTTTGTGATCCAAATGGGTAAAAAAGTTTTTCGGTTAATTGCAGAAGTAATATTAGAGTTAGAGGTTTTCCAAAATCAATAGACTTTCAATTGGAACTTTACTGCATCCAGATATCGTACCACCCAATTTCGACCATTTTTGTCCCTATCTTAGATTTTTTTAAACATTTTAGATTCTTTTAACCTCATAAAATTTAACTGGAAATAGGTGAGATTCGAAGCTTTGCACCATATTTCTTGTATATCTAGTATGCGAGCCTCAAAAGCATCCCCCCCCCCCCCCAAAAAAAAAAACCTCATGTGGTTTTCTTCGAAACGGCGTGAGCTTGGTTTTTCCCCACCCTACTTGGGTTTGAACTGTTCGGATCGTTAACCTCACAACAGAACCTCATACGCTTTAGGTTTAAAAAAGCGATGCTCCCTCCCTTTCCTAGAAAACCAAGCGAATTGATGGGGGAAGAAAGTCTTTTCGAGGCTCGCATTCTTGATAGATACGGTATAGTGAAAGTTCGATCTCGTGGCAGACGTCTTAATTTGATGGCATGGCTAAATTACCGAAGGGCTAATTCACTTGGAAATCATCGGCACAATTTTTTTAATATGACGTACCAATCTTGGACATTTTTCAAAATCAAAATGGTCAATAGTTTATATTCAACCAAGGTGCGATTGAGTTCTAGTTAAGTAAATGATCTGACTTAATGACATATTGAATATCTATATTTTATATGGTTTGCTCAAAGTGCCGAAAGTGGGTATATTCGTTCTCTTTTAAGGTATATTTGTGTTATTTCTTGGCAGAATTTGGGTGTACAATTAAGTAATTCGGGTTTGTTCTTCAATTTCTACACTACAAAACTCACAAAAACCTTAAATTAATTGGACCGATATTTTATTACTTAAAAAAATAACACTAACCAAAATTACCAACTTTAAAATAAAAATTAGCATTCGTCGGTCGATATAAACATTATTATGCACAAGTTTTTTTAATAGGACTTTACATTGTTGTTATAATATTCAATAAGTTGTTTAAGGCGACATTCTAACTTTTGATTTATGTTCTGACAAAAGTATGTACTATTGTGTAATTTAAAAATTTAATTCTAAGGACTTCCAGTGAAAAAAAATATTTAAAACATATTTTTTTATGCATGCACACATTATTTGAAGTATTCTCATTATTGATTTTTTTTGTTTGCCCTGAATAATCACCCATTCCTTTTACATCCATGGTAGTGAAATTAAAAGAAATATTAAACAAACTTAAAAATAAACTTAGGTAGTTTTACATTTATCAACAACCTACGACATTTCTTCTATGCCACCACTCCGCTGATGCGGAAACTAAGAAACCAGTCTTAAGATATAGGTATCCGATAAAGTACAACTTTCGAACATGCATCTTGCATCTTTCACGCAATCACACACCACAGAAATTCCACGAAAATGAAGGAAAAATCTCAAATCGAAGATTGCCAAAAAGACCCTACCCCCTACCCCCTTCATCTTTTGATCCTCCATCCCTCAATTTCGCCGCACCCCCATTCCTCCACTACTTCATAAGAGGAATTTTTTGAACCTCGCAGCTGCAAAGTCCACCAATTGAGGAGGCATTGCTTTTCTCCCAGAACCAGCTAAGAATTGACATTTTAGGCCCTTATTTACCATTCTGGCTTCGAGTTTGAATTTAGAGAAGTAAAAATGTGCTTTGGCTTTTTTTTTTTCAGGGGAGGATTGGGGATCGATGTTGAGTGTAAGGCTGACTACCATGAAGCTGCATTCTAACATTTTAAAGAGGAACAGACTTTCTTCATAACGAAGCAGCATGGTTTGGACTTGGGAAAACCACTAGGGGGATTTTGAGTTTTAGTCCTTGAGTTTATCAGACAGATTTCTGAAAATAAGTTAGACATAAGGATTCGAAGAACATGTTCTTGCAATTTTTCACGAGATGTTTCCTTTTATGTCATAAGATTTTTATTATTTATCTACATAAGAATTTTGATCATGGAGTTGAATGTACGTTATTAGAAAGATTAAATAACTCACGTGTTACAAATTAGTGTAATTTGTAGCAAAATTAACTTTTATCTTTTAGATACTGAAATAGAACAATGTCTTAAAATTTAGGACAGTAATTTTGAGAAAATAAATTTTTGGTAAATTTTTTTTTAAATATATTAGTTTATTATTAACTTCCATCGACTGGGTTTACTTTTTGATTTTGTAAATAAATTCAATTTAAAAACCGTTTTTCTACGAACCAACAATTGTTTTTAATTCTCCATGAAATTTTAAAATGCAATCCAGTTTAATTTATAAATACGGAAAACTTTCCATTAACTTAAGCAATTGCATCTCATATGAAATTCAGATTACAAGACATCTAATTCGAATCAAACTTCCTAAAACATGCGTAAAAGCAACGCTTTAACTCTGTGTCATTGTAAGTAAGCCAAATGAGGTTATTTTGATTAGAAAATAAGCGGCATTTTATTTAAATTCGTACATTAACTCGAACAGTCTTCAACCAAACTTCTCACCCACCGGAAATTACGACACCAACGGGAATCTCTAATTATGCAAAGTAATTTCTATGACACCCCACATCGTTATCTTGCAGCTTTCCGCAACGCATGCACAACACAAGATAGACTGCAAAGTAAAACAGCTTAACTTGGTTTCAAGAAGTGAGAGAAAAAATAAAATGGAAAGAAGAAGTAAAAGAAGCCCAAGATGAAAAAGAAGATGCAAGAAGAACTAAATCCTGAATTCCGGCGTAATTCTTGCCGAAACTGGTTTATTCATAATACTCGTCAGAAAAAGGGAGTTCTACGAAAAGAAGTAAATGAAAAAACCTCACCTCGAGGGAAACAGATTAAAGTTAGAATAAATATCTCTGGGTCCAACCGTTGCTTTTTAACAGCAGCCAGCGAAGGGAAAGCATGTTGGACCGAGAAAATTGCGTTTTGCAGGATTGTAAATGGAACTCGAAAAGAAGCTGTCAATCTTAAGGTCTCCCGGTCCGGTTTTGCATGGAGTTTCCCCTTGATAGAGATTGTTATCCTTTAAGAAGACGAAGAAATGAAATAAGAAATGAGGAGGGATGGCGTAACAAGGAAATTTATTTTACCAACCATTTCTTTGGGGGGAGATTTGGATGTTTTTGCGTTTTCTTTCTGTCGCCCCTCTTAAGAATTTGTAGGAAGGATGCGTTGTGGGAATGGGTAGGGGTTTTACTAAAGGATTACCCCTTGGAGGAATTCGATTTTGCCGATTTTTGCATTTTCTGATTTTGTGGGATTTGTGCAGACATGTTTGGCACGAAAATTGGTCGAAGGATTATTTATTCTATTAAACATCAGAAGAAAATATTTTGCTGGTTCAAAAGAAAACTCCCTTCGAGAAAACTTATGGTATTTTTAAAAATCACTAGATTGGAAATGCCATGTAAATTTATAAATATGTATGTTTAAACAAATTTACTAGACATTGTAAATAAATTGGATTTAAAGATTATACGTAGAATATTACGGTCATTTGAGGTTTTGAACGTTTGTAAATGCCAACAATATTTCCGTTTTTTGTAATGCTAATAGCCAAAATTAAACTAATGTCAAAAGTAAAGTGCACTATGCTGGACAAACTATAAGCAGTAGCAAAGTTAACGCTGCAACCTGAAACCATATTTTCTACAGGTATAGAATTATATATTTAACAATTTTTATGATCCTACGAGCAGTAACTGCATTTACATGCAACTACATTTATATGAAAATCCCCAAATGTAGAAATTGTGAATTCTTGTGTCATTTTTTAAAAAAATGGAAATGCTGCTTATAAAAGTTTACTGAAAACATTTTGTACTCAAACTTTAAACAATCCTATTTGTAGAGCTTTCGCAACATAAGTCAAATCCTTTATAACACCACACGTACTTTACATTAGCCAGGGCCAGTCGAAACGATGCCCATCCAAATACATTACTCTATGAAAAATTTATGATTTAAAACCCCATACACTTCGTCTTTACCCTTAAATGTGGATAAATAAATATAAGACACCCCGGTCACTTTAATGCAAAAATGGGTCCACAAAATATAGCTTCTATTACCGGGTAACGCGTTCTTTGTTTGAGAAATGTCCATACCATAGTAGAAAAGAGCCCCACGTCTCAAGTAACAATACTAGACATCTGCCTTTTTACTACTGAATTGCAGATATTTACCGGTTTATAGCAATAAACTTAAGTGCTAGGGGAAGAATATTAAAACTAATGAATGTTTTTGCACTAAAAAATGCCCCAACTTGAGGCCTTACTTTTTCTTAGACCAGTTCTGCTTTTCCAGACGGAAGGCCTTAAATTAAATTTATAGATGTTTGAGAAGTTGAATGTTATAATGAAGTGTCTTTTCCATACAGGGGACCGCTGAATTTTCTGAATTATTCAGCAGCCTTGGGTAGGTAAATAGACAGGGACTCGTTTTTTTTAAAAGTTATTTTACTTGTTTTAAGCTGACGCATTCGTAAATTTATTTGAGTTATTCTAACAGAATTCGGTATAAAGTAACGAATTTACGCAGGGATAGTCATTTTTTCTAGTATCTGTGTACTTTAAAATGGCTAAATTTGGTTACTTGAAAGGTACACACACGTTGTAACTGTGCTAAAAATGTCTACTTATGTAAATTTTATATAAAAGAATATTCCTGTAAATTTTGTAACTTTGACATCAAATATGCTATTATATTCAACCCTGGGACTTGTTAAAATGTTTTGTGTATTTTGCTTACCGTGTGTAAATAAATGTTACATTATTTTTTTTATCGAGTAGTGGAAAACATTTTAATGTTGTAGATCATATTATACTTTCTTGGATATAACTATGGAAAAATTAATAAAAGTATATAGTAAGTAAAATAGCATTAGACTTTTTGATTTGATTCCAATATTCAAAATTAAAAGCTCATCTATGATTTTACAAAAATTTCAAAAATGTATATCCAATTAATCATTTTAATTTAAATTCTTACACAAAATTTAAGGAAAACAGACAAAAAATATGAAAATATTAAATAAGTTTCACTCTAAGCAATAAAATTGTAATATCAACATATTTACGTTATTATTATTATTATTATTTGTTTTGGAATTAGTAAAATTGAAGCTTTCGTCACAATTTAACATACATTTACCAAACGAACTAAATCAGAAATTAAAATTTCATTCTCTTTCTCTGAAAATGCTCAATCTCACCTCTCTTTTGGCCCGAAGTTTTCTCACCTTTTAAGTTCAGAATTCGCCCACAGACGCCTGAACTTTTTTTTGTCAGTTGTTACTCTTTTTTACGACCGTTTTTTCAACCTCTCTCCCTCACTGTCGGGACATACCATATGGGTTGAAAAAGGATCCTAGGTAAAGAAAAAAAGCAGGAGAAGTGTTGCTATAAAAAAATAGGTGACGAGAAAGGAAGAAAAAACTTACAGGAGGACTTTTAGCTGATATTTATAAGTGGGGAGTTATGGAGGGGTTCCCCCCAAAATTGCAACCTTCTTTATGGTCGATGACCCCATAAAATTCCCCGTACATCATATGGGTCGTGTGCCGTACGACAAATTTTGTATGCTGCTAGGGATGTAGGAGGGTGTGTGTATTTTACCTCCCACACCGAGAAAATTTTATGTGAGGTAAAATTATCGTTTACCTGCCAAGGTAAAAAGTAAAACTTTAAAATGATCGCATTATGTGTTCCATACTCAATGTCCGTCAATTTTAATGTATTCAAATGCCCGTCAATTTGAATACGCGATTCAATCAATTCTGTTAATTAACACTCATTATAAATGATGTAATTAGTTAATAATGGTGTAACAAATATTTCAACAAAATTATCCATTAAATCTTTACGATTATGAATAAATACTTAGATATTTATATTTACTTTACAGAACATATAAAAGCATTAATTATCTTTGTTTAAAATTCTTAGTTATTTTTTCGGAGAAACCATTTTGTCGTTTAAGGGAGAATGGGCGCGCTTAGCCAGGGGTCTTTAAACTCAAGTGCCTCAATGTTAATCCAATGGGGGAAAAACTATTTTCTCTTCCACATTTCTCTGGGTGTATTGCAAATTTACGAACGTTTTTTTTTTTTGTAATATATGTCTAAAATTATTTATTCAAATATATTTTTTTAAATTTCTAACCCATTTCAAAAAATGGGATTTTCGGGACCTGTAAATCAGCTACATTTATCAACAAAAAAAATCCGTTTGTAAAAATATTCAATACAGCCAGAGAAGTGTGGCAGAGAAAATATTTTTGTCCCCATTGATGCACTTTGCCTTGGAGACCCGCTATCCAGCGCACCCATTCCCCCTTAATGCTTTATTCTAATAAGGTAATAATATTAAATAATACTTAAATTTCTTTAAAATAACTTTTTTTAAATTAAATCAAATTAATTTTCTTTACTCTTTAAACCGAAATGCAAACTGAAATTTTTCTCTAAATTCAAGTTAATATTTTGCGATATAATGATTTATTATAAAACCTTATTCTATCGATTAGGCTGAATGAAGATATGTAATTATTTTCAAAATCGAAATATTAAGAAATGCTTTACTGTCTGAAAATGTACATAGTTATTGCAATAAAAAAAGGTATGAGTAAATTTATCCGCAACGTACTACAACTGTATATTTAGTTATAATTTGTAACACTTTCCAAATGCAAATTACCCAAATCATTCTAGCTTCAGTTTAAATTATGCATTTATACTACTTTATCAATAGATGTCATTTTATAAATTATATTATGTTGTTGTCCCTAAGGTCATTAACTTTAATTTTCACTGCAGCAGATACACTCAAGTCTCAAAATAGCAACCTTAAAAAAACTTTACCTACTAGACCTTTACCTTACTAGAAGATATATCTATAAATTGTATTTTGAAATTGAATTAAAAAATTAAACACCGCTTTTGAAAATTTGCATACAGAAAAACAATTCTTTTCCGAATTCTTGTGACAAACAATCAAAGAGTCACATCAAGAGTCGAAAGTCGAAAATTGGTTAAAGACGTATTTTATGTTTTTAAATATAGTACGATATTTTGTGTGCATTTCTCCTTAGGTAACTGGATATACGAAAAATTATTTTATTTACAGGGCAAATATGGTTTAATTGCTGAAATATGTTATTAACTGTCATTTTTGTACGGTTGTTTCATTGCACATTTTCAAACATGCGTAACTAGACTTTGCTAAGTAAAATTCAAAGGTTATATACAGAATAAAAACACCATGATCGTCAATCTCTACAAAGGAACTACATTTATAATTTGATTTTCCTATAGACCAATGGTAGCGCCCTCTATTGATGGATGAGGGAAACTAATAGGACAACAAAATCTGAGCCATATACATTTAATGAAGACGATAACATCTTTTTAAAGGCATTTTCCTTTCAAGATATTTTTTGTTTCACATAAAATTGTAAATCATTAAGCATAAAAAGGTGTATTTAAAAACATTCCATCACTGTGAGCATAGTCTCTGTTTAACGGATTTACTAAAACAATGTATTGATAACTCTGAAAGAAAACATAATCATTTGCAAAAAAATGAAGAATTACGGTAAGTATGAATGCAAATTTACATCATATGTGTGATGCAAGTTATTTTTTTAATTTACTGTGGCTTTTTATAAATAACTAATATTTAATTTCGTTTTAAGCAAACTTGAAATAATAAAACAACTTAATATTTAAGCCATTTTGACACTTTAAAAATTCATTAAAAAATCATTTATTCTTTAATGAGTATACAATTAAAAATATTTAACTTCATTCGATTCATACTGGACAGAAAATATTTTGCAAAGTTAACAAAAAATTCTCATTCAAACAAGACAAGTAAGTTCTAGTTTGGTTAAAAAAAACTTCACACTGGTGCTACAAATTGGCTATTCATTGATAATTAAATATCCAATTAAACTATTATTTTAAAATTCGAAACTTCCTTGATTTAAAAAAAAATCCCAATCGAGATACCCGGAACATAAACTTCAATCCCGGAAAAGCTACAAGTTCTTATGTATCCCACCGTAGAAAAAACTTATATCACCTGTATATAAGGAAGTAAATCTTGAAGAAAAAAAGCTGGCCCTGAAGATCGACCTTGAAGATGGTTCGGGGAGAAGGGAGGTGCGGTGCCATTCAATGCGTTCTTTTCTTACTGAAAAAGGTGCAAAGAAGGAACTTATTTTTTATGGCACGAGGAGAAAAAAGTGCTATAAGAAGGTTTGGTGGTGTAAAAAGTCTTATGCCTTGGCTTCCGGTAATTCTTGGAGGTTCTATGACCTCTGATCTTGAAATGGTTGCTACTTTTGAAAGTATTCGTATACAATGTGATTGCGATACTTTTAAATTGAAATAGACGAGCTTGATTTCAATTAGTTTAATCTATATTTAATATAAATATTACTCTGAAAAAAATATTCTATGAACTATTTTGAGAAAATGATATTTCTAAAATGAGTATACATATTTGTTTTGAATTTCCTAACAATATCTTAAGGAAATTTCACTGATTATGCTGTTATAGCTCTAGAAAAAGAAATTATCCTACAAATAGTTTCAATTGCCCATTTTTTCTTCATTATTTCAAGTAATACCAGACAAAAAAATTATTATATAAACATAGTTACATAAAAAGAAAAATATTAGGATGCATTTATTTATGATAATTACTATCTTTTGACTTGAGTGTACTTTTTCAATAATTTAAATTAATTCAAATATAATGCTAATTTTCCTTCTTTTACTATTAATGATACTTAAAGTTATAGGAGATACTAAATAATTATCCGACTTTTATACCTTTACGATTCATTGTACTCAAAAGAAATTAAGTCAATGCCTAACGCATTTTAACATGCATTACTAATTAGTAATACTTACTTTAAAGCAAACTAATGCCTAAAAGACTAATAAAAATTCAATGCTATTCAACACCCAAATTCAGAATCCCGAAAGTGTCCATCGAAAACACTTTCAATCACAAAGAAGCAAAGTAAACAAGATAGACAAAAGAAGAAAGACAAGCCGAAGAGAGGGAGAAGTATATAATACATATACAAAAGTATATTTTCAAAGAGCGAGATCTTCAAAGTGCTGTCCCGTTTACTCCGGAGACCTAAAAAAAGGCATGGGAAAACGATTATAAATGAAAAGGATGTTGCCATTTTTATCGTTTAGTGCTTTGTCTTGAAGGTCCCTTGAGATGCCGAGGGGGGAGTGAGAATGAAGATGATATAAATGAACCCAGGTGGGCGAGTCCATTGACAAAGTATAAATGTTAGGATAAAATGTATTTAAAAACTATAAGGAATTGGCCGCCCCGGTGGCGCAATCGTTAGAGCTCTAGCGTTTGGAGCTGCTGGGGTCGAGTTCGAATCCCGGTCAGGCATGGATGTTTGTGACCGTCAATAAATGTTGTTATTTGTCTATGTGTTATTCATTTCTTTGTGACTGTAAAAATTCTTTCTGTGTCTGTCCCACTTGACGAAAGCTTATAAGCGGTTCTCTGAACAAGCACACAAGCTGGAATATATATGTACCATACCATAAAAATAATTGCTTTTTTATTATTTTACCTGTTAAAAACGGCTTCATACAGTAAACAAAATCGGTGTTGTATTACGTTTTGGTGGTAATTTACAAAACTTTGGCAATTTCGGCTTTCAGACAATTTTAAAAATTCGGGCAAATGTATATCAGTCGTACATTTGCACAAAAAATTGTAAATGATTTGCAATATTACGCCAATAAATGGGAGCAAATTGTAAACAAAAATGTTTAAAATTCAATTGGATAACAAATGAAACGGTTTTAAATTGTTTAAAGAAAAATAATTTTCAAACATTTTAGTTTCTTTCTGAAGTTAATTTTGAAAGTAGCTAAAGCGATAAGAAACGGTTAACTTGATTTCTTATGTTAAAGGAGACTAAGTTTATTGTTTTAAGTTAAAATATTCTTTTTCGAGCTTGAACTACTATAAGCAACGCATCAAATCCTTTTAAAGATTTAATTTACTTAATATTCATATTTGAAATAATGTCTAATAACAGTAATATAAATACTTAAGAAAATCCTGCTTTTTTAAAAAAAGAATTTATTACAATAATAGTTTCGTATCTGATGACTTCTAATGTTATATACCACTTTTTAAATATTAAAATTATATATTTAAATTTGGCTTTAAATTGCACAAAGGAGAATTTGAAATTATTAGTTTAAGTGAAAATTGTAACAACGTCCAACTAAAGAAATCCCGATAGATATTTAATAAAATTTTCTCTAAATTTGCACTCATTAACATATGAAGAAATGTAAAGTCATTTCGTCAAATCTATGTAACCCTCCTGCATTTACCTAATCTGGAGAAAATTCATAGTTTGCTTGATAATATAAATAAATAGATTTTTTAATTTAGTGAAATGTTGCACACATTAAAAAAAAACCTAAGTATAATTTTTTTTTAATAAATATGTATTCTAAATAAATTGCCTTTAAAAAATGATAAAAGTTGAATAACACGAACAAAGTGCTAATGACCATTTTTAATATTTTAACCCATGGATTCGCATGTTGCTTAGTTAAATATTGATTATAATTTAGTCAAATATTGTAAAAATAGTTCCAAAGGAAATATAATTTATCATTTTTTTAAAAAATCGTTATAAATTGCTTTTATTTTTTGCAGCTGTAGAATAGCACAACCAAATTGCATTGACAAACTAGGGTCTAATGAAACATTTTTCGAGTTTTCACCAGTGGTTCGTATGTTTCGTGTTGTTTTTTGATTGATGTTAAGTATATATATTATTTTCAATTTCGCAAAATTTATGCAATTTTTTTAAACAATATATAATTAATTTATTTGAAAAAATATAAACTCAAAATAAATTATGTTTGAAAAAATTTACAGAGGTTAAATAGCACAACCAAATTTCATCAACGACCTAAAATCTGATGACCCATTTTTCGATTTTCAACTTAAAGGGTTCATATGCTACTTGACATAATCAATTTATTTGAAAAATAAATTAGTTAATTTTGATTTCTTATTTGTTAACATTTGACAAATTTGTGTAACATTTGAAAAAATTAAAAAGTATTTTTACTTAAAGAATATAATTAATTTATTAATTTAAACAATATATTTTTTAATTTATTTGAAAGTAAATGCATTCAAAATAAATTTCTATTAAAAATATTACAAAGGTTGAATAACCTAACCAAATTTCATCAAAAACTTAAAATCTAATGACCCATTTTTCGGATTTTTAACCCATGTTTTTTTTTATATTTTCTGCTTTTGTAAAAAACTGCGTGGCACTCAGTACCAACACAACACCCCAGCCACGCGAACAGCACGCGTCACTCAAAATCTCTTTAAAAAATCTAAAATCCCAAAACCAGAAATAAAAAAAAACACTCCAACAAAAGGAAAGACATCCAAGCTAACTAGGGGCAAGTCCCCCCCTTCATCTACCTGGTCAGGTGAAGTACAGAATTCGCATTGTGTTCGAAAATCTATTCAATCTATTCCTTCTAGCCACAGTCGCGTGGCAGAGAGCGTGACAAGGGGGTTCTTGAACTTCGAAAAGAAAGAAAAAAAACTTCTGCAAAAAAGTTGTAGAAAGGTATAAAAATTAGGTGGGTTCGAAGACATAAAAGCATCCAGCCGACGGGGGGTAATTTTTTTCTAACTTATCCTCCCCCTTCTCTTGATTTAACCCGTGGTTCGTTACCCCCACGGGTTGAGGGTTTTCTTTTACCCGTTTTTGTGAAATGTGGGGCAACCGTTAAAGTGTGGAGTGTGCCGGGCTATTTTATGGAGTGCAAGCACCTAAAATAATGTGGTCTAGCGGGGTAAAAGGCAAAGATTTGAATAGCATTCCTCAAGTGAATCCCCCTTTAGGCGTCATAGAGTGCCTTGTAATCTTCAGTGGCTTTGGTTCAATGACAGGCTCTTAAAATTGAGATTTGATGATCGTGGGGGTTTAAGTAGTTCAGCATGAATATCGTGAGTGATGAAGACTAAATTAAAAACCCAAGGAGATGTAGTGTGAGTATGCCAATTTCTTTGAACATATTAAAAAAAATTCTCTTTTTTTTAAACTTTTTTTTCTAACTGATTTTAAAAAAAGTATTTGGAAACGTTAAATAATCGTGTGTTTTTAGACATTTTTCGTTAAATTGATTGAATTGAAAATTGTCTTTCCTTATCAACCGTATATATCAGTCACTAAAGTTTTCTTAAAAATATTTTTATTCACACACAAAATATGTATTTCATATTCTTAGAATAAAAACGGCGCATTATTTTGTATAATATATTTCCGACGAAAAATAACCTAAAAAATATTTTTTTAAAAATTCAACCCACCAAAAATACAAATACTTAATGACAACAACTCACAACTCAAATCTGAAGAGCAAAATCTATTAAACGTTTCAAAACTCAAAAAATAATGCGATTGCAATGAAAAATAAACACTTAGGATAAAAAACGATGCGAATGAAATGAAATTTGCCGTCGTTCATCACATCATACAGTTTATACGGAAATGCATCTTAGAGATAGCACACACACACAAACTCTTCCGAAAAAAAAATATATCGTTCACCCCGAATTTGCAATTTGACTGGTGGAAAATTTCTTTCCATTTCTTGTTGTTCTTATTTTTCATTATTATTTTCATTCGAATTTTTCGGGCGCCGTTCTTCAGTAACGCCTCTTCCCTGTATACGGGCCGAATCTTCATTTTCCTCAACAAACTGATGAGAAAGAGGTTCCATTTGTTGGCCTTTCATAATAATGGAACTTTTCTCTTCAAGGCAGGGAAAAAAATAAAAGGGGTGGGGTTCTGTAAAAAATAAGGAAAATTGGAATCTTGCTTGAATAAACATTCGGTATGGCTCTAAGACTATAAATAATTCATGGTGATGTTTACGTCAACCAGAAATTTCGCTTTCTTTTATTTTATTTTGATTATTTTTTTGTCAAAGGTTTGCTAGCGGAAATTTCGCATTATCTGAAATGGTTTTGTGAGAGATAGAGAAAAAAAAGTTTGTATACAATTCATGAAGGGTAATCTTGTTTAAGGTTTCCACTCTTCCTACTCCATAAACGATTACTTCTAACGTAATTTAAAAATAACAAAAATCGTATAGAAACTTTGTTTGTATTCCGTATTTGTCAAACTTTCAGCGAGATCTAATTCAGCATTATCTCTTGGGTATTACTTTCTACATGCATCTTGAAGTAGGCCAAAATGAATAATGGGGTTATAGTAGAATAATATTTACCTTATTCTTATAAGAGTAAAAAAATATATACAGGTACACGCTTACAAAACACTGTTGCAAAATTATAGGTACTTTATGCACAGCTTATAACTTCCTGAGTTTCCTTCCATTCTTATTAAATGGGTGTTTTGTTTTACAGAACTGTAACTACGCTATTTATTTTAAACTTTAATAACTGAAATTATTTGATAGAATAAGACGTAAAAATCACTTTTTATCAGTTGATTGCAGGTAGCAGTATTTTATTTCTATAAAAACGAAGCTGTAAGTGGGTCACCACAATTTTGAAGCCTTGTAAAAAAAATATCGAAATTTTCAGGAAAACATTTTAACTTCATTTCGCATATGGGAATTAAATGTACCACCAAAAACTTGTACAAATGGTTTTTGCATTCATAGTACAAAACAAATATGCATTTACTGGTCTAAAATCCTTAACTTTTGCAATATTTCATTTCTGATCCTATTTGTTTTCGGTTTACTTCTTTCTTTTGAGTAATTTTCATTACCTATAAATTTATCTCTAATTAAATTTTAATTAAATTACTTGAACAATAGATTTTATTTCTTAAAAAAACATATTTTCTTTGCTGAGAGATTTTATATGAAACCACAATCAATACAAATGTTTATATAAAACCACAATCAATAAATGTACTTAAATAATATAATTTAACTATTTTTTAAACTTATTTTTACTAGTTCTATAACATGTGATATATTTTAATCCTATTACTTCAAAGTTTTTTTTTTTAATTCAATAAATAAAACAAATTTGTATGAATAATTTTTGTTTCGTATTTTCATGGATTAGATGCATTTTTAAGACCCCCAATAGTTACATTATACCACACAACAAAAAGAGTTTTTTGAGGTTTACATAACACCCATTCAGTACAATCTTGGCGTGTAGCCACATCTACTGGAGATTCGATGTAGTAACAAGCTACTACTACAACAGCATTAGCAGCAGACACACGTTTTCTTCGCGGTTTGATCATTCCTTTCTTGTGGCAAACCACTTGCTGAAATACTCTGCAGGCTGAGGTGCTTTCGGACATGGGGTGACATCAAATCATGGAACAACTGCATTCCCCTGTTGCGTTCCTATTTTGATGCTGGTTTTCGTATGTTGAGGGAAAAGATTTTCGTTTAGACTGGTTTGGTTTACAAGGGGGTTTGGTTTATTTATTTTTTTGTAGTTTAAGTATGTGTGGTGAAGTAGGGTTTTGTTTGAATGCCGAATATTTTACTGATAGCAATATTTACTATTGTTCCTCTCCAGTCTTAATTTTATAAAATTAATGCACGAACATTTGAATTTTTAAAAACATTTTTTATTGTTTTAGAACTTTAAAATTTTGTTTGAATTTGTTAGTTCTGCTTTTTTTTTCTTGGGAATCGTTAAAAACTTAAATTAGCTTCAATTCCGTTTTATTTATGCATTTTCAATTTAAAAATAAACTTTTTTTTCCCTTATGACCAACCACTTGCTGAAATGGCCTGTATACACGCAGTTGTTACAAGAGATTACTAGTTAATTTTTTCCCCGTCCTTTTTTGCTAGAAAAAGTTTCTGGATTCAATTGTACTTTGTTTAAACAGAAGACACAATGGCAAATTTCTTATGTCTTTAATTTTTAAATTTTTTTTTGACTTGTTTGATTAATATTTTAGAATTTTTTACTTCAGGCGTTATTCAAAAGATCTCCATTGAAAGTGTTTTAATTTGTGTTTTGAAGTTCTTAGCTTTAAAATGAATAGTTATTTTCTTAAAATGCAGATTTTCAAGCAAATTACTTTATCACATAATTTGCATTTATTAAAATCTTATAAATTTTATTTTAAGTATTCAAGTAAGTTTACAATTTTCAAAGCTTAGAACATAGAAATATATAAAACAGAATGTCAAATATTCTATAACAAAATCTGCATACGGAAATAAATCTGTCATGAACCCTCATACAAAAAAGTAATAAGGTTCTTATTCAAATATGCAGTACCCCTTTTCAAATATCCCATGCCAATAAAAATTATGTCTCAAGCAACTTTTTGCAAGCAAACCTCGATATCATCAAACATACTTTTCTATTTCCAATATCAGAATATTTTGCATACGGCCAAAATATGCATGAACAATAGTGTTCCGAGTCATACCTGTTTGCTTTAATATGCATTTCATGCGGGTGCACCAATTGTTTCTTCTTTCGAAAACTATTTTATTGTTTAATTTAATAAAATATCCCCTATATCATGATTCTCAATTCGAAATTCAAAAATATGTCCGTAACAAACGTTGAGTATACATTTTCAAAGGCGCAATACTATTAAATATTGTAGGTGTTGATGTTCACAAATAATTATGAATAAATATTCATTAAAACACACTCTTAAATAAATTTAAATTTTAGAACTCAATTACCATTCAGTTTTTTAAACTGTATATCAATTTTTATTTATTTGCTAAAAATAAATATATTCTGATTTAATTATGAAAATTATAATTTTTTTAATTGCATCTGAAATAAAACTTTTTATTCAAAACAGAAAGTAATATCAAATCATGAACCAGCTATATTCTTCTAATAAGTTACTCTTTCACTGGCGAACGCCCATCAAGGGAAAAAAAATGAATAAAATAGTATGCTTTATTTCGTTGTTTTGAATAAAAAAATTGGTTTACAATTAATTTTACTTCTTAAGTATGCGTGAACAATTTGCATTAAATATCGGATTAGTCCAGTCATTTTGTCAGAAAAATAATCTGTCAGATGCAAAAGGTGGGGTCAAAGGTTTTATGCTTTTAAGTGGTGTATATTGATGCTAATAAAAAGAAACTATGGTTGCCCACCAAAATTTCCAAAGGCACAATTTTGGAGAGCCAAAAAACCGCGAATTTTTTGGATTTTTTTTAGTTTTTTTAATATAACTCTGTAACTAGAAATCCAATGGCTTAGCCATCAATTACTATTTTAAAGAGCATAAAATTCTCTACAAACTGCACTATCTAAAGTTCCCCCTAACCCCACCAGGACGTAAGCTACAGCTCTTAAAATGGGGTGTATTTTTCCAACATCTAGCAAAATCTCGAAAAATCGCACCCCTTCACTTTCGGATTGATTAAATGTATATTTTTTATTTGTGGGTATTTTGACTTAAAAATACTATATTGAAGGAAGAATACTCTTAAAATATTTATTATTATTTTTTTTTTGAACTTATTTACAAAAAAAAACGCATTGTAAATCGAAATTGAGAAACCATTGTTACGGCGCACGCTTTTAAAATCGAGCGACTATTTACCGAGGAATTCATGAGAAAAGGGACTAAATCCCTGTTCTACAAGGAATTTATCCCACTAAACAACGTGGAACTTATTGGAAAGGATATTTTTTTGTTGTTTATGGAAGGTACCTTTTACATAAAGTAAATTGGCCAAGAAATGTTTCCTTCAAATGCATTGCTCAGAGTTACATTTCTTACCTTCAAAGAAACTTTGGATCTCAATTGGCTGTTGTATTTGATGGGTATCCATCTGAAGGCCAACAAAGTGGCACAAAAAGTGCCGAAAGATATCGTCGGTCCATAATGCATTTTTCAGTTGAAGTCGTTGTTGAAGCGGAAATTATATGCCTGGTCCCTCAGGAAAAATTTCTATCCAACGACAGGAATAAGAGCAATCTGATCGCACTACTAAAGAAAGAATTTCAAAATGCCAACATTGAAGTTAACCAGGCAGAAGAAGACGCTGACGTAATGATAGTCAACGCAGCCATTTCAAAGACACGATATTTCGAAAGTGTCATTATAATTGGAGAAGACGTTGACCTGCTTATAATTATGACGGGCCAGGGGCAGCATCTTGACAACCTGTACTTCCAAAAACCGGGAAGAGGAAATTAGGAAGCCTTGTGCTTTTCACCCACTTCATACAAATATGACAACAGCGGTGTGCTCTTCCTTCACGCTATCAGCGGATGCGACACAACATCTGCTCTTTATGGACTGGGAAAAAAGAAATTAGCCATACTACTGAAAAAATACGATCAGCATCAGGAGACAGTCTCTGTACACCTGAAACCAGAGGCCACTCCAGAAGAGGTCATGCTTGCCGGCGAACGGTTCTTAGTTACCCTGTACAGTGGATCATTGAGCGAAGTAAAACTCAACACCCTGCGTTACGAGATTTTTGCGAGGAATCTCACAAAGACCAAGGTGACCCTCTCTTGTTTACCACCTACACAAGATGCTGCCTTCCAACACTTCCTTCGGAGTTACCATCAAGTTCAGGCTTGGTTAGGAAATGACATCCCTCCTGAGGAATGGGTGTGGGTCCGCAGTCGAGAGGGTCTCCGGCCATCTATGACGCTCCAGGACCCAGCGCCTGAGTGCTTGCTCCGTGTCGTCTCGTGTAGCTGCAAAAAGGGCTGCGCGAGGGCATGTTCGTGCCAAAAAGCCGGCCTCAGGTGCTCCACTAGTTCACCTGCTGTTTTTTATGAAGATGAGCCAAGGCCGTCCACCAAACGACAGAGAAAGCGCACTTGACCATCTCCAAAGCTGTGCCTTTAAAAAATTTGGTGGGCAAACATAGTTTTCATTAGCATAAATGTAAACCACCTAAAAAATAAATCTTGCTTCTAAGCTTCGATTTACATTGCGTTTTTTTTTACGAAGAAAAAAATAAGTTAAAAAAAAGTAATCATAAATATTTTAAAAGCATTCTTCTTTCAATATATTATTTAAAAGTAAAAATATGCAAACCAAAAAAAATATGCATTTAATCAATCCGAAAGTGAAGGGGTGCAATTTTTCGCGATTTTGCTAGATGTTAAAAAAATACACCCCTTTTTAAGAGCTGTAGCTTACGTCCTGTCGGGGTTAAGGGGAACTTTAGGTAGTGCAGTTTGTAGAGAATTTTATGCTCTTTAAAATAGTAATTGATGGCTAAGCCATTGCATTTCTAGTTACAGAGTTATATTAAAAAAACTAAAAAAAGTCCAAAAAATTCGCGGTTTTTTGGCTCTCCAAAATTATGCCTTTCGAAATTTTGGTGGGCAACCATAGTTCCTTTTTATTAGCATCAATATAAACCACTTAAAAGCATAAAACCTTTGACCCCACCTTTTGCATTTGAAAACTACCAAATGACTGGACTAGATGTTTAGGTTTCGAAATTTCTTTATGAAAAGATATTTTACAAAATTTATACTAATTTGATTATGGATTATATTTTCTTTCGAAAAAGGGATGATTTTACTTATACATATATATGGTCATGATTTCCTTGTATTTTATTTATTTATTTATTTATTTATTTATTTATTTATTTATTTATTTATTTATTTATTTATTTATTTATTTATTTATTTATTTATTTATTTATTTATTTATTTATTTATTTATTTATTTATTTATTTATTTATTTATTTATTTATTTATTTATTTATTTATTTATTTATTTATTTATTTATTTATTTATTTATTTATTTATTTATTTATTTATTTATTTATTTATTTATTTATTTATTTATTTATTTATTTATTTATTTATTTATTTATTTATTTATTTATTTATTTATTTATTTATTTATTTATTTATTTATTTATTTATTTATTTATTTATTTATTTATTTATTTATTTATTTATTTATTTATTTATTTATTTATTTATTTATTTATTTATTTATTTATTTATTTATTTATTTAGGTGATTAGGTGGTTATTAAGGTGAAGAAAAAGTTTCTTTGTTTTTCCAAGATTGTCCTTTTTCCTAATTTTTACATAATCAATTCATCAGTAAACATATTTTTATTTTTTCTTAGTTTCAAGAAATGTAGTTATTAAGGTGAAGAAAAAGTTTCTTTGTTTTTCCATGGTTGTCCTTTGTGAGACGGGCAAGTATTTCCTTCCTTCCTTTTATGTTTATTTTAAAGATATTTTTTGCAATCCGCGAAATGTGTGCAAATCCGCCGTAAGGCTTAGAGTTCCATTAAACATTAGGCTCGGCCAGAAAACACGGTTGCATAAATCAGGCTTCTGTCCGAATGATTTAGCGCTGCGAGCTGATGCACAGGGATAACGGCTCCTGTGTCCCTTTGTACTCTCAAACAAATGTGTCCGTCTGTCTTCGAGGATTTAGAAGCGAGAGATCTTCCACGTCATTATTGATTTTTTTCCTTCAAAAACTCCCTAGACTTTATGAAAAAAACTTCTTATATCCCCTTTAAGGATTCGAATACAAAGAAAACACTTTAAGTTTTCTTTTATTATTTTTTTGTTGAAAAAATGGAATATTTTAGAAAATCTCCATAAGTGTATTCCATTCGTCGATTCTTCCATAGGTTCCACCCTAAAAGAACACCTCTGTTGCTTCTTTATGCTTAAAGGATACAGGTAATTGGTTCTTCTTTCCCCACCCAAACTTGGATTTTTAAATATTTATAAGGATGACGGCAAAATGTGGACCGTAAAACAAATCTTCAGCATTGGGAAGTTTTAAACAATCTTGTCAAACATTTTTACTGAAAATCGATATTCTTGAATAGATAAAAACTTAAAACCATTTTTTAAATTATTAATTATTCAAAAAACTATCTTTCTTTTAAATCAGCAGTAGTCTCGGTTTTCCTCATAGTTTTTACAAAAATTTCATATTATGATTTAATAAAGGAGTAGCTAAAATTATTGCTTCGAATTTTTTTTTATTTTATATTAAAAATTCTAATGCACATTATTCATTCGATAAGTTTGTTCTAGATTTTATGTTTAAAGTTTTCGTCAAATCAAGTAGAAGAAATAATAAATTTATGAACACGATAAGCTTCAGTAAATTTTTTCAGGTATGCTTTTAAATTTTTAGCTCTTACTTGAACGGTAGTGAAATTTTCAGGTTCGTCTGCTTATTAAAATTATCTTGCATTGTTATCTTAAAAATAGCATGTATTGCTGTCTTCGTTAATTTTAGTAGGAAGTATTAAGGGGGGAGGGGATTAGGACAACAGTTAAAGGTTCGGGATAGATTGGAGTCCTAAGTTTTTGCAAAATTGTCTAAGTTCGTATAAAAAAGTATGTTTTCTTCTAGCGATAAGTAAAATAAAATTTATTATTTTTTTATAGACTTATCAAAAAGTAAACAGAAAACTGTATTGTACTTTGCATACTTATTTTACATAAGTTTAAATGGCTGTACTGTATTAAAAAGAAATTGCATACATTGACTGTGAATATTTATCATTAGCGGTTAAATATCATTTAAAAAAAAACTTCCAAACTAAGACATTTTTTTGTTTATCAAAATAAATTTTAACATTACTTCAGAATAGGCATCATTTTTTGTTCTATGATGAGGCTACAACATTGGCTGTCAAGCCTTTGCAGACTCGTCATATTCCCCAGAACTGAGAGCCATTTTTTTGTGGCTCTATATAGGCGACTCTCGCTACCAATTTTGAAGCTCAGATTACAATGAATCTGATGTTAAAGTATTCCGAAATTCAATATTGCCTAGAGAACCCAAGTCAAATGGGCCATCCACGAATCTTTTACATGCCATATAATCATATGACATGTATGTCCAAGATTTTCCCATCCAGAAAGTTCAACGACTCAGCCGGGGCTCGAAACCGCGATCTTGGGCTTACAAGGCGGACCCGTTTAAACTTTTAGCCACTGAGCCGCGGCATCGCTTTAATAAAAATAAAATATTTTTTGAGATGTTGCGAAATAAAAACGTATCAATATCAACAAACACTTTATTTTGTTTGTATCACAATATTTGTCAATTCAAAAGGATTATTGAATGAAAGCTCAATCTAAAGTAATTTCAATCTCAATCACAGGAAAATACATGTAAAGTTATTTCAAAGCTCAATCTAAGTAAATATCAGTACATTAAATGTTTATTTAAATGTAAATGAAAAAATATAATACAGATAAAACTCTTCTAAAATATGAAAAGAAGTAGCTGGAGGGTATTCTTGAGTTACCCATTGAGCCATTGAGTATCTTGAGTATCATTGAGTTTTAAGATTCGAGTGAGCAAAATAAAAAGGAGAGAGCGAAACGTTTGACGAGTGACATGGACAGGAAAAAAGTATGTTATGCTTCTTAGGTTCAATTGTAAGCTCTAGAGAAAAAATGCAACCTTAATTTGAATTAGCTTTTTAGCTTGCTTTCTCCAACATGAAAAACTAAATACGAAAAAATCTTACAAAGATATTCCTGCACTAAAACAAAAAAAATTTTCTTTAACTGAAAAAAGTGTCATCTTGTGTTTTAGAAAAATATCATAAAATTTACAGAGACAATCTAATTATTTTATAAAAATAGCTGTTATTTTAACTATTTTTCAAAAACAAAAGTCCTTTTTTAACAGGCAAATTATAAAGAAGAACCGAAAAATTACCACTCCCTAATCATCTTAATGACAAGCGGTGATAGTAACCAAAATATTAACGAGGTTTAATAAAGTGCCTACTCAGGATTCGAGCCATTAACCTTTACATTTCCAGCCCAACGCTTTAATAACTCAGCGCTTTAGCGAAACCAGTACATATAAAATGTCTTTTCGTTTGAAGTCAAATATATTTAAATCGATAAAAAAGAGAAAAAAAACTGTCTAGATTTATAATAGTTTTAAAGAAAAAAACTGTTAGTAGAAAACAACAGAGTTTTTCTGTAAAAAAAATTGTATTTTTCTGCAAAATTATTAGAATTTTTTATAGTGTGGCCTATGTTCATAGAAGCTGTCCTTTCGAGAAAGCAGGATGAAGTTGCCATGGAAGTAAAAAGCAGTATGAAGTTGCTATGCTAGTAAAAAGAAGTGAGAAATTGCTATGCAAGTAAAAAGCAGTATTAAGTTGCTATGCAAGTTTAAATGCTATGCAAAAAATTTCTCATACAGAGCTAATACATACCTTTGCTTAAACTAATTTAGGCGACTTGCTTGTTAATACGGTTTCTAGACTAAAAAAATATTTGAAACATGTATTTACCGTACAAAATGGATAAGAGAATTAAAATATGGTTTTTCTCAAGTGGGGTTGTGATGGTTCACAGTAATCGCAATTTCACCAAACTTTTCCAAATATAGCAGCAAACAAACTTTTAAGGAAACCTATTCAGATATTCCTTTTTTTAAATGCTCATCTATTCTATTTTAATTCGTTTAAAGAACCTCAAATAAAAAAATATATGAAGTATTTAATGTTTATTATATTTATGACAATTTTGAGTCACCTGTCTCAACGATACCTAATGGTTACACTGACGCTATTAACACCCTTAAGTAAGTGATCCCTTTATAATTTATTGGAGTTGAGACATTAAAAAAATTGGTTTGAAAAACAATAAAGTCGAAGTTTTTAAAGTAAATGTAATATCTACCTAAATTTTAATTATTAACTTAAATAAATTTATCAAAGGGGAATTTTTTTTACCGTTTTAAAACCCTATTATTGTGTAGTCTAAGATTGACATTGCAATGTTTAGAAATTATCAATTTATATATTTTATTGCCAATTTTAGCTTCCACACTACGTTTATAACGTAAAAAGTGGAAGGTTTTATAATCGTTCTGTCTGTCCGTCCGTCCGTCTGTCTGTCTGTCCGTCCGTCTGTCTGTCTGTCCGTCTGTCTGTCCGTCCGTCTGTCTGTCTGTCTGTCTGTTCGTCACCCACTTTCACAGAACGAACCGCAAGTCTCACAAACAAGTGGGATACGTCATTTTGAAGCAAAAAATCAGTTTAGGCTTCATCCCAAATTTCATTAAAAAATTTAAATTAGAAGTTTATTTAAAATTTAAATAACTAAAATTTTAATCTACATTGAAATAACATGCGAATTCCATTTTTATTCAATATTTTCACTGTTGCCATGACATCAAACGCACGAGAAACTTTATTTAAAATAAAAATAAAATACTTGAAAAAAATATTTATTTTTGTGTAATAATTCAATTCGGATTGTTGTAATATCACAATAAAGTTATTTTGATGGTTCGTTATATTTTTGGGAAGAAAGATGCATAACAAATTCGAAATTCGCACAAAAATATGCAAATTTTCGCTTTTATTTTTAAAGCAATAATTTTACCAATTTATTTTTCGAAATGTAAACTTGTGACTGCAAATATTTATTTAAAAAAATCATCGCTATTCTTCTATGTTCAAAAAAATTAGCAAACGATAAATATTAATTATAAAATCTGCAAAAGAAGATTAAAGAAAGTTATTAGTTTTTGCTTATAAAAGTTTGAATTAGAACTAGCCAAAGGCCATGTTGGGCGAATTTCTTTTTGAGGAGTTAGTGTGTTTCCTGTAGAGCGTAAAATGTTGTGTGGAAGCGGTGTAAGTGACAGATTCTGTAACAAACCAACTTGTTATTTTTTATAAAAGGCACGTTGTAGACAGTGTTTCAAAGTAACTTCTAATGGACAGTGTTTCAAAGGACACTTCTGATTGACATTTTCAATGTCAAGAAATTAACAAAAATTGTTTTGGGCTATTGGGATTTCTTCGTTGTGTATAATTATAATAAAGATTCTTATGGGCAACAGTATCTGTTACTATATACAATAACTGCTTCCTTCCGTAGTTGGTAAAACTTGAACAATCTGTTAATGGCTTGAATCTGTATTATAATAAAAATTAATAACTGAAAATTTTGGCCGGTAGAAAAAATAGCATGTAAAACTTATGTTTTCTTTTTCCGTACTACAGAACAAAAGGCAAGACAAACTAAACATTTATTTCGGTAGCTTCAGAGCTGATGTTAATGTAACAAACTTCTTAATGTTAGATTTATTCCTAAAACCTTTATCTATTAGATTATATACTTATTATTTCACTACACATTCGTGTAATTGTGTCAAGGTATTTAATACAAATTATCCAACTAATATGATGACTCACTCAGTAATCATTTAAATATCTCTAATTTACCGTTCGCAAGTAAGAATATCGATTTACGCATAGGTTTTCATAAATTCCAACTGCCTGCAATGATGTAAAATTTCAAAGTGTGGTAACAAAATAAAGGTCTAGTGAATATTTCTAAATCACTCAAAAGGATTTCTCGTAATTAAACCAATTGTATGGGAAATCTATGAGACTACTTGAATAACGTTAACTATTTTATAACTGAATTTTTATGCTGCGTAGAATTAATTGCACTAAATTTTAAAACTTAATTGATAATAAAAAAAATTATAAAACAATTTTCGTATTTCGAATATACTTTGTAACGTAAAAAATAATTGACATATATAAAATTGTGAATGCAAAAACTTTTGTTAAATTAAATGTAAATTTAAGTTTCTAGAGCATATTGCCAATTTTCTTACCAACACATTTCAACCTTACTTCTACATACTGACAAGTATTTTTTAATGACAGCTAATTGCTTTTTTAACAAAATTACAAACCCAATTTTTTTTTATCTCATAATTCCAATGAACAAAATTGGAAATTAAATTAATTAATTTAAAATAATTAAATTAAAGTTAAAGAACACACACGGTATTTTATTAAGTAATTAACTAATTCGACTGAAATGTGATAAATCTAGATCATAATTTTTTATGGAGAAAAAAGAAGCAAAATATTTCTTTGAAGCTCACAGAAGGATGATCATGGGTAAAAAAATTGACAAAAGCCAATTACTTGAAAGAGAATTATTTTCTGATATCAGCACTGTGAAACTATTAACTAACTACATAAAACTGATATTATATTAGCTCCCTGCAGTTTTGAAGAATAACGTTATACCAAATTTATTAAGTAATGTAACACAAAAAAAAATTTGCTCGCATATTTCGCTGTAATGTTACTTCATAAAATTTGTGTGACCTTAAACTGGAGGCAGCATTTTTTGTCAACGGTTTTACGTACTAAACTTTTTATATTTATGCAACGTTACACCAAAGTTTAGCAGTGTGGGAAAATTTATATTTTACTTTTTAAGCTTCATTGCTTAATACTTTTTCTTACGAGTTAAACAAATATGCATTAAAGCTAATGATTTAACTGAGTCATATCACAATTACGTCATTTTTAAACATCGAAAAATTCCCTTAAAATTTGCAAGATAATTAATTTAAAATATAATTGACGTAATTTTACATGTACTGATTAAATCAATTGAAATGCAACAAAAATTCAAAAACAATTCACTAAACAGTCATGTGTTTGAGTTTAAGACTTTAAAATATAAGTAAACCATCTATTATTCATTAACCAGCTCGAATGACATATAAATGGGAAAAAGTATCAATTTTATTTAACAGAAAACAATTTTATACAAGTACAAATTATATTTATTTTTTTACGTAATTTTTCTGAAGAATATGGTTTTAAAGTATTACAAAGTATTGCAGATAGAATAGTAGTACTCATTTGCTATAATTACAAAATTTATAAATACTGAGAAAAAAATGACAGTCCCTGCACTGTTTTTGCATCAATGATCTCTAATAATGTAATAAATGTAGAAACAAACATTGTTTATTAGACAATATTACAAGAAAGCTACTATAAAGTACAAGAAAATGATGCATGATATTTTTGAAATTTATATTTTTCCTTCCTTTTAGAAATTAATATTTTTAGTAATTAGTGAAAATAAATTAATCATCTCTCTTTTTTAAAAAAATAATCACATTCTTTCGATTTTTAGTAGTACAAAATTTACTCAAGGATAGACTTTTAGGCATTGCAAGTTAATAGACTTTTAGGCTTTACAAGTTAATATATATAAGCAATATAAAAAGTAATAACAGTGATGGTTCAATTTTTTCAATAAATTGACTTTTTTTAATGAAATAAGTATAATTGAATAAAATGGACAGACTTATTTTGAAGAAAAATATCTGCCTACGACTCGAATATTATGTGTTTAATTTTATTGAAACATTACTACTTTTTAAATTAGCCATACATTGGTAGGTACAAGAAAAAAAGTATTAGAGAAAAGTATGTATTCAAAATATGTTTAAAGTAAACAGGTTTCTTTGCTTTATTTAAATGTTTTACGGTCTATTTTCAATCTAAAGAAGAGTTGTTATTGATTCCCAATGGTACTCAGCAAATCTGATTACACTTTCCCCAAACTTCTCCGAAACATTACGGAAATGGCTTTTCCGCTAACTGTCCAACTTGAAATTCAAATCTTAAGGAGTACTTTCTTTCCATGTACCAGGGAAGGGTGCGCATATTATTAAAGACGTCTCCATCCGTAGAGAATGCATTAGATGCACATGTAGCAGAAGACTGCATCCACCGAAGAAGAATACATTTAAGAAAAGTTTGAAATTCCATTTGCCCGGAATCCCAAAGGTAAAGTATACAAATGACCCTGCACCAAGATAATGGGATGCACCAAAAAAGGAAAACAAGGAACGGATTCTTATATGGAGAAAAAATAATGTATTCTCCCGTCTTCTTCCTGAATCACCTAAATAACTTCAAAAAATAATAACAAAAACAAACTTTCCTTTAAAAGTGCACTGCATTGATTCATTGTTATCCATTTAAAGTCTTCCCTGTTTCTACTGGGACTAATAAAACTAAAAAAGTTCCCCACGGAGTAAAGCGAAACAATATGCACGCGATTTTTCCTCATTAGCCAGGGACGGAATAAAAAAAAAGTAGTCCTGCTGAATAATTTATCCCAGGTAGCACTGGCTGAAAAAAGGGGGCAGTCACTGCTAAGTTGGTATGCAAATTTCTGCCTGGCTCTGCCAATCAGTGGGCGTGGCCACCCCCGCCCCCATGGCAGTGTCAGCCTATCACTGCGCCATCATCCCGACCACAGAGACTATTGATCGGGGCTCTCCTTGCATAGGAGGAACTCTTATGCATCTCCTCTGCTCTCCATCCTCTCTCTCTAACAAGAACTTCTCTCTTTTCTTTAAGCATCCCCTCCACAATCCGCGACAATGGCGGATTTTTGCTCCTGCGCTTCTTTATTGCGGCATCCTTCTCTCTTGAAATCACGGGCGCTGTGGAGTTTCGGGAGGTGTTTAAGAACGTATCGACTTGACTTTGTTGGGTTTTATGGGTTTAATTACTTTAATCAAGGATTAATAAAATTTAATTACTTTTGGATGTTATTTTAAAGGGAGATATAAGCTTCAAAAAGGTTTAGTTAACAATAAAAAATGATTAATTAAAAGATATACTTTTATCCATTCTCCACTCTTATTTTAGTTATTTTATATGAATTAAAAACTACTGCAATTTTGAATGTTTGTTCTTACACTTCTTTATGGTATAATTCGTTCTAAATATCCTATTCATAAAGGTTGTTTAAGCAATTTCCAAATTAAAAAGCGTATTTCACATTTAATTGGTTTAATTATCGTACTTAAGTATTATGCAAATCACGCTTCTTCATTTAAAATGCGTCCAAAAATAATGCAGAATTCATTGCATTACTATAATTAAAAACATATTCATTTTGTTTGTTTCCTGTCCTCTCTGCTTAGAAAAAAAAAATCTTCATATTATTTTCCCCAATCTTCAACAATGGCGGATTTGCTCTTGCGCTTCTTTGATACAGCATCCTTCTCTTTTTCAATAACATTTACTATACTTGGTTGAGTTTTTTAGAGTGATATTTCCTTACAATCATAGGTATTTTATAAAAATACCGAATTAAATTGGATTTGAAATTGCTTAAAGTTTGAATATTTTAAGCATTATTTTTAGTTAAGGAATCAATGTTATATATTAATTTAAACCTTCGTTAAAAAAATCCGTTTTTAATCGTACATTATTTAATTTTATTTAAAACACTTGATTGGGGGGGGGGGATCGTTATTTTACTTGAAATGTATCGTATTGTATCGTATTTTTATAGTTTTATTAGTAATTATTAGTTCTAATATTTAAAACTGAATATCATGATCAAAGTGACTATCAACTCTCACAAAATCAGTTATTAATTTTTTTTACTTATAGCGTTATTTTTAGAGTAATTTTTATGCAAGCTATTAATCATAACTTTTGTTTGAAAATGAATTTTAGAAGTGCAAATTGAAATTTTCACCCGCTCTTTAACACAATAAAACAATACCAAAATTTTACAATGAAATTCGGGACATTGAATTTTGGGATGAGCAATCTTTAATTCCATAATTTTTTTAAAAAAAAAGATTAATCATGTATTTAAATATATTAATTTGTAATTTGTAAAAAAATTATTCTTTTATATAAATTATTTATTTTATTTTTTTTACGAAAATTTTTTTTTTTATTTTTTTAGAGAGAGGTGAGAGATTTTAAAAAAAAAAATCATATCAAAAAAAAAAAGTGAGTGTCAGTTCTATCTTTATAATAAATAATTTTTTTTTTTTTGCCATCTTGCCAAAATGGCAAAAAAGCAAATTAAAAAAAAATCAAGGCTGACTTGAGAAAGTTAAAAAAAGAATAAAAAAAAAAATATTTATTACTAATCACTATAATAATGATATTTTAAAAAAAAAAAAAAAAAAAAAAATAAATTCATAAAAAAAAAAAAAAAAAAAAACGTTAAAAGAGGCCTGTTTTGTTGAACAAAAGGTTTCCAAGTATTTTTCGAAATTTTAGTGTATTTTAAATTTTTAATTTGTTTTTGCCTAAAAAATATTATAAAAATAATAATTGCATTGATTTTATTTAATTTTTTTTATTTTTTTTTTTTTGTGAGAGATATTATTTAAAAATATAAAAAAAACATTTCAAAAAGTAAAGTGTCAGTAAAATTTCTATCTCTATCTTTATAAAGTTTTTTTTTTTCATATGGCAATAATGGCATGGCAAAAAAAAAAAAAAAAAAGGCTGACTGAGAAAGTTAAGAAAAAAATGAAAAATCAAAATCAAAACTGCTTAATTTAATTCAAAACATAATTATATTTTGAAATTCTTAAAAAAATTTCGAATATTCATAAAAAAAATAAAAAAAAAAAAAAAAAAGAGGCCTGTTTTGTTGAACAAAAGGTTCCCAAAGTATTTTTCGAAATTTTAGAGTATTTAGCGAACCAATTCATGGCATAAATAGTTTTTGAAGGACATAAAAATGAAGTTGAATATATTGAATGATACTTATTAATGCTAGTTTGAATATATTGCTCGGAACTGAAAGTAGTTTCAGTTGAAAATCACTGAGTAATTGGTATAAAATATAATCTCTATGACTCTCTATATGACATCTTAAAAATGCATTACTATGGTAGTTTCATTGCAAATTAATTTCGATTTCGACTATAGTGGCTATTTTCTCTAAGCACTTGCGACCACCTTGCGAAATACTTTTTTTAATAAATGAAATGGAAATATTATGCATGAAATTGAACAAGACTAAAATAATAAGTATTTTAAAAAAATATTATACAAATATTTAAAACTTTATTTTCAATGTTTTGTCTAAATTCGTACTTAATTTATTAATTACTTTCTTGTATATTTTAAAGAATACACAGGATTGATGTTTTAAGGAACAAACACATTCTATCAAATAACTTATTTTAACATTACATTTTTGAACATTTGTAAGTATCTAATAGTTGATTTCCAGTTAAATATTGAGTTATAGCATTTTATTATGTATGTTTGAACATTAAAAAAATTTAATTGTTTTGTAAAAAAGCAAGAACTTTTGCTGAAATGAAATTTTGGTATTATTGTGTTATAATTTCATGAACATTTATCTATTGTGTACAAGAAAAATAATTTTGACTTAGAAACACATTAAACGAATTATATATATTTTTTTTCTCACAAAATTGATAGAAACATCAATATTTAGAAATAAACTAATGCAAGTTTAATAGATAATTAGTTAATCCCTAAGTTTGCCAGTTAAGCTTTATATTACAGTTGTACAGATGAATTTTTGTCAGCACTAATATTTCATAGATATTTGAATATATTCAAATATCTATGAAATATTAGTGCTGACAAAAATTCATCTGTGCAACTGTCCAAAAAGTGTTTAGTCACACAAAAAAATGCGCATTATTACGTCTAATGATCCTGAAATTGTATATAGATTGATTGATGTAAGTTAAAAAAAATAATAATAAGTTGGAATTGCTTAATAATTTATATGTATAAAGTTAAGTTGCTTTTTGTAACGAATACTCTCCTAAACAAGACAGCATAATGGAAAGAAAGGCATTACTTATTAATTAAGTTTTGATACAAAACATATATTTCTTATAATTAATACCCTCTAATACTAAGAAACTATTTTGTGTTAACTAAGTAATATTTTTATAACTTTTTTTATATAAGTATAAAGGAACCGTTAGCTTTTTAAAAGTATGAAGTAATTAGATAAAAAAAATATTGAATAGTTTAAATAATATTTTTCGAAACATTTTAGTATGAATTTTTATACATTTATGAGTTATCTTGTATTGGGATAATTTTAATGAACGTTCAAGTTGGTTTGAGTTTGATTTCTAGAGTTGGACAGTTCGATATTGAGCTATAGTGGGGTGCAAAAAAGATCGTCTATGTTTTTTAAGCTGGATCGTTGCTCAGAGTACATCATTTTATGAAGATGTAATATTCATTTTTGACGATTTTCATTAGTCATACATATGTCGAAAAGCTCAGCAAAGTCGCCTAAACAATTATGCAAAATGTGTTTTTTTGCATACTAGTGAGATTTTGACCAAAAATAATATTATTTCAAAATAATATTCATTTGGCGTAGTTTGTATTAAGAGGGAAAATAGCTGACCTACTAGATATCAGACCAAATTTTATATAATTACTTCAGTAAAATTTGAGCTTTGTATTTTAAATCCAAATGAAGAACTGGTGTTAACATTTCAGTTTATAATATAATTAACAAAAAAAAAACATTTTTGAGTTTGAACAAAGATATTTAAGCTTACGAGTTTACAAACAGACTTCTTAACTTATAGTTCATACTCAATTTATGATATTTTATATACTGTCACTAATGATGTGTAAATGTATTACTTTGAAGTACAAAATTCAATAATTCTTTAAAAAGTAAATTACCTGTTGAAAACTAATTAAGGATCATTATGTTTTTAAAATCACTACAATGATTTTTTTTAAATTTTATAAAAAAAAATTAAATATTCTGATTGAACTTTAAAAAAAAATTATCCTCAAAAATATTAATATTTAAAATTTAAATTGTAAAAGGTAAAAGTAATTAAAATTGAATTTGTAAAAATAATTAAAATTTATTTTGTATAAATAATTAAAAATTAATTAAATTATTAATTTAAAATATGAAATTTAAAATTGTTAATAATTTATTTTATTTAATTATTTTAAAATTTAATAGTATTTTTTTTAATTATCAACATCTGTTTAAAAAATTATCTGATATATTTTTTATCTTTATTACCATTGGTTTCAAAAGCAAAAATTTATTTAAAAAAATTTAATAAGCGATTGTATTTAAAACTTTTTTTTAATTACTAATATCTTTGTTTAAAAAAATGTTATAATTTAACAGTAAAAAATAAAATTACCTGCTTCAAAAATTTTAAATTCGTTGAAATCAAAAATAAGATCTAAAAATAATTAAAATTATAATTAATTTTTAAAGTTATGAACCCCAGTTCTAATACTAACTTTTCTTTTTTATTACCTTAATTTATAGAAAAGTGGAATTCAAGTAAACATATTCAACAAAAATAATTAAAAGATTTTATCGTTTTAACCACCATGATCTACAATTTCACAAACACAAAAATCCAATTTAAACAAACATATTTAACAAAGAAACGAAACTTGCGTAACTTGTTTCCGGAAGAAACCTATAAATCGCCATCTTGTTTTGTCATCTGATTGCAGGTCACAGCAAACTATTCCATTGGGTAATATAATAAAAGAAAAGGCGCTACCTCAGCCCAGTATTACCAACAAATCCAAATGACGTCTAGGCCCGCTGTGTTATGGCCTTTCGCCAACCTAGAGCCGTTAGAGGTAGCCCACCCCCCACCCTTACCTATTAAAGTCACTCTCTTCTGGCTACGGTGAGGTCATTTCGACTCTAAGTTGTCGAAAACCGGCCGATTCAATCAGTTTGAGTATTTTTTTTTCATAGTTTACGTTTTTTCATTCCATTTTTGTAGTCAATTTTTCACCCCCACTCTCGGAGAAAAAAAAAATTAACAAAAAAAAGTGTGGAGCGTGCCAGGACATCTGGTAACTAAACAGCGAAGATGCATAAAAAATAGTTGTACCTATAAAAAAATCGTTAGCCCTAAATGGGTTAGTAGAGGATAAAGACCCAAGATGCATAAGGTATACAACGAATTTCCATACCTGAGAGCAATGAACTCAGAGGGTGGTAGGGCTCTGGGGTTGGGGAGCCCAAGACATCACCCCACAGGTTGAGGGGTCCCCAGGAGTTTAAAAAAAGGGGCATAAAAGAAATTGGGGTAGTAAATGCATTGTAAAAAATAAGGCAGATCGCATAAAAAAGCGTCAATGACCTCCCTAGGAATACTTCCGTTGCGTAATATCCGTTTCTAAATCCAACCCGGAAAGTAATCTTCGAAAATTCTTAAGGTACAGAAGGCAGCCAAGTTTGAAAAGTTCTGGAGTCTTACATCTCCCCTGAGATGTGTTGTATACAAATGTGTTTCTGGTTTCCATGTTTAAAAGTTAATGTTTTGCCAACCCCTTTCAAGTAAATTCGAGATGGATTACTTTATTAAAAGCTAAAGGTATTTATTTTTTTCTAATATTTGTTGTTATTTAATAAGTCAAAATATGCCTAAGCTATATGAATGAATATTTATTTGGCATAATGTTTGTACATTGATTTTTATGTATATTTTGTATAGTTTATTGATGCATAAACTAAAATTGATAAAAATAGAATAGTAAACAAAGTAAATGTAAAAAAAAATTCATACACTATATTGCAAGGTCAAGTATTTGTTTATCTAAAAGTTTGTTTACTTATGACGTAATCTGTTATACGCTCTAATTTATTCAAAAGATTTTTCGTATCTGAACAAAAATTACTTGATTCATTGCTACATTAAAGTAAATAGAAATGCAATTAATTATAACAAAATGTTCTGAACTGCAAAATAATTTTAAAAAAAATACTTAGAAATTGTATTTACTCTCAAAAATCATTTTTTATGAAACTATTTTATAAGGATTTAAAAAATAATAAAATTGTGAAGATTAAGCCTTTAATTGATAAAATTTTTACGACTAGCTCAATTCTAATCATGCAATTATTATTTTTAAAATTTCAAATAATTAATATTAGAATATGTCTTATGCCATACTGTCATCTTAAAAGCGTCTTGAACTTTATAGTAAAGTTATTAGTTATTAATAGTATGTTTTAAATTATAATGTATTTAAAAACGTTAGTTTGACTAATTTTTTAATTAATCTTACAAAACTATTAAAAAAATAATTAAAAAAACTATTTTAAAAGATATTTAGCGGTATAAAACTATTTGAACAATTATAATTATTTTTTAATTAAATAGAGTTGAAATAATCTATTGATTATATTTAAATTAGAGGTATATTTTTAAATAATATTTTGTAAAAGAAAAGTCAATAAAGTTTTAAAATGTTCTCCATTTAAATGTAAATCTAATGTATTCCTTTATACTTTTATATAATACACTCTAACAATAATGCACTTCGTTAACATTATGTCCTTACCTTTACCTGATTTACAGCCAAATAATAATTTGTTAAAATTAAAAGCTTTCACATTTAAGACGATCATGCAAACCCTCATACAAAAGTTTATATAGTTAAATATTCATAAAAATTAGTATTAACATTCAAAGAATTAATACAAATTTTCGAAATGATATGATTTCTGAAATATTAACAATAAATCGAATGTATCTATGACGACTGATAACAAATTATACTTATATTTTTTAAAAAAAATTTTAGTATATACAGATATGAAACCAAATATAGATAGCAAATATTTGTTTTTGTTGATTTATACATATAAATATATGTATGAAAATTGAAAATGAAAAAAAAAACAATGTTTTGAATTAAAGCTGTTTATCATATAAAAGAAATAAACTTATTTCATTACGTATAGTTTTCCAAACCTTAACGACTTTACCGAACTCAAAAGCAATTCTATACAAAGTTCCTTAAAACTTTAAACAGGTTCTTGGCCTTTAGATTTATTACTGGTCTAACGGTTCGAGAAAAAAAAAGTTTTTCAAATTGCTTTTAGGCATAAGAACAAAACACTGGAAATCGCAAGATTCGCTAAAAATTCTTAACATATCTCCAATAGCTGAGTCTGATGAATAGACCAAAACAATCTACTACTTTTACTTGCACGGAGTTAGGGAAAAGGGGCTGGGGAAAAACAGAAAGAGGTTTTCCCTACGGTTTTTAGGTTTTGCTTTTTTGGAATTCTTCCAAATTCTTCTCATTTCTTATTACAAGACCAAATCCAATTTCAGCTCCTTTTACTTTGCTCTGGGATGGCAAATTTTTACTTTCTACTTGTTTGGCTCCCTTCATTTTAAATAAAAGGAGTTTTTGGAAATAAGGGTATGTGCGCGAGGGCTTTTAGTAGTTGCGAGGCTTCGGGGAATAGGAAGTGCCAGGAAGTGAACGGGTTTTATTATTAAAACAGATTCAATTATACTGTGCTGTATCAGAAAAAGTACCAGTCAATTACCCTCAGGATTTCATTATAAAATCTTAAATGATTAATTTTGGATATCTTTGGATTGTTGAAAAAATAAAAAATTCTGATAAGTTTATGTGGTTTAGAATTTAATTATTTTTGGGGGATTTCAATGATATTTTTTTTGTAATTACGGATATGAAGAAACAGTTTATAATGACAGTTTATGATAAATAATATGTTTACCTTTTGAAGAACTTTATTGCCTACAAATTGTTTTTATGTCCTTTACGAAATAAAATTAACAGAGAAAGCCTTGTAATGGAACTAAGAAAATATAAAAATATCTGGATTAGTGCAAGTCTAAATTCAATCACTCGGTAAAAGTAAACAACATTACGACTTGTCCATTAAATATTACATTTTAAGGTTGACATATCTTACGAAAATAATGCTTAATTGATTTCCCATGAGTTAGATTAATTTTTAAAGCACTTTTTTTGATAATTATAAAATATTTTTTTGAGTTCAATTTTACGTTCAATTTAAGAAAATTAAAAAAAATAAAATAAATGTTACAATTATTGAAACTCAATTAGTAGTTAAGAAAACAATGAATTCGGCGGGTTAAATTTAATTTCAAATATGATTAGTAGCAATTAGTAAAAGTACTTTGTACAAAATTTTATGAGCCCTTATTTCTTGACTATTTGAGTAACTGCCAACTCAAACATATCCGTACAGATAAATTCTAAAGATAGATTATAATTTAGTTAACTATTTGACTAACCTTTTCATGTTAAAAACTACATACTTATAACTTACAAACATCATGAATTCAGCAAAGGGTTTCCTTAGAATTTCAAGAAATGCATGATATTTTTGGATTTTTTTCAAACACATTTGTTTTGGGAAATATGTGATCTTTTCGTTTAAAACCTCTTTTAACCAAAAGAAGGGGTCAAACTATCGCTATTTCAAAAAAAGTACTTATTCCAAACTAAATTCTAAAAGAAAAGGAGATTTCTGTTTTCCATAGCAGAATTTCTCCCCTTGCTTCCAAAGACTCAAAATCATAAATTCGGCACCTTGGGAAAATCATCTAAACGTATGTATTGAAATTTTATCACATTTACGAAAGCGCTTCAACTCTGCTTAAGAGTCAGAATCCAAGTTCGAAATACGTTAACGTACAAGGGGAAAAGACTACCACACCACAATTTTCGTAAGAAATAGAAATGTATATGTCTATAAAAATTCCTGTTTTTTGAATTCTACTTATATGTAAGGGTTCTGTCGCTAAAGTCCTCTGGGAATTTGTAATGTTGACTCTAAAATTCGGCTTTTTAAAAAGATGGGGGGAAAGCATAGTAGAGAAAAAAAACTGAGAATCAAGAAAAGGACAAGAAAAAACAGCGAATTTCTATCCTATAGTTACCATTCGGTCTTCGGTGCCTATTATTGGATTTGTTCTGTGCTGACGAAAGTGTTTTTGAAATTTAATATTTTTAAACTTTCATATCGTCAGCGTTTTCTATTATTATTTTATTTTTGCACGGTTTTTATCAATAAGACCTTTGCGTTTCTCAGAAACCGAAAACGAGTTGTACTCTACTTAAAATAAAAGTCATAAAAAATTCATTACTCGGCATTCGATTGCCAAAAGACAAGACCAAATTGGAGGTTCCAAATACAATCAAATTTTAAAATAGCTTATGTCGGTACAGTTTTTTTTCAATGATATGTATAGTTTTAAAAGAAATAATAAAAACTTCGAAAAAACAATAGAAATACATAAATAGAAAATCAGATGATATTTTTATTAATTTTAAAACAAAAAAGTAATATAACTGGCCTTTGGTATACTTCTTAAAACAATTCAAATGGCTCATTATTAAGTAAAAATACAATCGTATCAGAATTCGAAAGGTATGACTTGAAGAAGACTAAGAAAAACTTTTATTTTTTCAAAACAGAATACATTGATTTACAAAGAGTACACAGACCCTTCTAGACAACACATAAAATAATGTAATCATCAAGGGAAATTAAACGCAATATTTCAAATTTTACCAAAACAAAAGGGCAATAAATATTATAAATTTTAGGTTTCATTTTATTCATATACAGTTTAAAAAGATTTACATGCATATTTATGACTTATGCATAAAGTTTATTTAAGTGAGGAAAAGTCAATTAGCATCTCACCTTAAATTAAATTTCATTAATCTTAAAATTCGAAATGCAAATTCTTTTAAGCAGGTTCTAAAGTATTCTGATAAATTCCAAACATTTTGACCATTTAAAAATAATTTTGGGAACAGAGATAATTACAGTTTAAAAGTAGGCTGAATTGTGATTTTCGAAATACTTGAATGAAATATGTTTTTTTATTCAAAATTAAATCTTGTTGCACACTTTAAAAAAATTATATTTTATTAAGTTTAAAACTTATAATTTGTTTAATAAAGACGTGACATTAACAAAATTTACAAAAAAAAATTAGTTTTTGTTTTTCCTTTAAATATATAGTAAATTGCATCTCAAACTCCATCTATCATAATTAAATTATACCTGAAGCACTACTTTAATGAAGTTTTTTTTAAATAACCAACTAAAATTTTGCTTTTACTTTAATTTAAAATTAGTGCAAAAAACATACTGTAGGTTTTAATTTTCAGCTAAGAAGAGTAATAGGAAGTCAAAACTTCATGACGTAACCACATAAATACAACACTATTTTTGCGTTTAAACTAAAAAAATAGGGATAAATAGAATAATAGAATATAAAAGACCCTTATTACAATATTTGGCTTGTAAAATTGTACTGAAATCTGCAATTTAAAGTTTAGTTTTTGAAAAACAAAATTGAATTGTAGGGGATAGTGTCCCTGACCATGCTTAACTATAGATAGACAAACCGACCTAGGATAAATGACTACCTCTGGTTGCAGTTACGTTCTGTTTCTAGTATCGGTAAATTTTGGTTTTAAAATATATGGCTTTTATTAGAAATAAACGAATATTACATTATGAATATTTTAATAAATATTCTCTAAATTGAACTAATTTATGGTAAAATTAGCAGCTTTATGTAAAAAAATAAAATGTAAACAATTTGCATTAAGTCATTTTGTTTTTTTTAGAAAAATACTAGCATTTAAATAATTTATAGCAATAAAAGATATTTTAAATATCAAAATTCTGTATTGCAAAATACCATTTTTTCCTCTTTATCATAGAAACTATTTTTTTTTTTTCATTTTATTCTGCACTGTAAAAGAATCGTACCTTCATTCTTGGGCATCGAAAAGTTCTTTTTTTTTCAAGTTTACGCACATTATATTTTATTTTCAAATTTTTTCCAGAAACATAAGTAAATTAATTTAACCTATATCTTTTTGAGCAATTTAATATATTACCGAGCTGTCAGCAAGTCAACCATTGCCGTGACGCTTGGCGCGCATTTAATAAGTAGCCAATGGAAACTAAGTTTGGTAGATAATAATCCAAAAAGCAAGTATATTTGAGAGAAAATTAAGTAACAATGGCATAGTTCCCTTATTTGCATTCAAATGGAAACTTTTGCACAGTTCCATGAAAGTTACTTACCTTATTAAAAAAATAATTTTAAAAAATTCGAAATTTTTAGGGAAATTAAACTGATAAATTCCAGAAACATCACTGTTAAAAATTCGGCAGCTCGGTTGCCTTAAATTTCCAAGTAACATTCCTGACCTTTTTATAGACAATGTATTTTTATCAAAATTATAAAATTATTAAGTTGTCATAATAAACAATTTTAGTTCAGACTTTTGAATATTAAAATGAAAAAAAATTGTTTTAAGGTATAGACAGTAGAAAATAATGTTAAAAAATATAACAATTTTTAAATAATGCAAAAAAACGAAATAATTTTGTACTTTCAGTATCTTTAAATTTCGTTTGCTATTTATGGAATTATTATGATTGATTTTAACCAATAATGATTTTTTGCATGATATTTTCTTAATATCTTTATTTCAAATTAAATTCTGTATGTAAATGGATTTAAAAGAACTAATTATGTGCTCTTCTGCCTTTAGGTCAGAAAACAAAATGACAACCTACTTTCGATATTTTAACTGAATCTTTAAAATTATTTTACTAAAATTGTTTAAATTTTGATTACCATGATTTTTAATCATGATTTAAAATAAAAAAAAGTACATCTTATTAATTTCTGGAGGAGTGTGCAATTTTAAAAACCTGGACTATGCTATTTATAGAACCATTATGATTGATTTAAACCAATCACGTTTTTTTGCATGATATTTATATGCTGTGATATGGTTTAAGGTTATTAAGCAACAATATCACCTATAAGAATAATGAAAATTATAGAATTTGTAAATAAAATTTGATGTTGTTTGCTTGTAAAGATATATCGTTATTTTTACGTCGTTAGTTCTTTTTTTTTTTTTTTTTTTTTTTTTTGCTTTTTGGCAATCTCACTTTTTCGCGAAAACTGTTGCACAAAAATTAGCGAATTATCGTTATTTTTAACCAAATTATTTTCTTTCTCATATTATAGATTCATACTCAAACTTAGCTATATAATTTTTTTTTGCTAAATGTGTGTATTGCTAATTAATACCAAAGCCGCCAAATTAAAGAAATGTATTATATTCTGTTTCGGAAGTTATCGAGCTATAGATCTGTATATTGGATCATTTGTGGCAAGCTAAATGCTTTCTACAAATATGTTCCTAAGCTCAAATATATATAAATGTGTGAGAGAAGTTAGATTTTTTTTCGTCTCATAATTAATATTTTAACTTGAACTTGTGCCGCGATCAATCTTATCACCAAATATTTAGACAATCTCATCCAAAGTCGACAAAATGTGAGAAATGTGTTTTTAGCGATTTTGCATACAAGTTAGTTGTTCGAAAGGCACTGTAGAGCCATTATGAGCCTTTTGTGTTGGTTTTCATTTTATTTATATATTTTTAAAAATGTATCCAACATACTGTCACATGACGGGCCAAATACATGAAATCTGCTTTTTTTTATTACATAATTAAGATTGTGAATACGAATAACAGCATTATAAAATTGAAGAGCTAAATGGAAGAAAACGCTAAGTGAAATTTTTGAAAAAAAATATTTTTTTTTATGTCAGTGAGCATATTCCTGCTTTCTTTACCGATAACAAGTCTCCCCCTTTTTCATAAACTTTAATTTAGTATATTTTTACGGTTTGCGAGTATTGTTTTTGATATTTTTTTAGTTCGTGCGAAGAAGGGTATTAATTTGCTAAAATCTAAAACATACTTGAAACACGTTTAAAATCATGTTTGTTTCCTTCTTTCAAAGCTATTATTTTTATGTAAAAAATACTAGCAAGAAAATTGTTAAGTTTTGTATTCTTAAATTTACGTGTGTACGTTACTTATATCATATTATTGTAACATAACATAAACATATATCTTATAAGAGCATCTAGCAATTGAAATAGTTACAAAATAGGCAAATATTTACCCTCAAAGAAAACAAATGATTGTGTTTGACATTTGCTGATGGCAAAATATTGTAATTCTAATTAACATCTTACATAAGCGACTTTCATTTAGATTCAAGGAACTATTTACTAAAGAAGGATTAACAAAACCCTTTTACCATTTAAAACTCAACATTTGGACAATTTTCATGACCACTTTTGAAATTTTGCTTGTAAGTCACACCAACACCCGCCCTACCTTGCTTAAAGGAAACACAAGTGTCCCGTTACCATAAGGTGCTACTTCCACGTAACGGAAGCGTTCAAATAAAAAAAAGGAACCAGGAAGCACCCCACTTCCGGTAGGAAACGCAAGTGTTCTCTTTACAATATCCCCACCCGTTCTTAAGCCTAACAGGTGAAAGCACCTCCAAGGCCCCGGCTTTCTCAGGCGGCCTCGACCTTCGTTTTTGTCGGCACAGTTTTTCTTGCATACCGTCTTGAGATAGCGTGTCAGGGTTAACTAGGCGGGATCTTCTTAGAATGTTTGGTTTGGTTGGGTGATAATAAAATTGATTTATCTTTATTTTAATTGTATCACTGGTAAAATATTTCTCTGCTTTCAAATATTTTTAAATTTTAATAAACTCTACCGCTATGTGTGCTCACATCACAATATTTCTATGCATGTATAATATTCGTATTCATTAATTGTTTGATGTCAGATCAATAAATGCAGATACATTAATTTGATTTTAAAATCTTATTTTTTAAACTTCATAAACAAATTAATTTTGTTGTTTTCATAATTAATAAAGAGTTTTGGCTTTCAATTTTTTATTTAATTTTTCTCAAGAAAAATTCTGTTTTTTATCCTCCTTTGCTTATAATGGCTCTATGAGTTATTTTTTTAAACACATTTAATAAATATTGTTAACTATCCGCTTTAAAAATATTAATGATAATTGACAAGTAATAATAATATTAAGGGCATATTATAAGAGTATATTTTAGGTGGGGTGTTTTCAATTTTACTGGTTTCTCACATGCATAGCTACATTTATGTTTTTTAACCTTTAAAAATTTAAATTAAGAAGCGTTTATAAATACAGATGATAACTAATAATTATAAGGTTTTCATGGTCAGTACTTGCTATGTAATAATTTGTATCCTACTTATTTTCATCTGCCGATGTTTTTATTATAAAATAATAAATGCATTGCAAAAAAACTAAGAAATTTAAAAATTATAGCTACATTCGAAGTTGTACAACTGAGAATAGAAGAATTTACCAACCCAGTTTATTTAAAAACCACAACTGTATTTCTTTTTCTCTGTTTTAGTATTTCTAACCGAATAATTAATTGATATTTCAATTGTACAATTAATTTCCGCATAAAATATAACCTTGCTCTTTTTGAAAAGAGATTGTCGGAAAATTGGCAGATGCCTCGCACAACACAAAATTAAATATAGATTCCTATTGCATTTCTCTTCAGGTAGATTGCTTACGTTTTTCCTTTTTCAGTTAAATTTTACTTTCGGAGAATTGAAATATTTATAGTATTTAGACGGATAGATTAAAATTTTATTCTGTTTTCTTATCAATGTATTCGGTTTTGTCAAAACACAATCATCTCTTAGACCTATCCACAAAATAAGCAATTGCTTTGTATGTCCAAGGCAATATTCTCTCTTGCATACAAATTCTAGAAATGCTATCCAATATATGTAGATAATAAAACTGATAAAATTGAAATATTCAGATAGATCCAAAACAGTTTTAATAAAGGTAGATGCAGCTCCTCTCTTACCTATATATGGATCTACCGAAAAATCCCAGTTATTCCTAAAAAAGCAGACAAAAACAAAGAATTACTAAAAATTGATTGAATATTTTCATGTGGAATATGCCTACGTACGCCATACCACTCATCTCTAGGTATGTGGGCTGTGGAAAAATTATTATCCTGCAGTTCTGCCTGGAAACAAATATGGATAATAAGAAACGCAAATCCTACCTAAGGACATGTACAATAATATTGAAGAATGATATTTCTACGTATTGTAATAGGTTATTGATGTCGACCCTTGAAATTGGGCAAATCCGCCTTAGGTATTCTAGATAACGCATAGCAGGTGCTCGGTGGGTTGGAAAACTCATGTTCTTATTAATGTTTAGCTAGGAAAAATTTAATCATGCCTGCATGGTAGAGGAGGTTTTTGTAATATTATTTTGTGCTGAAAGATATAAGATTATAAAAGATGTAAGATCATATGCATTCGGTTCCTTTCATTATTTGAGATTTGTACGTTTCATAATTTTAAAGTCATTCATGTGAAAATAACTATCGTATTATTTATCATCAGATATTCTCAATGCTGAAATTTCGTTTTGATCGTGTTTAAACTTATTTTAAACAGATTTGTATTTATATTTAACTATAGCAGTTAATTTATTGAAGACAAAGATTACATAAATTGCAGTTGAAATGAGAAATGTATAGCATAATGACTGAGTTTAGTCGTTTTAGTCCTAATAATTTTTAATTTAAAAACTCTAAATCCATTCTTAATTGAATTTTAAAAAATTGAGTAAAAAAGCAACGTTTTCTACTGAAAACGGACATGCATTATGAATCAGCGAAAATAATGTCTCAAAATTTTAATCAAAGAAACCATTTTTATAAAGTATTTGTATGGATTATTATTATTTGCAATTTAAATTAAGTTATTGGTAATTAAAAATTATAGTTTGAATTTGTTGATATACTAAGTTTTCTGGGAATTTTTATTATTTAAAAAGTCATTTACACTTTTAATTTGTTAATAGTTATAAAAGAAATAATATAATATTTTACAGCATATTTTTGGCCAGCTTTTTTTTAATTATTATTTTTAATACTTTACTCGTTTACTTAGTTTCACACGATTTCTTTAATTAAGACTAAGCAAATAATAATTATTCGTTACTTTTCTTTAAAACTTATATGTAATTATTACATCATACCAAAGTAATACCCTTAAATTAAAAAAAATATCAACCATTATAATCATTGTCAAAATTAATAAATAAAAAAATAAACATACACAATTTTATTATTTGGCTTTTACATTTTAGTAAAAAAAAATATGTGTTTATAGTGTATTTAATCAAAAGCATGTTTTTAAGGATTTTAATTGATTTAAAAAAACCCTGCAAAATATATGTAAAAATAACAACTAACAAAAAACTAAAAATTGTCTTTTTATCATTTTATCACAAGACAGCTCGATTAATTTAAGTCATTTTATTACATAAAAATATACATAATTTCTATTTACTGCCATTATGACCTTTTATATATAAAGTATAATAAAAATATAAACCTATTATTATAATACTTCATTTCGTTAGCACTTTGAAATTAATTGAATTTATAATAAGAGGAGTTAGGGCACCTTGATTTAGGTTTCTTTCGAAGAAGTTTTTTGGTGCCAAGAAAATATACTTTTCAATTTATTTTTATCAAATGATACTAAGAAAACGTATTTGGTTTTTTTTTTTATCTAACTAAGAATTGTTGTTTTATTAAATATAGTTGTATGTAATCGAAAAATATTTTTAAAAATTTCTCGTATCAATGTATGCCATTCTCTAGGCAGATTTCTCAACCATATTGAACAACTTGATACAATTGGCAAAATAGAGTAAATATAACCGACGCAACATTATGTTCTTCAAAGAAAAGAAATCTCAATTGTCTAAAAAAATATTTGTGTTTTTTTCTACCTAAAAGTTCTCTTAGATTCAAGTAATCATACATTTAGTCGCAATATTGTCTTAAGAAGGTTTCAGATTCATCCAATGAATATAATTCTTCAACAACTTTTATATTCAATAAATACGTATACTCGTAGATCTCATCTTAATTTTAGTTGTATTATTATTATTTTCAGGAATGATTCATAGTGGAAACGTTATTCTAAATACTGTTCGAAAAAATTTGGCTCGATTCCTAAAGAAAGCTTTTGGTATCAGTGTGCTCTATATTAATGAATCCCTGGCAATAATTTGGCTATTTGGAAAAAAAATTATTTTTAGAAATCATGCCTTGTGTGGTTTGTCTCAAAAAAGATTCATTAAGAATAAAAAAATATACTTACAAAAAAAAGATCGTTGAAAAATATGTGCTGGTTGTTAACAGCTATTATTGATGTGGATCAGTGTGCCCAAGCGAAATTTTCATAATTTAAATGCATTTCCTTTTCAATAGGGTTGCTTTCTTTGCTAAGGTTTCTTTCGGCTAACTCTTGCAGAATGTGCTCAAAGTATTGAATTTGAATATCAATTTTAGTAGTTTTTAATTTATCTAACAAAAAACGACAAGAGAAACTGAATATTAGTAGTCTTAGTAAGTGCAAATAGTTTTTCGATTGAAAATTCTTTATTATTTATATAATTCATTTGAAATTGAATAAATAAAATTTACTTTTGTCTTACGAAAGCCTAAATTCACCATATTTTTCAAAAAAATTCTGATAGTATCAAAATTTTCTGAGGGGTAGCTTTTTAGCCGCATGCCATATTTAAAGCTTATTTGAAACTTCCTATGAGAAATAAAAGTGAACCGAGTATTAGTGGGATCAAACTGTTTCCATTAATTTCTAAGAGAGATGTTAACGCAATGTCTACGCACATTGCTTTCGTGCAATGTAATTAATAGTTTTGATTACGCTGGGGTAACCAAATCACCATAAATTTGAATTTAACATTTGAACTTAAAAAATCTAAATAAAAGAAGTCTTGACAGGCTTTGATATCACGTAGCGTTGACTTTGAAATTGAGTAAAAACGTCAGTTTTCTAGTGATGTTGCATTCTAAAGCTTTCTTTTTTTTTAAAAAAGAAGAACCGTCTTTTTTATTAAAAGATCTAAAGTGTCTAGTTTTCGTAACTTTTGACATTGACATAGTATTTAATTCAATATGTTCCTAAGCATTATTTAAATTTTTATTCATGAGTTTAAATTATTTTCTAAATGCAAGAAAACGTTTTACTTTTATATTTAGTAGGAAACCAGTATTTTCTTAACTACAATTAAAATTTATCAACAAACACTAATTACTCTATATTTATTAATAGAAGAAGAAAACAAAAGAAAAGATTTAGTGACCTAAAGCACTTAAAAGCCAAATTTTTGTATAACACAAATTTACCACATATATATTTTCACGAGTATAAATGAACCTAAAAAATACATAAAACTATAGGAAATAAATGAAGTAGTTTTTTTTTAATAATTAAGCATAAATATTTTTAATAAATATTTTTCATGCACAAACAATAGTTGTTTAAAATGTAAATATGTATCGACTAAAAAATAGTCTTATTACAATGATTATTGAAGATGGCAACAAAGTTATTCTGAAACTAATTAATAATTCATTAACTGACTCAATATCCTTATTGAAATTAGTATGAAATAAATTTTTTCGTACATTACTAATCGATAGATAAAAGCTAAAATTAAATTACAGAGTCGCTCTGTTCTCTAGTTCCTTTGACCAAAAGAAAAAAAAATACATCCTCGTTTGAATCTATTTTTTTAGTTAAACATTTACAACTTTAAAATATAGTTTGGAATGTGTACTTCATTGCTTTACGTTGTTGATAATTTAAATAATGATAGATAGATGTTTTTTTTGTTTAATTATATATATTTCTGTAAAAATAACTGATAGGAACAATTATTGGTTGTTTATATATTTGGATAATTTAATAAAAAAATTGCATGAAATGTTATTGGTTTTTAATTATGTGTATTGCTGTAAATATTGTGGATAAGAACAATAATTATTTGTTTTTGATTAGAAGTTTAAATTTTATTTCATCAAATTCATGATTCATGTGAATAGTAAACTACTATTAAAATAGTTTAATATTCCTTTGATATTTCAAATAAACAAATTTTCATTTATACTAATTACACGATTGTGACTCATAAGTTACATTTAATGTTAAACTTGGAAACCAGCGATACCGGTTGGGGAATTTGAGTTTAGATTTAGTGTTTTAAAAAAATTAAACTACCTTATTAATTCCTTTCAAAAACTTTTTCAAATAGCAAGTCTTTTTATCAATTAATTAAAATTTGCGACAAAATAGTACAATACAACTATATGTGTTGTTAAAAATATTTCATGTCATGCAAAACAATTTATTTTGCATTGACATTCAAATAGTACGTCATTTGCTTTTTTTCATTATCTAAGTATACAAATTCATAATTAGTGATCTCGGAAGACTCCACAAAATCGTGCTAATATATTATTTAATTAAACAGATTTTAAACAAATTATGCTGATGGTATGTTTATTAAATATATTTTTTTGGAAATAAAAGCTTATTGCTAAAGAAATCAGCAATTTAATTTATGCTGAGGAATTAAGTACACAAAAATACGCATATTTTTGTGTTATAAATGAATAAACAAGCCTTTTTCGATGTCTTGTTAATTTTTTACATTTAAAAGTCTGTATCTTCATGTTTTGTTCCAAATGCCTTAAACATTTCCTTGTGACAAAACTCGTTTATTATTTTTACAAGACTCTAAAATCGTGCTTATAGTATGTCGTGATACGTTATTCTTTCATACAAATCAACGACTTATACCTGCAATCAAGGGTTAACAAGATATTTTTTAACTCTCTTCTATATCCATTTCAGATCTTAAAGTTTTAAGGGTGACAGTAATATAAAACTATACATAAATTTAAATGGATGTCTGTCCCAGAATCTATCAATGTAAACTAAAAGAGTTTTGCATACTTATATATAAAAATGTATAGATTAAAAAAAATTGTGTACTTAAATAAATATATGACAATTAGAAGTCATATATTTTTAAGCAATACTTTAAATATTGAATCTAATTATGGTATTCCATATTTTTGATAACATTTTTATTTATATTTTTATCAATTTGATTGTCAAAAATAAATAAATTGCACCATCACCAAACAATAATAATGGACTATATTTTTGATATTACATCTCAGTATAACTCCAGAATAAATCTTTTACCATTTTAAGAGCCTTTATAGATTACTAATTTAGGAAAAAGTATTTTTATTAGTTAAAATATATTCAAATGTTATGTATGTTACTTTGTGCTTAGAATACAATAATCAATATAAAATTGATTTATATCAATAAGTTAATATCACATAATGCAGAAAAATTTTCTATTTAATTTATTAGTGATGGTGGTATTATTTATATAATTAAATGTAAATAAAGCCTTAAAATAATGCAAGTGGAAAAATTGTCAGGCGGTATGATACATTTAATATTTTTGCAGGTAAAAATGCATGCAGACTTTAACGTAAAATTAAAAATTCTTTATTTCATAATTTAAAATATAAGTAATTTTAATTGTTTTTTATTTGGTAAGGTCATTAAATGTTTTAGTTATCAATGCTTAGTCGTCCTACTGTTAGAAATATGTATGCTCGTACCTTTTTATTATTAAAATGTTTTTTTTAAATATCAAAAATATTAAATGCCACATTTGTAGGGGGTAACATAATTCAAATACTTGAAAACTTACACTTAGAAAAAAAGCTTTTTTTTATTTATTTTTTCAAAAGTCTAGCTATTAACACGCTGAAGTATACCATACCTGAGTAAATTATAACGAAGATTAAGCACATGAAACTTAAATAAAAAAAATATGTGACGGTTTATACTTCAATATTACTACGCTCATTAAATAAGCTCATGATTGAAAAACAACAATTTGCTTAAAATAGGTTTCAAACGATACTAACAATAGAAACTATGGCAACAATTAACTGTTTCGAAAATAAGTTTTAAAAGTTTGCAATTATTTTTAACGATTGTTGTGTATTTTTTTTTTACTTAAGCAGGAATAAAGTTTTGAATTGTGATTATTGGTGAGGCTAATATTTCCTGCGATGTCTGTAATTTACAATGAGCGAACCTAGGTTAATTAAACAAAAAAGTTCGATTTGATCTGATGTGTGGCCAGAATATTATTTCGAACAATTCAGATAGTTAGATAAAACTCAGTTATTATTATTTTTGTTGTATATAGCTAAGGTTTAAGCTCGAAATATTTTTTAAATAATTTCAAGTCTCAAATAAAATAGAAAGAATGATTAACTGTCAACTTAAATCATTTGCTGATTTCAATATTATTTCTATGTCTGAGGTTTAACACAACTTAATTAATATTTAATTACAATTGTTAAATTTTCTACTAACGACTATTTCTATTCTCCAGTCATAAAGAAACTTATATAAGCACCAATCACCAACTTTCTATGCTTTTGTGAATTGAATACTATATTAAAAAATCATTCTTCAATCGATTTTTTTAATCGATCAGTCTGCGAATGCGTGCACATAACTCATTTTTTATGTTCTTCTAAATCATAAAGGTCTAGCTAATTTTCTTTGAAAATTAGTATTAATTCAAAACCTTAATGCGTATTTATTAAACTCAATACTAACTTCTAGAAATACTTTGTTTTAAAATATTTAAATAGCCAAAACACTAGTTGCCAAAATATCAAAACAAATGATACTTAAAAATACATTGAGTATTGATACATAATAGTATAAAATAGGGCAGTGTAGTAAAGTATTCATGAGATTTTTTTAAACCTTGCATGCATGTACTGAAATTGTATTCGAAGAATTATTAATTATTGTTTCCATATTTCCAACACTGATTTGCAGATAATATCCCCGTGTCCTTTTGTCTCAATCTTCTATTTTTTCTTACAAGTTGCAGCGTTAAGAGAACAATCTTAAGCTGTATCTTCAAACTTTAAAATTTTCAAAAAATTTTACAAATATTGTTACTTATTCAAATGGTAAGTGCAATGGTTGTTTGATAAATGAGGTTTACTTTGGCAGCACAGAAAATATATTTTTTATGAAATATTTATGAGAAATATACTTATATGTGTTCCTTATCAAATTTCTTTTATGATAATTTAATTATCACTATTCTTCCACAAGTGTGTTAACACTTTATAACATTTTAATTGTTAATATTTGTTTCAAATACGCTTGTTATTAATATTTCTCAATAGGTATTACTTTCTTAATTTTCGTCTTTGCATTCATGTATTAATTTTATTACATAAATATATTAAATTTATCTTTAATATTTTATCTTAAATTCTATAATTATTTATAAGCATTAGCTCATTTTAAATAATGTTACTTTTAGAAACAATACAAATCACCGATGCTCAAGATTCGCCTTACACTAATTTTATTAAAAAAAAACCACTGCCGGTACAACAATGTAATTATCAATTATTAATCCCATTTAAAATCCCTTAAGAACTAACTACCTATTCTGAGGTCAATGCCTTACCTGAATATTTCTTTCGTTTTTTACATTCATTTGTTCTCATTCATACAACCCCCGTGTTACAAAAAAAGTCTTAAGAACCTTCTAGAGAGGGGCCATCTTGAAAAGGGCGGAAGGCAACGCCCCCTGGCACGCGTTTCATTGTTGCCACCGGCCATCATAAAATGTTCCCTGCAAAAAAAAGGGACAAAAATGAACTCTGAGATTTATAAGTCATTCGAAAGAGTCTTAAAAAATCTCTTTTGTGTTTTTATTGGTAAATAATAATATTTTAGTTTGGCGCGAAGCGTAGATTTCCTTCCTGTATCTGTTTAGCTGTGTTATTTATATCAGGGTGGTGTTTAGCAGGTGTGAGAATTATAAATAAAATCAACAAGATCTGGGGGGGGGGGGGGTTAAATGTGATTAACGCATGTTTTTTAGACGTTTATTGGGATCGTTAAACAGATGTAGTTTATTTTAATGCACACTACAACCACCTATTTGAGAGTCGCAAATATATAAAAAAGAAAAATTGACATTTAATGCTCTTCTAATACTAATGTTTCTGGAAATTAATTTTTTCAATAATCAGTAACATTTTAGTTAAGATTGTGATAATAAAAAATAATTCAATTTAGAGTAACTTTTCACGATATATTTTTTCAATTATGATAAGTAACGAACATTGATGCTATCTGCCTATTCAGAGGATTAACCATTATGTTTAATTTCAAATCAAATAAATAGATATATAACAATATTTGATGAAAAAGTTAATACTACTGAGTATATACTTCATTTTAGTACATTTATTTACGATAAATATGTGTCACAGATCACTATAGCTGATAAAGTCATAAATAAATACCTATTCTTTGCTAGCAGATATTATCTACTCTTATCTACAACTTTATTTCATCTCTAACGATACAATTCAAAAAACATCTGCATTTTTTTCTTTTGAAATTTTTTCAAGATTCCTTTAAATGTTTTAAAGACAGAAAAGTCCTAATTTTCCCTCATTTATTTGGAAGAAAATTAGTATGTTTTAAAAAAATATATGAAAATATATTGAAAACAAAAAATGTGCACTCAATCTTATATTATTTTTTAACAATATTATTTTTTAAAGCATTCAGATTTTTGTCAACAAGCAAAATATGCATTTTTTTTATTTAAATCAAATTAAATTAAATTTTTTATCAATAATTATTATATACATTTTCTGAATATTCTCACTAGTTGATTAAAGCAACGATTATTTAAAAAAAAATATTGTCAACTTAAAATAATCGAAACTATTTGGTATGATTCAGTTTGCAGGAATTTGGTAAATTTTTGCATCGAATCAAAATCTCTGCTGACAAATAAAAAATTAACTGCTGATCTTTTAACGATTGTGATATAATCAAAATTTAATGATAATTTTGCATTTCTCTTAACATAAAATATACTCTATATCTATTGATATCACTGCTTTCGCAATAATTTTCTATTTTTATAGAAGATCTGTGTTTGTTTTTAATAGCTTTCTTATAGCTCATTTCCAGCTTTAATATATACGTTTGAAAACCAAATAGACTTATATAGTGCTGACTGGAGATATTGCATTTTCTAGAAATAATAACAAAATTCTCTTAGACGTAAATGTAAAGATAAATATGCACATAAAATTTATTGGCTACATTGCTAATTTACATGTGTAACATATTATCAGCAATTTATTGCAACTGCAATCTAGAAAAAATACATTATTTTTTAAACTACGCTTTCATACATGACCTTTAATTTTAAATTGATATTAGTCGTGGCTTTTAACAAAACAAAAACTAAAATAATAATTAAATCTATCCAAAAGTTCATAAATAATCAAAATTTTCATAATTTACATAGTAAGATATAAGTTTCTAATTTTTTAAATTTAAATAAACTCAGATTTCCTCTGCAGTAGTTTGAGTTTAGAACACCTCTTAAAAATGGCGCTGCAAGACAGAGCACACGATACCGGTATGAAAATTTGATTTCTTACGTGAGGTGGTCATATGAGAACAACAACTTTTTACTCAATCGTAACATTTAAGTTTATTTTTAGTTTTATTAATTGTCTACTAACTTTGTGCGTTTGAAGAAGTTAAGGGTAAAACATATCAACATATATTTCTTTTAAAAAAATGAAAACATATAAATTTCCTTTCTTTTTTCGCTAAAAACTAAAAAGTTATGAAAACAAGTTGTATCGCATAAAAATTGCGTGCAAATAGTTTAAACTTTCATAATTACACAAATAAATAATTGAAATAACGCTAAAGGATTTTGAATGTTGAAAGACTAGCAAGCTGTAATGCATAATAAACATTTCCATAGCTATTTATAGTTGTTGAAAACTTATTATCTATATCTATATTTTACAGCTATTTTTTTTTAAATAAAATTTTTAAGCTGCTAATTTTTCCCTTAAATAATTTTATGGATTACACAAATTACGATTGCATTTCAATCTGATCGATATCAGTCTAATTTTTTAATTGTATTTTCACATTGCAAAACAAATCTGAAAGAGAATATAAAAATAGTTGTTTTATTTTGTACTTAACGCGAAAAGTGCATTTTTAGTTGACTAAGGCCAAAATTGATCGTAGATTAGTTATTAGTTCATATTTGTCAATTCTGTTACTTCTTACTGTTTGCAAAATATCAATACGTAGCTGAGTGCAAGTAAAACATAAAGCAGCTTATAAACAATAAATCAATAATTGCTTCTTAAACAGGTAATAACTATTATCAAATCTTAAAATCAAATCTTATTATCAAATCTTGTTTTCTTAAAAATAAACGGGGTCAAAAATCTTGTTTTTCATGCACACTTTACTTACTTAAGTGCGAAGATGCGTAACTTTAAACTAAAATGAAGTATCAATTATCAGATAACTGATGTTAGTTTAATAAAAAAAATAACAATTTTGCAAAAATTTGCACTTTTATTTTTTAATACATTTGAATTCTCTTTAGTTTTTTATCCTTCAAGATAGTGAATTTTACCTGTCCCTATTTTTTATGACGAATTATTTTTAAATTGCTATATTTTCGTGTGATGCGTAATGAAAATATTAACAATTATTAACTGTTTAAAATTCTATTTATAATTTTGTCAATTATTATATGTAAAACTCATTGGTAATATAGTTAAACAATATTGTAATTACCAAATCAGTAATTGTCATAAATCAATAAAACATTAATTAGTACAGTACTAATGAATAATATATTCATAAAATAATGAATAAATATTTATTTTCGCATTGAGAAAAAATATTTTTGTTAATATTGTAAAAATTTTCCAATACTTTTATAACAGGATCAGTAATGTTGTGTTCTGTGTAATTTTCATATTAGTTTTACATGTTTTCTGAAACTATTGATCAAGTTTTGAAGAGTTTTTTTCATATCTAAAGTTTTTTATGCCTAATATATGCTGGTGATTTTAATATTGGGAAACAAAGCTTAGTTTAAAGCATTATTTGCCCAATTCTAATGTAAATGCAATAATTATGCATTATTTCCAGCGTTGTTTCGAACAGAAGAAATCAGTCATAATCGCGTGTGTTTTGCCGTTAAAAGCTAAAATTCGTGACTTTTAAAAACTTGTTTAGAATTTACTTATCTACAATAACATCGAAAAAAGTAATAAATATGTCTCTAAATTTTATTCCAGAAAATAAATACACCTGATTATCAATATTTACACCTGAACCATCCACATCACGCGACATTATGACAATTTCATACAAGACATTAGCTTAATACTTCTAAACGACGAAAGGGCTTACTATAATTATCAACAAAACTTTTATCTTGTCAAACTCTATCAGCTACGTAATTACTGGGCCATTCCAAAATATCATTACAACTTACGTTCCACTCTCTAAATTTTTTTTGTTCCACCCAACGACAGCTAAATACCGATTCGGCCGGCGTCAATTTGGGACAAAATCTGTCTCGAAAAGTTAGAAAACCTCATTACAGCATAAAAACCGATAGAGAACTAGAAAAAGGCCCGCGCATATTGATATCCAATATTGAAGGGAGGAGAAAAGGGCCTTTTTTTAATGTGCTACGCAAACGAAGGTACCCGCCAATCAGGCGGCTACCTCCCTAACAAACTAAGGTTAGAAATAATAAAATAAAACTGAAGTGAAGAGGGGGGATGGCATCGAACTCCCCCCCCCCCTCCCTGGGGTCGAAAGGAGCACGTTGATTGGCCGAAAGCGAGGCTTGATTTCCTCTAGCCAACCAGTGTTACCGAAAGGGGCCTCGTTCCTTTTTAGCTGCGAGGCACTAAGTGAAATCGGATTGTAAATTGGGTGGGGTTGGCTCATTTAGGTGTTCATCGCCAATTGAGGAATGCGTGGCGAGATTTAAAATGAAAGTTTGCCTTGACCGACGCGACTGAAATGCTAGGACTTCGGTAAGGAGGAGGCTAGCAATTCGGTAATTCGTAAGAATAATAAATTGAGCGAAGTTGTTAATTAATGTTCCCCAATTTTGCTAGGATTTTTTAAAAATACAATTAGAAAATTTAATTATCAATCAACAATGATAAAAATTCTTTTCAATTTCCTTTTATCATGCTAATTGATTATGATCAATTTAAAACAAGACTCAATGCTAAATTAGCATTGCGCTTGCAATAATTTAATACGCGAAAAGCATTTAATTATTTTAATTGATTTCAATCAGACTAAAAGTTATGGACTTAAAAAAATTTCAACTCAAAAATAACTGAATCACTTAGTAGGTGATTTTCTTTAATACCTTATTGCAATTTTTAATTGCAAATGCACAATTATCTTATTTAATATTATTAGAAAAACTAATATAAATAATTAAGTAAATTTTTAATTTATTTCATTACAAAGCATATTGTTTCAAACTTAATTAAATTTAAAAATTCGTCCAAATTGTTTTATTAGTTTCTCTTTTACAATATGATAATAAGAAATTAAAGAAAATGGGATGTTTTTATAGTTAAAGCCGAATAAAAATTAGAGGATAAGTCGAGATAAAGGCCAATGTTTCATCAAAAAAAAACTCTATCAATTTTATCTTATTTAAAGACCAAATAAATTTTGTGAAAGTAAATTTTGGATAGTTTTAAGTAGAAACGAATATGAAGTAAGGTTTGGAGAATTAACTTGTTTAAAATTTCTTTGTACAATTATTCTGTCTCTTTTTATTTGACTTAATAAATTTTCGCATTAATATATTTCCAGGTTTAATTTTTGTTTACTATCATTTTCTTTAATTTATATTTTTTAAATGAAAAAAAAACACCTTAAACATACCTTTTAAAGTTTCCGTCACCTGTCAAAAGAGGGCGCTACCTTTCCAAGAATCAGATTTCGTTCAAGTGACATCAAAACTGCGGGATACAAGAGGAAAGTGTAAAAGACATTAAATGTGTGAGATTTAAATGAATTTTACAATATTACTTTTAATTTTCAGATACGTATAATGTTATATAATATAGTACTGTGAAATCAAAACTGTTTTATAACTTTTCCATTGAAATTGATTACTTGACACTTTAAATTTTGTAATAAAGGATGACGAAATTTAATATTTTTAATTTTAAATTGATATTTCTCCACAAACACGAAGGAAAAGAGAGTTAAATATCCTTAATTAGTTCATTACAAATTTTGGACCATTTAATGTAATTTTAATCTGTGCCATTAAAAATGCTTAGTTTTCTCAAACATAAACAAAAAGTAGTATTTTTGCTTTTGGCTATGCATTCAAGAAATATAACATTTTAAAGGGTTTTATTATGTGGTTATTAAAAAAAATTAATTAAATTTCATTTGTTATGTTTGTTTAGAAAAATTGAATAAGTTTTTGATGCAAATATGTTTTGTTTAAATTTTAGATAATAATTTTAAACTATCAAGTGATATTTAGACAAAACCATTAAAAAAAGGAATTTCCAAAATAAATCGCCAACAATAATTATCAAAGAGTCACACAAAATGTATTTAACAATTAAAAAAAAATAAGTAAAAGATTAATATTTAGTATCAAATTATTCTGTTTTAAAAACAAACAAAAAATATTTAAGAGAATAATCAACTGCAATCCAAACATTCTTTAATAAACTTACTAGTAGGCTACTGCCCTTTCAATTTTATATTTTTTAATTTTAATGATTCTTTATTTTATGTTCAAATGTATGTGCTTAAAAACAAATATGAAAGATAAAATTTCAATCTTAACTACTAATACTTTTTTTAATTTGGTCTTTATGGAGACTTAACTGTTAAATAATAGGTAAAACTAAATCCTTTCATAATTTTTTACATTGTAAAATGTAAGGCCCTTTTTATTGGCATTAAAATAACGAAAACGTTTTCTATAACATAAAGATAAGTTCTTTGAGTGAGTTTTTTTTTAATTATTAATTTTAATGTATCTCTTAATTTTTCTTAAAAGAAAATCATTTTAGCTAAGAGTTATACAATCAAAAACCTTTACATCGCCTATAATTTAAATAAATAATAATTACAAATAATATTCCAATCAAACCGATCTTGGCGACATCAGTTACCAATTTGGCGACCATCCATTAACCCTCCGATCTCCCTTCATCGATAAGTCTAGTTAATTGCAGATGTCTCTTTTTCCCCTACTCTTTTTAACTCCTCCCTATTCCGCGCCCATTGGCGGCATAGTAACGGGCCCACTGGGGCCCATTCGAATCGGGCCCCGCATTATCGAAAGAGATAATGGCCCAGCACAGGTGAAACCCGGAGAAATTCGATACCTAATGGCCCCGCATATCATTTAAAAGCAGTTAGATTTTTTTTTCAGATACTTACACGCTATTGACTAATGGATAAGAATTGTAAATGGCGATATCTGTGATAGAAGTTTTTTTTTTTATGAAATGTAAATTAATGAAAGTTTTTTTTTTTTGCGATATAAACAAGGTAATTTTGTGGTTTGGATTGATGGTGCCTGTTAATGGTGCTAACACTTGGAAATAGTTGTATAGTAATATCTCGTATGCACTGTGTTAGTATTTTTTCTGTGAATACCATTATGAAAATTTTCTATTTTATTAACTAGTAATATAAATTTTGTTTAAATGGGTACCCAACTTTCAGAACAATGTTCTCATTTTTAAGAACATCCTTGCTTCATATATGTCTGAATACATTGAAGTGCTAAAGACCCAACTTAATAATCAGATTTTAGAAAATTGTATTTAACAATTATCGTACACTAAAATTGATTTTAAGAACTGTTAATGTAATTTATAAATTAATACTTATTTTATTTATTAAACAGATTGTTATTTTTTCAAAATTTAGTAAGTATCAATTTTTTAATGTGAAATAATGTATTAAAGCATTACTATTAATATTTAAAAATGCATCATCTATACAGCAAAACTACATCCCTTTTCGACCGGCGGTCAGGTGGCGCTGATTTAAAATTATGAGTCTAAATTTGGAGTTTTATCGATAAAAATGCGTTAAATAGCATCAATGCCAGCAACTCCTTAAATACTGAGCCATTTTTTAATACAAATAACGAATGGTACAAATCAACTACTTCGGTATCGATATATGTACTTTAAATTTACACTAAGTTTCAATATCTATAACCCCTTCTGACCGGGGGTATTAAAGAAAATGTTCAAGCTTTTCAAAAATAGCTTGAAATTGAAAAGCTTGAACATTTTCTTTAATACCCCCGGTCAGAAGGGGTTATAGATATTGAAACTTAGTGTAAATTTAAAGTACATATATTCCTAGAGATACCTTTTAAAATTATTTATTGTATATATTTTTGGAGGAAGACTCATTCTAAAATGTTAAAGAAAAACTTTTTTTATCTGTGGAACGTCATAAAATTTCGGTTTATTATATTCATTATTTGACAAAAAGATACGGGCAGATACTAATTTAACTGGTTAAATTTTAACTAGATTTTAAATGAAACACCATATTTCAAAACATAAAAGTAACTGCTAATGAAATTTTAACTACTTCTCTTCATTAAATTAGACATTGATTAATTGACTAGTTCTATTAACGTGCAATATTTTTGGTCATGGATTTGATGTATGTTGCAAAAAATAAAATCAATATAAAATTTTCTACTTTAATATAAGAGTAATTTTTGTTCAAGAGCTATTTTTTGAAATTATGTAACTTTTATTCACTAATGAGTTTAGAATAACTGTTCATTCATAAGCACTGCTTTTATGGAAAATAATTCACAGTGAGCTAAATATTATTTTTTTTTTCATATGTGACTATAGTCATGAATATTATTGAATTGGTGCTTATGCAACAAAACTACAGATAATTTGGGAAACAAGTCTTGAGAAGAACAATTAGATATGATTCAACTTTAAAGACTAAAGTGTCAAAACACATTACTTAACGTACCTTAAGTAGCAAAAAAGGAAAATATTTGTGTGAAATAGATAAAAACCATAAATATTTTCAACTAAATACTCTTAATCCAAATATGTTCAATTTATTTTACTATTAAGTAAGGTAAAAAGAAAGCAGTTATTACAGGTGTTTTACAAAAAATAAAAACATAACGCATTACATAACTTTGACCAATACAGCACCTGTTACAAACGTTAAAATGGCCCCTACTTATTTAATCCCATTAGCAAACCATTTACATACAGTTGACTAACATATGATTCCTACATTACTTGATGGCCGTGGGAAAACATTTGTTTCTTTTGTGATATATTCTTCGTTACGCATATCGTGCATGCGTGACGTAGCGTGTCCAGCGCTTTCTAAAACCGACATTACATATGACTGTGATGCTTTGTTGCTGGAGCCACGCAAATCTTGACTAAAGCAGTCGTTACTTTTACAATGGACAAAATGTAATAGGTTAATGGAAATACGTTGTACGATAAGAATTAGCGAAACAATTTGAAAAGTTAATGTGGGTAAACGTTTTGTAATTTTCCCAGGTGAATGTCATCTGGATTTTTCGTTAATGGATGTCAAGTACTTATTTGACTTGTTAATGTTAATTTGACAGATGAATTCATTGACCAATTATGTGTTAGTCACAAATAACTGTATTCTAAATGCAAAAGTATTATTAGCGTTATAACCCCTTTAGTCGCAGTGATGTCATTTGGCATCATCATGTTTCTGATCATAGTTTTTTTTTTAAAATAATAGGTCTTGCATCTATTGGGATTAATAAAAAATATTTTCTAATAGAATTTTTTTGAATAATTGGATGATGTACTTTTTATATCATAAATAGCTATAGGCGATCAGAAAACAAATTCTAAAATGGTGATGCCAAATTGTCAATGGGACTGAAATAGTTAAAGAAATATAAATGTAGTCAACAAGCAAATAAAAGTGGTTTTAGGTACATAGCATTTTTAGGATTTTAGTATACACATTTTAAAGAATCATCATAAAAATAAAACGACAAGTATTACGATTTGATAAAAACAAGAAAGCTAATGTTAGCATTTATTTTATGGTTAATTTTTTTTTCTATTCACACTATTTTGTCTCTGTATTTTCCTTAACATTCTTACAAAATTTAAAAAACATTAATAAAAAAAAATAAAACTTGGTTTTAAGAAAGAAATATAATCGTTAAAATAGGCCACGGGGGTGACAAACTAAAAATAACACTAAGCATTCGTTTTCTTTGAATAGATAAAATATTTTCCCAGGTCTTACAGATAGATACAAAGTAAGATTACTTTTTATAAAATATATTTTTGCTACGTGAAAACCTAACGGCCAATTTTCCCTATAAAATGTAGATATCTGCATTAAAATAAGCAAGCGGGAAAAAACCTTCTCCCATTTGAGGCTTCCAAACTGATATCTTTTAGATAACAAGTACAACCTACGCAATGCTGATAACACTATTTTGTGTGAAACTTATTATCGTAATGCAACTTATCACTGTGCCTCGATTTCTAAACATTTTGCAGAAACTAGTAGTAGAAATAGAATAATAAACATTATGTATTTTTTTTATAAATTTTATGTTGCCTAAGGAATTCAAATGATCAGTGAGAAAGATTTTCTTACGTTCAAAAAAGAAGAAAATTGTCTATTTTATGAAGGAGTTGTTATCATTTCCCATAAAGTTTTAGCTAAGATTTTTCTAAAGAATTTGTAGCTTTATAATTCATAATTTTTCAGTAAATATCATTTATTCAAACATAATTTATGCAAAGAATATTTTTTTAAAATGCGATTTGAAGTTATCATTATATGTTTGGTAACCATTTATACTCTTAAATAAATATTGAATTCAAAGTATTGTAACATTGCAGACACAATTTGCCTAAGATATACACTTCTCCTACACTCTCATTTTAACAGACATCTAGTCCTAACTTCTAAATATTAAATCTTTTTTTTTTTTCAAATTAAAATTCGACAATTTTTGTAAAGGTTTTTATGCGCAGGCAAAGTTGTCTAAATAACAATTAATTTAAAAACTCTCATTTTAAAAACTAAAAGATTATTCGAGTTCGAGAAAGGCGAAAAAAATACTGATAGTACTAATTAGAAACCGCTATAGCTACTATACGCAATGGATAATACTAATAATTTAAATTCAAGGTTACATAAGTCAAGTAGTTAACCTATTTTAATTAGGTATATAACACCCAAAATACTAATATTTTGTTTGAATTAAACGTAAAATTTTAATTATTCTTCTACAAATACTATCTCTTTGAAAACATCCCTCTCAAGTCCGAAATGGAACGAACCCATTCTAATTCTTATTTTTATACACGTTTGGATTCGAAAAAAGTTTTTTTTTATAAAACCTCTCATTCTTAAAAATAAAGAAATGAAAAAATGTGGGAAAGAGAGAAAAAGGGCACGGATAAATCGATAGCAATAATAAGAAACGACCAATACGACTTCAAAAGAAGAGGGGGTTTGGGGGAGGGGGTCTGAAGAAATCCCCTGTATCCAAACATTTTAACTGATGCCTTCCCACTCCGAAGAAATCCTGAACGCAAAACACGCATTTTACGCGAAATTGCTATTGCCACTGATAGCGGGCCTTGCCTATTTTTTTTATAATGATTTGTTAGATGGACCGGGAATTTAAAAGCCTTATTTTCTACATGTTTAAGCTTTTTTTTTCTTTTGTAGATTGCAAATCTGGGGAGCAGTGGCTCATGGTGTGTGTAATGTAGAGGGGTTGGAAGGTTTTATTTGAAAATGGCATTCGTTTGAACCGTAACATTCAAAGGTGTGGAACTGTAACTTAAATGACTTTTTTTTTTTAAATGGAATGTATTTGGAAGCCCATTTTATTATTAAAATGTGTTAAATAAGGTGACCGATATAAATTTGAATTTTAGAAATTAAATAAATCCTTCAGAGGAAAGGGCCAAAAAATTGAGATAAATTAGCAATAGGGGGAAATATTTGTTAGACCCTCTTTTATTGTTATTGGTAACTTATTAATTATACGTTAAAATGGATTTACCAAAACATAATCATATAATAGAGTAAATACTCATAAATTTTCCAGAAGGCATTTTTGTTTTAAAGGATTATGGGAGACTGTTGAAAAAATCAAGAAACATCGCTAAACACTTCATCGCTACTCTTTTTGCAAAATAAATTTGATTTCAGCCAACAAATTTCAACAAAATTTAAACTCGAGCTACAGAATAAAACTATTTCAGATAAAAATTATATCTTTACCCATTTTCAGGCTCAAAATCTACTTCAGTTCATGCATATTCACGATAAAATATGATCTGATTTATTCTCTTTCATAATTTGCTTAATTAGTAGTCATATAATACACTAATTTTGAATTAATCTATGCGCTAAAATATCTTATGTTGCTATGAAAAATTAAACTTACAATAAATTAAGTTCAAAACTGCACATATTTTTTTGATTGTATGGAGATTTGCTTGAATTAATTTACACAGCTATTTTTAAATTTAAAATATCCAAGCAAATTATGTCATTTGTTGATTGAGTGTCAATAAAGGTTGATTTGTTGAGCAAAATATCATATATATTTTAAACTTAAATAAATACTAACTATCTGAAGCACTATTTTGCACATCAAAACTCCAATTCTTTAGCTTTCAACACAACAACAAAACCAATCATGTTTATTGTTTTCTTAATTAAATAATTTTAATTAATAGTTAAGATTATTAGAGTTAATAACATTTGCCAATATTCATAATAATTTTAAAAACATAAACCACTTTACATCAACAAAAAGCTCAAAACATTTTACACAAGAAAATAAGCCACTGAATATTCCCTCGTCTTTACCCTGCCATCACAAACACACCGAGAATTCCTCTCATCCCACAGAAGGGAAAAAATCTCACAATCCTCTTACAAAAACTTTGATTCTGATTACAAAAATACCGGGACTTCGATAATCGGTGTATTCCGGAATTCTCGTACCCAACTTTCCCATTCCGTAGCATTCCAATACCAAAAATACACATTAGAGTAGAAAAGACCCTAAGCTGAGGTTTTTAGAGGGAGAAATTTCGATAGAGAGGCGATATTTACTTTATGAAAAGCAAGCAAGCCCGGGAATTTAAGGACGTACGGCGATTTGTATGCTAATAGAATTTCTATGCCGCCACTCAGAAAACGTTTTCGGATTGGCAAACATTCCCACTCTTAATGACCCATATGATTTGGAAGAGGAAAATCCGGGATCCACCACCGCTGGGTATTAGTGAGATTACCAACATAAGTCTAAGATCGTTTGGAAAAAATGTAAGCGACATTTTTCTCGAAATACAGTTTAATATGTACATAGATCCCACAGTGTGTGTTCTTTTGAACAACTTTAGTTCGCTAGTTTTATGTAAACACAAACAACGGTTTCCGTAAGTTACTTGTTTCTTACTTAAAATACATCTATTGTAGTTCATATTGGTAGTTGAGAAAGTGAATACTCTTCCTTATCTTGTAATTTTACAAAGCTTTTACACTGGAAAATACACGTCTCGTATGTTTTTTCAATCCCAGTCACCGGTGAGGATGGAATCTTTTTGGTAAGACATTGGTTAACACATATATTTCAAGTTCTACAATCCGTTATAAAATGTCGAGTAATTTAACTCGATCAGCTTATGGGACGGTAAAGACAAGGACCTAATCTAAAAAATTATTTCACATGGTATCCCGACTTAATGCAATTCATATTTTTTTCAAATCAAAACAGCATAACTTAATCTGGATTATGTAAATAAACATTGGAAATATGCGAGATTTATTGGAGAATGGTTTAAAAATATAAAACTGCCGTCAATAAATCTAACCTGAGCTGGCACCCGACGCTACCTTATAGAGAAAACGTACGTGGCGTTAGACTTCAAACTGTGCAAAGATTGCAAGCTCAACAAAAACGTCAGTAAGAACTTAGTCAACCCAATACAGCTTATAGGTATAGGCAACATAAAGATGGGTATCTGTATATGATGGTATTTTTCGGGAATCATTCGTACAGATTGAGACGTTTTTACTCCCATGCCTAATGGAGGATATGCTTTTTTAGAAAACGTTTAAAGCTTAAAAACGGCGAACGTTTTATTATCATAGGCGGGTTTTCCGATCGCTAAGGGGTGGGGTATGTTTATTGTGGGTCTAAGTGAACTCTGGCGTATAAATTTGAATGTTCATACAGATGGTGGGGAACGCATAGTGTAATGAAAATATGTGGGAGTTTTAATAGTGGTTTTCTCTTGAGAAAGATGGGATGTTGGCTTGATTTATGTTTGAACAAATACAGAATGCATTATCAAAATGCAAGGTTATAACTTTTTTTATGTAATTTTGGGCAATGCTAGAATGAATTTTGATTATAAAAAGTAGTTTCAGCCAATGTAAATCTTTAAAAAATGAGTTAAAATATTTTTAATTTCTACGAAGACAATTTATCAATATAAATTTTGAAACTTTTAATTAGCGTATGCAATGATGGGGGATTTATTTTGTAATTATTTTTTTATCAAGCATTTTTTCTTTGTTTAAACAGATTATTAAAAACCATTAAATTAATTAAATATTTAAAAGATGCGTTTTAATAATTATTTATTGATTAATGGAAATTATTCAGATGTAAGTAAATGTGTTTAAGTGCATGTAAAATTTGTAAATTTGCTGAAACATTTGTAATAATTTAAGTTTCAAAGCCAAATTTTTTTTTGAAACCTTGATATGAAAAAAAAAATATTATAAATGTGTTTATCATGAACCCTTTTACAAATTGTTTATCACAATCAAAACTATTTGCCCTTAAACTACACAAATGCTTTCTTTATTAGGACTACAACTTTTACAAAACTTCAAATTAACATCTTATATTAACAAAGCATTCATGTGTACAACAAAGAATAAGATTTTTCTCATTTCAAATTTTTTTTTACCCAGCAGAATACTCTATTCAGCACCACGGCTCCAAATTAGCTAAATTCCTCTTCCCAGCAGACCCCAAAGAGCCAATTTCTCTGTAAATGTCTATCCACCACAAGCGGAGTCTTTCAAAGGAGAAAACAACTTTCAGGGGTCCCACAATGAAGGAGCATGCATCAAAGTCACGCGCTTTAAAAGAAGGGAGAAGCCACTTCTTTTTTAAAGGATGGTAAAGCAAAAACTGTTTCCTCTATTTAAGCGTTCTTTTAATTTAATTTATGTTTGAATTACGTATAAATAATAATAAATAATATTATAAAAAAGTCCATTTGTGTTTCAAAAAATGATATTTTATGTGGGGCTTTTTTTTTTTTTTTTTTTGTAAAATCTATTATTGATTTTTTAAGTTTTTGTATTTATGAAATTCAAAGTGATAAAAATAGTTATTTCAAATATTTCGCGTTTAAAATTAAGTTTGCTTTCTTCTAAAATTAGATGAAAATACAGAATTATATGTCCCCTTGTTTTAATTGTGTACTTATTTTGTACAAATTTTGAACAAAGTTATTTTAAATGTCTTTTTGTATATAAAACATTATTTATTAATGAAATAAATATTTATTGAGATAATTTTTGAACTTAAATGGAGTTTTTATTGCGAAAAAAAATGTTTTTATTTAGAAAAATTATTTATATGCATGGTATTATTAATTCATATCTTAATATATTCATTCAGGTCGGTGAAAATTTTTGGAAGATTTTGTTATTTTTTGTAAATTATTAAAAAATCAAATACAGTTTTTCGACCAAAAAAAAACAGTTATTTAAAAAAAAATCACTAGCTAAAACAATTGTTCTCTAAGGAAACCACAAATACCTCCATTCCTCTATTCTTTATAATCTCCGTCACTACTTGACATCCTAAATTGTGCTAATGACATGTACCGACGGTGGCGCCCCCTTTCCCGGACAGCGTGTCTCTCCAGGGAACACCTATTTGTCGCTTCTTTTTTTACTAGTATTTTCTTTATTTCGCGAAGAAAAGTTTTGCATTTTGTTCTTCGGCGTGAGAAGATTCGGTCATTACCATGAGATGCATACTTTCGGCTTCGAAACGAGGTTCTTTTGCACCCTTTCTTCCTCTTTTTTTTAAAGGCTTTTCAATCTTTGAGGGGATCTGTTTAAAAATAAGGGGAATTTTTTCAGGTCGGGGAAAAATTTAGGGAAGGATTTGTAAGTTTTGGGGATTTTTTTATCTTTTTTTTTCTGTTGGACGAGTCACTGAAATTGCGTTTTAATAGCGTCCATGAAAAAAAATGAGAAATGTCATGCATAAGTTTTTCGTTCTCTGAGCCAACTTTCTTGAATTGGCAGGTTTTTTTCTATTTTAGAAATAAAAATGATGCCTTTCAAAACTGGTTTGATAAATATAAAATTTCTGAAGGAATGTATTTTTCAACGAAACCTATTGGCTGTGCAATTAAACTTTGCATGTGCACATTTTTTGCATGTGCACACACACAGGAATTTTGTTTTGTTTTTTAGAACATAGAGAAAACAACTTACATTATTGCAGCAATTAGTTTATTCAGAATAAATATTATTCGAAAATATTTTCTGAATATATTTGTTGAAATTAATTATGTTTTTACACTAAATTTTTTTTTATTTATTCAGCGATCAAAATTACGATAAGAGCAAATGACACATGTTTAAATAAAATTGACGTAAATCTAAATATACATAAACAAAGAAATTAACAAACACAAAAGTATAAGATATAATACAATAAATGAAAAATTATTATTTTCCATCGAAAACCTTAATAGTTTATCTAAAAATTTCAGATTTTATTTATTTTCTACAAATTCAATATTTTATTTACCATCTTAAAATACAGCGCTTTATAAATTTTTCTTGCATTCGGTTACAATTTCTCTTTAAAACGTCAGATCAGAAATAGTATGAAAAATTCATTGAACTTATGGTACATGAAAGAAACCCAACAGTGTGTCAAGGCACACGCCTCACATACAATAGCCACGCGTCTGTTCATTTTTTTTTATTATTTTGGGGACTTAAGATTAGGGAGTTGTACTGTAGAGGGGCACTGACTCTGTTGAATGGAGTTAAGTGTGTCATGGGTGTCTGGTAGTGGGTTAAGATTGGTAATATTTTTTGCATTAGTTGAATGTACTCATACGTATGTAAAGATTCTGTTTTTTTCCTTCATTTTCAGTGGTTATATTTTTGTATTCGAAGAAAAATATCAATTGCAAATTGTCACTAATATGCATTTTCATAACTTTCGAGTTTTTGAAATAAATAAATATTATTTTTTTTATCTCGGGATGACCATACTTTGATTAAAATTGTTTAAAGCATAATATTTAATCTTGTCTCTTTGAAGCATTTTTAAGTTTTGTGATTATAGTTTTGTATTTTAAAAATACTATTAATCAATAAAGATTCCTATTTTTCTGTGTTTTTAAAAAGCAAATTATATGTATTTTCATAATTATTGTAGTTTTGAAAATATAAATAACTTTTTTTTTTCTAGGGTAGAGTATACTTTGGAATTAATTGTTTGGCGAAGAAGAATGCCTTAAATGATGGTGTGTCAAATAGTGTCGAATGGAACCTCAACTAATTAGTATACATTTAAAAAATATGCATAAAAATTTTTAAGTGTTTTAAATTAACAATTTTTCAGATAAAGTTTAGTTATTGTTTTTCTACGTAGAATTGTTTGAACCAATGTATGGTTTGAAATTAGATATTAACGCGATTGATTTGAAAGAGTTTATAAAAGTATCTTCGATGGTGAATTAATATTTTCTATTTCACACTAATGCACAGCAACCATATATTTAATAATTTGGTTCTAATTATGTGGTACAAGTTAAAGATAGACCGGACCAGGTTGTAAACATTAACAAACGACTTATGTATTTATGATTTAGCCTAAGTAGGTAAAGGAGAGGAGGGTATTATGGAATACCATTTATATTTTCAAGAATAACTCTTTTGGTTTTAAATAAAAATCTACACACTCTTTTTTCCAAACAAACTATAACTAATGGCAGTGAAATGCCAATGCTGAAACAAAATATTTATCATTTTTTGTAATGAAAAAATTTAGTTTAAAAAAAGTTACAAGGGTACTATGCGCGGGTAATATTTAATAGTTGTTTGCAATCATTAAAATTTAATCATACATCACAGAATATAGTTATTTTTGACGAAAAAACAATGTTTTAAAATTGAAGTGATTAGTTTTGTTTTAAGTCTGTTTGCAAAAAAAAAAACATTGTTCTTTCTCTGCCCTGCTTCAGTCAAAATGAACATATAAAGAACAGCTAATGCGTTAAATCCAAATTTCATTGATCTTTGGAAAATTTTCCGTTACTAAAAGATACATTCAGCAATTTTGTTTACAAGTTCTTATTGATGGGATGAAGGTGATTTCATTTTATATATATGTAATCCATATTACCCTACACATCATTTAGGATTATTAGCCATTTTTACAGAGGGCTGAAATATTGATGGTTTAACTGCAGATTAACAAGCTCTACCATGTATACACTATTTCATAACAACAAAATTAAAGTCTCATGGTTACTGGTAGATTAAATGGTTTGAAAAACAAATTCCGACAAAAACTTTCAAAAAATCCGAAAACACACTTTGTTTTGCAGCGACTGTAACGCGAAAACAACAAGATGGTAATACTTTGTTCACTGCATCATGGGATATTTCTTAAGTCTTTTATGCCATTTTCATGTAATGGCAGCACGAGAAAGAGCTGAAACTTCGGTATTTCATCTTTTCCTATTATTCCATAATACCCTCCTCTAATCTATTAGAGCTACGAATTTTTCACATTTCCGAAAAATTTTAATTACTTATTCACGCAACAATATCTATGTTACTAAAGAAGGGTGATATAAAAAAACGAAAAATACACAAATGTATTAATTTACATGATTTTTATTCTACAATTTAGGGACTTCTTAATACATATTTATGTTTTAGTTTCACTAGATTTTCGGTTAAAATGAGCTTTTCGTTTGTTTTATCTATTTTATATCACCCTTTAAATGTAAATAAAGCTATTCATTATTTTTTTAGGCAGCCGATGAAATGTAAGGTAAGATTTTCCCTCTGCGTAAAGTTACATTTTTTTTCTAAAACCATGCCAAAGGTCTTTATATGTAAAATATATTAGTCTTTATATACAAGTTAGTAGTCTTAAAATATTATATATTTTTCATTTGAAGGGCAAAACTAATTTTATTTACATTGGTAGCCCTTTGGACTTATCATTAATTATTTTCAAAACAACCCTAGAACTCAAACCCTCCTGTATAAACAGCTACCCACCTCCAAACCCAAAGGTCTTCAAACAGCAATTTTTACCCTTTCCAATCTGCCCCTTTAGGCAAACTCCACATCTCGCCTTGTCTATTTCACGTTTCCCTGCATCCCCCCACGCAAACCCATGACATCTTACGCCTCCCACCACGGTAACGGCTTGTTTTTTTAATCCACTATCTACTCCTAAAAAGCAAAAAAGTGCCCGAACCCCTTCAAGGGCTGAATTTGCAGAGAGAGGCAACATTAGCATAGCCGCATGTTCATTGGTGTAGTGGGGGGTAAAGTCAAACCCTGCAAGAAAATTTGGCTCTCCCCTTCAGCTTTAATGTTGGATTTTTTTTATGTGTGTTTGAGTATTTTGTTTATATTTGCTGGTGTCTTCTGCTTTCTGCGTGTCTCAATTCAGATGGGAATTGGGTGCCTCTGGGTGGATGTGCGAAATGTGCGGATTTCTGAGGGGGGGAATTGGAATAAGACAAAAACTGCTGGGTCTTAAGAATTTATATTCTTTATTTTCCTCTTTTTTATTGATATTTTGGGCAATCTTACAGCTTTATGGGTCGTCTGGTATTCTATTTTATAGTACAAAAAATTCATGCATTTGAAAAACAGTAGTTAGACAAACAATTATTAGCGAGAAATTGGGAATAAGTCATGGGGAATTATAATACAAAAACACAGATTTGGGTATTGTTAGATGCCAAAATTAACGCATTAAAGAATTTATCAAAATTTAGTCCACAAAATATAATAATTTTTTTTCTCTATGCAATTAATTATTTCCAAATGCGCCAAACTAAATCCTATCATTTAACATTTCAATGTATACTATTACTATCAAAAGATTTTTTTAATTATTATTTATTCTTTACATATGTGTTTGGGTATTTTGTTTATATTTGCTGTCGTCTTCTGCTTTCTGCGTGTCTCAGTTCAGATGGGAATTGGGTGCCTCTGGGTGGATGTGCGAAATGTGCGGATTTCTGAGGGGGGAATTGGAATAAGACAAAAAACTGCTGGGTCTTAAGAATTTATATTCTTTATTTTCCTCTTTTTTTATTGATATTTTTGCAATTTTACTATAGATTGTCTGGGTGAATTGACTTCTGTTATATAGTACGAAAATTTCATGCATTTGAAAATCTATGGATGAAAAATCAATTACTGGCTTCAAATTAGGAATAAGTGTTTGAGAATTATAATAAACAAAGTTGACAGATGTTAGATAACAAAATTAACACATTAAAGTATTTCTCAAAATTTAATACATAAAATACCATATTGTTTTCTCTCCGTGTATTCAATTATTTCCAAATGCACAAATTAGTTTAATCAATGTATATATCACTATCTATGGTGAAATTGTTTTTACATTATATGGGCTTTCTTATATGTGTTTGAGTATTTTGTTTGTATTTGCTGGCGTCTTCTGCTTTCTGCGTGTCTCAATTCAGATAGGAATTTGGGTGCCTCTGGGTGGATGTGCGAAATGTGGGGACTTCTGAGGGGGGAATTGGAATAAGACAAAAACTGCTTGGTCTTAAGAATTTATATTCTTTATTTTCCTCTTTTTTATTGATATTTTGGCAATCTTACGGCGCTATAGATTGTCTGCGTGAATTGACTTCTATTATATAGTACGAAAATTTCATGCATTTGAAAATCTATGGATGAAAAATCAATTACTGGCTTCAAATTAGGAATAAGTGTTTGAGAATTATAATAAACAAAGTTGACAGATGTTAGATAACAAAATTAACACATTAAAGTATTTCTCAAAATTTAATACATAAAATACCATATTGTTTTCTCTCCGTGTATTCAATTATTTCCAAATGCACAAATTAGTTTAATCAATGTATATATCACTATCTATGGTGAAATTGTTTTTACATTATATGGGCTTTCTTATATGTGTTTGAGTATTTTGTTTGTATTTGCTGGCGTCTTCTGCTTTCTGCGTGTCTCAATTCAGATAGGAATTTGGGTGCCTCTGGGTGGATGTGCGAAATGTGGGGACTTCTGAGGGGGGAATTGGAATAAGACAAAAACTGCTTGGTCTTAAGAATTTATATTCTTTATTTTCCTCTTTTTTATTGATATTTTGGCAATCTTACGGCGCTATAGATTGTCTGCGTGAATTGACTTCTATTATATAGTACGAAAATTTCATGCATTTGAAAATCTATGGATGAAAAATCAATTACTGGCTTCAAATTAGGAATAAGTGTTTGAGAATTATAATAAACAAAGTTGACAGATGTTAGATAACAAAATTAACACATTAAAGTATTTCTCAAAATTTAATACATAAAATACCATATTGTTTTCTCTCCGTGTATTCAATTATTTCCAAATGCACAAATTAGTTTAATCAATGTATATATCACTATCTATGGTGATATTGTTTTTACATTATATGGGCTTTCTAATATGTGTTTGAGTATTTTGTTTGTATTTGCTAGCGTCTTCTGCTTTCTGCGTGTCTCAATTTAGATGGGAATTTGGGTGCCTCTGGGTGGGTGTGCAAAGTGTGCGGATTTCTGAGGGAGAATTGGAATAAGACGAAAACTGCTTGGTCTTAAGAATTCATATTATTTTGTTTTCCCTCGTTTTTCATTGATATTTTTGGCAAGCTTATGGGTTGTCTAGTTGAATTGTCTCCTATTATATAGTACAACAATTTCATACATATGAAAAACAATAGTTGGGAAAAAATATTGGTCGAAAATTAGGAATAAGGCATTGGAAATTAGAATACAAAAATACAGCTTCGGGGGATGTTAGATAAGCAAAATAAAACGCATGAAAGATAAGCACTACTCAAAATTATCTCATAAAAAAATTTAGAGCAAAAACGCCTGTGGAGAACGTTAGATACCAAAATTAACACATAAATTTTTTAACGAATCTCAATTTGTTATTACATAACATACATTGCATAAAATTCCATCAAAGGAGATATTGATGTCTAAGCAATAAATTATTCCCAACTGCACAAACTAAATTTAATCAAGGCACATATTCATTTCTATCGTGAATTTTTTAATGGTATCTTGCCATTTATGAATGCTTGTTTCCTTTGAGATGGAAGCTGGTTCCTTGCGAAACGTGAATACGGAATTTTAATAAGTGGCATCCACTATTTAAGGAAGAATTGGAGACAATTATGAAGTATAAAACAAAAAGGTCCTCTATTATTATATTGCTAAATGTACAGTGAAACTTGTTACTTTCTTATAATTTTAACCGTTAAAGATACGTTGGAAATACCCTTAATCTTTGTATTTCCGAACAAAAATATTATTTTTACGTTTTTAATTTAGTTTTTGCGTAATTAAATTGGTAAATTGCTCCTATATAATCAATGGTCTTCATGTGTTATATTTTATTAATTTCGATAAACTCAAATATAAAGCTTGTTTTCGTATGGTAAACTTTCTTGCCAATAGTCGTTAATGAGTAAGGTTGGACATATTTTTTAAAAATTATTTTCAAAGCTTAGGTTTTAATAAAGGTATAAAATGCTGTTGTATGTAATGTATAAAAAAAACTGAATATTTTGAAAGATATTTAAATGCTTTGAATTTCTATAAAAGTCAACCAGAAACTATAGAATCTATTGATATATTTCAACCATCTTACTTCAGATTTATATTTTGTCAATTTAAAATAGATATGCTGTAATAAAGTAGTTTTAAAACTTCGAAATTTCAACTGGTTTATAAGAAATATTTCTTTACTTCGATAATAAAAGAAATAAAAATAGGTCAAATTGCATGCACAACACAGACTACGCATGTTTAAAACAATTTCAAATTCAAATAATATAGTCCCGATATTTCTTATACATCAATCCTATGAATGTTTTTAAGCAACTTTACAATGAAAATCCTCACAGAAAACACAATATTTCCTACAAATTTATCCTGTCAATGTTTCTCAACAGCTTCATGTTTAAACCTGTCAAAAGCACAACATTTTCTACAAACCCAGCTTATCAATGTTAAACAATTTTAAATTGAAATCCCAAAAAACCACAACATTTTGTACCAATTCATCTCCCCCAATGTTATTCTCTAAAAAAAACTCTCAAGCATTTACGACAACACTTACATCACAAAAAAAAAACATCCACATAAACCCATATGATGTCCCTTCACTCAACAAATTATACCAAAATACAACAACAATTTATCACTCGGTCCTAAACAACAAATCCGAGGCACATCTATCAAAAAAACCTTATTTCTCCTTCCACCCTATCTCTTGCCTTATCTTCGCAACAAACTCATATTCACACCTATAGTCAAAGTCATTTTTCTTTGGACGTCGTCCTATTCAACTGTCGCTCATTACCGATTATTGTTGCGACCACCCCACAGAAGCCTGGGGGCAGACAGTCACCCAACGTTCTTCTTCATTAGAACATTGTGGAAAGGGGTTGTTTGGGGAAAAGCAGTTGTGATTTGTTTCTGCTTGTTTTCAGTTTGATTAACCATGAGAAAGGCAATGGTTCACAACTACAGTTTTCATCAAAAATTCACTTCTGCTTGTTTTCAGTTTGATTAACAATGATCACAGCAATGGTTCACAACTGCAGTTTTCATCAAAAATTTACTTCTGCTTATATTCAGTTTTTTATTAACAATGAGAACAGCAATGGTTCACAACTGCAGTTTTCATCAAAAATTTACTTCTGCTTATATTCAGTTTGATTAACAATGAGAACAGCAATAGTTCACAACTGCAGTTTTCATTAAAAATTTACTTCTGCTTATATTCAGTTTGATTAACAATGAGAAAGGCAATGGTTCACAACTGCAGTTTTCATCAAAAATTTACTTCTGTTTGTTTTCAGTTTGATTTACAATGAGAATACTAATGGTACCCAACTGCAGTTTTCATCAAAAATTTACTTCTGCTTGTTTTCAGTTTGATTAACAATGAGAACAGCAATGGTTCCCAACTGCAGTTTTCATCAAAAATTTACTTCTGCTTGTTTTTAGTTTGATTAACAATGAGAACAGCAATGGTTCACAACTGCAGTTTTCATCAACAATTTAGTTTAAAGTTTTCTTTCAGTTCCTTTGTAAGTGTGATGTAAAAAAATAAGGAAAATATTTTTTTAAGTAAATGATTTGATATCAATGGCTTGTTAGATTTACTATTTTTACTTTAAAAAAAATTCTATTGTGTTAAATGCAATCCTATAATTAAGTGACACACGATGGATTTGCTTGTGCGGAATGAATTATTAATTAACAACGCTTAACTGTCTTACATTAAGAAACAGTAAAAAAACTACTTACAACAAATAAAGTAAGCAATTTTTACAATGTTAAATTAAAACTTTATATTATTTAAAAAAAAATAATCAAACGCAAAAACACTTTTTAAAAATAAACCATAGTTAAATTCTATTTTTTTACTTGAAGAATGCAGATGTACTATCTTGTTTGGAAACTTGATAGCCTTAAAAGTATTTTAATATTGCTTCTATTCAGTGAAAAGCACGTGACTTAAATAAAGTATTTATCGTAATATAAAGCCTATCATCATTTTATTTAAAAAAAAAACATATCAAAATAAACAAAGTATTATTTTCTTACAGATTCCTGGAAGATGCCTCTCCATTGTGCGTGGTTTCTGAATAATCTTGTCAATGCTTAAAATATTGTTGTTTCTTAACAAAGACGGCCAATGCAAGAGATAAGGCACAGCAGGGATCTCTTGAAAGCAGGTCTGGGAGAGAGACCAAATAAATGTTTTTATTTTGTATAGTGTTTATTTTGCTTTTGGCCATTCATTTATAGGGTTCGGTTAGAAAAAATTTTGATATTCATAGTTGGATTTTATATAGTGGTGAAATTTACTTTTTTCATTTTTACTAAAAAGTGGAAATTTATTTTGTAAATTTTGTTTTACTACAAATTATTTTTTATGTCTAATGTTATGTAAACCTTTTGCAAAGTTTATCACTTTAAAGCGCCAAAGATTTATAGCATTTTTGTAGCTCTATATTAATATTTGTTAGACATTTAAGGCTATTAAAAACTCAATTGTGCCAATTCCAACTAAAACTCGCCAGCTTCAATTGAAAACCGGGTAAACCGGGTGAAAAAAAAGTCAAATATTTGTTTACGACTCAGTTAAGTGAGCATTGTGCACACTTGTTTATTACATTATTACTTACGACCAGCAGCATTTTAAGTTGGTAAACAGTCATTTATAAAATTTAATAAAGATTACTTAAAAATTAACAATGGAAAGAGTTATAAATTTTTCTATAAAACTAAAGTAATATTTTCAAACGATTACTTTTTAATATAAGAATGCATTCGTCAAATATGATACTTTAAAACTAAGGTATTTTGTCAGGTATTGACTTTTACTCTTGTTGCAAGCTTTTCAAGATTCTAATTTCTAACTTTTAAGGGGCAGATCTATGGAAGAGTATAAAACAACTGCGACACATTTTAATGGATCAAAATTACAAAAGATAAAATGAAAATATTTTAGGTTTTAATAGAGTTTACATTACGTAATATGAGTATTTATTTAATTGCATTAGAATTTTCAAAAACTTTCCAACCAAGTGTTTTATTTTTATTTAAAACAATCTAGAAAAATAAGATACATTATTTTATAATCCTTCATTTCATAACAGTTTGTGATATTTGCTCTGAGTAACCACAATCAAAAATTTGGAAATATATAACTCGTATTCACTGCAAACATTTGGCGGAAAGTTTACTCCATAAAAACGATCACCGATAGTAGTCCTGTTTCACCGAATTTTCCCAATGTGAACAAAAAACGTTCAATTAATTGATATTTTGGGTAGTTAATGTGTTACGGTGAGCAGTTGTATTCCAAACCACTAGTGAACAATTATTCGAATTTATTCTTTTCTCCAACTCTATTTCCATTAAAATAATCTCCATCAGTTTTAGGGAGTAACGTTTCATCAAGCTACACTAAACTTAAAGCAAAGTTTTTTAATCGATTTATTTTAATATACTGTACAAGAGATCTATTAAAAGTAATTCTCCTTCTTCTTTAAATTGATAATATTCCTCTGCCTCTTCTACAGAATCAGAAAATAGGTACATCTTTCCAAAGTCTTGAAAAAGCGAAAGAGGAGAAATAAAAGATAACATTGATTTATTTAATTTCAAAAGGAACGCGACCGTCGCCGCGGACTTCCTCTCTTTCCACCCTTAATCAAAAGAATGTCTTCGTAAAATAAAGACCGAAATAGATTGTTTACTAAAGCATATCTCAAACCACCATCCTCGCAACGAAGATCTTCATTAAAGCTTCCCACTTGAACTTGTTTTCGAAAAGAAAAAGAACAAAAGACCACTTCACCTAAAAAAATAGAAGGAGCAGGAAATAAAAGACAGAGAACTAAGAAAATAAAAGAAGAAGATGCTTTTCTTCGGGAGCGATAGTCTTTGAGACTCGTTACAAAGTAAAGCAGGCGCAAAAAAGGAAGAAGGCACCTGCAACTGCAACAACTGTACGGTGCCTTTCTTAGTCTCCAGCGCAATCAATGCTCTGTTTCCTGCCGTCCTCTGAAGAAACCGATATCTTAAATTACGAACTTGGTCCTTTTTCTTATTCTTCTTCGAGTAAAATAAAACACCAAAAAAATCTCCTTCCATCACACAAAGAACAAAAAATCTTTTAAAAAAACACCCCCATTTTTTTGTTTTACTTTGAAGCCTTTACTTTTTTTTTACCATCGGTGATCTACGCACTATGAATAATGAGAACCTCTGAAAGAAATAAACTATACCTTTGAAAAGTAGAAAAAGTTCACGGAAATAGAACAAAAAATGTAAAACTATACCTTAAGGATATTGAATCGTCTCCCGCCGAAACGCATAGCAAGTCGAATATGTATATGTGACTGTAACTCCCTGCTTGGTATATACACTTGCATGCGCGACAAAGCAGGGTAACCAAACTCCTGCCTTCTTCCTGCATATTGAAAAATAATATTGCACGAGAAAGTCTGCAAATTTTCATCTACTTTTAAGATGGGTATTGTTTTGCATGCGGAGTGAGGAAACGGGGAAATTTCTGGAAGCATTTTGAGATGCGTAACGCAATCTCGTACAAAATGAGAGAGGAGGTTCTTTTTTTCCATTCAATCCTAGTATATTCTTCTGCGTTTTGGAATATTTTTCGTTCTTCATTTCAGAAAAAAGAAGGGCATTTTTTGTGTCTTAGTTCTGCCTATCTGTGAACATCATTTATGTAACACTTGTCTTCGGAAGAGGGCGTTTTGTGTCCGTTATTGTGATTTAGAGAGAAAAACTTTTTTCCATTTGAGTAAGTAACTACTTCAGGCAAATAGGACCGATTGTGTGAAGATATTGAAATTGGTATTTTACATGTATTTAAAAATATTGCATTTCTTCTATTTATATTGACATTTCTTCTTTTAAAAAATTTTAGTAACGTTAATTAAAATGCTAACAAAATTTCAGCGGAATATTAAATACAGAAATTATACAAGTATTTTTAATATGCATTCAATTAAGAGATTCATACAGCATTGTATTGTCATCCGTTATGGTTAGGTGATAAATAAAAGGATAAATCTTTTAGTTGTAAAGTAAGATAGTAGTAAGTTAGTGTAAGTAAGATAAGGAAAGTAAATCTTTGCTAAAAAATTGTTTTTGTTAAAATAAATGTCACGTTTCTTAAATATTTTATTCAGTTAATATATCATAGAACAAATTTAGAACTTGTCTAAAATATTTCGTAGCCTTTAAATATGTTTCAATGATATTTTAAGTACATTTAATACATTAAATAAATTCCTGCAAGTGAAATACCAATATTTGTCAAAATATAAAGCATTATTAGTAACTAAATTTAAAATGTTATATGACGTGTTTTTATTAAATATATTAAATTAGAAATACAATACAAATATATTAAAAAGGCATTCAATGAAGAGATTCATGCAATATTATATTTTCATGCATTATAGTTAGGTAATAAATAAAAAGATTTATCTTTTAGTTGTAATTAACATAAGAAAGTAAGTCTTTGCTAAAAAAATTAAATGTTTTTGTTTAAAAAAAAATGTCACGTTTTTAAATATTTTATCCAGTTATTATATCATAGAAAAATTTTGACCTTCTATATTTCTAAATATAAAATATTTGGTAGCCTTTTTATATGTTTCAATGATATTTTAAGTAAGTTTAATAAGTTAAATACATTTCTGCAAGTGAAATATCAATATTTGTCAAAATATGAAGTATTAATAACAACTTCATTTAAAGTGTTATATGACATGTCTTTTACATGGAAACAAGGTAATAAGGTTGACTTCTTTACCAAACTATAATTGAAAATTCAAAAACATAAAGTATTACAATAGACTATTACCACAAATGTGCAATTGTTCGGTGTTACCAGACATATTTTTAAACTTTAATCTTGGAACAAAGGATATAACAGAAAAAAAAATTCTTAAAAATATTTGTGTTTTGAAATTTCATACACCATCCAAAATACTTATAACAAAAAAGCGTAGCATCTAACAGTTTGAAATATGCTTATTTGAAATATTCCAGTTCGATAGGGATTTCGTGAGCTTAAAACGTAACTTTAGAGTTGCGTGCATCTAGTTCCAAAATAAGATCACACAATATCAGACTAATAAGATAAAAAAGGAAGTAAAATAAAAAAAAACATTTTTGTACTTATTTTATTTAAATTCTTGTGTTTTCCAACAAGTTCAAAGCAAAAGTATTGCTTTCTTTGCATTATGGGCTAGTTTATCGGTATCATCCTATTTTTTGAAACACCAAAACCGAATTCAATTTGCAGCAATTTTCGGGAACCCCAGTTAACGCCTTCCCTAGCTTCGCGTTATTATAAAATTCGGAAAAATAGGCTTCGTTTATTCCACGTGTAGCACGAACCAAAATTCCGGCTAAAATGATATCAATAAAAGAGTAAAACAGTTTTTGCAGATCAGAAATATACTTATCTAAAAACAACGCACCGAAAATGGATAGTAGAAAACGTCGATCTGTTCGTGGAAAACTGGCACTTCTTACCTTGATTTGACATTGCTGACACGCCATTATTCCACATTCGGTAGAATATAGTACAGTTACCAATTCAGGTCTGACCTACGATGCTAAGTTTCAGCAGAGAAATATACGTTAAACAGAATTTAGCTTAAATGGATGTAGGAAAGATACGGTATGAAATGTTGTTAAGACCAAAATAGAGGATATTGTATATTACTGTATTTTTATTTTATACCGGGAAAGTTGGGGATTATAAGGAAGTTTAGGTGGTATTTTCCCAAACGTATTTGCAAAGCATCTTGCAATTCAAGAATTTTGCATATATTTACAATGTACTTGTAATAATTGAATAACCTTTTTTAACGTTGAGTGAAAAAATATTTGAATAAATTATGCTCGATTTAATGCTTAAAAATCTTAGATATAATAAGTATTTGCAATACTATTAAATTATTCTAATAGATAGCAATGTAAGAATGTAATTTTTATTTTACACTATACAACTATAGTTTTATTTTTTCCAATATTTTGTAGTTATGTTTTAAGGAGTGAAAATGGATCTTTCATAAAATTAAAGCCGAAATGGTGCTTGCTTTTGAATGAACTTCAATGCTATCAATAGCAATTACTTTTTAGACAAGCTGACATTTTGGGTAATTCTGAAAGAATCGAAGAAGTAGGAGAGAGAAGGTGATATTATATGTGAGGTACATCGGGTATTGTTTTACCTCGAATAGCTTTTAAACCAATATTAATAGAAAATAAAAATTCCCATTATATTAGACGACCAGAAGTCCTTTAAAAATTCAAGTAAGTAAGTAAGTTAAGTATTTGGAGGCTGTTTGAAACATAAAAATAGAAGGAAATAAATAGAAATCTATAGAATAGAAAATAAAAATTCCCGTTAAATTAGACGACCAGAAGTCCTTTAAAAATTCAAGTAAGTAAGTAAGTTAAGTATTTGGAGGCTGTTTGAAACATAAAAATAGAAGGAAATAAATTGAAATCTATAGAATAGAAAATACAAATTTCCGTTAAATTAGACGACCAGAAGTTCTTTAAAAATTCAAGTAAGTAAGTAAGTTAAGTATTTGGAGGCTGTTTGAAACATAAAAATAGAAGGAAATGAAAAAAATTATGTAAAATGCAAACTTATGTTTTCTTATTTGTAAGCAAGTAATTAGTTTTTTTAATAAAGTTATGACTAAAATGTGCGTGTATATTCTTTAACTTATGATTCATAGTTTAACCATAAAGTATCACCTTTAAAACAACAAAACATTTAAGAATAAACATTCATTTATTCAAAAAAAATCCTTTTTGTTGTCTAATTATTGTATTCTTTTAAATGCGTACTAGTCAACACATTTAAAGCAACACATATTCCATTCTTTATGTAAGCCATCGAAGCAATATATTGCCATCATTTATTTAAAGAGCTTGTAAATAATTTTTTTAAAAAACAAGCAATACTAAACTGAGCAATATTTTGGCCATGTCCAAATCAACTTCGAGCTTTGGCATGACAAATGAGCCAGGACAACCAGGAAATCTCTATGGATCACAAACTTTGAAGAGTCTTGCGTCTTATAAACTGCAGAAAAATATACCAAGCAGCTTGGATTCGTGAAGACTTGTTTCTTACTTCTTTTTAATATATACCAAACAGTGATTAAAAAAATACAGGTATAGAGAAGTAATCCATGTTTCCCATTACTTCTCATTTTATCAGAATATATGCGTTTCAATATTAACATCAAACTTATGTAATCATAAATTAGAATGAAATGAAGCACTTTTCACAAAATTTTATTTAAACAACACTGAAAAATAATAATGGTAAAACTTTGTAATTATAGCAATTTTTTTCTATAACATAGCAAATGTAGTTTAACTATTTATCACAATTTTGATTGAAAAAAACAGCGTATTCCAATTTTCTACTAAAGAAAAAAATCCCCAAAACTATATTTACTTATTTTTAAGAACTACAATCCAACAGCAGATTTCTAAATTCAAAACCATTTCAACTTTCACACGTAAAACGGTTTGTGACACAAATACTGCAGCTCAGATCAGTGACCTACCTAATGCATACCTTCGAACCATCACCCCTACCCTAAAGACGTATAAAAAATCCATTAAAAAAAGGGAGTCGTGTGGCAGATCCTATCCCAGACGCGTGGAGCAACACCCTCTTCAAGATTTCTTTCTTTTTTTATGCAAAAAAGTCTATGTTTTTGAATTTATACAAAGATAATGTAGTTTTAGGTGGTAACATGTAAAATTTTAATTGGGCTCTATAATAGAGTTTTTCCCATACGACATTTTTTTGGAATTGAATTTTAGATTATCTGTTTCGAAAATTGGTTAGAAAAATACCCTTTCAGTTGTTTTCTGCTTTATACTTTACCCGATAGAAGACTATTAAGACAATATTCATAAAAACTATTATAAAATTTAAAACCTTGATCATTTTCCGGCAAAGGAAAATTTATAGTATTCATCTGTGCTAATGTCATTTGCAACTTGGCAAAATTCTAAAAACTATTTAAGAACATCGCTTTTGAAAATTAAAACATAAAAGGTTTAAATATACTAAAAGTTTCAGAGTTAGAAGAAAAACTAGTTTATAGAATTACCAAAACTCTAATGCTGAGAGAAATTGTCAGTTTCTGAAACATCAGTTTACGAAAAAATTGCATTAAAAAGTAATCTCTCATCTATGCCCCAAATCAACATATTTTACGTTTTAATGCAAAGCCGTTTGCGACACATATACGATAGCTCAGATCACTGACCTAACAACGCGTAAGCTTAACTTTGAAAAAAAAATAATCTTACCCTTAAAATGAAGAAAAAATTCAATGCAAAGCGAAACAGTCGCGTGGCAGATCGTACTTCCAACGTGTGGAGTAACACCCCCTTGGAACTTTTTTATACATAAGATAGTAGCAGTGGTTTGTTTAGGTAGCAATGTTTGGGGATACTTTGGTTATACTTGTAACTTTTTGGCCCACTCATAATATCCTATTAATAATTTTCAAGTTAACGTGTTTTTAACAATCGGCCAAGCTAGTGTTGTCACTAATTGAAAAAAGTTCCAAAAGTTTTATTAGTCTATTTTGATAGCTATCTAGTACTTATTTTTTTAATTGAACAAAGAAGAAAGTATTTAGTTCGAATCATTTTGAAGAAAGTAATTAGTTCGAATCATTTTGAAGAAAGTAATTAGTTCGAATCATTTTGAAGAAAGTAATTAGTTCGAATCATTTTGAAGAAAGTAATTAGTTCGAATCATTTTGAAGAAAGTAATTGCTTCGAATCATTTTAAAGAAAGTAATTGCTTCGAATCATTTTGAAGAAAGCAATTAGTTCGAATCATTTTGAAGAAAGCAATTCGTTCGAATCATTTTGAAGAAAGTAATTAGTTCGAATCGAATGAATTTAAATAAATACAGATTAATTTAAGAAGTAAAATATTAATTCAAACGTAGGATTTAGATAAACATTTTTTTTTATTTTATACATTTAATCAAGTTTTTTTCAACAGATAAAATATTAAACGTTCTTGAATATGACGATTTAAACAATTGGCACCAAGTCATTTCTCAGAAATAAAAAAATAGTAATTAATATCTCTATTTTTCGTGAATGCTAAGGGCGTTTCTTTTTTTATGGATTGGTATTTAAAATGTTTAAAATAAAAAAATTAATTTTTTTCATAAACCATATACATTTCAAATTAATACTTTTCAAAACCAACCCAACTTTCATTCGATAGTCTGTGACATAAATACTGCAACTCAGATCAGTGACCTAACTAATACATACCTTCGAACCATCACCCCTACTCTAAAGACGAAGAAATATATACGATAAAAAAAAACGAGGCAGTCGCGTGGCATATGATCCCTCTCCAGAAACCCCCTTACTATTTTTTATTCATAAAAAAAAGAAATTTCTGAATTCTGGGTATTTTAACAAAGGAAACGTGTTACAAAATGTGTTACAGTAAGTTTGTTCTAGGTATCTGTAGATGGGATTAACAAAAATGAAGGCGGAGTAAAGGATATAAGGATTAAGATGAGGTTTAAGTCCTAACGAAAAAGTTTAAGTTTATAACAGTTGAATTTTTTCTTTAATACATGTAATATATATTTTTGTTTTTAACTTTTTTTAAGTTTGTTTATAAATATTTTAATACTAGAAATCAAACAGAGGGGCTTGGGAGCCCAGTCGGTTAAGCGCTCGCTTAGCATGCGGAAGGTCCCAGGTTCGGGTCCGGGCATCGCCAAAATAGCTGCCGACCTATAAACGGCCCGTGCAGCCAAAATGTCCGACGAATAATACCCCGTGTAAGGGAGTGCACGTTAATTACCCTTCAAAGCCCTAACGCTGCGTACGATGTCGCCCTTAACGGTTGCGTTGGGTGCCTATTCAGGTGTGGCTCGTCACCTGACTGTGGTTCTAAAATACGACGCCCGTCGCCAGTAGCCCTCGTGTAGCTCTAGTGCGACGATAATTCAAACCAAACCAAATCAAAGAGGATGATCCTAATACTCTTATAAAAATCCGTTAAAAAGGGGGGTAGCGTGACATAACCTATTAGAGACGCGTAGAGCGCAACACCTTCTTCCAAATTTTATCTAGGCATAAAAAAACTCTAAGCTATTAAATTTACACAATGATAATTTAGTTTTAATTCGCCAAATAAACGATTTGGATAGGGCTATGCTAACAAAATTTTCCAAGTAAAAATCATTTTTTTATTATTATTATTTTTGAAATATATATCTTCCAGATAGATCAATAGACAATATTTTTGAAAAAGTGCGCTAAATTTAAAATCTTGAACATTTTTAAACGAAAGAAAATATCTAGGAAGAAATAACTCAACTACAGGTATAAAAATTCAACTATCCATTACCTACAGTTTTAAAAACTATATATAAGAAAATTGATTCGAAAATCAAACATAAAATTTCATCCCTGCAACTAGTTACAAAATTAAACGAAATATTATTTTTTAGAATTTCCAAAATTGAAATTTTTACTGAAAGAATTATTGATTTCTACGAAAAAAAAAATTTTAAAAGTGTTCTAGCCACAATCTATACACAAAATAAATATCTTTCACTTTCTAACGTAATGCAGTATGTGACACATATACGGCAACTCAAATAACTAACCTAACTACGCGTCTCTCTCAGCATACCGTGAAAAAAACAATCCTTGCCCTAAATCTGAAGAAAAAAATCCTACAAAAAGACCAAACAATCGTGTGGCAGATCATACTTAAAACGGGCGAAGTAAAATCCCCCTTAGAACGTTTTCATACGTAAGATACTATTACGTTTTTTAAATGGCAATGTTAGGAGAAACTTTGGTTGTTTGAGCTCAATCATAAAGTCCTACGAATAATTTTCTAACTAAATTTTATAAATCTGTCAATATACTAGAAATCAAATTTCAAAGTTCAATTTTAGATTTATAATGCGAGTTTAGTTAATCCTATTAAAAAAACGATAGTATTTTTATACTTATTACATTTAATGTACTTTTCAACAAATTAAAGATAAAAGTTCTTGAATATGTTTTATTTCAAAAATCAGGACAAAGATATTTTTAATTAATATAAAAATTCTAGTTAACAACTTCAATTTTCATGATTGCCAAGGTTTATCGGGATTTTCTGTTTTATAAATTTATTTGAATTACATTTTAAAATAACAACGTATTTTTTTCTTCGTAAACCGCATAAATTGCAGATTTCAACTTACTTTTTAAAACCCAACTTTCATAATTTAAACCATTTGTGACATAAATACTGCAACTCAGATCAGTGACCTAACTATTACATACCTTCGAACTATCACCCCTACCCTAAAGACGGAGAAATGAATTCAGTAAAAAAAACGGGGCAGTCGCGTGGCAGATCCCTTTCCAGACACCCCCTTCGAATTTTTTTAGACGTAAAAAAACATAAATTTCTGAATTCAGGGTATTTTAACAAAGAGGACGTGTTACAAGACGCGCAATGTAAGTTAGTCATGGGGTTCTGTAGTTGGGATTAACAAAAATGGAGGCGGAGTAGAGGATACAAGGATTAAGGTGAGGTTAAAGTCCTTAAGGAAAAACGTCAGTTAATATAAGTTAAACTTTTTTCCTTAATATATAAAGAAGATATTTTTAAATTTCCAACGTTTGCATATAAATATACTAATACTGAAAATCAATTAAACTCAAAGTAATTGCATTCAGTTGAGAAACATGTATTTTAGAAATAGTAGGTTAAAAGAAGGGTACGTTAGGAATATAGACATTTTCTTCATTACTAAAATTTTTCATTAAAAGTAAAGTAGTATGTTTTCAATTGCAATAATTTATTTGATTAATAAAATATTTTATTAGTAGATTTCTGTCAAGCAAAATTTTTCGTAAAGATTATAAAAATTTCACATTCATGTAATACATTTAAATCGATTATTGGACACTGCATGAAGTCAAATATTCCATAAAAATGAAAATATTTTTTCAGTTTCAAATTAATTTTTTCTTTGAAGAAACTATAGAAAAATTTAACTTTAAAATTATCTCGCAAAGTAAAAATAATTTAAATATAACTATCTGAAACCACAAAAAGTAGCAACACGGGTTTATTTTGTAATATATTCAAATCATCTCAACGCTCCTACGCGAAAAAAAATAGTTTTGCTTTCATCCCTAGAAAATAAAAAAGAAACCACAAAACCTTCGTTGTTTAGCATAACAAATAAAATCTGACACATATAACTGCAGCAACAGTTAACCGAACTATACCTAACTCTAACTCTTAAACCCCTCCGACCCCTAGAAAAAAATCTTTAAAAAAACTAACCACGCGCTCAACGCACGCTCACAGAATGAAAAAAAAATCCCTAACTGATAAATACTCTGGATATTTTGACAAAAGCAGCCCCCTAAGATAGCAAACATACGCATTTCTGCCATTATCTGCGAGTTCACAAACCAATGAACTTAGAAAAACTTTTTTTTTGTTAAGCGGGAGTAAGAAGGATGTAAAGATACGGAGGAGGGCGGGCGGTTAAAAAAAATCTCCATATCTTGGAGTAAGTAATTCTTGGGGGGTGAAGATACGTCAGAGATGGTATACTACCCTAGTTTGGGGGATTAAAGGTTCAATGGCTGGGTTTGTAGGATTCGTTTCTGGAAATGTCCTACAAGGAGGGGGATGGTGACGTGTGTCCTTACTGGGTTAATGTGACAGATCTGTATATCTGTAAATGAAACATACGAATTGAAATATGAATTATAAATGACGTTAAATTTTTCGAATATGGTTGAATGGGGTAACTTTGGCGCAATTTTTAAAAGCTTGTCATTAAATAGATATTTAAAAATTTACTTGCTATTTTTAGTTAGTGGTAACGTTTGGGTGACTTATGAATAAAAAAATTCTAAAAGAAATTCACTAGTTGGGTTTTATGCTTGAGCCTAAATTATTCTCCTAGGCAAAAGCCAATCCATTCAACGATAACACACTTATTTTGGTTGTTGTTGTTGTTACTAAACCTTCATGACCTAGCAACAGCTAGATCTGGTCCATTGATATATTTGAACAGAAAAAAGGTTAACGTTACTAAGCTTATTTTTAGTAATGTTATCTATTTTTCGGTTCAAAATATACGACTCCGAATAGATTTCATTCCTCCCATATTACCAACCAAAGCCCAATTAAACCCAATAGAGCTAAATTTCGAAAGAGATCTCAGCGACCGTACATCTCCCACGCTTCCCTTGTTATCATTCGTTTTGTCCATTCCCCATTCAGTTCCAACTTCTTCTTCCTCTAGATTTTAAAGCCCGAAACTTTTTTTTAGCAAGAATCTTTCTTTTCTACTTCGCGTTTGAGACATATGGCACTAATAATGCGCAAGCACCGAAAATAAGGCAACAATTCGGAGATTTCGGTCAATGAGAAAAGACCGACTTTATTGCTGCTAACATCTTGGTCTTAGTGCTTTATCTTTCCTGCACTTTTATCTTTTTTTTTTCTTCTGGTAAGGAGTTTTTCGAAGAGTTATTGCGGTCAATAATCGATTTGGACAATTATAAGTCGCAAGTATCGTTTTCTGGCCGAAGATTTTTCTCGAAGGTCCTCTTATCCTTCACGCTGCCCCGACCCCCCTTCAGTTCTTATCTCGCGCAACTCTTTAGAAAAGGCATGGGTAATCTGCGAAGTTGGAAGTTTTTAGAAACTTCTCGGTTTGTATGAAGTAACAGATGGGTTTCGGAGTTAGTTGCCATTATTTTCATTTTTCTGCCTCGCAACGCCGCGGATGCACTTGTTTCAAATGATGTGGTCCCTCTGGCTCAGATAAAGGGTGATAAATGTCGGTTAAAAATTGCTTTGAAAACGCTTGAAATTGTTTGTAGAAAGTTTCTGCACTAAAAAATTGTATTATAGGGTGGTATTTCTAACTGTAAATATCCTGTCACTATGTAGCTTTGCCTATGATCTTATCAATGCCAAATGTTGAATGAATCTTACATGTCATGAATTTATATCATTGGACCAGGCTTCAAAAATGGAAAGCCCGATTTTGAAAACTATAAATATAAATAGCATTAAATTTTATTATAACTCACGTAAAGTTGTACAAAAAAACAGGAAGTTTTTTATTTTCTATTCTGATACTAAGATATGGTGAAGTCTTGTCACGTCATTAGTTCGTTATATCATTTTCTCAAAGATTTTATTCGAAATTTTTTGCATCTGTTATTATAGTTGATCTTTAATCAGTCATTAACAATTTGTAAAATTTATTATATTTTTAGAATTTAAGCAATAAATACTTCTTAGATAGTAGCTAATGCATATAAGGTTAATTCAATATAGAGATCAATAAAATTGAGCAAACTCAAGTATAAAAAGCTTTCGCAACTAAATTAAAGATATTTGTTTTAGTCAAATATAATTGACATTTGAAACGCAATTTAAGGATTCAACTTATCAAATTTGTCATTGTACAATTTCAATGGTTGTTTTCCAAGTCCTCTTATTTCAGTTTCCATATAATTTGTATTTTTTTTAATTCATTGTCGAAAATTCAGCTAAATGATCAATATACTTGAAGTTAAAAATGTTTTCGAAGCCAAATTAAATATAATGTTTAAACTAAAATCACCTACTTACTTATCAATCAACTATTCACCCTCCTTAAAATCAAAGCAAATAATCAAATACCTAATCTTAACATCTGCAGGAAGACAGCCACCACTCTCATCGGACTAAGGACTAAACATCAAAAACATGGAAATCTCTGCTGATAGGACCAGACAATGTCTAACTGCGGCAACTTTCCGAGTTGAACTTGAACCTAATCCCGTTTTTGACTGTAGTCGCTACAGGCCGTCATCTCTTTAACTAATTTATAGAGGAAGATCTATGTATTCATATTATGCCAATAAGATAGTAAAGATTATTCAAGCAATTCAATGGAGGATACGACAACAACCAAAATTTGAATGATTGTTTACAAACTCGTTTCATAAATTCAAACCTTCCTTCCGCTTGAAAAAAAATTCAAACAGCTTTTTATTTTTCAAAACAATATCCAAACATTAATTATAAAAAAAATTAATGGAAAAGTAGATATTGAACTGTTCATAATGTCCGCCAGACTGTCTTAAGGTCCATCCGTTCGTAATCCCCTTCCAAAATCGGCTCTGTCTATCAGATCTTAAAACTTCTCCTTTTGAAAAAAAAAAAACGGATGCCCTCAGAGACCCATCTTTCATACTTTTGGTCCGTCTGTCTACACGTCCGTACAGCATCTGCCTATTGTCTGTTTGCAAATTGCTCATTAAATTTGCATTGGAATTTACTTTTTACTCATTTAAAACGGTGTTGCCACGTGAACAATAACGTGAGAAACTTAATTTTAAAAATTCGATAATAAATTTTAAGTATGCAAAGCATTATTGTAGTGTACAAGAGTAACTTTATGCTAATTACGAATGACGTAATTGCTGTTGTGTCAAGAGAACTATTATGTTAATGAGGTATTGACGTAATAGCCGGCCGCAGCCAATTGACTCTCGAGCTGATTGTCCCTTTTTTGTAAACTTGTTTTATTTTTGTCAGATGATCTAAGTTTGCTCTGAATAAAAGTCACGTTCAGATTTTAAGCTGTTGTTTTAATTCATAGCAATTATCAAAACGTGAATGTTGTTGGAAACCATTGATTTAGATGATATTTCATGTTACGCGGATAAATTTTTCAAAATCGTGGGACAACAATTTAGAATTTTTCTGATTCAAGAACTGCTTTTGTTCTAATTACAAAAAAGTTGCTCGACGACATTCGCTTCAGTAAGGTAATAAATATTGTATTGTTCAAAGCAAATATATTTATTGTAGGACCAAAAATGACGACTGGAACTGTTGCTACTCACGACGTGAAGCATGCCCATTTAAATCAAGTAAAAAATAGCTACCCAAAAACTTTTGGGGGGGCTTAAAATATCGAAGAAATTTGCACTAAATGGAAAATTTACGAAGTTAACGCTATTCAGTAAATTTTAAAGGATGCAAATTCACAAAAATGTCAATCATATATAGTTTTTAAAAAATTTTAGTCTGCTTCTATTCAAAATATTTAAAAAAAACTTATCGAATTGAACTCAGAAAATATTGAGTTTTTACAAGTTCAGAAGAATAAGAAGTTCACATTAGTTACAAAAAAAAAATTAGAAACATTTTCCGAGCACGCCAAATGTTAGCGTAATAAATGCTAGGATTTGTTCCGAGCAATTTTACATAAGTACTAAAGACAAAGAATATCAATTGAATTCTTGAAAGAAAGTTAATAAAAATTTATCTTTCCGACTTTTAAAAGTTCCAAATACAACTGAATTTTAAGTTTGACGTTTTTTCTAAGGTGTATAAATCTTTTGTGAATGATTTTCTGAGTAACAGTCACTGTTATGTTACTGTTACAAATATGCTTGTTTTTCTTTAAGAATTTAGTGAGTATTTATGCAATAAGATATTAGACTGTTAGTTCTGCAAAAACTTAAATTTAGAATGGCGCCATAACATATACAACATTGTGGTTATTTGATAGTTAATTATTTGAATATTTAAGAAAGCGACACACAGCTTTAATATTTTGCATGAAAGGCTCGTTAGTCTTAATTTACATTTCTTCGTTTATTAATGAAAATTCTATAGTGGTTCAAATAAGAATTATTTCCTGATCTACTTTTTTACGGTTTTTGTCATTTCATAAATATTAGAAAATCACACGATTGAAAATTTATTAGATGATAGAGTGTTGATTTATTCACGTATTTTTATAGTTTTAATTGAAAATTATGAATAATTGTCTGAAAATTAAAAGGATGTTCTGATAATTTTTGCTTTCATTTTTAGAGCAAGAAATGACCATATCTTTAAATAATAAAAATAAATTTAGGAAATGGTAAAAAATATAATTTAAATTTTGAAAGAAAATTAATGAAAATATTTAATTCTGGCTCTTAAAATTTTAAATTACAGTTTAAAGTGAAAATTTTGCGATTTTTTTTTAGAAGTGTACCTAGATCTTGTTTGGAACTAGTTCTAGATAACGATTACTGTTACAAGCCTCACTTTTTTTTCCTATACATTTTTAGTGAGTATTAAAATAACAGGAAAGTAGGCTATTTGTTTGCATTGTAAATGTATTTAATTTATTGAAAAATGAAGTCGTTTTCTTTTTGTAATTCAACTATCGAATCAATTAATTTAAATGAATATGAATATATACACCTTGAAGTTTTATACGTTTCAGGAAGTACAACTTTAAAAGTTAATCTTGAGTGATACGTCATGTTTCTGGTACGGTTGGAATTTCTAGAAAGACTAGAATCGAATATTAGTCAATCTTTATCGAAAATGGCCACATTTTTAAACATTTCCTCCTCTTAAATAGAATAATTTGAAAGCATATTTTTGAATATGTGTCTCTATAAGTTATAAAATGAGTTTATAATAAAGGGAAATAATTTAATTCGTTTAAATATCTTGGTGAAATTTACTACAATTAACACTAAATAAGTTTTATTGTTTAAACCGAATATGTCTGGTATTTTTGAATTTAAGAAAGAAAAAAAAGAATGTTTTTTGTAAAGAATGTTTTATTTCAAAATTCAAACACAAAGCTACTGGGATTTGAAAGCGTTATTTTTCTCAGGGTATGCTCAGTAAAAGCTGGTATTCGCCTTATAAGACAAACAAGAAAAATAAAAGTTAATATTATGATGTACGTTAAATTTGATGATTTCAATGACAACACTTTTCTTCATTTCATTTTTAAGAAATAATTTGTTTTGTTTTAATTTTGGCATATGATAGGAGTGTTGTTACAAATTTTATGTAAATGCAGAAACCGTATCATTATGTAACTAAGTTTCACTTTGGGTTGGCAAAAAAAACTTTTTTAAATTAAAAACTTAATAATTTAACAGTAACAGTCATTTCAGAAATTTTAAATCAAATATAATCATGAAATCTATTAGACCATTTTTTTCTGTTTATACATTGTGTTCGTATGGCTAAACAAAGTATCCCCAAACCACCAGAAAATATCATTCAGGACAAAATATCTCCCATTCCATGAAGAGCTTGGTGAAAAGGCGTGTTATGTGACATTTTTGAAAAAAAAATTAGATTTTGTTTGTTTGTTTATGAACATATTATTCCTTCCTTTAAAGATAGATAGTTTCCCTCTCTTCATAAACTTTATAATATTAAGCCCTATTTAGCAGTTCGAAAGTACTTCCTTTAAAGAATCTAAGTTCACACTAAAAACTTTAAAGCATCTTTTTCTCGTTTTCACCTCTTTTTTTTTTGTCACATAACACGTCCTTTCAAAAAGCACCATATTTTTCTGTTTATACATTGCATGTTTCTAGGTGAACAAGGCATCAAAGAACCACCTGAAAACGTCATTCAGACGAAATCTTTGAACATTTTAACACTCTATTACCCCCCCCCCCATCTCTCCCCACAATTGAATTCATAAGCAAGAGTCCCTAATATGTTAATAATTTTCAACAACAGCAATCACTTCAAAATTGTGATGCCTACCTAATTGAAGAGCTTTGTGGAAGAACGTGCTAAGTGACAATAAGGTGAAAACGAGAAAATGGGTTTTGGAGTTTTTCGTTTGCATTCAGATGCGTAAAAAACGGCATTAACAAAAGGTAAAAAATATACGTAAGTTAAAGTTTATGAAAAGGAGGGAGCGTGTTATCTCTAAGGGAGGGAATAACTTGTCCATTGGCCGGCGCAGTGGTTAGTGTACTAGCCTTTGGAGCTGCTGGACTCGGATTCGAATCCCGGTAAAGGCATGGATATTTGTGCTTGTCAATTAATGTTGTTATTTCTCTATGTGTTTGTGTGTCTCTTGTGACTGTCTTTTCTGGCGAGCTGGGTAATGGGCTATAAAACCTACACTCACCCTTCTAGAGGACCCAACCACTGTCATTTGTCATTGCCAACGTGTCTATTGACACAAAAATATAATTTTTTCAAAAATGTCACTTAGCACCTTCTTCCACTAAGCTCTTCAAATGCGATTATGCCCACCATTTTCTATTTATACATCAAATTTTTCTATACAATCAAGCCATTAAAGAAACCACCTGCAAATATCATTTAGACCAAAATATGAAACCATATCAAAGCTCCCCCATATAATTAAATTCATAACTAAGAGTCCCTTGACTCCTTGGCCGTTCACACCACGAGCGGAAGATCCTGGGGGAGGCTCTTAAAGAGCTCTTATGAGGCTAGAGCTGACAATGGGCACAATGCGGCAGCCGTGCCTAGCACCCGTCGTTTAAGAAAGGATGTGCTAACTAAATAAAGGCTGGGCGGCTCGTGCCCGTTTTTATGAGGAGCTATTGATACCTGGGTTCGATGCTCCTGTTTAGGGTATTTTCTTGATGTGCCCCCACGCAAAGTACTCTAACCTCGATTTAGAGGCGATAATTCCTAATTTCCGCTTTTTGGGGGTTCAGGAGAGATTGTAGTCATTTGGGTGTTTGAGACGTTGGGTGGCGTGTCGCGGAGTTAGTTGGACATCTTGGAGATTGCAATGGTGGTTTCGTAAGTAGTTAATTATTGAATTGTTTGATAGTAAAATAAATGTTTAATGTCATATTATTATTAATATTGATTTGATTATTGTGTTGAATGTTATTTATAAGTTTATATTCCTTTAAAAATTTACATATTATTTATAGAAATCCATGATTTATTTATAAAATGAATAGTTTCAGTTGCGGTAATTGAAAATGTTTTATGATTAGGGGGAATAAACTTAGAATGAAGTAATCTACAATTATACTACCTAAGAAGTATTACGTTTAAGAAAGGGTGTGTTAAAATAAAACTGGGTTTTCATCATGAGGAACTATAGATATCCATGCTCAGTGTCCTGTTTAGGGTATTTTTTTGATGTGCCTCCAAGCAAAGTACTCTTACCTCGATTTAGAGGCGATAATTCCTAATTTCCGCTTTTTTAGGGGGGTTCATGAGAGATTGTAGTCAATTGGGTGTTCGAGAAGTTGGGTGTCGTGTCGCTTAGTTAGTTGGACATCTTGGAGATTTCTGTTGTGATTTCGTTTCGTAAGTAGAAATTTTATCATTGAATCAATTGTTTCATTAAATTTGATTAACTGTTTGAATATTATGAGTGAATTAATATTTTTAGGGATACTATTATCACTTAATATTGATTTTATTATTGTGTTTCAAGTTATTTATCAGTTTATATTCCTTTAAAAAATGTACATAATACTATTAGAAATTTATGATTTATTAATGAAATAACTCATTCTATTATCTTGGTAATTAAAATAAGTGGAATTAAGAAAATATTTGGTAATGAAGGGGTAAATGGCCTTTTTAATGAAGTAACCTACAAGAATACTACATAAGAAGTTATGTATAAGAAAGGATGTACTATCTAAATAAGGGCTGGGTGACCCATGCCCGTTTTTATGAAGAGCTATTGATACCAGAGTTCAGTTCTCCTGTTTAGGAGTTTTTTCTTGATGTCCCCCTAAGCACGATTTTTTTAGAATAAAAGAATATTTATGTATGATATTATAATTAACATTATTGATTTGATTCGTGGGTTACATGCTATGTATCCTTTTGTATTTCTTTAAAAAGGCATAGATTATCTATAGCTATTCGCGATTTATTATGCCGTAAGCAGGTAATCCACAGAAATTAATTGTACTATTTTTACCCAGAAACAAAATTTTTGCAGACTTTCTTACAAGTTAAGTGCTTACAAACTAAACATTTTGTAGATTTATTTTACTTTACCTAAAAGGTGTATAGTATGTTTTTATGAATTTTCCATACATAATTTAATATTTATTTTATTGGTTTACTATAGTATTTTTAAGTAATTGGAGTATTGTCATTTTGGTGTGTTTTATTTAGTAATAACCTTCTGCGTCTATTTTTTTTAATCCTTGTAGAATTCCCATAACTATTGTCTTTCTAAAACGCTTCTTAATAATTTGGTTTTGTACTTAAGGTTTTTTTAATAAATTTATAAACATTAAGTTTATTGAGAAAACTTGAAAAAAATATTTTATAACATAAACATCAAATTCTTTTAACATTTTAGGACTTTTTTTCTTTACACAAAATGAAATGTTTTGTAATTGTTGTCATCGTTGAAATTTCATTATAAGCAATTTTTCAAATTTATGTAATAACTAATTTTACAAGGCACATTGCTATTTTTTTTTAAAAAATTGCCTTTTATGTTCGAAACATCCATATTTGTTTCTGGCTCCTTGTTATTTTAACATATTTTGATGTTATTTTTAACTATTTTTCACATAAATCTTTTAATTTAGGGTTTGAATAGTATATTAATTAGGCACATTCAATAGTTTTTAATACAAAAATCTACAATACTGATATTATAACACTTGAAACATCTCTATAATGTACACAAACAGTGCTGTGATTAAATTTCACTGTTATTTTCTTTGAGAAATTTGCTTTGCTTTTGACTTAAATAAAATTGCACAGTTTGAGTTCTTTTTATATACTAGTATTTTTTGTACTGTGAAGAAATTTTGATAAACAACATCAATAGAAGTTTTCTTGAAGCAAAAATACATGATTAGTAATTTCCTTTATATACACGAAACTGCAATTTTGTAAAAGACCCTCATATAAAATGTAAGAAACTTTTCTCTGGGAAGTTTATATTTTCTTATCCTTTAAAGTTTTTAAAGGTTATATCTAGTCAATATCAATTTATTTACAATTACAATTCTGAAAATGATTAATTACATTATGTAAACATAAAACAAATGTTTATGCATTATTTAGACTTTGAATTAGAGATGTACGTTAAGATTAATAGAGTAAATACAGTGACACTTTAAAAATGCGCGAAATACTGGTTTATAAACAATACACAAACGACCAATAATATTTTAGTCGACGACACATTTTTTTACGTTGCATAAAGTACTAAATTGAGTGGATTTTTAAATACTTCAATTAAACTTCATTCTTTGAGCAAATAGTTTATTTACGGCAATTCGGTATATTCATACTCGATCAAATAAAGTCAGAACAACAACAACAAAAAACTAAAATATCTGCACCGTAAAACATAACTAATTCTTGCCAGCATAAATAAATACCTTTATACTTAAGTATCGAAAATTATAAAAATGTCGATTAATCAACCAATTTACTAATTAGTTTAATTTTCTTCATTAGTAAAGATTTCTTTTTTAAACCATCCACTTTTTTTTAACAAAGAACATATCAGTTACAAAACCGTCCCAATTTAATTTAAACTAATAATTTCGATATTTTTTTGCAATAAACTTTTTTTAAAAAAAATCTAAGAAAAACGGGGAACAAAAAAAACAATCACTAAACCTATCCTATAATAAATCTGTTACGCAATCTAAAATGCGCAGTTCGAGCCTCATTTAAAAGCGGCACCTTTGCGCATACGCCGAAAGACAAGCTCTCATTGCCCATTTCAGGGGTGCCATGTTTAAAATGGAGATCGTTACCTTTTCTTTCTTCATCTTCTTAAAGAGCACTCTGCATCTTCCCAACCTCCATGGAAGCCAGCATCCCAATCGATGACGTCACTAAGTGACGTCACTCATGGCGCGAACTCTGTGCTGCCATCTATTGGCTAACGGGCTCATTGATCCGCAATCCAAACCACGCCAGGTAATCAACATAATGGCGTTATTAAACTCGTTCGACCCTACCCCAATATTCAAAAAAACAAGCGGGTTGATATTACGGAGAGTCGTTAAACGATGCAGATGTCCCGATTAAATCGTTATCGTTTCTAAGTAATTCCTAACGACAGCCATTTATCGATTGAGGAATTCGTCTCTCCGTGTGTTTGGAATGGTGATTTCCATACTTGTTGACAATTTTAAAATGTTCTAGCTTTTTTTTAATGTATGCAATCCGTTTTGCGTTTTAGAAGTAGGGGGAATGGATGTACATTAATCTTTTTGTAGATAGGATTATGTGTGTAGCTAATGTCTCGTGTAATTTGTAGTTGTTTTTATCTATGCAGAGCAGACACTGTTGGGGCCGTTCGTTTTGCGCTTTAATTTGACGTCAAAAAAATCCGATACATTATACTCGGCTAAATCGATATTTCGCTCAGCGTAGCTCCTCCCCTTTTCGCATCTTTCAAACATTTGAGAAACGCAAGGCTGGTTTTCGCTTAGAAAGGCGCTTTCGCTGTTTCACACACAGGGATTCTGATTTTTATTTTTTTACTTATATTTTATATCTTTTTGTGTATTATATATTTTTCGCTCGTTACAGCATCTCTTCTTTTGCAAAAACTTTTAAAAGTGTAAGAGATGAAGGATTTTTTTTTTCTTTTGTTTGGGCCTTTTCATAGTTTAAAGGGCGATTCTTACTTTTTTTTCATAAATTTTTTTTAAGAAATAAGATATGTATTTTTTTACCATTGTCCTTTTTTTCTTTCAAATAAAAAATGTGACTTTTCATAAGTTTGATGGAAGTGGGATTCATGATATGATGAGTCAACACTAAAATAAAATGGATGAGCGAAAATTGTAAGAAATATGAGAAGAAACTGAACCAGCTTTTTTCAGTGTTTTCAAGTAATAACATTTGGCTCTTTTTTTTGTTTTGTTTCATAAGATAAAACTGATTTTTGAATAAGCAGAAAATACAATTTTTGCATTCTTAAAGAATATATGTTGCGAAAATATCTAATTAATAATAACCTAATTTCAATTTTATAAATATGTTTCCATCGAAAGCAAACTAAGATTTTGTTTCACTCACAATACAAAAATGGCCAAATGCGTTCACGTATCTTTAAGTAAATAGTTTCTTTATATGTTTTAGGATTTATATCTCTAAAATTGTTAGTATGAACTGATAATTACTTTACACTGATATATTTGGTTTTTGTCTTTATAGCACCAACAAATCAACTTTTTTTTTTTGGGGGGGGGGGGGGGGAGGGGCTTACTTCAAATATCATGAAATTGATGTGCCCTTCAGCATATATAAAACATCGCTTTTTTTTTCGAACAACTTGATATTTTTATGCATGCTTAAGGTAATACTTACAGCTTTGACAACTACATTAACCCTGCTTCTTTAATTAAAAATATTAAAAAATTAAATACAAATCTTTAAGTTTTCTTATTCAAATTGTCATAAGCGATTTTTATTTTCATTACGCGTACTTGTTTATAGCGAAACATTATAATAATTTTTAATAAAAATGTTGTTTTTGATATTGTAGAAATATTAGTAATATGTTGATTAAACACATATTTATGCACAAAAAGTATATTTAAAATTAAAAAAAAATAGCTCAAGTACAATACTGTACGCAAAAACTGTGTATAAAAATTTGTATACTGATGTATAATTAATAATGACTGCAAGAAATTCATATGCTCCAAATATGTACTTTATTACCTTAAAAGATTAATATGAAAATACAATGATATTTCTCAATCAATTATAATTACTCATAAAAAAAAGAAAACAGTAATTGGCTTGTTTGTGGTGAAGCAGTTCTTAAAAGTTTCCATTCATGAACTTCCTCTGCTCTCATGTGAAATCGATTCACCAAAAGAGTCTTGAGAATTAACTTATTTTCATTTAGTTAAAAATATGTTTACATTTTAGGATATAGCTTTCAAATTTTTTCGCGAAATATTTGGAGTAATTTCAAGAACATCATGTCATAAAATGTTTTACAATATGTAATTAAAACTTAAAATTATTTAAAGCAATTAAAATTTATTGAAACTTGGTGAAAAGTTCATTTAATTTGTAATTGTTAGAAAAATAGTATGGTATGGTACATATATATACCAGCTTATGTGCTTGTTTAGAGAACCGCTTATAAGCTTTCAAAAAAATAGTTAAAAATTTTTGAATGTTACATTTATTAAAAAACAGATGACATACAAAAAAAATTCTGAATTCTTAAATTCTAAAGTAAAAACTGATTAAAAAAAGCTGACAAATGGCGAATTCAATTACCAAAACTCTCATTTTTAGTAAAAAAAAATCAGAGACAATTAATACTATTTTACCAATAAAGTGATAGGAGAAAGCTGTATTTTTCATTGTAATATTTCATATTTCTCCGAATATTATTTATACGATTTCAATAGTTTCATTGTTAAGCTATAAACTTGATACTAAAATTGTAGTAAATGAATGTGTGAAACGCCTTGGTTCAATTCAAGAATATAGTAAATAATAAATACAAAAAATTTTCTCAAAATGTTTGAAAGACGAAAGTTGTATATAAAATATTTTCAAAATTTATACAAAATTTTTTTTAGTTTCACTTAAAAAGTGAGACTGGTTGCAAAATTATAATCATTTGATTGCATGAATTCCTTGTTATAAATATACATATTTATTATAAGTCTTCAGTATCTTAACAAATACGTTGATTAAAAACTTTTAATTTACATTTCAAATAATCCACTTTACGAAAATATTTAAACAATTAAAAAATTCAGAGTATGTAAGACGTAAATTAAGCAAAAAGTTAGCAGATGTTAGATAAAAAAAAATATTAGCTCTGTTAAAGAAAACCATATTTACTGACAATTCCAATAAAACTAATAAAATATTTCTTTTTACATATGAAGTTGTTGCAGTCTTATAAAAAATGTCCTGATTGCTTTATTGAAATAAATTTTATTTTAAGATTTATACAACATACGTATCATTTTCATTTGAATATGTTGCATGTTTTCCCCATAAAACTCGAATGAAAAAGAATGCAAATTCCTTTTTAGTATGAAAAAAAGTCACGAAAGAAAAATTGCTAGACATTAAAATGAACCAAAAGTCCAATAGAGGGGGAACAAACCTAAACAAATTAACGAAATAAAAAAAACAAAATTTAAACGAAAAACATTCCAAGAAATAAAATGAAAAAAAATGGACGGCCAGAAATGAAAGGGCACAAAAAATGCAATTTTCAAACTCACTCTCATTTGTCCTTTAAAAATGAAAAAGAAAAATGAAAATAAGAAAATCGGTCTGGTAAGGGCCGTAGATGAGGGAAAGGGGGTGGGGGCACGACTGAGATTGGAAGAGAAGATGAAACGCCGTTATTTAGGAAAAGCCGGTGGCAGCACTGAAAAAGAATAATCCTACCATGGGGCATAATGGGATCACAACGTTTGTGCGACTGTAAATTAATGTCATACTATTCACATTTTTTTTAAAGGTCAAATATAGTTTACGCTTACAAATATTTTTTATGAATGAAGTATTCTGGGCAAAAGCTCTGTTGATTTTGCAGGTAGTTTTTCGCAAACCGCGATATTCGGAGAAAAATTAAAGGAAATGTGTAACCCTTTTCTCATTGCTAAATTGTCTATGTTCTATTACGTTATACTTGACCATTTAAAAAACCTGAATTTTAGGTGTGTGTGTGTTTTTTTTTTTCAAAATTGTATTTGCTTATGAAATTTCAAATAATATGTAATTACTAGTAAGTAAGTAATACCTTCATGTAATTAAGTTAAAATATGAAATGCAGACATTTATTTTAAGTGTTATAAGTGAACTGCCAAACCATTTTTTTTTTAAATAAGGAACCATTTTCATATAAACTCAATTGACGCAGATTTAAATCCGATATTATGAATCGAAAAGGGTTTTACTTATTTAATTGGGCTTTCTTTTAATTGTGTTTAATGGGATAATTTATTTTTAGAACTTATTCTGAGGGGCTGTATTGAGAAAAAAAATCTATATTTATTCAATTAAATTAAGGATAAATTTTTGTCTTTCTTACTACGTTTTTATCGTAAAATGATGAAGGTAGTACAATAGTCAACTTCATCTGTCCGTCTATCTGTCTGCTGCCACCCACTTTCAAAGAACGAACACAAGTTTTGCAGAAAAGTAGAACTGTTCCCTTTGAATCAGCAAAAATAATTCAAGGCAAAATACCAAAATTCATATATGAATTTAATTTCTAGTATATCTAAATTTTAAAACTAAAATTTAATTAGCAAATAGTTATTCATTAGCAAATTTTCATTAGCAAATAGTTTCTATTTTAATCAATATTTCCACGGTTGTCAAAATCACAAAAAAAACTTATTTAAAATGAAAATAAAATTTGGAAAAACACTAGTTTTATTATATAAATCAGTTTGCATAGTATCGATCACAATGAAGTTCTTTTGATAACTCATTCTATATGTGTATTAAAAAAGCGTGAGTAAGGTAAATTTTTTTCGTATAAATATTCTGAGAAGAGTCGTTTTTAATTTACTTTTCAACTTTTTTAATCTTTTATCGTACAAAGACATTTTTTTATTGAAATACAAGCAATAGATTATATGTTTCAAATTTGTAAATACTTGCTCGAAAAAACAAAAATGAAAATTTTATGACCAATTGCGCTTCTTTTTTTATATAGTAAGTATTTGTACTAATTTTTTAATTTTTCGAGCAGCAAATTAATAGAAGTTAATTAAACGAACAATAAAAAATATTAATTGAAATTGCGAAAGAAAGTTAATGAAAATAGGCAAATTTAGTAAATAAAGTTTAAATTGAAACCATTAACAATGCTGTGTTTGGTGATTAGGTTTCAAAGGTTTATATATCGTGTGTGGTAGCGGCTCTTGATGACATTTATTGCTGCAAACCTAATTGTTACTCAATTTAAAATGTAATGCATGTCCCAGAATTACTATACCTATTGGTTAACCACTCATGCTACTTTAGGATTTCAATTACGTATGAGTATCATAACCCCTTCACTAACGAATATTTTGTGCATAGACTCTGTTTTGTAAGCAATTAAAAAAATTGTGTTTAATATTAACAGAAAATAAATAGCATAAGACTTCCAAAATCTGCTTGAACCTTTTAGTATGACCTAATTTAACTGACCGGCCATCAGATGGCGCTGATTAAAGTTTATGAGACTAAATTTTAGAGTTTTATCGAAAAAATGCCTTAAACAGCATCAATGCCAGCAACTCCTTAAAAACAAAGTTATTTTTTATACAAATAACGAATGGTACAAGTCAGCTGCTTCGGTATTAATATTTTTTAAAATCTTGAACACATTATCTTTTATACTCGCATGTTCGTGTTAGCACAGTCTTAAAGGGTAAATAAAATTAATAAATTATCTGCTTCTGTATCGGTATTATTGGAAAGATTGTACATTCCAATTTATAATATAAAAATTAAGCTTGTGCCTCTTGCCTTCTAAGCTATGGCCTGGAAGCACACGACACCAGCAACAAAAGAAAACTTGGAATTAAGAAAAATTGAAAAATGAAATTGTGAGAGAATTCCATAAAGTTCCACTTAGGTGCACCTCTGGAGCACCTTATGAGCACCTCTATTACTTAAAAAGTTATCCATGCACTATAATTGTAAGTGGTTGGTTTGCTTGACTTTGCATAGTGAAATTAGATGAATTTTATTTGAAACTATGCACAACTAATTTACTAAATGACCTTACAATCGTACATAAATTTATACCCTAATTTAAAAATTTTAATTTTAAGAAAGAGATACCTGGTGATTTGAAGATTTTTTTTTTATCATGGCCAATGTACGATTAAAAGCATTTAAGGGTAATGCTTAGAATTGCCTTTTTCAATTTATTTTTCATAGCGTTACTACTGGTAATATTAACGAAAGTAAAGTAAATATGCATCATATGTAATTTAACAATCAAGACATTTCATACAATCCCTTTTTATATTATAACCTAATTGGTGCTAATTCGGAAACAACTGGACCCTATAGTCCGACTAACAGTTACACTGTCAGCGTGGACTTCAAATGGGGACCATCAGAAATGTAAAAAAGAGAGGAATGGTAAGGAGGGGGAGACAAAAATAAAAGTGAGGGAAACTTCAATGGCCTTCCCCAGATGTCGCGAGAGTAGTACCACTCAAGACTGTTGCCATCGATTGACCAGTAATTGTTCTTCTTCAGGGTAAAAGGGGGTCCTGGAGATTAAAGAACATGCAAAATAAGCTCCGGGGTAGAGTCGTCTGAAATCTGCTTCCATCTAGAAAATTCTGGAAATTCCCTCTCCCCCCTTAGTACTCTGAAGGAAGGAAAGACCATTAGACCTTATCGTGTTTCATAATGGTTTCTGGTGCTCTGTGCACTAAATCATCTTAGGTTCTTACTTGACATATGCATTTTTTTTAGACTTTCCGTGTCTCTTTCTCTTCGCCATTTTTATTTATTTAGCCCGAAGGATTTCGTTTCGCTTACTTTTGATCAAATGCCTTTTAAAAAAAATAGCGGATGTTTATTTCCGAGGTTAAAAGTAAGTTGTTTCGTTACGTGCAATACTTAAGTTTTTGGAGAGCTTTGGGGCGTATAAAACATAGCGATAAAATAAGGTAATTTAAAAATAAAAGATACGCAGCAGTTTTCTAGAGAAAATAATATTATCTCATTTATACAAAAAATAATATTATATCAATTTTATTTTTATGCAAACTCCTAATTATTAAGCCCCCATCATTACACATATTAGCAAACTCTTTTTAAAGTTGATTTTTTTTACTTTAAATGTGTTAAAACCAAATTTAAAAAAAAATTAATTAAAATAATTCATTATGCCTGTAGTCAAATCAATATGATAAGTGTGTTCGAAAACTAATTCAGCATCCCAGCATCAATGTCCTATTAAAATTAAGTATGAACACTTTCATAGTCATTGTATCTTAACACTTTAAAGACGGGCGTCGACTGACCCATAGACTAAGACCACTCTAAGTTTGAAACTCTTATTTGGAGAATTTCTACATTGAAATTGGCATAGAAACTAGCGCGCCCGTTGTGTCTAAGGGAACTAATGTAATGGTTTTTGGCTGTCTATTTGCTACCACCTTTAGGAGCTTTAACGGAGCCAATTACACCTCGTAATTTAGAACCTTTATCAAGTGACGATAGGGATCTATTTTTGACGAAAACTTATTTTCGACATTATTTTTGAATATGTACAGCAACTCATTTACTTTTATAGCCCTCGTAGGGCCCTATCCTCAGGATATTTGACCTTGTGCTTTTTATTCCTCCATTAATAAACCAACAGACTGACGGTTAATTTCATTTGTGACAGACATGACATCAGAGATGCAATGGAGCACATATCATACAGAAAATATTATTTGAAGATTATTATTTTTTTTAAACAAAAGTGTCTATGTAGAAGCTATTATTTACTTAAGTTTAAAAATTTTAAGTTGTAAACTTTTTTAACAAAAAAAATTAAAACTAACCGTGACAGACATGACAGAGAATGGACAAATATTTTTGAGACCTCTTCATAACTTCAAAACTCTCTGAATTTTCTGAATATTTATTTATGGGATTTTTTTTATTTGTTTAGTAAGGGTTTCATATATTGCCATGTATTTTTTTATAAGAATAGAATTGTAACTTTTTGTACTTAATTTTTTTATCGTGTGACAGACATGACAGGCATTTCGTGACAGACATGACAGCTCTAAATATTCAAATATAATATCAAAGAAAAATAAACTTAAGGATAGTAATTATTAAAGAACTCATTATATATCAATCATTTTTTGAAATTTAAATGTATTTACATGAATTATAATTTGAAATAACCACATGAATTCAAAAATGTCCATAATGAAAATAACTCTGCACAACTAAGAGCAACTGCATCAAGTGGGGGCATTAGACAATGGGTCCAAGTATTCTATGAAGGAGGACAATTTCCTGGAATAATCTTAGACAGTTATACCTCCCAGCATCGTATAAAATGCTTGATTCCAACATTAAAAGAAGGTCAGTTCAAATTCGAAAGTGATGCTGTATGGTATACTATAGATCAAATTATTCAAAATATTGACATTGTACCCACATTGCTGAATTCACGTGGTTATTACAAATTACAATGCATGTAAATACATTTAAATTTCAATAAATGATTGATATGTAATGAGTTCTTAAATATTTACTATAATTAAGTTTATTTTTCTTTGATTTTGTATTTGAATATTCCGAGCTGTCATGTCTGTCGCCAGGGGCGGCGGCAGCGGTGGGGCTAGGGGGGCTCAAGCCCCCCTGTCGGGGTAGGCTAGCCCCGATGTTTGTACCCCTTTTGGCAAAATGTGCATCCCTAAAAAATTATTTGGCAAAGAAATCCTACTGTTTGTTTTGTGGAAATTTTTGAGGATTTGTATATAGTTGGAAAAAAAATCTGAATAGTAGCGCATTTAGCTTTAAATAGAAAGTTTGAAATCGAATTTTATAATTGAACAAGGGTATTAATCGATTTATAAATTTTTTAGATTGTGTTTTTTTGTTTCATTTGTGAATATTTATAATAACCGTGCGGAGTGTTTACGGTTTGATGTTGATTTTTGGTTGTATTTGGACCAATTCGAGAATGAATATGCTAAAAAAAACCTTTAATTTTGAATTATATCGAAGCCCCCCCCCCCCGTCGGGGTAAACTAGCCCACCCGTCGGGGAATTCCTAGCGCCACCACTGTCTGTCGCACGATAAAAAAAATATCTCACAAAAAAGTTACATTTCTATTCTTATATAAAAATACATGGCAATAGATGAAACCTTTACTAATCAAATAAAAAAGATCCCATAAATAAATATTGAGAAAATTTAGAGAGTTTTGAGTTGATGTAGAGGCTGCAAAAATATTTTTCCATTTGCCGTCATGTCTGTCACAGTAAGTTTTAAGTTTTTTGTTAAAAAAAGTTTACAATTTAAAATTTCAAAACTTCTGTAAATGATAGCCTAGACATAGATACTTTGGAAAGAAAAAAAACAATCTTCAAATAATATTTTCTATGTGAAATGTGCTCCATTAGGTGTCTTATGTCATGTCTGTCACAAATGAAATTAACGCTTTAAGAATATAAGGGCAATTCTACCATAATTTTTAATTTATTGTCCCTTGGGCATAACTTTTAAAAAAATTAATATTTCTTTACCATTTTTTCTTATTATACTAAAAGACTGGTCCTTTTATAATTGCAAAACGTAATTTTAAAGCAAAGAAACTCCAAAAAAAAAATTTAGAACACAAAACAATGCAGAAAAGTCCTTACCATCGTGTGTCCCGAATGTCAAATTTTTAGGTTAGGGCTCAATCTAATACTTTTTTTAGCTAAAAATTACATTCATTTGGATTTTAAATTGAACTAATACTGTAGCTTAACGATTTCCTTCCATTGAATTTTGGCTTTTAACATTTATAATGCTTTTTTCTCGTCTCCTAACTTTGTCCCTGGGTTTTGGTACATTCACTGACCTCTTTCTTAAAGTGGTGAAGAGAGGCACTGGATTGAGCTACAGTGATTCTTCAATCATGCAAACTGTATTGCAGAAAACTGATATTTCAGTTAGTAGCCCCATATTTTTGTCAAAATTCACCAATAAGCCCAAAATTTACAAAAACTCAGTGAAATTGGCTGCGAGGCTTTATTGCTTTCCTTACAGTCTCCCAGGTTTAAGGTTAATTTTTGCTGATAACTGAAATTTTTTTTTCTATAAATATGTTTAGGTGGAGTACAAGAAGTAAAAAAATCCGTTTTTATTAAACTGGAGTTAGTTTCAACGCAAAAAAGACCGGAAAACAGCGTGAATGTCCTTTCCTTCCGTTCCTGACCTTCCGATCCTTACTGTCGTAAAGATCTAGGGATGGAAAACCGAAACTAGTTTTAAGACTAACCGGTTTTTTGCGATTTCGGATTTTTTGAAAAGCAGTTAGTTTCGTAAGGCCGGTTTACAAATGTTTCTTTAGAATCGGTGTTTTTAAAAAACTGCCGTCCCTTATTATAATTTTTTGTTTTTTACAAATGAGCTTTGCTAAACTTTTTTTCGTAATTCTAGAACCCTTATAAACCTTTTGATAAACAGTTAAAGAAGATTTTTAAAAAATAAATTTTACTAGTTTTTAATACTTGAAATTAAAAATTATGGTAGAACTGCCCGTAAACACATGTAGAATTAGATAGAATAAGTTTTAAGTTCCCAAATGAATTTGGCGTGGAAGCAGAGCCTATTTTATCAATAATGCAAACTAAAAACTTTTGTTTTTGTATTAAATTTCTTTTTAAAAAATTTCATTTTTGTAGAGCTCTTTTTGCGTTGTCAGATAAATGTGACAGACATGACAAATTTAAAACTCTATTATTTTAGTTCCTATTTAAACCTTATTCATAAATTTTGAATGAATACCTTATTTTGACTTATTTAAAGAGAAAATGAAGTGGCAAGTATTTTGTATGGATAGTTTTTTTTTAAAATAAAAAACACATCTTTTTTGTGACAGACATGACAAATCTAATGTTCTCAGTTGTTTGGTATTACTAGGGAATTATATTGATAAAAATTGATGTTTCTTCTGTGTATTAGAAAGGAAACATTTGCTACTTAAATAAAAATAATGAAATTTAAAGTTACATTTAAAAGTTTGGGTTTGAGGAATAAAGGAAATTAGGCTTCAGACAAGCTAATACTGTATACATGAAATGGCTCCTAAATAAATCCTGTAAAATTATCTTTTCATTATAAAAATATAAAAGAAAACAACATTTTTAGAAAATTTGAACTTTTGGCAATATGCTATAACCAAAATTAATAAATTTTTATAACATTTTAAAATTAGTCCATAGGTTGACATTTACATGAAATTAGCCTGACTACGCTTGTCATTTTAGACATGGTCCCCCCAAAGGTCCACAAGTGATTCGATTGAATAACTCGTCAAATATTCATCCAAATGTAACATAACCTTAGATTTAGGGGTTTTCGAGGGTTTTTCACATTTCTAAGTAATTAAAATTGGTTGTTGCTATTGAAAATTTTAAAGTTCGCAACATTTTTAATAATAAGACGGCCCCTTATGCAAATTTTGTGTCATACAATTAACTTTGAATGTTATTTGTTCACATAGTCAAAAAGTTCCGATGTAAAAGGATGACTAACGGTCGAAATAATCACTAGTGGGTAACTTTTTTTCCACAGCGGTACATTCCGAAGAAACAGTAGCCCTACAATCGGAAAGTACAATTATGCCAATCAAAATATCAATCTTTATTAGTGTCTTAGTTCCTTTCGACACATTAGAAGAGCTAGGCATTAGATTAAGTTGCTGGTCAAAAAGATTCTTAGTCTGTGGGTAAGTCGACGCTCGTCTTTAAAGTGTTAAAAGCCGTAAAAGCTGAAAAATCAAGCTTTCTATTGTACTTAATCACATTTCACCATCTTTTATACTGCATTATGTGTTTCTTTATATTCCGAACATGCTTTATAAAAAAAAGGTAGAAGTAAAAAGATATTCTTATTCAGACGCAATAGGCTTACTCTTATAAAACGTTGTGTAGCTCTTTGCCCACAAATGTGCAGCATTTCGGAGATTCTCCTTTTGGATAGTTCAAGTAGCTGGAAATCGCAACTTCGTTTAGTTCCTTTTTATGACCAGATACAATTCATATGTAAAAGCATTCCTTTTTTGGACCTTTCCCGCCTTTATCGCCGCGCCATCTACCGTCAAAACCGCGCGCCATGTCTGTTTGAGACATCGCGGGTTAAAGGCCCAATCCCCATCAATCACTGGAAGGTTTTGCTTCAAGACCCCGTGGCTTGCATATGCTCAACCACATGCAAATCAGCACTGGCTGGTACTCTATCAAAGTGAAACGCGCACTGACAGAACATCTTGTTTAACCTGACTTTCAAAAGCTTTACGGAGATAGAACACTTTTTTATTGCTCTGAGTCCGCCATTGTGTCTAAAGTAGAAGTAGAAGTGTATTTTTTTTCAGTGAAGTAGAAGTCCTTTTTTTTCATCATATTTATTTAAACTTTATTTTTCTTCGGCGATATCAATTTTGTTCCGTCGACAGGAGGGCTCGATAAAAGTGTAGTGGAGTGGTTTAAAATGGCGAAAGTTTATCGGCATTTCGGGCGCGTTTAACTGTGACTGAATGCGGAAATAAATTCCGATACATTGAGTTTGCTATCGGCCATTCAAAAACGTATTTATATTTGGCTATGATCCCTACTTCCGTTGGGAGTCACCGTGCATAGGGAATAACGTAGAGTCAATGCCGTGTAAAAATGGGCACAGCGTTGAATGCAGTTTAATATGACAGCCCCTTAGAACAAAGTGCTGCAAAAAATAGCATGTAAAGTAGATAGTGACATATCTGAGTTTGTTGATATTTTGTTAAAACAGCCCACTATTTTCGTTGATCGTCATCCAAAGCAAAAATTGTTCATGCTTGAAAGAAACTATCGCGTGAGATACATAGAAAACCATTGTCAAATAAAACGCATTATTTTGTCAAATTTTATATATAAGTATAAAATAGAATTTGATGACGCACATGATAATGTTGTCAAATCTTCATAAATCTAATGCACTGCTTTAAAATTCAGATTCGTTCCAACAATAATGTAGAGATAAAAAATATCTTCTGTGTTGGAAGATAAAAAATTTTGCTCTCAAAATGGAAAAATTGCTGATTAATTTTGGCCATTAATTGCATAAACTAAGAAATGTAATTAACGGTTGTCAAACATAATTTATTAAATTTGACAAATAACAAAAAATCAAATTTGCGCACGTAAAGCAAGTATGCATTATTTGTTCTATAATTTCATGTTGGTTAAGGTGGTGGTCTTGAAAAAAAATTGCGTAAAAAATCATTTTAGTGAACACTTTATTCAAAAAAATTCTTTATGATTATTGGGATTTTACAAAACGAAAAAGTAATTAAATGTCTTGTTCTTTGCTTAAATGAAGTTTCTTCGTGAGTTCCTCTCTCTTAGTATTTTAATATCTTCCCAATAAGATAATTTTCACTTCTCCTGCTCTTTTGTTGACTGCTGGTGCTTTGGTTCTTGAATTCTTCGTATTTGGAAATGAATTATTTTATTGTGTAAGCTCTTCGTAATAAAATAATTCACTTCTCCTGCTCCTTTCCAGACTGCTGATAATTTGGTTTTTTGGTATTCAGAGGTGAATTTTCTTGTTGCCCAAGCTCTTCTCAAAACAAAAATTCACTTTCCCTCCGTTTTAATCTTCACTGCTAAATTTTTGGTTATTGTATTCTTGGTATTCGGAAGTGAATTTTCTTATTGTACAAGCTCTTAACCATAAGATGATTCACTTCTTCCCCGGTTCTTTTCTTTACTGTTAGATGCTTTAGTTTTTGTATTCATGGTATATGGAATGAATTGTTTTTTTTTTAATTTTATACATGCCTTTCATAATAAAAAAGTGCACATCCTCTATTATTCTTTTCTTGACTAAAACTGTGTGGATTCTAGCATTCTTGATGCTTGCTAGTGAATTTTCTTATTATGCAATTTATTATCTTATTCTCAAGAATAATATTCTTGCCTTCAGGTTCTTTTTCTGATTGAAGATGCATTGGTTCTTTTATTTGTAAATTAATATATTTACAATACACATTAACCCGAACATTCCCATTGCAATACGTAAATTATTTCCGACTTGGTACTTTTCCGGACTAAAGATTCACTCTTTCTTGGTCTCTGAAAAGGAACAAAAGTGTGGTACAAATTAGTTTTTTCTTTAAACTCAAAAAGAAAATAGGTGAAAACGTTTGAATAACTAATTAAAATTCTATGCTTTATAATATACAAACATAATTATTATTGTAAATTTCTTTATCCTCAAGCATACACAAACTTTTACAAAATACTATGATAAGAAAACGAGCAAATTTATGGTAGTCATAGTACAAAAAACTAAATTTTCTCATATCAGTAAAATAAACCTTATTTATTTTAAATGAGATGAGGTGAATATTTTTTGGGATTAAAAAAGACTGTCTTCAAAGGCCAAAATATGTCTTTAAATTGGACAGTGAAATATCCTGACAATAACGATGAGGTAAAAGTATTACTTTGTGGAACAAAGTAATATATACCATTACAATGTATTTTCAAAAGTTCTTTAGGAAAACAAAACAGTTCAGCATTGCTGTATTTAATTATAATTTAAAAGAAACTGAAATTCACAAAAAAAATCGATTTAAAGACTGCTAATTACACATGACTTCATTTTTTAGTTAAAAAAAAAGCAGTCCCGAATAAGTGTTACAAAAACTCAAAAATTTGTATACCATTACATAAAAAGTTTAACGCTTAAATAAATACAATTCAATGGATATTTTTATGGTTATAAAATTAGTTTAAATCTTCGGATTAGAAATTATAACTGAAAAATATATTTCGTTAAGTAATTCAATAAATAATAAATTGTGGCCAAAATATCTACAATTATACTGCCTCAACGAATTTCATTAAAATGCTTCATAGTACACAGTTAGTTTCTTCTGAATTTCTCTTTTAAAACCTCATGTCAAAATTTTGTAACCTAATACTTCAAAATTGTTTTAAGCAAAATTTTAGGGAATTAAAGGGATTGTTTCACTGAGATTCGACAAAAACAATATAATTGAAATATCATAAAATCATATAAAAGAAGAAAATAATCATGTAAAGAAGGAATATAATCTTTCAAAAAATGTCTCGCCATTGCTAAGAAAGTATAAATATTTCAAGGTAAAAAAAACTTATGAAACATTATTATGAACCATCATATATCAGTAGTTGAAATCAGAATTTCTTCGTAATCGTAATCAGCGTTTCTGCTAAAGTGAGTACTTCTTAACGCTAAGAATTTGAAGCTGGACTGAAAGCCATTCAAAATACTATTCGTTTTCGTATTGTTGTACTCATTAATTCAACAAAATAACTTTAAACAATGATTTTAAAAGAATTGCTTTTTTTGTTATCTCAGTTTTAAAAAAAACGATTTAATTTTTTTTAAATTCTATAACAGAAAAAACTAAAACAATGCTTAAAATTTTATTCCATACAATAAGAACGTTCTTATTAGAGGTTCATATGGGTTAAATAAAAACTAAATCTTTTAAAATAGAAATTAGTTGCTTTCTTTCAGAAATATGAAGGCAAATTTACTACGTTAAAGATTCCTACAATTTCACTTTTTCATTAATCTTAAATAAGCGCAAAAGAAAGTGGAAAGCTTTAAATTGTCAAATTATTAGGCAGGTTAGAGCTAATGGATGTTATAAAACTTGATAACGACTTAATAACTCACATTATTATTTTTTTATTTTTTTAAACTCATGTATTTTAGAAAGAAATCTATTAGCAAGTAACTTTATACTACGTACAGGTTTTAAATTTAGGTTTATCAGCAGGTAACTTTATGCTACGTACAGGTGTTAAATTTAGGTTTTAAGACACAGTTTAAACAAAGTTTACATATATTACTTTTAGAGGGTAATTATTTATCCAAAATACAGATGTATTTTCAATCAGCCTATAAAGTACAATATTATTAATCAATTCAAAACGTAAAACTGTATTCCGTTTCACCCACAATGTCTAGTAACAAGAATAACCTCAAACTATAATAAAGGTATTATTAACCTTATAAAAGGTGCATTTTTATATAAATTATTTCCTTGATACTTTCTTTTATCCATGACTCTTTAATATGGAGTTTTAAACTGATTTTATAGGCCAAGAAGAAAAATAATGCCTTATTTTATTTGAAATATTTTTTAGAGACAGGTCACTTTCTTTTCTTCTATAATGAAGAACATTTCAGGAATGCAATATTAAAACGTGATATAGATATATTTTTCAGTCAAAAGATTAATCTTGAAACCTAATATAAAAACATGCCAAAATAAAATGGCAGTATATTTTAAAAACAAGATTAAAGGAACAAAAAAATACTTTTTGCAACAAAAACCTAACGTACACTGGAATGCGTCTCCAAACCATTAGCTGGGCCGAATTTCTTAAAGAAATCCATTCTAGGAACAAGACGCCAAGGAATCCAATTTAGATTTAGATGCGGTTATTTGATTTCAGATTTCATTTTCCTTTAATATAGTTCTCCGCATCCAATTCCACACGGACCTAAATAGCTTCGACTCCCGAATAAATTGAACCGCTGGAGTATTAATAAGAACTAAGCAAAACCTATGCCGGTTCTCCGTAGATGAAAAACCTCATCACTTATTGAAATGGAACGAAATTTTCCTTCTTCCTGTGCAAATGCACCACGACACATCTCGGCGTCTGTGTCGAGCTCTGATGCATAAACAATGCATCAGGGGATCAAGTCCTTAACAAGATGTCGTCTGTGTCTCTCCTTTTTTTCGGAATTTTACGCTGCGCATTACTTGCATTAGTCATGCCCCCCTTTTTTCCATGTCCCATGTCAATTTATAAGGCGAGATTTTAGATGGGCGTAATGTATAAATAGGGCTTCTTTCTTTTCTCGTTGTTAGATAGGCAGCCGAGACAAAAGATAGGCAAGTCAAATGAAAGACGGTTATGAGCGCCCGCGCATGCAAATTCAGAGTCCCCCCCCCCCCCACCCCGAACCTTCCACCCTCTACGTCCGATTTCTAGAAAAATAAGTACTCAAACTCAGAGTCACATTGGTTCATCTTCATCTTGCGTTATAAAAGAGTGTAAAAAAAATTCTAAATTGCTTAGCAGTTATTAAGTTATATAGAAATTCGTTTTAGAAAGTAAAACTTATTTAATAAATTACTCATCAGCAGAAAGTATGTATTGGTTTTTGTGTGTGTGTTTTTTTTTTATTCAGTTTTAAAATCTGGCTTATACTGTTTTGTGTAGCAACCGAAATAGCTTTCTTATCTATACACTTGAAAAAGTTAGCAATCAATAACGTAATACATGTCAAAACTAAACAAAGATCGTTTTTCTCTCAATGACGCCAAGCATCATAGACCTTTGAGAGTCACTTCTTGTCAATGCATTTTCGATTTATTATTTAAAAATTATTTTAATTTTGTACAGCACAGCTTTTATGGAAACAAATACAATATGGTTTGGTACTAATTCGCATATGAGAAATTAGATTTGTTTGTTACATACCATTGTCAATTATTTTAATTTGTTTATAAAGTAGAATTAGATTTTTTTAAATGAATGCTTCGTGCTTTTACTACCAAAAGCTAAATTCCAAAAATTCAAACCTTTTTATTACTTATTTTTTTTCTTGACTTAAACCCTTTATACTCCGAATCCCTGCAAGGTGGAAAATAAAAAAAAAAGTACACGAGAAAGTAAAAGCGAATGCAGAAGAGGCAGGAAGAAAAGGTGAATAATAAGGCCGAGAAAAGTCGGAGAGCGTTGTCAGGACTGAGACTCATTCCATTTGCAAATACAAATGGGGTTGCGCCTGTCGCGTCGTGCGTCCTGGCACAACCACTTTGGAACATTCTCCCCACCTTGGCTGCACCCTCCCACCTTTTCACTCGGGCTCTTCGACTTTTCTTTCAGGGACGAAATGGGTAGAAATGAGATAGAAGGCGTTGTTTTCTAAGCACGGTTGCTGTCTGTTAGGGTAATACAGTCAGGCCCTGACCATCGCTTAGGTCTGGAAGGTCCAGCTAGACCTTAGGCCCAAGATTTTGGGAGGCCCAAAATCGGCTAAAAACCTATAATTTTGTTTCACTCCTCACAATTGTAATTTCTTTTATGACAAACTCAGTTTAAATTAATCATATATTTAAATTTTCTACAATTATAAGCAGCCTAATTGTTTTCCAAAACGTTATATATGTTGCTGAATCTTACTTTCAAAGGTCATAACTTTGCAGTTTGTGTATTAAGTACCGAGGGGACTTAAATGTCTCCGTGCTTATGACCCCAACTTGCCATGGCCAGGCACTGAATACAGTAGGCTCCCACTTAGCTGGACTTCGTTTAATCAGATGCGAAACATTTTTTATCCCTTAAATGTAAAAAAAAAAATGCTAACAATTATTTATTTCCCATTATCATTCCCCTATCATTTGATGTTGATAAAAAAATGACGAAATTATAAGTCAAGTTTCCTATTTTCTAAACTTCAACAAAAAATATGAACCTTTTTAAAGATACTTTTAATGGCTGAATAAAATGACTCACTACTTCAATTGTGTATTTGTTTAGAGGGAAAATATCACCAATGTATAAACGCGCAATCAAATGTATATACAATTAATTGATTTAACTTTTCTGACTTAACTGGATTTTCGCTTAACCGAATTACCCTCGGTCCAATTTATGCTGGTTAGAAGGGCGTCTACTGCAAAGGATTTATCCTCTTTTGAACTTAGCTAAAAATTACAAGCGCAGGATATTCTATATCATTTTTAAATATTGTATGCTACGCATAAATCAGTCAAAAACAATTCCATACGCAAGTGGCTGGTGATTTTTTAACTTACCTTCAATGTTAAGTATATATAGTTCCTCCGATGAATTAAGTCCTTGAACGATATTGGTTGGAATTCGAGTTGAGGGAGGAGCTGTCTCTAGTATCTTCTCGTCACTTAACCGTGGCTCTCCAAAAGTCCTTTTCGTAGCCCTTAGTTCAAAAAAGAAAGAACCCTCATCATGAATAAAGGTAACATACTTGAGCAGTATAACAAAAATCCAACAAAAATAATACCTTAACAGATATGTCTTCTGACCATTTCTCTTTTTTTTTTCTATTGACTAAAATCTTTTAAATATGAAATCTACAAAACTAATATTTCTGTTTAAATAGTTCAGTGTCTAAATGAAAATAAATAATAAAAACATTTGAAAATTTACAAGAATATCTCATTTTAAATTTTAAAACTTCAAAGTAGTATAGTTTTAATGTAAAACTATTTATCTAATTTTTTTTTAAAAAGCATGTTATGATAAAAAAAATATTAGTTGATATTTAAAAATTACTTATTATATTTATTAGATTACAGATCATATTTATTTCTTTTAAAGCTGAAATAGTTACCTAAATATGGGGCAAACATTTAAAAAAATGTTGCAGTTTATTTTGGTTTGTCATAAAATTAATAAGATGTTTATATTTTCAAACGCTCTAAGTGATGACGTATCATAAATAGAATGAGAAAAAATATTTCAAATTTTCATAACTATACTGAACGATATAGTAAATTTTGAACATAGCAAAACAGCATTTCGATAAGAACACTGCGTTATTGTTCTTTACATCTTTAGAATTGGGAAGAAGTATTGTAAGATGGGGTAAAAGTAAAAATAAGGGGAGGGGGAGGATTCGACAAAATGGTTGCTTGGGAAATGCATGCCCCGAAAACGCACCCTGAGTGAAAAATCAGGGACGTAGAAAACTAAAAAAAATGAGACACAGAAATAAATGCAATAATTTTTTTCTATTTCGTTTCGTGTGACCATGGCAACTGCAGATCTCTTTAGTGTCATTTTTTAACGTGACAAATTTGATGTTAGATGAAAATTTGACTTTTTTTGGGGGGGAGGGGAGAAAGTCCGTTCTTTGGGATGAAATAAATCCAATTGAAATTCTGTGACGGCTTCGGAATTCGATGGCTCCACCCATAAAGCGGAAAATGTTCCCTGGACAGAAATTTGCACTTTATGGGAGAGAACAAGCTGAAGATTCATTTTTAAAAATCTTTTTTTTCTGTTTTGAAAAGAATGGAAATAGAAATTTCCTATATTTGAAATATTTCGATCGAAAAAACAAAGCATATATATTATAAGATGTTTAAATCGATCGGCACGTCCACAAAACTGGAAAATAATTTTGTTATTTTGACAAATACCTATACGATATAGTTTAGAGGAATTTTTATTATTAATTACCTGTGTCGAAGTTCCATGTAACTTGAAATGTTAAATATTCCGTAAAAATTAAAAATAATCTTCTATTTATTAAAATTGTAAAATAGGGAAATTTCGAATCAGTGCATCTCCATCTGTAAGAAAGAAAATAAGTATGTAGAAAGTCACTGAAAACACGTGAGATAATGCATTTATCAACTTCCATTTAGATTAATTTGAGAATTTTTTTTAATAAATGTGTGGTTGTCACTCATTGTATTAATTTGCTGATCAGGTAAATTTAAATAATATAGATTACCATCTTTTTAAACCGTAAGATTATTTGTATTTTTTTTTTCAATAAACAGTTTGATATTTTCATATGATTCATTTTACATTGCGTTGAAATTCTATTTAGGTTACCTATTTTAACTAGTATTTCATTAATAGTCTTTAAACTAATTCTTAAAATTTTTATTGTTGTACTGCTATTTTCTTAAATTTTTTTATTTGAAATCTCACCGTCCCTACTGAGAAGAACTTGTGAGATGCACTTCCACTATGAGAGATGCACTATGTCGTTAAAAATTATTAATTAGTAGCAGTAAACAATAATAAAACATTTATCGTTGTTATTTATTGTGTTAAAGTTTAATTCTTTTCTTTATTTGGTACAATTTAGCTACTGTGCTTATAAGATGTGTAAAAGCCCGAAATCCGGATATTTTATATACTGTTGAGTACACTGAACAATTTATTGCATTTAAATAAAATACTATACTCATATATAATATTCCTTCACTCACTTTAAATACAACGAATCTTCTAATACCCTTTCATCTCCATTTCCACGGCACTGCAAAAGACAGGCCCACTTCAATTTATCCCCAGAGCATCAAGACCTTATATCTAAATCTGCGAGAAGAAACGATGATCTCTGGGAGAGAGCGTCGATCAAAATCTCGCTATCCACTAAAGACGAAGGGCATTTGTGAGACTTGATGACTGAGGGGTCTCCCCAGGGGTCTCCAAGCAAGTGGGTCCTTTTCTCTTCAGTAAATGATCGTTGAAGATCGTTTGAAGTGGAAGGGTTGGCTTGAGAAATGGACTGGAATGCATTGGCGTGTTAGGAAGATACAGGAAATGATAATGCAATTTGAGGGAAGTATTTATATTAGAATTATGCGGATTCTTGAAGGCTTTTCTAGCGGATGGTGGTTGGAAGTGTAGAAATGTTATTATTAAAAATGAGCTATATATAAAAAAAGTAATCAAACTGAACTGCATGTTTAAGTTTCTGTTGGTTTCAATTTAATTACTTTTAATGTCAACCTAACAATTTGTATTAACATTAAGTCAATTTGCGTGTGGAATAGCTATAGTTATGAAGAACTTTGTCTATAGTCCAACCATCAGAAGACGAAGGGCATTTGTGAGACTTGATGACTGAGGGGTCTCCAAGCAAGTGGGTCCTTTTCTCTTCAGTAAATGATCGTTGAAGATCGTCTGAAGTGGAAGGGTTGGCTTGAGAAATGGACTGGAATGCATTGGTGTGTTAGGGAGATACAGGAAATGATAATGCAATTTGAGAGGAGTTTTGATATTAGAATATGCGAGTTCTTGAAGACTTTTCTAGCGGATGTTGGTTGGAAGTGTAGAAATGTTATTAAAAATGAGCTATATATAAAAAGAAGGTAATCAAACTGAACTTCATATTTTAGTTGCTGTTGGTTTCAATTTAATTACTTTTAATGACAACCTAGCAATTTGTATTAACATTAAGTTAATTTGCATGTGGAATTGCTATATATATGAAGAACTTTGTCTAAAGTCCAGCCATCTGAAGACGAAGGGCATTTGTGAGACTTGATGACTGAGGGGTCTCCAGGCAAGTGGGTCCTTTTCTCTTCAGTAAATGATCGTTGAAGATCGTCTGAAGTGGAAGGGTTGGCTTGAGAAATGGACTGGAATGCATTGGTGTGTTAGGGAGATACAGGAAATGATAATGCAATTTGAGAGGAGTTTTGATATTAGAATTATGCGGATTCTTGAAGGCTTTTCTAGCGGATGTTGGTTGGAAGTGTAGAAATAATATTAAAAATGAGCTATATATAAAAAGAAGGTAATCAAACTGAACTTCATGTTTTAGTTGCTGTTGATTTCAATTTGCTTACTTTTAATGACAACCTAACAATTTGTACTAACATTAAGTCAATTTGCGTGTGGAATAGCTATAGTTATGAAGAACTTTGTCTATAGTCCAACCATCTGAAGACGAAGGGCATTTGTGAGACTTGATGACTGAGGGATCTCCCCAGGGGTCTTCAAGCAAGTGGGTCCTTTTCTCTTCAGTAAATGATCGTTGAAGATTGTCTGAAGTGGAAGGGTTGGCTTGAGAAATGGACCGGAATGCATTGGTGCGTTAGGGGGATACAGGAAATTATAATGCAATTTGAAGGGAGTTTTGAGTTTTGAGATGTGTGGTCTTATTAGAATATGCGGATTCTTGAATCTGGGTTTTCATGTGGAAGTTACTTGAAAGAGTAGAAAGTATATAAAAAGAAACTAATTTAAATTTAACACCAAGAAAGGGGCTTAAAATGACGAAGCCAGTGACAAAATGCTCAACGCTTATATACTATACCTTTGGAAATTCTATCAAAATGGTAATGCAATCAACCAAACTAAAACGATATCAATTCGTCAGTACACTTATGTGTTGCTTAAGTACGAGTAGTCTAGCAGCATTTTAAAAGACCATTACTTGGCTATTTCTTTGACGATATCATCAGGGCTTCATCTCAATAGAAGTCAACTAAAGGCAAACTATACTTGTCTATATTTTTCTATTTGTTACGCCGGTTATAAGCTAATTGCTGTCAAAGCCAATTGAACAGCTTAGAAGTTGCAAATAATTAGAATACATAGAAACAATAATTTTACAAATCAGACATTTAACAAGAGCATCGATCAAAATTTGGCCATCTTCTGCAGACGAAGGGTATTTGTAAGACTTGATGACCGGGGGATATCCTTTGACTGAGCAAGTGGGTTCTTTTCTCTCCAGTAAATGGCCATATCGTCTGAAGTAGAAGGGTTGCCTTGAGTAATGGACTGGAATGCTTTGGTGAGTTAGGGATACAGGAAGAGGTAATGCTATTTGAAGGAAATTGTTGATTTTGACATGTTTGGTCGTATTACAATATGCGAATCATTAATTATGTATTTTAAGGCTTTCAGGATATATTGCTCGTAAATCCTGATGCAGTGCGGAAAGGAAAGAAAGTGGAATAAAATGTTGGTTAAATATTAATGATCTTAATTGTAAAGAGTAATACCTTCATTTTGAAGTTACGAGAAAATTCATTACGAAAACAATTAAACTATACCAAATGGCATGTTTAAATAATTTGAAGCATACTTGGCAGTGCTAACCTGCAAGTCTTTGTTTGTGTGGCTGTAGTAATAGGCGAGCGTTGAAAATAATGGCTTGATCATTGCAATAATGACAGTTGTTCCTCGAAATCTAAACATGAACATTATTGTGAGGCGTATCCATGAAATGGTAATCAAGTACAAAGTAATTGTGTAATTTATGAAATGGTTTTTGTTCTAAAAGTATGCAAATGATTGATAAAAGTGTTTTGAAGCTAACTGAACAATACATTTTAAATTATAGTACACATTTTAGAACTTTTTGTGTAGCTCTAGTGCGACGTAATTCAAACTAACCTAATAAAACATGTTAGAACTTAAGAAAAAAATTACAGACATCTTATTACAATAGTGCTACATTAATATAACTCGTACAACAACATTGCTCCTTGTGTTCATCAACTGCATAATCAGCAACAAAAATGAAAATGTAAAAAAAAGTAAACATGGTTTACTTCTGAAGCTTGTGTACAAGTTTAGACAAAAAAAATCAGAATAAAGGATAGCAAATCCTATTGAAAAATTACCCATTTAAGAATAGAAATACTATTTTTTTAACTGCCTACAAACACACATTACTTTAATATTTTGATACATTACCAAACTTAACTCCTAACACCCTCCTCCTGAAAAAATGAACAAATATTAATATCCTCTACTAAATTACCCTTCTTACCCAAAAACCTTTTGTTTATCAACGGAAAAAAAAGGATGCCTGCATTAAAAAAGCAAACTATGTTCCCTTCTTAAGCTTGAGTTATGAACGGATTATCAGAAGCCATCAGGATGCTGCATTTCCAGACCCCCTCCGCCCTCGTTCTGAAGTGGAAAGATGGCACCGTGGGGGGTCATAAGACACACCGAGACCCCCCTTGATTTACAACCAACCCAAGGATCTCCGCATTGATCCTACTAGGGCCTTGCATACGCGGAGATTACAATAAGCTTTTTGCCCTTTATGCGGTTGAGGTTGCGTTACACCTGCGCGTTTGAATTTAAGATTTTGGAAGGGGGAGGGAGGTGGCAGCTTTAGTCTCCACTTTGCACCCTCAACCAACCCATTGGAAGGGGGGATGGGGGTGAGGCAGCCCCAAAATCGTTTGCTGCTTCTGGATGCACGCCCTTCTCGAGTATTTCGGAATGTTTGATGCTTCTGCGGGGATGGGAACATTAAACAAAAACTTGATGGCCGGCAAAGTTAGGGGGAAGGGGTATAGGACTGGCTTCCTAGGGATATAAAGGCTGTATAATGTTGGAGGAGTAAAGGGGGCTAAGTGAAAAATCGGACGGTGTATAATGGTTTTCGGGTTATTTTTCTTATGTCTCGCTGATATTGTATCGGATGTGGGGTTGAATCCTGAACAAATGGGCCTTTACTTCTTGCGCGTAAGATATGCTTCTGCATGATAATGCTCATGAAAAAATAAATGATGCAGTTTTAATGTTTTTGCGGAATTACCGTATAACATTGAAATATTTATATACATCATTTTGTATGAAAATCCCGTGAAGCATTATTACTCTTCTTATGGTTGTCCTTTTGAATACACTTTTACTTACCATATCATAAATTTAGCAAATATTTAATAAATTTTGTTTTTACATTTATAGCCTTTGAAATTATTTTATTTGTGCTATTACTTTTCTTTTAAGCGAGGGCAAGTTTATGTTTGTTCGACACATTATTATTACTAATCAGTGATTAATTAAATATTGCCATTATTAACCAAAGTAACCATCCTGAAAATGTCAATAAAATTGTGCAGTTTTTTTCTGCTTTTATCAAACTTGTTATAATTGTTCCAAAAATATAAATGGTTACGAAAGCCAGTGAATAAAGAAATCATCTGATCTGGTTGTTTTTTTGGTTTTGTGTGTTAATTTAAAGATTTCACGAAAATACAACTAAAGCATGTGTTTGTTTCTGATGCATAACTTTTATTTGTATTCGTTTGTCATGATCTTAGAAACAAAATTTATTGTATTTATAGAAATTACTCGAACAATAAATAATATTTATTCTCTAGCGTAATTCTATATAAATTAAATGTTAAAAATTTCAAATATCACACTTAGATTATATTTGCAAAATCTAACATATTTAATTAAAACTGCTGTTAACTTTATTTTTAAAATAAATAACAAAAAACAGAAATATAAATTATCCCGACCTAAAAATCTGAACTGCTATTTACATTCTTCATTTCCTTCATCCCTACAAGCTTCAAAAACCAAAGCCCAGCACGAAAACCAGCAAAATCGAGGCATCGCAAGAATAAAAGCACTGTCATTTCTAATGGGACTAAGCATACACACAACTGGGCACCTTAGCAACTACAAAAATAAAGGGGGGGGGGCTGAAAATAACTGGGGGGGGGTAAAGAAAACTGCTTCAGGGTGGGGTGCTGTGACTGTAGTGTTTTATAGTTCAATTTTGTACATCGGAGCATTTTTACGCGCTTCTGCTATTGCCTCACATATATTTCCTCTATCAATTGGTTCTCCTTTGTTATTGGAATTCCCCTTGTTTTAGGCCGTTAGTGAGAGAGGCCCTTTAGAATAAAGCCTGGCACGAATTGCTAAGAAGCACCAGCATAAGGAGGCGGGGTGATTTTTTTCTTCATTTTTTTTTTTGTTTTTCTTTAATTTTTGTCAATTTTTGCTTCTTTTATGTCAGGGAAATATGCTGGATTTAGTGAGATTTTTTTATTTTTGTTGTTTTGTTTTTGGACGGGGCCGGTGGCTATTAAGCAGTCGTTGGCGATTTATGTTTCTTCTCCCTCTGGTTTCGGGTGCGAAAAGGAAAAGCTGTATTGAAGGGGGCTGTTCATTAATAACTTTATCGTATGAAAAAGGGAGCTGATATGACAGCATGGATACGTATATGCTTCAAAAAATGTACAATGTAATGGCAATGTAAATAATTTTTGTGGGAGATTTATATTAAACAAAGTTTGTAGCTTTGTAGAAAATAAAACCGAGTAACCTTAAACAAAAATATAAAAAAAATTAAAAACTTTTTTCAAAAATAACTATGAAGTTGTTTAAAATTATGTTATTATATTGATACTATTCTCTGTATTTATTGAATGGATATAAAACTTTGTTTATCCAAACTTTTACAATACTGCCTTAAAAAATTCGTTTTGCCAATAAAATTTATCCTCAAGTAGGCTTATTTTCTTTTGCTCCTACTAAGTAATGAGTGTTGTTTTTTTTCCACACGAAAACATGCATATTAAACTACAATTTCTTTGTAACACAGCGTTGGTAAAATTTAAAAAAAATTTAAGGTATCAAACATAATGTACTAATTTTTACTGAGTAATTCAAATAGTAAATACGAAGGATTGCTTAAAAATATTGCTAATAAAACCTGTAACAATGTCTTACCAACATAAAAACTCTTTGATGGCCATAAATATTTGTCAGTATAAATGTTGAGTTGATTTGCACATTTGTACTATCCTCAAATCTTGAAACATTTTGCAACAAACAACCAGGGTTAATATGTTAGTTAATTGGATAATTTTAGTGAAAATTAAAAGTATATTTATTCATGGATTTTTATTAAAAAAACTCGTTCTTCAACAAATTTTTTTTTTCATCAGAACGTTTTAAATACCAACAATTTGTATATATAATAATGTAGAATTAATTTAAGAGATACCTGACCTAAGAATACTACAATAATATCAAAGAAAACAATTAAAAGTCCCTATAATAATTTAAAAATAAATCTGATTAGATAAAATACGCGGATAGAACAAAACAAAAACGACGTAGAAATAACATCATATAAAAAATATCTAAAATTGAACTTTATGAAAGATTTGAACAAGTTCAAAATATTTATTGAAATTCACTCTATTGTTCAATACCAATATAAAGTTCATCTTAAGGTTCTTAAATTAATTTTCATTGCAAACTCTAAAGCCACACAAGCAACTGAATGAAACATCCCAAATATAACCACAGTAAGAATAAATGTCCTAATTAGGCCTCAATTAAAATACAATCATGAAAACATTAAATTTAAAGTGGAAAAAATATTTTTGATAGATCTTTACTAAGTGAAATATCAACTAGAGATTGCTTTTAATAACACAAGAACGGATCAGCGCAAAATAAAATATATATAAAAATAACAATGAAGTAAACACATGTAATACAACAATATAATAAAAAATTTAAACCCCCAACGTACTAAATTTGTGAAGGAAGATTATAGAGTATAACCGCTACAGCACCGAATAGCAAAACTCAACTGTACAATAATTTTACTTGCAAGAAATAAAACTAAGGATTAAAATACTGTAAAAAGAATGGGGGCAATTGATATTTACTATAGAGTTAGATACTGGTGGAATTGTCAGCATACTAATTATAAAGGTAAGCACAAAATATCCCTTCCAAATTGCACCAAACCCGAAAACGTGATAAATGAAATGAACTTGTCTGGTCGGAATTTTTACTTGCCTAGGACAAATCGAACTATAGATTATTCTAAACCTGACGCGACGTTTCAGCCACAATAATCAAATCCGACCATATTATGAATCCATAATAAAGATAATTGTAAAACTTCCTACTATTCTCTGAAAAGTCATATTTTGCTAATAGTTAACTATTCCACTTACATTATGATATCATTACTAGTTAGTTACTAGAGCCAACAAAATTTGCTTAACAGCGCTTGACAAAGACTTAACTGAATTGGGAAAATGATATCTAAGTAGCAAAATTACAACAGTACTCAAAAAAATATTTTTAAAACTTATTGTTGATAATCATGAATTAGAAAATAATGCAACTACTATATTTTTCTCATTATTGTATGCCTAACTACACTGCTCAAAACAATTAGGGGAGCACTTTTTAATTCCAATTTTAACTTCAATCCCACCTTTTTAATTTTTATCCTATAAATCTGAAATTTGTTAAATAGGTTCACTATGCATTCGAAATGAAATAGTAAAAAACAGGAGAAAATATCTTAAGTTTTTAATACTTAAATTTAAAGGGGGAAATGGAATAATAACTTTTTAATAAATTATAACAATAATTTTTTCAAAACTTTTTTTGTTAAAAATAGTTGAAATATATTTTTAAACATCTAAAAAATGCAAGCATGAAAAATTTAGGGTCACTTTATTTTCTAAAACTGTTTTAAAGTGAAATTTATTTTACCATATTTTTCATATTTTCATTAATATTGAAAAAATATATTAAATTCTTCAAAATACGTTATTCTTCCATATAATGATGTAGCTAACGATACATATGTTGCGAATTTAACTTAGTCAGAAAAAAATCACAAGCTGATGATTCCCAATGGAATCATTGGGAGCGAAAGGGTTTGAAACATGTGCTCCCCTAATTGTTTTGAGCAGTGTATAAGACTGAAATGTAATGCAACAACAATCATTCTAACACCCTTAAATTAACAATGAAAATATTTTTTTTAAAAAAATCGGGGGGGGAGGAGGGTTCGATATTATTCGATAGAATGAACTAATTAAAATAATGAATATTAATTCAAATATAAATAATAATGCAAATCTATCTAAAATCACTCTCTGGAAACAACTCAGTTAACTTATTTTTCATATGTAAAAAAAATAACTTTAGATTTTGAATATAAAAATAATTTACCGATTAATAAATCCCAAATGGAGTAAGATTGGATAGGATTGGATTAAGTGTAAGCTTGTTTTCACTGTATGAGTTTAAAATTTAACTTTTTATATATTTTTTTATTTAAAGTTTATTTCTTCTGCAGAGGATAATAAATGACACCTTCATGCTTTAAATTTAAAAATTTAAGTTACATGAAAAAATCCATTTAAATATCATGTTTGTGGTTAATATTATAGGCGGTAGATACACATATATTCCTGCTTTTGTGCGTTATCTGAGACCCGCTTTATAAACCTTCGTCAGGTAAGACAGACGGAGAAAGAATTTTTTACTGTCACAGAGAAAGGAAAATACACCAAAGGCGAAGGCAAACATCGAATCCTCGCCCGTTACAGCCGAGAGACTGCTAGTGTAATGGTCCGAACCACTCGAAAAACCAGGCCCCTTTATAATTTAACCGATCCCCAAATCCAGCCTATAAACAACTCCACTCCAACACCTATACCACCCCCCAAATAGAACTCAAAAGGTCCAGCTGCGTCAGGGACATTTCCATAGATTCAGAAATAGTATGTATCTCTAAAACTCAGGGGGTGAGGAGGTTGGGCGGCCGGAGCCTATAAAAACTAAATGCCTTTGGTGACCACGGCTCGCATATTGAAGTTAGGCTGCAGTTTTTGTTTTATCTGATATCATCATAGAGGCTAGAATAAGGGTGATGAATGAGGGGAGGAAAAATCAATCCATACGATGGCGCTATAGGGTTGAGTGCCAGCTCAGGCATTGACCTAACTAATTTACAGAGGGTACGAAAATTAAGAAGAAAGTTAATTTCGTTTGTGTTTTTAATCCGTCTTATTGTCGACAAATTGATGTTATACTCCCAAACAGCCCGTACTGCGCACACTCAATAACATTTTGATACCTCAACTCAGCTTCCACACAACGTTTATAACGTAAAATTTGGTAGCTTTTTATTTAAATCTAGTTTCGCTGTACCGTCTCTTCGTCGCCCACTTTCACAAAACAAATCATAAGCCTCACAAAAAAAGTAGGGTAATCATATTGAAGCAAAAAATCTGGCAATAAAAATCAGTGTATTTAGGAAGTGGCTGAGAGAGTTCTAGCTTTATTTGCACAAAAAATATAGCATTTTTATATTACTATTCACAGTTTATTAAAGTAGAATTGTATAGTATGTAGTATTGTATGGTATGTAGAATAGTATAGTATGTAGATGCAAAAAATACAAATAACAAGGTAATCGAAAAGTGTAATCACGACATTAGGTCAGGCTTGTTCTAAGGCGACTTCGTCCAATGGAATTTACGATTGTCAAAAGTCGTCAATAAACGAACCCCTATATATCTTAGTTTACTTAGGAGAATGTGAATTTCGCAACCAGACAATTCAACTAATATTTACTAACTCGATTGTATGCAATGTAGTGCTATATAATTATCAACAGTTGATTCGGGTGTATCACGGAAACTACACTCCTTGCCAACCTAAGCTGGGTAAATAGAAATATGCTATGGAGAAGATCCTTCCGCTGATATAGAGTTCCATAAATTATTTGTGAATCCATCCAGAAAACATGTTTAAACATTAATTTTGTTTAAGGTCCAACAGATTTGAATATTATTTGAGAAAATTTGGCAATTTTAAGCATATTTTGGTTAAATTGTATTCAGATCATTTTGTATGTGAATATTGCCTTACAAAAGTTTCCAACTAACGGACCAATTGCGCTTTTCCCTCTGCCTTTTTACTCTTTGTTTAACCCAAGTTAGGTTTTCAAGGAGTGTGAAATGGCTTCTTTTTGCAAACCAATTCTCTCATTCGCAGCATCACTACCGTATTCTAGCCTTCGTTGATATGACGTAGGGGTGAGGGCAAGCCTACATTTTTAGTGAACAGTTAGTCCGGCCTTTGAAGTATGCACGAGAGTACTGTAAGGATTTTTGGGAGGGGGGTTCCTTGGTCTCTGGGGGACCAATGCGACATCAGAACGAAACAATCAGGATCGAACACTGATGCCCATCTGTAGAGGAATTTATGGCCCCCGAGTGGATCGGCGAGTTTAATGGGAAGATGTGAGATTGGGGGATTTTTTGTTTTTCGTTTTTAGAATGAAAGAATATATATTTTTAATTTGGGGTTGTTCTGAAGGGAAAAGTAGATGGTTTTTTATAGAAAGTAAAATTATTTAAAAACATTTTATGTTGTGTATCCTTTTAAAAAAAAACAATTGCAGACTTTCGGTAGAAATAAAACGATCATTTTCATGAAATAAACTACATTTAACAACTATTTTATACAAAAACTATGTTGGCTATGATAAATGACAGTGATTGCGCCCTCTAAAAGGGAGAGTGCAGGCTTCATAGCAAATTACCCAGCTCGCCAGAGGAGACAGTCACAAGAGACACACAAAGAATGACGACATAGCCAAATAACAACATTTATTGACAAGCACAAACATCCATGCCTTTACCGGGATTCGAACCCGAGAACGGCAGCTCACTATGTAAGCTAACTTGATATTAAGTAATAATGTTGAGTTTATTTTTATCGACAAAAAGTCAAATCAATCGTTGAATTTTAATTAATTAATTAATTCATCAATTAGATTTAAATTTAAAATATGCAGCAATTTATTTAAATATGGGAAAAAAAGTTTCCAAAAACAATTTCATTTGCAGTTTTTGTCTTATTAAAAGTAGTCAGGTATTGAACTATAAAATTATAAAATCAAGTGAAAATTATAAATGATATTTCTTTATTTTTTTTTTAATTAACAGTTTTACGCTTCTGTAAAACCATGTAATTCGGTAACATTTACCCTATCCTCCTAGCATTTACCTGGCCTCATAATCATATAGTATAGCTATAAAAAAGCATTGAATATTCTTATTTTGAATCTTTCGGTTAGATTTTAGAAGTTAAACAAATAAAAAAGACAGGCTTTTTGTTTGCAAAACTGATATTTTTGATAATTACCTAATTCTTAATTAGTTACTAATATTATAAATAATTGTTTACATTAGTTCCAAATATTTTCATTAATAATACATTGTCATTTACATTCTAATTTGACCTTTTGAACTGTAATTCTGTAAAAACTATTTTATTATAAGGACATTTAGCTTGATATATGATGTAAATATTTAATATATATAATTGAAAAATTAAAGTATTTTTTGCACCATTTTGGTAGCATTTTAATTAAACATTGTAACCTGTTAAAACTGATAAACCATAATTATACGATTAATGAATAGTTTTGTTTTGGAAAAAAATCATTTTATGAAACAAGATATCTGAGCTATTTATTATGTTCCTAAGTAATTTTTTTTTCGGGTTCAAAAAAAATCATTTTGTTAACAGAATTGTTTATTTTTAAAGTAAATTCCAGATATTTTTGTTTCTAAGTAAATATCAAATGAGTTTGTAGCGCCATCTCCTGGTAAAAATATAAATTTATGGAATGTCGATATAGTTTCAGAGAAATATTTTTCCTGAATTCTCATTATAAGTTTTCGACAATTTAATACATAATTCATGAAATAAACATTGTATTAAAATCTCGGAAATAAGCAAATTAAGTTTACATCTTGAGTGTTAACTAATATAATTTTAGTCAGAGAGAGTAGAGAGTGTTAATTCATTGCAATGTTAATTTTAAAAAAAACCCAAAACTGTTTGATACTATATTGAAAAATAATTATTAGTTAATATTGAAATAAAAATTTCACAATAAATTTAAATTTTAATCTGTCAAGGACTATATCTATATGAAGTTTACAATGTATTCTTTAATTTGCAACGTTGTTTGCAATTTCAGTTAGAAATAATATTTTTAACTCTTTAGCATAAATTTTCTAAAATCAATGTTTGAAATAAATTCCCATTTTCAGTTTATAAAAAGTTACTTTTCTCAAACACTAAAATTAAAAACCGTTTTTTTTTTTTATGCGTTCAAGCTTTTTAACAAATTGATTCTATCTAACTTTATTTTTACTTCACGAATCATATCAGTTATTAACAACAGCAAAAACTATGCTAGTTTCCTGTTTGAATTGTAAATCAAATTGCTTTATTTATATCTATTTTAAGCTTTCATTTAAAGAAATAACTAAAATTTTTAAACAAAAATTGCCAACTTATAAGTTCGTATTTCGCGATACCAGCTCCATCTAGGACTTAAGAATCATACTACTTTCCTACTTTATACTGTCAAAGACGATTTCATGATTAAAAAATAATCAAGGGCACTATTTTCATTTAGTTCCGTATGATTATCATAACAGATGAAACAGGATGAAAAATAGAATAAAAATAAAATATGAGTGCTGCGCAGCGCACATAACTATAAAGTATATGAGATGCGTCAAAACTAATTGCATTTTTTTTTTATATTTTAGCACCAAAAGGTTTTCGTAAAATATTTTATTGTCCACGATCATTTCAGATACTAATTTTAAGGATATTGTTATGTTTATTGTTGAGGATGTTGTGATGTTATATTGTTATAGTTGTTATGTTTATGTTATGGAGTTTGTGTTAATTTGGTAACATAAAATTATTTTTCATAAATCCAATTTCTTCAACGAAAATGAATATATTAATAAAAGTTCCAAATTTTTCTTTGGTGAGTTAGGTTTCTAAATGTTTACTCTGTTTGTAACAATATAAATATTTAGTTTATTTGGTTGATTATGCATTTCTGATTCCTTTTAATTTTATTTGATTTCCCATTTTTTCGTTTACAAAACCAAAATGTTTTTATTAACTATCATTAATACACATGTTTTCTCTTATTTTAATTCCTGCATATTTCATTTCATTAAGTACATTTATTGTCAATTATTAAATGAAACCCACAACATTTACTGAGCTTTGAATTTGTGGAATTTAGGAGAAAGAAGTTTGGAAGCGTTTTGCTCTTAGAGCGCCATCTCTTATCAATGGTCGTAACTATATAACTATTTTTTTAAAAAAAAATAGCTATATTTTTCGCATTTATATATTTGAACTTTATTGCAACGAATTCCCCCTTGTCCTCTTGTAAAAATATAATGCAGCTAGAAACTAAATTGCTACATAAAATAACTTTTTAAAAAAATAACTCGAAAGTTTAATATTTCACTTCAATTTTAAAATATTTTAAACATTGAAATTTTAAACTTTTTTATGCTGAATAACTCAATTGTTTTCGTTGTTCATTTGTCATATTTTGCAATGACCTTTTTCTTTATTCTTATTATATTCATAATTCCTTGTAGTTAAATTTAAAATTCTATCATAGATGGCGCCACTACTCAAAGGTTAACATAAGGATTCTCTCCCGTTTAAGAAAAAGGATTAATATCATGGGAACTTTAAAATTTATAAATAGGTACTTTTGTTTTAAACCTTTGAAACACAATTGGATGAAAAGCATTTTCACTGAAAGAAATGTTTAATAGTAGTAAATTACCTGTTTTGCACGGTATGTATTTAAGAAAAAAAAAGTTAACTATTAATTTTTCTTTATACTTTACAAAAAAAAATCTAAGCTTTAAGAATAACTTATATGTATGTCTGACCCACAGGAGTTTCTTAACTACTGAGTTTAAGTTTTGAAATGTGCACTAATAAAATTATCCTAAAAATCACAAAAGAATTTGACCAGTTACTACTTACTGCATTCGATAGTTACTAAGTTATGATTTTAATAATAGAAATAGCTTTGATAATAGGGCCTTTCTGTTTATTTCTGAAATTTGGAATGGCATTATGAAAAATTATAACTTAGGCTTGTAACATTCCTATCAAGTCGTGTTGGGGTGGAATGTTTATCAAATTTATCTGGATTCACTGTTTGGCAATATAAAGCAAATTTCCAAATTATTAATAGTTTCTATATTATAGCTGTTACTCCTTTATGAATCGAGTTTTTATAGAAATTTAATTAATTTCCTGCGAAGGATATACTTTTATTTAGTGATTTATTGTTTAAAAAAATATTTTATAATCATTATAAATTGATGCGTTATAATTTAAATTTAATATTTAAGTTAAGTGGTAAAAAGGTGGCATTTTAATTTAATAAGGTAGCATAAATTTTTTTCGCCTATGGATGTATTGAAAATGTGAAATTTAGTAAAATGCAACACAATAAAATATAGATTTATATTTTTACTTATTAATTTAATACTTAAATTTTGATGGAGTTCATTTCAGAGTGTATGGTATCCATAACAAACCATGGAAACTATTGCTTAAAAATATTAATTGAAGATATTTATAATATATAATGATAAAAAAAAAATTTTTTTAAAAACTAACCTACATAGTTTAGATAGATATTACTTATATATAAGTGCCCATTTATATAATAGATTTTTTTACAACACGTATGTAAGAGCAAACTGATATACAAAAAAAAAACAGGATTTTTTCTTTAAATATTTTTACCAAATAAAATTAATTTAAAATTACTATCTACTACCACATCAAAACATTGAATTTAATAAATGACAGATTCATATTAAATTAATCTTCATACAATACCACTTCTATGGATAAACCCGAGCCCAAAGTATGTAAAGCAAACTGATATAAAAAAAACAGTATTTTTTCTTTAAATATTTATAGATAAAATACTGTTTTTTATATCAGTTTGTTAACCAAATAAAATTCATTTAAATTACTAACTACTACCTCATCTATACATTGAATTTAATAAATGACAGATTCAGATTAAATTTATCTTCACTCAATACCACTTCTGTGGATAAACCCGAGCCCAAAGGGAGGACATATATAAAATATCTGCCGTTGTAACAGATGTACCGAATGTCCGGACTAATCGCATAATTTGAACTGTCAGCAGTTATGGCCCCTACTTCTCTGGTCTATGGACCTGAAACTGGTCGAGGAATTAGCGCCCACTGCTCATTGGTCCGTTCGTGTGGCTTTCTGTACTATTCACACCCCATTGGTCAATGAAGTGGGGGGGGGGTGAAGTAAAATTTAGAGGGGTGCTGTCATCTAGCAATACTTAATACCAAAAGCATCCAGTTATGTTACGATCGTAAGGGATGGAAGTCAGAGGGAGCAGATAGAAATCTAGAAATTGGTTTGGAAGTTATTTCTCTCCAGTAAAAACCAAAACAATAGCCCCTCAATTCAGCGATCACACACTATAAAGATCATTTCGAAAAGTCTCGATCCTAATCTAACTATCTTAGCTATCAATTATCTATCTTCTTCTTCTTCTTCTTCTTCTTCTCTCTCTCTCTCTCTCTCTCTCTCTCTCTCTCTCTCTCTCTCTCTCTATCTCTCATTCTTCTGTAAATTTCTTTTTCTCTCTCTGCCTCCCCCATCAGTCTATCTCTTTTACAGATAGCTAACTTATTATGTATAACTTATGGAAAAACTTATGGACACAAAATCTTATTATGTATAACTTATGGACAAAAATATATTGTTTTATTAAGAAAGCAAAGAAGAATACGTAATCAGTTGTCGAATAGTATTCACCAACGATTCATCGTTCTTGTAACGAAACAGAAGAAATCCTTGACACATAATTTTAATTTTTTGACAATTTTGATTTTGATACTGATTCCTCTTTTTATTGAGCTGATCGTCAACTGATGGCAGAAATGTTGCTGACAGGCATAGGATAAAAAAAAAAGTATTGGTTAGGCATTGAAATAATTAAGAATCCATTACATTTAAATGCAATGTTGAAAAAGAGTTCTCAAAAACGATCATAATGTCACTTTATTTTGTTTGTTTTTTTCTAGTCTCATTTACGTTCCAAGAAAAACAAATAATTTTCGTGAAACACAAAGTCTTCATTTCAGAAAATTCACGTATTTAAATTAGACCTAATATTATTAAAATACAAATTAGGTGCCTAAAGAAAGCAGTGAATGTACTTGTTCTCATACTTCAGAAAATATATTTCCAAACACCAAACTACCATCTAGTAAGATCCCAATTTCAATATCCTCTAAGAAACTTGCTCATCCAAATTTTAGAAACGTAATCATTATGTCACTTGCTCTTTCCTTTCATTTTTTAAATAATATTTAATATAATTTTTAGAAAGTATTTGTTTTCATATTCGACCATATTTTTAACCACACACCAAACTAGCTCCTAATACCTTCGCAACTCCAATATCTTCCCTGGAACAATTTATGACATCTTCTGTAATTGCTGATTACACCAAAAGAGGAGAAGTGGGGGGAGGGGGGGAGAAAATTTGCTCCTTTTCGTTTGACTCGCTGAGTTAGAAGTTATAGGTTTAGGGGCTGTACGCTTGTAACAGCTCGGTTGGGGATTTTTTTTCATTCGCTCACGTTTTATTATTATGATTATTTCCGAAATGAATTGGGATTTTTTATGGCCTGCGTTAATTCCCTGTGGTAGTGGTGGGATTTTTGGTTTTAATATATATTTTTATGTGTCTTTGTAGGTTTAATCTAATCTTTGGTTTTATAAAGGTAGTATATATTGACAAAAATTAATAATTTAAAAATGATGTACACTGTTTTAAAAAAGGTAACGTGTTCTTAAGATAATTTGAATTAATTGATAAATTGATATTTAAAAAATTGATATGCTTGTTACGAAATGAGATAAATTGTATTGCATGAACTTCTAATATACTATAGTGTTAGTGAATTGCTAAAAAGTTACTTGAATTTCTTTTCCACTTGCCCCAAGACAGTTCCTTCAAATAAAAGCCATTAATTTGGAGTTTATGCTTCAAAACCTCAAGAAGAATCATCAGCAATTCGTTAAAAATGGGTGATAGACTGAATCATATAAAAGTATTCCCGAGCTAATTTAACAAATGTCAATTAAGGTCAGGCAGCACAAAATCCTTCAAAAAATACTCTGCTTGGAGAGGGATTGTAAAAATTAAATAGGATGTGGTTTTACATAACATTACCTTTAATGTTAGATCAGGTGTCAGGATCCTTTGACCGTGGTTTAATACTATGAATTATGAATAAACTAGTACTTTATGTAGTTTCAGTATGACGATATAAACAAACAGTGCGAAAAAAATCGATATGAAATGCAAACTGTGGCTGAACTTGAGGGGTCATTTTGTACCAATGCTCTTCAATACTTGCTTTTGCTTCTTTTTTTTTTTATACTCATTTTAGGACAGATGAATAATAGATCAAATCTTAATTCTTTAGTTATCAAAAATGTTTTCTTGTTTATACATTTATGGGAAATAAAACAAATAATAAGTTCGAACACTAATTTTAATACTCTTTTTCGAAAACATCACTAGGAATAACAATAATTACTGCTAAATATAAAAATATTTTATTTTGACTTTGTAGGGATTCAGTGCCATCTATTGGTTTAAAACTACACTATTTAAAGAGTTTAAATGAGTTTTTTTATTTAAGTCATTTTATATAAAATTGTATGTAATAAAATTCATGATTTTAAGTGAATTTATATTTTTTTTAAATAAAAAAAGTGAAAATCGTATACAACAGAAATGGTCATTCGTCTTTCACATAAATTTTTACATTAGTGGGAGGATGTTTGAATTATTTGTTAAAAAGTTTTTTAAATATTATTTTCCATGGTAAATTTTAAATATAAAAAATTTAATTTGCAAAATCCATTCAACTTCTTAAGTGTATGTATATGCACTGCATCATAATGCACTGATAGTGCAAGAATTACTCTGATAAGTTTGTTGAAAACTTTCCAATAGCAAAAGAAAAAAATATTTGCTTATGGGCAGTTCTACCATAATTTTTAATTTCAGGTATAAAAAAACTTGTAAAATTTATTTTTTCAAAACCAATTTAAATGTTTGTCAAAAGGTTTATAAGGGTCCTAGAATTACGAAAAAAAGTTCAGCAAAGCTCATTTGTAAAAAACAAAAAATAATAATAAGGGATGGCAGTTCCTAAAAAACACCGTTGCTAAAGAAACCGATCTAAACCGGCCTTACGAAAGTAACTGTCTTTCAATGAAACCTAAATAACAAAAAACCGGTTAGTCTTAAAACTGGTTTCGGTTTTCCATCCCTTGATCATTACGACGGTAAAGACCGGAAGGTCAGGAACGGAAGGCATGGACATTCACGCTGTTTTACTGTCTTCTTTGTGTTGAAACTAACTCCAGATTAATAAAAATTGATTTTTTTACTTCTTGTACTCCACTTAAACATATTTATAGAAAAAAATTTCAATTATCAAGCAAAAATTAACCTTAAACCTGGGAGACTGTAAGGAAAGCAATAAAGCCTCGCAGCCAATTTTACTGAGTTTTTCTAAATTTTGAGTTTATTGGTGAATTTTAGCAAAAATATGTGGCTACTAACTGAAATGTGAGTTTTCTGCAATACAGTTTTCATAGTTGAAGAATCACTGTAGCTCAATCCAGTGCCTCTCTTCACCACTTTAGGAATGAGGTCAGTGAATTTACCAAAACCCAGGGACAAAGTTAGGAGACTAGAAAAACACATTATAAATATTAAAAGCCAAAATTAAATGGAAGGAATTTGTTAAGCTACAGTATTAGTTCAATTTAAAATCCAAATGAATGTAATTTTTAGCTCAAAAGTGTGTTAGCTTGAGTCCTAAACTAAAAATTTGACATTCGGGACATACGATGGTAAGGAATTTTCTGCATTGTTTTGTGTTCTAAAATTTTTTTGGAGTTTCCTTGCTTTAAAACTCCGTTTTGCAATTATATAAGGACCCGTCTTTTAGTATAATAAGAAAAAATGGTAAAGAAATATTAATTTTTTTAAAAGTTATGCCCAAGGGACATAAAATTAAAAATTATGGTAGAATTGCCCTTATACGCATACCAAAATATTTACTTTCTTAACATTTACTGTCAGAGCCACATAAAATGTTTTTTAATGCTTTTTATCTATTTATTTTATGTAATAATCTACAAATCATTTCTTTAAATCGATGAAATGCAATCTTTTATAATATGATTTAAATCTTTTATATTATTATAAATTATGTAAATATTTTATAATATTAAAAAATATTTATATATTTTACATTATTAAAAATAATTATTTAAATATTTTATATTATGAAAGAATTATTTAATTATTTTATATTATTATATAATCATTTAAATATTGATTTTCTATATTTTAAGTTATTGTATGTGCGGGGCAAAGAATAACTGCCCCTGTGAAGAAGTTCCTCTGCCGACATTATACAGTAGTAGAAAAAACCGTTTGACAGGGTGTACATAAAAAAAAAAACATCGTTCAATAATTAATTTCGTCTGCTTTATACAACGTATAAAGTTTTCATTGTGGAGGACCAAAATAAATTTATTTTCAAAAATTAACATTTCATTTCTTTTAATGTCCAATTGTAAAACTAAGGCAAAAGTTTAATCTAAAATAAAAAAAAATTAATCAATAAAACAGAAAAAATAGAAAGAAAAATAACATTTTAAAGTTACAAGTGCCGTTCCTGCTTTAAAAGGGGTTTTAAAATAAAATTATCCCTAAACTTTTCCTTTCTCAAGCTCCTCCATAAACTGATGCATAATTCATGGAATGCTCAACCTTTTTCAACCAAAGTATCCCATAAACAACTGATTTCCAATGGCCCGCTGTTACCACCTATAGATCAATCGAAAACCCCTCGGAAACTAAGCGATAAAAATAGCGCACAAAATGCAGATATAAATCTTCACTTTTGCTCTAAAACAGGAATTAATGAAGGTGTATGAAAACTTCAAGTATAACCTATCGACCCAACTGCTAATGTGGTGGAGAGATTTTGGTTTTTTTATTGATTGAATAGGCTAAAAAGTAAAACTTTTTTGTATGACCAGGATAAAACAACGACGTAAGTAGAAATAACAGCTAAATTAATTATATAAAGGGTGCTGAGGAGGGGATAGGATGAATTTCGCCAAAACTCTAGTTTGGCGGGAAGGGTTACTACATTTATGATCTCATCGCTGCTTCTTGAATAATTATTCACAAAATAAAAAAATAACCTAAAAGACAGAATATTGTCGAAAGTCATATCTCTAAGACAATGTTGAAGTATTAAAAAAATAATTGTTTACTTTCATTTTCAAAAATTAAAAACGTTAGAATTAAAATTATTGTTGAAAATCTGGTTTAAACCTTGAATTGAGTCATGTGACTAGTGATAGTCGCCTTTCAGCATTAGCAATACAGTGTCTATGTAAAGTGTTTCTAAGTTGAAAGAGCCATTACTGATAGACAGCATTGTGAATTGATTAGTTGAATCACAGGAGGTCGACAAGTGTGTTTTATGAATATCCGATTTATCGACGTATCGAAATATTAGTTCTGAAAGTCGAAAAAGCCTTTAGCGTAAGGGCAAAGATAATTATCTTAAAACGGTAACCTGCAGTCCAAATATTAATTTCTCGTCCAATGATATTATGTAACTGAAATATTTAGATTCTAGAGTTTACAAAATTCTTATTTTACTTAAACTAATCAAACTTACTCTAAAAAACCTTTAAAAAAGGCTTTTAATGCAGTTAACTTGAAAGTAAATAATATAATATTGAGTCCTATAACATAATCAAAATTCTAAATTCATAAAAAAAATCCTAATTATGTATACAGAGCCTCTACTACACCAATTAAAAATAACAAAAATATATTTACTGCAAATAACCAAAAACTGAACTTTACAACAGAATAAAAACTTCTTATGTTACTACTAAATACAAAAGGAAAACTCGGAATATCTATCATTTACCATAATAAGATAAAAAAAAAAGTGGTAATTTATTAGAAAATAATTGGTAATATAAAAATATCATCAAAAAATATAATATATTTAACAAAAAAAGTCAAATTAGTTCGACAGTAATAGCAGTTTTTAGATTTTTAAAATTTTAAAGTAAGAGATGGAAACATTCTTTTTTACAAATATTCCATACGTTTGTCTTACTTTGCAAAATATCAAACAAAAAAACTAAATAAATGTCAAAAGTATTCCTAACGAAAGAAAAAAAAATATTTTAATATTTTTTTTTCAATTTTTTTTTCCAAGACAAATACCATTTAAAAGGACTTTATAATAAAACTTAGAATCGCAAAAAGTAATCATCAAGTAAGAAATTAAGCAAGAATAAAGCTTACGAAATTACGTATTGAACGTTTTTAAGCTTCCCAGATTTACAAAAAAAAGCCATCAAAAAAATGTCAAACGGTTTTTCTACTACGGTAAAAAATCGTTCGATGAACTTTTTTGGCGGGATAGTTATTCTAAACTTCATTACATAAAATGCTATTATAGTATAACTTGAAAAATGCATGAAATATTGTAGTTTTAAGATGGTATTGATAATCAAATATTATTAAATGAAATTATATTATTTAGGAAAACATTTAAAATAAAAAAAACTTAGTTTTTGAATATACCAGACTTGTTTTGAATTTTTATGAGTAAAATTTGGAAAAAAAAATCCATAATTTACAAATCAAACTATAATTTGACAGTATTTTAAAAGAAAGGCGATACGATAAAATTTCCTACAATGTTTTTGGTTCCAATCAAACTAAATTTAAATGTAATTATTTAAATAAAAAAAATAATACATTAAAACTAAACGAAGAACTAAACCAAATTAACTTTGCTTACTGTTTGACAAACATTGTAAAAATACTATCTGCTAAATATATAGTTGAAGAAAACACAATGCTATGACAACAAACCACCCCACCCTTTCAAACCCCACTAGGCCTAACTGTTTACTGTTTTCCCCCTGTAATTCAGTTTTCCACGCCAAGCGTGGATCGAAAAGCAAAGAGCCGTTCAACGCTACTTGTTTTGAATGACTCACCGCAAAGTGTCGTCGTTTTTGCATTCGTATCAAAACATGATTGACACGGGATAGCTCCAATACATGTATCGGAAGTACTATTTAGTAGAGGTAGGTGCTATTTCGCTCATAAAGTGGTTTTTTAGCTATCTGTCTAAAGAGAAATTGTAACGTTAACGTATGGCAGTTAGGCTTAGCACGCTAGGGTTATGTTTCGTATTGTTTGTTATTATTTACGGGTTTGATAGTATTAGTTATTGTTAATAATGTAACGTATTCATTTAAACATGTTAGTATTTGGGGTATGGATATCGTGTTATGGTAGTGTAAGGGTGTGGACATAAACGCCAAATTGAGAGAGCGGTGGAAGAGAAAAATCAATGAGAGAGACAGTCGCATATGGTATTGATTTTTATGTTGGGAGAATTTCCTCGTGTTCACTTGTGTTTTTTATGGTTAGAAATACAAATTAACGCAGTTAGAAACGTTTGCATAAACTAAAGTAAATATTTTTCTTGGATTTAAACTCTTGCACTTTTATATTTATTGATTATATTTTTTATTAATTAAGTAATATACTATTTATGATCTATATATTTGCCTTGTTTTTGCTATTTGCTTTAACACTAAAAATTGACATAGTTTCAAAATGCGAAATCCAACACACACAAAAAAAGTCGAAACACAAAATGTTATACCGAAAATCAAATACCCTTTTATTTAAGGTATTACAGTAAGTTCTTTTAAATGCGAAAAGAAAAGGATGATTTTAAAACAATAGATAAATATTTTAGAGTTACTAAACGTAAAAATTAAGCATTGTAAAATACTTCCTACTTAGCAATTATTGCGATCGCCACTATTTAAAGAAAGTAATTAATGAAACGTATTATGATACTCCCTATCCTCCTGAGACTTGACATCCTCTTATATGAATGTTTTGTTTTATATTCCAGTAACTACTCAGTTTATTTATAATTGTAAGCACTGAAATAGTTCTTTAAAAAAGATATGAAAATAATATTTCACCCTTTGATATAAGGTATCACTCGTTTATTTCTATAAAAAATATTGTATGTAAAAAAAAAGAATTTTGCCTGATTATCAAAATGTTTTTTGAAAAAACAAAGTTAAAATGAAATATTAATTGAAAAAAATGTTCCATCGTGATTTTCCAACCATCTGAGGGAAAAGCTCATTGCAATAAGTGCAAAACTTGTTCTCACTGCATGAGGTTAAAATTTAAACTTTTTAGTGAAAAAAAAACTCTTTAATTATTTGAATGTATCTTTCTACAGCAGATTGTTGATTATAAGTGATTCCTCCATACTTCAAATTTTGAGATCTTTTAGTTTCACACATATTGTTTTAATATGTGAATTTAAAAGATCTCAAAATTTGAACAAAATTTGAACATTAAAAAACATTGTAGGATTTTTCTAGGGTTTCAGAATTTCATAAACATATTGTTATATTGTTCAAGAGCTAGTTAGCGAATTTCATTTTAATCTCATTATTTCAGTTTATTTAAGTAATCCAAAAAACAAACTTTAATACCGTCGTATTTTAATTTAATTATTAATATAATTTTATAGAAAAAACGATATTCATAATTTTTTATGAATAAATGAATGCTTCAAAATTGAAATTTAATGCTTCAAAAAATATATTTTTCTATTCGTATTCATTTATCTAATCTTAACTATTTAAGCCATATAATAAATTATTTCAGCATTTTTAATGGAAACGTATTCTCATTATGGTAAATGTTCATAATGAATATTAATGTATTGTATATTGATATTTCTAAACATTTGTGAATGCCATGGAAACGCCCTAAAAGGAAGTTAGTTTTATTAAAGCAGGTGGCTCGGTTAGGTAATTGTTATTCACGCTCGTTTGATTCATGAATAATTAACGAGGATAGACTAACTGATCCTATTTAACCATTTGGGTGAGAAAAGTAATTTAAAATATAGTAAAAAGTAGGTAAAATCCAATATAGAAACATGGAAAAAATAAACAAAATCATTTAAACTTCTGTAACATTAATTTAGACTGAAACATTGTATTTATCATTAGAATTATATTTCAGCATTTTAATTATATTTAAGTGTTTTACATTAGACAATATTTGAAGTAGAGATTTTTAACGCAGATTGACTAACTGATCCTATTTAACCATTTTGCTACAGAAAATAGTTTAAAATACAGTAAAAAAGTAAGTAAAATCCAATATAGAAACATGGAGAAAAATAAAAATCGCTAAAACACTCCATTACTTATTAATTTTTACTAAAACATTATATTTATCAATAGAATTATATTTCAGCATTATAATTAATTTAAGCGTTTTACATTAGACAATATTTGAAGTCGAGTCACATATTTCACAATAAATGTAATTGAAGAGCTTAATGGAAGACCGTGCTATGCGACATTTTTAAATAAAAAAAATCTGAAATTTTTGTGTCAATGAATACATTATTCATTCTTAACAGGTAGTTGTTTCCCCATTTTCAGAAACTTTAAGTTAAATATAGCTTTTACCGATTGTACAAGTAGCGTTTTTAACATATCCAAGTCCAAACTAAAAATTGAAAGCTCAAAAGCTTTTTCTCGTGATCGTTCGACTCACAGCACGATCTTCCATTAAGTTCTTCAATTATGGTAGATGCGAAATAAAAAATATATGAAAGAAATATTTATGTGTAGTAGTAAAATATTTTATGCAATAACATTGCTTGATCAAGAGTTGTTTCTTAATTATAAAACGTTTAAAATTAAATCTTGCAAACCATAAACTCGATTGGAATCTGATAAAATGAGTTTTACTTAAAAGTACTATTTGAATATTATCATCTGTTACACAGCATAAAATTATTTTCAAAATTGTTAACTTAATATTTTTTTAGTTTTGTATATGACATATTTTTCATAATGTAATAACAGTCCAAATTAACTATTACTTTGCGCTATCATTTGTGCACTGCTTTATATCAAATTTTACGAAGCAGTAATGTATCTGAATTTACAAATTTAATGTAATCATATGCCTCTAATCGAACAATTAAATAAACCAGTTTTGCAGTTACATGAAAAGTACCATATGTCTTAGCTTGTTGTTCTATTGCTGATTTCTCATGTTATTAAAATCTAGGTATTGCAGCCTACCTTATCTGTAAAACACCCTACTTACGAAAGTTTAGTTGAACCCTACTGCTCTATCACTCAATCGCTCTTGATGTTTTTTGACCGTATGTTTCGATGCTGTTGTTAACTTATGAAATTTTTTGTTTATAGGTTGTTCTTCTGCTCCTTCTATCTCATGGCGGGTGGAACGGACCCTCGGTTACTTTACTCTCATGTACTTCTGAGTCTTCAAAACTGGTTAGAGATGTCGTTGAAAAGGTAAGCTATTTTATGACATTTATCTATTTGTGTTAACAGTATATTTCCAGCTCTTAAAGACAGATATACCAACTGGATTTTGTAACAGCATATATCAACGGCGACATTGATGAAACCGTTTACATGGAGCTACCTGAAGGTTTTGAAGAACCAAATAAAGTTTGCCTGTTGAATAGATCGCTTTATGGGCTAAAGCAATCAGGTCGACAGTGGTACAAGAAATTACATGAAAAGCTTAACTCGCTTGGTTTTGGTGCTCTTCAATCAGACCCTTGCATTTATAAATTAAATACTGCCACTCAAGAAATCATTGTGTGTGTTTTCGTAGATGATTTGTTGTGTTTCACAGATTCAGAAAACAGCTACTTTTCCATTCGCGACAAACTAGCATCATCATTTAAAATGAAAGATTTGGGACGTCTACATTATTGCCTAGGAATTGAATTTTCACAAGACCAAGGAAAATTAAAGATGACGCAGACAAAATACATTGATGACCTGCTTAGAAAGTTCAACATGGAAGATGCGAAGACAGTGTCAACACCATTGGACCCAAATCAAAGATTAACAGCTGACATGAGCCCAAAGACCGACGCTGAAAGATCTGAGATGAAAGACATCCCTTACCAGTCCCTGATCGGATCACTGATGTACCTCTCAGTAGCTACCAGACCCGACATCACCCACAGTGTCAACTTCCTCAGCCAATTCAACAACAATCCTGGAAAGCTCCATTGGCAAGCAGCGAAGAGAATCCTCAGATACCTGAAACTCACCAGGGATCAAGGCATCGAATTCAAAAAGACGGGTGAACCCCTCACTGCATATGCTGACGCAAATTTTGCTTCCTGCACTTCCGATAGAAGAAGTTTCACCGGATTCATCTGCAAGTACGCTGGTGGTGCCATTACATGGGAAGCAAGAAAGCAGCGAACAGTGGCCTTGTCAACAACTGAAGCTGAATACATGGCACTGTCAGAAACATCGAAAGAAGTGGTCCACCTAAGAAGATTTTTTAGTGAATTATCCTCGTCATGTGTTTGTGATCCGACAATAGTGTACAGTGATAATCAGTCTGCACAAAAGCTAGTGCGTAACCCAGTGTTTCATGCACGAACAAAGCATATTGACATCCGTCATCACTTTGTGCGCGAAATTTACGAAAAGGGTGATATAAATGTTGTTTATTTAAATACGAACGACATGCCAGCTGATGTTTTGACCAAATCATTGTGTGCACCCAAGCATAAGTATTGTTGTCAACTCATGGGACTTACATAAACAGACAGGCAACTCATCGTTGAGCGGGGGTTTGATGGAGTATCACCAATAACTTGCCTGTCCCCTGACTGTGAAGTGAACTCTCCTAAGTATCCCTCCGCCAAACTGAACTGTGCTTCGTTCGAAGCACAGTTCAGTTTGGCGGAGGGATACTTAGGAGAGTTCACTTCACAGTCAGGGGACAGGCAAGTTATTGGTGATACTCCATCATTTACTAAGATAAAAATGTAGATTTAATTTTTTATTGCATATTTTATTTTAACATAATTTAATTTAATATGAGATATTAAGCTAAGTTTTGTGTTGGGACGAGTAGTAAGAGGTTTTAACTTCACGCTTACAGTAATGAAGCAATTATTATAAAGATTTTATGTAATATATACTATAGAAAATATGTCTATTTTTGAAACTTTACTTATAATTAAACAATTTTTAAAGTGAAACTCCATTAAAAATAAATAAATTATGATTTTAATCATAATAACACAACGAGTATTCTTAATGAGAAGAATAAGATCCTTAAAATAAAACTTTATAATATTTGACACATAAGAAGTGCATATCTAAATATACAATTCCATAGCGATTTTTTTTAACTTATAAAATAAAATGCCAGCCACATAATTTGTTAAGTAAATTTCTACGACTCAAACTTTTAATTATTTAATAAATCTATTCGTACATTTAACCTTATCAAGGAATCTTAGTAAGCGTTGTAAAAAAAAATTAATATCACAAGCGAAAAATTAAATCTTAAATGCTCTATGAAGTAAATACCATTGTCACCACCATCAAAGGTAATTTCTATTGATTTCAACTTCTACTTATTCAGTTCGATTATGAAAATCCATTAGACCATATTAAATCAGTTTAAAAACATCATCAATAAATTTCTTCCTTCCAAACCCAATCAATGTCCTAGCCCTACAAAAGGGACATCATTTTCAGTTATAAATTATCAGCAATTCCAAATCCATTTACTTGTTAACCTTCTTCTTTTATTTCTTGTTCCAGTACGTTAGACAAAAGTGTAACTAATCTTTTTTTATAATTATATCAATATTATTGAAAATGTACCAAAAATATACTTGAAGAATTCAGAGGGAAATCAGCAATATTAACCTTGTAAAAGAATTTTCATCAACATTTTATAATACGGTGTGAGATATAGATTTTTTTTAAACAGTTTCAAAGATCTTTTTATTAACATTAAATAATGCTGTGTAATATATAAATTTGTTAAACAATTTAAACGATTTTTTTTAATATGTGCGCAACTTATAAAAAAATGTGAGGTTTAGGTTGTGAACGTTTAATTTGCTAGAGATTAATTGGTTCAAACACAAAAACGTACTGTGTGAAAGGAGGAATTCCAACGCAGGTAAAATGACGACTACCACTTTTTATTTATAATCCTTAATACTTAATCGTTCGGGATCAATTTTGTAATTGTATACGTGGAACAAAAATTGAACGAAATATAAGTTCAAATTTTATGGTTTTTTTTAAGCTTTTAAGTAGGCCGAGAAGTAATCTAAACGTCTAGAGAAGTAATCTAAAACGTTTAATTTAAACGTCTTGTTGAAATTTAATCTAAACTTTTTGTTGAGACTTCTTTAATCTAAACTTCTTGATTCTTGTTTAATCTAAAAACTATGTTACTGAATACTAGAATCGTTTATACCGATTTCCCATTTTTTTTATACCATAACCCCAATAGTTGTTTTTAAAATCTTACTTTGTCAATAAGTTTAAAACCATATACCTCCATATCACCAACTATTAATTTCAGCAAATATAAATGAATATTCAAACACACAACAGTTGCAGAGTAATAACTTTTAAGGTAAAGTAACTATTGATGGCCAGTTAAGCACACAGTTTTTACAACACAATAGCATTTAAGAATAGATTCATTAAGGATTCTTACTAGTCAAACACACAGCAGTTACAATATGCTGACTTTTAAGATACAGTAACCATTGATGCCTCGTTAAAACTCACGAGATTTATTACACAATATCGCTTTTAAGAAGATTCATTGAGCATTAATGTCTAGTCAAACAGACATTAGCTACAACTTGTTTGTAATTTTCAGATGCCGTTTTGTCAAAAAAATAGCTGTGATTTCTCTTCGATTAAGATTCGAGTTGCAGTTTTTGTTTATGGTTTACTTTAAGTTGCGGAACGGGTCGCCTTTTTGTCCAGGCCCACGAATTACTCTTGTGTCACTTAAATGGAAACTGCTGTCAATGAAATTACACAGAAGTAATACGTCTCTGCTAATGGAAAATGTTGTTCTAAGGGGAACGCGCCATTACTGGCGCCGCACACATCTGAGGACGTTATGAGAGAGTGGGAACAGTTTGGATGTCATCAGCAATGGATTAAGTCGTGGTTTATTTTTAAATTTACTTTACTAGTCAACTGGCATTACCTAAATAAGCATTAAATAAATGTTAAATTGATGTAAAGCAAATATAGTCTGTGATACGCACTAGATTAAAATTTGTCACATAATTTTGCCATTGCTGCGTACATTTCATATGAAATGTGTTAAAGACATTTCTATTTCTCCATTTCTCTTTCTCAAGCATAATATTTTTAAATTGAATCATAAAAAATTAAAAAATTCTTGTTAGCTCTTAATATTTTTGGTAATAAAATATATTATTGCATTTTTATTAATGTTTATCTAAATGGGAAAATGGAGTTATATTGTAAAACATTCTAATAATAATAATAACAATAATTGATTGAAAATACAATTAATTATAGTATGCCATTGAATTATAGTAAGTCATTCTCAAAAATTCTTCAAGGAAGTAACAGTGACAATTTTGCCACCTGAACATTTCCGTTAATTGACACCACTTTTTTTCAAAAACAAAAAAAATTACAGCCAAGAGGTCAAAGCTAGTACTGCCAATGTGCATGAATTTATTCATCGATAATTAAAAATGATAAAAATGCAAAATCAAACGATTCAAAACTTAATAAAGCAATATATAAATTAATGGGAAAAATAATGTCAAGGATTGAAACGGAAACTATCGTAAAAATTGAAGAACTATTTAGTATAAACGATGAGTTTTCTAAAACATTTGACTACCAACAAATTTTATTCCTCTATATTAAATAAATATTACTTTAAATCTATTACTTTTAATCATGTATATTTTACTACATTTATCGGATCAACTACTTGTGTACTTTTAATTATCAATTTGCAACAACTTGTTTTTATTATTATTTATCAAAAATAAATATTTTGTATCAATAAAAAAGTAGCTTCATTTTTTTACGAATAAAATTACACCACTTTGATTCACGGTTGTAAATTGCTAACTTCCAAGTTGATAAATAGAAAACATACAGCACCCGCATTAAAAACGCAATGCATTTATTCATATAAATAAGACCTTTCTTTCTTCTGGAGTACGAACTAATTTTCCTTTTCGGCCGTTACTTTTCCAACTTCATGATTCAAATTACAATTCTACACGAATGCATTTTCAGTGAATTCAATTTACCAATTCGGACGAAGATGGCTACTAAAAGAGAGAAAAAATCTACGATTGTGATTACAAACATTTCATTTTTTGCTTTCGAAATTAGAAAAAAATGAAGATTATGCATAACTTACCGTTTTAGGGGACGCTTTTTTCAGTCGTAGTCGCTTTTCCCCGTTTAGTTTCTGAATACATTACATTTTATAGATAATAGATTTAATTAAATTTTTAAGGGAATGGACAACATTTCAATTCGATTGTAGCTGCTTTTATGAGTTTAAGTTTCTCACTGCGAATATTAATGGGCGTTTTAAGTGTGTTTATGAAAATAAACCTGGGTAATAAAATTTAGTTTTAAAATGCAATTTTATTCTTTCATTGTGTTTTTAATAAACTTTTTACATTATGTAACTCATTTCAAATGATATAAAGTAAGGAGTGATTTGAACAGTCATTTATGGAAATTGAAAATTGTTTTTTAGTACTTCCGAAAACTTTACAATGTCTTGAATTAGATAGATTTTCGTTAAATTTAAACATAAACTGTTATATTTCTTTGCTTAAATTTCGGGTCAAGAGTTAAAAGATAAGTTCAAAAATTGTTTGTAATTTAAATAATTTTGTGCAATTTTAATATTTCGTTAAGTGTTCATAAAGATAGCATAATCTGGCATTTTAAGTAATTCAATTCATATTTTTTGTAAAAATAAAAATATATATTATTTTTTCCCAAGGAGACAAACACTTGTTTAGTCCTATTTTTTAAAATAATCAAAGTCAAGTCAATTAGTTGTCTCCAGGTTTCTGGCATCAGCCTCGTTTCTTTAACATTGAGCAGTCCATCCAGCATAAAATATCGATTGTTGATTGCAGTGATATCTGTCTGTAATGGGAGTTGGCAATACAGAATCCGATCCTATGTATTTTCAGTGATTCATGTCTTCCATACAGCTTTCATGACAGTACGAAATCTGTTTCAACACTTTCAAAAATGAATGCTCAAAAACGACGAAATTTTACTTAATTATGACGATTCCGTTACTGGCAGATGCTCCGAGTTTCGTTTCCTCAAAGTGAGGAAATTTGAATCGTCATTTATATGAGGATTTCAATGTCGTCAAATCTAAAGAAATATTTCGTCATTTTTGAGCATGTGAGTACAACAGTGAGATTCAGTTTCCTCAAAATCACGATACAGAATCGTCGAATCACGATCGTAAAAGTGAGGATTCGCGTTTACTCAAAAGTCACGTGATAGTTTGCCGAAACAATCCTCAAAATTAACGAAATGAGGCTTGTGGGTTCATGAATCATCAAAAATGAGGGTGTTATTTCTGAGAGTGAATGTATTTGCAGCGATTCCTGTCCGTGGTGGAGAGATACAGAGTGTCCCTACCTCTGGAATGTCCCCTCCACCCGAAACGTGACATGTTCTGGTGGTTACGCCCCAACATCAAGGCCGAGAGGAGGGAGGGCGAGAAGTGGCACTGTCCAGTCTGTGGACAGAGGTTTGGAGGAGAGAGCACTTTTGTCACCCACTGGGATGTCACGCATGCCAGGACGCTGCTCGGAATGGTGAGGAGAACTACTAAGTTGTGCATGTATCTTAAATAAATAATGTGAGGATATATGGCACTTGATAACGCTTTAAAATTACGATGATCGGCTAAGTTCAAATTTTGTGTGATGTTAAGCAACTATACCAAGCTAAACTTAATGTGATGAGTGGTTGCAATTTAAATTTTCCTTGTTGAAATGGGTCTGAAGTGTTAACTAATATTGATCAGAATGAACTGCCTTGAATAATGAATAACATTTTTCCAGAAGAAAGGTGTACTAGAATTTTGTTTTTGTTTGGGCCAGGTTACCCTTTAGGGGCAAAGTTGACGTTGACCATTTGACACATTTGACGTTACAAATAAGTAGTAAGTCTCAGCGCCCTCTAGTTGAGGTATATCTAGCTAACAACATTAATTGGGTATATTTTCCATACGCGCGCCTTTCCGATGGTTAACGGAAAAAATCCTTAGATTTTAAAATTTAAAATCATTGCTTGTAGAAGTTCAATTTAACTTCAGAATGATGGGTGATAACGCAGTTCAAACAGGGCTAAACATGCACGCCGATAGATATCATTGTATCATTCCTGTAAGTAAGATATATCTAAAATTACCAATGAACATAACTACAAGCGAACTACAAATTTACATATTCCCTTCGTCAAATAAGTACTTGTTATAAACATAAACATCAATGCGCTTTTAAAAATATGAAATTGATAACAAGAACTCTTGACAGAGTAGTTTTTTTTTATTTTATTCGGTGATAAAACACTAGAATTTTTTTTAAACTTTTGATATAACCTTATTGTAACTTAAACTTATGACCTTACCCAAACTCTACGTATACCAGGCAGGCGAAACAGTCTGCCTCAACGACTTCTGCGACGTGTTCCGCTGCGATGTTCTGAAGCGACAAATGCTGAAGATGAGGATTGAAGAGGAGGACAAACTGATGAAGCAACACCATCCGGACCACAGCGTCTCCATCTTCCAGCACAGTCACGCAAATGAGGATGAAGAAATCGAAGAGAAAAAGAAGAACTGCGATCCGAGGGTCATGAAGGAAAAGCATTACAAGTGTAGGGTGAGTGAAGTTTTTATCGTGGTTGGTATAAATATAGTTCACTTGGGTCAATCAACAACTTACGTAATTTATTTAATTTCTTTTTAATCTATACTTTCATAGTGAAATCTTATTTTTTCATACAATAAACTATCAAACAATCGAAACCATATCAAGTTTTTTGTAATTCATGGAGTCATTTCGAATTATTGAAATTTTTCATAAATATAAAACTCTTTATTTGGTTTACAAACTTTACAGCACTCTTAATTAATAAAACACAATCAAAAACTGATATTTTTAAAGTTATTAATTATTTAGTCATTCAATGCGATATAAAAAAAAATATCCATCCACATCTAACTTTTAAAGTCAAAACTAACAAAACAACTTACTTAAAATAAAATATTTTATATTAATCTTTAAAAAATATACATGCATGGGCTGTATATATATTTAAATATAGAAAATAAGCTCTTTTGTAAAATTTATTTTTGCTTAGCTCAAGCTTACTTCCATAAAAATGGGAAACAAATCGTTACGTACCGTACAAATGCAGAATCTTGTTTCGAAATTCACATTCTTGAAATCACAAATACTAAGATATATGCTCCGGCGCTTTAGTTGGCGATTTTCGACAATCGTAAATTCAATTGCATGAAAATGCCAATGAATGGACTGGAACCTATACATTAGTTATACGTTAGAGAATTTGAGATTTGCAACTAGTCCCTTGAAATGTAAATTATCGTGAACGTCTTTTGAATTTTGGTGAATTAAATTGTAAGCATTTTCTTACAGTTTTCAAGTTTTCATTCTTTAAGCTATCATCAACTGAAAATAAAAAGCTAATGTTTCTCCTATGTTTAATATTATTTCATAAAAATATAAAATTGATGTGAAATTTAAATGCATTCATTTCTTTTATTTAAAAATTGATTGATGAATGTCTCCACTAAATTATGAAAGTTTTATTAATGCAAAAAAAACTTAAGTAAACAAAAACCTTTTAAACGCATATTACCTAAAAAAAAAGCTTTTATGTTTTATATTCAACTGATCTGTTCACAGTGAATGAAATATTTTCCCTCATACTTCACTAACATTAAGATGCGTTCAAACAAAATAAGTTCTCATCACACCCTCAAAAAATAACATCTCTCCAATATTTTTACGACATTCCTAACATTCAACAACATAACCATCCTCAAAAACGAGGTATATGATTACCAAGCAAATCTTCCATAAAAACTCACTCATTCTTTTTAAAGTTTTGTGAAAAAAAAACGATAAACAATATCTCGTTGTTTGTAACGTATCGAGCGTGTTTTTATGACAAAAATAAAACTCTTCTTCAAGCTAATCTGACGGTTTTGATTGATGGTATTGAGAGTGGAAGGCATTTAATAGCGTCAAACGCGGGGAAAACGGGGAATAAAGATAAATGCCTTTTAGTTCACATGTAAATGTTGAATCTTCAGTTGCGAAAGTTAAATAAAAGAACAATATTGTTATGTTTACTAGTTCTCTGAAATGGAGCGAAACAATCATTTATTTCGTTCTCCAAAATAGATTCTCTTGAAAAATATTAAATTGTGCTTTTAATATGTGATTGAATATGAAATGGATTTGTGCACTAACTTTAATAGAACTTGCTTGAAAGTTTGGGCCCAAAGTACCCCCATTTGACGCTAACTTTATTAATAATCCCGTCAAATGGGAGTAACTTTGGGTTAAATGTTTCAAGCTAGTATGTTTACATTAATTACAATCCGAAAAAGGTGCATTTCTTTTTTTAGTGAATGGCAACTCTGCATTGACCTAAAAGTGAAAAAATAATAATAAACTTAGCTATGGTTTTTTATGTTTAGTTCAAAGTTACTCAATTCGACAGTAGATATTTAGTTAAAATAAGTTTCCCAGAAACCCTTAATTATGTTTCCTCGTTGAATTTCAGGGATTCGAAAGTACCGTATTTCTGACTTCTCCCCAAGATCCAAATTATCTAACTAAAGAATACAAGAAACCTTCATTTTTATGTCATTTTGGTTGAATGAATTTCAGAGAATTGGGGGTTGGCAAGCGGTAGCGAGCAGGGGGGCTTTGCCCCCTAGTTCTAGTAAAAAAAAATCACTCTGGTCCTCACATAAATTGCTCAAGATCACGGTTTTGGTTTTTATTTATGGTATATATTTTTTATTTTGATAAATTTAAGGCCGAAAAGAAATTTTTTGCGAGACAAATTTTCTTACCAATTGTCGTTAATGAGATAAGATAACTTCTATGTATAAATTTTGTTTTCCTTCACAAAATTTCACAAACAATTTTTTTCTTAGTATTAAATTTATTTTTTTAATGAAACGGCTATTGCCAAAAAGAGCCATCACACACAAAAACTGTTCTTCAAAAAAGATCACCTCCTTCGTGTATTTTACTCGAGCATTGATTTCTGTGTCTGATTGCTCCCTTCGAGGGGCAATATTTCACTGTTGAAACGACGACGGTGTCTTTCGTTGAGAGCTTTCTTAATAAGCACTTATGAGCCGATGCAAAAGCGAATCTGTCCTGAAAGTCAATTTGGGAATTTCTTTGCATTCTGCTTTACAAGGAGTTTAAGGGATTGTCTTGAAATCACTAATCTTGTTTTTCAAAAACAAACTATTCTATGTTTTCATGCAACTGGATCCGAGGTTAAGAAAAAAATTTGGTAATGGATTGAATCTAACTTCAATTTACTTCTCTGGCTTAAGATTTTTATAAAATACTTGAGCAGTGTAGTGTTTATAAATACTAAATATTTATAACGTAAAAAGTAGACGCTTTTATAAAGTCTGTCCATTTTTTACTCCCTTTCACTACCAAATTATTCTTCAAACTTTAAAAAAAAATGGTAAACGAAAAAGAATAAAATGGAATTACGAAATTAATTAATTTGCAAAAGAAAATTGCCAATTTTGGCATTTAAATGTTTGAGTTAAAATTAACTAAAGGCCAGGTTTGGCGATTTTTTCTATGTTTTATAAATAAGTGTAAAGCAGCTCTTGGGCAACAGATACTGTTAAAAACCCATTTTTTATGTCAAGCATCATTATACAATCGAATAGTGCCTTCTCAGGACATTTGGTAAGAACGTATTCTCAAAATAACGATTTTTGAATTTTTCATATATCATTAACTGTTTGAACTTCCCCTGGTAACTTCCATTTGGCATTACAACTGTGAGTTTCGCTCCGATACAAGCGAAAAAAAGTACTTTTACAATAAAGAACAAAGATATTGACTAAATAGAAAGCATTAACTTTTTTTAAACCAAACATAAATTTCTTTTCCAAAAGAGGTGGGCTTGCTGATCTCTTGTTGATTGATTCCATTACGCCAATGTCCCTTCTTATGGGTTTTCCTGTAAGTCGATATCCGACACTAAAATTTGCTTCCCTAGCTAATTTATAGGCTTCCTTTCCTTATCTATTCCAATATGTGCAAGCATTCAACTCAGAATGCAAAGCCATTTAATAATTACTCAAGATATATGCAAATAAAAAGACTTAATATTTTTATGTACGAACAATTTGCATTTATTTTTACTTTTAAATGCACAGATGTGTGTTTTTGTACTTAAAAGTATCATAATCGTATTTGAATATTTGAAACAATACAAGATTCTCACATACTAAATAACGCCTTCCATAAACGAAATTATATAAGATGGTCTTACTCCTCAGAATACGGAAGGAAATATCCGATGGTCCCCAATAATTGTTTTTCAAGATGAGTGAAAGGGGAATCATCAAATGTTTCTCAGATCTTTCGATCGCAGGAAACGAAGAATGGTGTTTAAATTATTCCCACCATTAAAGAATTGCAAAGCACTTCGGATCACTTCATTCCTTTCTTATAAATAAAAGTGCAGACGATAACAAGAAAAATCTGTTTTAATGTCACTACAGGTTTGAATTGAGGCTTTAAAATCAATACGAAACTTTTTTTGTTATATCGAATAACAAAATAATTTCAAATGCTTTTAAGACATCAGTGATTGCCTGTAAAAAATACCATCAATTCAAATTTTAGATTTCTCTTCGCCGTTGATGCAAATTGACGTGGTGCAAGAACAATTGCAAACACTTAATGTAGACAAAAAGCTGAAATAAGGGAAATTTTGTATTACAGTAATAACAGCAGTTACTTTTTGTGTTCATTTGTTTTTGAGCGAAGTTATTGAAAATAATAAAAATAGAAATTAATTATAATGATATGAATGAAATATTTTTTAAATCTATATTGTAATATATCAGAAAAAATTGAGGTAAGAGTTTATGGTTAATAATTAGAAGACAGTATTTTTGTATTTTTTTTATGTTGGAAATGCTGTTACAAAAAAAAAACAGGATTAAATTCTTACATTCTTGCATTTGTGCACTTCCTCACTGTTTATTTATTTAAATGATTTAAATATGTTTCGCGGGGCTTTAACCTTAGAACTCCAAACCGAAATAAGTTTTTATTTCTAAGGTAAAGCAGATCAGTGCCGTTGGCGACTGTTATTTAAATCGATTTTTTGACAAACTAAAGTTAAATGAAACTGAAACTGCTAATCAAAATTCTTTTCATAATAAAAAAATTTAAAATTTACTAAATTAATCATATTAATGCTTTCAGAATGATTTGTACAAGCAAATAACCTAGGGATCACAACATTACGCCCGGTTAATAGCTTAAAGTCTGAATAAAATAGGTTTAGAGAAAAACTAAAAGTATAGTAAACATTCTAAAGCCATTTTTCAGCCAATATAATTGCAATTTCTTTTTTCTTTTTTTTTTTTTTTTTGAAAAAATATCTATAGGGGAGAGGAGGGAGGATTGGGACATTTTCACATAAATATTTTTTAATTCATTATCCACTGCTTATTTATAGATGCAAATGGTTAAATAATAAACTTGAATGTTTTAAATTATTTTTAAAAAATACACACCATTTAAATGTTGAAAAATTTTATTACTGTTGAGAAATTCAAATTACAAGAATTTTGTCCCATTCCTCCCTCTTGGGTGGGAGGAGTGGGACATGAGTATGGGAGGGATTGGACACATTTGAAAATTAAAGAAAAATTATCGAATATCATAATGAGAAAGGTTAACATGAAAAGAAAAGCAAGACTGCGCTTTGCTCGTCCCACGAATCAATTGCGGTGGCAGCAATTTCATGATAATATCGGGTTTTTTTCTATCGTACCATAGTCATATCCTGTTGAGGAAAATTAAAATTTCTGTTCGTGTTCTTTCTCAAAAATTTTGCATTGTAACTTTCAGCATTGTCAATACTCTCCACAATTGCAGCGTAGAAAACACAATTGACCGTTTGGTGAGGAATTGACAAGCACACAATCATATTTGCCTATGTTGGGCTTGTCCTTCATCCATGTGCTATTTCCATGTCTTCATCTGAACTGTCATGTAATGAAAATAATGACTTTTCGCTATCACTGGATTCATATCTTTAAACGGTACAATTTTCTTTTGAATTTTTAAATTTTAGGTTTGCACATACATGTTTTAGTTGGCACCTTTTTTCCCCCAAGTCTGGCAGCTTCTGCTTCTTCGATTTCCTTCTTCTCTGGGGTATATGTTAATATTCTTGCTCGTCCTTTTTTCTTTCCTTTACTTTATTCAATGGATTCCTAGGTTCCGCTTTAGTAAATGGCCGTATGGACAGTAAGGAAGTAATACTGGACTGGAAGGAGGAGAAATGGGCATGTCCCATTCCTCCCTCTTTCAGTGCGTCCCACTCCTCCCTCTACGCAATGCTTCTAAAAAATAACTTCTCACATAAACAATGCTGATTTTTGGCTTAACTAAACTGCTGATAAGCATACATTGTATCTTTAAGAGTACTGTGCCACTATATTATATTTGTTTTAGAAATTACATGAGTAAAGAAATTAAACTAAACATAGATTAAAAACTTTCTCTGGAGGTGTGAAAATAAACTTTTTTCTAATTAGAACTGAAAGTTGAATAGGAATAAACTAGAAGTAGGTAACAACAAGGAACTATACATATGCTATAAGGTGGTGAGACTGGAAATTAAATTAGGTAATTTATTTTGCCATAATTTCAGCTGTCCCACCCCTCCCAACGTCCCAATCGTCCCTCCTCTCCCCTAATTATCAGTTAACACACTTTTTTTTAATCTTTTTTTCTTAATTTTATTCAAGAAACCTTGGTAAAAGTAATTAACGTTACTTATAAAGCTAGATACAACATGCCTAAAAAACAATAATTGTTTTCCTAAAAATATGCTTTTAGTGCTAAACCGCAATTTTGCCTAACTAAAAACCAATTAATAAAACGCTCTGTGATATATCCCTTACTACATAACGCGAATAATGCTTTGCATAATAATAAGAAAAATTAAGGACCATTACCAAAGTAAATTTTTTAAGTTCGCACAAAAAAACTCATAATTACTTAACTCTTATTTTTTTATGGACCCCCATCCTGAACTAGATTAGGTTCATTAATTTTAGAAGAAAATTAACCTTAATGGGCGAGCTAAGCTGAAAAATAACTCCAAAATTTAAAATGTGAGACTTTCTTGGTACTTTTTACATCATGCCGTGATTAGCAAAAGAACAATTTCGCTAATTAACGTAGGGAACGATACTGCTTGCAGCTGGCACATACCCACGGATTACATTTTTTTACCCTATTTCTACCCTCAGTTTTAATCTAGGGCAGTTTTTTTTCTTTCTCCCAACCCATTTTTTTATACTTTGCCCTACCCCAGCAAGTATAATTGCATAATTTTTTCCAGCTTTAAATGCTACAATTAATCATTTTTCATGACGATTAATTCTCATTGCGCTGCTTAGGCAGAAAGTAACTTTTTGGGAACGAGGCGGAAAAAAAATTAGTTTTTATAACTCTGCCCGGAATTATAAAAACAGCTACATGTCAGGGTAAATTTATGCCCCACCGTCGGGCACGTTAATTTTTGCGGGATTATTTTTATTACGGGCCTGGAAGCTTATTAAGAATGTGCTGAATAATTAAAAGTAATGATAGTGCTCAAGAACCTAATCTTGACAAATGAAAACTCGTACTTAAGCTATTTTTTCTAAGAAATTGTTCTGCAAAAAGTATCTTTACCAAAAGTAAAGAAAAAAAGAGTTCAACTAGCAGTATTATGTGCGGAAGTATAAAAAGGTTTTAAAAAATTGTGAAAGTATATGTACAAGTGAAAACTAGAAGATTTTATGCAAAAAAATAATGAAGATAAAGATTGTGCTATATACCAATTTAAAGAGATTTAATTTTTTTTAAGTAGATAAAATTCTTATATTTCACAAGTTAATGACATTTTCCTTTTTTTAAATTTTCATATTTTTTTAAGATTTCAACACTGCCTCATGAACATTTCTAAACTAGAAAATACGAATAGTGCATTACTGTCTGAAAATGAAAATGACTCTTTCACTGATTTTATAACATTTTAAAAGTTGTAAATATATAGAACTAAATTTTTTTATATTAAGAATTTTGTAATAAAAATTTATTAGGTTATAGTTAAAAAGTTTTTTTTTTGTAATTCAAAGTAATTATTCTTGAGTAATTCCATTTCATTAAATCAACTGATATTAAAAAATAAAGGAAAGTCAAGGGATAGCTTTCTAGTAGCATATAATTTTTAGATAAGCTAGTAGAGGACGACTACTTGTGATTTGATTTATGAAGCAACGCGTCATATTGCACCCATAATCATTTTTTGTACTTTCGATGTCATTAAAATGTAGGTTCCGTTTTTTTCTTTAAGTGTTCAGTAACGATTTATACGTATATTGAAACTTAAACTAAACATACTTTAATAAACTTATTTTTCTATTGTTACGAGTACTGAAAGATAGTTCATTTCGTATTTATAATTTTTAAAACTAACTTCAACTTCTTCTCGTCAAGGTACAACCAAAATCAGAATATGGAGAAAGAGCAGGCTTTCCTAAATTTTATTTTTTGGTCATAAATTACATCAATTCCTAAAGCTGACAGAAGCTTGGACAATTTTGAAGCCATCATATCTATGCCTTTCAACGAAGGGTGCAATCTTAAAAGGAAATGAAAACATCCAAGAACTTAAATATTCCTCATACATCTAGAATGAGTGTAAATATAGTAATTACGTAACAATGTATCGTTATTTATGAAGCTTTTTTATAACAATTGTATATTATATACGTCAGCAAACTTCAAGATAATTGGTTTATACAATGCGATTGAATAAACGAATATTCATAATACAAGTTAAACTACAGTAGTTGTCATCAAAACTTACTAATTTTACAAAGATCTATCATAATATTTTTCTATAATATTTTTTTTTTCATCCACCCATATTATCAACCTGGAGAAATCTACTGTAAAACTAATTTTTTAAAATTGTCATCTGTGTTATACTTTATTTAAAAAAAAAATGAGAGAAGAATTTATTTCTTTAAAAGAAGTTTCTTTAATTTCCGCTGCGTAAACATGTCGCTGGTGAAGCAGAATGGAAAAACGACCAAATGATAATTTAATCGTGTTTAATGACAACTCCGCTCCACTTCATAAATCACGCAAAAGTGGTTCTTTCCGGTCGAAAAAAAAGTACTTTTTATATTGATCTTAAACGAGCAGTTGGATTTTTTTTATGAACATGAAGATGAAGAAAAAAATTATAATTTGTCCCTCGGGAACTTAATTATGTTCTTCTCAGTAGTCAGTGATCTCCACTTGACATTAAAATTAGGGTCGTTAATTCTCAAGAAGAATTGCAATTCGATACAAACCTTCAGTGTTCAGAACATTTCAAACGGAATAATAATTACAATGTTCTTTATGATGAAGATACTCTTCTATTTTGTTGCTTTGAGAAAAGACAATTTAAAAAAAAAATTACATTAGTTAGTGTCGTACATGTCTTTCTTTTGTTTTCACTAAATTGTGATCTGCATTTTTCTTATTCTCAAAGTTATGTTTCATAATAATGAAGGGTGCCATTAATTTATTTGATGGCGGATAAAATCGTCTGAAAAGAATACGAAACATATGTGTTAACAATTGATTTTTTTTGTAAGCTGTTTTTTTTCCCAAAAACAAATATAATGATTTTAAATACTTTCATAAGTTCAAAACTTGTTATCGAAAAAGAGTATTTAGTAAACTCCTTTCAGGCTGAATTAAACGCTTTTTAAGTACTAAGCAATGTTCATAGAAGTATGGCCATTTATTATATTTTATTTGCAAAAAACATGTTCTTAATTTACACAGCACAGTAAAGGGGAGACAGTTATTTTTTCTTTTTGATTGTATATTTCTTCCCAAAATTTATTTCAAGGAAATGGGATCTCATTGCTGTTCTTGCACTTTTATCTGAAAATTAGCACTACTACTTTTTAAAACTGCAAATAATTTTAGTTACAAGTGGTGAAATGTTCAAGCATGTTATGTTGAGCTGGGAAACGCGCCTCGTGTTTTCCAGCCTGCCAAAAAGGTGCATGAGAACGATTTTCCAACTACACTCCAATTCACAACAACAACAAAATAAAATGTTTTTTAATGATTTTAAAATAACTTTCATTTTTAAATAAGGATTATTTCAAATGTTTTTTTTAAATAGTTTGATATGGTTTATTTTTAAATGGTTATTTCTGTAAACTGAAATAAACAAGAAGAGTATACGCTGAAAGCAGAAAACAATTTATTTTTAATTATACCAGTTTATTTTATGTAAACTTTAATTTAATAAGTTTCAATCATTTTCATCTGGGTAACTATGAAGAGCCATAGTTTAGTATGGGCCATAGACAATGCCATAGTTTAGGATGAGCCATAGTCTTTTGTGCAGCCATAGTTTTTTGTGTAGCCATAGTTTTTTTGTGTAGCCATAGTTTAGTGTGAGCATTCCATTTATTATTAAAACACCTTAGCTTTATAGTATGATATTGACAGTCAAGGAACAACAAAACAAGTCTCAAATGTAGTTCTAGTACGACACATATAAAAAATCCCAGAATGCAAGCAAAGGAGTTGAGGCACTTGCAACTGGACAAGGCTAAAAATAATTAGTCTTAAATCTAAACCACAAAATAATCGCTGTAATCCCTTTAACTCAGCTGAAATACATCACATTGTGAAAAAAATCCCTGCTTAGACTAGCTTGATAAAAAAAAATTAAACAGTAATAAAGAATACTTTTTTGGGAAAATCACAATATCTTTTTTTCCCCTATGAACTTTTTTTTTAATGATGCGATATAATATAATACGATATATTGCTCCAAAGTGCATGAGCTTCCTCAGCTTGTTCCCACATCGCCATATTGTGACTTCACTTGTAAATATTGCAGTATGATGCGACCAACCTAATTCATAAACACGACAACAAAACAATATCTATCCTTCTTCTAATAATGTAATTTAAATTCTTCTATCATACCTGAAAAACTTTTAATCTTAAATTAGTCAAAATAGAAATGAAAAAGCATCTTAATATCTTACCTTATCAAACAAAATTAATTCTAGTAAAAGCTTCCGCATGTCCATTTAATCTTCTGGTGGTTATGTCGATACCTTTCCAAAATTATTATCATTAATCTGCTGGCTTTATTCACAGTAAAAAGAAATATTTTCAAATTTTGATACTGATTTATTTGTTGATTTTTTCTCATTTAAACTTTTTTATTTAACTTAAATTAATTAAGTAAAAGTATAAAGTATTGCAAAACCTTATTAGTATGAGAAGAAAATTAAAACGTATTGGGTACAATTTTTTTTATATTTGAAAAGTGCTTTCACAGATGGCAGCACCAAATAAGAGTTCATTTAATTTTTTGTTTTTACTACCTATAACAGTGGTCGAAAACCTTTTAGTTCAAAGGTTTTTTTTTAAATAAAGTTATAAGAAATTTCGGTGACATAGCGGACCACACCGTTTATTTTTTTTCTTATTATTATTTTGGGGGGTTTTTGGCAGGGTGATATTCTATATCGCCTATCACCCGTCAGCATCCTCATCCTCGACTCTTAAAAGTATTTTGATCATAAAATGTTATTTTTCAACACGTTAAAGAAAACAGTGCTACAAAAGTTATTCGTAAAAAAAATATTGCTGAAACAGTAGACACGGCTTTCTCAGTTTTGTTTGAACACAAAAATCATGAATTGTACTTTTGCTTTAAAAAAATATCGATGTCGCTTTAAAAAAAATTCAAAAATAAGATCCTTTATTGATAGTCTCGCATTTGGAAGAAATATTTAAATTTAGAATTAAATGTATTGTTCCGAATATTTTGAAAGCACTTGCCAAAAGTAAAATAGTAGTTTGAAGGTTAAACAGTTTTAACACCATTTCAATAAGCTGACAAGATTTCGCAAATCAGGATTCATAATGCTTTTTCCTTATTGTCGATTCCATTTACGTAATTATGATAACTGGTTATTTAAATAATTAAACGACAATTAATTTCTTGCTTTTGAACTATTTTACTATTCATTTGCAAAAAGTACAATAAAAAACGTTTGTTTGAAACAGTCGTGTTTTCGGCATTTGAATTTTTTTGTGTGTTGAGGGGTTAAAGAATTGTTTAATTATGGGTTTTTGAACAGAGCGAAGGGCCGCAAAATATTACCAAAGGGTATCAGGTTGGCAATGGAAACTCTAGATAATCCGATTTCTATCCTTACAGCGTAAACTATAACTTTAATTTGAAACTAAAATTATATATATGTTTTTTTAATCAATTTTGCTGTTTTGTAGTGCATGACTTGTCATAATATAGTATTATGCTTGCTTAAAAAAGTATAAATATCTATTTCAGTCACTCATCAGACAGTGCACGTTAGGAATGGTAGCAAATCTTTCTTCAAACGATTTTCAGGATATTGAAGGTAATAAAGTGCTTCGTACTTTATTTTGTCTTTTAGTAAAACAGAAAATTACTTCCTGCGTTATAACATAAGAAAACGGCTCTTTTATAATGTCTTAAAGATTTGCGAACTATTTAACATTTTTGTGAAACAAATATTTTTTAACATTAGGGGTAAGTGGTGTACCTTGGACATATGTGTACCTCGAACCTATGCTGATTCTAGCTCGATTGCCTTAGATATTGAAACAACACCACATGCAGTTAAAGTATTTGCTACCAGGGGTCTCAGTGAAGCTCTATCTGTTTGTTTAAAAGGTCAATTTATTAAAGAGGTTTCGAAAAACTAAATTCACAGTACAAAAGTAAATTTTTGTCAGATTCTTTAGTGTATTTTTATACTCAAACATGTAGTGTTTATTCAGAAACGATGGTTATGCAATATAAAGCAAAGTTTTAGTTATAAAACTGTGTGCTTGAAATTAAGTTAAGTCTAACCTTAACACGGTGATTAACTATTTTGTTTTTAATATCCAAGTGGTGTACCTCGAACCTAATACAGGTAGTGTACCTTGGACTGGTCCAAACTCTACTATAGGTCTTATGTGCTTCAGATTGTTGAAAACCCTTTTTAAATTTCAAGTAAATTTTTCCTTTGAGAAATTAAGTATTTTAAGCTATTAATATGCAACCCTGATTTGTAAAATTATGTAGAATGGAAATTTGTAAAAAAAATATATATATATGGTGCATGTGATAAATAATTTTTCTGCAGTTAATTATTTAGATCTATGGTAGGCCTATAAAATTTTAACCATATAGACATAATATAGAAAATAATTATTGCATGCGCATCTAAGAATATGTTTTTTTATAATAAATATCTAAGCAGAACATCCTTTTTACGTTTAGGCCTAGTTGTATAAACATAGGGGAAAATATTTGAGTTGTTTTTTCAAATTTATGACAGAAAGATAGCCAAATTTTTTCTATGGCATGAAATGACGGTTTAAATTTTATGCTGCATTTTAACGGATACACCTGAGAATGATCGCATTGCAGCTGAAAAAGGCAAAAGAGCACTAAAAAAACTAAGGCAATAAGACAATTTACTAAGCCAATTGACCTAACATAACCAATTACTACAATCTTGGCTAGAAATAAGAATAGGTTGTAAAATGTATTTTTGAATTTTATGTGGCTAATAAATATTGGTTTTCGGACTGTAAATCGAGTCTCTCTACCTGTTAATAATTGGTCCAAGGTACACTACCAGTTGTACCAAGGTACACCGCCGGTGGTGTACCTTGGTCCTAATTACAATTTTCTGTATTTATTTTTTTAATAGTTGAAATAATTTAAATAACATGTTAAAATAAATATATGTTGTATATAACAACATAAAGTATTTAGTAAAAACATTTTTATTCACTTTTTGCAAGTAATAAAGAAATTAAAAATTGAAAAGTCAAAATAGGTCCAAGGGAACCCACCTTCCCCTACTATTATTTTATTTTTACTATGTTATCAAAACGTCCATCATTATAATCAGTAAAACCTAATTAATATATATGTATTTATCAATTTTATTTATATATTTAAAGGAAAAATTAATTATATTTATATAAAATTCATTATCATTAAAAGATATATCGTCTCTTAAGTTCCCACATGTGCCATCTAACTTTGCAAAAAGGTAGAAGTTTACTGAAAGGTAACCCTAGGCGAACTTTCCAAAATCGCGCCGAAAGTCGGCCGATAACCCAACCGAAATGATAGGATAGGCTTGAATTATCGTCGCATTAGAGCTACACGAGGGAGAGCCGAAAAACGTGTTTATTTAACACCGGCTGTTCGGACTTTCTTGTTACATATCTCAGCATTACATTATGTAGACCAATATTATGTAGCAAGAAAGTCCGAACAGCCGGTGTTAAATGGACAAACACGTTTTTCGGTTCTCTCTCGTGTAGCTCTAATGCGACGATAATTTAAACCTATCCTATCATTTCGGTTGGGTTATCGGCCGACTTTTGACGCGATTTTGGAAAGTTCGCCAAGGGTTACCTTTCAGTCAGAGACATAACATAGAGTGGACTGCGCATTAATAGTAAAGCAGCTTAGGGATGGAAAACCAAAACCGGTTTTCAAAAAACCGGTGGTCCCAGTTTTGACTGAAAACCGGTTTTTTTGTATGAGGCCCTTTAAAACCGAAAACCGGTTTTTTAGGGAAAAACCGATGGAAAATGGAAAACCGGTTTTTTCTGGAAAACCGCCATCCCTTGCAGATTAGCATTATGTCCTAAACATCATAAATCGCCAAGAGGGGAAAGGTTGCTACATATGGCAACTTAACGCTACCGTTTCGTTGCGAACTATTCCAAATTGTCGCCAGACCTGAATATCAGCTAGCAAACCGAAGTGGAGACTACCATCAATACCCAAGTCACGTGGGTTTCTACCAATCACGGCAGCTTGAATTTTTTTTAAATGTTTTTGCAGACGATTTTTTGAGCATTGTTGGTATTTTTCTCTTTTGGCTTTTATAATAAATATTTAATTACATTCTTTTAATCTCTGAGCATGTTAACAATCGTGAATGTTGTACTTTAATTTAGTAACGTTTTGTGCAAGATGCCAAATGCTTGTGAATTCCTAATTGTAAAGAGGGGTATAAAAAAGGATTAGTCACACTTCACGGGTAAAATTTATTTAGTTCTGCATACTTTTAGTAATTGTGTGTTCATCATAAACTATAATTTCTATCGAGGGAATTCATTCTAAAAGCTCTTTTATACTGAAGAATCATATCCATGATTAAATCAACGTTGTTAGAACTCTAATTATAATTAATATTTTGGGCCAAGTCAATTAAATTAATGGTCTGAACATTAGACAGCTTAGAAGTAGAATATTTTTTTACAATTTGGTCAAAACGAAACCTGTTTTTGCAATCGTGTTTGAGTTATTTATATTTAAAAAGTAGAACATTTGCTGAATTTGGAATATATTGATGTGTTTTAGAAAGTTGATTTATTCCAGGTGAAATAAAGGAAGAAGCAATATTTCAAAAAAAAATTGATTTTTTTAAAAATCGGACCGTTAGAACGAAAGTTATAGAGACGGCAGAAAATGTTCACCATGTCAATTACCAACTTATATTACAGCAACACTCTACATAAACCTACTAATGTTCTTTTAAATTATTTTTTAATAAAGAGTCCACATTCAATTGTTCAAGTAATCTTAAATAGACTCACAAAATCAAAGAAATAATCTGATATCTATTAAGAGGATCTTAAAATACTAGCGATTCATCCTTGCTCCTTTCCAAGCTTCTTTATCATAACATTAGATTGTCGGCCTCTGTGTTCAGGTCGTTGTGGAAAAACTCGCCAAATGGTAAACTCGCCATAGATGCGAGCCAAACGCGACACAGTCATGTGACTGTGTAAGTTAGATGTTTAGGACACTTTAGGTTTGCCAATGCGCAGTCCACTCCATGTTATGTCTCTGCTTTCAGTACATTTCTACCGTTTTGAAAAGTTAGATAGCACATTGGGAACTTAAGTGACGATATATGTAACACTTTATACTGAATGAATAAAGTACTTGTGCAGAATGACTCTCTCTATTTGTGTTATCTTGGTAAATTTATTTTTAAAAAAAATAATAGGTCACAGTTAAAAATTAATATGTATTGAGGTAAAAACTTTTATATATCTAAACATTCATCTAAACTTTTTTCTCATGCAAAAATATATGTATATGAAACTCAATACTGATTAAATAAAGTTAATTGTGCAAATCTGTTAATCCCTGTATACCTGTTTATTTCTGTTGGCTTGGTGCATGTAAAAAAAATTAATATATGCTAGTAAAAAACGGTAACATGTTTTTTTTATATTTCAGAAGACCTGGATCAATCTATTTGCTCTTTTCTAACATGCGAAAAATATTGGGATGATTTTGAACCTCATGTAAGTCTTTATTTTTTTTTACACAATGGTTCATATTTCCTTTAGTAACTCTTAAGATTTGACTCTAACCTCACAAAATCAAAAAAAATTAATACAATATACCCATAAATATGTTATACTCCTTTAAAAAAAGTATTTTAAGTTATTAGGGTATTTTTCATAACAGTTATTAAGAATGTTGTTTCTTCTCTTAGTTTCTTGATATTTACAAAACGTTTAAATTGACGAAATAAAAAAGTTTTTCCGATATAAACTGCATGATAGAATCACTTCATTTTTACATAACTACATGGAAGATAAATGCATTGTATAGTTTCAAACCTCACATTCTCTAATGTATAACTAAGGTATAGGGTCCATTGGGAATGTTTGATATATCATATTTTCAATTGAGTGAAGTCGCTAATGATCGAGCCAAACCCAATCTTAGTTGTGCTTTAGAGATTGTGGGTTTTGCAACTTCCCCCTTTGAATAGTCTGACTACAATAATACATTCACACACAAAAAATCATATTTTGATATAAATTTGGCCTACGAACGGAAATTTGTTCTAAATGTAGAATTATAGTCCTTTAATGAAGAAAATAGTTAATAATTAAACTGGTTATATAAACTAAATATTCAGTAATATCAATTATATAAAAGTTTAAAGGAGGCAATAACTTTACAACTTTCATGAATGCTGAAATTACAATAAATATTTCCACATAATGCGAAATAACATTTTTAAAGTACTAGATAAAGGAAGAGAAATTGTCTGGTGTTATAAAACAGATATTTTGATAAAAATTTCGATGGATTTCTTATAAGAATATATTAGTTTTTTTTTATTGTTACTACTTAGAATATTTTTTGTTAGCAAATATATATTTAATAATAATGCTGTATCATAGTACAAATAAACAACTGTTTGATGTCTTCAAAATTTATTTTGGATTTATTTTTATGTTTATTTTAGATTCATCATGTACCGGTGCTTATCTTTGCTGTGTGTGGACTTATTATTACCAGTCTTTTCTGCTTTTGCTATTATGGACTATGGGTGTTGCTAGAGTAAGATATTATGTTTCCTAAGATCATGTAAACGTATTCTGTTTCAGAAGTTTGTGGTCATTATTATTATATGTTTTAATATTTAATTCAAAATGAAGTTCAATGCACTTAATATAGTTTTTCAAGAATTAGTTTAAACCTTCAAGCTGTCAGTACACTGAGAAGAAATAACACTTTAAAATGTTAATAAATCTATATTTTAGTTTTTAAATGAAAAATTTTGTTTCAAATATGGCAATCAAATACTTTCAAACTCTAAAATATCAGACATGCTCAGTTTTAAATAAAATTCATTATCCAAAACATAATTTGTTAAATGTACATAAATTTACAAAAGTAGTCGAAGTTATCACACTATTTCACTTTAGCCCTAAACTTAATATGATACATTGCACTAAATGATGCAAAAATTATCAATTTATTAAAATAATCTGTTTAATCAGTTACAAAATACGCAACTGCATAAAATAACTTAAAAACTTAGAAAGTGGCGATAAAAATTTAAAAAAAGTTTTAAAAAATTGTATTCGAAGACTTTAAAACATACTTATAATTTTGAACGAAATTGAGCCCAAAGTATTTAACTTTAAAACATATCCCCAATTCATATTAAAGCTCCATAAAAAAGCTTTAATTTCTGTACACATAAAAACTTTCATTACTTTTATAGGAAGAGTCCCATCAATTCCACTCAAGTGTGCTGCAGTTGCCAGAAATCCTCATCCATAGATGGTTACTACAAGACGAAACGCCAAAAACATCGTCAAAAACAGAACTCTACAGAACACACCGTCAAACCGAGTACGCTTGAATGTGCCCCTAGCAAAACTTCAAACGGCCTCCCCGATGATAAATCTTCATCAGAAAGACAGCATCCCATAGAAGTCAACACCAAAAGAAAAAAACTTGCAAGAGAAAACTCCCGAGAACTGAGTTCACGTGAAAATCCCCCTGACTTTAATTCGAGAGAAAATTCACCTGAATATTATTCAAGGGAAAACTCTCCTGAATATAATTCACGTGAAAATTCCCTCGAATACAGTTCGCGAGCAATTTCACCTGAATATCATTCAAGGGAAAAATCTCCCGAATATAATTCACGTGAAATTTCCCCTGAATATCATTCAAGGGAAAAATCTCCCGAATATAATTCACGTGATATTTCACCTGAATATTATTCAAGAGAAAATTCGCCTGAATACTGCCCAAGAGCAAATACCTTAAACCACAAACCAAGATCAGTTTTTCCAGAATTTAACTCCAGACATAATTCACCTGAATATAACTTAATACAAAACTCCTCTAAATATTTATCCAAGCTAAATTCATCCGAGTACCGCTTTAGAGAAAATTTGTCTGATTGTAATTCAAGAGAAAATTCTCCAGAATTTGAGGATACGAGAAATTCTCCTGAATTTGAGTTCAGACCGAATTCTTCACTGAATCATTACTATCACAACGCTGAATACAAACAGAAACCTCTAGACATGCACCAGAGAAAACGGTTACAATTGTCATCCAGCCAAAGCGCAAATACGTTGCATTTACAACCAAAAATTTCAAACAGAATTATTTAAATTTACCCAAGTTTAAAAGCATTAGCGAAACAAAACACTTTTTAATTACCAGATATTGGACCTTTCCTTTTGATTCCCATTCAAACATAGTGCTAAATTATTGCTCAAACCTATTAACTTAACCATTAACGAAACAAAACACTTTTTAATAACCGTAGAATGAACCTCTCCTTCTCGATCTCATTCAAACAGAGTTAGTTAAATTATTTCTCAAAACTATTAACTTAACTATTAACGAAATAAAACACTTATTTATTACCGTATATTGAACCTTTCCTTCTGATTCCCATTCAAACAGAGTGTTAAAATATTCCTCAAACCTATTAACTTAACCATTAACGAAACAAAACACTTTTTAATAACCGTAGAATGAGCCTCTCATTCTCATTCAAACAGAGTTAGTTAAATTATTGCTCAAAACTATTAACTTAACTATTAACGAAACAAAACACTTTTAATTACCGTATATTGAACCTTTTGCTTCTCGTTCAAATTCAAATAGAGTTAGCTAAATTATTGCTCAAAACTATTAACTTAACCATTAACGAAACAAAACACCCTTTTTAATACAATTAAATTTACATGACATTAAATCTTTTCTTCTCACTCCCATACAGATGACGGGGTGATATTTTGCATTATATTTCTCGCTCAAACAGCATTTCTGTTGTTCTCAGTAATAAACCGGGAACACTATTGAAACTAATTTAAATTATCCAATAATCTACCAATTAAAGGTCCATTGGTTAGACAACAAATAAGACAACTTCAAGCTAAAAATAACTCTTTTAAAAGTTGATAAATTAAATATGAATATATATTGTGTTCACAAACATATTTTTAAATAATTTTCTTGGGTTATAAAAATAGGAACTTTTATGACTGTCTTCTTGAAAATCCGATCGTTAAGGAATTGAAACTAAAATTTCGTATAAAATTTGTTAAAACTAGTATTTTAAAATTAATCAAAAAATTTGCAGTAATCATTATATTTACATTTTACAATAGTACAACAATCCTTCAAATATTAACGAATAGAAGTATGAACACAGGAGACGAATATATATGCTATAGCAAAAATAAAAAATGCAACCACATATTACAGAGTTTTTTTGCATAAAAAATTAAATTAAATCGCAAAATTCGAGAAGCATAAGATACTGAAAAACTTTTTACAGTAATATTTTGGCCAGAATAAAATGTGTGTGTATTATATTTAGGAAAAATTGAATAAAATTGTCAAACAATGAATGTCATATTACCCGATTAATATCAAGGCATCCAAACAAAATGAATGCAGCATAACATTAAAGAAAACCTTTTGAAATATTAAAATACAATAAAAAAATATTATTTCAAGATTACAAAACAATTTTAGAGAGATAACAGAAGGAAAAACCATTTAAACTGAAAAAAAACTATAAACACTCTATAGTTTTCGTGATTTTTGTAATTAGATAGATTCGCTTTAAAGGATGAAAAATTGTTCAAACTGGCGTCAATGTTTTAATTTGAGTTTAACTTATTATCGTATATCAAGACTAAATCTCAGAACAAATTTTTAAAAATCTTTTCACTCTATAACACTTTACTATTTAGATCAAGGGTAACGCATATTAAAACATGTTTTTTTCGAAACAAATAGTAAGACATAGCTTATCATTATTATTTATTCTACAATGTAGGGACTTATATTTTCACAGTTTAAAGCCCATAATGTGTTACCTACTTATTAGATAATTACAATCCCGGTTTTTAGTCACGGTTATAAACACTAATAAATTTAACTTAACTTTTTTTTATTGTGACCCTTGCTAGTAGTTTTATAAGAATTAGTTTTAAAATCTATTTAGCCTCACTTTTATATATACTGCAATTGCAAAACTTTTCTATTTATGTATATATAAATCCGAGCTTCTAATGAACTGCTGGAATATATTTGAAAAATATCAATGAAAAAATTTTAACAAAATATTTTACTACAGTTTTCTAAAATCAACAAATCAAAATATTAAATTAAGTGAATATTAAATAGCGTTTTATTGATAGGAAATACGATAAGGTAAAAAAAATTGAATATTCAAACCTCAATATAACGGTTCAGTCTAACCTTATATATTTTTAAAGCGAGAAAGCTTTGAAATTTTAAAACTTCCATGAAATTAAATTTCCTTATAAGATTAGATTATGAAGTGTAAACACAATTAAAAATTGGAAACTATTCTCCGAATAAGACAAACTTTTTTTTATTTCTAAAATGCCTATATTAAAGTAGTAAATTTACTTCTACATGATCAAATGTATTTCAATAACCATAAAACAGTCATATTTCCAAAACACATTTTTCTGAAATTTTAAAATGCACTTTTAAAGAATTGCAAAAATATATAAATAAATGCCAAAGCATATATAACAGTAACAACAGGACATAGTATTTCATTAGGTTTTATTAAATATTTTTTAACCATTGAGTTTTAGCAATCTTTATAGTTTCTTCGTAAAAATTATAAATTACAAAGGTTCAAACGATGTACTTCGTGATGGCTTCATTTGATTTTTATATTTTTACTAAATGATTAACAAAACTTCAAATATTTTAACTAAGTTCTGTAAGCATTGATATGGAACAGGTTTATAAAAATGAGAAAGCAATAAGAGTGTTGTATAAAAAGAAAAACAGAACTAAGTTGAAACAAATTTGACGTTTTAATTAATCTTATTTCATAATTTACAAGTCTAATTTTATAAAGGTGCTTGATTTTGTTTCTTAAAATTGAATATATCCATTTGTATGCATTAAATACTTATTTTATATGAAGTACATGATATTTTAAATTAATGAGAAGTGCAATCTTGTATTTAGTATATTATAATGTTAAAGTACGCTCAAAATAAGTTCTTATTTCAATTTTTCATTGGCAAATAATTAATAAACTTTAAAAAGTTGATTGGCATTACAATAAATAGATAATAAGTTTAGAGATTTAAATTATAATAATAACAATAAAAATAGTGTATTTTATTATTGAAAAAAAATGCAATACTTGACGATTTGAACTGATGTAATAAAAAAAGACCTTTAAATAATAAAATGTATAAAATGTAACAAACTAAAAATAATAGTCTTTCAATAACTTAAACTATTTATTAAGTAATTATTAAATAAGCCACATATTCAAAAAATACTTATTGATTAAAAATTACATCTTATTTTAATTTAGCATTTAACTCTGCAAAATGTAACCAAAACGCCAACTCAACACTTACAATTTTTTAAATAGTTACTATAATGTCAACATAAAATTAAAATAAATAGATACTAGAAACTCCGAATCACCTCCTCATAACGCATACGCTTTTGCACTTAAAACCTAAGAAGCACGCAAATATATCAAGTTGTGCAGTGTTTTAAAGAAAATATGATATCCGCTATACTTTTAAGGTCAAAAGTATATCTTTATAATTTCGCACTATAATTTCATTGTTTGAACTTTCCAAGTGTGAATGTTTTTATGCCTATTTTATTAAGCATTGAATGTACTGTCTGCCGTCCATGTTACGTAACTCCTTGTTCAACACACTGTGATTTACTTTCTTTATTAAATATTTCCAATTGTGTGTATGAAACTGTATTTTATTTTTATTTACACCTACACATTACACACACTAGAGTAACGAGTACAGTGATTGGCCCCTCATTCATTATTGAAAAAAAAAGATGTTAAAGACCAAAATAGGTGTGACAAAGGTTTCTAAAATTCTCGTCATTAACGTTTGTCACGTTGGCAACAGTGCACCAACAGTCGTAAAAACAATATGGCCGCCAAAGAAATATGTCTCAATGTCAAAGGGGGCCAATCACTGTCTTATGGGGCCAATAACTGCACTTGTTATATTAAAAAGAAAGTTTTCTTATTTATATTTATAGATGGAAGAATGCATGCACCAATGAGAAAAATTAGTTCTTTAATTTAATTAAGAAATTAAAAATTCTTACAAATAACTTTCATGATAGAATTATACTTAATGACTAATTTGCAAGGTAATGAAATGTTTAATAAAAATTAAACGCATAAGTATAAATTTAATAAATCATTTTTATAGATTTGAATAAATTTTGAATTGCAGCTATATTATCAAAGTTATTCAATAACATAATATTAAAAAGTGATGTATCAATAATTAGCTAGAAACACAAGAAATCGAAGTAAAGATTGAACTCTTGTAAATAACAAAAAAAAATTCATAACACTTTTTTGTCACTAAAAAACTTTTTAAAAGAACACGCCAGGAAATACTAAAATATGATTTACATACAAGACCATTTAGTATTAGTATTTACTCAAATGAGCAATGATGTTTAAGATTAAATGCATTTTAAGAAGTACTAGTAGTAATCCTGTTCGTTTAATTGTTGCTACAATATGCTAAGTATTGTTTATTTCAATGCTAAGTATTTTTGACAGTCAAAAATACTTAATAAAAATACATATTTTTAACACTTTCGCTACTTAAGCAGTTTGTTTCCTCGTAACTTGTAATAAGAATAGAATTATCAAATCCTTAAGAGTATGGCCGTTTGAGCTGTTTTAGAAGTAAAAGAGTTAAACAATTATCAGTGTCTTTAATTACTTTATTATTTATAACAGATACTTTCGACGAAAACATCGTATTCTAGTAAACATAGCCGTACACACGTACAAAACACACTACCATATAATATTACATAAAGAACAAACTTTCAACATAGATATTACCTTTCTAAGATACTGCCAAGCATATCACCAAATAATTTCTATAAACAATGTACATAAAACAATTTCGCAAAGACTTATACATAAAAGGCTAAGGTATGTATATCATTCTTCTCTTGTCAGTCTTGATGAAAACCTTTCCAAAGGTCAAGTACTTAACAGGTATCTACAGTTTTTACAAAATCGATCATGTGTGATACAAAATTTCTGAAGTAATTATTTTTATTAATTAATGTAGGCAGATTTATTTAAATAAACCTTAACTAGATAAAACATACAACTTTTTGTATGTCTGACCCACAACGATTCTGTATCTACTGGATGTGCAGCTATGAAATTTTTACGGAGACTAGTCCTTCATATCTTATGAGGAAATTGGCCATTTAGTAGTTTTTGGTGTTCTGTGTTCCTTAGTGGTATGGTTTTTTTGTTGATTCTTTTTCACATAAAAACAAAATATTAAAAAAAATTTCCATCAATGTTATAAATGTTTTAATATATTTCTGATTTCCCTCAAGTAATTGCTACAAATTTAATGATGATAATGTAGCTTCCCAATTTCATATAGTTGCACTTTACGGATACAGCTGTGATACTACATATAGACCGGTCTGGTCTGTTTATTAGTGACTTTAGGAGATCGTGAAAAATTAACTTAAGCTTGCTATACCTATAACATTGCGTTAAAGTGTAATATTTATTATATTTTGGCTTTCGTATCGCTGGATAAATATACAACAAACGTACATACAACAAACAAGTGCTAATTATATTGAGTCTAGCAACTAGTTTAAAAAGAAAAAGAGACCCAGCGAAGCGGGTACTTTTAGCTAGTGATATAGTTAAAATTAGTAATAGTAATATGATAATATAGTAGTAAGTTAACTGTACGATACCTATGCTTTCTAACTTGGGTATAAAAACAAAATTCATGTACACAGTACTGAATGAAAAATAACACATATTTATGAGGAATGCTGACTACTGGCTTATTAGCTGTTATTTTTTAACAACATCTTTGGAGTTATTTAGAATGCCGTTCTCCTTTGTTTCAGTCTTTTTCGACGAATTGTCGGGTTCTTTATTATAATAACGCCTTGCAACCACCGGTTCCATAAGCCACATCAAACCGGAAATAAGAGAAAGCAATCCGGTCAGGTAAAACATACCATCGTAGGATCCGACTTCATCTCGAAAGTGACCTAAAAATGAAGAATTTTTTTGTTATTTTTAATTTGACTTTTAGCTCAATTTTTCACATGTGCATCAAAACCTGAAGTTTTTCATAATGTTAAATGCATGAATAAGATATTCGTTTTCTATCTAAATAGATATAAACACTTGAAAGGATAAACAAATTAACTGAAATGTGAACTTGTTGTCACTGCATGAATTTGAAATAAAAAAAATTCATTAAAAATTTAATTTCTTAAATTTTTTAAATATTGCATTTCTGATGTAGATGGTTATAAATGGCTGCTTCATTCTTTAAATTTTAAAAATAAATAAACTTGATAAATGTTTATAATTTTTTTAAAAATTATGCGTGTTGCTGAAAAGCCTTTTGAAGGGTTTTATACTTCTGTATGCCTCAGAAGGTTAACGTTTGATTTTACATATCAATTCTTTATTCTTTTCTTTTTCCTAAGAGAATTATGCATTCCAATCTATGATGATATTTTCAACAACAAAAAAATAATTGTAAACGCTATTTTTATAATAATGACGCTGAACACTCACCAATCATGGGCGCTATTCCGAAAGACACCAGCCCAGACAGAAAGCCGACACAAGACATGGCCACCGACTGTTCATGAGCGCCTACATACTTGAAGACTAGGACAGGGAATAGGACAAGTATGCTTCCAGCAGTCATACCATAAAGGATGAGGAGAGTCGACAGAACTATAAGACTTGATGAGAACGGGAATACGGCAATGAAAACTCCCTGAAGAGCTAGAACCACGCACATGAAATTGGATATCGTCATCAGATTTCTTTCTGTTACCCAACCGAATCCTAATCTGCCTGAAAAAGAAGAGGTGCAAATTATCATAAAGATATTCATGAGCCACCCAGTGAACTATCTAATTTTTCATTTTAGAGTAAGTACATAACGTATACGGTAATGTAATCGTTTCCGGCAGCCTAGTTCTACCCTCCTTTTGGGAGCTGCAGCACAGCCAATAACGCCTTCCAATTTAGAATCCTGGTCAAGTGACGCGGTCGACACCTGAGCGGGCACCCAACGGAACTTCGAGCAGCCTCGAACGCTGACACCGTTGTAAGTACATAAAATGAGAAATTCAATTTTTGATCAAAATCGACAAGAGGAATACATGTTGCTCCGATCACATGCAATTGGATTTAGCACTGAGAACTCTTTTACATACTAATTCAAAAAGTGTAGTAGTAAGCTTAATCGCTCTTGTTTATGACGATCCAATGGAGAATAGTCAAAATGTTTTATATAGTCATCAAATTTCATTGATAATAATTGAAGTTCAAATTTGGTACGGAACAGAACTAATAAATCTTTGTCAAAGAAAGTAGGAAAAATTTACTTTCAATGAAAAAACGCTTTATGAGTTATTGAATCTTATACTATGTGATTAATCTCTAAGGGTAATTTCATAGAATATTTCAATTATTTCATCCAAAGTTCCAAAAATTAAATTACAGCACATTAAAAATTTCCTAAATAATAAAAATATTCTTTACCAATACATCATTAGCTAAATTGTTTCGGACATTTTGCTAATGATGAATTAAATTTTAAGCTACAGTAGTTAAAGAAATCTCAATAAAAATAACTATGACTTTCGAGCGACTTTATACTAAAAATTCATATATTTAAAATTTCTACCTTTCAAGTATCTCCCTGTGACTTGACATCCATTTAAATTGACGGCTGGATTTTCTTTCTAGTTATTATACAATTTAATTCACAAATAAGAACTTAAATGGTTTGAAAGAAGAGGATCTGATAATCTCTTTTCATTCTTGATAGCATATAAATCTAGTTTTTTTAATTACTAGTACGAGGGTTCAACACGATTTCGGAAGTTTTCCAAAAAAAAAATCAGCCGAAAATTTTTAAAGGGCATTGTAGGACTTCGACAATTGAAGTTCTGCCTATATTTTCCAATACACTTACCAACTAAATCTCCGACTGCCAAAGCGTTAATAAGGTACTTTCCATCAGAATCAGACAATCCTTTATCTTTTCCATAGTCCACAAGTACTGTGAGAATAGGTATAAAAATGATGATGTAGGTAGACATACACACATTCAGGAGAACGTATACTGGATTTTTAGTGTACAGCGTGCCTATGCATTTGAAACTCTCGGAGAAGCTCTGCTGGGTTGGATTCTTGTTGTATTTATTGTTTGTACTTTGCTGAACTTCCATGTTGTTCTTTTTATTGTTTGGGACTTTATCTGATATTGTATAAACATCTATTGCATTCTTGGTTGAAGATTCATTTGTTTCTTCATTCTGTAACGAATGTATGTGTTACTTATTGTTTTAAATGTTAGATCAGAATGCAAAATTTATTCTAACTTATTTGTAAAGTATAGTTTATATAAACGTATCAATAAATAGATTAGGTATGAATTGAGCTATAGTAGAAAAAAATTTAGTTTAATGCTTTGATTAAAACTAAATTCACTAATTGTTTATCTAGTCAAAACTTTTAAAAAATGTAAAACTTATGGACACAAAATATAATTGAGCATGGTATTAAATTTTTTTTTAGCGTTGGAAGATGAATTTGAGAGTTCCTAACAATGTCCTATTACCTTTTTCCTCTAAGATTCAGAAAAAAATTTAAATCACTTTATTGACATTCAAAAGGCATTGAAAGGATAATTGTGTGGAACGCGATAAATTAGAGATATTTTTTAAGCCGCCCCGTTGGCTCAATCGTTAGGATGCTGACCTTTGAAGCTGCTGGGATCGGTTCGAATCCCAGTCAGGCATGGATGTCTGTGACCGTCAATAAATGTTGTTATTTGTGACTGTAAAATTTCTTTCTGTGCCTCTTGACGAAAGCTTATAGGCGGTTCTCTGAACAAGCACACAAGCTGGAATATATATGTGCCATACCATACCATACCTAGATATTTTTTTATGTATATAGTTCGTCTGTAAAGTATAGATTGCAAAATTTTACCTTAAATTCATCCTTCCTCTCTGCCACGGGTGACTCATGGACTTGGTACATGGTACAAGTCACAGAGTGGTCCATCTTCTTCTTGTCATCCACAATCTCCCAGTGATCGTACACAAAGACGCTCTTCCTTTTCTTGGGCCCGTTGCTCTTGTATGAAGAGCAAATGGACATGGTCTCGATGGGACAGTCGCTGAGGGACATGGACCGAACCACTTCCTTGGCATCTATTCTCTGGTCTCGCTCGAAAATCCAGTCACCCAATTCGTGGGCTGTCATGTCGTCTGGTTCCTCGACTGGCGTTTCTACAATGCTGGAGGTCTTTCTTTGCCGCATTTCTTTAAAAAAAATTTAATTCATGGTATTGTACGTAACAAAATCATAGTTCTATGCACTTAAATTGAAGCTATGCTCCAGACAAGAAATCAGAACTCAAACTTTTAACATTTCGATAAATGCTAGCGAAAAAAATTAGCTCTGCACGATAGGAGAAACTAGTGTTTGAGTTCTATGAACTAATTTCAATATGCTTACTAGAAAAGTTTAAGTTTAGTGGATTTGTTTTATTTTCTATTGTCAACCTTGTAGACCGAGCAAGATAATAGTTGTGGAATATAATTTATATCTGTTATGTAGTTCAAAACAATCAAAACAGGAATAAAACGTTAAAATAATCTAGTTATCAATATACACTTAACAACACTAACGATTTTTTTAAAGTCAGCTAACGATACTAGTGAATAAAGAAATCATATAAATTACCTTAATAAAATAAACGAAATATATTTTTTGTCACAAAAAATGAAAGATCAATATTCCTTATAATTGCAAGTAATGTAAACTTTCGATTAACGGAGATAAATGCTATCAAAACTTATAAGTATGCATAAATATTAGACTTCATTGTAAGAAATGTGAAACTTTTGAACTAAAAAATCCAACATTAAGACCAATCTACTTACTAGCTCTTGCATATGCTTCTGGATAATTAACCCATTGCGGAGACGAAAGCAACAACGCCGGTGGCAGGACATTCATGACAATGCCTGCAAGGATTAAGAATCCTCCAGACAATCCATATGTGTCCAAAATCCATTCGACAAGGATTGGAAATCCGAGACTTCCAACGCAAGCTCCTGACAACGCAATGCCGGATGCCGTCACCTTGTACTTTTCGAAATATTGGCCAACAACGACTTGTATTAGAGTGTTTGCAAACGCAAAGCCCAAACCTGTGAAAGACGAAAATACTGTGTATGACATATATCACTTAAAACCCTCAAAAACTTAGATTTTTAACTTCCATTAAACTTTAGAATTTAAATTACCTTAATATTTTTAATATTACTTATTTATATATTTAACATACCAGAGTAGTATATTCAAGAAGCATATCCACGAAAACTCGAGATAAAACACTGTGATCATCGGATGTCAATTTTAGAGGTAACTCAGTTTTAAAGCTGTTAAAAAGTGAATTTTTCTTTATCTTAAACCTATTAAATTTAGTTTCAATCAAATTAAATATTATTCTAATTAAATTTTTTAATTTAATTTATTTATACTCTCTAAAATATAAAATAGCTATAATGTAGTTTCACCTCCTTGGAAATAATGGGCTCTAAACATAGTCAATAAGAATAAATTAATAAGAATTCGAATGATAAATTCAATTGAATGAAACTGAAAATTATTTAGCATTAATTCAGGCTCTTATTTAGTGCTGTTTTAAAGTGTTGCCCTTTGAATAACTCTAGCTCACTTATTTTTTTGTTTGTGTTTGTGATGAAGTGGTTTCTTTTTGTGTGTTCAGTACGACTTTCAAATTTACTCTAAAGACCATTGAACTTACCCTGCTGTCAAAACAAAGTAATAAAATAGTAAAACAAAGTGGTAGTTAAACAAAGTAATATAAATAAATGTTCGAATCAACGCTCAATATAATAAAATATTTGAATGTGAAAACTGTTGACACTTTTATGCATTTTGTGGGGTATTGAGTTTCAGTGTTTACTACGAAATGTGATTACACACTTTTAATTTGAGTGCAAGTATTTATTGTTAAATATATCAATGGTTGAAGTGGGAGCATGTGATGCCTTGTATTAGTTCTTAAGCTTGGCTACTTATATTTACTGTACTATGGTACTACAATTGAATATGTTTTTTAGTGTTATTTATCAATTCGTATGCTGTTCAAAGGGGTTTCACTATTGAGAGTTAGTGTTAAACGCCATATCATATGAGCTCATTCCTTCACCCCAACCCTCAACGCAACTCAATTTTCAACTTTTATCTCGATTTCGACGTCAGAAAGTTGGACATATGGTTGCCAGAGTTGAAGAAACGGTTTCTAGCATATTCTATTTTCAGGTAGTCATAAATAGAACTTCAACCTCATTTTCATGGAAATTTACATCTGCTCATCAAAGTTGGCTGAATCTACGTATACTTTAAAAAAAGACGTAGCGTCTCTTCATAGTGACGAAATCAATACTACAAGATCTTTTGGTTCAAAAACTAGGAGTTAACGGCGTTAGAAATAAATACTTCAAGCTCAACTTCCATAGCAGACGGAAGGTTACATTCCACTTCTTATTTTTGCCGTTGAAGATATGAGTTAAGGATTCATCATCAGCAATGGGCTGAGGGTTGGGTTGAAGAATTTTGACTCGTGTGATACTTTCATCAACTTCTTCTTCCATAGCAGACGGAAGATTATATCCTACTTTTGAGTTGAGGATTTATCATCAGCAGAGAGTTGGGGGTTTGCCTGAAGAAGTTTCGCGCATGAGTACGGAAAGATCCCTTACCATGTATACCACCCCAAAATACATCCAACCAGAAAACATTTGGGGCGAAGCTGCAGAATCCAGCTCCAGCTGCTGCTACGATGCCTCCGAACAATGTGACCCTCTTAATTCCAAAGCGTTGTCCGAGAATTCCCACGAGAGGACCTGTCCATTAATGTGCATTGACCGAGCATAAAAGAAAAAGAAACGGTATAAAGTAAAGGAGAAAAACACCCAAAAGCAGGAGCATTGGAAGAAGTTCAGCATTTTTGTAATGGAATCAGAATGTGTTGTGAAACTCCTTAATTTAAAATATTTTTTAGCGAACTTAAGCTTTTTTAATTCGAAATATTTTTCTAGAAAGGAAAATGTAGGCACTGACATGCTGACGATGTTTGTCTATAAGTCCGTTTGTCCATTTCCCATCTAAAATCTGTTCGATCCTGAATATTAAAATTTCTTTTTTTAGCAAGGTGTGACCTCAGATACCCCTCTTTTTTTTACTTTTTGTCCATCTGTCTGCACGTCAGGATGAACGTCTGCCTACTGTCTTCTTGCGAATTACAAATTTAATTAGCATTTAAATTTACTTTCAAGTCATTTAACTCGCGTTTGCCACATCAACAATGGCATGACAAAGTTCATTTAGTTAAAAAATAATTTTTGAAACAAAATTTATTTTTGTCATAAATCACTTTGGAATGACGTCATAGAAATGCAGCACAATGAGAATCTTTGATTGTTCATTATTTGTTTACTAAGAAAACGACAAGGTAATTTATTTTCTGCTTAAAAAACTGTTGAATTTTATTTAAACTTTAAAAATTCCGAACGTTAACATTGGAAAGAAATTAAATTTGTTACCTTCATCATGATAGTACTGTTTGAAATTAATTAATACAAAAAAATTATCAATGTATAGTGGTCTTTATTTCTATACTTGAAAATAAATGGACCTACGTCCTAACTCGACAATAACCGAAATTGCTCAATTGAGGGGGGGGGGGGGTTGGTAAAGTAACAATTTATAACTAAGTAATAAAATTCCTTTCTGAAGAGTTAAGTTTTAGACCATTGGTTGATTTGGATGAGAGAGTATAAAGGAAATCATTTATTTTAATACTTAATCTTACGTAATTATTTTAATACTTAATCTTACTTAATTATTTTAATACTTAAATTAAAAAAAAAAACATTATATGTATTAAACATAAGACAATGGAATGGGTTTGTACAAGACATTGTATTAAACATAAGACAATGAAATTAGTTTGTACAAGACATTTTAGTATGTTTATTCTATAAACATTTGTTTCCTTAAACAAATGTTTAACTTCCTGATCTTATATTCCACTATCTTTTCTTTTCTTCAATATTTACATGAGGAATGAGTTTTAACACGATTTTACTTTTAATGGATAATACATACATATTTTTTTCCTCACATAAACAGTATTTTTTTTATTTATTACCACGTCGAGTCGTTTAAAATCGAAAAAACTTCCTTCTAATAAATTTCACGCCCTTTTTCTTGATTTTATAAAGATTTATATAAAACTGAATTTAAGACTGTACGTTTTAAAATAAATTTTGATTTTTATAAGATGTGTTGTGTGTTACTTTCCGTTAAAATGGAATTTCTTTAAAAAGGCATTGCTCAAAAGTTTGGTGCAAAATTGCCACAGAACACTGGAACTTTCTACCTGCCAACACTATTTGGAGTGTGGTTATACCAATTTTGTAGTAAAACCATAGCTTTGATACACCACAAAACTGGTAAATCCATGCTCCAAATAGTGTCATGGTAAGGTACACATTCTAGCTTGTGTGCTTAATCAGAGACCCGCTTATAAGAATTCGTCAAGTAAGACAGACAGAGAAAGAGTTTTTACTGTCACAGAGAAAGGAATTACACCCAGGGCGAAGGCGGGAATCGAATCCGCACCCGTTACAGCGCGGAGACTGCTGGCCTGCGATGTTAACCAATCGGGCATACGGGCTCTCCAAATAGTGGTGGCAGGTAGAAAGATCTACGATTCCGGAGCAAACTTGCACCAAGATTTGTAACTGTGTAGAAGTATTTTGGTTTCAAAGAACCACTATTATATACATGTCTAAATTTAACCTGCAGTCATAAAAATTATATTTAACTTAAGGTAGGCGAATACCCAAAAATCCCCAAAATTCTAAAATTTTTACTATTACTTTAATCCTTTCCAAATTTGGCATAGTGATTTCAAATACAATGAATAATACTATTTAGGCATTTTTTTTATTTGAATATAATTTATTTATTTTAAATGGTGTTTTTCTACTAAAAAAAGAGGTTTACGCTAACAAGTCTACCACATTGAATTTTCATCCTATAAACATTAATTATGTGTTAAATTCTTCGTTTTGAACTAATACATGTAATGACCGTTACATACAAATTACAAGAAAAGAAGTTATTAAGAAAAATGTTACAAATTAACCACAAAAAATAGATTTTTTTTTCGATTAACTTACACTTGGACATTTAAAAAAAAACAGATATTTACACCAGATGATAGAGGTTCATGGCACATATATATATTGAAGTAGCATCTGTAAAAAATTTCAGGTAAATTAATGTAAAACTTTTATGCTAGAAGTGTTAGCGTAAACTCCTTTCTTTAGTTGGAAAACACCGTTTAAATAAAATCAATTATATTTAAATTTAAAAAAATTCCCCAAAGGCATTGTTCATTACATTTGAAATCACTATGCCAAATTTGGAAAAAATTAATATAATAGTAAAAATTTTAGAATTTTTTGTACTCGCCTACCTTAAAAACATTTTTTAATGAAATTTTCCATTGCCAGAATTAAAACTCAATAAAAAAATTAAAAATCAATAAAACGAAAAAGTAATATTTGACACACCTGATAGGGAACGAATCGAGTTCCTGACTGTAAAAGGCAATGTTGCTTCAGCCCTTGTCACTCCATACGTATCAATCACAGCCACGTACAAAATGCCAATCATCCGGGAAATACCGGACAATATCATGTTGATAATGCATGCTGCAAAGGCAACAACCCATGCTCGTCCAGTATCCGGCTCTTCTAAACTAACCATAGCATTTAATTAGGGAAATTTCCTTAAACGTTGAGTACAAGTTGCATTCTAAAACAAAGTGGTCGATCCTGGTTCAGATTCCATTGTATCTACAATGACGATGCGGGTTTAACTGATTTACAGAGGGAATAAGATCAAGGGGATATGTATTTGTTCAAGAATTTGTGTTAAAAGGGCAAGAAGTTAGCAGTCAAAGTAAAGAAAAAAGTGCGTTGTAAATTTTGGATAAACCCTTTAGAAGGAAGATAAAATTTTAAATCTTGATAACGGAGTAAAAAGTGTATTTTTTTAGTAAATTAAGGAGTGCGTCCTTGTGTAAACCAGCTATTTTTCTCTGTTTCGTTACAATGTTTGCTGTAGAAGTGCTGTAGAAGTAGTTCTGAACACTTCAGAATTGAAACTTCAATTGAAACTTTAAAAATGTTTGGTGGACATTCAAGATATTACCATTTTTATAGGCAATTTAAGAGATTCATTCCAATTTTTTACCAATTAATGTACACAAATATCTTAGCATCTACAAATGATAACTTCTTATTTGATTTTATTGGCTTTTTAATAAAATTTAAAAAAATCGAATAAACTATTTTTATTATGATGCAAAAATGAAACTTTTTTTAAAAAAAAGTACAAAAAATAAATATTTTATTGAACACAATGAAAATAAAGTAAATGATGATATCTTATTAATATAAGTTTATGGATTTTTTCAGTTTTGTTCAGAAGTTGAATTTTTTCCATTGTTTTCGACGCTAATAACTTCGTTGTTGCTTTTGACAAATCCGAGTTTTCCAGCAAGTGGTACCAATAGCCAAAGTAATCCGCTTAGTAAGGAAATAGCACCAGTCAAATAGTACATCCCATCGTAAGATCCAAGATTATCTCTGAATTTCTCTGTAAAAAAACATACTATAAATTATCATTCCCAAGATGACCATTTATACCTATAATACTGTGACAAGAAGTAAGACCGTATCAGCAATTTTGGTGTTTTTGAGTTAGTAACATCAATATACTTAAAAATTGATAATCTATATTATTATACCAATAATATTTCATATAATGCATCGTTAAATTGTTAAATTCACATATTCAATTCAACTTATGAATATATGTTACATTTAGCGTTTGATAAAATAAGTTTTCCTCATTTTCCCAAAATATAAAAAAATTTGCAATTATTTTGGGGGGTGGGTTCAGCGGCGTATATAATAACTTCATAAAAGAGTTAAATCATTCTTATTTAAAGACGAAACATTTTATCAATTTTAATTTTATTTTAATAATGGTATCTGTATTCGTATTCGAAAATTCAACTATTCTTTGCATTTTTAATCATTTTTGAACCGTGTTATGTATATTAGTCATTACGAGCAATTTTCATGGAAACTTATTTTAAAGTTAATTTAATTGAAACACGATTTTAAATGGCTTCTTTTATCTAACGGGACATTTTTAATTAATTTCCAAATATTTGCAACATTAAGCAGGGGGTTAGATTTGAAGTCATATAATACACTGCGATCCAAAAGTTTAGACAATGGCGTTTTTAGTGTCAAAATTTAGAATTGTGATAGTAGAATTACAAAACAATCCTATATCACCCCTTATGGCATTTAAAAAAATTAATATATTTAGGGGTGTTTTGTAATTCTACTATCACAATTCTAAATTTTACAGCTAAAAAACGCCAGTGTCTAAACTTTTGGATCGCGGAATAACAAAAAACTTAATGAAATGTTTTTTACAACATCAGTCGTGTTCTGAGGTGTATAATATATTTTTACTTATCATAGACGGAATCCCAAACGAAGTTATCCCAGACAACAACCCCATGTTAGATACAGCCACAGACTGCACATCCATATCAATGTAATGAAAGACCAGTACAGGAAATATGACCACCAAGCATCCAGCAGCCACACTGTACAGGACAAGAACGGCAACGAAAGCGGGGATCGAACCAGCAAGAGGCAACACTGCAACGAAGACGCCTTGGAGAGCAAGAACGCTGAACATGAATACGGGAAGCGTCATGAATTTCTTATCAGTCACCCAACCAAAACCCAAGCGACCTTGAAAAGAAATAAAATGGAGAAGAGAATTGATGCAAATTTTGAATACCTATTCTTAAGTGTATAACTTAAGGCTGCTCATCACCCCCCCCATACCCCGTCCTCCTTCGATCGGGCTTGCTAATGGTAGTCTATTAGGGAAAAATGGTTTTTATTCCAAAAAAAAGCAATGCAATTATAGGAATATTTTTTGATGCGGTAATTCATAAAGCTCCAATAAAATTGTGCTTTTAGAGGTTGTTTTGTTTTAAACGTTATTTACTTTTTTTAATCTAATTTTTTTTTCTATTAAAAAAAGGTAAATAACGTTTTTTAAAAAATAACCTCTAAAAGCACAACTTTATTGGAGTTTTATGAATTTAAAAAAAAACGCATAAAAATATTCGTATAATTTATTTGCTTACTTTGGAATAAAAACCATTTTCCTCCCCATAGACTTACCATTAGCAAGCATGATCGAAGGAGGATGGGGTATGGGGGTGTTGAGCAGCCTTAAGGGTGAATGAGCACTCTGGACAACGGGCTACCAAACCAAAGTGCCTCAGTGTTAATCCAAAGGGGAAAAATAAATATTTTCTAAACCACGTGTCTCTGGCTATATTGAATATTTTTACTAACGGTTTTTTTTATGGGATTTAATGCAACTGACTTATAGGTCACAATAATCCTACTTTTTAAAATTGGTTCTAATATTTTTTTTAATCTTCAATAAACAATTATTTTTAAAATACTCAAAGCAATTTCAAAAAGTGGGATTATAGAGACCTGAAAGTTATCTACATTTATCATTTAAAAAAATTAATGTAAAATATTCAATACAGCCAGAGCAATGTGGTTTAGAAAATATTTTTCCCCTTCGATTAACACTGAGACGTTTTAGTTAAGGAGACTCGCGATCGATCATGCTCATTCGCACTGAACCGTCCTTCATCTGTAGTGTGCTATTGGTTAATGCCAATACTGCACTAGTTTAACTTATATATAATCAGGTGCAATACTGTGCTAATCATAAAAAATGGCGGATAGAACCATCAGCAAAGAACAGTGTTTTTTAATAAAATACATATTTCTAGTATAAAAAATGTATTCCTTAAATAAACGTTAATTAAGATAATATGCTACGATGCGCAAAACTTGTGTGGCAATTGAAGAGATTAAGAGAAAAGCAAGCATAAAAATGCTAAATTAACTTTTGTTTTAATAAACATATTGCTCCCTACTTAATAGATAAAAATATTCTCCTTTTTCAAAAACTTCAAGTTTATTTTAAAAGTATATTTTTTGTAATTTGCAAGCTGTTTTTTTACAATCATGAAAGTGCAAACTAAAAACACTTTTGTCGCATAACACGCTCTTCTTCAAAGCTCATCCATTAAACTATGATTTTATTTAGTAGATGTTTATTGATGAAACCAGTTTAGTAGACGAAATAGTTCTTACACGAACGTTAACTGCTTCTTCATTTACCAGCAGAAATAAATCTTTTTTGAAATTATACAAAAAAAATCAATAAATTTCTCAAAATTTGTACCATGTGAATTTTTCAATAGTTAGATTAGCATTTACATACCAATCATATCACCAATGGCCATGGCATTTAATATGAACTTTCCGTAGGTTTCCGGAAACCCTTTATCTTTGCTGTAGTCTATGACAACTGTGAGAGTAGGAATGAAGATTATGACGTAGGTGCACATGCACAAGCTTATGAGAACATACACTGGATTGGCGTAGAGATGTACCATGCTTCGGATTGTCTCCATTACAGTGGGTGGGTCTTTCTTTTGGGATGAGGCTGGTGGCACAGGGCAAGATTCAGGTTCTTCAGTTGTTGAGCCTCTTTGCAACTGACCGGAGATGGTGAAAATGCCGAAGTCATCGCTTGGAGAAGATTTATGCCTATTCTGATTGAAAGTAAATATTTTTTAGTAAGCTTCAAGTTATTTAAGAAATAAGTCAAACATTTGGACCGTCTTTAACCATATAGATCAAACTAAGTAAAAAATGGCATTTGATAGAATAAATATTTTACGTTAGCGTTTAGTTTGTAAATGTCTTGCCTATGATTGTTTTTCGCAGTGTTGTATACCCTGAGAAGCCAAATTATTATCACCACTCCTCGATAAAATACTTAACCATATTTTCTCCTAGCGCTACATGAATTTTTCTTGGCATGGATTCTATGAAATTTTGGTATGTGGTAGGAGGGATCTGAGACTATATTAGATAAACTCTACTTTTTCAATTTCTTAAGATTTGATGGCACTGGATCCAGCTGCCTAAAGTCCCGTTCAATCACATCCAACATATTCTCGATTTGGTGACTGTGCTTTCCTACAAAGTAAGGTAAAGCCTACGTCATGCTCTTTGAACCATCTGAGGATATTACGAGCTCTATGACAAGGAGAATTGTACTATTAAAAGTATACATCCCCTGCTGCGGAGTACAGCATGCATTTGGGACATGCTTATCCCGGACTTACTAACATGCATTTGGGCATACAGACATTGCTTAACACCAATCAAAGGGACAATGTTCAAGAAAATATAACTGAAACCATAATATGGGCTCTTGCAGCTTGTATAGTGTTATTGATTTATAAAACTAAGAATTGTGACTGCCTTAAACTATCAGGTGATCATGATAAAGTGGCCTCTCAGTGGTAACTGCCTGTGATTGTCCCCAGCACCATAGTTCACTCTAATTAAGCATATACCACAACTTGCCCTCAATTTATGCAGTACATAAACGCTAAAAAAATTATTTCACTCTGTTTTCGATCAATATTCAATATAAAAATCATTAATATATTACATTTAGTTCTACTGTTGAATCGGATAAAGAAAATCCCCTTGGTTCGTAACCGGTACTTATCACGCTGTCTTTCCTCTTTTGAAAATCTTCTGAATGGTCAAAGATCAATCTTCTCTCCATGTTCCAGTTTGAAGCCTTGCTGACGTCAGCGCTCTTGATTGGGTTATTGCTCATGGAAACAGACCTGCTAACTCTCTTGGGAAAATGGCGGTCTTCGATGTCTGTAGCAATTACAGAATTATCTTCAGTCTCAGCTGGTGATTTAGATGAGTTTTTCAATGCCCCTGAAAGAAAAATGAGGCAGTCGATGAAAAATAATTCATTTTCCATTATTTGAATGAATACTGTTTTAATCTAGAAAGAACAAATCCTCTAATAAGGTATGAAAGTTCATTAATGCAGGCATTGACTTCTCCGCTTAAAAATACTTAATTCGACAACACCATAGACAATGAAGAAGGATCTAATTTTTTTAACATATTGTTCAGCTAGCCTTATGTCTGTACATCAATAAGTTTTAGTAAAATAGTTTTGCAAGAACTCGTTCCGGTACTTTTTAACTTCCTACGAGTGTTATAACTAATAAGTTTATTACGTTAAAAACATAGATTTTCTAAACGAACTGCGTAGAAAGTTCAACAAGAACATTCTGAAAACTTTTACGACTGAATAGGATAAAGCAGCTTTAAAATAAAATTCAATTATTAAAACCAACACCATTACTACTTGGTGCTCATTTTATCGACTACCTTAGATAGGAAAGTCTGAGTAAATCTTACCCAATCTGAGGTAGTCTAACCCTGAACTGTGGCATTGCAGTACGAATCGCTACAACTTGAAACACTGGCTCTACTACTACTTAAGATCATTCCAGAATTGACTTTCTTCAAGGAAAATGTACTTTAATTATACGTTTTTTCATTGTATGTCTTAATATCATTCTATACGAATGTTCTAATTTAACATCAGCCTCAAAATAAATTCAATTATTACCACCAACACCAATACTATACCAACCTCTTACCAAATTAACTTTCCCCTACATCAATGAATTAATGATTTTACTCACATAGTCTAGCATAACCTTCAGGGTGTTCAACCCACTGTGGAGATGACAGCAACAATGATGGCGGCAGCACATGCATGACGATACCACCAAGAATTAGAAACCCACCGGACAGTCCAAATGTGTCTAGTATCCACTCAACCAAGATTGGGAAACCAAGACTTCCAAGGCAAGCCCCAGATAAAGCGATACCGGATGCGGTGGCTCTGTATTTCTGGAAGTACTGGTTGACAACCACTTGGAACAGGGTGTTTGCAAGAGAAAATCCTAGACCTTAAAAATGAGTTATTACTGACATAAAATTTTTGTTTTATTTAAAAAGCAATAAATAAGGTAATAAATAAATTTTTTCCGGATTTGTTATTTGTTTATTCTTGCCTGGATGATTGAAGTCATAAATAAACTCCAAAAATCATATGGTCCATTTTTTGTTAGAAAGATCCATACATTTCTAACAAAAAAGATACTTATCTTTCATAATTTTTGCAAATTTATCTGTGCGTCCAAACGGACATCTGCCTACCTGTCTGTCGACGAGTTACAAATTTAAAGGGACAATTAAATATAATTGTAAGTCATTTGAATCACTGTCGCAATCTTAACAATAGCATGCGAGAAACTTTATTTAACTATCTATTTGAACTTAATATTTAACTGAAATGTATCTTGTTATATGAATCAGTTTCGAATGTCATAAAAAATGTAGCACAATGTGATTCAATAAGTTTCATTATTTATTTACAAGGAAAACCAACCATTTCAGACAGACTGAAAGCAGACCAATGTTTAAAAACTACTTTTTTTAAAAAACAACACCTTCCAAAACGCGTGGAAAACATAGAACATCCATTTTGGATTTTCGATCTTATCACAGTGCTTTCAATGCGATGCATTTTATATTAGGTCATAAAAGTAGAAGTTATTACATTTGAGCGAAAATGATGTAGTTTTGAGCACTTAATTCCAATTTTTTTCTCCAAAATAGATTATTCGAAACTCCAAATATTCATAAAACGTTGAGTATTATACACATTTGTGTCAAGTTACGACGGATGCCTTATATATGATACAAACACATACAACCTAATAATATTTATTAACGTTCAATACTTTTATTATTATAGACAAAGTAAAGGCATAAAATAAAAGATAAAAAGTAAAAGTCTATTTAAATAATTAAGACTCTCAACTATTCAATTCACAAAATCCTACTTCAATAAGTAAACTTTGGACTGCGGTTCCGATTTTTCCTAAACTGATAAATTCTAAGTTAATCTACTACCTTGTAACAAAAAAACAATTCTAATGTTATAGCATTAGACATTGAACACATTTGATAAGCTGTTAGGTTTTTGACCTGTTGGACTGAAAAACTAGCGGTGAATAAAAACAAGTATTTAAAAAGTTAACTATTAAGTTAACAAAACAAAGAACATTGAAGTATACTCTAAAAAATGTTTATTGATAGAAACCGAAAATTGTGAACATACTTTTTTTTAAAAAAATATCCTCAAACATTTTTTAAATATTCTACAATGAAATGTATTTTTATGCACCTAAAAAATTAATTTTAATACTTTTAATTTCATACCATGTATTACACCCCAGAAAATTGTTAACCAGACAATATCTGGGGCAATGCTGCATAAAGACGCACCAATAAATGCCAAAATACCACCAAAAAATGTAACAGTCCTTATTCCATAGCGAACACCAACAATTCCTACCAAAGGACCTAAAGAAAAATTTGACAAACGTTATATAATAATGGATATTGATAGTTAGATTGATTATGATAACAACATGAAATATTATACTAATTTTTTCATAATTTTTTCATACAGGGTCATTATTCAAATGATAAATAAATTCGCAAACGCTTATACAACTCGTTTAAAACTTACAGTAGACACGTACAGTAAACATTTGAGTGTAGGGGAGAGTGGGGCTAATGGGAAATGCAGAGCTAATGTGACAAGGAAGAAATATACTTTTTTTACAAATATTTCTACACAATTAAAAAGTAACAGTTAGACTTCATATTTTAACATCCTAAGATCAGCCATTAAACGTGTGTAATGAAATGGAGAGAAGAATTGTTGTTTTGGAGAATCGAAAGTTATTTAAAAGTGTACCTTTTTTTCACTTTTTAAGTATAAAATACAAACTCTTTATGAATTAAACTATAGTTTTAGGTAGATATAATATCGCAGAATAAGATACTATACATGTCAAATACTGTGGTGAAATACGCGTACTTTTGTGTTGGATCATTTATTTTAAAAAAATTCTGAAAAAGAGAACAAGTTCATGATAAGTTTTAGAAGATACAAACACAAACTAATCCTTACTACAAACTACACAAACTATTATTTCCAGGGAATCAACAAAAGTTATGGGAGCATCTTAGTTTTAATTTTGATAGTTTACCTTTCAATGGAAGCTTAATTGTTTACAAAAAAATATTTAATTATGTAAATGGTGTTTACTTTAATATTTTACTTTAATGTCATTTTCTGATTAAATTTCCCTTTTTTTTTGAACTTTTAATTAAGGCCAAATTTAACATGTCTCATTCGCCCTGCTCCCTGTCCCATTAGACTCCACATAAAGGGGTAATAGGACATTTACATGCTTGTTAAAAATGCTCAGCATCAATAACATGGTAATGTTTCAACTTCCATCGAATGTCTTTATAAGTCAACGAGTGTTAAGTTTATGAACTTGTTAAAAAAAATAATTAAAGTTATATTTTCGCTGAAATACAGAGGTTAATAATATATATATATATTAATAGCCCCCACTCTCCTTTAATTAATTAAGGTTTGGATGTGCAGTTGATTGCACTTTTATCCATTAAACAATTAAATAAAGGCACAACAATTAAAATAACGCTCCAATTTATTCAATGTATTCAAGTATTACAAGTAACATTAACATCCATAAAATACATTTAAAAAAAATTCGAGGCTTAACCTTTGGAAACTTGTTGAGTTTCGATTTTTTTCTTGGGCATCACATATGAATGAGGATTAGTTAACAAAACAAGTCATGTTAGCTTATTTTTACATTTTAAGGATTAACCCTCTAATGCATACTGTTACCGTTTGGTAACGAGTAACATAATCCACTTTATTCTATTAAATTAGAGCTCCTCCAAGACAAATCTGTGTTTTTTTCATCTATTACATTTCATTCTAAAGTTTTAGCTACTAATAATCCTCATAGATGATGGTAGTAAAAGTATATTCAAAATTAAAGCGTGAGGTTATTAACTTTTGTGAAATTACGTTTTTGGCAGTATTCAAAGAATAATAATATTAGTACTAAATATACTAATAAATTGTTTTGAAAAATTAATCATAGTTAAAAAGGGTTATTTTGAAATATTTTTAGTAGTTTTCTAGTCATTATTATCAAAATTAGAATTTTGCAGTTGGTTTTTGTCATATAGAATTTTTTTTTAAAATTGAAATTATTTAAATTCTAATGCAGTTAAATTTTTTTTAGTATTTTTCCCATAATGTGTGAGTATTAAAGATACATATATATTTTTTTGGGATGAAAATAAAAATTCATGCATTAGAGGGTTAATAAGCCGGTTAAAGCGGACGATTAAACGGAGTCCGTCCGGGTTCTTTGCTAGCTCATGCTTTAGGAAGGCTGAAAAAGTTTAAGGCATTAAGGGATTCCTTTTAATTTTCAGCAATACTGCTACAATAATTTTTGCAGAAGTGTGGTTATATACTGAATTAGAGATATAAAAAAATTAAATTAGGTTTAGAAAGCAATTTCTTTTGATAAACAAAGAGTAAAAATATAATTAGAAACAAATATCCCGGATAAAAGTTTGTTAACTATCTTCTACATTTTACGACAGAGAATGATCCGAATACCCATCAAATAAGCTTAATTATAAATAAGTGAACTTCATCACTATCGAAAAACAAACATGTATTAAATACCTGATATACATCGAACTGAGTTACGTACTGTAAACGGTAAAGTTGCCTCTCCTCTGGTTACACCATAGGTATCAATCAGAGAAACATACAAAATTCCCACCATCCGAGATAGGCCGGACAATATCGCGTTGATAATGCAAGCTGCTATGGCAACCACCCATGCTCGTCCTTTGTCCGGCTCTTCCAACTCAATCATTGCTGTAAGCAACACAGGAATCAATCCTATGTATTTACTTGTACGAGTCGATCCGAAGATTGAATAATAAGACAATTATTTCTTTAAAAAATTTAGTAAATAAATATTATATCACAACACAAAATTCAACACATAATTCATACATATTAAGTATTTCTTATTGCAATATTTCAAAACTGGTTGCTCGCATTTGGAAGTTTTATTACAATGAATGTAGATCTGATAAGTTTATCGAATGTTTTGCTGTAAACTAACTGACTTTAGAAAACTTTTTACGATAGCGTTGCTGATTGAAATACGTATCTTCTTTTATTCCGATACATTGTTATCTTTCTATGCTTATATTTTCTAAAAATGTAGCAAAAAAATCTCTTTTTTAACTATGATATAGTAACCATTGTCTTGTTTAGTATCTACTCTTATTTAACAATAATGCCGATTTACGAACAATAGTTGAGGTGAAAATTATAATTTAAAATGAATAAAATATTGCGAAAGAGTGTCTCACTCTCTCTCTCTCTCTCTCTCTCTCTCTCTCTCTCTCTCTCTCTCTCTCTCTCTCTCTACAAAAGAGTTTGAAATTAAGTTAGTTGTTTTGACGAAGTTATATCAAGCTAGAAAAGGAAAAACAAAAGGTTTGGTTTTTCAACCACCATTCTAACGAATATTGTGCTACAATATATTTCATTGCACTCAAGGAACAAGTTATGCAATTATATATTTGGACATAAAATTTTTAGGCGTATAAAACGCACTATAACACATTTTTTCGTGCATAAATAATGTCTCGAATGCAATTAGGAGGTACGCAGAATGGGGCCGAAGTCAAAGAAAAATTACATATTTCAAAGTAGTTTTTAAGAAACGTCAAAAAATCTCAATAAAAATTCAGTTAAAGATAGTTTTAGACTTATGCAATAGGACAGTATATTGCTCAATATAGACTGGTTACTCGCGGATGTCCTTCAGCACTTAATTAACCTTTGCCATTTATCTGACATCCAAACAACTCATATGGATACTGAGTTTATTCTATTTAATTATATCTTTCTCCTAACTTATATTTAAAATTCTGTAATACAGGTTCTGTCTGTCTTCCCGTCCTTCTGTCACTCATTTACAGTCCCAAAAAATGGATTCTTTTAATTGCATTTGTAAATAAGATCCTTCCAAGACAGGTTTATTTGTAATTTCGTCTAGTATATATTTAAGGAACCATTGTAATTTAAAACCCATTTACTAATAATAATCATTAAAGGAACATATATATTACCAGATGCAGATTCAGAGTTTTTTAGTGGGATGGGGAGGGGATTAAAAGTTTTGATTGAATGGGGGTATAGATTTAAAATTATTATTAATAATTTTTATTGATTAATAATTTTCAGTAAATATGTTCATAAATTAGTTTAGTTTAGAATTAAGCACTAGAGCAAAACGAGGGTTATCGGCGACAGTCGTCGTCTTTAAGAACCACAGTCAAGTGACGAGCCGAAACCTGAGTAGGCACCCAACGCAACCATTAAGGGTGACATAGTACGCAGCGTTAGGACTTTGAAGGATATTTAGCGTGCACTTCCTCCGGCTATAGGTTCCTCCGCTTATAGGTAGCAGTTATTTTGACGAGGCCCGGACCCGAACCAAAGACCTTTCGCATGCTAGGCGAATGCCTAACCGACTGGGTTCCCCGGCTTGTTCATAAATTAGTATTTATTAATCATTATAATACTCAACAATAATTATAATACTCAATAATAATTATAAAACTTGATAATGATTATAATACTTATTAATTATAATTAAATTTTAATAACACAAGGCAATAGCTGTTTTGGAGCATCGGATTTTAAAACTGATTTTAGCTATACGTGGATAGTAGATTCTAATCTTGTGATGAAATCAGTTCTAAAATAGCTCTAGATTTTAAGATAAACAAGTTTTTTTGTGACAATTAAGTATTCCAAATCAAAAACAGTTTAGAATGTTTTTTTAAACTAAAGTTTATGTTTTTAACGCAATTTCTAATGTTGAATACGAATATGTTTTCTGGTTTTCTCTAACAGTGGATAAAAATGGAAACCTGATTTGGTTTCAGCAGAAAAATCTAAATAAAAAAACATATATTATTTATCAAAATATTCAAAACTAAATTTTTGACCACTACTGTATCACAAAAATCTTGAATATCTAATAAAGTACATTTGTTGGGAAAAAATTTGCTTTACTTTAGAAGATGTGATCCTAATTTAACTGAATATCAGTTCGAAAAACCTGATGCAATTTCAAAGTTTCTATAACTGGTTATTTATGAATAATAAATAAATAACAAAACTTATATATACCTGTTTATAAGAGGAATCTAGAAGTGCACAGTAAAACTTCGTCAATTTTAAGTTTCGTTTTTTTTTTAAATAGAACAATTGTCTACCAACTCTAGCATTCTATAAAATTTTTAAATAGCATATGCTGACAAACAACATCGCTAAAACACCTTAACTTATTGCACTTTATGGAGATAGACCTTAAGCCTTAGTTTCCTAGGAAAGCGGTAAGCGACCAGACAAATACGATGCATGATGTTATATAAACTACTCCCATTGATCAAGCTAAAGTCGTTCAATATAGAAAGCGTTGTACGTCAAATTTGTACATCCGCCAATGGGATTTGCTATTGAGTGAGTTACGAAAACATTTGTTTCAATGTTTTTGTTTGTTACTTGTTGTCCGTGATTACTTGTTATCTTGTGATGAAATCAGTTTTAAAATAGCTCTAGATTTTGAGATAATCAAGTTTTTTTGTGACAAAAGTAAGTACTCCAAATCAAAAACAGTTTTGAATGCTTTTAAAAATAAAGTACATATATGTTTTTTTAAGCAGTTTGCAATGCTGAATGCGAATATGTTTTCCGGTTATCTGTAACGGTGGAGAAAACTGAAAACCAGATTTGGTTTCCACAGAAAAATCTAAAAAAAGCACATATATTATTTTTTAAGAAATTCAAAACTAAATTCTTAACCACTACTTTATCACAAAAATCTTGAATATCTAATAAAGTAGAGTTGTTGGGAAAAATTTACTTTACTTTAGAAGCGGTGATCCAAATTTAACTAAAAATCAGTTCGAAAAATCTGATGCAATTTCTAAGTTTCTATAACTGGTTATTCATGAATAATAAATAAATAACAAAACTTATATATACCTGTTTATCAGAGGAATCTAGAAGTGCACTGTAAAACTTGCCAATTTTAAGCTTCGATTTTTAAAACAATAGACCGATTGTCTATCAACTCTGCCATTCTACAAAATTTTTAAACAACATATGCCGACAAGCGACATCGTTGAAACCAATTAACTTATTGCACTATACGGAGATAGACCTTAAGCCTTAGTTTACTAGGAAAGCGGTAAGCGACCAGACAAATACGATGCATGATGTCATATAAACTACTCCCATTGATCAAGCTAGAGTCGTTTAATATAAAAAGCGTTGTATGTCAAATTTTTACATTCACTAATTTGATTTGCTATTGAATGAGTTACGAAATCATTTGTTTCAATGTTTTTGTCTGTTACTTGTTGTCCGCTGAGGAAAGAATTGGCTGAAAAAAACGTGAAAAATGAAAGAATGCGGAAGAATCAAATCGCGAGCGGTTAAAAGATTTGGTGGATTTACGCATTCGAAGAGGAACTTTCAACTAAATTTTTAGAAAAAAAGATCACGAAGAGCTATATAACATAAAATCTTCGGGAAACGACTGATTCGAGTTGAGTGAGTTTAGTTAGGAAACCAAGGCTTTTTAGGCAGAATGACCTATAATGGTTAGGGTCACTTACTAGAAAACAGCTTCGTATGATAATAGGGAATGAGACCAAATTATGAGATCATGGTGATATTTAGCAAAGATTCACATCAGTCTCTGGTCCGTTCCTCCATGCATGCTTTGTGTAAGATGCAAAAAAAAAAAAAATTGCTCTAAGCTCATTGTAAATTTTACTGAAGAATTCAACTTGGGGGGGGGGGGGGTTGCTCTCATAGTTTAGTTTTAATTATTATTTCAAGTTAACTTATGTCATGGTCGGCCCGTTGGCTAAGTGGTTAGTGTTCTAGCCTCTGAAACTGCTGTGCTCGGGTTCTAATCCCGATAAAGGCATGATGTTTGTGCTTGACAATAAATGTTGTTATTTGTCTATGTGTTTGTGTCGTCCTTCTTTGTGTGTCTCTTGTGACTGTCTCTTCTGGCGAGCAGGGTAATGGGCTATAAAGCCTACACTCTCCCTTTTAGAGGGCGCAATCACTGTCATTTGTCATAACTTATGTCATATATATAGTACTCTACCTTAGTAATTCGGCAATTTAATCATTTCTGGCTGTCTGATTCCAGCCTCTCTTTCAGCCAATTTATGCCTTGTGATTTAAAACGCTGCCAAGTGGCGACGTTGACAATTGAGCTGGCACCCAACGTGTTCCGTACTCAGATGTAAAGGTAAAGGCAGGAATGGCAACAGTATTTCATAGTCAGTGTTCAAGTTAGGCTTAACTAGAACTTCTATTCCAATCGGCAAATTTAATCTGTTTTTTACACAGATTTTTTCGACATATATTTTATATATTTTCTGAGCAGGAGGCGTGTCTCCCTAGCATTATTATAATAATTCAATTTGATGAAAAGTAAAATACTGAGTGCAAAGAAATAGCTTTTGAAGTATTCGATTGTGCAATAACAATTATATGTAAAATGGTTCAGATGATTCCTAAGCATAAAATGGGATAATCCAACATACTCATAAATTTTACCTATGTAAATTTACAAATTCCTTCTGTAAGGTACATTTGTAATGAGTGTCACAGCTTTTGAGATTGCTATAGCTGCAAAGTTCAAAGAAACCTGTTTTGGTTTTGAAATATTTATTTTTCACTATGTACAACATGACTATTTCACTTTATTTTAGGTAAACACTTTTAATGTTGGCTGAAACATTTTCTGCCATGAATTTCGGCTCAGAAACTTATTCTCTTGAGACTTCTTTTTTTAAAGAGATTTTGTGGCATCAGAACTATTCTGCTTTTTCAAACGATGAAACTGTTTCTTCCCGGTCGAAAATCATGGTATTTTCAGCAATGTCGAAGATCCCAAATTTTGAGACAAGAGGAAGCAGCACTTTACTTTTTTTATGTGGGTAAACACTTTTGACATTGGTTGTAACATCTTATGTCCTGAATTTCGGCTCAGAAACTGAGACTTCTTTTTCCTTGACGACATCTTGTGGATTTTCATCAGAACTACTCTGTTTCACATTTGAGACTGTTTCTTCGCGGTCGAAAAGCTTGGTATTTTCATCGATGTTGGCGACTGCTGATTTCGAGACAAGAGGAAGCAGCAACCACAAAGATCCGACGAAAATAGAAATGGCACCAGTGAGGTAGAATATTCCATCATAAGAACCAAGGTTATCCCTGAAATGGGCTGAAACAGAGAGAATATGCTACTATAAAATTTATTAATTGGGAAACATTCAAACTCATTTACAACGACCTTGCCGACCTAACAACTTGTTTATAACGCCATAAATGTTCAATCCTTGTACGGCCCCTACACTCTTAAAACAAAGGAATGAAATCCACTCCTGTAAGAGAAGTGCTTTTTCGACACTGGAAAGGAGTGAATATTAACTCAAACTGAGTTAAAATCACTCGCTTGGAGTGATCTTGTCGCAGATTCAGCATACAAAGGATCCACTCCTACAGAAGTGCATTTTCGACACTGGAGAAGTGAAAATTCATTCAGACTGAGTAAAAATCGCTCGTTTGTTTTAAGAGTGTAGACCTTAATGTTAAAATATCTCCCTAATAACGACAATTTTCAATGAACTACTCGACTATAAAGCTTAAAATATTCGTTCACGTGATCTCCAAAAATGGTTTCTTAAAGAAGATTCATAAAGAAATAAGTCATCGCTGCTAAAATTTTATTCTATTCGCCAAATGACGAGAAAAGTCAACAAATTGGATATTTTTTCGCACCTAGAATTAATGACCATAGGATTCATTATTAAACTACAACTAATAGCACAGAGGGATAAAATTTGTTTTATTTAATTGATTTCATTTAATTTATAATATGGGTGCATAGTACGCAATTTACAAGATTTACAACACTTATTTTTCAACCGTGTTTATAACGTTACTCGTTTAAGCGTCATAAACATCATAGTCCCTTGAATGACGCTATTGCCGGATTATTTTGTATAAAAATTATTACTTGTGATATAAACCAAACTAATTTAAATTTACCTTATAAATTTTAACTTATAAGTGTAAATGAGAATACTAGTTGTATGAAACTGAACTTTCGATTTATGCATTTACTATATATGTCACTGTTTGCTAACCTTTTTTCAGTCTTTTTCAAGAAAAAGAAAAATAAATATTATTTTATATGGCGTCTCAGTTTCTGTGATGTATTGCGTGCCTACCTCATAAACCCAAGATTGCGGGTTCGAACCCTCGCTGAGAGTTCAAATTTTCGGGATGAGGATATTGGTGTGCAGTGTGCACGCTTGTCATATGATATTGCGGATTGTAAAAGATACATGAGTATCCAATTGACTCGGGTGTACACTCTTAAAACAAACGAGTTATTTTAACTCAGTCTGATTAATTTTCACTCCTCCAGAAAATGCATTTCTCCTTTTGGAGTGGATCCTTTGTGTGTTAAACATCCGACAGGATCACTCCAAACGAGTGATTTTAACTCAGTCTGAGTTAATATTCATTCCTTTCCAGTGTCGAAAATGCACTTCTCCAACTGGAGTGGAATTGACTCTTTTGTTTTAAGAGTGTAAATCTCGGCATACTTTAACACCCACAAATAGTTTAGTTTCATTGCAATGTAGACTTCAAAAGTGATAGAAAGAGCCAACTTGATGGGGTAGGCACAAAAGAAAAAAAATATTATCAGTTCTGGGGACATGCCGAGTTTGCAAAAAGCCTGATTTGGCCAAAAAAACAGCCCCGTTGGATTTTTAAAAAAATAGTTATCTTTGATATTTTTTGAATGCATCAAACATCAGTTTTTAGAGGGTTTTTTTTCCAAATATAGCATCTTTGATCAAAAGAAGGTAAACAAAACATTTTTGGAGGAAGTTATAAATTAAAGCACAGTGAGACAAAAAATAATTTTTGTGGTGTAACAATGGGACAAAAAAATATTCTGGTCGAACAAGAAGACAAAAACTTTGAAATTTTATTAATTTAAATTTTCTATAAATTAATGGCATTATATTTGTATTTGGATTTAACTATTCAACTATTCTTTGCATTTTTATCATTTTAGAAACATGTTAAATATGTTAGACTTCACGTGCAATTTTCATGGAAACTTTTTTTAAAGTTTAATTAATTTAAACACAATTTTAAAATGCTTCTTTTATCTAAGGGGACATTTTTAATTCATTTCAATTATTTGTAACATTAAGCAGGTGGTTGGATTTGAAGTCATATAATACAAAATAACAAAAGACTAAATGAAATATTTTTTACAACATTAGTCCTGTTCTGAGATACATAACATTTTCTTACTTATCATAGAAGGAATCCCAAACGAAGTTATCCCAGATAACAACGCCATGTTAGATATCGCCACAGACTGCACATCCATGTCAATGTAATGAAAGACCAGTACAGGAAATATGACCACCAAGCATCCAGCAGCCATGCTGTACAGGACAAGAACGGCAACGAAAGTAGGTATTGAACCAGCAAGAGGCAGCACAGCAACGAAGACGCCTTGGAGAGCAAGAACGCTGAACATGAATACGGGAAGCGTCATGAATTTCTTGTCAGTCACCCAACCAAAACCCAGGCGACCTTGAAACGAAACAAGTTATGAAAGGGAATTGCTGAAAAAATTAAATACATATTTCTTAAATGGGAATGTGCGCGCCGTACTACGGGTCTCCAAACTAAAATGCCTCCGTGTTAATCCAATAGGAAAAAATAATTTTCTTTGCCACATTTCTCCGGCTGTATTGAATATTTTTACGAACGGTATTTTTTAAATGATAAATGCATATAGCGTGCAGGTCTCTATAATCCCACATTTTGAAATCGGTATAATAATTTGTGTACAATTATTTATTCAATATTAAAAAAATAATATTCGTAAAAATTTCAAAAAGTTGGACTTTCGGGACCTGTGAGTCAGCTACATTTATAACATAAAGAATCCGTTTGTAATAAGAAGTTCTTAAAGAACTAAAATAGTCTACTTTCCTGTTACTTAAATACTTACTAAAATTCTTATCTTGAAAAAACTAGGTTCGTAACAGTAAGTGACATCACAACAACCGTTTTTCCACCTTAAATTCTAAAATAAATTTCACTAAACACAGCATACAAATAAACACAGCATCTTTCACTAAACACAGCTTTATTTGAAGTTATAAATAAGTATTTAATTTTTCAGAACAAAAACCAAAAAACTACTCCTCAATAAACATTTACTTGCTAAATTCGGCTAGTTTCATTTATTTTATTTCGAAAATTAAATAATTATTACTTAAATCGTTTGCAAAAATTTATATTTCAAAGAATAAATATGTAATATTCCTCGCTTTTAAATAGAATGAAAACAATTTATATCAACATACAAAGATCTCGTAGTGAAATATATATTTGACGTCATCTTAAATTGATCGATGTCTCAAAAATAAATTTATTTTAATTTATTGTCTAAAAGAATTAAAGTTTCTCAAGCGATTGTTGCTATGGCAATGGTGATTTAATTCTAATAAAAATGGCTTCCTATGCTTTTTAAATGAGCATTAAACTTTGCAGGTTTTTTTAAATAATTGAAGTACTTAGAATTCGAATTCTTTTATGAAATTTTCAATGTATTCTCATTTCGATGCGCTGAATTTTTTGACGTATCTCACTTGTCCGTGGCATTTCTAGTTAAATTCAGCGATTTAAATGACTCGAAATTGAATTTCAATGCAAGTTCAATGGGAAATTCGTCGACAAATAGTAGATTTATGTCCGTCCTATCATACAGACAGATGGACAAAAAGTATGAAAGTTGGGTGTCTGAGATTATACCTTTCTAATAAAAAAAGAATTTTTAAGATCGGATGGATAGAACCGATTTTGGAATGGAGGTACGGACAGACGGACGGACGGACATCGACCGCATGTCAATACCTACTTTTTTATTTTTATTTTTTAATTCTTCGAATTAAAAAAAAAGAAAAGTAGGCTGAAAATATTCAATACAGTCAGAGAAATGTGGCTTAGAAAATAATTCTCCCCATTGAATTAACGCTGAGGCATTTTAGTAAGGAGACTCGCGGTCGATCGTGCTCATTAGCACTCAATTGTCCTTGCTCTGTAGTGGGTTACTTGCATAAGAGATAGGGTGGAACCAACACCTCATGGCGTTGATAGTTCATGCCAATGCTGCAACAGTAGGTATATAGATAAAATCCTGTGCAATATTGGGCTTACGGTAAAAAGTGGTGGATAGACCCATAAGCAAAGTTCTGGTACAATTTTTTTCAATAAAGTTCATACTTCTAGCATGCAAATTGTTGTATTCCTTAAATGCACGTCAATAAATGTAATACGCTACGATGCGCAAAACTTATGAGCCAATTGAAAAGCGGAGCGTGTTACGAGAGCTTAAGGGAAAAAATGCTAAAGGGATTTTTGTTTTAATAAACATGTTTTTCCCTTCTTTATAGACCAAAGAATATTCTCCTTTTTCATAAACTTCAAGTTAAGTATATTTTGTGCAGTTTTGCAAGACCGTTTTTTTTACCGTTCTAAACCGATCGAAGTGCAAACTAAAACCTTAACTTTTTTGTCACATAGCATGATCTTCTTTAAAGCTCAATTAAACTATGTTTTTTATTCCATAGATGTTTCGTAAAATAAAGCTCTTGCACGAACGTTAAAGGCTTCCTTCTTTACTAGCAGATATAAATCTTTCTGTTTTTTTTGAAATTATACACAAAAATCAATAAATTTCACAAAAACTTGTACAATGTGAAATATATACAGCAGTAAGATTAGCATCTACATACCAATTATATCACCAATGGCCATGGCATTTAATATGAACTTTCCGTAGGTTTCCGGAAACCCTTTATCTTTGCTGTAGTCTATGACAACAGTGAAAGTAGGAATGAAGATTATGACGTAGATGCAGACGCACAAGCTTATTAGAACATACACTGGATTGGCGTAGAGATGTAGCTGTGGAAATAAAAAAGTACCCACTTGAGGTTATTTCCTCCGTTATTCATCCTAAAGAATCGGACCTTTTTGACATTGTGAACAATTAACATTCTGAGTTAATTGCATGACACAAAATTTGCATAAGGGGCCATCTTCATATTAAAAATGTTACTAACTTTAAAATTTCCAATAGCAACACCCCTTTTTGAATCCATATTTCAAATCTCTGACCTATGTCAATACGAAATGCCAAATTTTGTTAGTTTTTAAGCATTATTAGAGGAGTTAGAGACGTGCAAAGTTTAGGTCCCATAATGTTAAATGAGTTGCACATAAAAAACTATCCCGATCTATAAATAATTAAGATAATGAAACAATTTTTTTACTGAAAAGAAATTATAATAACCCAAACAAAATTCGTTCAATATTGGGGTATTTAAAACAATTTTTATATTTTTAAATAATTATTATATTGATTTTTTAAAAAAATATGAATAGAAACCACTTAATTTTTTTAAAGAAATAAATTTAAGACAAGAAGTTTAAGCGAAATCCCAATTTTTAAAAAATTTTATTCATAATTTGCTGAGTAAATCACAAAATACTTTATAATTACCCTTTAGGGAACTGTGTATAAGATTACGTGTGTAATTGATAAATAAAGACGGCTTTGCATGCATGCTTGCTTGTCATTTTAGAGTTGGTCCCCAAAAGGTCCACAAATGATTCGATTGAATAACTCGTCAAATATTCATCCAAATGTAACAAAAACTTAGATTTAAGGGTTTTCAAGAGTGCTTAACATTTCTAAGTTATTAAAATGGGGTGTTGCTATTGGAAATTTCAAAGATCGTAATATTTTTAATATGAAGACGGCCCCTTATGCAAATTTTGTATCGTGCAATTAACTCAAAATGTTATTTGTACACAATCTTAAAAAGGTCCGATTCTATAGGGTGACTAACGGATGAAATAACCTCAAGTGGGTACTTTTTTATTTCCACAGCTGTACCATGCTTCGGATTGTCTCCATTACAGTGGGTAAGTCTTTCTTTTGGGATGAAGCTGGGGGCACAGGGCAAGATTCAGGTTCTTTAGTTGTTGAGCCTCTTTGCAACTGACTGGAGATGGTGAAAATGCCGAAGTCATCGTTTGGAGAAGATTTACGCCTATTCTGATTGAAAGTAAATATTTTTTGTTAAGTTTTAAGTAATTTAGGAAATAAATCAAACATTCGGATCGTTTTTAACTATTTAGAATTAAGCAAAAAATGACATTTGATAGAATAGGACTAATGACAAATGACATGGAATGCGTCCTCTAGAAGGGAAGCATAGATTTATAGCCCGTTACCCCACTCGCCAGAAGTGACACAGACACAGCAGTTAGACATAGAAAGGACGGCATAAACACAACGACAAATAAATGCAATTGAAAAAATCAAACATCCATGCCTTACCGGGATTCGAACCCGAACCATTTGATAGAATAAATATTTTACGCTAGCTTTTAGTGCGTAAATGTCTTGTCTCTGGTTGTTTTTCAAAGTGCTGTCTGTATAAACTGATTGGCCAAATTATTATTATCACTTCTCTATACAATACTGACCAATTTTCTTCCTTAGCACTACATGAATTCTTCTTGGCATAGATTCTATGATATTTTGGTACATGCTGTGAGGAATCTGAGGCTAAATTAGAGGTACTTTACTTTACAATTTCTTATGATTGGATGTTACTAGTTTGGCTGATCTTATCTTAAAAAATTATTCAAAAACAAGATCTAGTCACGAATGATCATTGGTCAAAACCACAGAATCGGTCCACTCATTTGACGTCAAGCATTTAGTTCGCCGGCCTTCTAATCTAGGTGGTATTGATACACCCCCTGCAGGGTACAGCATGTATAGGTGTGATTGATCTGCTATAACACTTAAATGCATTTAGACATACCGACATTGTTTAACAAGACAAAGGAACAATTTTCAAGAAAACGTAACCCAAACCATAATATGACCTCTACCACCTTGGAGGTCATATTATGTGGTTTAAATTACGTTTTCTTTTAAATTGTTCCTTTGATTCTTGTTAAACAATGTCGGACTGTCCAAATGTATTTAAGTATTATAGCAGATCAATCACACCCATACATGCTGTACCATGCAGGGGATGTATACTCGATTTAAGGAAACCCTTTATCGTTGCTGTAGCCTATAACAACTGTGAGAGTGGGAATGAAGATTATAACGTAGGTGCAGACGCACAAGCTTGTGAGAACATACACTGGATTGGAGTGCAGATGTACCATGCTTCGGATTGTCTCCAATACAGTGGGTGGGTCTTTCTTTTAGGATGAGGCTGGGGGCACAGGGCAGGCTTCATGTTCTTTAGTTGTTAAGCCTCTTTGCAATTGACCGGATATATTGAATATGGAACCGGATATGATCTTGTTATTGATTGTATACAACTGAGAATTGTGTGCACAAACTTCAGGTGTTCATAATAAAGTGGCCTCTCAGTGGTAACTGCCTGTGCTAGTCCCCAGCACCATAGTTCACTCTAATTAAGCCATACCACAACTTAGTGTCCTCAATGTATGCAGCATATCAAAAACTCTAAAAAATTAGTTCACTCTGGTTTATGACCATCAATATTCAATATAAAAATCATTAATATATATATATATATATATTACATTTAGTTCTACTGTTGAATCGGATAAAGAAAATCTCCTTGGTTCGTGACCGGTACAGATCACGCTGTCTTTCCTCTTTTGAAAATCCTCTGAATGGTCAAAGATCAATCTTCTCTCCATATTCCTGTTTGAATCTTTAGAAGCCTTGCTGACGCCAGCTCTCTCGATTGGGTTATTGCTCATGGAAATAGACCTGCTAACTCTCTTGGAAAAATGGCGATCTTCGATGTCTGAAGCCATTAGAGAATTATCTTCTGTCTCAGCCAGTGATTGAGATGAGATATTCAATGCCCCTGAAAGAAAAATGAAGCCGTAAATGAAAATTAGTTCATATATATTTACTATCCTAATAAAAAAATAATCTGCTGGGACAGCAACAGGAAACTGCTGTCTTCCAGCAGCCAAACTACTGATTCGGCACCGGGGAAAAGTGTACTTAAAAGTCAATAAAGTGTCAGTGAAAAAATGCTGCTCCAGCAGTGCTGGCCAGCAGCGATCCAACACTTATTTCCAGGCGGCTACATTTTCTCCAGCAGTGAAACGGCAACTGCCCAACAGTTACTGCTGTTTTCCAGCGGCAATTTAGCAGCGGGCCAACAGCATGTGCCGATTTGCCAGCACTTTTCTAGTAAGCACTGCCAGCACTTTTCAGCCCAGCAGGATGCTGCTGTATGAAAACATCAATATAGAAGCAATTCAGCAGCATTTTGCTTGCAGCCTTACCACAAAATCCGCTAAATAACGGCAGAAATACTACAGTAATTCAGCGCTTTTTTCGTTGCAGCCTGTTCAAAACAGATTCCTTCCTATTTATTTATTTTTTCCTTCTAATTCCTTTTAATTTCAAATTTCAATTCCTAATTTATACTATCCTTATTATCCATTCTTATTTAATATTTCAACCTCATAATGCATATCTTTTAAATAGGCATTTTTTTTCAAAGTACAATAAAAAATTAACACAAGATTCAATTCTACATTTTAATACACATATTTAGTTTTTACAATTTCCAATAACAATTTTTATTTCAAAGATGGTACAATAAAATTAACACAAGATTCAATTCTATATTTTAAAATACATATCTATTTTTGACACTTTTCAATAACAATTTTCTTCTTAACACTTCTACCTCAATCTATGCTTTGAATCTTTTTGAGCTAGGCGAACAGCTACTGAAAGAAAAAGAAATTTTAATAAAAGAAAAATACAAAATTGATGTTTTTTGCACAAAATACTACTAATCCTACAAGTAAATAATCCTATAAAAATAATTGTATTATATCATAAACATGTAAACCTACTTTTAAAATTTGTAACAAGAATAAAGTTAAAATTAAATGTGCGCAAGATGCAGCAATACTTCAACAATAATCCAAATTTTACAATAATTCTCAGTATATATTACCTCAATTTTAGAAAAGCTATGGTATGATGCCCGGTTTCGATTTGGCGATTCGAGTTACACTGCCAAACAACGAAAATTCAAAAATATGGAAACCATTCCAGTTCATTTTTCATTCAACTCGATAAGTATAACAACCCTATGTTAAATTTTCGAGCTCGTCAACTGTCGGACCGGCCATTAAGCCATATATATATACCCACTTAAGTTTGTTTTTTCACTATCGGGAAGCCCTAGCCCTAACTATCTAAAATTACCCAAATAGATATCCGTTTCGATTCTTATAGTTTTTACGAAAGAAAACCACTTAAATAAAGCATGGTTTATGGAAATTTATGATGATTTCACAATTTGAAATCTAGTCACAAGAGATGAATCACAAGATTTGATATAGAAACAAATATGACCAGGCTTCCAACTTTATGATTACCCTAACAGTGTATTTACTAAAGGAAATGGAATCAATACAGTGTAAATGAAACTAATACAAAATGATATCAAATTAATCTAATTTTGCGTTTAAAACTATGCTGGTTATCAAATTAATACTATGAAAACGTTATGCACGATAAATTGACCTCACTTTTAATTTACTAAACACATAAAAATAGTACTAAAAAAAGGTTTATAATTACCTGTCAATGTTATTTAGACCACTTATCTGAAAATGAAAGTAGTAAAAAAATGCAATTTGGAATTGAAAACAGTAAATTAAGGTGATCGTTCTCAATTCTTTTGCCAAAATATTATAACTTTTCCTGCGCAAGCTCAAAATCATATCTACTCTCAAACTGATGTTTGCCACCGCTGGCTCAGAAGAAATACGACAGCAGTAATACAGCATACAGTAGATCGGCAGCAGCACACCAACAATTTGCCATCAGATAATCAGTACACATAAGCCAGCAACGTGAAGGTGCACTTCCCAGCAGAAATATGACTACATGAGCACTAAACCATCACTTCCAGCAGATAATCAACTGCTGGGCCAGCAGTTCACTGTTTACTGGGATTATTTGCATGATTAATGATTTTATCTAGAAAGAACAAATCCTCTCCTAAGGTATATGTTCAGGCCAAGTGTATTATGTGAAAAACATAGCTTTTCTAAGCGAAAGCGCAGTAAGTTAAACAAGAAAATTCTGAAAAAATTTATGACTCAATAGGCTTTAAAATAAAATTCAATTATTACCACCAACACCATTACTACTTGCTCATTTTATTACTGGTGCTCATTTTAATCGCCCGCCTAAGATATTGTAAGGATTTTAAAAACAAACTTTAAAGAACGTGAGTGAAGATGTTATAATTTAACAGACTTTAAAGAACGTGACGGAAGACCTTATAAATTTATGTGTGGCAACGTTGTTGTAAAAAGAAAAGGAAAATGGAAGTTGATTTTCTAAACGCTCCTGTAAATATATGTTAAACCTAATAAATTGATTATAACGCTACCAAAGACTATTGTATATTCAAGTAATTCGTCACAATATGAAAGGCTGAATAAGCCTTGCCCAATCTGAGGTAGTCTAACCCTGAACTGTGGAATTGCAGTGCGAATCGCTACAACTTGAAGCACTGGATGTGCTACTACTTAAGATCATTCCACAATTGAGTTTCTTCAAGCAAAATGTACATTAATTTAATTATACGGTTTTTTTTTTCATTTTATGTCAAAATATCATTCTATATGAATGTTCTAATGTAAGTGCAGATTCAATATAATATTCACCAACACTATTACTACCAACATCTCACCAAATTAAATTTCCCCTACATCAATGAATTAATGATTTTACTCACATAGTCTAGCATAACCTTCAGGGTGTTCAACCCACTGTGGAGATGACAGCAACAATGATGGCGGCAACACATGCATGACGATACCACCAAGAATTAGAAACCCACCGGACAGCCCAAATGTGTCTAGTATCCATTCAACCAGGATTGGGAAACCAAGACTTCCAAGGCAAGTTCCAGATAAAGCAATGCCGGACGCGGTGGCTCTGTATTTCTGGAAGTACTGGTTGACAACCACTTGGAACAGGGTGTTTGCAAGAGAAAATCCTAAACCTAAAAATTAGTTATTACTGACATAAAACTTTTGTTTAGTTTAAAAACAATAAATAAGGTAATGAAATAAAGGCCCTCGCCAGATAAGACGATGAAAAATGCCCCCATTCCAATCGGGCTAACTTTTTTTCTGAAAATACCTCATAGTATGGAAAACTTCTCAGCCAAGTTTCAGCTCTAAAATATGACGCATTTTTGAGTAAAAAATAAAAGTTTTTTTTTTCTTTTAAAATTGAATGTTCCCTGAATATGTTTGATAAATCTAAAAAACTGCTCATGAGGTTTTATATATCATTGAGTAGCGATCTCAGAAAAATCCGCACATAAATCTGATAGAGCGATAATTGTTAAAAATGCGATTTTATTTTTAGAGGAACATGTAGAGACAGAAACTTAAGGTGCACCAAACGATTTTGGTATTTAAAAAAAATGTTTTGGAAAATAAAATGGCATTTTTAACAATGATCAGACGATCAGATTTATAAGCGGATTTTTCTGAGAATACTTCTCAATGATATCTAAAACCTCATGAGCAGTTTTTTGAATATTATCAAACAGATTCAGGGAATATTCCCCTTAAAAATAAAAATAAAACTTTTATTTTTTACTTAAAAACGCGTCCTGTTTTCGAGCTGAAAATTGGCTGAGGAGTTGTCCATACTATGAGGTATTTTCATGAAAAAAATTAGCCCGATTGGAATGGGGGCATTTTTCACTGTCTTATCTGGCGAGGGCCTTTTGCCGTATTTGTTATTTGTCTATTCTTGCCTGAGGATTTAAGTTACAAATATACTCCAAAAATCATAGGATCCATTTTTGTTTGAAAGATCCGTACATTTCTAACAAAAAAAAATATCTTTCATACTTTTTGTATATTTATCTGCGCATCCAAACGGACATCTGTCTACCTGTCTATTGACGAGTTACAAATTTAATTAACATTGAAATTTAATTTTAAGTCATTTGAATCACTTTCGTCACCTTAACAATAGCATTTGAGAAACTTAATATTTTTAAACTTTATATTTAACTGAAATTTACTAAGTTATATGAATCAGTTTGTAATGTCATCATAAAATGTAGCGCAATGTGATTCTTTAAGTTTTCATTATTTATTTACTAAGAAAACCAATCTTTCAGACAGACTGACAGGCAGACCGATGTTTTAAAACAAATGTTTTCAAGGACCCACTGCACGATTATAAAACCTTCCACTTTTAGCTTCCGCACTACGTTTATAACGTAAAAAGTGGAAGGTTTTATAACCGTGCAGTCCGTCCGTCTGTCTGTCTGTCCGTCTGTCACCCACATTCATCGAAAGAACCTCAAGTCTCACAAACAAGTGGGATACGTCATTTTGAAGCAAAAAATCAGTTTAGGCGGCATTCCGAATTTCATAAAATAAATTTAATTCGAAGTTTTTTTTAATTTAAATAACTAAAAATTTAATTTACATTGAAATTACATGCAAATCCCATTTTTATTCAATATTTTCACTGTTGCCATGGCATCAAACGTACGATAAACTTTATTTTAAATAAAAATAAAATTCTTGAAAAACATATTCAATTTTGTGTAATAATTCAATTTGGATTGTTCTAATATCACATAGTTAAAAAAGTTATTTTGAAAGTTCATTATATGAAGTGTTCACGGGAAAAACCGACTGATTTTGCAGAGAAGTTTCCTTAGCAGGCCACTTTGACGATGATAGCGAGTGATCGTCTAAACTTGTGTAAGGAAACCAGTTCCTACCACAGATATCATAGTTAAAGTAATTGAGTGGCAGATCACGTGACCTCCAATGCTAACGACGGGACGCGCAAGGACTCCCAGAAGAGCCCCAATGAAATCAGTGTTGTAGGTCACGTGATATACCACTGCAGTACTTTTACTGCTATCTCTGTGGCTCCTAGCTACCAAGATTCAGGCGATTGGCTATCCCGACGCTTGGACCAAGCGAAGAAGAAAGATAGAAACCGGTTTTCTGCCGCCAAGCAGACAATTGCGGGCGTCCGTCTTATAAATCAATCGCTTCTTCCCGTGTACTCTTCATATATGAATGAAGAAAGATGGATAAAAATTTCTAAATTTGCATAAAAAAATATGCAATTTTTCGCTTTTATATTTAAAGCATCAGTTTTACTAATTTATTTTTTGAAATGTAAAATTGTGATTGCAAAAAGATATTTATTAAAAAATCCGTCATTATTCTTCGAAGTTCAAAAAAGTTAACAAACGACAAAGATTAATTATCAAATCTGCAAAAGAAGATAAAAGAAAATAGTAATTAATTTTTGCTTATAAAAGTTTGAATTAGAACTAGCCAAAGGACCTGTTTGGTGAATTTCTTTCTGATGTGCTAGTGTGTTTTCTGTTGAGCATAAAATTTTGTGTGGAGGCGGTGTAAGTGACAGATTCTGTAACAAACCAACTTGTTTACGTTATAAACGTAGTGTGGAAGCTAAAAATTTTGAACATATTTTCTAAAAAAATAACCAATTTTTTTAAGCACTCTACACTACATATAAAACAATTTTTATGCACTTAAAAAATAAATTTTAATGCTTTTAATTTTATACCATGTATTACACCCCAGAAAATTGTTAACCAGACAACATCTGGGGCAATGCTGCATAACGACGCACCAATAAATGCCAAAACACCACCAAAAAACGTAACAGTTCTTATTCCATAGCGAACACCAACAATTCCTACCAAAGGACCTAAGGAAAATAAATTTTCAAACGTTATATATTGATAGTATATATAGTAATAATATGTATTGATAGTAAGATTGATTATTAGCAACATGTAATGTTAAATTTTAATGATTATACAGGGTCATTATTCAAATGATAAATAATTCTCAAACGTTGATATTAACACGTTTAAAAATGACAGTAGACATGTACAGTACACAGTGGAGTCTAGAGGAGAGAGGGTATAATGGGACCCAGACCAAATGGGACAAGGGCCTATGCTTTTTTTTGCAAATTCTATACTATAGCATTGTAACAGTTAGACTTTCCATTTTAATGATCAAAGGTCAGCCACTGAACGTGTGTGTTGACGAGGAGAGAAGAATAAAAACTTTTTTTATGTATTAAACTATAGTTTTAGGTGGTGGGCATATCATAGAATATGATATTATACGTCAAATACTGTGGTGAAATACACGTGTTTTTGGGTTGGATCATTTATAAAAAAACAACACTGTGGGGTCTAATGGGACACAAAGTGTAGGGTCAAATATGACACGAATAAACCTCTCTTTGTATGCTTCTCTTGAAAAATCTATATAAATCCCTATATCTTATTCTGTCAAGTATCAAAAAACTTCTTAAAACTTTAATTTTAAACTTTTTTCGTAATAACTGAAAGTTCAAAAAATTTATTGGTGACTTATTTTCCATCTGCAATTTTATTAATTATATTTCATCAGATTTTGGAGAAGATAAATGATTTATTGTTAGTAAAATTTTCTAAAAAGCAAACACTTCTTTATAACGTTAGATTGATTTATGAAATAGAAAGTGATTAACTCCGAGTAAGCTATTTTAAGATAAAGACGGTCTTTTTAAATTGACGTACCCTGGAAAAGAATACAAGTTTAGGATATCTTTTAGAAGACAAACTATCCTTACTACAAACTACGCAAACTATCCTTTCCAGAGAATCAACAAACATTATGGAAGCATCTTTGAATTTGAGTTTTAATTTTGATATTTTACCTTTCAATGAAAGCTTAATTGTTTTTAAAAAAATAAATTTTCATTATGTAAATGGTGTTTGCTTTAAAATTTTGTTTTCATGTCATTTTTTAATTCATTTTCCCTTTTTTGAACTTTTAATTAAGGCAAAATTTAACGTGTAACAATATCCCTGCCCCTGTCCCCTTAGACACACATGGGGGCTGATGGGACATTTACATGCTTGTTCAAAATGCTCAGCAACTTAAATATGGTAATGTTTTAACATCTGTCGAATGTAATTTTGAGTAAACAAGTGTTAAGTTTATGACATTGTGTGTGTGAAAAAGAAATTAAAATTCTTGTATTTTTGCTGAAATACAGAGGTTAATAAAAATTTGTCCCAAAGGCCCCACTGTCCCCCAATTAATTAAGGTTTAGAAGTGCAGTTGATTGCACTTTTATATATTAAACAATTAAACAAATGCACAACAATTAAAGTTATGTGACATTTTATTCAATGTATTCTGTATTACAAGTAGCATTAACATCTATAAAATACATTTTTTAAAATGTTCGAGGCTTAAAATTTGGAAACTTGTCATTTAGTTTCGAAATTTTTTTGCTAAGCATCACATATACATAGAGATTAGTTAAAGAAACAAGTCATTTTAGCTAATTTTTACATTTTTAGGATTAAAATAATCTGCCGGTTAAAGCGGGAGGTTAAACGGAGGAGTCCGTTCAGGTCTTTGCTAGTTCATACTTTCGGAAGGCTGAAAAATGGAAAGGCAGTAGAGGATGCCTTCTCTCTTATGGAGTAAAGTTACACCAAATTTTTGCAGCAGTGTGTTTATATACTGAATTAGGGATTTACAAAAAATTAAAATTAGGTTTAGAAAGCAATTTTTTTTCAATAAACCAAGAGTTTAAATAGTATTAGAAACAAATATCCCGGATCAAAGTTTATTAACCCTTCCACATTTTACTACTAGAAAATGATCCCAAGACGCCTCAAATAAGCGACATTCTAAATTAATTTGAACTTCATCACTATCAAAAAACAAACATGTATTAAATACCTGATAGACTTCGAACTGAGTTCCTGACTGCAAAAGGTATAGTTGCATCTCCTCTGGTTACTCCATAGGTATCAATCAGAGAAACATACAAAATTCCCACCATCCGAGATAGGCCGGACAATATCGCGTTGATAATGCAAGCTGCTATGGCAACCACCCATGCTCGTCCTTTGTCCGGCTCTTCCAACTCAATCATTGCTGTAAGCAACACAGGAATCAATCCTATGTATTTACTTGTACGAGTCGATCCGAAGGTTGAAAAATAAGACACTTATTTTCTTATAAAATTAAGTAAATAAATATTATATCATAACACAAAATACAACACATAATTCTTAAAAATTAATTGTTTCGTATTGCAATATTACAAAACTGTTTGCTAGAATTAGGAATTTTTATTACAATGAAAGTAGATGTGATAAGTTTATCGAATGTTTTGCTATAAACCCAGAATGGGGCCAATGTCAAAGGAAAGCTACATATTTCAAAGTAGTTTTTAAGAAAAGTCAGAAAATCACAATAAAATTTAGTTAAGGATAGTTTTAGACTTGTGCAATAGGACAGTATATTCTGCAATATAGACTTGTTACTTGCAGATGTCCTTCAGCACTTAATTAGCCTATGCCATTTATCTGGCATCCAAACAACACATATGGATACTGAGTTTATTCTATTTAATTATATCTTTCTCCTAACTTATATTTAATTATCTGTAATACTGGTTCTGTCTGTCTTCCCGTCCTTCTGTCACTCATTTACAGTCCCAAAAAAATGGATTCTCTTAATTGCATATGTAAATAAGATCCTTCCAGGACAGGTTTATTTGTAATTTCGTCTAGTATATATTTAAGAAACCACTATAATTTAAAACCCATTTAATAATCATTAAAGGAACATACATATTACCAGGTGCAGATTCAGAGTTTTTTTAGCGGGAAGCGGGGGGGGGGGCGATTCAAAGTTTTGATTGAATGGAGGTATGAACTTAGAAATTATTAATAGTTTTTATTGATTAATAATTTTTAGTAAATATGTTCATAAAATAGTATTTTTTTAATCATTATAATACTTAATAATAATTATAAAACTTAATAATTATTATAATACTTATTAATTATAATTAAATTTTAATAGCACAAGTCAATAGCTGTTTTGGAGCATCGTATTTTAAAAATGATTTTAGCTATATGTGAATAGCAGATTCTAATCTTGTGATGAAATCAGTTTTAAAATAGCTCTAGATTTTGAGATAATGAAGTTTTTTTGTGACAAGTAAGTACTTCAATTACAAAACAGTTTTGAATGTTTTTAAAAATAAGGTACATATATGTTTTTTTAAGCAGTTTGCGATGCTGAATACGAATATGTTTTCCGGTTTTCTGTAACGGTGGAGAAAAGTGGAAACCCGATTTGGTTTCCACAGAAAAATCTAAAAAAAGCACATATTTTTTATCAAGAAATTCAAAACTAAATTTTTGACCACTACTTTATCACAAAAATCTTAAATATCTAATATAGAGTTGTTAAGAAAAAATGACTTTACTTTAGAAACCGTGACCTAAATTTAACTAAGAGTCAGTTCGAAAAACCTGATGCAATTTCAAAGTTTCTATAACTGGTTATTTATGGATAATAAATAACAAAACTTATATATACCTGTTTATCAGAGGAATCTAGAAGTGCACAGTAAAACTTGGCCAATTTTAAGTTTCGATTTTTTAAAAAAAAAAATAGACCAATTGTCTATCAACTCTAGCATTCTACACAATTTTTAAATAACATATGTTGACAAACAACATCGCTAAACACATTAACTTATTGAATTATACGGAGATAGACCTTAAGCCTTAGTTTCCTAGGAAAGCGGTAAGCGACCAGACAATTACGATGAGTGATGCCATATAAACTACTCCCATTGATCAAGCTAAAGTCGTTTTATATAGAAAGCGTTGTACGTCAAATTAGTACATCCGCTAATGGGATTTGCTATTGAGTGAGTTACGAAATCATTTGTTTCAATGTTTTTGTCTGTTACTTGTTGTCCGCTGATTTAGAATTGGCTGCGAAAACGTGAAAAAGTAAAGAATGCGGAAGAACCAAATCGAATGGTTGAAAGATATGGCTAATTTACGTATTAGAACAGGAACTTTCAACTAAATCTTTGGAAAAAAGATCACGTAGAGCTATATAACATGAAATCTCCTGGAAACGACTGATTGTAGTTGAGTGAGTTAGGAAACCAGGCTTTTTAGGCAGAATGACCTATCCTGGTTAGGGTCGCTTAGTAGAAAACAACTTCATAAATTAAGAGGGGATGAGACCAAATGATGAGATCATGGTGATTTTTGGCAAAGGTTCACATGTCCAGTCCCTGGTCCCGTTCCTCCATGCATGCCCATTTCTCGATGCAAATAAGAAGGTTTTTGCTCTACGCTCATTGATTTACTGAATTCAAGTTGATTGCTCACTTGGATTTTTTTTCTTGGTTTGTACAATAACAATTATATGTAAAATGGTTCAGATGATTCCTAAAGATAAAAGAGGATAATCTAACATACTCATAAATTTTACCTGTGTAAATTTACAAATTCCTTCTGAAAGGTACATTTATAATAAGTGTCACAACTTCTGAGTTAGCTACAGCTGAAAAGTTCAATGAAAACTGTTTTAAAATATTTATTTTTCACTTTGTACAACATGAATATTTTACTTTATTTTAGGTATACACTTTTAACGTTGGCTGTAACATTTTCTGTCATGAATTTCGGCTCTAGAAACTTCTTTTTTTAAAGAGATTTTGTGGCATTAGAACTATTCTGCTTTTCCAAAAGATGAAACTGCTTCTTCCCGGTCGAAAAGCATGGTATTTTCAGCAATGGTTGGAGATCCCAAATTTTGAGACAAGTGGTAGCAGCAGTATTTTTTTTATATGGGTAAACATTTTCGTCCTTGGTTGTAACATCTTATGTCCTGAATTTCGGCTCGGAAACTGATACTTCTTTTTCCTTAACGGAATCTTGTGGACTTTCATCAGAACTATTCTGTTTCATATCTGAGACTGTTTCTTCGCGGTCGAAAAGCGTGGTATTTTCATCGATGTTGGCGACTCCTGATTTTGAGACAAGAGGAAGAAGCAACCACAAAGATCCGACGAAAATAGAAATGGCACCAGTGAGGTAGAATATTCCATCATAGGAACCCAGGTTATCCCTGAAATGGGCTGAAACAGAAAATAATATGATAATATAAAATTAATTAATTGTGAAACATTCAAACTCGTTTAAAGCGACCTCGTTTACATTAACAACTTGTTTATAACGCCATAAATGTTCAATCCTTGTACGGCCCCTACACTCTTAAAACAAAGGAGTGAAATCCACTCCTGTAAGAGAAGTGCATTTTCGACACTGGAAAGGAGTGAATATTAACTCGGACTGAGTTAAAATCACTCGTTTGGAGTGATCTTGTCTGAGATTCAACATACAAAGGATCCACCCATGCAGGAGAAGTGCATTTTCACACCCCCTAATAACGACAATTTTCAATGAACTACTCGGCTATAAAAATAAAAATATCCATAAAAATATCCATTCACATGATCTCCAAAAATGGTTTCTTAAAGAAGATTCATAAAGAAATACGTCATATCTGGCAAAATTTTATTTCATTCGCCAAATGATTGAAAAAGTCAACAAATTGGATATTTATTTCGCACCTAGATTTAATCACCATGGGATTCATTATTAAACTACAACTAATTTCACAGAGAGATAAATAATTGTTTTATTTAATTGATGTCATTTAATTTATTAGATAGGTACATAGTACGCATTTTTCAAAATATACTACACTTATTTTTCAACCGTGTTAAAACGTCACTCGTTTAAGCGTCATAAACATAATAGTCCCTTGAATGACGCTATTAATGGATTATTTTGAATAAAAATTATTACTTGTGATATAACCAAAATTAATTTTAATTTACATTATAAATTTTAAGTTATAAGTATAAGTGAGAATACTAGTTGTATGAAACTGAACATTCGATGTATGCACTATGCATATACTATGTGAGACTGTTTGCAACCTTTTTTCGGTCTTTTCCAAGAAAAAGAAAAATAGATATTCTTTTATATGCCGTCTCAGTGGCTGTGATGTATTGCGTGCCCGCTTGATAAGCCCAAGATTGCGGGTTCGAACCCTCGCTGAGTGGGTAAATTTTCAGGATGAAGAAATTGTCTGCACGCATGTCATATGATATTGTGGAATGTAAAGTACCCAATTGACTCGGGTTCTGTCGGCAAAACTAAATCTCGGCATACTTTAACACCCACAGAGAGCTTAGTTTCATTGCAATGTAAACTTCAAAATTTATAGAAAGAACCACCTTGATGGGGTAGGTACAAAAAAAAAAATTCTTCTCACTTCGGGGGACTTGCCGAGTCTGCGAAAAGCCTGATTTGGCCAAAAAGACGGCTCCGTTTGATTTTTAAAAAAATAATTATATTTGATATTTTTTGAATGCATCAAACATCAGTTTTAAAAGGTTTTTTTCCAAATTTAGCATCTTTGATTAAAAGAAAATAAACAAAACATTTTCTGAGGAAGTTATAAATTAAGACACAGTGAGACAAAAAAAAATTATAATTGCGTGAAAAAAAAATCCGACTTTTACATTATAATTTCAATATTAGTCGCGCGTGCAAAAAGTTACACTTTTTGAAACAGTTAAAAAAAATACTTTTTATAATTGCGTGAAAAAAAGCCGACTTTTACATTATAATTTCAATATCAGACGCGTGCACAAAGCTAGACTTTTTGAAACAGTGAAAAAAAGTACTTTTTTTCACCCAAAAGCAGTGAAAAAAAGACTTTGTCGCACTCTTTTTATAAGATGCCAACATTTCAAGTAAAATTTCGATTTGATAATACTCATAAAATCCAAAGATTTATCGATCTGCCGTATTTAAAAATATTATGCGCGTGAATTATTTTTGAATCAATGAATTTTTTTTCTCGCGATGGGAATATTTCTTAAGTCACGCCCTTCGAACTGCGAGTTCATTGGTTGCTTTCTTTTGACAAAATGTTGAAACACGCTTATTGGTTTTTTATAGCGTCACGCACTCCGAACTGCGAGTTCATTGGTTGTTTTCCTTGACATCTCTTAATCTATTTTAGCCAAATTAGCACGTGAATTATTTTTGAACCAATGAGATTTGATTTTTTTTCACGCAATTATAAAAAATAGTGTATGAAACACGTGCGAAAAGTAAACTTTTTAAAACACGTGTCTCTATTTCACTCGCTCGTACCTCGCTCGTGAAATAAAATCCACTTGTTTTAAAAAGCATTACTTTTCGCACTAGTTGCATAAATATCTATTTTTTTCACCCAAAAGTCATCCATGCCCAAAAGCAGTGAAAAAAAAAGACTTTTTTTTCACTCATTTCATACGATGCCAACATTTCAAGTTAGATTTCTATTTCATAATATTAAAAAAAATCCAGAGATTTGTCGATCGACTCTTAATCAAAAATATTAATGCGCGTGAAATATTTTTGGACAAATGATTTTTTTTCACACAATTATAAAAAAAAGTGTATGAAACACTTGTGAAAAGTAAACTTTTTAAAACTCGTGTCATTATTTCACTAGTTTTAAAAAGTATTACTTTTCACACTTGTTGCATAAATAACTATTGTTGTGTAACAATGAGACAAAAAAATATTCTGGTATTCTTCAAAACTTTTTATATTTAACCCAAACCACAAAAATAGAAGAAAAATCTGTAGGGTCAAGTGGGGTAAGTGTGATAGGATTTCTGCATTTTTCATTAAGAAAATTCGTTCTCTGCTTCAAGTAAATTCCAAACCCTAAAATTGGTAGTGAATTATTATAAGAAACATACATTTGTAGAAAAAAAATGATATGTTTGAATTCCAATTTTAAGTGTACAAAATTTGCATTTCAAATCCATTGCTGTTTTATCACACTTACCCCACCTAGGAAAACCCACATAAAAAGAAGACAGTTGCACTTAAATTCAAAAACTCAAAACTTTCTTTAAACAAAAAATAAGGTCAATATTTCTTTTTAGTTTAATTATAAGTGGTCTAATGTTATATATTGCAAACTTTCAGATTTTTAGAATGATTTCCAAAGTTACAAGAGCTGTTTATCACACTTACCCCCAATCACACTTACCCCACTTGACCCTAATTTCTTCTCTCAGAATTGCAGAAACATGCACTTACTTATCATAGAAGGAATCCCGAATGAACTTATCCCTGCCAGCAGGCCCACGTTACCTATGGCCACAGACTGCACGCAGTCTTCAGTGTAATGAATGACGAGTACGGGAAAGATGACTATGAGGCTTCCAGCAGTCATGCTGTACAGGTCGAGGAGTACAGCAAACGCAGAGAATGACGAAGTGACTGGAAGGACTGCAGCGAACACTCCTTGAAATGCCATAACGAAAAACATGTAGGTCGGCAGAGTCATGAATTTCTTGTCCGTCACCCAACCGAAACAGAGGCGACCTGCAATGAGAAAACATGATGTGGTCATTTTTAACTAAACATGATATACAGGATGGTTGTAAAATAACGCTCGCTATTCAGAGTGGTCTGTAGCTTTAATGAATAATCAAAATGCAAAAATCTGTGAGACACTTTCTAATCAAGAAAGGGGGAAAAGAAGGGAATCATAAAAAAAATAAACTCGTCACTTGACCAGGGTTTTAAATTACGAGGCGTAATTGGATGTGTTGGCCGTAATTAGCCATAATTGGCTATGCCTCGTAATTTATAGCGTTGGTAAAGAGACGAGTTTCTTTTTTATGATTCCATTCTTTTTGAAAAAAAGAAACTCGTCTATTGACCAGGGTTCTAAATTACGAGGCGTAATTAGCTGTGCTGGCCATAATTGACGACGTCTGGTAATTTAGGACCCCAGTCAAGAGACGAGTTCGTTTTTTATGATAATTCTTTTTTATGATTATTTTTTAGGATTCTAGTCATTGTCTCCCCTCTTGATTAGTAAGGGTCTCAATTTTTGATGCATTTGGATTATTCAATCAAGCTACAGACCACTCCGAATAGCTAGCGTTATTTTATAACCACCCTGAACTTAGTGAACACTACACTTTAAGAAAATCTAATACATTTACAGATTAAAAAACCGTTTACAGAAAATTACAGTTATTTTCTTTTATCATTTTTTTCCGTAAAAACAAACGGGTTAAAGTTCAAAAAACGGTCTATGTTTTTAAACGGTTTATGTGTTTAAAATAGTATAGTACTAGACTACAAATAAGACATCATATCAACGCTTGTGGAAACTATGTGCCGAAATAGGAGACAGTTGGATAATCTAAAAGTACGTGGTTTTAACCCTGGTTTGGGTTTTAATAATCATCGGTAGTAGTTAATAAATGAAGAATTAAAAAAAACGTTTTTATATTCAAAAAAAGTTAATACCTTGCCACTTTCTTAGTGAACATATATTAAAACATCAAAAATCTGATTGTACTATATTTTATGAGGTCATTTCAAACTTATTTATATGACAAATGCAAATTTTCCTTATAGTATTAGTTTTGAATAAATAAAATTTCTCTTGCCATTTGTGATGTGTTATCTGTGAATAAAAAAATTTAAAAATGCATTTGACCCATTTTCAATTTAAACTACAAGCAAAATGTTAAACAAAAATTTACTTCATACCTATCATATCGCCAATAGCCATGGAAATTATCAGATACTTTCCATGGGATTCAGGAATTCCTTTGTCCATGCTGTAATCCACCAACACTGTCTGAGTAGTAATGAAGATTAAGACATAAGTGCACACGCTCAAGCTTATGAGAATATACACTGGGATGGTATAAAGATGAATCATGCACTTTATAAGCTCTAAGACACTGGGAGTTCCTTTCTTATGGGACGTATACTCCTTGGGGACAGGACCACTTGGGGCCCCATTTGTTGCCACTTTTTCAAATTGACTGGCGATAGTGAAGGCACCAAAATCAGTATTTGTAGAAGATTTTTTCCTGTTCTGAAAAGAAAAAAGTTAAAAATATAACTAGACCAACCAAAAAGATAAAACACTGAGGTAAGGCTCTTGTCAAATCGTCTTGGAAGTTACCATCATTGGTACTGTAGCTTTATTGGTACCTTGAGCTTTGGCTTTTTAAAACATGACTAGACAAAATTGTCTAAGCTCCAGTTTAGTAATTTTACGACACTAAGGTTCTCCCGAGGATCAAAATATTCCCTCTCCTTATAGTACGAGAGCTAGCAACGTCGGAAAAACAAGCATTTCAGGTGGGCCAGTTTTAAGATATGCTATCTCTCTCACTCTCCCGGACATCATAAGGGCTATCTGGCTGGCTGTAGTGGTTGCGTTCCTCAGTGCGCATCCTACTAATACAAGTAAAAAATTGATTTTTCAAATCATTTTAGGACGTTTTATTTTTTTATTGTTATTTTTAGCGAACTTTTTGCAACATAAATCTATTATTGCCAGACATTTTTATTGTTGTTTAAGCTGTGCCAGACGCTAATTTTGATTTTAAAAGCTCAAGTGTTGCCCAAATTATCAGCTCATTACAAGTATTGCCACATGGTATTGCGCAATGAATGACGATGACGTAATTACAATGATCGGCGAATTCACACCTGAGCTGGTAATTTGGGCAACACTTGAGCTTTCAAAATCAAAATTAGTGTCTGGCACAGCTTAAACAACAATAAAAATGTCTGGCAATAATAGATTTATGTTGCAAAAAGTTCGCTAAAAATAACAATAAAAAAATAAAACGTCCTAAAATGATTTGAAAAATCAATTTTTTCCATGTATTAGTAGGATGCGCACTGAGGAACGCAACCACTACCGCCAGCCAGATAGCCCGTATGATGTCCGGGAGAGTGGGAGAGATAGCATATCTTAAGACTGGCCAACCTGAAATTCTCTCTCAAAAACGTTGCTAGCTCTTAGACTATTTTAAGATTCAGAAAAGGTCTTGGAAACCTAAGGTTGTGCATTGTGATAAGTTGGCGCTTTATGATAGCACTGACGAATAGCATTGTTCACTTTATTCTGGGAATGTTTTGTCCAGGACGGGAAGTCTTCGTAAAGAGGGGGAATTTTATAAACATTGCAAACATTGTAAAGAAGTTTAATCAATTGTATTTTTAGTATTACTTGGTTTAAAAAGTTGTAATGCCTGCCGAGATCGTGCTGAAAAACATCTTTATAAAATTGGCATAGATTTGGCGACAAATTGGCGAGTTTGACGAACTTGGGGGAAAATTTGTTGACAAAACGTCACATCTTCGTCACAAAGTTTTGAGTCATTTCGATGAATACATAAAGAGATTTTGATAGATTACACAAAGTACACTCTTAAAACAAACGAGTGAATTTACCTCAGTCCGAGTAAATTTTCACTCTTTTCAGTGTAGAAAATGCCCTTATCCTATTGGAGTGGATTTCACTCTTTTGTTTTAAGAATGTACAACGCAAGCGGGGCCACTGACGAGCATTTGCTTCGTTACATTTTGCTTTATCTCGGGAGGGCCTCTGGGTAGCTTTGGTATATTTTTAGGTATGTTGAAGGTTCATATGTCATAAAGACCCGATCTGATCCAGATCAGGGGATAAGAGGGAAAAATCAGAAGACGACTGGATAAACAATAGTATCTAAATTAATAAAAGTTAAACATACGCGGATGTCACGTGTCGGTCGAGAAAAGGATGATAGAAAATGACTAAAAGTTCACTGGTGACCCTGCACATTGCCAATATAATAATGTCATGTTATATCTTACTTCTAACTCAACTCTTGAATCGGATGCAGGTCTTTTTTTAGGCTTGTATCCTTGAGTATTTCTTTTCATATGCGTAATTTTCTGTGAGTGGTTGGATCGCAAGGCATTCTGCATATTTTTGGATGCCACGGTCACCCCTGAACTTTCAATGGGATTGTTGCTCATAGAAATGGTTCTGACAAGTTTCTTTTGAAAGGCCGTTTTTCTTTCTAGCTGACTCTGTTCACTGTCAGTTTCGGATTCAGAAGAATCGTCACTTTTAGCCAATGTCGTGTCCGTCGATGCTGTTTCCAATGCCCCTGAATATATATTTGAGGGAGAAAAGAAAATTTACTTTAGTATTCAATGAGTGAATTTACTATTTTGGATTGTTATTTACATTCATAAAAAGGTAAATATAAATAAAAAACGCCACAAAGCAGAACAAGACTTACATATAACGTAATACCAGAGTGGTTATGATTTCTTTTCTCCTCTACTTTACATTTCAAATGCTTATTCTACTATTTACTTATTCCTTTCTCCTGTACCTACTAACTTTACTAAGAAGAATATAGTGTCTCGTCAGTCCATAGTAGTCCATAGCCTGTTGTGCCCTTTTTAGCTCTTCTAATCAAGTCAAGTGGTCAACGTCTCATGGAACCCTCCAGTAATATCATCTAAGCAAAATTGGTATTCTTTTGTTCGACCCATTTAAGTTAGGAAAGTCTAAGTTAACCTTGCTCAATTCAAATCTTGGACCCCCGGCATGGTAGTAGGAAACGCCATTCCTCTATTAAGTTTCCTCAAGTAAAACGTAGACCTTAATTCTAAAATTTTTCGTTGTCAAAATAACAATAAGAGTACTTTATTCGAGTGTTCGTTTTTTACAGCAGATATAAAATAATAAAATGCAATATTATTACCACCAACATCATTACCTAATAAACTTTCCTCTTAAAATAATTAATGAGTTAAGGATTTTACTCACGTAGTCTGGCATAACCTTCCGGGTGTTCAATCCACTGTGGAGACGACAGCAACAATGATGGTGGCAGTACATGCATGACAATACCACCAAGAATCAGAAAACTCCCACATAGTCCAAATTTATCGAGGATCCACTCTACCAGGACTGGGAAAATAAGACTTCCAAAGCATGCCCCGGATAAGGCGATGCCGGATGCAGTGGCCCTGTATTTCTCGAAGTACTGATTGACGATCACTTGGAAAAGTGTATTAGCAAAGGCAAATCCTAGACCTGAAAATTACTTTTTATTAACACAAAAATCTTTTGTTTAATTGCGTAACAATAAATACTATGTATATATCAGAAATAGCAAGTACAGTATAACTTCAAACATCTAAACACCGAATATCCGACGATCAAATATCTAAACACCTACTTAATAAAGGACCATATGCAGTGTATGTTGCTTTTTTTAAAACACATGGGGAGGGGGGATTTTTCTGATATTTTCAATGATTTCTAGTTTTGATGCTATGGATTTAGTAGGGCATCACAGTTGCTTGTAGATATTGTTGTTGTTTCTAATGTCACTCGGTAATTGAGCCCGTAGTGGATAATTTTCCGATTTTAAGGAAAAGTGGGGCGGCTTCCGCTTCTTATTGAGTGCCACAAGGGAGGAAGTCCGACTTTTGCTCGTCAACATGACACATCCGTTTTACAGGAAGGTCCCTTTCACACATCCATTCTCACTCACATATCGGTATTTTGATCCAGATCAAAGGCCGATAACCCCCTGAACTGGTACCCCCAGAGGGTAGATATTGTAGTTTTAGATGTGAAAGTAGGGGACAGAAAAACGGAAAGAGTAATTTAAAAACCTACGAATATTTCGTTATGAACGTAGTTAGGAAGCTAAAAACAGATGAACAAATAAAACTTTGACCCTTCTGTCAGTGAAAGGTCATTAATAAAGAAAAATTTGATAAAATCAATAAAACAAACAAAAAGAATTTTTTTTGTACTTTTTTAAGAAAAATGATATTGTTTTTCCGAATTAAAAAATATTAATATAATTATTGAATATTAAAAGCTATGTATGTTCTCGTCTCTTGTTCATGTGACGTAGTTCCTACCACCTTTTACTCCTTTCTCACATGCCTTCAACCGATGATCCCATTGCCGCTCTGTTAAAATGTGGCAATGATTCAGCAATCAAGGCTCGAGGTATAATTTATTTTCATTGAGCATTTCTGTCTGCCACCCAAGACCTCAAGCATACAGGTAAATTTGCAGCATCTAGACTAATGACTTGGACAATTGTTTTAAGGACTTAATGAGCCTAACCTAAGAAAAACGTAATAGAATACGGATAATTTTAGTGACAAAATGTTCAATCCATTGTTGTGCTTACTGAAGTTTACTTGCCTGCGAAAGAACAGTTACATGCAATTTTATTCAATTTCGATAATCTATAATCCGTAATACAGTAGCCGCCGCTTAAATGAATCACATCCGTCCAAGTACGTTTTGAACCAATAAAGCGGCTGAACCATTTAACCGAAAGTCATGAAATTATAAAGAAAAAGTTGTCATCATGAGACATAATATGATTTTTTTAATACTTGTTACTGAGTAATACTAGTACTACATATTATTAAGAAACACACGTTATGTTATGTTTAATAAAATCCAGAGTTATACAAATTAACAGGTAATATACGAATACCTACAAAAATTTAATAATTTGAACGATATTATGTATAATTTTAAAACAAAATTTAAAAGCCTAAACAACAATGTTTACTATAGTACTAAAATTTAGTTAAATTTTGCTTACTCGAATGAATACTTCGCTGTTTTCGCCTGCGTTGTCGTATAACTGATAAGTTCGTTTACCTTCCTTTCAATGTCATAAGAGGAATTATAATTATCATACATAACACCCCGTTGCTCTAAAGTTCTTAATATTTGAAGAGCCTGGCATATTTTTACTCCTCGCGGCCTTAAACCATTTTAATAAAGCGTTTTCTTCGTCTTCTGCTTTGCCAACTCGCTGACATTTTCGATTTATGTTGGGCTCTGTTTCGCAACTTTCTATAATTTCATTTCTTCTCTTCAAAATCCTACATAAAGTTGCTTGAGAAAGTCCTAATTTAATTGCAGCTTCTCTTTGGCTGCATTTTTCCAGATTATAAATATTTTTAAGGAGTTAATATTTTTTGGCTCAGCTAAAGTCTTTCCGTTTAAACATCGCGATAACACTCCGAAAAACACGTACTTAATTTAATCGATCAAAAATCAAAATGAGTCTACTGTCAGTTAAGCCTTGCTACTGTCTACACCTTCATGCACACGTGTAGATTACACATTTCTTCCCCTCTACCCCCTCCCCCTCCACTATAGTTCTCTCTCTCTCTCTCATTGCACTAATAATACAATTTCTGCGATTTACCTTTTTTTGAAGATGGATTCGTCGGCGCCTCTTTGGTTCGCATTTGTAGTTAGAGGTCATTTGGGGGTAAAAAAAATACCTCGAATCGTAGAAAAAAGGAAATTTTCTAGAATTTTTTGAGTCCTTAAAACAGCGGTAAAAAGGTGATTTGATTCCGATAAGCGGCGAATTTTCAATGTAAAAAGTGATTCCGTTCTGTTCTACGAAATTTATTCCAAATAAGCGGCTGATTCAATTAACCAGTGATTCCAAAAAGCGGCGGCCACTGTAATAATAATAATCCATAATCATTAATATTTTAATGCATAAATTCTTCTTATATTAATATCTATTCCTTGCAAATATAAAGAATTTGTGCACACTCTTAAAACAAACGAGCGATTTTAACTCAGTCTGAGTTAATTTTCGCTCCTGCGGTGTCTAAAATGCACTTCCCTTACAGGAGTGGATGCTTTTTTTTGTTAAACCTTCCACAGGATCACTCCAAACGAGTGGTTTTAACTCAGTCTGAGTTAATATTCACTCCTTTCCACGTCGAAAATGCACTTCTCCCACATTAGTGGATTTCACTCTTTTGTTTTAAGAGTGTACGCCATTGTACACACAAATATAGTTATGTCATTATTTAAGTGTTAGTAAAAATAGTTTAATGACAGTGCACACAAAATTATAAATATTCTAAATCTATCTAAACATAATTTTTATTAAAAATACCCTTTCTTACCATGTATTCCGCCCCAAAATACTGTTATCCAGATAACATCTGGTGCTACGGAACACAAAGCAACTCCAGAAAAAGCTAAAACACCACCAAAGAATGTGGTTTCCCTTATGCCAAAGCGGACGCCAATTATTCCTACAACAGGACCTAAAAATTAGGTAAAAAAATTAATTCAATAAATGTATACGTTTTGCTTTATTGACTTTCCTTATTTCTTTATAAATAACAAACATCTGTACTTTTTATACTCTTTCTCACATGCAAAACTATGTTGCGCTCATTTTTTAGAAATACAATTAGCATTTCTTTTTTTTTATTTCGAAAGGCCCATTCTAATTGCATTTTTCTGAAAAGAAGGGCAAATTACAACTACGAGCAACTGCTTAGTGTAATCTTTAAAAAAAACATTAGCAGGTTATCGAAAAAAATCCCAATAGTCCCAATTTTGACGTTACAATCAGAAGAAAAAATTCTAGAGAGAAACATGCAGTTATTAATTAATTGAAATTCTAAAAGTTGGAATTATTGAATTTAGATATATTTCTTATCTGCTTAAAACGGAACATATAAGGAAGTAAAATATGTAAACGTCAAGAACAAAACAAAATAATACCATCCAAGGCGAAAACAAAGACTTCATACATTATTCATAAAAATAAAAAATAAAAAGTCCTACAGACAAAAATATTCATAAAATATTTTTCAACACTCTGCGTGAAATATACGTTATTCATAGGTAGAAATATAAATGCAAATCATCAATATTAATGAGAAAATCAAAAAGTTTAGTTTTAAAAGTGTTTGTAATTATTATTGTTTAGATAATTGTTAGGCACTTTATATACAACTAAGGATCAAAGTAAAAAAAATATCCATGTTAACACGTAGAAGCAGTCAGGACGTACATCGGCATATCTATAGCATAAACAGAGTAATTGTTTTTATTTTTGCATTTTGTTTTTATGTTTCATGTGATTTGCAGCTTTAGCGCAATCAGTTAATTATATTATGTTTCGTAAATTGTCTTTCCTCTGTTTGCAATACATTATTTTTCATTTGTGATGATTCGTTGATACTAATTGTATAAATTTATTAAAGAATTTTTTTTTGTATTTTTACTTGTCATTTCACATAATTTATTTTCCTAGTGAAGCCCTATTGCGACGATAATACAAACTAATCTAAACTAAACATAATAAATTTTTCTATTCGAAGGCAAAAATCTAGCCAAATGGAATCTTTGGTGATATTTTTCGGCGACAAAATAAACTATTCACGGCTAAAGTACCGCAGTAAACACATTTCAAGTACCACAGTATGCATGACAATGACAAATGACAGTGAATGCGCCCTCTAGAAGGGAGAGTGTAGGCTTTAAAGCCCATTACCCAGCTCGCCAGAAGAGACAGTCACAAGAGACACACTAAGAAGGACGACACAAACACATAGACAAATGACAACACTTATTGACAAGCACAATCATCCATGCCTTTACCGGGATTCGAACCCGAGCCCAGCAGCTTCAAAGGCTAGTACCACAGTATCCATAGTTAAAGTTTATGATTCAAAACATTCCGTTTGGCATTGGGAATGTCCTCTTTTTGCGGTGATTGTACATTTTTGGCGATTTCATCGCATGAGACTGTGAAATGGATAAGTACAATACGTATTTAAATACCTGATAGACTTCGAACCGAGTTCCTGACTGTAAACGGTAAAGTTGCCTCTCCTCTGGTCACACCATAGTTTTCAATCAGAGAAACATACAAAATTCCCACCATCCGAGATAGGCCGGACAATATCGCGTTGATAATGCATGCTGCTATGGCAACCACCCATGCTCGTCCTTTGTCCGGCTCTTCCAACTCAACCATTCGGCTTACAAAAGATAATGTCTGATAGCTGCAAATGATAAAGACCATTATTAATAATTATGTTTAATTATAATGATTAATTTAGATAAAGTAAAAAAATTAGTAGTTATAGGGAGTTATTTGTGTCTAAAAAAGAAAAGATATGATGTGTTAAGGTTAAAATTATTTAGTTCGAATAATTCAAATTTCATGGCAACGTACTTGAGGATTTTTGCTATGTAATTAAGAAATATAGTTCTCTTTTATTTCGTGGGAGAAAATCTTGCAAAACGGAATCTCTGGCAACATGCAAAATTGTTTGGCTAAAACCATAGTTTTTTCGGTCAATTTTTCCCTTCTCTTCCTTCAGGGACATGTCTAAATTGTGGAGGAGGCGCGCGATAGATGACAGCATCTGTCGCGTATGTGTGTGTTGTGTCTGTCTTACTTGACGAAAGCTTATAAGCGGGTCTATGACCAAACACAAAAACTTATGTCTACCAACCTACCAAACCTACAGTCAAAAAACCACAGTATACGGGAGACGTACGGTTGTGACAGCTTTCATTTGATCACTTATAAATTCGTAAGTATGCCTGGTAGAGTTGCAGTAATAGTAAAGAGCAGCATTTATATACTTATAAATACAAAATTTGTCCCTAAGAATAGGAGCAAATTAGAAAAAAAAAGAAAAAGTGTTACAACCGGGGGGCGGTTGTGACACTTTTTCTCAAGACAGACAGATCAGGTTTCTTTTCTACAAGTTTCTAAACCTTCGTAACAAAAGTTAGGTTCTTTCTAGATATTTTTTGACGAAATTTCAAGAAATTTTGATGTTTCTTTGCTCATCACATTGTATTAAAAGACGATGTATAGTTGTTTTTGAAAAGTTTTGCCATTTAAATTTTTAAAGACTACATTCTTGCATCTTCTGACATCAAAATTATAGAATTGTACAATTTACTTTCGAATAGCATACGATAAATGAGCTGGCATGGCAAATCTTGCACTAGCAACAATTAAAATCATATGTTATTTTAAAGTGTAAGTGTTCTACTTTCTGCTGGTAGTGAAAATATTTGTATATTATAAATTTCTCGCATTATCTTAGCCAATCGAATTGTCTCATTCTTATCGCGGACGCGCTTTAATAATGAAAAAGGAAGTTGAATGAACTTGTACTATTCTGAAGCAATATATGTCCCTCTAAAAACTATCAGAAATGGATTTAGTAGCCGAAAAGCATCTAGAAACTAAAATATTCTCCATAAATCGTGAATGATTACTGTAAAGTAGTAATTTGTCATGTTGCACCCAAAATTTTGAGTCCATTGTCTTGTTTAAAAAAAAGTTTAAGCAATCACACCAAAATTTAGTAATAATTTTTTTGTAATTCTTAACAATACTTCCTCCTCTAGAAATGAGCACCAAAGTATAGTTACACAAAAGGGGAAGTTTTGTGAATTAATCCAGATGATAATGACCTTCATTGAAATTGGTTTAAATGGTTTGGTGTAATTAACTAGCTTTAAAAAATACCCACATTCTGGATATTTTTTTAGCTATTTTAGTTTACAATAAACGTAAAAAAATAACAAAATCTTTTTCAAATGGGTACATCTTTAAAAAAAAATAGTTGGAAAATTTGAGCCATCACTTTTTGGCAGTCTGGAAAAATTACCCCGCATAAGAGCCACGTTTAACAGCTCATCATGTTTGCATTTAACCGCTTGCTGCCAAAAAATATATTTACGTTTTGGAAAAGTAGTAACGATAATTTGTAGATAAGCATGTAAGGAAGACAAAGGCATCTTGTTTACTTCAAAGTAAAAATGAAAAAATAAGCAATCAAAAAGAATAAAGCATAGAAAACTAGCCCCGGTCTCCCCCATATAAATCTTTGAATGGTCCTTCATGCATTAAAAAATACATTAAAATTGTCTATAGGGGGGTTTCATACCAACTCAGTAGGCTAAAGTTACGGGTGACTTTTTTTAAAATGACTTTAAAAAAAAAACCTTTATTAAGATGTTTTCAATCAAATTTATCAAAATCCATGGACGTCCATCGCGCTATAATGATTTATTTCTATTTTTACTGGAAATCTTATATTTATTCCGATAGTAAGGTCACATTTCAAGTAAATAAATTACTTTGTAACGCATGCTGCTTTACCAAAAAGTATTAATATGGAAGAGTTATGTGGTGCATTAGCTAGATTTCAAATGTTTTGTTGGCGGTTTTTACTAATATAATTGCCAATATATCTTGTAGAAGCCGGCCCGGTGGCGCAATCGTTAGGACTCTAGCCTTTGGAGCTGCTGGGGTCATTTCGAATCCCGGTCAGGCATGGAAGTTTTTGTGACCGTCAATGAATGTTGTTATTTGCCTATGTGTAATTCATTTCTTTGTGACTGTAAAAATTCTTTCTGTGTCTGTCCCACTTGACGAAAGCTTAAAAGTGGTTCTCTGAACACGCACACAAGCTGGAATATATATATGTACCATACCATACCATATCTTGTAGAAGTAAACTCAAGACGTGAAAAATGAGAATTGCAATGCTCGAATGTTTTCGCAATACGACGACAAATCTAATTTGATCCACCGCCAAATAGTGTTTTATAGAATAGTATCATTTCCTTTAATAGATATAATAGAATTATTAACACTTGGTGGAATTTTTAAATTCGCACAAATCAAATCTTACTTACCAAATACGAAATCTTATTATTAATAAATTGCCACAATTTGTTGCAATACTTTATATAGCTATATTGTTTCTAAACTATTTCATGCATTTTAAGAAGTTTATGATTGTTAAATAGTTATTTAATGTTAACAGTTTTATTAAAAACATCTACTTCTTTATAAAAATAATAAGTTACAGTAGTTAGAAATACAATATAACATTTTTATTTAAAGTAAACAATATCTTAATTGCCAGATTTAATTAAATAATTATAGCATGATTGTTAAAAAAAACAATTTATAAGAACATATTTATTTTAAACTTTCAAAAGTGATAATTTCTAAAAAAAAATCTAGCTTTCAAAAACCCAGCAATATTGGATGTAATTATTTAAACGAATAATATTAAACATTATTACTGTTTCTTAAATTTAAAACAAGATAATCATTTTTTAAGTTATCGTAATTTTATCGCTTTGAAAAATAACTAATGCTATCTCACCAGTAAGCAATATTTATGACCAACGTTCTTGCTTTATTCTCATTGCACAAAGGCTAAAGTCTTAGCACATAATACCTGAGTAAACAATTCAAAGCCATACTTGAAGCTTCTTCTGCTGTGTGAACTGTGAGAATAGTGATAAACGTTTATCATAGCGTTGAGCTCATATCATAGCGACAAATTTCACGAATTCTTTACAAAAATTGATTAAATTGTTCTAAAAATGGTTAACTTAGAAGAACCGGACAAGGGTCGAGCATGGCTAGTTGCAATAGCAGCATGTATTATCAACATGATATTGTCCGGTTTATCCAGAATGGTTGGAATTTTATATGTTGCTGTTATAGACGAATATGGAGTGACAAGACAAGAAGCAACAGTACCATTTAGCATCAGAAATGCTATTCGATGTTTATCAGGTATTTAACACAACTTTTATGTTTCTATATTGTACAATCTGAGTAAATTTTTGTATGAACTACGACACATACGTTACAATTTTGATTTTTATTCTATTTCTATTCAATTCAATTCTATTTTTTAACAGGTATGATATAATTGTCGGTCCCGATTTGGCGATTTACGTTTCGTTGGATAACAAAGAAAATGCCGAAATGTGGTAAACATTCCACTTCAAATTTCCTGCCACTCGATAGGTATAGCAACACTACGTTTAATTTCAAAGTCGCCAAAAGTCGCCAATGCACAGACCGATCAATATATCATAGCTGTACCACATCTCTTTCGTTCAAATCCTAGTATCCGTTCCAGAGACATTTGGCGACAATTTCAGAGCTCGATAAGGATTGCAAATTGTAGTTGCTTCTTTTTCTTCGTTTTTTTCACTATTACTAAATGTTTCGAAAGTATTGCAGAATACAATAATAGAAAAATGCTTACTAAAAATCTTCTTAATAAAATTTTGGTAATATTCTTGACTCTGAACCTCTTATTCATATTTGAGCATGCCTTGGAGTTCTACAATATCTATATATTTAAAAACTAAACTCCTCGGCGCAACAGTTCATTAGTGGGCCAAGACCTGGCGTGCACATTTCAGATTTCGTGATCTAGGGATCGGGGTGCTAGGCATATGTCCGGTAAGGCGGTCAGCCTCACGTGGAACCCTCAGTGTTTAGTTCTTAAGTTAGTTACCCATTTCATCGACCCACTTTAGAAATGAAAGGATGGGTCAACCTTGCCCAGTCCGGGATTCGATCCCCGGACCTGTGGCGTGGCAATGCGAAGCACTACCACTGAGCCACTAGTCCTCATCTATATATCTGCAATAGTTTTTTTTTACCGTGTACTTCAGTGAGTTCCTTAAGGTAGACGAATACCAAAAATTCCCCCAAATTCTAAAATTTTTACTATTGTTTTAATCTTTTCCAAATTCGGCATAGTGATTTCAAATATAATTAATAATACTATTTAGGCATTTTTTTAAATTTAAATATTTTTTTTTATTTTAAACGGTGTTCTTCTAATTAAAAAAGAGGTTTTCGTTACAAGTCTACCACATTGAATTTTCATCCTATAAACATTAATTAAATTCTTCGTTTCGAAACTGATGCATTCGAAATTCTTCGTTTTGAACTTATGCATGCAATGACCCTCTAGAGTTACATACAAATTACAAGAAAAGAAGTTATTAAGAAAAATGTTGTAAATTAACCACACACACAAAAAAAAAATTTCGATTAACTTACACTTGTAAATCTTTTTAAAAAAACCTTGCATATTTACACCAGATGTTAAAGGTTCATGGCACAGATATATATTGAAATAGCATCTGTAAAAAATTTCAGGTAAATTAATGTAAAACTTTTTATGCTAGAAGTGTTAGCGTAAACCCCTCTTTTTAGTTAAGAAACACCGTTTAAAATAAATAAATTATGTTTAAATAAAAAAAAAGTTGCCCAAAAGCCATTGTTCATTATATTTGAAATCACTATGCCAAATTTGGAAAAGATTAAAGTAATAGTAAAAATTTTAGAATTTGGGGTATTCGCCTACCTTAACAAATATTCTTGATTCAAAGGGATTGCTGCTCTATATTTTCCCAGGTCCACTTGTGGGAATCATGGGCCAGAGATTCGGCATTCGAACAATCACATTTTTCGGAGGCGTGATTGCTTCTGCAGGTGCGGCGCTGTGCTACATTGCCCCCAACATCTTATGGGTGTCCGTCTTATGGGGTGGAGTTCATGGTAAGAAACTCTTTTTTTTTTAAATGAGAAAATGGTTTGTTTATAAAGAATGCTACCCTTATAAAATACACTCTTAAAACAAACGATCGATTTTAACTCGATCTGAGTTAATTTTCACTCCTTTCGGTGTCGAAAATGCACTTCCCCTATTCGAGTGAATTTCACTCTTTTGTGTTGTTAAACCTCCGACAGGATCACTCCAAATGAGTGATTTTAACTCAGTCTGAGTTAATTTTCACTCGAAAATGCACTTCTCCCATAGGGATTTCACTCTTTTACCTTAAGAATGTAGTTTACTCTATTAATAGTATAGTTTGTTAAATAAAATATACTATAAATATATCTATCTAAACAATCTTACTTATGAAGTATCACAGATGCCTTTTTAATTTATGTTTACATTTTATAAAATGCACGTATAAATGCCATTGTAATTCCCCCCATAAATACGAAATATATGTTTGCTCATTAGCGCTTTTGGTAATAATTTGGTGAAAAAAAGATATATCTACAAACACACTTATAATATAAGTCTAGCCTTCGAACGAACAAATTTTATCGAAAGTAGTGCAGTTTTTTCAGAAAAAAAATCGAATTTTCTCTAAAAATAGAATCGTTGAACTCTGAAAGTTCAAGAATCATAATTTAAGTATGAACTATACAACACTGTCCTTGGCAAACAGATGTCTAGTTTATGAGTCTATAAAAGCATACATAAAATTTCATTTTTATTACTATAGATTGAATACTGAAGAAAAGTTCTAAAAGTTATCTCCTGCAAACATATTAATATCCACACTTTTGGGAAACAGGTCGTAGTTTTAACGAAACAGTAGCGATAAGTGACAAATGTAGAATCCTTTCTCCTCAAATTTGTGATTTGGAAAGATTCATGTTAATGACTTTTTAGATGCTTCTTTAATATTGGATGAGTAGTCCATTCTATTTATGGGTAATGTAATCGATTCCGGCTGCCCATTTCTAGCCTCGTTAGGAGCTCTAACACAACCAACTACGCGTCGTAATTTAGTCGACACCTGAGCGGGCACCCAACGGAACTTCGAGCGACATCGTACGCTGACGCCGTTGGGACTTTCGACTCCACGGATTTAACGAGCACGTATCATTCTATTTATGTCGCTGGTTGTTTCACGTTAATTTTTTGAAAGTTAAATTGAAAAACCAAACATAAAAATAGACAGTTACAGCAATGTACAGTTCACCATTCCCGGGATATATTAGTACACTCTATGGCAGACTTGTCAATAAAAAAATATTAGTCACTGCATGTTTTGTCGTGGAAAATGAATTAACTAACCATTTTATTGGCATATTATAAATTACAATTGAAAATTGAAATAAATGACATTGAAATTTGTCGAAATTAGGTTTTGTTATTAAGAATTTTCAAATCTAAAAATTCATTACAGTATCATAAATAATATTTTATTTTTAATTTTGCAGTCTTTCGGTAAGAAGTGTCGTTTATTTCGGCTCAATTTATTTTTATTAGTTTTTGTAACAGTGAATTGGAATGGAAATCATAAGAAAACGAGCAAAATAATACCGTTACCGTTACGTAAACAAAAAATATTCTATTTAGTTTTCTAGAATGCAATGACGCAGCTTATTTTCATAAATAAAAACAAATATCATAAGTTACTGATTGGAAATATTTGAATTATAAAGTATATGATTAAAGAGAGAACAAAATATAAAACTTACTAAAGGTTAAATTGTTTGTAGCTATCATTCTTGCATACAAAAGTGCTCTAAAAAATCTGTCGTTTTGCAAAATACATATATTTAATTCAAAAATTCTTATTTTACCTAACATCAATTGAAACAGATTAGTTCTATTAATCAGGTAGGGTGTGCTCTTTCCATTTGAAAATTAATTTCATCAATCAGTTTTAAAAAATGAAATTGTGCAAATCAGAGTTTAGATGGTTTTCACTCACAGAATCGCGTGCTATTTCCGTTATTCTTTTCACCAAACTACTGAATCATGCCTAGGTTTTATTATTAAATTTTTTATTGCATGTAGTTGTTTATACAAGTGCTATTAAAGCTATTGCAAAACTCTTCTTTACTTTAATGACTAAGAATTAATGATTTTACTTTGAAGATTTGATTTCATGACTTTGAATGCTAGTAAAAATTCATTTTCTGATTTTATTAAATTTATTGAGGATACTTATAAACCTATCTAAATTTCCAATTTAAGGATGATTCATGTTCAGGACAAAAATTTGAGAATCATTGTTAATTGTGTTTGCATTTTAATTCTATGTATGCATGTGTTTAATTGTATGTGCATTGTATTCCGTCACACGGAATTTGTTTTCCATTTTTTTCCTTGTTATCTAATGTTTTTCTACTTACTTTTGTAAGCCTTGTGTGTTACCCAGTCGTACACAGGGATTTTTATAATATTCAATAAAAAATATATTTAAAAAAACCTTCTTGTAATGTGAGGTGTAGAAAGGTATGAAGATACTTCATACATCAATATTTTCCAGCTTCCCTTTAATAATAATATAATAACAAATATTACACATTATTTATCATATAAATAAGAAATATGATTTTGAAAAATGTTGATAATAGCGATGGGTGGTTGGTTTCGTGTCCATGGGGAGAATGAGTTATAGGTATCCATGAGTGTGCAAAACGCAGCCGTCAATCTCCTTCATGTTGTCAGAGTACACAAATTGATGTCCGAGGGGGGAGGGGGATTTTCCAATCTGTGTCAATGATCTTAAAAGGGCGGAGCAGTCAAAAATATGTTCGGTGTTAGTGGAACAATAACACAGTTACTGCAGAGACGGTAAGGTCTATTGTCATCTCCCGGGACTTTCATTCCTCGATAGTGACCAGTTCTAAGGTGTGTGATAGATTCTAATAATGATGATTTTATTGTACAATTAGATAATATTCAATTTCACATTTGAAAAGTTTGGTGGAAGAACGTGCTAAGTGGCAAACAGCTGAAAGCGAGAAAATGAGCTTTAATGTGCATAGTTTGAATTTATTATTCATTAAAAACGATACAAACAGTAAAAGATACACTTAACCTTAAGTTTATGAAAACAGGGAAACATGTTATCTTTTAAAGATGAAATAATCTGTCCATTGACACAAAAACAAACATTTTTTTTTCAAGAATGTCACTTAGCACGTTCTTAAACCAAGCTCTTAATTTCACAATTTGCATTTCTATTTTTAACAACTATTTTAACTTAATCCAATTTAATCTTTCAATCCATAATAAAATTTAGGTTTCGGATTCGCAATGGCAAACACCTTGTTCCAAGTAATCGTCAACCAGTACTTCCAAAAATACAGGGCCACTGCGTCCGGCATCGCGCTATCCGGAGCCTGCATTGGAAGTCTTGGATTTCCTGTACTCCTTGAGTGGATAATCGGCACGTTCGGACTATCCGGGGGATTTTTGATTGTTGGAGGCATGGTTATGCATGTGCTGCCGCCATCATTGTTGCTATCGTCTCCACAGTGGATTGAATATCCGAAAGGTTATGCTAGACTATGTGAGTAAAATCTTTAACTAGATGCTTTTGCAGGGATTTATTAGGTAATGCTTGTTGTTGTGGTTGGCTTATTCCTCTTGGTCCAGCCGCATTCTAGACCAAGTCCATGAGCTCGAAAGTCTTCAATAAATCAAAGACAAGAAGGGGAATAGAGTAGGGATATTTTTTTCCAGACCAACACAATGTAAAACGCGTTCAGGAGAAGCCTGTGTAGAGTTTCACTTTGTGCACGTTAAGTAGGTCCTTCTTCCGAGTTCAAAAGAGACACTTTATGCGTCCAGTTATGAGCCTACGTAGTACGTATGGTGAATTGTATGGCTCTAGTAGCTATTATGGTAAGTGTGGTGTTGGTGGTAATGGTTCTTGATGGTAGTAATGGTGCTCTTTCGTTGCTGCTGTCAACTCTATAATTAATTGAGTGTTCTAAATTTATGCCAGGTCATGTAAGCTTTTTAATGCTTTTAACTGAGTAACTGCAATATAATGAATTGAGTGTCCTAAATTTATGACATATATTGCATAATGCTTTTTCAAAACTGTTTTTAATGTAAATTGCATATACATATTTTGATATTTTAAATTATTAATATAATAACGCTGGAAGCCTTTCTCAGATGCACATGGAGTCAAATTGGCCCACGAATATTATATTTTGATCCGACAAATGTAAAGCTGTCATTAATATATTTATATTATAATATTCTAATAATAATGCTTTTTAAGAGTTTTACAATAATACAGTAAGTGTCTAATAATAATACATTTTAAGTGCTATGACTTATGACTTTCTTGGTGGGGGGCAAGATCGCCAAGCACTGCGACTTTAAGTCTATTGTACTAAGCCCCAGAAATGACACAAGTACAAGAGGCACACAAAGAAAGAGACGACACAAACACATAGACAAATAACAACATTTATTGGCAGTCACAAACATCCATGTCTGACCGGGATTCGAACCCGCCCCAGCAGCTCCAAAGGCTAGAATCCTAAAGCCTCGGTTTCCTCGGAGTCCGTCAACAGTTTTAAGCGGTCGGACTTAAGGGGTCACAGGAGTCTTAAAAATGTGCAAAGAAGATACTACAAAGCATAGTTTGATCTTTTATGTCATTTTTTAACTACTCAATAAATGAGTATCATTTTTTATATGTATCTAATCTAGAGGATTTATTTATTATAAAACAGGTTTTAAAATTTATGAAACTTTAGCAAAAAATAAAATAAATGATATTAAACATGAAGCTATTTGAACACATTGTGATTAGGCTTGCGCGGCAAATTGTGAGGTCAAAATTGAAAAAATGACCAAGAAAATGACTTTATTGTACAAATATGTGCAAACAAAGACTTATACCTAAATTCTCAGCTCAATTTGAATTAGAAATTATTTTAAGAACTTTTTTCTAAAAAAATTAATAAAAATTTAAAAATTTTGATTTTAATTTTTTTAAAAAATAATTTCTAATTAAAATTGAGCTGAGAATTTAGGTATAAGTCTTTGTTTGTACATATTTGTACAATATAAAGTCATTTTCTTGGTAATTTTCTCAATTTTGACCTCACAATTTGCCGCGCAAGCCTAATCACAATGTGTTCAAATAGCTTCATGTTTAATATCATTTATTTTAGTTTTGGCTAAAGTTTCATAAATTTTAAAACTTATTTTATAATAAATAAATCTTGTAGAATTACATATACAAAAATTATACTTATACATTGAGTAGTTAAAAAAATGACACGAAAGATCAAACTATGTTTTGTAGTACCTCCTTTGCACATTTTTAAGACTCCTGTGACCCCTTAAGTGCGACCGCTTAAAACTGTTGACGGACTCCGAGGAAACCGAGGCTTAACGAGTGTGCCACCGGGGCGGCTTTTAAGTGCTAAGTGTAAAGCATAATAGACAGAAAGATAAAGAAAGCATCGTGACAGTTGCTAGGCCCTATGAAAAGGGCAAGTCCCCGAAAAGTGTGCCCGTCATGCAAAAAGCTACATTGGATAGAAATCCATTTATAATTCGAAGATGGACATAATATCACCTCGTAAACTATAAGTGCGGTCAAGTGATAAGATTGACAGTTAATCTGAGACCCAAAGAAATGTCGAATATTAGGAACTTTGATATTTTGCATTCATTTTAGTTTAGAAAATGAACTAGTTTTGTATTTACCTTTAAAAGCTGTACAACTTATATTAAATGGCTAATATTAAAATTTTAACCATTCAAACAGATTTAAAATATTTAAACATCATAAAACATGCATATATCTGAGCTGCCTGATAGCTGTTTAAGCTGTTATGTCTGTAAATCGTCAGTACATTTTATTTCCTTTTATCTCTAAATAAAATTTTTTTTTTAATTATAGCATATCCATTTATTTAAGCTATATATCAGACTTTTGAAAATTCAAATGTTGTCATATCCACGTCACTTAATATTAATACATTTTATATTGAAATTTGTTATTTTTATTAGATGCATTAAAAAAATCAACCACGGCAGCTATCGAGACAGTTGACTCTGGAATAGAGCTGGAGGATCAGAGAAAATTGTGTAAGCAGTTTTCCAGGTCAACTTCTTTGGACAATTGCCCTGCAGAGAGTATAACGATGACCAGTGCATCCAGAGATAATCTACACAAAATATCAGAAGAAAATGGTTTGGTGTTTGAAAGCAACGGAATCCATGACCACAAGAAAATTGACAATAAAAATACAGTGATTTGCACTCGATATAAAATTCAAGGATCCCCAAAATGGGATAAAAATGTTGAACGCCAGGTAATATTTTAACTATCTCTTCTAAAAATAGCTTAATTGTTGTTCCCTGACAATTAAAAACAATTTTGTCTCTCAGTTCGGGGCGTACCTGAAGACTCCAAACATCAACACCATCTCCGAAAGTGTCCAAAATGATCCAAACAACCAGCCTGAAGGCCCTTACGCTTCATCCAAATCCCAAGAGATGAAGAACCAAAGTTCCCAGAGCATAACACAGAGTCTGAAAACCATGGTCAAGCTCTATACCAATCCAGTCTATGTCCTCATCAACGTGTGTATGTCCACCTATATACTCATCTTTATTCCTATCCTGACTGTGATTGTTGATTATGGAATGGATAAAGGAATTTCCGAAGTCTACGGAAAGTATCTCATAAATTCTATGGCCATCGGAGATCTTATAGGTAAATATTTGATCCAAAAAAATAAGGGTCGCACACAAATATGCTAATTATAAAGTGAAAGGTTGTACATTAGGAATTACTCTTCTCTACCTACTGCATCGAAATTTGACGATATTGTCTTCCAATTATTTACTATTAAAGGTTAAAAAAAAAATAGGAAACATGGTACAAGAAGTTATAGCTTACTTCTTCTTCTTATAATTAGAGCTTATATTTTTTGTCTGTTGACTGTTTTCAAAAAATATTTTAAAAATATTCTGTCAATTTTCTTTTCAGGAAGGCTTGGATTCGGCTGGGTAACGGACAAAAAACTGATGACCGTCTCTTCCTTCATGTGCCTGACTTTCATATTACAAGGAATCTCCATCATGCTATTTCCTTTTGCCATGTCTTTAGTCTTTTTCATGGCCCTACTCATCTTGTATGGTATAATGGCTGGGGCGATACTCGTCCTATTTCCGGTACTGGTCCTCACGTATCTAGACATCAACACACAGACAGTAGGAATGGCATGCATGCCATTTATGTCGGGCATCATGTCTTTTGCCATACCGCCAATGATAGGTAAGTGGTAAGTTTATACTTTCTTGATGAAACTTGTACTGGGTTTAAAGTATTTGAAATTTCATAGCATGTTTTTAGCAATAGTAATAAATAGAAAAATCGATTAAAGAATAAATGAAAGGGACGACAAAAATTGCAAAATTAAAGTATAAAGTCAGAGACCTACATAATAAATTATGCTCAGAAATAAAAAAAATATATATAACTTGAAATATAAGAATACAACAACTACAACATCATTTTTCAAAAAAAACCTTTAAATTCTTTATTGAATAAAATATTCTCCTAATTTCTATAATTCTAAAGCTCCTAATTTAGGGGTCAAGTAAACCTTGGATAAGCATTTAAATATCTCGACTTAGTTTGTAAAGGTACAAACAATCTCGACGAAACTTTATATGTTTCACAACTTTAACTCGTGAAAGTCAATGCATTTCAATTTGGTGAATAATATGAAGGTTTCTTAAGTAAAATGTGTTTTCAAAATATTATTATGCTTTGAATTGATATCTAATTTTTTTTTTTACATATTCTCTGCAGGTCACTTCAGAGATGATGTTGGTTCGTACGATGGAATGTTCTATTTGACGGGAATCGTATCCATCGTTTCTGGCGGAGGGTGGCTTCTGGAACCTGTAGTTGCGAAATGGTATTACGGCAAAAAAACACATGAAGGCAGACAAAGAAGCAAACCTGAATCAAAACAACCACTTGGATGAAACAGATTGTCAAAATAAAACTGTTGTTAGGTGAAACTGATTACCACTTGATAGATAGTATCATACTCTGCGTTGAAGTGAAGTGCTTTTGGATCAAGCGTTGTACATAATGGAAGAGCTTAGTGGAACAACGTGGCAAGGGAAAATTTTGAGAAAATTTAGATTTTTGTGTCAATAAACTGGTTATTCCCTCCATTGAAGAAAACAAGATTCCCACTTTTCGTAAACTTTATTTTAACTTTAAATGCAGTTTTTTAAGTATCTAAATGCAAACGAAAAACTGTACAGCTCATTTTCTCATTCACTTGGCACGTTGTTCCGCTAAGCTCTTAAATTATTTGAGAAATATGTTCTATGTATATATCCATGCCTTGTATTGAACACACATTGTGCAAGTATCATTTTTAGGATAACATCGTTTGATTGTAGATGGATTTGCCTGAAACGACATGAAGTATAGGTCGAATAAATTTATGAGTTCAACTAACTTTTTATTTCGACACGATTGTAACGCTTAAGAGCGATCATTTAATAAAAGTAAAAGAACCATTTTTTTAGAAAGTTTTCCTTCTTTATTTTGACTGGGCAAGAAATGAAGCAGAACTTCAAAATCTGTAATTCGATTAACTACGAAATGTTCTAAAAAATAACATGAGAATATCTGCAGCAGGTAGACAACTTGCATGGCGCCATCTAAGGTCACGATAAACAGTATATATTTTTCTTGATGACATTTCATTATACGAGTTTGTGGTGCCACCTATTTTAATACTAATAGAATAATTTTTAGACTTAGCACCTCAAAACGCAACATTTTGTACTAAATACGAAAATTAACAAGAGGAAAAGGTAAAGTGATGTATGGTTTTAAGAAGTTAAAATTCATGAAATAAAAAGTTTTATTTAAAAACATATTGTTTTATAAATAATTTTTATTACAAATTTATATAGCTTGGTGAATTTTTTTAATGTGTCTGAAATTATTTTTTATTTAAATTCTTTTTTTTAATTGTCTGAAACTATTTTTAACTTATAGTGTGGCTTCTGTATGTTCTAAGCACAATTTTAATGTGTACTTTCTTTAGAAATTATTTTAAGTATGCCTTCGTAATAAAAAGTTTTGCGTTTACAAACATTCGGATGGCAGTTAAATGTAGGTCAGGTAGTTTAGAATCATTTCCAATATTTTATGTTTTTTTGTCTGATCAATAATAATATGTATTTTTATTCGTGATATGTGGTTGATCCTAATGTTGTTGTTGTTGTCGTGTGCCTCCATGCCGTAGCCTGGAATGCACGGCCTGGATGCAAGAGGGTTGCAGTAGCATCCGTTGGTACAAGGCTTTGAGAAGCCAAGATAAGGTGGATGTCTGACTTCTACTCCAAGATGGCGCCTTTAGGCATTTCGCCGGAGGGGAGGGGCAGTTTTCTCCACACGACTTGAACCATGCTAAACTACGCTATGATCGACCACAGGACTTTCGGACCCACAGATTTAACGAGCACGTTCTCCGCATGTACTCAGGACAACACAAATATCCACGCCTTACCCGGGATTCGAACCCGGACCCACTTGCTTGGCAAGCGATGTTCGTAACCACTATACTAGCTGAGCGACGATCTGCTGCGGTTGATAAGAACATGCTCTTTACAGGGGAAAATAAGTTATACAAAGAGTAGTTTTTAAGAAATTTAACAAATAGATTTGTAACAAAGTCTTTTACTTACGCCACACATAACATTTGTGCTCAACAAAAGGAAAGGCACCAAACATAGCATCACATTCTATATTAAACAATCACACGCTAAAATTGGCTAGTTTTAATTGTTTTATCAATAATTATTCATTCATAAAATATTAAGCTCAGTAATAATTCCTTATTACCGGCAAAATATATTTATATTCCCAGAACAAATACTAGTCTAGCAGCTGTGAATTTTCTGTATGCATTTCGATGTGCTCGAGATTTTTCTTTTGCATTGTGATAAGACACATATACATGTTTTAAAAAAATTGGTCACATGATCTGACTCATGGTCATTATTATGATATGGCCGCCATTTTAATTTGTTCCATTGTTGCAATATGAAATATTTAAAAATCAAAGTATGATCGTGTGATATGTCATGTTATATGTTTTCGAGTATTCTGAATCCAATGGTAGAGCCAAAAAAGGTGTATCTAGCATAGAGAATGATATAAAGCAGCTGAAATGGCCTAAAATGTGGTAATAAATCCAACCAGATATGTCAAGTTTTATGGATGAGGATGATCACCCTAATAATTATCTTGGAACCTTTGGAATTTACCTAAAGTCACGAAGTCTAAACAAAATGGTAGAAGCTCAGAATTTAATATTATACCACAAGTCAAAGACCAGATGTTAAATTCCAGAACACTTTAAACCAAGTAGTGATCTTTCTGAAGTAGATAAAATTCGTAAAGTTGGAATTGATTTAAATCTGATATGGTTTCTCGCCAGGTTTTTTAGCAATGAGAACATTCGAGATTTGAATTTAAGTTCTGATATTCAGGTGCAATCTCGCAATGCTTTTATGAGTGCATCATCCGAGAACCCATCTCGCAAGACATTTACTGGATTTACACCTATCATACCTTATCCAGCAACACAGTATGACTCGATTTTTATACAACAATGGTCAACTTCCAGGATGCACTTCTGCAACTTAATCTGCAAGAAGGATCGCTGTGGTGTGATGAGGGAGTTTATCTTGTAGCCAAGGAACTGAAGTTTCTTCATCCACAAAAATTCTCTAACATATTCATTGGCCTCGGTGGATTTCATTTGCAGAAAGCTGTAATTACGTGCATTGGGATACATCTACAAAATAGTGGCGCCCAGGAAATACTTGTTGAAAGTGAGACAATGGGACCTAAATCACGTCAGAAGGCGCTTTAAATGGTATTCATTATTCCAGCGGTATAAGAGCAATAGCCATGCTATGTGAAGTCATGGCATCTCTTCAATGGAAAGATTTTATCGATAAGTATAACAAAACAAAGTATACAGAACTTTTTCATTCTATAAAGCGGTTACGGCCTTCTATATCAATGAAGAAAAAAAGTGTGCAGAAGAAATTCCAAAAATTGTTGAACAGCTGTCACAAATTAAAATTGACTTTAAAATATATCGAGATAAAGGAATAAGATGTATTGAGTTATTCAGCTATTGGTATTCAATTTATATCTGTTCTAGCACCCTTACTTCAAAACCTGATTCGTGGAGACAGGGAGAGTAACTGGGACTTACATGTATGCAGTGTCAGGGAAAGTTTGCCACTTATCTTTTCTTGTGATAGGACAAATTATGCTAGATTGTGTTCAGTATATTACGATTATTGCCTTAAACTAGCCGAAAACTTTCCTACTATATATAGTGACTACAAAAATGGCAATTTCACTGTTCAGCACACTACAAGAAGATTCAGTAGTGTTGCAATAGATCAGGCTCTGGAACAATATTACAATAAGCCAGCCAAAATATCTGGGGGAATAATTGGAATGACCAGGCGTAAAGAATCAGTGACCAAACACGATTTGATAAAACATGAGAAAGATGGTATAGCAAATTTTCTTAAAGACTTTTGCGGCCTTAGAAGACGATGAATGTACCTTGCACCATGAATTTTCTAAATCAAGGACAACAGAAGACAAAGCATGTTACAAGAATGTTAGAATATGTTCTCGAAAGAGGAAATCCTTTTTCCGTAACCGATGTCAATGGAATTTTCAACATCATAATTGGAGTGCATTTTAGTACCGAACAACGTGAATATCTACTACATATTACACAAAATGGAGAAAGTGCTTACCATACTTTCATTGAAGAGAGATTCATTACAAAAACTAAAGATATTTTGGATCCTGTTCACAAGATGTTTCCAAAGAACAAAAAAGCACACACTTGCACCATCAACACAGACAGACACAAACGATGCAATTCGTTACATAGAAGTTGCCCGCTGTAGAAATTTCAGCTTCGAAGCACTGTTGAAATATGAACTGAAGTCAACATCATATTATCTTACAGATGACGGTTTTTTAAGAAAACCTGACAAGGCCCAACTCGGTGGAGAATTAGAAACCAATTTCCTAGTACTTCCACCACTAATTTCCTAGAAGTCTTCCACTTGATGAAGAAATGATTAAGATTGCAGAAAAGTTCATTGCAGTTGTATTAGGATCAGAGTCAAACAATTGTGACTTGGTCCGTTTTAAACAGTACCATCGGATGAAATGCCTGGATTTTAAATAGTTGTGCCATCCGTCATCAAGTATGTTGCTTCACATAAAGCTTTCGTACCTCCAGTGCCATATGTGGATGAATGTGCTTAGTTGTAATGAAAAACTAGATCCCTTATGCTATGGCTACATGAATGACAATGAAACATTGAAACCTATTATAATATCTTAAATTGTGAGTTTATTTGAACTTGTATTGCCATGTTCTTGCTAGAAATGTGCCCGCGCCAATATTTGTCCTTGTCGAGTTGGGTAATTACCATGCTGTTTTTTTGTAATTGTTCTCTCAAAAAATTATGTCAGAATGTAACATAAATGTTATATGTGTAACTTAACAATCTTTAATAATATTTATCTTTATGTAAAACTACCTTTATGTAATAACAATCTTTCATGTATACATAAAGAAAATACATTGCAATGAGTCATATCTGGTTCGATTTATTACCACATTTTAGGTCATTTCAGCTGCTTATATCATTCCCTATGCTAGATACACCTTTTTTGGCGCTACCATTGGATTCAGAATACTCGAAAACATATAAAATGACATATCACACGATCATACTTTGATATTTAAATATTTCATATTTCAGCAATGGGACAAAACAAAATGGCGGCCATATCATAATAATGACCATGAGTCAGATCATGTGACCAATTTTTTTTAAACATGTATATGTGTCTTATCACAATGCAAAAGAGAAATCTCGAGCACATCGAAATGCATACAGAAAATTCACTGCTGCCACATTATACGTAATATTCCTACATCTTAAATAGAAGCAAATTATTTTATAGCATCGACATTCAACAATATATCACCTTCAAAACCTAGCTAGCTACACCGAATAATTTTCAATTCTGTAAACGAAAATTAAGAGCATTCAATAAAATAAAATCACCAAAAGGAATAAATAGGATTAAAATATAATTCTTCATTAAAAAATGCTTACGTGTAAATGACAAATTAAAAACAATGTTAAAATGAGCCATTAATTAAAAAAAACATATAGCTTATTTATGCATTCGGAGTTGTTTAGTGTATAGATTTTAAAACTGAAACTTAATTATAATGCAAAAAATAGGTAACAATATGGTGTTGTATTTACATTTTTCAGAAAATAAAGTAAATATGAATATATGTCCCTTTTTCATCCAAAAACCTACACGTTTTGCTTGGTTTTCATATCTTTCTTTTTTTTAAAAAAGAATTTGTTGTCATAATAAAAAAAAAACTTTTTTTTCATACTGAAAAGGTTATTTCAGATATGACATCATTTATAATAATTTTTTTTAATATATATTTTGATAGCTGTTTATGCATTTCTTTCATTCGACTTTCGGACCTTTTAAGTTCGCGCAAAAACGTTAAAGCAGTCTTAAACAGCAAATATATATTTTTTAAAATATTCTGTAACAATTAGATTTATGCATTTTGTTTTGCGTTGAATCAATACTTTAATACAGTTAGTTACGTCAATTCCCATGTTTAAGATTTACCAACAGGAATCAGTATTGAAGGCGAAGAGAGCAGTTTAACTCGAACGAATTTGATACCAAAATTAATATTTACTTGTATTATTTAAAAGATACTTTATCTTGGAAAAATCTTTCTGTGTCTTTTATCCTTGAAAACATTGTGTACCCCTTTTAGAAAATTTACTCGTAATCTCTGGCGCCAATGAAATTTATGAGGTTCTTTCTTAGGATTTTATACTACAGGGCTGTTTTTAAAGAAGCCGAAGTTCAAAGGACATTTTTTAGAAACAAATAAATTAAATTTTTGATCATATTTGTGCACAAATATTTGCAAATATAAAAGGAATATCTATGACATATCCTGACTTAGAACCCTCAAAAACTTATAACTTTTACCCTCAATTAAACTTAATAACTTAATTGCCTTTTCAAATATCCTTAATATCACTTAGTACTTTGGCATCCCAACAGCACCCTGTCGCGACCAAAAGTCGCTTCCCTACGGATCTTTAGTGCATCATCCGCCTTCGTTGACCTTTTAAACCCTTTCTTATAACAAATTCCTAATCTCTGATTGGTCATCGAAGAATGAACAATAATAATCTTATAGCTGTGACGCACTTTTTAATTAGACTCCTACATAAGGTTATGTGTTCTCTTTGGCAAGCCGGGCTACTGCTCCGAACTCCGTCCCGTTAAATACTTTAGATGATTTCTTTACAATAAACTACTCTTTGAAAGTCCAATATTCCTTCATTTCTAGATCAACTAAGTAAGAATGATACTCTCATAAGTAATAGATGTTATACTATTACATCGATAAAATATTTAAATTAAACTAATTTATCAAAATTTTAAAGTACATTAAATAATTATACATATTAGTAATTAATACATATTTGTAATTGATACATATTTGTAATTAATACATATTAATAATTACCAATTATATCATTTTTTAAAAGTTGAAGGTAATTTCGCTTACTAAAAAATATTTTAAGATACTGAAACAAGCATATGTTTTTGTTAGTTTTAACCCATTAACTTTGTGAATGCAGTTAACAACTACTTTTCCGAAAAAAAAACATATTAAGTTTATTTTTAAATTCGTTTTTCGTGTCACTTATACTATTAAACTTATATACTATTACACTTAACTTGTTCGGCATAAATTGTTTAGAACTGTGGTCTTCATATATCTTGTACCCCCTGCGGAGCTTGTTAATCGTCTTTTTACCATTTTATATTTAGGTTGTACTGTTGTCGATTACAAATTCAAAAAAGACTTCCAACCAATTTTCATAGAACATAGGCACATCAGAGTAACGTACTTGCAACTATCCAACAAACCTTTATTCGCACCATTTCTTATTCCAAACTTTTTGAAGATAGGGCGAATGAATGGCCAGGGAGCTGGCTAAGGTCACAGCGTATAATAATAGCATATAAGGGCATGGATATTTGTTTTGTGTGCTTGTCGATATTTGTCCTAAGTACACTGCCACAAAAGTACTTGTTAAAGTCGTTGAGTCGCGAAGAAGCACACAATGGCGTCGCTTTGAGTGCCGCTCTTGTGTTGACCTCGTCACTTGATCAGGGTTCAAAATTACGATGCGTGTTTGCCTGTGCTTAAGAAGGCTAGAAAAAACCAGCCATAAAACATAATCCTACCTACAAAGAGTTCCATAGTAGGGTAGAGACTGAACCTAGCATTAACACCATGGACCAACACGGAGACAATATAGGGTGGCATGTGGGGACCCGATGACCGAGTGATTTGGATCGCGGACCATAACGCTAGCAGTCCGCGCGCTGTAACGGGTGCGAGTTAGATTCCCTCCTTTGCCCTGGGTGTACTTTCTTTCTCAGTACCAAAATTATAAATTAACTAGCACTTTTGTCACTCTATTCGGGCACCGTAGTGAGCCATGGCTGCCGATGGCAGCTCAGTACGAGTCGTTCCTCTACCCTACTATAGAGCTATTTGCCTACCTACCCAAATAAAAAGCAAAAATCCCTTTGAAAATCACTGGGGGCCCGATTCCGAATAGATTGGTACAAACGTGTTCGCTTTACATCTGTCATATGTGTTTGTGTGTGTCTTGTGTTGTCCTACTTGACGATGGTTTATAAGCGGGTCCTTGCGACCAAGCACACAAGCCTGAAAATATATGTCTACCAACCAAAATCGTCTACCAACCGTTCGTTAAATCTGTGGAGTCCAAAGTCCAACGGTGTTAGCGTACGATGTCGCTCGAAGTTCCGTTGGGTGCTCTATCATGTCACTTGACCAGGGTTCCAAAAACAAGGTGTAATTGGCTGTGTTGAAAGCTTCTCAAGGAGGCTAGAAATAGGCAGCCAAAAACGACTACGTTACATTACCTGCCCGAACTATTTCTTGCAGAAATGAAGTAAAAATATAAATAAAAAGACTATATTCTCTTTCTAGTGAATTAAAGAAAAAGGTTTTTAATAAACACTTTCAAAATCACGGTTCTAAGTACATAGATACTCAAAATCCCTTAATCCTGTAGTATAAAGAATAACAAATGCATTCATAAACATGTCCGTCCAACCATATTGTGAAAAACCCTTTTCTTGTGAACACACTTGACGTCTTCCATTATCTTCTGAGACTTAAAGTTTTAATTTGAAGTTTAAGGAAGGTCAAACCAAGAACGAGGATTTTAAAGCCCAAGTACAATAGTTTTACTTTCAGTTTGCCATGCGGAATGTATTTTTGTGTCAAATTAAGTCTTTGGAAAGAAGAACCCGTACAAAATGTATCCAATATGTATAATGTGCAATTGGATTGATGCAATAACTCTCTAGGGTAGAAAAACCAGGTAAGAAAATTTTATTTGTTAAAATATACTAAGCAATGTTTTTAAATATGTCTTGTAACTTATCCATTTGAATCTTTGAGTGCAGAAACCACTTCAGTCATAAGTTTCAGGCGAGAAAAGGAAACGTCACATAAAAATTTTAAATATTAAAACTTTTTTTCTCTGTCCTAACATGCAGTTATGTTGCTGTGTCGTAGCAATTACCTAATTTCTACATAAATTAAGTCAGAAAAATTTAAAATTTGATTAAGACCTAAACTTTTTTTCCACTCAACAGATTTTTACAGACAGCTGAAAACTTGAAAAAGGGCAATCAGTCATTAGGAGTGTATACTTTTATTAACTATTTTAAAACAACTTACATTAATTTTAATTTATTTTGTTTAATTTATTTGGGACAGAGTCCAATAAACATTGTGCTATTTCTTTAGATTGCTACAATGTCTGTATTTCTTAGATTACTACAATGTCTGTATTTCTATATGAGATTCTTATTTTTTGAATGCTTAGATTTGTTCTTCAAAAGTTATATTTATAATATATTTAAGATTAAAGAAACAATGCAATGAAAATAATACGCACGGGTATTTTGGGTAGCAAAAAGTAGACGGGCATTTCATCGAAATGTGAATTTAACCTATTTGGGAATTAAGGTATGCATATACCTTGGACAACTTTTCTTTAATTTTTAAGATAGAATTTTAAAACAGATGATCAGGCACATAAATACTAGGATAAATATACCTTATGGCAAGAAAAAATACATTAATTAATAAACAAATTAGCAATTAATTAATTTAATTGTGCCAAACTGCGAGCAACTTAATGACTATTCAAATTAGTTGCTTTTTATAATTTTTACAGAAAAGGAAACAGTAAATATCCAGACATGTGATCATACTTTATCTGAGCTCTAAGCCAAATAGTCATTTAATTATGATAATTTGAAATGGCTAACTTTAAAATATACGATTTTTTTTAATAATTTAATTTTTTGAAAGTCTGTAAAAAAATCAATATTTGTTACAATTGCTTTAAAAAGTATGGCCACATGTTCTGATTCATACTTTTTAAAATACACTTTAATTTTTTTTTTAAATCGAAGCATATTAATTTGAAATATCATGCTCGCAGTTTAATCGTGTTATGAAAAAACTCGTTCCTCAGAAAATGCTTTCAAGGTTTTCATTGTAAGACTGATTACCATAGAATTCCCTTTAAAAGATTGCCCGTAAATTAAAAACTATTTACAGTACAAGAAATCTACTTGTACCATTTGAAAGATAAAGAATCGAATAATATTTTAATTCAAAAACAACAGGATACATAATCTGATAAATTTTCCGTTTTCTAAGGTGTATGCATATCTTAACTACTAACTACGTGAATCGCTAAATGTAAAAACTAATTAAGTCAATTCCCTCTCTACGCTTCTTCATTTCACCATTTCAGTGAAAGAAGAATCGTGTAGGGGGAAACTTTCTGTGGTATTTATATCCTTTTTTACTTGTAACGATTCCTATTAAACGATTCATTAACCCTCTAATGCATGAATTTTTACTTTCATCCCCAAAAAATATATATGTATCTTTAATACTCACATATTATGGGAAAATGCTAAAAAAAATTAACTGCATTAGAATTTAAATATTTTCAATTTTTTAAAAAAAATCTATATGACAAAAACTAATTAATGCATAATTCCAATTTTAAAAATAATGACTGGAAAACTACTAAAATATTTCAAAATAACACTTTTTAACTATGATTAATTTTTCAAAACAATTTATTAGTATTTAGTACAAATATTTTTATTCTTTGAATACTGCCAAAAACAATTTCACAAAAGTTATTAACCTCACTCTTTAATTTTGAATACACTTTTACTACTGTCATCTATGAGGATTATTAGTAACTTAAACTTTAAAATGAAATGTAATACATGAAAAAACACAGATTTGCCTTGGAGGAGCTCTAATTTAATGGAATAAAGTGGATTATGTTACTTGTTACCAAACGGTAACAGTATGCATTAGAGGGTTAAAAAAAGGCTGTAAATCTAGCTTATTGTGTTTCACCCACAGCTTCACTGTTAAAAATAATAGTTCAAGGTTGAACCAAAATTTGGTTCAAATTTGCTGCAACCATTATTTGGTAGACTGTTGAACCATAAAACGGTTTTTCAAATTGCGTAACTATGGTGAGAGGTTGAACCATAAGCGGGATTTTCCCAACGCGTAACTATAATGATAGGTTGAACCATAAAAGATTCTGCCAATGCTTAACAATAGTGAAAGGTGGAAAAAAACGGTATTTCGCACATCGCATAAGCTTACGTCGTAGGGACTTTAAACCCCACAGATTTAACAAGCACGTGTGTCCCAGTGTACTCTGGCCCATCCGTGATGAATTGAGGATTTTTTTCTCTTATTTCCAGCAAAGAGATATCCGATTTTTAGGATGACTGGAGTAGATGGGATTCGATCCCCCGCTCTCCTGAGATGGTTGAACCTCTAGGCTGATGTCATAACCACTCGGCTACAGACGGGACAATTATCAAGCAGAAGCAGTATTACTCATGAGGCCAGCTTTTAAGAAAACCGTTAAATTGTCGGTTGCAGTTAGTAGAAGTTGAACCGAACTTTCGTGTTATTGGACAAGAAGTCGAACCAATTTTTCGTGAAAGCAGGTCTATTTCCAGAATGTGATGTTTGGTTGAACCATTTTATGGTGTATCTGCCAGAATTTCTTTATTTTTCACCAATATTTGGTTCAACGTTGAACTGAAATTTTTAACAGTGTTCATCATGTCCATTTGACGTCACTCAATGGCTCCGAAGAACGAGGCCGGTCCGGACCAGCCTCGGTCGTGGGCCATAGCCCTAGCGGGTTGCGTCATCAACACGCTGCTATCCGGCATCAGTAGGGCGACCGGACTGTTGTATGTGGCTCTCATAGATTCCTACGGGGTGTCCAGACTTCAGGCCAATCTACCCTTTACAATTAGGAATGTTGTTAGAAATTTGGCAGGTAAGAATTTCAGTAACGAATAATTTTGAGGTTAATAATTTATAAGCAATTATGCAGTCACTTCCTATTTAATTGAGTATTGGCAGTTTTTTTTTATTATATGTGAAACCTTTCCAAATTTCGTAAGTTAAAACATTAGCTGTTTAGCAAATGTTTAATTTTAAAATTATTCTTCAGGAAAACGTTTACAACCGATAAAATATTTCTTAAAAGACGAAACTATATTCACTTTTTTTTTGCTCTGTGTACCTGGATACGTTTTACTTACGTATGTATAGAATTTTTTTTTAAAAAAGAACTGCATAGACATTAAATCAAGGTTTAAAGTTGAGGGTTTCGTTTGTATATGTTTCCTGTAAAAAATCCTGTTATGTTTCACAAAATTTACGTCAGCAAAATTGCCAGAAAATATTCGTAATGCTGAGCAAAAAAAACAGGAATACAGAATTTTCCACTAGCAAGGCGATACTGAAAATTTTCCTGCAAAATGGATACTTTCTGTAACTCATTTAAATTAAAATGAACCGATGACAATATAAACCCTGTCGATTGCCTAGGAGACAGGCGCGTAGATCACACTACAACCTCGCAGCCACGTATGTAATGGATATATTTCAAATTTTCCTTTTTCAATGAAAACAGAAAAACTTTTCTCCTCGCTTGTGTCAGTGGTTAGACATTTTGTCTGTTTACTGAGAAAATCTTTTTGAGATATTTAGCTGTAATTTTATACAGTCAACGTCAGTAGTCAAAATAGAAATTCTGGCTAGTGAGAATTCAGAAAAATACTGTACAAATAATACGGAAACTTTCTGTGCTAAATAGGGTAAATTAAGTTAAAATATGATTATTTTTTGCTTTGAATGCTGGTGTTTTAAAAGTACTGAATAGATTTTGAGCATCAGGCACGAATCGGACCCGTTAACATTAAATTACAAGTGAATGAGTTGAAGATGAAAATAGTTATAGTATTGACATTAACTAGTCCCAAAAGTAAAGTTATAACCTGTTTTGGAGAAAAAATATTTTAAGTTAAGGAGTTCTAGCGAACGTTTAAAGACGGTAATCTAAAAGAAATAGTTTTGACCGTCAAAAGTATAGGAAATTTCATTACATTGACAGGTTAATTTTTAGCTTTACAATTTTGTTTTCATTTGTGATTATTTTGTTTGAAATACAGGGCCTCTTGTCGGAGCCATTGGACAACGTTATGGCCCCAGAGATGTAACAATTGTTGGCGGGGTCCTGTCTTCTCTTGGCATTATACTTTGCTATTTTGCTCCCAATGTGATATGGATCACTATTCTTTGGGGAGGAATGCATGGTAATATATTATGAAACTTTTGAAGATTTATTTATTGACACGCAATCTAAGTGGTTTTGAACGGTACTTTGTTGCTGATTTCTTAATGTATTAATAATGAAATATTCTTTAGTTGATTAACAGTCTTTTCAACGTTTTCTTAGTAAAATGGGTCGCTTTAAAAAAAAAACTTACCCCGCGTCTTCATGCAATGCGGTCAAAGCACTGTAGACAGCAGTTGAAAAGCCACCTACAAACTAAACTAAACTGAACTTTATGAAGACATGCAAACTCTATCTTTTATGTCTTATAAAAATTATATGAATGCTTGTGTCCTTTGTTTCTTTATTAAGAATTTGGGATACTTGCTTAAAAAAACTCTAGACATATTCTAGCTTTTCTAAAACAAATGCACAAATTCCATTGTATGCAAAAGAACGTAAAAGAAAACAGGTCAATAATCTATTTCAAATAGTTTTATTTACACAACTGTACGCAATTCGATTGCAATCAAATTTTACACTTTTAATATATTGCCTTCTTATTCGCAATAGAAAGTGATTTAAGAAATATCTTTGACAATATATTTTGGTGTCAATTTCTATTACATCAAAAAGAAGGGTTTGTTCAACAAATCTCAATGTATTTCACAGATATTTATGTTTCGCCATGTCTTTCAGGTTTCGGAGTGGCGCTTGGAAACACACTTTTCCAAGTCATAGTAACCCAGTACTTCCTCAAATACCGTGCCACTGCATCAGGTCTTGCAATGTCCGGGGCTTGCATAGGTGCATTCACGCTTCCACTCATACTCGAATACATGCTAGCGAACTTTGGCCTGGCAGGAACTTTCCTTTTGACTGGTGGACTGATTATGCATGTCTTACCAGCGTCCATCATGCTGGTAGAACCTCCATGGATTCGAGAAAAGACCGTACAGGAAAAAGTTCTTCCATTAAATAATACGCCTAGAAGAGTATCCAAACCTTCTCAAACAATGCCCATTATACAAGAAGGAAAGCCAGTTGTTTCCGAAGTCAGGTCTTCTGGTAGTTTTGATAGAACCATGCCGATTATACAAGAAGGAAAGACAGTTGTTTCTGAAGTCAGATCTTCCGGTAGTTTTAAAAAAAATGGTTACATTGTTCATAGTTCGAGTCGGAACAGACTTTCTGTCAACGGAATAGATAATCCGGTTTATTCAGGATCTAATATGGATTTAACTGAAAAGAAACTTGACGAAGTATGTGTGTCTTTCAAAGTTAACAGTAAAGTATTATAACGTATAATATTTTAGAATGAACCCATATCTTTAATTCTCATGATTAGAAATCAATAAACTGAGGGGGACTAGGCGTGCTGCATTCTTAGAACATTACTATTTTTAAGTTTTTCTCCTGCTTTTCATGCAAAGAGTTTTAAAATATTTCAAATTTCGTTTTTTTTATTTGTACCGCAAAATGTCCTGCATTTTACGTAATGATAAAAATTTCACTATTAGAATCACTAGCCAGAAACACCATCCAACTAGAATAAAGCAAAAGAACTATGACGTTATTTACTTTCAATTAGTTTAATAAATCAGTAATCTCTCATAAATGTCAAGTAAGAGCTTTATTACATAGCAACCTAAAAAGTTATTGAATAACTATAGTTTAAATTTGTATTTGTTCTGAACTGAGGTTTGCACTATATTACAAGACTTGAGTCGATTAAAAGACTGAAACTACAATAATACTATAAATGAACGTGCTACCGTGAAATTATGTCTTTTCCTTGTGTAACACTGTACTGAATTGATGTAGAAAATATCTTGTCACCCTAATAATGCTTATTAATCATTAATACTTCGATACTGTTCGGTATAGGACACGTAAAATTGCCCAAAAAATTATTTACATGAATTATAATCTCAACATTTCATTTTCATTCATTTGTTTCCTACAGCCAGAAGAGGAAGGCCCCTATATGGAACGATTACGTACCATATCCTTTGGCGAAATTAGCATAACTGTTCCAGTCAACAACGATCTCCAAGAAAGCTCGATTTCCAAAGGAACATTAAAAGTCCTAAAAGATCCCATGTTCCACATGATAAGCCTTTCTTTAGGGGCAATCGCCATGGTCTTTGACCCTTCCATCACAGTTATTGTGGACTATATAACGGACAAGGGTCTAAAAGGGGATGTGGCCAAATACTTCATCATTATGATGGCCATTGGCGACTTATTTGGCAGGATGGGCTTTGGTTGGGTTAGTATTACTCTGATGTAGGTAGGATAAGCCAGCATTTTACAATCATTTATTCGTTTCTTTTAAACCTATGAGTACACTCTTAAAACAAACGAGCGAATTTAACTCAATCCGAGTAATTTTCACTCATCCAGTCTTGAAAATGCACTTCTCCGAAAGGAGTGGATCCTTTGTGTGTTAAACCTCCAACAGGATCACTCCAAACGAGTGATTTTAACTCAGTCTGAGTTAATATTCACTCCTTTCCAGTGTCGAAAATGCACTTCTCCAACTGGAGTGGATTTCACTCTTTTGTTTTAAGAGTGTAGAACACCAATTATCTAAATCAGTTGAGACCAGTTCCCAAATAAAACAAGCACCCTAAGATAGTGTATGTTTTTATTAATCAATAAATGTAAGTTTAAAAAAAGCAGAAGAATTCTTGACTAAATAGCTTATAGTTAAATGAAAAAGCTACCTTTTTTCACAGATATTAAGCTTGTGAAAGGGTATGGCTGGAGCAGAGTAATACCCTGGAGTGTGGATAGTTGGATTACGGATAATTGGAGCTCTACTATACCTATATCCTGTAACAGCCTTCATACATTGCAAACATTTTTAAAACTTTAGATTTTAATGATGGCAATAAAATTCTAAAAGAGGGTTATAAGATCTAAAGAAACATTCATAAAGTTGAAAAAGAAGCCTAATAGTTATTTCTATGTAATCCTGCATCGTTCGCGTTTTCTTGATATTGAGCAATTTATCCAGCATATATTTTAGATCTCTGATTTATTCTTTATGGAGAGATGGATGAATATTTATGCATAAATGAGGAGTTTGAGGTGGTGCATTACTAAGGGTACACTAGCGCAATACCGGGTACACAAAAACTTGTAAATTAACAATTTCTGTATTTACAATATGGTTATAATTAGCTAAATCAGATATTTTTAATGTTATTCTAAATTTCTTTAGAGATAAAGTTTTATAGAACTGTTTTATTAAAGTGAATTAGGCTTTTAATACAGGAACAAAAAAAAAGTTTTTTTAGATCAATTAACATTTTCGTCCCAAAAATAACTATTATTTGCCTTTCAATAGGAAAGTAGAGGCTATATAAAACTAATATATATTTTTCTATAAAATTAATTTTTGATGAATGTTATGCCAAAAAGCATCTTAAATCTTTAAAAAAAAAGTTAAATAGTCAAACTTATAGTTCTAAAGCCTCACCGCCATGAAAAGTCTGGGCAAAAGCTTACGTTCTTTTTAATATATAAGTATTTAAAATATAAAATATCTTATATATTCTTGGAAATATGTTAGATATTTTAAATAATTATTGTCTTAATATTTCTAAAGGTTACAGACAAAAACTATCTGTCAGTGCCCAAGTTCATGCTCATTTTACAAGTAGGACTGGGAATCTGTCAAATACTGCTGGCAGTATTTAACACCTTCGACGCTTTGATGGTGATTGTTGTTCTCCATGGACTGCTGTCCGGGGCCACCTTGATTATGTTCCCGATTCTGATTGGAAAGTATCTCCAGTCAGTACAGTCTCTGGCCATCGGTTTCATCTCGTTCTTTAGTGGGCTACTCGCGTTTACTGTACCTCCTATAGTTGGTGAGATATATTTATTATTCTCATTAAATGCAATGCACACTCTTAAAAAAATAAATGCTCAAAAACGGCGACATTTTCCTTAATTTTGACGATGCGTTTACTGGCAAATGCTCCGAGTTTTCGTTTCCTCAAAGTGATTAAATTTGAATCGTCATTTTTATGAGGATTTGAATGTCGTCTAATCTAAAGAAATATTTCGTCATTTTTGAGCATGTGAGTACAACAATGAGATTCAGTTTCCTCAAAATCAAGATACAGAATCGTCAAATCACGAAAGTGAGGATTAGCGTTTACTCAAAAGTCACGTGATAGTTTGACGAAACAGTCCTCAAAATTAACGAAATGAAGCTTGAGGATTCATGAATCGTCAAAAATGAAAGTGTTATTTCTGAGAGTGTAACATTGACAAATTGCAATGTAACACTATCTTAACCCCTTTAATGTTCCATTAAAATATTTGTGCCCGAAGTTAGATCAGTAAGAAGATATGCGTTGTTATAAAGTTCTGTGTAAATAAGTCTTCATAAGTGGCTTCCGGCGACACTGCATATGGATCTGAAGTTCGTCATCTTTCAAAACTTGAGATAAAAAAGTAAAATTATCCTATTTAGAATCTGTTTCAAAACAAAGTTTACAAATACAATAGACATGCTACCCGTCTTGGGTAGCAACAGTTCCACAACACAAAAAAATAATGTCTCAATTGGTTAATCAATGCAGTGGGGAGCTTACCCTGTTGAGCCAACAATCAACGAAACCACCGATTAAATCCAAGAATGAAAGCAGGGATAATTTACGTCACATGAAACAAGCCAATTGTACTCATTTTATTTTCCCTTTACCATTATTTAATATAAAAAGAACATTAAACTCATATTCCAAAATTTTATATAAAAAATAGTTTTTTTGTTGATTAATAAATCAAAAAATAACATGCATTTTAAAGTTATGTTCTAAATATTCACAAAATGATTATAATTATTAAAATTAAACAAGCTATATGATCTTTTTTAGTACATAATTACATATCATTATTTTTCATGTATGTATTTTGATTGTATTTGATGTAGTAATTTGATTTGTGACATTTCAGGTTATTTCCGAGACTATGTTGGATCTTATGATGGACTGTTTTACATTACGGGTGGCTTCTCAGTTTGTGTCGGATTTTTATGGATTTTCGAGCCTCTACTGTTACGACTGGGTACGAGAATAAGAAAAGAAAACAGTGCTTCACCTATAGTATCACCCTAATAAAGATTTTTTTAATCAATTATTTTAGTTATTGTGAATTTGTATTGTTACAAAATTGTTCACTTTACCCTGTGGGTCCTGTAAGTATATTATTGTGCGCATTTATTTTTAAATGGCATCAATTACTTAAATTCCAATTTCGCACTTGTTTGAACTTAAAATTAGTCAATGATGGAAAATATTGGGAAAAAATTGTTCTTTGTTAAAAAAAAACTTAATTAATCAAAAATTAATTTTAAAAATTGTTTAATTTAGCTATTATATATAGTGTTATGGTCAGTCAAATACAGCTAATGCACAAGTCTTGAAATCACAACTTCTACAAAAAATTGCTTTGCCGTATAAACTTATTGTTAGCATGTATGACATAGTCATAACATCGAAATAAAAAGTAATTCTATCGAAGGGTGAGTGGAAGTAATTCTTCAAATAAACGAATTCTTTTGCAGAACTCTTATAGTATCCTCTTCTTCTGTCGGTGGGTCGGTCGAAGGGTGCGTGAAGGTAATTCAGAAAATAAAAGAATTCCGTTCCCGCACTCTTCTTGTGTCCTCTTCATGATGGTTCTGTCGAAAGTTATGAGAAGAAATTCTGAAAATAAAAGAATTCCTTTCCTGCACTCGTCTCGTCTCCTTCTGTCGATGTCTGTTGATGCCCAGTGGCTTAGTGGTAGTGCATTCTCACGTCACAGTTCCGGGGATTGAATCCCGGATTGGGCGAGGCTAACCCATCATTTCATCCATTGGGTGGTTGCTTGAGAACTAAACACTGGGGGCCTGCTCTTATCTATCGATGGTTCTGTCGAAGGGTGCGGGAAAGTAATTCTGAAAATAAAAGAATTCCTTTTCCGCACTCTTCTCGTCTTCTCTTCATCTGTAGGTGGTTCTGTCGAAAGTTACATGAAGACAATCTGAAAATAAAAGAATTCCTTTCCTGCCCTCTTCTTGTCACCTTCTTTCGATATCTGTTGATGTCTGTTGTTCTGCCGTTGGTTCTGTCGAAGGGTGCATGAAAGTAATTCTGAAAATAAAAGAATTTCTTTCCTGCACTCTTCTTGTCTCCTTCTTTAGATGTCTGTTGATGTCTGTTCTTCTGTCGATAGTTCTGTCGAAGGGTGAGTGAAAGTAATTCTGAAAATAAAAAAAAATCCTTGCACTCTTCACGTCTCCTCTTCATATGTCGGTGGTTCTGTCGAAGGGTACGTGAAAGTAAATCTGAAAATAAAAAAAATCCTTGCACTCTTCTCGTCTCCTCTTCATCTGTCGGTGGTTCTGTCGAAAGTTACTTGAAGAAATTCTGAAAATAAAAGAATTCCTTTACCGCAATCTTATTTCTCCTTTTCACCCTATCCCTTACAGTTTTGTTCAGAAACTATTCATATTGTTTTGGAACCTTCAAGAATTATCTTATTAAACCAAAAGCCTCCCAATCTTTTTTAATCCAACTATTAACAAATATATTTTTAAGTATATATTATAATGAGCGATATTTAACTTGATACAATTTATGAATTGCAGAAAAAAGTACTGCTGAAGTTAGATTCCCTTTAAGTTTTAAATATGCTCATATCCTTATCTCAGAATGGTGTAACAATTGCAACTCCAGAAAATTTGATAGAAACATGCTTAACCCTTTCAGTACCAATGGCAATTTGGCATTATCATTTCAGATTTTTTTTTCTGATTGTCTATAGCCATCTATGATATCAAAAAAGCACACCATTCGATTCTTCAAACTTTTTTTCTATTAGAAATATGTTTTTAATAATCCCAATTGATGTCAGCCCTATGATTTCTTTTAATTATGATCAGAAAAATAATGATGCCAAATGGCATCAGTGGGACTGAAATGGTTAAAGTTATGAATTATTTTATATTATTTGAAGAAATAAATATTTGCTCAATGTATATAACATATTTATTACCAACAACCAACCTCTTCCAATATACTTTAAGAAACACAGAGGCACATTTAAAATTTTAAAAAATGCTTAAAACGCGGGCGCAGACATGCTTATTATTTTTCATTGAACTTTTTGTGTTTTTAAAATTAATTTGGAAATTTGAATTTGAACTAATGGCGGGCAAACAATTAGTAACCTTTTTTATGTAATCAAAAATGTACATAGTTTAAATAAAGTAGAATTTTATGATACAGACAGTAAATAAAAAGTCGAATAAAATAGCAATCATTAGGAAGGGAGACAGGTGCTAGTTTTCTAATGGGGTAAATTTTCCACCAGGCCTTATCTTAGAGATGAGCCGTTGGAAGGGGCCAAATCACTGCTTGGTTTACGAAGCAACCCATCATGTGTTACACACAAGAATATTTCTTCATTTGGTGTCGTTGTATTGTCGTTCGAGCTGAGTTGAATCAATTTTCATGATTACATTCAAAGCTAAGTCAAACGTACCTTTTGTTAAACTTACAGTTTCATCTTTGCGTATACTAAACGGTGGTTCCTCTCTCTATTTAAATATGCATTTGTTTCCAAAATAACCATACCTCTAATCTTCAAGCCACTATTAATGTTAAATATTGTTAACGGGGCGGGTTTTCCAAAAAATCTCGGGGCAAGAACTCCAACAATGTAGATAAGCATGATCCACCCTTTATAATATTCTAAAAATTTTATAAGTTTTTTATTTATGACCAAGTAATTTTAGTTTTAAATAAAATGTACAATAAATAACAAATACTTTTAAAGTGTGTTCAGGATTTCAAGAATATTTTCTTATGTTTTTTTAGTTTGCAATAAAATGAACAGAAAAAAACAAAATGCTTTCAAAGTGCGCTCAATATTTTGAAGAATAGTTGTATAATTGGCCCCAATTCTTTTTTGACATTCTGGAAAAAATGTGCCCAGTATACGGGGCACGTTTTCGAGCTCAACGTGTTTGCATTTAACCACTCGCTGACAAAAAGTGTTTTAACTTTTTAGAAGAGTAGTAATAATAGTTTGAAGATAATTGTGTAGTAAATGCAATTAACTCTTGTTTTCTTTAAAATAAATAAAAGTAAAAAAAATACAATCAAAAAGAAGAAAACGTGAAGAACTGGCCCCGGTCTCCCCGATTTATGCTTAAGGAAAACTTTAGCCGTCTTAAAAGTGTAAAACAGCAATTTAATGTGGTTATTTTAATAACATTCACACAATTTAACAAAATTATGCTCCGTACTTATTGAATTAAATATAACTATTTAACTGAAATATTTTTTTACATAATTATAGTCTAAAGACTTAATTTAAACAAATTAATCGCATACTTATCACGTCGAGATCAAACTCCAACAAAATCAGCATCTTTTCATGTCTGTGCATCATATCACTTAGCATTTAAAGTGAAGTATTTTTCCCCGGGAAAAACTGAACTGAGCAGCTTAGTACGAAAGAGTTATTGAAGAAATAAAATTTATAATAATATGGTCATTGTTATTGTGAGCTACCATTGTTGCTAAACAGAGGGAAAATTATGCTGAGAACTTCTGTTATAAAGAAAAGTTATTTAAAACTAACATTGTTGAAATTCGACATAAAAATTTATTACAATGTATCAAACACATATTGGATAACATATTTTTAATAAATATTTTTATATCCGGAAAGGGTATATTATTTTAGTTTTTTTTAACTTCTTGTTAGTTTACTAATTATAAAACCTTACCAATTGTTTGTTTGTTTTTCTATTTATATCGATTTTTTTAATGTTTTTTAATGAGTTGGCCAGGTCCTACCCTAAAATTTTGATGAAATGCAAAAAAAGGAGATGTAATATTTTTTTGTTTTTCTTTTCTTAATTAATAGTTCTTGCCGTATGTATATATTTTAAATCTTTTAAATTGAAAAAGTTTCCTGCAAGGAAAAAGTGTCAATCAAAATACTCTCTTTTTATTTTACATTACCTTTTTATTTTTATAATTCCATATTTTCTGTATTATTAACAAAGAGTAAAATGCTCTATACCAAAAAAAAAATACTGTATACAGAAAGAAATGGATAAAAGTCAAGAAAAGATGTGGGGTTATCATCATAAACATAACAACGATGATTTTGTTATCAAAAATTTATAACAAAGACGAAGCGTAAATTACCAATCCAATCAAAAACCTCTCAGTAAAAGAAGGCCAAGTTCTTAAGAAAAAATATGGCCTGGCCTTAAAAAGAAGTGAAATCCTGAAAAAGGTACCAAGTTCATTAAAAGTTACTGATGTGGTATTGAACACCAAAACATTTTAATCTTTGACCATTCTTATGTTTACCACATTCAAGAAAACTCGCACTTGTGTTTGTGTAACTTGGCCTTACGCATTGTGAATTTTTTTTTAACCTTTTGCACTATGGGATTGGTGTAACCAATTAATTATTGAACATTGAAATGAAAGTATTCCTGTAAGTATAGTGTTTTAAGTGCTTCAAGCCACACCAAAAAAGAGGCCTAACAGGAAAAAAAGTTTTATTTTATAAGCTTTGTTTTCTGCCTAGTGGTCAAACAGAGTAATCTTGGCCTTCTCTTTTTTTTTTCTTCGAAAAAAATTGTCAATGAATATTTGAACATTGATATAACTTCTTTTCAGTATCAGTATTTTATACGTTTTTTTATATAAATGTCGTAAACGAATTTCTAAACTAAAATTATATTGAACTTGTTATAAAATAGTTACTACTTTTATTGAACTATTATATCGTGGGACCGTTGGAATCGAGTTGTACAGTAATGAATAATCATATATCATAATACCTTTGATGGCTTGTTTATTTGTATTCAAAAATGCGTAATGGCCAAGTTACACAGACACAAGTGCGAGTTTTCTTGAATGTGGTAAACAGAAGAATGGTCAAAGATTAAAATGTTTTGGTGTTCAATACCACATCAGTAACTTTTAATGAACTTGGTACCTTTTTCAGGATTTCACTTCTTTTAAAGGCCAGGCCATATTTTTTCTTAAGAACTTGGCCTTCTTTTACTGAGAGGTTTTTGATTGGATTTCACTTCTTTTTGTAGGATATACTAAATAAAATAATTTAAATAAGTCCTTAAATAAAAAAAAACATTTTATGTTTAAATATGACACTTTTAATTGTTTTATAAATATTAACTTTTTAGAGGGCAATCCATGTGTTTAAGTAAACATGATATATAAAACAAAAACTATATTTGACGAATGTCCATACTTTTTTTTTTAATCTTGTACGGTTTCATTTTGAGGCCCAGTGGCCTAGCGGTAGTGCTTCGCATTGCCACGACACAGGTACGGGGATCGAATCCCGGACTGGGCAAGGTTTACCCAGCCTTTCATACCTTGAGTGGGTCGATAAAATGGGTAACAAGCAGGCTTGGGAACTAAACACTGGGGGTTCCGCGTGAGGCTGACCACCTTATCGGGACACATTCCTAGCAGCCCAGAGCCCTAGGTCACGAAAGCTGAAATGGGCACGGCAGACCTTGGCCGAGTAATGGGCTGTTGAGCCAGTGAGTTTAGTTTTACTGTTTCATTTTACTACTCGTTCTGTACTACTTGTTGGCATAAGTACATTTTGTACCTATTTTAAATAAATTATCACTACTTAAAATCATGGATACTTCGTCAATAATAAACAAAACAACGTCTTGTAGGTTGCAGTTGTCCATAAACTTTTGAGACACGCTGTATACGGCCTAATGGTCATTTTGCGATCAAACTGACTTATATGACCCTTGGCGAAAACAATGACCAATTACCCCAATTACAGTTTGAAACTCGAATATTTGCTTTTATACAAATTGTCAAAGCGTAATATAAGTTCAAATTATTATCAATATAATTTCATGATTTGTGTGTTTGGACTCTGGTATCCATTTTTTTAATTTTAAACAATAGGGAAGAATTGATTAACCCTTGTGTAGCTCTAGTGCGATGTTATTCCAACTAAAACAAACAAAAAAAATCATTTGCCTATTGTAAATCATTGGTTCCAGCCATTGCTCATGCGTATATATATATCCTTTAGCGATGTAACTCCTCCTACAAATAAACAACTATAACTCCTTATAAAACATGGAGCTGGTTGCCAGCTCAGGTGTTGCACTTGAAAACCATTAAACTTAATCAAAATGATGATTCAAACTTTCCATTAGTAATATAGTGTGCTATATGGTATGGTATGGTATGATACATATATATTCCAGCTTGTGTGCTTCTTCTGAGAACCGCTTATAAGCTTTCGTCAAGTGGGACAGACACAGAAAGAAATTTTACAGTCACAAAGAAATGAATAACACATAGACAAATAACAACATTTATTGACTGTCACAAACATCCATGCCTGACCGGGATTCGAACCCGACCTCAGAAGCTCCAAAGGCTAGTACACTAACCATTCAGCCACCGGAGCGGCAAATGTGTGCTATATTCCACACTTGCAAAACCTTTATCGTATCATCTGAAGATAAGTAGCTATTTGAATTGTTGGCGATTCAATTAATCGCCGCTGTCATATCGGCGTATGCGAGAGGATTGCTTGCTGCATTTGAAAAAAGGCGCCAAGCAATTTAAGACCAAACCCGTACTAAATATTCAATTTTCGGATTTTTTATGTTTAATGCATGACAAAATCTACCAGTGTTCCAATTTTCGGGATTCTAGAACAAGTGGGTGTCATAGAACATTTTGATGATCGGTGAGTGAGTGAGTGAGCCCCAAAAGTGGTCATTTTCCAATTCAATTTTCTCGGAAATAAAAAGAGATAGAACGCTGATTTTTTTTATACTCTCCATCAAGCCCCTATTAACCAAAATAAGTTTCTAAACTCATTTCTGTGATGCATAGAACAGGAGAACGGAGGGGTCCGAAAACACGCCGAAACCCTTCCAGAAAAGGTTGGGTAGTGCGCTGAACTTGGCGGTTGCACTACCGTGCAACCAGATTAGGCAATCAGTATATAAGTAGGAATTAGTGATGTTTCAAAAAAGTCTAGTGTTTCCCACTAAGTAGGAATTAGTTAAGTTTCAAAAAGAGTGTGTAAGTTTTCTACTGTCGATTCTAAAATTTAAAAATTATCGAAAATATAAAATGCTATATTTAAATAATAATAATAATAATAATAATAATAACAGCAGCAGCAACAGCAACAACAAACAGCAACACCAACAACACCAACACCAACAACAGCAACACCAACAACACCAACACCAACAACAACAACACCAACAACAACAACAGCAGCAGCAGCAGCAGATGGAAGACACTGGTAAATACTTCATCAACGTCCTGCCCATTGGAGATCTCATAGGCAGGCTTTCTTTCGGATGGGTAAGTCTCAGAGTATCTTGAAAATGACTCCCTGATTTGAGATATTAATATTTGATAAATGGTAGTGATGAAAACAAAATTGATGTGGCATATTTTAGTGAATGAGAGAAAAAGTATTTTACGACGAAGAACTTAATTTTGCTAAATATTTGTCTATAAGTGGCTCTGCACTGATTGAATTAAGGATATCCTCATATTTTGGCCATCTGGGCCACTTGTCAAAAAATATGCAATTAAATCCAAAAAATTAATTGGCTGTCCCCCAAATAGGCGGCAAAAAATTAAAAGTTACTGTAAGCAATTATCATTTCTTGTAAATTACTATATACAGCTATGCAAATTAGTTATATATTAATCTGAAAACGACAATGTGACGGCGAATTAGGGATGCCCGCATACGTTCCGGTTTCCTATAATTTGGTTTTTGATGTAGGTTCTGAAAGGATAGTGCCACAATTGAAATCTTAATTCCAGTTGATGCTATGTTCGAACGTTATGTTCCATGTCCCACAAAAAAAGTACTTCTAGTTTAAATTTAGTTTATTTTCATCAGTATGTTAATACTTCTGAATAACACAGGTGACGGACAAGAATCATTTGCCAGTAGCAACATACGTTCATACATGTTTGTTTTACAAGTACTTCTGGGAGCCTGCCAGATGCTGCTGGTTGTATTTTACGATTTTTAAGCCTTGATGGATATAGTTTTCATCCATGGACTGATATCTGGAGCCACCTTGATAATGTTTCCCATTTTAATTGGAAAGTATCTCCGAACAGTTCAATCGCTGGCTATTGGATCATATACATTCCCTTATGGAGTTCTTAGCTTTTCTGTGGCACCTATGATTGGTGAGCTATATCCTACCTTTTAAATATTTTTAATTAGAAGAATTGAACATCATCATGTTACTTAAATAGTCACTGAAATTTTTATAGAAAAACAAATAAGCAAGTAGGTTTTTAACAGTAACTGGCACCAAGAAACGCTTCCACAGAAAAAATCTCAAAACACAGTCAAACTAGTAATTTAAGCTCTTAAAAGTCAAAAGTTTCTTAGAAAATCATCATTCCAATAAAATTTATTGCTTTTAGTTGTGCTGTAAAATATGTTTAAACTCTCGAAGAACATCATCCCAGTAACCAAAAATATTTAAAAATGTGTAACCAGCCAGTGTTCACCATTACATTTCTGTGTTTGTTACTTTGATTTTAGGAAAATAAATATGTGTTCGATTAATGTACACGAATTTTAAAACATTTTAGTATAAACCACAAATTAAATTAAGTTTTTTTACATTATTACGTAAAGACTCTAAGAAATACAAAAACAAGAAACCCCAATAATTCGACCTCACACCCATTTTTACGAGGAACTTCAGATAGAAAATATTCTCTTGGAAAACGATTGCATAGTAACGGAATACTTCATTATTTTTTAAAAATTATGCTTGAAAAATTTTACATTGTTTAATATTTGACTTAGACATATACATTTTAACATTTCACTCAGAGAAACAGGACATCAAAATTATTACACGCATATTCAAATTTTTATAATTGCAAATCATGCGCGGATGAAATTATTTTAGTTCAATCAGTTCACATGGCTTCTTAGCCATATTTTGTTTAAACATACAAAAGTAATATTTAACATATAAATTGAAGGTGTCGCTTTGTTTTTAAAAAAAGTTTGTGCAGAGAAATAACAAAGCTCAATACATTCAGAATACGACAAGAAGAGAAAATTCTTCAGAATGGTACAATATTCAGTCTCAAAAAGAAAAATTTAAAGACTCAAAGTGGTGCTCTTAATTGCTATGAAGAACTTTTTCTTTTCAGACGGAATTGCGTACCATTCGGAAGAAGTTTGGCTCTTGTTTTCACATCGAAACATGTAATTTTTTACAGAATAAAACTATTTGCAGCAATAATCAAAGTTATTTTCCCTCGTGTATCCTCATGTGTCATGCGCAAAGTTGGGGATGCTTTCTGAATAGCACTTCAACTGTTTAAAAAAACAGCTAAAATTAACTTCATTTAGAAATGCAATCGTAACAAAAATTGAAATAATATATGTGTGATATATCTACTTTCTGACATAATATCCACAGTACAGTTCTAGGTTCATATGATAAACAAGTATTTCACAGAGCCGTCCTAATCCCACAGTAAAAAAAGTTACCTGTAGTCATAAACATGTCGTATCTTTTCTATCCTTTGGAACTCAAATGAAAAGAGATGCTAAGCAACTTTTTTTTGCAAGGGGACAATGTAACCTTTTCTTAAGAAATTTATATTTTTAAGTTTTCTACACCTTAGTAAAGTTTAATTTATTCAATATTAATTTAAATAAAAGGGACAAACTTCAAAAGGTAGTATAATTGTGAGTATTTACACAGGAAGTGAAGTATCCCTTACTTTAAAGTCAATTATGACTAATTAAATTAACTTTTTACTATTGGTGAATGATACCATTTGACGTGTTTTTGAATGGGCAATTGCTCGCCCATAAATTGGCAATTCATGCAGCTTCCTCGTTACATTTTTATTCATTGTTATTTTGCATATTTCCCCCTCATCTAGAAACTAACCTCAAATGCTATCTATTGTATGCAATTCTTAGGCAGCAATTAAAATCCTTTGGAGTCATCGTAAAACCATGCTAAATGTACAAACGCCCTTCCAACATTAAGACAAAAAAAAAGCATGACCCTAAGAAAGGAAGGTCCAGATCAAGCCAGGTCGTGGGTCATTGCTACCGCTGCCTGCCTCATCTACATACTAGTGGCTGGCCTTAGTAGAGCATCAGGACTGTTCTACGTTGCTATCATAGGAACATATGGAGTGTCCAGGCTACAAGCAAATTTACCCTTTACCATGAGGAATGTTGTTAAGAATTTAGCAGGTAAGCTAAAACAATTTTGTATGTTTGTTTTAAAAAATGTAACAAAAAGACATTAGTTTTTCCAGATCCTCTAAATCAAATATTTTATGTCTATTTCACCGACAAGAACTGTTTCATTAAGTGCTCATAAGTGCAGCAGTCTAATGAAATATCATTAAAATTACATGTTTTCTTGTTTAATTACTATTTCGATGCACTGTTTGATGCATTTTAAAACCATGACTATTATCCCCGATTCATAACACCAAATCAATGACAATTTTGTTATCTTAATATAAATTTGCTGAGTGTAAAAAAGGTGTTCTTACGCGCATCCCTTTTTTTTACTTACTTTACACCAATTAGATGGTGAGATGTGGAAACAAACATAATTAAAGGATGTGGAAAGAACAATTTTGTCGTAAAAACAAATTTCTGTAATTATCGTTATTTTATTCATAAATGTTTATGTATATTCAACTAATTTTCGAAATTTGTTAGCAACAAGATTTTTAAAAATGGAAATAATATTTTAATAATTTTTGTGTTTATAATATTGCACTGCATTCATAAACTGATTTGTTTTTGTAGACTCATAATGAATGATAAAAATCTTAATTTTTTTTACTGATATTGACTTTCTGACTTAAATTTTATTAATACAAGGACCACTGGTTGGAGCCATTGGACAACGCTACGGTTCTCGGGACGTTACAATTGTGGGAGGAGCTTTAGCATCCCTTGGCATAATTCTGTGCACTTTTGCTCCTAATGTTCTGTGGATTACTATCTTTTGGGGAGGAATGCATGGTATGATTACATTCATATTCACTCAGCCACATAAAGTAATTTTGTGAATTTTATTTCATTTTTGTTTTATTATTTTATCTTAAATTTTAAAACGATAAAAAATTTAATGAGTGACTAGAAATGTACTAAAAATAATTGTTGCAATTTGAAAACAGCAAAAAACTTACACCAGATTACGGCATAGTAACTCTTATTTGAATAACTGAATAGTTTATTTAATCAAGCTATTATGCTCCAACCTAATTAATCTAATTTTTTTGTCACGCATAATTGAATTATACTTTCTGCAGGAATAAAATAAATCATATAAATGGTATATTCTCTATGAATTTGCAATTCATGATAAGCTATATTTGTTTTTTGATAGAACACCGTTGCTGCTCCTCTTTAACCCACTCTTCCACAATAAGATACATAAATTTCGAACTAGAATTCAGTAACATTAGAAAAAAGGTAAAACCTTTCATTTCAAACTAAATGTAGAATGTTTTATAATAAATGTCATTATATGGTATTTACAAAATACACTATAATCATAAATAATCTAATAATTTTACGGGATTCTACTGTACACAATTCAGAGTTGGTTTTCAGTATAACAATGGTTTCTAGTAGCTGCAACGGCTGTGTGGTGCAATGCTTCACCATACCTTCATTCTGATGAAACATTTCTCAGGTCTTTGTTTACAAACTTTGAAAAATAATTCAACCTAATACCCAACAGCCTGCAGCCGTTGCAGCTACTAGGAACCATTATTATGGTGAAACCATGCAAAAAAAATCTTTTTTTTTTTTTTTTAGGTTTAGGTGTAGCTCTTGGAAGCACCCTCTCTCAGGTGATAGTTCCTCAATATTTTTTGAAATACCGTGCCACTGCATCGGGTTTCTCCCTTTCTGGTCCCTGTCTGGGTTCCTTCTTCTTACCGATTGTTCTAGAACACTTGCTCACAAATCTTGGGTTAGCTGGAACTTTTCTAGTGACTGGTGGTCTTGTCTTACATGTGCTGCCAGCTTCCATCCTGATGGTAGAGCCCCCCTGGATTCGTAGAAGAACCGAAGCAAACGTTTTAAAGACATCAATGGAATGTATCGAAAACACGATGGAGAATAAAAATACAAACAACGAATGTCGTGACAATTCAGTATCAGAACCAGTTGATAATCGCAAACAGCAGTCTTTTTCCTCAACTTTGAAAATATATGAGTATAGTGCAGTTTTGGTAAAGAATACTCATAACACATCAAACGGAATCGTGAATCCTTCATTTACTGGATCAACATTGGAACTTCTTAAAGTGAAATCTGATCCCCAGGTAGCAAAATAAATTTATTTTTCTTATATTACATGTTGTCATATAAATTCAACAGTGTCAAATTTATTGACACTGTTACAAAATTTCGATTTAGTTTCACCATAATAATCGTTCCTAGTATCTGTAACATATGTGCGGCATAATGTTTCACCGAATTTTCGAAATTATGTACAACTATTTCTCAAGTTTTTCTTTCCAAAACTTGAAAAATTGTTCAACTAAATAACGAAAATACTATAGAACATTTAACCACACAGCCGTTGCAGTTTTAAGAATGATTATTATAGTGACGACTATCAGTGTATACTTAATACATTCCTGGTTTTCTGAAGGTGATCAATATTTTGATTCAGGTGAAAACCATTACCATAGAAGATCCTAACTTTACAAAAGACAATGACACCCATGAAACATACCTTTTCACCCAAATACTACAATTGATGCGAAATCCTATGTTCCACATGATCAGTTTGTCCTTCGCAGCATTCGCGATGGTGGTCGATCCAGCACTAACAGTTATTGTGGACTATCTCATGGACAAAGGCCTCAAAGAAGATGTCGCCAAATACTTCATCAGTTTGATGGCCCTTGGAGATTTGATTGGAAGAATGGGGTTCGGATGGGTTTGTATATCATTTGAATTATTTAACATTTTATCCGTCACTAAGCTTTCTTTTTTTGAAAAATGCCGATTTATATAGAGTCTAGTAAAGAATAGAAATGTAATAAATGTAATGTAATGGTAATCTGATGAATTTCAATAGCAAAACTATACTTTCTGCGAGAAGTTAAGCTACTAAGTACTATAACCTTATTCCAATACATTTATGTGACGCCTGTCGTTTCATGCAGAAATTTCGCCTGGGCAAAATCTAAAGCCAAACGTCAAAAATGGATTTTAAAAACTTTGAAATTGTGGGATTTACCATGTACCCGGGAAGATTCAGTCAAATTCTTTGATTGGCGAGATTTACGCCAAAGAAATAGAAAAGTATTCATATCAAGAGTGTAAAAAATATGAATAACCATTAAAATTGTAAAACCACACTTATTTTCTTTATAATATTTTTCCGATAGGTAACTGACAGAAACTACATTTCAGTGCCCAAATTCATGATGTTATTACATGTCGGATTAGGACTATGCTTTCTATTACTGCCTGTGTTTAGCAACTTTAATTCCCTATTGACAGTGTTAGTCATTTATGGACTTATAACTGGAGTTATTCTTGTGATGTTCCCTGTCCTTGTTGGAAATTATCTTCAATCAGTACAGTCATTAGCCATTGGATTTATAGCTTTCTCTTCTGGATTGTTGAACTTGGGAATACCACCGCTCATTGGTAAGCTTCGTAAACTTTTGTAAGCTTCGAGGTTTTAATTTAGAATTACAAATTACATTAAAACAGGGACAGGACATGTGAATCTCCACCAAACATCGCCGCCCTTCCTCCACGATGTTAACAGAAGCCTTTTCACTCATATGTGATTGGTTTGAGATATCACTTGAGATATCACAACAGGGCACACAATACAAAATTGCCTTCTATAATGTTTTGGAAGAAGAGTTGTGATGTTTGACGGAGATTCACATTTCTTGTATCTCCATTTATGTCTATCTAAAGCCTTGGTTTCCTCGCAGTCTGTCGCCAGAAAAAATGCGTCCGCTATTATACGAGGAGGACGTCACCCTACCGGCCATTACTTCATCGGAACGTTACGTTGACACGAAACTGGAAACCTACCGAACTCACACTCAACTCAACTCTGCTGTTGTTTTGGTTTTCGTCTTTGCTTGTCAAAAAATGGAAAATTTAGGTTCTTCGTGATTTCTCGCAAAATCAATTAGCATTTATTCCTCGGCAAGCGTGAAACAACTCTCACCTTCCGTCATTTCCTCAAATTTTGAATTTTTGGCAAGCACACCACGCAACAGACAACAGCAAAAACCGTTGCCATCATGATTTCCCCAACGCACTTAACAGCAACGCAATCTGGCGGTCGTTTGAGTTGTCCGGCAACGCTCCCGAGGAAACCACCCTAGCGTAATCAATGTCAGTAGTTTGTATGACGTCATTCACCGCACTTGCCCGACCGCTTAAATCTGTTGACGGACTCCGAGGAAACCGAGGCTTTAAGTGGAAATATAATAAGGATTTTTTTAACTAGTGTGTCGGCAGTTGGAAGACCCACAAAAATAAAATATAAACAATGCATTATAAAAACTTATCCAGTTTGTTACAACCATGAGAGATAATTACCTCAAGCAAGATGCCTATACACATTGCACACAAACAGTGTATACTTTAAAATAAATATATGATATTATTCAATTATAACTTCATAAGTACACGAAATAACTCTTACCGATCAGAACAAAAAAAAACCTGCGTTAGCAAAAATAAAAATGACTCAAAATAAAATAATAAGGGCTCGTGCTTTATAGTAAGTATAAATATATTATCTATATAATTATCATTACCTGACCTTATCTAGATAAATAAATTGGAAATTAAACTTGTCTTTATCCTGTAAAGTACTTCTTTCGATAATTTAAAACACCGATTTTGAATGATTCTCTTATTAAAGTAAACTTATTGTTGCAGGTTACTGCAGAGATAGAGTAGGCTCTTACGACGGAATGTTCTACATAACTGGAATTGCGTCTATAATTGTCGGATTTTTCTGGTTATTTGAGCCACTTTTTGTGAATTTCAATACAAAAAAAGCAAAAGAACAAAGCTCTTGAATTTTTACTACCTGACAAGAATAAAATTTTTACATTTGATTCATTATTTACAAGTGCATTTTATGTTTACATCATATAGATATATTCGCTCTTACGAGTGTTCATTTCACATAAAAAAAAATTCTGCACTACTGGTTATTTGAAAATAATCCTAGAATAAGATCCTAGGTTAATATTTATTAAAACATTAAACATTTGTAATTAGCAGTTATAACTAACTTTAAATAATGTGAAAAATGGTGGATTGTAGTGGAGTTTTATCGTGAAAATTGGATGCTTATCATCCGTGGTCTTAACTTATTAAAATATATGTTTTGATGATGGTATGTATTTCATTGTAGAGTGTCATTATGTAACCTTCGAACCCCTTCGTATTCTAACCTAATCTGATGACGTTCAATTGCATACAATAAAAATCTACAGAACGATAAAACGAAAGTTATAGACAAGCAAATGCAACACAGTGAGCATTTAAAAGCAGATTTTTCTTATCATACGAAAACAAGTTACTTGGATAAGACGTAATATATGCAAGTAGTTCAACCCTTACATAGTTAATAATGGTTTATATTGAAGTAAATTAGCTACTGTATTGAAATAATTAACAAGAGTATAATATATTCATTCAAAATTTAAATTTTAACTTTTTTCATTATTTTATCCTTGCAATTCATAAAAGTTTTCTTTCCATTCTTATGTAGAATATAGAAAAACTATCAAACATATCTTTAATAACTTTTGTTTGATACTTTGCTCTTTTTTTATGACCAGTACTTTTTTTCATGATTTTTTTGCTAAACTGTTATTCGCGTACCAACAAGTCTTAAGAAATACAAAGAGAAAAACAAATATCTGGTGTATTATAAAAATTTATTAGTATATAATAATGGTTTCTTTTATTAAAAAACAATTAACAATATCAAACTATAACATAATTAAATATCGATTTACAAACATATTAAAAAATCAAAAATTAAATTCAGTGTATCAAAACTTTAATGTCATAATAATAGAAAAACTCTGCAATATTTTTAACATATTTTTTTAAAGAAAATTATCAAATTTAATAGACGCCATGATTTCAAGCATTCAAAATTGATAACGATGCAAATAAGTTTAATTAATTTTTAAAAATTAACTCAAAGACATAATAAATGCCCGATAGAAAATAATTTTTTCAATGACTAATAAATACTTTAATTTCTGTTTAGAAAATAAAATTTTTAAAAAAATGAATTTCACTAAAAATACTTTGAGCCATCTAAAAATGTATTAATGTTCTAAACTTATCAATTTGATTAACTACTTAATACATATTAAGCAGTTAGTCAAAATAATAAACATTAATAGCAATTTATGGGTTAATTCATCAAATGCAATAGCACAAAATGCTATTGCATTTGATGCATTAAGCAGTTATTATAATAATTAAATTAAGTACATAGTTGATTATACATTTCGAAAATTTACTTATAACGTTAATGTATTGCTTTTTAGTCTTTATTAATGCATATTAATTAGTTAAATTTTTCAGTAATTTTTGGCAACCTTCTAGAAAAGTTATGGCTGTATCTCAAAATACAAATACAAATTCCTTCAATTACAAATAATCAATTTTTCTTGGTGTTGCACAGTTAAACGTTTTGTCTTTGGTTTCACCATAATGGTAGTTCAAAGTAACGGCAACAGCTATGTGGTGAAACGTTTCACCTAATTCCCGGTAATCGGTTGAACTATTTTTCAGGTTTTGGAAGCAAAACCCTAGAAATAGTTTGAATAAATACCGAAAATATGGCTAAACATTTCACCACATAGCCTTTGCAGTTACAAGTAACCCAATCTTTGGTGAGCCAAGTACCAAATTTTTAACACGGTGTAGTCCATTACTTACTGGTTAATTAACAATCTTCGAAGATAGTTCGACAGTTCGGGTTCGGCTCAATTTATCGTTGAGATCACAAAGTTGCTGTAGAAAGCCGTCGTTTGGGATGATAGCTCTGTTCTTCCGGACAGCCTTCACGGCTTCCTGGGCCGTGAATCCTCTCTTCAGCATGAGAAAAGAGCACACTAAGGTAGCTGATCTACTGATGCCTGCCTGACAGTGGACGAGAACTTTTCCTGGAAATTCAAAATCATTTTTAGCACATTTCAGTGAACGAGATTGACACTATATATGTTTTTACTCTATAAATGGCATTGGTTAATGTCACTAAGTATTTCAACGAGGAATAATTGGTTAATAGTACAAAGCATTCAGCAGCTGATCAGATAGTTCGATGCCTACCTAGCAGTGGACGAGAACTTTTCCTGAACGTTCAAAAAAAATTTAGCGCTATACAGTGAATCAGATTAACTCGATACATGTTTCCACATTATAAATAACTTATTAGTTCATAACACGTTAAGTTGGTTTGAAACGAAATTAATGTTTGAATAAATTACGAAAATTATGATTGACATGCTTTTGGTGAAAATCTCTTAAATATTTTAGCTTCCTTCAAGTATTTCAATAAAATGGGGAGGTTGGAGAGTCTCAGTAAGGGTTTTTTGTTTTGTTTTTTAAATCTTACGTCAATCGACGGCATTTCTGCCATGAGTTGACGAGCAGCCCAATAAAAAGATGAATAATGCAAAAAATTTCAAAATTTGCACCTCAATAGTTGTCTAGGCAAAGTAAGAAATTTCAATGTAGTTTTTACGGTGGTCGCGAAGCACAGAAGACAACAAAGTTTATCCTTGACACCTTTGCCGTGATCAAGTAAACTGCAATATCCAGACTGAGGACTAGAACCATTGCTGCAAAAACTCAATAACTTAATCTACCCGAAAGTCATATGACTGATTAGTTTATTTCTGAGCAAATATGATCCAATTCAATGTTAGGATTATTGCAGTTTACTCGCCTAGGGCCGACCTTTTTCTTTGTTGATGGCCATTTGATAATTGATAATTATGCACATTTGCTCGACTACACTGTAAAAAATATGGCATGAATTTACTAACGATTACTTTGTAACTTTACAGGTATCACACCATTTACTAGAAAATCACCTGTAATCAATCTCTGATAGTAAGTATACTAAAGAAACTACTGTAGTAATAACTAAGTAAATTGATGTAACGCCTTACAGCGCCCCCTATCTATCTTTTCTAGAGATTATATATCGCAACGATAAGAAACCGAAAAACGTGGGCTTTTTTATTTTTGTATATAAAAACTACGTTAAATTATTTCGAAAACTTCATATCCGAAAAAAAAAATGAATCTTAAAATTTCTTAATCAATAACATAAAACGCCTTTAACGATCAAGATTTTAACCTCTTTATTTACACGCAATCAAAATGCAAGTCCCCGATAGCAGAGAGGACTAACGCGCAGTTCCACGGATCCCGATAATCTTGGGTTCTGTCCTCGGGAAATTCGAAGTAAAACCTGACTAACAGAAAAATTAGTGGCGCCCTCTGGTTTTAAACTTTTGTAACCAGTTTACTACCAGTTTCTTTGTAAACATACAAGAAAATCCCCTGTAAATCTACTACATTTTTCTTAGTATAACTTACTAAGCTTTAATTAGTAATATATACACATATTTCTTATGTAACACTACTAAAAAAACTTATGGAAGCTGAGTTTCCTAGAGAATTCTTAGTAACCTTACAGATATTTTTTTAGAGTGTACGTTAATTTACCCCACTCAGCTTCCCTATTTCGAACATCCTTAACCCATAGTTAATGAACAAGAAATTCCGATTGAACTAATAGCCTACTTTTTTGTTCCGTTAATACTAACTGAAGTTAGGAGATAAGTACAAATGGAGAAAAAGGTACAAAATATGAGTGTCTGATGTCAAACCTTCCTAACAATTTTTTTCATTTAAGTCGGACAGTTAGAATTGAATTTAAGACCATCTTAGGATAAATGGACAGACAGGCTCAAAAGCGGACAGGCAAATAGACAAGAAGTATATAAAACATAGGTATCTGATGTTATACCTTTCTAAAAAATATATATATAATCTGATATTAAAAATGAAATTAGTACGAGGGTGCAAACGAACAAATTTTCAAGATGTTATTCCTTTTCTTTCGAATAAAAAAAAGATATGCTAAAAAAATCGCAAAGCTCCTAATGATACAATCATTCGTGAATTCTTGAAAGCTACTCACCACCTGCTTTTAGGGCATCATCAATGAATTGTGCGGCTTCCTCGAAGTACGGGTGTATCCTGAAGACAATGTTGTCGAAGGCCGGTACCCCGAGGAACTTTATACCGGACTGGGAATAGAATCCGGGCCACGTGTTGACGAGGCCGCAGTGCTTTTCTTTCCCTTGGGCTGCGTTTAGGACGTGGGTGATGCCCATACGTTTCAGTAGAGCTGTGCACAGGGCTGTTGGGCTGAATAAATGAAGTTTAAATGGCAGAGCAAAAAAGAACAAAATCCAATTGGTTTTGTACTAAAGTTACTCGACGACATGCGTAGGCAAGAGCCAAAACAAGGCAAACAGATTTTTTTCAATGGCCAAGACAATTTCATTTAGTGCCAATTGCTCACTATAGGCAATAAGCCATTTGTCGTGCCAGAATAATGATCTAGGTGAACGCACGAGGTGGCATTTATTTTTTTACTTCAGCAGAGCCCATAGCTATACCAAAACTCACCTTAAGTTTGCAGCATTTAAATGTTCTAGGCCGAGGAAATGGCGTAAACAACGCTGCTGCCTCCGAAATTTTGCCTGCTCTGATTGATCGCTACTTTTCCCTGTTACGTCGAAATCGAAGGAAAAAATAATTAATATTTCATTATAAATGAAGCAAAATTTAATAAAAATATGTCTTGAAATAACGAATAAATTGGTTTATTGAATGTGAAATACCTTTTTTTATTCGATTCTCGCACTTGAAAATGAGAACTATTTACACTTTTTCTCGTAGAACATTTCTATACTGCAAACTTAATATGAGTTTTACTGTAGCGACTTTCGACTGAACACATTTTCATTCGTTCCTCTTTGATCTATTTTTAAATAATTGTTTTTCAAAAAAAATATTTGCGAAAACTGCAAGGTTAGCCCTTCTGACAAGAATTAAATATTGCAATTAAAAATTTATATACAGAATACGCCGCTTAATGTGATCACGGTTATTGTTATCAATCGTTTAATCTTATCAAAATCACTTAGTTCCGTCCGCTTATATTAAATACATTGAAAAATCATCGTTTATTGTAATCAAATGTTCGTTTATTGTTATCAGTTTATATGTAAATTTTATTTTCCTGAAATAAATAAAAACAAGAGGGAAAACTTTTGTTTGTTAACAAGGTTGGGCCATTATGTCAGTAGGCTTTCTATCCTCTGGCATTGGGAATGAAAGACTTTTCTTAACTACATGTGCATAAAGGGCTTTCTTGTAAATTGTCTTAAAGAAGTCCAATCGGGAAATTTGTGCTCGGTGAAGTCAGCACACAAAGCCCCTTCTCTTTTCAAGCACTCTTTTTCAAAACCGATCACATGAGCGATTCGTAAATGACTTGCTTCGAAAGAATGCTAAACAATCGACAATTGATGATTTCTTTTTCAGTTAATAATTAAAATTTTGTATTATTTTCTGCAGTTCATCGTTAAATATGCAAGTATACTAACTAGTAATTCTTTTTCTTTAGTGTGCATTAGTTTCTATAAATTACGAAAGAGTTTTACAGCAACAGCTATTAATTTAAAATTAATTTTTATTTTATTATGTATGTAAAAAAAATCATTTTTAGTTTAAACTTTTTTTCGTGTATTGTAATCAATCAGTTATTGTTATCAAATCATGTTCGTCCTTATGTGATCACATTAAGCGGCGTCTACTGTAGTAGCAAACAAACCCAATAAGAAGTAAACACATTTAAATAGTAAACAACATAAATTTGTAAAAATGTACGTTATTAAAATGACTAGTTATAAATTACTAATATGATTTATTCAAATTCCTTAGAAATGTTAATAAGAAACTTCATTTCACGTAATATGAACAATACTAAACTCTTATATTGTATTAAACACCTACACTCGGAAAAAAAACTCGTGTTGACTTTCAATGCAAAAAAAAAATCTCAGATAATCCATTTGTGTTGAAACAATAAAAAAAAATTGCGTTACGCCCAAATAAAAATGCATTTTTAGCACACAAAATGTTGTTGTGAAGGCACTGTGTGTCGTGTTGATTTGCGTTATGGTTTACCATCTGCTCTTGAATTTGTCCTATAAATATCTGTACTAAAGCTTTAAAAATCTATATTACGGTACTTTATAATGAATACTACAATTCTCTTACGCATAATTTAGAAAACAATATATTTAACAGTTTTTGTCAATCGCACAAGCATTTAATAATCGTCTTCTCTAACGATCGCCATTTGCACAGCACAAATTTGTATCCATATGGTCATCAACACAATTCTTAACTTCATTGAAACAACATAATATCGAAATGCTGCCATTTTTTTAATTTAAGTTTTTCTGAGTGTGTGTGTATGAACTTAATATTTGTAAACTTACGCATCACTGAGATATATATTCGGAAAGACTTCATTGCAAGGATCGGTGGGCAAGACATAGTATCCAGATGGATCTCGAATAATGTCCAGCAAGTCATCTGGCGTGCAGAGTGGAACCGCTCTTCGACTTAGGTAACTGTCTCCATAGTTCGGTATCTTAGATATTTGATAGTTCGGATCGCGATGTCTGTAGGTATCTAGAAATGTGATGGACACTGGTCGAGGGGCCTTTTCTTTTTTCAGGGTGCTGAATCTGGGTAAAGGCGTACGTCTTCGAGCCTGAGAAGAGAGGAACTTAAAGTATTCCCGGTCATGATATACTGGCAAACAATTACAATTATCATGTATCGGTGTACTCATATTCGTAATTAATTTTAAAAAAGTAGAAAAAAACATTTTTAATGAGAAATCTAAGATAAACTGCTTCTTTAACCATTCCAAATAAGACTCAAATTATATGATTTAAGCAACAGTTTGATAAAAATGGAGGATTTAGAATTTGATTTTTTTTTAACATAGTGGATACAATATAGTGGATCTTATAAACATGAAACTATCAACAATGATGACTTTTTTGTGTATACTTTTATCAAAAGATTTTCACAAGTATCCGGATATCTTGATAGCTATTTATTTTCTTGAACAATTCAACTCATAAAAGTCAGAACAATTCATCGTTTTTTAAATTGATATCACAATTTTCTTAATTAAAAATGAAAAATACATAGTCTGTTAAATTAATACGTACCACCGGAGCATCCAAAGCCCTTGACACCAAATAATCATTAAAAGCCTTCGAATAAAACCTCGAAGCACTATCCAAATGAGTGTAGGAATTCATACTCATATCAAACACAGAACTATCACTGTCACCTGTTGAATCCCAACTACTAAAACCACCGAGAGATAAGTTCAAAAAGAAGCTTTCGATATATAAATCGCAATGAATCGCGTTGTGAAGCAACACAGTGGTGACTGTACCTAGGCTCAAATCTCGCCTTTGAAAAGTTATTTCTGTTGCTTCTGAAGAAACATTTGCGGTTGGCAATGAGCCCTGTATGCTAAGAATACGGGAATGCGAGGAAAAACTGGCAAAAAGCAAGCGGGGGTTTCAGTGTTTTTCTGTTTATGTATTTGTGCTTTTGATTTTTTTAAGCGTGTATTTTGCCTTTGGAATGATGTCACCCAAAGGTTTTGACCCAGTTGTTGGATAACGATATCGTATGTCTATATGTCGAGTTAGTTTAGTTTGAATTATCGTCGCACTAGAGCTACACGAGGGCTATTGGCGATGGGCGTAGTATTTTAGCACCACATTCAAATGACGAGCCGACATCTGAGTAGACACCCAACGCAACCGTTAAGGGCGACATCTTACGCAGCTTTGGGACTTTGGAGGATATTTAACGTGCACTCCCTCCACACGGGGTATTATTCGTCAGACATTTTGGCTGATACACGTGACTTTTAACAGATCGGCAGTTATTTTGGCGATGCCCGGACCCGAACCTATGACCTTCCACATGCTAGGCGAATGCCCAGCCCTCTAAATGTAGAAGTTCAATGAGGGTTACTTAAATCATGTATCAAATTGAAGCAACTAAAAATGATAGATAGATTAACACAAAAATTCTAACTTTTGCATGTACCCAAGGCCTAGTTTTCCATGATGCCAGTTAGGACAGGGCCAAGAACAATTAAATTGTACTTTTTTTATACTAAATGTTGCGGTTTGCAAAAAATGTCAGTTAATTTCAAAAGGTTTTAGTCCCCTTTGCTATAAGCTTGATTTTGGCTTAGACATTGACTTAATGTAATTTGTTTTGATCGATGTTGTAGAAAAAATATGATGCAACAGCCAACTAGCACTGTCATAAAGGGCAATCATACATAATAGGAAGTACATTGCCCACCCTTCAAAGGACTTGCAAAACCAGATATTTTTTTTAATCAGGCTTTTTAAACGTTCCCCTCTACTTTCTTCATACTTATATTTTCTGAAATCTGAAACATTGGTGTGTAGAGGTGTATTAGACTGTCCAGTACACAAGAACTTTTTTGATAACACAAACTTTTATTACATCACAAAACTTAAAAACAATTATATACTAATCGCGCTTCGCTTGGCGCGCTGAAATTCAGTAACTACAATTACTTCTTACTACAATTTGGTGGTAACTTGTCTAGAGTTAGCACTACACTACATCTTGGTACTAAATTTGGCAAGTGGCGTTGGAGCCACATGTGCAATGCATAAAAACATATACGGATATAATATTACAAATTCTATAGTTTGTCATAATCCCTATAAAATTCATATTGCAATCTTCTAGCCATCTGAAGAGGGTATGGTATGGTAGGTACATATATATTCCAGCTTGTGTGCTTGTTCAGAGAACCGCTTATAAGCTTTCGTCAAGTGGGACAGACACAGAAAGAGTTTTTACAAGCACAAGAGACACACAAAGAAAAGACAACACAAACACATAGACAAATAACATTTATTGACGGTCACAAACGTCCATGCCGGACCGGGATTCGAACCCGACCCCAGCAGCTCCAAAGGCTGGCATCCTAACGACCATCTGAAGAATACCGGCGTATAAACCAGTCAAGAAAAATCCCTTTTTCCTACAGATATATGTATTTTTATTATTTTTTATGTTAAAATACCAAGGAGCATTCCAAAGCAATTTACTGCTGGTATATGGTTTTTTAAATCTTTTTTTTTTTCATTTAATTAGTTATAAATTCAAATTTCATAAAGTGAATACAAGTTTACACTTTTAACCACAGGTTTATTCCTCAGGAGGTTAATGAATGTGAAACACAACAAATTTAATGAATTTTCCAATTAAAATATTAATAAAAATATAAATAAGTATCATTGAACTCAATTACATAAGAGTGTTACGTTATCTAGATTTTGGCTATAAGTCAAACAGATGCTGCCACTTTGGTAGATTGACTCAGCGACATAAATAGAATGGACTGTTAAGCGGTTGTGGACATGCAAATTGACTAAAGCTTAAACTTTGTTTTCATTGCATGAAAACTAATTTTACATTTTCAATTAATTTTTTTTAACATTTTAATGGCTATTTCCGGAGCAAATGTTTAAAGCTGACTCCTCCCTTTAAATTTTAAAATTTAGTAAAATTATGAAACAAAAAATTAATTTTTAGGATATTATGTGTATTGCTAGAAAATCTATACAATAATATTTTTTTTTAAAAAAAATCCGTTTTTCCATGTCTACCTCCTCCAAAGTCACCAAATTGATGAGATAACCCAAACAAACAGCATTGCCACACTTTTTATTTCACGTACTCTACAAGAAATTACTGTTAAAATAATTCATTATTTTTTCATAAGCAAGCACGGCATGCCGCACTCATATACGAAATCCCACATAAGAAACTGGCACCAATGAAAATCGTACTTACGAGTGACGTAATCATATGATTTGGCAAGTTTTGAAACCATTCCTTTTAGGATAATTAGGCTTGGCTTGGTTTGAATTATCGTCGCACTAGAGTTACACGAGGGCTGTTGGCGACGGGCGTCACATTTTAGAACCACAGTATTTTTAATCTAAACATATACTTTTCATACAAATAGATGCAGAAAGTAAGATTTGCAAAGAAATTTTTTTAAAAATTGTGTTTAAGTGTTACTTAGGGGCAAGCCTTAAACTCTAAAAATACATGTTTTTGTGCTATAAATGCCACAAAAAAGGGCATTATCCCTTAATTGTAGTTAACAGTTTGTTTTAACATTGTTTTTAATGCAAAGTGCATTTAAAATTAACGACTAAAATAACTTTTTAAAAAATTTGGAAAAAAAATAATTTTTTTAAGACCTGTAATATCGTATTGACCCTCGTCCAACTTCATTTTTCTCTATATAATAAAAAATTGTAATTGTCGGACGTAGAGATCGTTGCTTAGAGCTAGAGCTACGTGATGCCCTGGAGCAGTCCCACGGAAACTAGCTTATTTTTCAACTGTTGGCATCGGTCTGGTTTGGTTTGGTTTGAATTATCGTCGCACTAGAGCTACACGATGGCATCGGTCTGGAGTTTTCTGCCCTACATCGTAAGAACAGCCGAAGCCGATGCATCTTCCCTTTTTTGTTTTGCGCACTCTAGTCGCTGCACAGTGCGGCGTGTAATGGACAAAAATCGAAAAAGTGACTTTATTTAAGAAGTTTACCAAATATATTTTTGGTCTAGAATACTCATAGTTTCCAAAAACAGTATTTTTATGTCCGAAGTAATTATAATAAAAGTATTAGCATCACTTAAAGTAAGATTTTATAGAGCGGTAAGAAAAATAGTGTAACGAAATTAATATAGTTCGTACTTTTTTAAGAATCTTTGAATATATTTATTGGATGAAAAAGATACTTTAAAATACTAGTTTTTCAGTGGATCTAACATATTTTATATTTACACAATTTGTATACTTAATAATGTAGTTTAAAAACCCAGTACTATTTTTCATCTTTAAAGTGCCTTACAAAAAATCCCCCACCGACCCCTACCTAGCCACTTTGTATATAATGTCTTTAAACTATTTGAATTTAAAATAACAATTTTTAGCTGCGTCCATCTGCGTCCCTATTTTTGGCGAATTTTTAATTAACGCGGCGCAGTGAATTGCATAACTAGATTTCAGCATTTTTTTCAACGCAACCTCTGAAATTACAATATTTAACTCTTAATTTCAATAAAGCGACCTATTAATGATTATTTCAAACACATACTGGTACCTAGACAAGTTGTAAAAACGGAGCGCAATGTTAAAATTAAATATATACGATAATTTTTCATAATTTTTAACCAAATAATAAAATTTTAAACGGGCAAATAACTTAGGTAAAAAAAAGTAACATGCCTACACAATCGATTCATGGAACTTTAAAATAAACCAATCACTGCTAACAAATTGTTTTGAAGAAAAAAAACAGATGGTTTTTCCGGATGCACTACCTAAAAAAACAAACGAACAAAGCGCGCTCCCGCACGTTGTTTATTCTGTTTACTGTTTGGATAATCTCTTCAGTGGGCAGCCATTGCATTAAAAACGAGCACTTATTTTTTTTGAGTTTTCGATCATAAATTTCGAAAAACTTTGAACCTGACCTTTATTTTCGCTAAATATATTGTACATGTTGTCTGAAACGTAGCAATTCTCAGGGGGTGGCGTGCTGTAGCGAGCAGGGGACTTTGCCCCCTAGTTTTATTAAAATAAATGACTGATACATGTAATCAAAGGCTGAAAATTGATCTTTGACGAGTACACGGGAAAAACGATTGATTTTGTAGAGAAGTTTCCTTAACAAGCCACTTTGGCGATGATAGCAAGTGATCGCCTAAACTTGTGTAAGGAAACCAGTTCCTACCACAGATATCATAGTTAAAGTAATAGAGTGGCAGATCACGTGACTTCCAATGCTAACGACGGGACGCGCAAGGAGCTCCCAGAAGAGCCCCAATGAAGATAATGTTGTAGGTCACGCGATCTTCCACTCTAATACTTTAACTACTATCTCTGTGGTTCCTAGCTACCAAGATTCAGACGACCTTCACTTGGACCAAGCGAAGAAGAAAGAGAGAAACCAGTTTTCTGCCGCCAATGTCCGCCATGCAGACAATTGCCGGCGTCCGCCTAATAAATCAATCGGTCTTCATTTGTATCTTCTTCTATTGGACCACGTCAATTTCGGTACTAATTAACATGTTAATTGCTTGTGGGGTGGTATTAAAAAATATCCTCAAATGGGGACACCAGTTCGCAAAATATGAAGGAAATGATTCGTTTTACATTGAATTAACGTTGAGTGGGCGGTTAGTTTGGGCCTTACTAGGGTTGCTTGGCGACTTTCTTTGACGGCTTCACTTTATTTCACGCCAAGCATCTTCACCTTCTTAACTCTATGGAGTAGGGTTAATAGAAAAGGTATAAAACAGGACAGTAGGAACAAGAGCGCGATCACACTTCACATTTTCGACACAAGGATGGAAGACAGTAAAGCGTTAACGGATAGCTTCAAAGAATTGCAGGAGGCCCTAGAGCGGGGCGATTGGAAGCGTCATGATGAAATCTACGCGTGGCAGCAAGAGGTGTTTAAACGAGTTGTGATAGCTCGTAACGGAGTCGAAGCGGGGACAGCACTCCTGGCTATGGTATACCCCCCGCCCCCAAACGTTGAGCCTCGGCCCGTGGCCAACGAGCAAGCTCCCGACATGGAGACACACAATGAGCCTCGGCCCGTGGCCAAAGTCACTGTCCCCAAAAAGTCAAAGGCGGCCAGGAAAAGAGCTGCCAAAAAAGTCAAACTCTCCGGCTCGGAGGTCCCTGACTCGAAAGTTAAGACAGACGGTGAGCCTCGGCCCGTGGCTAACCGTGAAAAGTTCGATGCAGCCGAGTCCATTGAACTGCCGACGGATCGGTCCGTTCCGGCGGCAGGGGCTGCAACCCCGGATGCCAAATCCCCGGAGGGAAGTTCGGAAGTTCCGACGGCTAAAAAAGTTAAACTCTCCGGCTCGGAGGTCAATGATTTAGAGACAGATGTTGAGCCCCGGCTCGTGGCCAATATTCCTGTTGAAAATATGTTCGAAAAGCTAGCTGAGCCCATGCAACTGTCGTCGGATCGGCCCGTCCCGGTGACAGGGGTTGTAACCCCGGATGCCCAATTCCCGGAGGGAAGCTCGGAGGTCCCGACGGCTAGCACTGAGCCTCGGCCCGTGGCCAGTAGACCAATGCCCATTCTCTTCCTTGGAGGAGAAAAGGGTGATGAAGTGGTCAAACGCATCGCTGAGTCTGGGGCAGACGACCTCGGCGCCAAAACCTTCCACAAGTATGTGAAGGTATTTCCACGGTTCGTGGAAGAGGAGGCCAAGATCCTGGCCATCCTTGCCGAGGTGAAGGTTGGGTTTTTCCGCCATTCCAGACGTAAGCGGTCGCAATTCAAAACGGTCGTTAAAGGGTTGCCCGCGACACCGATCCTTCGAACATCTCCTCCGCGCTCGCCGCGGAAGGATTTATCATCGAACGGGTCGTCCAGCTGACCAAAGCTCGGACAAAGGCCCCCCTCCCGATTTTCCAAGTCGTAGTTGTCCGGACGGGCAACTACAAGGTTTTATTTGAGCAAAGCATTCTCCTGGGTAAGAAGGTCTCCTTCGAACCATACGGGAAGATTGCCAGAGTTCCCCAATGTTACAACTGCCAGGGGTACGGCCATGTGAGCAGTCTCTGCCATATGGACCCCAGGTGTCGGTATTGTGGCCTCGGCCACGATTATCGTGCGTGTCCCACCCGAGAGGTAGATCAGACCCGCCGCTGTGCGAATTGTTGTGGGCCCCACCTCAGTTCCTCAGCGGCCTGCCCGGAGAGGCCAAAGCCCCCCCAAAGGGAGCTTCCAAAGAGTTCCACCAGGTGGCAGAACCGACCTAAGCCACGCCTAGAGGAGGAAGGTCCTACCTCCCTATTGGCTGCCCTGAGATCCGTCAAAGACGCCATTGCTGACGTTTTCGGAGATCTAGAAGCGTTCAAGAAAAGAGCAGCTGCCCTGGCAGCCTGCTCCAGCAAGGAGGAGAAGATGTTGGCCCTGTTCAGCATGCTTGCTCCATAGACTCTCGGCTCGTGAGTTTTTATTCTCGTTCTTAGACCAGCCGGCTCGCCTGGCTCTTTGAATCCTGTTTTTGTTCGTTTTGCCCTATGGGCCGATTTCGATGAATGTGAAAGGGCGCTTCGCGCCGATGCACAGATTGTCAGTTTTTGATTTCAGATTTCAGAGCGCGATCACACCAGGAAGCATGCCGGCCATATTGAGAATTGTGATCTTGATGGGGTTTATTTCAGCGGGTGCGGTGCACGGATACGTGTATGTCCAACCTCTGGACACTAGCTCAGGTATGTGCAGTTAGGTTTGAATTATCGTCTCACTAGAGCCACACAAGGGCTATTGGCGACGGACGTCGTATTTTAGAAAAAACAATAAAGTGACGAGCCGACCTATTAATAGGCCCTCAACGCAACGGCTGACAATGTACGCAGCGTTGGAACTTTGGAGCATATTTAACGTGCACTACCTCTACACGGGGTATTATTCGCCGGGCGTTTTGGCTGCACAAAGCGTTTTACAGGTCGGCAGTTTTGGCAATGCAATGACCCGAACATGGGACCTTCCGCATGCTAGGCAAATGCCTAATCTACTACTGGGCTCCCCAGCCCCAGCAAAGGTAAGTGGAGGGATCATGCATCATTGTGGGACACATGCCCATGGTGGAATGTTACTGGTAATTTGGTAATTTAATCGCTTTCGACTGTTTATTTCTAGCCTAATATAAAAGCCCCGAGGCGAAATGTTCGAGGCGAAATGCAGGCGAAAATGTCCGACGAATAATACCCAGCCAAGAGGGAGTGCACGTTAAATATGCTTCAAAGTCCCGACGCTTCGCACGATGTCACCCTTAAAGGTTGCGTTGGATGCCTACTCAGGTGTCGGCTCGCCCCTAGACTACAGCTTTAAATTACGACGCCCGTCGCCGATAGCTCTCGTGTTGCACTCTAGTGTCACAATAATTCAAACTAACCTAACTTCTCTAGCCTCCATTATAAACTTTAACACAGCCAAATCGCGCCTCGTAATTTAGTACCACGGTCAATTGAATAGGTCGAAACCTATCACCCATACGGACTTCGAGCGACATCGTACGCAGATGGCGGATGGCGAGATTCGAAGTTTAATACTCTGGAAACATCTTTTGCTTATTCTTCAAGCATCAGTTACATATTCCGAAGCTCTCTGGAAACAAAACCAAACGAAGTCCACGAATCGCTACTCTTTGGATAAGATACGCTGTAGTACGACTTAAGGTAGGCGAGTACCCAAATTCTAAAATTTTTACTATTACTTCAATATTTTCCAAATTTGGCATAGCGATTTCGAATATGCTTTTTGGCCATTTTTTTTTAAATACAATTGATTTATTTTTAACTGTGTTTTTCAACTAAAAAATTTGGTTAACGCTAACACTTCTAGCATAAAAAGTTTTACATTAATTTACCTGAAATTTTTTACAGATTCTATTTCAATATGTATCTGTGCCACGAACCTCTAATATCTGGTGTAAATATTCAAGGCTTTTTTTTTAATGTTCAAGTGTAAGTTAATCGAAAAAATCTCTTTTTTTTTTGGTTAATTTATAACATTTTTCTTAATAACTTCTTTTCTTGTAATTTGTATGTAACTCTAGAGGGTCATTGCATGTATCAGTTCAAAACGAAGAATTTAAAGCATAATTACTGTTTATAGGATGAAAATTCAATGTGGTAGACTTGTTAGCGTAAACCTCTTTTTTTAGTAGAAAAACACCGTTTAAAATAAATAAATTAAATTTAAATAAAAAAAATGCCTACATAGTATTATTCATTATATTTGAAATCACTGTGCCAAATTTGGAAAAGATTGAAGCAATAGTAAAAATTTTAGAATTTTGGGGAATTTTGGGTATTCGCTTACCTTAATTTTAGCCAACCAACAAAATTAAGCACGACTATGTCAAATAACTCAAAGTTCTTACCAGTGGTAAAGTATTAACTATTAGCCTACTTTTGGGCTGCATCTCGATGTAGTCGGGAACCCAATGATATTCGAGATATTTTCCCCTTCAGCAGAAATATACGTCTCCTACTTTTGGGCCACTCTGTGCTGTGTATCGCTATGTAGTCGGGAACCCAATGATATTTGAGATATTTTCCCCTTCAGCACAAATATACGTCTCTAGTGAGTCTAGGACAAGTAAAGAACCTTCTCGGTGGCTCGTCGATTATCTCACTTGGCCACTGAAAGGCCGATTTTACTGGTTCTATATGGAGCATTCCAAGGAAAGTGGTCCTGGAGTGCCAAAAAATTAAAGTGCAAGTAAAATTGCCAAAAAATTAAAGTGCAAATGAAATTCTGAAAAAAATTTCACATGTAGCTAAAAGTTTATGTTTCAAATAAATCACACTGATTTTCAAATCTGAATTCAGTTTTAGTGTGAAAAATTGCAATAAACTGGACTGATTTAGAAATAGATCTTTCAAGTGAAATAATTGCCAGATTTATGATAATTTTTTAAGGGATAAAAACATGTCAAATGATTTTTTTTACGCATATTGTTGCAAATGCATCTTTTCTGTCTTAGTCAGATATTTTATACAAGGCTTTATTGAAAAAAAAACCGCACGCTGTAACACACGGAACGTTGAGTGTAACACACGGGACAATGCTATTTATTTTATTTTAGTTAAATTACTTTTAACTCAAATTCTAAAATTTTTACTATTGGTTTAATCTTTTCCAAATTTGGCATAGTGACTGCAAATATAATGAACAATGCTCCTTGAGCAAATTTTTTTTATTTAAATATTATTGATTTATTTTAAACGGTGTTTTTCAACTAAAAAAAAGGGTTTACGCCAACACTCCTAGAATAAAAAGTTTTACATTAATTTACCTGAAATTTTCTACAAATGTTATTTCAATATATGTCTGTGCCATGAACCTCTAACATCTGGTGTAAATATACAAGTTTTTTTTAAATGTCCAAGTGTAAGTTAATCGAAAAAATCCTTTTTTTATGGTTAATTTTTAACATTTTCCCTAATAACTTCTTTTCTTGTAATTTGTATGTAACTCTAGAGGGTCATTGCATGCATCAGTTCAAAACGAAGAATTTAACACATAATTAATGATTATAGAATGAAAATTCAATGTGGTAGACTTGTTAGCTTAAACCTCTTTTTTAGTAGAAAAACACCGTTTAAAATAAATAAATTATATTTAAATAAAAAAAAATGATGCCTAAATATTATTATTCATTATATTTGAAATCACTATGCCAAATTTGGAAAAGATTAAACCAATAGTAAAAATTTTAGAATTTTGGGTATTCGCGCCTACCTTAACTTACTTTTGATAATTTTTATTTTATTGAGTATTTGCATAATTCGCAGAATTATTCGAATAATAAAAGAAGACGCGAAATGAAAATGTTATATCTGAGTAACTTTTTAGTTTAAAAAGATTCAGATTAGCTTAATAAGTTAATTAGACATCTGAGAAAATATATAAGTTGTCACCTTATTCGTTTTATACTGCTTTCAAAACGAAAATATAAAAAATATACTGAAAATGTGGTCCGAATGTAACACACACACGGAACGCTGGAATGCTCCATATTTATTTTGGAGAGCGGCTCAGTGGTTTAGAGGTTAAACGTGTTCACCTCGTAAGCCCAAGATCGCGGGTTCCGACCCCCGGCTGAGTCATCGGATTTTCTGGATGGGAAAATTCTGGGCACGCATGTCATTTGATTATGTGGCATGTAAAAGATCCCTAGAGGGCCAATTTGACTTTCGGTTCTCTCGGCTAAATTAAATCTCGGCATACTTTAACATCCACAGAGAGCTCAGATTCATTGTAATCTGGGCGTCAAAATTCGTAGTGAGAGTCGCCCAGGTGGTGGAACAAGAAAATGGCTCTCAGTTCTGGCGAATATGCCGAGTCTGCAAAAGGCTTGACCACCAATATAGCAGCCCCATTAGAGAAAAAAATATTTTGGAAAGGACAACTGGAACAGCCACGCCTACAGTGACGTCTCAGTTACGTCAACCGTTATCAACTGACGGTACTTATAAGTAATACTTAAAATACCACTGTTTTACTTTCCATTGCTTGAATGAGGTAAAATAGATGCCGCAACCTCAATAAATCATCCACTCGCTAGAGGGCACAGATTTACTTCTGCGTTCTTACCAGTATCCTGAGTAACATCGAATATAGTAGCATATAATCCGAGGTAACTTATCTTACCTTGAGGATCCTTTTGGTAGTGGGTGGGTTACTCAGGCTGCTACACATTCAACAAAAGCCCATTGTTAGTCATTTTAATTAATTATTATTAGAAAGGAGGGGGAAAAAAGAAAATAAATTTGAGACACAAAATGCATTTTATTTCCCAACTATTTTGTTATCCTTTTGTATTTTATTCAATGGGGTTGTTTCACGGAGAATCTGGCAACAGCTCTTCGGTTTTTTTTTCTACTTTAGAATTTTGGTAAACTTTAGAATTTCTTTTGTTTTGGTTAAATTTACTGGTTGCCAGAGATAATCAGGTTTGTGTGCTAAACAAGCACACTAACCTGAACACAGGTCTACTAAACCAACCAATTTTACCGAAACAAAAGTAATTCTAAAGCAGTGTCCTGGCTACGACATCAACAACAACACCTGCGAGCGCATGCACTCTTAAAACGAACGAGCGATTTTAATTCAGTCTGAGTTAATTTCACTCCTCCGGTCTGGAAAATGCACTTACCCGGAAGGAGCGGATTCTTTGTGTGTTAAGCCTCCGACAGGATCAATCCAAACGAGTGATTTTAACTCAGTCTGAGTTAATATTCAATCCTTTCCAGTGTCGAAAATGCACTTCTCCAATTGGAGTGAATTTCACTCTTGTTTAAAGAGTATGCATATACAATGTTTAAAGGCTAGCGCAGGCATCAACTTTGATTAAAGTAGGTGCGCGCATGTGTGGTCGTTGATGTTGTAGTGAGGAGACCGCCATTAGAACTTCTAAAGTTTCTAAAGTAGGAAAACAAGAACGCAAAGCTGTTGCCAGATTCTCCGTGAAACAACCCCATTGTAATAAACTATTCAAAGACAATTGATGCGCTCTTATGTTTCAGGTTTTTGCCAGGGACCTTGGGGCAGTATACCAGTGGGACAGCAGGGATACGACTACTGGAGATGCGAGAGGATAGACTGCGACCAAAACATGGCGTACATCGCGGGGTACGCACACGCATTCATGTTCCGATATGTTTTAAATAACGCACTTTCACACGCAATATATTTGAAATTACGCTTTTATGTTCTAATATATCTTAAATTATGCACTTATGCACATATTTACACTTTTAAAACGAACGAGCGATTTTAATTCAGTCTGAGTTAATTTCACTCCTCCAGTCTGGAAAATGCACTTACCCGGAAGGAGTGGACAGGATCACTCCAAACGAGTGTTTTTAACTCAGTCTGAGTTATTCAATCCTTTCCAGTGTCGAAAATGCACTTCTCCAACGGAAGTGGATTTCACTCGTTTGTTTTAAGAGTGTTTGTTCCAACATATCTCTAATTACGCACTTATGCTCCAATATATTTTAAATTACGCACTTATACGCGCATTTGTGTTCCAATGCCTCTTGAAATACGCACTTATGCTAAAATCAATCTTAAATTACTCACTTATGCGCACATTGATGCTCCAATCTAAATTAAATTACGCACTTATAGGCGCATTTATGTTCCAAAATATAACTTATTCATCTAGCACGGTTGTTATTTGAGATTGAGTGTGAGGTAGACCGCTGAAAAACTCCTTCCCTAGATGTATGAACTGCATGCAAGCCATTTCCATTTGCTCGCATTTATGTTCCATTTTAAGTAATGTCCAAGCATGTTTTTTGTTGTTCCAATGCATCGTATATACCTATAGTCTGTCTATTTACTATGCGAGTCTCGAAAAGACTTTCTTCCCCACCCCTTGTTTTTCTAGAAAACGGGGGGGGGGAAGCATCGGCTTTCTAAACCTAACGCGTTTGAGGTTCCTTGTGAGGTTAACGATCCGAGCAGTTCAAACCCAAGTAGGGGGAGGGGGAGAAAGCCACATGCGGAGGATGAAAATGCTTTAGAGTCTCACATTCTGAGTAGACTTACTATAGCATGGATTTTATTTGAGATTGAGCGTGTGGCGGATAGCCACTCCACTCCCCTCTCCTCCTAGACTTCCAATATGTCTTTACTAGAGCAGTATGGTTCCGCCTTACTGAGAATCCGTTAACTTAGCATTGCTTCCTTTTAGAGGCATGTTTACTTTTGAAAATACACTCAAAATCAAAACAAAATTAAATTCGTGTTGGCGCATGCGTACTTAAAAAAGCAAACACTAATAGAGGATGAAGCAGCCTTCGGGCGAGCGCATATCTCAACCAAACTCAATCAAACTAATGGAGAATGGCGTCAAGCCCCCGTTTCGGCCCGGTCCATGTATTTTTAAGCCCTGTTATGGTCCCGCAATCCCACGTGGATGACGTTTTTTTAAAACTAATTATATTAAATAAAAATCACAATCAAATATGAAAAAACTAAGCCTCAGGTGCACACGTAGGTATTAAAAGGAATCTATATTAAAAATTTCGAATTTTTTAGAGCAGTCTAAGTAGGTCTTTTGCGATCCACAGACATACACAGACAGACGGACTCTTTCTTTTATTATTATTATAGATTCCTCAAAAGCTGTTTTTGTGCTCTTGCAGGTGTGGCCAAGTGATATCAGCTAACCAGAGGTGGTCGTCCGCCCGTTACCCCGATTGCTGCCCAATGCCGTTCAAGCGCTAGGCCAACGCAATTTCCAAATGCGTGCTCTAGTGAACCCAAACATTTCCATTACAACATACTTTATTTCCATATTATTTTTTGACTTCAAAATTAAAAGTTTATCGTGTTTACTGATTGTATTATTGTATTCAAAACAGTGGCGACACACGCGTGAAATGACACCAGTTGTCACAAACCAAAGCGATTTAGATTAAATAGCTGTCTTTATTAACCGGTGATCTGTGATGGCATATATATCTATGTATACTCAGCATAAAACACAGTTACAGACAAATAAGATAAAGTTTAACGCCGCTTAACAAACCAATAATTACTCAACTAGCCCTCATTAACCCTTTAACCTCGAAAACGGCCCAGGACGGCTTTAACAGCAAACATCGGGGTGGCCGTTCTCGGCCGTTTCGTTTCACAAATAGGGGTGTTGGGTATGTTAAAAATTGAACGTGCTGTGGAAAAAAAATATCCGCCAGTGATCATTTCGGTCGTTAGTCATCCTATATAATCGGACCTTTTTGACTTTGTATAAAAATAACATTCTGAGTTAATTGCATGACACAAAATTTGCATTAGGGGCCGTCTTCATATTAAAAATGTTACTAACTTTAAAATTTCCAATGGCAACACCCCTTTTTGAGTAAATATTTCAAATCTATGACGCATTTTAATACGAAATGCCAAATTTCGTTACTTTTTAAGCATTATTAGAGGAGTTAGAGACGTGCAAAGTTTAGGTCCCATAATGTTAAATGAGTTGCACATAAAAAACTATCCCGATCTATAAATAATTAAGATAATGAAACGAATTTTTTACAGAAAAGAAATTATAACAAGCCAAACAAAATGCATTCAATATTGGGGTATTTAAAACAATTTTTATATTTTAAAATAATTATTATTTTAATTTTTAAAAAAATTATAAATAGAAACCCCTTAATATTTTTACAGAAATATATTTAAGACAGGAAGTTTAAGCGAAATCCCAATTTTTAATTTCCTTTATTCATAATTTGCTGAGTAAATCACAAAATACTTTTTAATTGCGCTTCAGGGGACTGTGTATAAGATTATATATGAACTTGATAAACGAATACGGCTTTGGAAAGGAAGATAAACATCATTAAACCAACAACCTTGAGATGGTCCCCCATAGGACATCAAGTGATTCGATGGAATAACTCGTTAAATATTCATCCAAATGTAACAAAAACTAAGATTTAGGGGTTTTCGAGGATGCTTAACATTTCTAAATAATCAAATATGGGTGTTACTATTGGAAATTTTAAAGTTGTTAACATTTTTAATATGAAGACCTCCCCTTATGAAAATTTTGTTTCATGCAATTAACTAAGAATGTTATTTATTCACAAAGTCAAAAAGGTCCGATTCCATAGGATGACTAACGGCCGAAATAATCACTTGGGTATTTTTTGATACAGGACGATTCCATTTCACTTTTTTCCTGCCTAGAAAAACTCGTATTTCGGGGATGAGAAATTCTCCTGCCTTGTGAGGTTAAAGGGTTAAATTTATCTACCCCTTGCTTTACTACTCGCAATAGTCCTGGATATGCAAATAAATCTAAGAAACCCAAATACAACTTAATCCCCCAACTAGTCCTCAATAAATTTCTTATCGAGCCCAAAGATTCTCATCTCAACCTCATACCACTTGCCTTAACTATCATTTACACTATTTCTGGATATGCAGCTGATTAGGTTAGGTTTGGATTATAGTCGCACTAGAGCTACACGAAGGGTATTGGCGACGGATATGCAGCTGAAGAACCAATAAACCACAATTACCCCTCATTATACATCTTGACAGACCCATAATTTCCCAGCTAGACTTTAAAAAATTTCTTACATACCTAGCCCATTTTGGATCAACACTCTATAATCTTGCGTATCTATAATTTAGAGGATTCAAAATAAAAGCGCGCCAATATCACGTACGTTATTTTTGAGTTAGCAGCGCAATTGTATGCAATGCATTAACAGTTTCGCTACGAAGGATTTTTGTTTCCTCGTAATATGCGATAGGAATAGCATTATCGAATCCATAGTCGGACGGCTGCCGTTTCAGTAGTGAAAGGGTTAAACATGTTGTATTTTAGTGCAGTAGTAAGTAAGTGCTGGTTCAGATATTCGCTATGCAGCTAAATTGAATCGTTTATTTCGGAAACCACTTAAGTGACAAGTCACTTGACTGGTTTTTGAAAAAAAGAAAAATCAATAAAACACTCTTTTGGTTGGGACTGGATTATTCTCACTAGGACAACACATAGCAGAATTGACGTATAGAGATGTAATCCTCTTAGTTTGGTTTGGTTGAGAGCGAGATGTTAGGTTAAGAATTATCGTCGCACTAGAGCTACACAAGGGCTATCAGCAACGGGCGTCGTATTTTAGAACCAGTCAAATGACTATCCGACACCTGAAGAGGCACCCAACGCAACCGTTAAGGGCGACATGCGAGATGTTAGAATCGTTTATTTCAGAAACTGTCTGGAAACTATTAGGTTCATTATCCGAACTGGCTTAACTACTAAATAATGTAATAAAAAACAACCTTTGAATCAAACAAAACAGCGAGTCACAAACAGTAGGCACGTTTACACGAGTCATCATATCCATGGAATGTCAAAACCCTCCATTTGGGGAAAAGGTGGTTTAACAGGATTTGTAACCCAAATAATGGTCTGTGGCCGAATCCATGGAATGAAACGTCAAACCCTCCTTCATTTAAGGGTTTTTGAAACCCCCAATGAACCCTGCAATTCCGGTTCTGCCTGGGAGAAAATCTTCAAGAGGTAAAAAAAATGCACAGTTTGTTCTTCATTCCATGGATTCGATGGCTCATGTAAACGCGCCTAGTATGAGCCTTTCCTAGGGCTTTTTGGCCCCTAGCCTCGTGGTTTAAAAAAACCCTTTTAATTATATAAACACTTTAACATTAATTGGTATTGAAAACAAACCATATAAACATTAATCTAATTTAATATTTTTAGAAAACGGTGGTTTAAAATTTGGAGGCCTGCTGCCGAAAGTATTTGGCTAATTCTACCTGCTGTTATTTCAAGCAAACTAAGCTAAAAAGACCACATCCTTACGTCAATACTGCTTTGTGTTGCCGTAGTACGAGTAATGCAGTAACAACCAAAAGTGTGGTAAACGGAATTGTGTATTTCAAAAATCAGCCAAGTGACTTGCCACTTAGGTGATTTCCGAAATAAACGATTCAATTTTAAAAAACATATACAGTGGGCCACAAAATTGAGTATACACCATAGGAACTTACAGACTTTTTGCAATTACAGAAGACGTATTGCTTTAAAGTTATTGAAATTTTTACCTAATATACTTTAGTCTATGCTTTACCGTATTATACTAACAAAATTGTTAAATTTGTTTATTTTCCCCACCAAAAAATGTAAGATCCGAGACGAGAGGAAAAACAACGCCACAAAATTAAGTTTACACCCTTAGTTATATCCATTTAAACTGCAGATTAATATTTTGTTGCATAACCTTTTGATTGGATTAAAGCTTGTATTCTTCTGGGCATAGATCCCACTATTGTTTTAGTGGTTTCAACAGAAATTTTAGCCCATTCTTCTCAGAACCTTCTTGAGATCTTCATTGCTCTTGATTTCATGTTCATGTACAGCTTTCTCTAATTGCGACCATAAATTTTTGATGACGTTTAGGTCTGGAGACTGGGCTGGAGTGTGTAATTGCTTTTTGCAATGGTACAACAGGTACAACTGTACAATCTTCGCTGTGTGCTTGGGGTCATTGTCCTGCTGGAATATGAAGTTCGACCCAAGAGCCAACTAACTAACACTTTTTTTCAAGTTATCCTTTAAAATCCCCAAATATACATCTTTGTCCATTGTGCCATCAATAAAAACAAGATCTCCAACTCTTCCAGTCGACATACAACCCCAAACGAGGACAGATTCACCTCCGTACCAGACTGTCTAAATGGTGTTAGTATAGGATCCAGTGCTTTCAAAGCTTCTCTACATATTTTAAATCGTCCATCGCTTCCGTAAAGGTTAAATTTACTTTCATCGGAAAATATTAGTGTTCCAGAAAGAAATAGGCTTTAAAAGATGTTCTTTAGCAAAAATCACCCTCTTTTGCCTGTTCACATAATTGATGAGTAGCTTTCGTATTGGTGCACGGCCGTGAAACCCATATTGGTGAAGGGTACGTCGAATTGTTTCACTTGATATAGATTTTTCCCGATTACATAGGACATCGATAAAGAAAGTTCAGAGGCACTCAACTTCGGATCTTTTTTTACTGAGCGAATGATCTTCCTCTTAGCTGTAGTACTCAGCATTTGCTTGCGTCCTCTTCCAGGAATATTGGCCGCAGATCCAGTTTTTTTTAAACTTCTGTAGTATTTTTTGGACACACTTATGAGTGACACCAATTAAGGAAGCAATTTCTCGAAGAGATTTGCCTTCTTTTAACCATTTTACAACCAGCAAACATTCAGATTCCGTAGTTTCTTTACAAGAGCTCATTTTATGAATTCTAATGAGAAAAAAAATACTATCAGAAGCGTATAAGTGCTACGCAAGCGTTAAAAGTAGCATCTAGTCCCGAAATATCTAAAAGAAAATTTCAAGCTAAAAAAGGTGGCTGTAAAATGCACAAATTTAAGACGTGTATACTCAATTTTGTGGCGAATTTTTCCGTCTTTTCTTCGAATCAATTATTTTTTTGTAAAAAATAAATTAACTACATAATTGTGCTATTGTAGGATGTTAAGGCTGAGGATAAAGTATTTAAAATAAAAAAAAATCATCCATTTTAAATCAATATTTAATTTGTAATTCGAATAAGTCTGAGAGTTTACGAGGTGTATACTCAATTTTGTGGCTCACTGTATATTAGTTTTCAACAAATTACGTTTTAAATTTAAATCTCTAAAGACTACAGAATCTGGTTATTTACTCGGTTCAACTTTCGTCGCACTAAAGCTACACGAGGGCTATTGGCGACGGGCGTCTTATTTTTGAACCACAGTCAAGAGGCGAGCCAGCACCTGAATAGGCACCGGCACCCAACGCAACCGTTAAGGAGGTATAGGACACAAAATCTTCAAAAAAATAAATTATTGTCATAAAAAATAAATCATTCTAAAATATTTGTGTTAAAACAAAAATTTTATTTATATCTGCAGTAGAACGTGAGATGTGTAGTTTTTTGTGTCATGACATCTGTGTTGGCCAACCACGTTTATAATCTTTGCTTCCTCGTGATATTAGATAGGGATAACGTTATCGAATCCTTAGTTGTTCGGTCGGTTTGGAGCGCTTCAGTAAGGAAAGGGATGAACTTCAAAGCTGTGTTTCTCCTTGATCGTGTTTTCGATGATTTTTTGACTTTAAATTGATATAACTCAAAATCTACTGCCCATAGAGTGTCAAAATTTTCCACTCATATTTTTCAAACATATATATCTTTAATTTGTCTTTAGGGATTAGTTGTAAATAGTTTATTTTTTTATTTATTAATTTTTATAAAAAAAGGGAACCTGTGATATTAAAAAAAACTTCAATAATTTTTTTTTAAAAAAACTATGGCAAATAAGAAAAATTGGTAAAGACAGTTCGTTAAATACATTTTTCTGTTTATAAAAATGCTAAATATTTGTTTGCCAATAAATAAGTTTTTGACTTATTACAAAAATAAGAGACATCACTTTTTGACACATTTTATTTTTAAAAAAAATAATGATAATTTAAAACCTTTGACTATCTAAAACTAAAAGTGTAGGTATATTTAGTATACATTTATGGAAAAAAAATTATATTGATATCTGCAATATTAAAAAAAAAAGTTAAAAGTGTCCCATACCCTTAAGGGCGGCATCGGCGTTTAGGACTTTGAAGGATATTTTACGTGCACTCCCTTACGTGGCATTATTCGTCGGACATGGCTGGTCGTCGGTTTTGGCTGCACGAGCCGTTTATAGGTCGCCAGATATTTTGGCGATGCCCGGACCCGAACCAGGGACCTTTCGCATGCTAGGCGAGTGCCTAACCGACTGGGCTCCCCAGCCCCGTGCTTGGTGAGACCCAATTATAAACCTTCAAGTTACACGGACAAACCACACATACGTGACAGATGCTGCCATCTATCGCGCGCCACCTCCACAATTTAGACATGTCCCTGAAGGGGGTGGAAATAGTCTCCAGGGACCTGTACCCGAGGGAAACTGCCCAATGACCGCCCACAGGACTTTCGGACGCAAGATTTAACGAGCACGTACTAAGCATATACTCGACAAACTATCGACCTTATCGGGATTTGAGCCCCAACCCAGTGGCTCCAAAGGCTAGCTCACTAACCATTGCGCCGCCGGGTCTACGTTCACTAGTATTCTGAACAGTACATTTGTTTCTAATATTTTATAGAACAATATTAGAAACGTTAATGAAAAATTTTACTCACCCATGAATACTGTGAGCCGCAGTAGACTGGTTTACGCATCCTGGAATGAAAATACCAGAATTTACACTATATACTATTTATAAACTTCCATCTGGAACATTGAAATATTTGATTACAGTTTTATGAATATTTTAATGCGCACAAAAACAAGCCCATAAGACACCTTAACAAAACCCAAAAACGCACCCCAGACCAACTCTGTACTTTGCTTACAATACGCACTAAACCCTTTCAGTCCCAGGTAGTCGTATTTTAGAACCACAGTAAAGTGACGAGCCGACACCTGAGTAGGCACCCAACGCAACCGTTAAGGGCGACATCGTACGCAGCTTTAGGTCTTTGAAGGACATTTAGCGTGCACTCCCTCTACCAGGGGTATTATTCGTCGGAAATGTTTGGCTGCACGGGCCGTTTATAGGTCGGTAGCTATTTTGGCGATGCCGTACCCGTATGGGTACGGGCATCGCCCAAATAGCTGCCAACCTGGACAAGCCCCGCCGTACCTGGGACAAGTTAAACTCAGAGCTAGATGAAACGAGTATTCATTTTCTCGAAAAACAGTTTTTTTTTTACAGCGGTATTATACAGGTCGGCAGTTATGTTGGCGATGACTGGACCTAGGACCGTTCACATGCAAGGTGTGAGCACCCCAAGTAAAACCTTGGTTTCCTCAGAGTCTGTCGCCAAAAAAATGCGACCGCTATTATACGTGAATGACGTCACTCTACCGGCCACCGCTTCATCGGAACGTTACGTTGACACGAAACTGAAAACCTAGCGAACTCACTCAGTTGTTTTGTTTTCGTCTTTGCATGTCAAAAATGGAAAATTTAGGTTCTTCGTGATTTCTCACAAAATCAATTAGCATATCTTCCTCGGCAAGAGTAAAACAACTCTCGCCTTCCGTCATTTCCGCAAATTTTTAACTTTTGGCAAGCATTCCACGCAACAGACAAGAGCAAAAAACGTTGTCATCAGGATTTCCCCAACGCACTCAACAGCAACTCAATCTGGCGGTCGTTTGAGTTGTCCGACAACGCTCCCGAGGAAACCACTCTAGCGTAATCAATGTCAGTAGTTTGTATGACGTTACTCACCTCACTTGTCCGACCGCTTAAATCTGTTGAGGAAACCGAGGCTTAACTGCGCTCCTTCAGTCGCTTATGAAAAGTCTGTATAATGCCACCATGAATATGCTTGCACAGTAAAGTACTCATAGTTGAAACACTATTTGGTAAAAAAAAAATAAAGGACTATTTAAGGACTTCTCAATAATATAATTCTCCATTTTCAAGAACTGCATACTCAAAATTACTCCTAAATTCTATGATAGCTTTTAAAAATTAATTTTGAAAACGAATAAGAACTCTCTAACTTTCAAATGAACTTAAATACGTGTTGTAAAATAACCATTTACACTCTTAAAAACAAATGAGTGAAATCCACTCCGGTTGGAGAAGTGCATTTTCGGCACTGGAAAGGAGTGAATATTACCTCAGTTTGAGTTAAAATCACTCGTTTGGAGTGATCCTGTTGGAAGTTTAACACACGAAGGATCCACTCCTTTCGGAGAAGTGCATTTTCCAGACTGGAGGAGTGAAATTAACTCAGACCGAGTTAAAATCGCTCGTTTGTTTTAAGAGTGTAGCTACCGAAAAGAACGGCGTGAGGAGTTACGGAAAAGTAACGAAAATTTTCGTTACTCCGTTACCAATAAAAATAACTCAGTTACAGTTACTTTCTGAAAAATATAATAGCATTGCTGGGCGTTACCGAAAAAAAAGTTACATATGCAAGTAACATGTTACTCCAATCCATGGAAATAACGGTCACTTCAAAATAAATTCATCGGCCCTAAAAATTAAGAACTTTTCAAGGTTGATAATGTTTTTCAAGCACTATTAAGATCTTAAACATCAATGTTTTTTCAAGCACTTTTCAAAGTTTTCAAGGACCGTGGCAACCCTGGGTACAGCAGAAAATATCGAAACTGTTTGTAAAAAGCGGTCTACATAATTTATTTAAAAAATTAAATTATTACCTTCTATTGAAATAGGCGCATAGTTGTTTCTCACTTATGTGGTTTAGCAGTCGGCACCTTATGAATCTATTGGCGTTGTTTGGAGTCACAAGCAAACACAGTTTGGCAAGATTTTTTTTAAAAAATATATTGATGGTCGTACCGACCTCATCAGCGTATTGTAATCATTTGACAAACTTTCGCAAGAAAATTGCTTTTGATTCTACGCTTTCATTCGCTTTTTAAATGAAAGGTCCCAAATAAGAGACATTTTTTTAAATAAAATGTCTTGTATACATAAATTATGCAATGCTGATCGAACCAACAGCAAAAATACTATATCTGCTAAAATTAATTTTCCTTCGATGAATTTTACCGGACATGGAAACGACAGAGGCTTCTTCAAATGTAGCAACTTTTGACACAGATATAGCGCCAAAAATTGAATTTTTTACTCAATAATTTTACTATTAAATGCTCCATTTCAACTATGAAGGCGCAATCAGTCGGTACGATCATTACAAAATAAGAACACAAAGACAAGATTTTTAATATTGTTATTGAAATACTGCTGCAGAAGAAGACTGCCAAGGATCCATTTGGTTCAGATTCCTGAAACATGAAAAATAAAGTGGCATTAGTGAAAATAGTTAAAACAATGAGTTCACGATTGCCCTCACGGTATATTTTTTCACGAAATAGTTGTAACGGGTTGGGCGATAGGGCATTCCGTCAGAATCGCTTAAATTCCTTCCAATATTAAATTACTTAGAGTTGAACAGAAAAATAACAAACGTATCTATTTTTTCGCTAAATAAATCTTTAAATAATTCATAACAATCATTTTAAAATGGCTTATTTTTCATTGGTACGTCACGTACAAACTCATCGACTTGGCTGACGTCACTAGTATATATAAACAAACCGGTGTAATGTTTCTTTGCTTGCAATTAAACTTGATGTAATCTTTTACTGTTAAACTAAGAATTATATAGAAAATGGAAGGAGGTTTTACAAAAGCCTTTGTGCCTTTAAAATTAACTACTAAAGGACCTTTTCAAAAAGTTTGAAATTTTAAAAAAAAACTAATATCGAATTGACCCTCGTTCAACTTCATATTTTTTTTATCGAAATAAATGACTGACACCTGCAATCAAAGGCTGAAAAGTGATATTTGGATCTTCTGTCGGACCAGGTCAATTTAGGAACTAATTAGCTTTTGTTTGGGGTTTGGGGGGAGATTTTAAAAAAATTCCACAAATGTCGTCGAAAGGTCGCAAGAGGTTCAACAAGCTTACAAATAACCGTTGTATCTTTCAAAAATGCACAAAAATATCAAGAAGAACCCATTTGAATTAACACTATTTTAAGTATAGTTAACATTTGTTTCTAATATTTTATAAAACAATATTAGAAACAACAAGGAAACGTTTTACTTACCAAGAGATACTGTAATCCATATTAGATCTGGTTAACCTATGGTACCTAATCAAAAAAAAAAGAACTAGAATTTATATATAATATTACTCAATGCTCAAAAACTCATTTGAATTATATCGCTTCCTGAGCATTTAATGTTCTCCAAAACAAGCTCCTAGCATCCATTTTTCAACAAAACCCATATAAGGATCTGAATGCGACTGTTAGATTAGGTTTCAATATCGTCGCACTAGAGCAACACGAGGGCTATTTTTGACGGGCGTCGTATTTTAGAACCACAGTCAAGTTGACGAGCCGACACCTTAATAGGCACCCAACGCAACCGTTAAGGGCATCGTATTCAGCATTAGGACTTTGAAGGATATTTAACGTGCACTCTCTTACACGGGGTATTGTTCGTCAGGCATTTTTGGCTGCACGGCCGTCGGCAGTTAATTTGGCGATGCCCGGACCCGAACCTGGGACCTTTCGCATGCCACCGACTAGGCTTCCCAGGCCCTGAATTCATCTGTAACACTTTGGTTAGCCCTTAATTCTCAAACACAAGCTCACTTCGAACTCTTAAACTTATGTACGGTAGCCATTTAACCTCTTAAGACCTGAGCAGAATCTTGCACGTATATTCTTAAAAATTCTAAACATGCTTTTTCATACAAATATATGCAAACAAGTATGTTTTGCGAAGACATTTTTTTAAAAAATATATTCAATAGTTACTGAGGGAAACGCCATAAGCTCTTTGTGTGCTATAAATGCAAAAAAGGGCAAAGGCCGTATCACTTATTTGTAGCTAACAGTACATTTTAACATTTTTAAAACGAAATTCCCTTAAAATGAACTACTAAACTAACTTATTTAACCCTTTAACCTCACAAGGTAGGAGAATTTCTCATCCCCGAAATACGAGTTTTTCTAGGCAGGAAAAAAGCGAAATGGAATCGTCCTGTATCAAAAAAATACCCAAGTGATTATTTCGGCCGTTAGTCATCCTATGGAATCGGACCTTTTTGACTTTGTGAATAAATAACATTCTAAGTTAATTGCATTAAACAAAATTTTTATAAGGGGAGGTCTTCATATTAAAAATGTTAACAACTTTGAAATTTCTAATAGTAACACCCATATTTGATTATTTAGAAATGTTAAGCATCCTCGAAAACCCCTAAATCTTAGTTTTTGTTACATTTGGATAAATATTTAACGAGTTATTCTATCGAATCACTTGATGTCCTATGGGGGACCATCTCAAGGTTGTTGGTTTAATGATGTTTATCTTCCTTTCCAAAGCCGTATTTGTTTATCAAGTTCATTTTCAATCTTATACACAGTCCCCTGAAGCGCAATTAAAAAGTATTTTGTGATTTACTCAGCAAATTATGAATAAAAGAAATTGAAAATTGGAATTTCGCTTAAACTTCCTGTCTTAAATATATTTCTGTAAAAATATTAAGGGGTTTCTATTCATAATTTTTTTAAAAATTAAAATAATAATTATTTTAGAATATAAAAATTGTTTTAAATACCCCAATACTGAATGCATTTTGTTTGGGTTGTTATAATTTCTTTTCAGTAAAAAATTCGTTTCATTATCTTAATTATTTATAGATTGGGATAGTTTTTTATGTGCAACTCATTTAACATTATGGCACCTAAACTTTGCACGTCTCTAACTCCCCTAATAATTCTTAAAAACTAACAAAATTTGGCATTTCGTATTAAAATACGTCATATATTAGAAATATGGACTCAAAAAGGGGTGTTGCCATTGGAAATTTTAAAGTTAGTAACATTTTTAATATGAAGACTGCCCCTTATGCAAATTTTGTGTCATGCAATTAACTCAGAATGTTATTTTTATACAAAGTCAAAAAGGTCCGATTATATAGGATGACTAACGACCGAAATGATCACTAGCGGATACTTTTTTTTCCCACAGCACGCTCAATTTTTAACATACCCAACAACCTATTTGTGAAACGAAACGGCCGAAAACGGCCTTCCCGATGTTTGCTGGTAGAGCCGTCCTGGGCCGGTTTCGAGGTTAAAGGGTTAAAGAAAAACTTTTTTAAGGAACTCTAATATCGTGTTGACCGTCATCCAACTCATTTTTTTATAGAAGTAAATGACTGATATTTGCATCTTTTTCTATAGGACCAGGTCAATTTCGGAATTAATGTGTTAATTGTTTGTGGGGAGGTTTTAAAAAATGTCCCCAAATGGGGACGTCAGTTCGCAAGAGGTTAGGTTTGAATTATCGTCGCACTAGAGCTATGCGAGGGCTATTGGCGACGAGCGTCGTATTTTAGAACCTCAGTTAAGTGACGCAAGTCCCAAGAGGTTAATATGCACCTAAACTAGCCCTTGATATACGACTATGGAAGTAAAATAATAAGATAGACAGAATAAATAAGCCTTTCATAGGGTAGACTGACCAGTGAGTGAACAGGCCAAAGTGAATGAACATTTGGTGAATATAATTTTAAAAAAATAAGGATTGAAAATCATTCCACTAGATGAATTGGCGCCACTGACTTCCTCCCATGTAGTAGGAAGCTATCTGACATATGGTTGGTTGTCCTGGTCATTATATCATGGTGTTCATTCACTGGCGAACGCAGCGCAATAAGCGTTCATTCACTGGTTAGTCTACCCTATTAACAAGTTAAGAGTAATTTTCAGGCCCATAGAGATAATGCATTAGTTTTGGAATCACAATTTCGGCAGAAGTGTTGCTTTGCTGTTTTATCCCATTTTCACGAGGTATGGGAATCATCATAATATCCATTTAAAACAAAATTAAAAAGAAAATAGCATCCGGTTATTTAATTATTAATTGACAAAATTTTAAAATAGTGTCCCCATCTGCAGTATATTTTTGGCAACTTATAACTTTGACACCTGAGTAGGCACCCAACGCTACCGTTATGAGTGACATCGTACTCAGAGTAAGGACTTTGAAGGATATTTAACTTGCACCCGCTCTACACGGGGTTATTCGTCGGACATTTTTGACGGACCGTTTATAGGTAGGTAGTTATTTTGGTGATGTCCGGACCCTATCATGGGACCTTTCGCATGCTATGCGAATGCCTAACCGACTGGGCACCCCATTCCCTGTTGTACCTAGATTAACTGTTTTCAGATCTACTAAAACTTAATTTGCACTTCGATTAGCACGCCAGCAAGCCCACATTTTGCACCTCAACTAGTCCTGAATTCGCTCTTCCATTTAGCCTTCTATTTGAATAATAAAAAACTTAATTAGCAACTTAATGATTAATTAATTCCAAATTTTATTCGCAACTACCCTAGTCTTCATTTGCACCTCTGTAAATCGTCAGTTAAAACCTCACAAAAGAAATCCACAAATATCTAGAAGAACCTATTTGGATTAACGCCATCTATTCTTACGCATATTTATTATTTGTTTCTAATATTTTATAGGACAATATTAGAAACGTTAAGGAAACGTTTTACTTACCAAGGGATACTAAAAGCCATAATAGATCTGGTTAACACATAGCACCTAAATTTAAAAAAAAAAAAATTGAATTTACAAATTGTATTTATCAATGCTCAAAAACTGCTAACCGTTTTCTGAACGCTAACGCTCATATTGGGTAGCCTTTAACTTTAAAAAAAAAAGGCTGGATGACGGTACTAGTGAGAATTCGATAATGCTAGTTCTATAACAAGTTACGCGGCAACAAAGTGCTAACGTAATGAAAGTGTTAAAATATGCACCTACTAGGGGGCAAAGCCCCCTGCTCGCTACCTTTCGCCAACCCCCGAAAATTGCTTCGCAATTTCCCTTTGCTTGCTTCGCAAACAAACATGCAAGACTATATATTTTAGTTAAAAGGTCCCGACCAGAGGGGAGAGTGCGCAAGACAAAAAGGGAAGATATATCGGCTTCGGCTGTTTTTACGATGCGTGTCTGGAAACTCACGACCGATGCCAACAGTTAAAAAATAAGCTAGTTTCCGTGGGACTGCTCCAGGGCTTCACGTAAGATCTAGCGCTAAGCAACGATCTCTACCAAAGCCACAGGACGCAACCTGAAGCAGCCCCGGCACAAAACAAGCGCACCGCCACACTTACTTTCAGCCGTTCTGACTGGGCTGAAGACGCGTAAGTCACGTGGCTTTTAAGCGTCCGACAATTACAATTTTACATCATATAGAGAAACTAGCCCTTGATACACGATTCTAGAGGTTGACCTATAAGATACACTGATTAAATTAGCCTTTTATATTTACTTAGATTATATTTTAATATGCACTAAAAGAAGCTCTTAGTATGAAGCTGAATAAAATATTAATTCACGCCTAATTGTGCCTCAATATTAAAAATAGATTTTTTTTTGAGTAAGACCTTAAACTTATGTTGAGAAACAAATAATACACAGTTGATTTTAAACGAGTCGTCATATTAGCACGTTAATTCGTCGATCTTTCTATAATCGAAGATTTTAGTGGAAAGAGCGTGTTATGTGACATTTTGAAAAAGTTCACATTTAGGTGGCGATGGACAAATTATTCTCTCCTTTAGCCTCTCAAGCCACGAGCAAAATCCCACGTATATCCCTAATCTAAACATACTTTTCAGACAAATATATGCTAAAAAGTATGTTTTGCAAAGAAATTTTTAAAAAAAATATGTTTAATATTTACTAGGGACACGCCGTAAACTCTAAAAGTACAATTTTTTTGTGCTATAAATGCAAGAAAAAAGGTCGTATCACTCATTTGCAGTTAACAGAATATTTAAAAAAAACTTTTTTAATGCAAAGTCCCTTTAAAATGTACTAAACGTACTTTTTGAAAAAAAAAATTAAGAACTCCAATATCGTATTGACCCTCATTCAACTTCATTTTTTTATCAAAAAATGACTGATACCTGTAATCAAAGGCTGAAAAATGATATTTAGATCTTTTTCGATCGGACCAGATCAATTTGGGGTTTAATTAGCATGTTAATTGTTTGTGGGGATGGTTTTAAAAAATGTCCCCAAATGGGCACGCCAGATTGCAAGAGGTTAAGGTTTCTATTCACTTTTGCAGTTTAAAAATATTTTTTAAAAAATAATAAAATTTGAGTTGAGTAATACACTCAGGGCTGGAAGTCTAAAAAATAAAATTTAAGGACAAAATTTCTAAAAAATTTAAGGGCAATTTAAGGACATCCATTTTGAAAATCAACTACAACGAATGGCAATACAATTAATTTTAAATAACTTACTTACAAACTTAGAAAAAATTAAATTTATTAAATTATTAATTACAAATTAATTTAGTTATAAATTCTAAAATATTTACTGATGAAAATCTCTAAATTATAATCAATTAGTAGATAATGTTAAAAGTATATTTTCTCTAATCTTGAAGACGCAAATAATGAAACTAAACACAACTTCTTATTAGCTTAAAAAAAACTATCATTAAATACATTATCAGGCATGAAAGTGCAGACTAATCAAAAAGGCTCAACTCTGAATTAAATTTTTTGCACTATCGGCATAACAACGTACAAACCAATTAAAAATTTAGTTAGTTTAGTTTTTATTAAATGCACACACAGAAAATAATGCTTAACTAATGTAATTTAGCTTTACTTTAAATCTGTATATCAATCCCATATTAAACCATATTTAATTTTTTTAAAAAAACTGATAACTAATTAATTACTTTTACACTAGATAAACATAAAATCTTAACACAAGTACCATTTAAGGAGCTTAGATAATAACATTACATTGCAAGCAGGGTTCAAGAGGGGAGGAATGCGTAGCAATAACTGCAGAAGAAATCAATCTTTGTGTAGCAGTTGATTAATTTATTAGCAATATAAACTTACAGACTTTCGTGACCTAGGGCTCTGGGGTGCTAGCCTAACAAGACATTGATAATTTTTTTGTTAATCAGGACATTAAAAAATTTAAATATTATATAATACTATTCTACTAATAAATGTACCCTTTTTTTTAATTCTCTTTGGGAGGATTGAAATCCCTAACTTTCGGTCTTTCAATACATATAATTAATAACATAAAAAAAAACCTCCCCGGCGCAACAGCCCATTACTGGACCAAGGCCTGCCGTGCCCATTTCAGCTTTCGTGACCTAGGGCTCTGGGGTGCTAGGCATATGTCCCGGTAAGGTGGTCAGCCTCACGCTGCGCAGAACCCCCAGTGTTAAGTTCCCAAGCATGCTTGGTACCCATTTTATCGACCCTCTCAAGTGAATCGCAAGGGATGAAAGGCTGGGTCAACCTCGCCTAGTCCGGGATTCGATCACCGGACCTGTGGCGTGGCAATGCGAAGCACTACCACTCGGCCACTGGGCCTAATTACTAACATGGTTTACACAAAATTAGAAGAAAAAAAATTCAACAATTCACCATTCCAAAAAAATTCAAGGACCCGAAATTCACTAACAACCTAAATATATAAAGCGTGCATAAGCGGACGCTCCAATTTTTGTAAAACTAAAAATTGTCTAATATGAGAATCCCCAGTACAGACCGAAGTAGAAAAAAAGGTTCACTTAATTACTTATTCACTTAATTATTTAAACTAAAATTTAAGGGGAAGGGGGAGGGAATCGGAATCATAACTTTTGAATGAATTATAACAATTATTTTTTTGAAAACTTTATTTTGCAAAAAAAAAGTAAAAATCAATCTTTAAACATCTGAGAGGGCAAGCGTGAAGAATTCAGGGTCAATTTATTTCATAAAACTTTTTTAGAGTGAATTTGATTTTACCATGCTTTTCATAATTTCATTTAATTAAAACAAACATTTCATTCTTCAAAAGACATGATTCTTTCATTTAACGATAAATAAGTGCAAGCTCAACTTAATGAGAAAAAAATCGCAAGCTGATTATTCAAAATGGAATCATTCGGGGTGAAAGGTTTTAAACCATGAATTCCACTAATTCTTTTGAGCAGTGTAGTTTAACAAAGTCAAAGAATGGCGCAGAATTCCCATTCATGAATTTATCTGAAATTATATTGCCAAATACTTAGAATCATATATAAATAAGCTGAATGAATAATTACCTTTCTTTTTAAATTCTTCCATAAACCCATCATATAGGCGACTGCATTGTCCTCATTGTGGTTGACGGCTGAAACTCCAATGTAGCTCCTTAAAAACACTTAACAGACACGTTCAAAAGAAGATTACCATATTGCACTCCTTCTAATAACAACACAAGCATCGAAAGCGATTTCGAAGGTTGCGTTGTCATCGGAAGAAGTATAATAGAAAGCATTACTAAGGTGATCGAAAAAGGGTGATCTAAAGTGATCGAAAGAGGATATACGAAGAAGAAGAAGATATATAAAGAAGAAAGGAGATATACAAGAAAGAAATAAAAAGCACGTAACGTGACTTGAAAATCACGTAAACGGGCTCTTTTAGGTTTCATAATTACTCAGTCTATTCAATACAAGGTGTCCGTAAAAAAATGTCAGTGTTTCAAATTGTAATGGTATCAGCTGTAATCGTTCGACGATTGAAGAGTACACGGGAAGAACCACTTGATTTTTTAGGAGTATTAATTACCTTATGTTTCTGCGTGGTGGACATTGGCGGCAGGGAATCGTTTTTTCCCTTGGTTCTTCACTTGCGGTAGTACAAACGTGTTACTTGGGTCTACTGATCGCTGGCGTGAATCAGGGTTGCCGCGAAAGATAAAAAAAAGCGAGTAACATGTTTCTTTACACCAGTTTAGGAGATTTTTCGCTATCACCCCCAAAAAGTGTATTATGGAAAGCCTTCTACGAAATCAAGTGATTCTTCCCGTGTACTCTTCAATTGTGGTTGAAGGTGATGAATAAAGAATAACTCCAGCAGTTTCAGATAAGGGCATGCGCTTGTACCGCTACATCGTTTTCACAGTTACAGCGTCATTCATTACTTCCATTACTCCGGACTTGTTGCAGACAGTATGGAAATAATCGCATTTTCGTTGTGATGTGTGCCGTATCACTAAAAGTGCTTACATTGAGCACTTATAGGAAAAACTAGGTTAGTTTTCCTTCAAATTCATGTACGATTTGAAAATAACCTAGTTTTTCCTAAGTGCTCGGTACATATCCAAACGAAAATGCATTTCTTCCCATACTGTCTGTTGCAAGTCCGGAGTAATGGAATAGATGACACTGCAACTGTGGAAGCGATGTAGCGTTACAAGTGCATGCGCTTATCTAAAAACTGATAGACTTATTCTCTATTCGCCACCTTCAACCACAACTGTTGACAGCTGATACTATTACAATTTGAGACTCGGACATTCGTTTACAGACACCCTGTATAGTTAGGTTAAATGACGTTGTACTAGACCTACACATGCACTACTAATAAAAATACTAATTTAGTAATGATAACTACCAATAATAAATACTGCTTTACAGTATAAGCACTGATTGCAATGCTGCTAATTAAACTTAAAACAATAAGATAAATATGTTCAACATGAAATTATTACACATGCTAACAAGCATTTGTATCAATTAACAGTAAACACTAATGCAATCAAATTAACAGGTATGACTAATATTCTAATAAACAGTTAAAAGTTAACACTAGAAAATTTTAATTGAGAGTTAACTCTCTTGCTAATTAACAGTAACACTAATACAAGCAAATTAACGTTTATCACTAATATAATTAACAGTTAACACTTATCTATTCTAATTAACAGTTCACACTTATATATTCCAACTAAAAATTAAAACTAACACTAATTAACAATAAACACTATCAACTAGTACTAGCTACAACAAACACTCACACAATATCAATAAGATTAAAACCTACCATTAACATATGCTAATTTAAATTTAGTTATAACTAATAAATTATGTAATAACTAATTCCCCTTCAATCAAAAAATAATTCGTTTCCCATTGGAACAAACCCATTGTTCCTTAAGATGAAGAGAATCAGATGAAGAGAAAATTTCAGCCGTGTTACTTTGTCTTCATCAGATTGCTCCGCGCGTTCTATAGCTCCGCCCATGCTCGTGGCTTCTGTGCAAGGGAACTATGAGTTTAACTATACCATCCTAGTCAATATTTCATCATTCTAGCATGAATTCCAAGGTACTTCTGCACTCAATTCACGAGTTTCCACATTTCATAGACGTATCTCAATATTCTCCCTCTCCCGTCGCATATTCTCCAGATACGATTCGTGTCGAATTTCGTCGCAATTCTCGTGTCCTGACCAACTTGCCCACCCGGGCTTCGTCGTTTCGATGTCGATACGACATCCGCCCGATATCGGTGAGTCCTATTTCTGACTTTCGTCTTCACTTGTCGATCTTCTGTTTTGGTGAACTCTGAATCGTCCATGTTTAGACAACGATAGAATGTGTTGAAAGTCTACCTTGGTGTGTCCACAAGGTAGATATTTTTCTCACTTGAAGAGTACACGGGAAGAACCACTTGATTTTTTTTTTTAGGAGTCTTACCTTAAGGGGTCACAGGAGTCTTAAAAATGTGCAAAGAAGACACTACATAGCATAGTTTGATCTCTCTTGTAATTTTTTAACTACTCAATAAATGAGTATAATTTTTTTATATGTAATTCTACAAGATTTATTTATTATAAAACAAGTTTTAAAATTTGTGAAACTTTAGCCAAAACTAAAATAAATGATATTAAACATGAAGGTACTTGAACACACTGTGATTAGGCTTGCACGGCAAATTGTGAGGTCAAAATTGAAAAAATGACCAAGAAAATGGCTTTATATTGTACAAATATGTACAGACTAGGACTTATACCTAAATTCTCAGCTCAATTTTAATTAGAAATTATTTTAAGAACTTTTTTCTAAAAAAATTATAAAAAAATTAAAAATTTTGATTTTAAATTTTTTTTAAAATAATTTCTAATTGAAATTGAGCTGAGAATTTAGGTATAAGTCTTTGTTTGTACATATTTGTACAATATAAAGTCATTTTCTTATTCATTTTTTCAATTTTGACCTCACAATTTACCGCGCAAGCCTAATCACAGTGTGTTCAAGTACCTTCATGTTTAATATCATTTATTTTAGTTTTGGCTAAAGTTTCATAAATTTTAAAACTTGTTTTATAATAAATAAATCTTGTAGAATTACATATAAAAAAATTATACTTATACATTGAGTAGTTTAAAAATGACATGAAAGATCAGACTATGCTTTGTAGTATCTTCTTTGCACATTTTTTAAAACTCCTTAGACAGCTTAAGTGTCTGCTTGGCGGACATTGGCGACAGTTAACCGGTTTTTCTTTCGGTTCTTCATTTGCGGTACAAACGGTCCACTGATCTCTGGCGTGAATCAGGGTTGTCGCGAAAGAAAAACAAAGCGAGTAACCGGTTTCTTTATACCAGTTTAGGCGATTTCTTGCTATCATTGCCAAAGAGGCCTATTGAGGAAAGCCTTCTACGAAATCAAGTGGTTCTTCCCGTGTACTCTTCACTTCTAAAACTAACTAATAAGTTTAACTCAATAGGGTGATACGGGGTAATTATTGAACAAAAATCAAACTAGTTGCTCCATTTATGTTTATTCCTCATTTATAAAAGCTGCCACATTTATGTAATTTTCTAATCAGTTATTTTTTTCGTAGTGATTATTAGATATATCTGTCGGGTACCATTGTTGAAATTTACTATTTCCTCAATAGAAGTTTGAAAAAAAAATATATACATCTGTCCAAAAATTTCCCCGCCAATTGGAGTAATTATTCGAGTAGTTTTCAATCTGTTCTTAACAGTATTTAGACTAGCTACGTAAATTATGTGATAGGGCGTTTACTACATTACTGTGTATTTGTTAGTTATTAGTTATTTAACACTACATGGCTTGTGCCAATCGATTCGTCGTGGCCAAAAACCCCAGAATCCTAAGTTTACCGGAGTTTATTAATTCTGGGGCGATTTTCGACTTAGGTCCAATTCCTCGTATTATAGTATAAGATTTCTTATATTAATTTTTTAAAAAAATATGAATGGAAACCACTTAATATTTTTAAAGAAATAAATTTAAGACAAGAAGTTTAAGCGAAATCCCAATTTTTAAAATTTTTTATTCATAATTTGCTGAGTAAATCACAAAATACTTTTTAATTACCCTTTAGGGGACTGTGTATAAGATTACGTGTGTAATTGATAAATAAAGACGGCTTTGCATGCATGCTTGCTTGTCATTTTAGAGATGGTCCCCAAAAGGTCCACAAGTGATTCGATTGAATAACTAGTCAAATATTCATCCAAATGTAACAAAAACTTAGATTTAAGGGTTTTCAAGAGTGCTTAACATTTCTAAGTTATTAAAATTGGGTGTTGCTATTGGAAATTTCAAAGATCGTAATATTTTTAATATGAAGACGGCCCCTTATGCAAATTTTGTATCGTGCAATTAACTCAGAATGTTAATTGTACACAATATCAAAAAGGTCCGATTCTAAAGGGTGACTAATGGATGAAATAACCTCAAGTGGGTACTTTTTTACTTCCACAGCTGTACCATAAGCTATGGTTCTTTTATGAAAATGTACGATATACATATGGCAAACTTATGGGAACACACCATACATTAATATCATGGTTATGTGAATATCCCATAGGGTTATGGCAAGCTTGTGGTAAAGTTTCATACACCTATGGAAAGTCAATGGAAACACACCATAAGCTTATGGTTAGGCAATATAAATCTATTGTAAGCCTATGGGAACACAACATAACAATAAGTCGTCCTTATTTTAAAGTGCCATAGTGTGATATGACTTTCACTGAAACTATTACTATATTTGGATTACATTTTAAAAGTTTTTCTTGCAAAGTTTGATAGTTTTTTGTTTTTGTTTTTTCAAAATATATATATATATATATTATTTACTTTATTTTCTTCAAGAAAATGACAATTGTGACTTAGTGATATATGTTACGATGCATGGCAACATGATGTTTTGAAACTTAAATGCTCGGTTAGTATTGCAAGCCTGGGTCTCAAAATGTAAGGCCCTGTAGCGTCAACGTATTGGTCCTTGGCCCTCTACCGGCCAACTTGGAAGCAGCCCCGTAGCGGGGAGTAAGAAGAGAACTATTTTAGACACTGAACGGAAAAGACATAATTTTAGGTGTGGTCCTAAATGGACGAGAGGTTATCGAGAATGAACGAACTCCGATTATTTTACTAACATTTCTAAAGTGTTTTTAATAAATAAATAATGTGTTAATAAAACGAATTTCGAATCATCTAAATAAAGCTACCTTCGCTTCTACGGGAGTAATTTTTTGTGTTCGAGTATTCTGGAGTCTTGTATGTTGTTACAAGACCTAAAAATGGTGGATTGCGGTGACATTTTCGAGGATAACAGCATCTCGTCACTTCTTTTGGTGAGTGCCTTTTGCAAATTTTGTCTTTTGCCGGTGTCGAGAAAAAATAGTTACATAAACTAAAATGTCAATACAAAATTCTGTTTATAAAATTAGTTTGGTTTTTCAAAAATAAAAACCCTTTAACTCGTAAAAAAACTTAATAAGGTGTAGTTAATTCCTTGGAAATTGAGTTTTGAGTTTGTTTTGAAATGATAAACAGAAAGTTTTGTATTAATTACTCTAAAATAACTATTTATGTATGATATCAATGTTCGTAACGTGCTTTAAAAGCTATAAAATTCTATTGAGAGCGCCATTGTTGGTAACAAGTGATTCCTGGATACAATTGTGAAGCTTAAATACTTATGTTATTTGCTTGAAAAATATTTATAACTTAGTTAAATATTAAGCATTAAGTAGCTTATTGTTGGAATTTAGTGTTATTTTGAGCGTAATAGATATTTGTTGCGAAGTAGTATATATTTTGATATCAAGAGTGAATAAATATTAAAGAATTTAGTGTATTCAAACGTCTTTGAATGGTAGCACTGTTAAAATTCTTGGAAAAAATATTTTTACATATATTTGAATGGTATAAGATAATTATACAGTTAAAAAAAAAAATCTTGTGTCTATCAAGTTTCTTGTTAACGAATAAAAAATATATAGGAATTTTAGTGTATTCATGTATAAATATTTGAATGACAGCACTGTATAAATTCTTTGATGATATATTTGAGTGTTTATTCGTTAAGAATTATTGTATGAACCCAATTACATGTTTAAAAATTCTTTTGTCATCCGAGTTTTCGTTTTGAGAAAATGTGTTCGTGGACAAACATGGCGGATGGTTTGACGTCCTGTTGACTGAGAAAGAATATCGATTGTTTGTTATTTTATTTAGTTATTGGCACGTGTTCGGTTATTTTCTGTGGTCGAAATAAAAGACTGGATATATTTTTGATGTTTTTTTTAAGTAAAAAGAAAAAAATACATCTGTTGAATAAGAAGTTTATTTACCATATTCTGTTTCTTTTATTTTTTATTGGAAAATAATTTCGTGGTAACATTTTATTTCTTTTTTAATGCTTATTTTGGGGATATTTGTAAAAGTGATTTTGATATTTCCTTGCATTAAAAATATATAGGTGAAAATATTTTCTTAGAAAAAATTTATTGCAATTTATTTCTTTTTGTCTTATTTGTGTATTTATTTTCTTTATTTGTGTTTATGCATTGAGACATTTCTTTTCGAATGTATTTCTTACGTTCTTAACGTTAATACGTTATCATAATAAGTTCTTATTGCTTGTAGAAAATGAAATTAAACCTTGCTATTTATCTTTAAAAAAAAAAGATATTGTATAATTTATAAAGGTTTATGGTTATGAAAATAACACTTTTAGTTGTGAAATTAAGATATGTAAAAAAAAGTTTATTGTATATGAAGTCTATTACGAGTGTGGATTCGTCTCAGACATTTAAAGAAACTTTTTAATATCTTGTCGGTAAAAGTAGTTAGATATTTTTTTTTATAAAAATGGCTATTTGGGGAAAGTGTCGAAAAGGGGACTTATTAAACCTCGCTACGGAAATGAACATTGACATAGATGCGAATTCGACAGTTTTAACTTTGAAAGAAGCCATTAAAGCTAGTACACATTACGAACAAGAATTCGTAGAATCATTTCTTCAAACTGCTGTTGAAGAAAGGAAGCAACTAGAAGAGCATCGTTTATTTCTAGAAAAGCAAGAGTCGGAAAATAAGTTTCTTCTCGAAAAATTAAGATTGGAGAAAAATGGAACAAATGTGGCTCCAAGACATAGAGAAGACATACACCATTTGATGACAAAATATGACTCCAAATCTGATATCAGTTTGTACCTAGTCCTTTTCGAAAGAACAGCCAAGAGGATCGGACTTCCAGAAGAGCAATGGGTGTCTCACCTAACGGGACTCTTGCCAATTGAAATGGCGCAGCTCATCGCTCGGGAATCGGAAGAAACATACGAAGATTACGAGGCTATTAAGAAGGTACTTCTGAACCGATACAAACTCAGCCCTGAAAAGTTCCGTCAACTTTTTTATAATCACCATAAAGGACCAGAGGGAACTTGGAAAGACTTTTTGTTTGAGCTGAAAAACTATTTCTACGAATGGATAGGAGGGTTGGAAGTGAGGACCTTTGAAGATTTGTGTAATTTGATTTTATCTGAACAAATAAAAAGGAAAACCAGTTTGGAAATTAAAAATCATTTTATCGATGAGTGGACCCAGATGAAAAATCCAGAGAGGGTCGCAGAAAAACTGGATGAGTATGAAAACATAAGGATGATCATGAAAAAGACATTTCCAACAAAAGAAAAAACGTTCAAACCATGGAGAGGAAAAAATCAATCTGAAACAAAGGCCCCTCTAAACGAACCACGGGTTGATAAGAATGAAAATGAAAGAAGTAAAACTAATGAAGGCTTCGAAAAACGCAGAAAACCAAGATGTTTTCGCTGTAATTCCACTGAACATCTAAGACCTGACTGTCCCTTGATGAAGAAGACTGGTGGAACTTCAGACATCAACCGTCTTATAAAGAAAGGAGACGAAGACGTTATGTCCCCCTATACGTTCATGGCTGAAGTAAATGGTTTCACTATGCCTATTTTGCGAGATACTGGAACCAGCATCGACGTTGTGTGCCGCAACAGAATCACTCCTAAAATGTTAACTGGAGAGAACATTTGGGTACAACAACCGTTGGACGAATTCCCAGTATGCTTGCCGTTGGCAGAAGTGGAGTTGAAAGGAAAATTCGGACATGTAATCACAAAGGCAGCTGTCGTGCCATGTCAACTAGACAAAGGAAGATACTTGCTGGGTAATCAAACAGCAGCCTTATTAGATACAATGAAAAATGAAGATGTTCCTCACCAGATCAATGCTATAGAAACAAGAGCTCGAAGACGCAAAGCAGAACAAGAGCAAGCTGTCGAAGACCTAGTTGAAGAAGTTGTGGAGGAAGAGGAAAATGAGAATGATGAAATAACAATTGAAGAAGATGATCTGTTTTCATTCCCACCTAAAGAAGATAACTATGAGGGCTTGGCGTTGTTGAAAGTGGATTCTAAAACTTTCTCAGATCAACAAAAAGAATGCCCCGAGCTAAAATCACTTTTGGAAAAAGTGCAAGAAAATCCAAGTGAATCTGCTGGTGGATTAGAAAAACTAGAAAATGGAATACTCGTGAAGAGAAAGATGGACAAGACAGGAGTGGAGAGACTGTTACTGGTTGTGCCTAAAAAGTATCGAAATGACTTGAAAGCCTTTTGTCATGAGGGAACATCGGGACATTTGGGAGTGACAAAGACGAAAGACATCTTTTCCAGACACTTCTTTTGGCCCCAGTGTTATAAAGAAATCGAAGACTACGTTCGAAGCTGCGACAGATGTCAACGCGTTGGAAAACCTCTGGACAAAAAGAAGGCTCCTATGAAGATAGTTCCGGTGATTCAAGAAGTCTTTTCCAAGATAAATGTCGATGCTTGTGGACCTTTGCCAGTCACTCCAAGTGGAAAAAGATACCTGTTGACTGCGATGTGCCTTTCATCTAAATATCCTGATGCCGTCCCAGTAGAAGATATAACATCTGTGACTGTTGTTGATGCTTTAATGCAAATCTTTAGTAGAATGGGATTTCCAAAGGTTTTGCAGTTAGATCAAGGAAGCTCTTTTACCAGCGCACTCAGTACTACTTTTCTTGAGAAGTTCGGGATAAAGGTAGTTCACAGCTCTGTCTATCATCCACAAAGTAATCCAATCGAAAGATTTCATCGGACAGTTAAAAGAGTCTTAAAGGTGTTGTGCTTGGAGTCTGGGAGTGATTGGGAGCAAGCTATATATCCAGCTCTGTTTGCCCTAAGAACTGTTACCCATGAAAGCACTGGATTTACTCCTGCTGAACTGGTGCATGGCAAGAATCTTCGAACACCTCTTACTCTGTTGTATGAAAAATGGTTGGACGTGGAAGAAACAGAAGGTGAGCCCGTAACTGAATATGTCTTCTCCTTGATTAACCGAATGAAGCGCTGTCAAGAACTAGCAATCTCAAAGATGGAAGAATGTCAGCAAAAGAATAAAACTTGGTATGACAAGAGAGCAGTGAAAAGAGAATTTCGAATAGGAGACCTAGTGTTGATTTTTGCTACATTTAAGAGCAACAAGTTAAGCCCACATTGGACAGGTCCTGGAACAATTCTAAGAAAACTCTCTGAAACCAATTACGTTGTGCAGTTGCCAGGTGAGAAAGCAACTTCAAAGGTGTACCATGTAAATATGCTGAAGCCATACTATAAACGACCAGAAGAAGTGAATTATTTGATAAGTGATCTTGATGGAGAAAATGACGAGGAACAAATGGAAATACCTTGTGTGGACTCTAACCCGAATATATTGGACCTTGAAGAGATGTTTCAAGATTACGGCGAAAGTTCAAATATGAATGAGGACCAAATCGCTCAAATGAAGAGCCTAGTTTGGAAATATATGAAGTGTTTTTCAAACATCCCAGGAAAAACCGAACTCGTCATGCACGACATTGAACTTAGCGAAGAACAGTCCATTCTTTCGAAGCCTTATCGAACATCGCCAAGGCAAAATGCAATTCTGAAAACCGAAATACAGAAGATGCTGGATTTGAAAATCATAGAAATTGGTTTTTCAGATTGTACTTCGCCAATGATTCTGGTGGAAGCTCCTGGAAAGGATCCGAGACCTTGCATTGATTATAGGAACTTGAACAAGATCACTAAAACAAAGTTCTTTCCCCTTCCAAATATAGAAGAAAGAATTGAAATCGTGTCTTCTGCTCAGTACATAACAGTTCTGGATTTGTCTAAAGGCTATTGGCAAATTCCCCTTACTGAGCGAGCCCAAAGACTGGCAGCATTTGTGACTAACTTTGGCACTTATAAACCATTAAGGATGCCATTTGGTCTAAAGAATGCACCTTACGAATTTAGCAAGATGGTATATCAACTTCTAGAGGGATGTGAAGAGTACGCAGTTCCGTATCTCGATGACATAGCGATTTTTTCGAACAGTTTCGCTGAACATCTAAAACAAGTCGATATAGTTCTGAAAAGAATAGAAAAGGCTGGACTAACCATCAAGCCGTCAAAGTGTAAATTTGCCCAAGCGCGAGTGCAGTATCTTGGACATGTTGTTGGACAAGGTCTTAGGAAGCCAGCTGAACTAAAAATTGAGGCGATCAAGAACTTTGGTCCACCTAAAAGTAAAACTGAAGTTCGTGCCTTTTTAGGGTTAGCCGGTTACTACAGCCGATACATTCCAATGTTTTCATCGATTGCTGCCCCTTTAACTGATTCTTTGAAAGAAAAAGCTAGAAAAGGTTCCATTACATGGACTAAAGAATGTGAGGAAGCATTTGACAAGCTAAAGAACTGTCTTTGCAACTATCCTGTGCTGTACTCACCAGACTATCAGAAGCCGTTCATAGTTGAAACTGATGCGTCAGATCGAGGAATGGGGGTAGTTTTGTCCCAGTTGGCAGACAATGAAACTGAAGAACATCCTATTATATACCTAAGCAAGAAGTTTACCAGTGTTGAAAAACGATATAGTGTCAGTGAGAAAGAGTGTGCCGCTATCATCTTTGCAGTTTCGAAACTTAAGTGTTATCTCGATGGAAATTTCTTTCAAATTGTGACTGATCATAATCCTTTGGTGTGGCTGAATACTCATGCCAGTTCTAACGCACGTTTGATGCGATGGTCGCTAATATTACAACCTTTTAATTTTAAAGTAATTCATCGGAAAGGAAAGCTGCATCAAAATGCAGATGGTTTGAGTCGGATTCACACTCACTAAAAAAAAAAAAAATGTGTGTATGTGCCCAATTTATTTATTTCTTTTCATACTTGCATTTATTTCTTTTCATATATTTATTTAAACATTTGGTTTCTCTCGACACTGGGAATTGATAATTTTTGCTTGGCACTTGCCTAGGTTCCTGGAACAGTTGTATAACTCTTGTATGAACACTAATCATAAACTTTCTCATTCTTCGAAAGTTTCCCCAGGGGAGGAGGAGCCTGTAGCGTCAACGTATTGGTCCTTGGCCCTCTACCGGCCAACTTGGAAGCAGCCCCGTAGCGGGGAGTAAGAAGAGAACTATTTTAGACACTGAACGGAAAAGACATAATTTTAGGTGTGGTCCTAAATGGACGAGAGGTTATCGAGAATGAACGAACTCCGATTATTTTACTAACATTTCTAAAGTGTTTTTAATAAATAAATAATGTGTTAATAAAACGAATTTCGAATCATCTAAATAAAGCTACCTTCGCTTCTACGGGAGTAATTTTTTGTGTTCGAGTATTCTGGAGTCTTGTATGTTGTTACAGCCCCCAGTCAAGTGACGAGACGACACCTGAGTAGGCACCCAACGCAGTCGTTAAGGGGGACATCGTATGCAGCGGTAGGACCTTGAAGGATATTTAAAATGCGCTCCCTTACACGGGGTATTATTCGTCGGACATTGTTTATAGGCCGGCAGTTATTTTGGCGATGCCCGGACTCGAAATTGGGACCTTTCGCATGCTAGGCGAGTGCCTAACCGACTGGGCTAAAACGAACCAATTATTTTTAAGATGTAAGCTTAAAGTTTGACATTTTTAAGGTTCAGCAAATCGATAATTTTATTTTCGTTCTTATAGGTACAAGTGAAATTAGTGAATGGAATAAGAAATAAAGATCACATACACTCAAACGGTCTAAAATTCCATTTGAAAATCCTTTTGAAATTTTTTTTTATTAATTGAACAGTTTATTAAAAGTTATAGGATTTTGGTATTCATCGGAATCTATTGGAAACAATCTAATAATTCTGTAACATTTCGAAACGGTCAAAAACTTGGATTTTAGTTTAAAAAGCAAATGCTAGCTAAAAGAGAAACCAAATCGTTAGCTTAGATATTTTTAATATTTAGATGGTTTTCTTTACAAAGAAATAACTTAAAAACTAGAACATAATTTGAAAATTTAGAGGAAATTGTTTTCAACATTTCATTGAATTTATTTAAATTTTTGGACGTACCATTATAGCAAATTAAAAGTGTGTGAATCAGTTTATTTTTTAAAAATTAAAAGATCGGTAACAATGCAGCGTAGTTAAAAAATATTTTTATTATTATGATCACCGGTTTATTTTACAAAGAATTTAATAATAACAATTTCAAGAATTATTTTTAAAAAATCGATGAAAATAACAGATACATTAAGCATTATTGCACTTCTTACTAGTGGATTCTTTAAATTTTCAATGCCATACTTTATTCTGCAAACAGTAGCTTTAGATAAAAGAAATTTAAATGAATTTTAGTAAATTATCGTCGCAACACTCCATGGGATAGTATTGGTGACGGGCGTCGAAAATTAGAACCGTACTCTAGTGAAGAGCTCTGCTAGTAGTTTATTTGTTCTAAGATTGCAGGACATATTTTCGAGACGGGGGAAAAAATCTTATAAATAATTTCTGTTGGAAAACGATAATTTATGCTAAATCACTTTTACGAATTTTGAATGTAGAGGGAGACCATTTTCTAATGAAATTTTTATCCAACACCTAACCAAGGAAAACTCCCTGCGACACTTTTTGGATTTGCAATGCAAAATTTCTTTTGTCGTTCCGTTAGATACTTTCCAGAACTGAGCATCAGGATATTGGTGGAATTTTTAAAAAGATTTTAAATTTGTAATTTTTACCCTTTCCTCAATTAGATCAATAAAAGAATTACGTAGCAAAGTCATCGGATATTCAAGACATCGAAAAACTTTTTTAAAAAAAACTCTTAAAAGTATAATATCATAAAGGGCTGAGTTTTTTTTATGACCCAGCCTTTTATTGTAATATGTGTTTTTACCAGAGAACTTTTTAATGAATGTACTTAAATGAAGTTCAAACATGTGCTATCTAACTTTGCACAACAAGGAGATAGCACATATGAGAACGTAAGTGACGATTTGTAACCTTTCCTTATGTCGATGAGCGAATAAAAATTAGTTCAGACCTCGGACATTCAGGACATCGAAAAGCCTTGAAAAACGTTTGAACAATATATTTATCATAAAGGCTGATTTTTTTTTACCTAGCCATTTTTAAAATAACTGTTCAAAATCTTTTCATGGATTTTTGTTGCGCTGAACATCCGATAATTTTTGTTGGTACTGTTGGTCAACAAAGTTTCAATAAAGGTAATTCAAATTTTTAAAAAAAATTGATCGATGTTTTTAAGGAAGCTGGTCATCAATGTTTCAATTCAATTTATTTTTTTTATTTTTTGGTTGGATGGAACAGCCACTAAGAATGTAGGCAAAAAAATAAAGTAATATCACCGAATGTAGGTGTCCTATAACATATTAACTAATTTTTGAAATCTAAATGAGCAATACTATCGATGTTATTTCATCTCTTAGTGATATACGCATGTTTAAATTCCAAGTATTCAAATGAACTTCAACATTTAAGGCACACGTAAAAATTAAGATCAGCTGCTATCCATTGGTTTAAAATAAAGCACGAAATGTTTTTTTTTACATGTTGTTATAGACGGAGAAGTTCTGGATAGTTGTCAAAATAAACTGACTAATTTCATTCAAACGTGAATAAATTCTTGGAGCATCACCTCTTGATAAGAACGAAAGTCAGTTTTTTCATTACAAACGTGGTAACTTGGTGCTACTTCAGTCAGTGAATATTCAAATCTCAACGTTTCCAGAGACAAACGAGATCTGCAAATATTTTTCTTTTTTCACAAGTGTAACAAAACAGTATTGTCCGAAAAAATGACCAACGCAGTGTAAAAGTAAAAAAAAATGTGTCGCTTCTAGTGGAGTTGTATTGGAACATCACTTCATGAAAAAAAATAGAAATAGTCATCACAAACATGATATCGAAAGAAAATATTGTCCGAAATAACTGATCATGCAAAGACAACGTGAACTTATTTGAGCAGTTTCATCAATCACTAAAATGGCCCTGGCTTGTCACTTCTTCACGTACGCGGCAGGTTTTTTTGTTCGTGAGAGAAAGCTGCCGTTGTACGAAATAACTGACCAACTTTTTGCAAAGTGAATGTCTGTTTGCCGGTGCTTCGGTCTGGATTGTCTCTTCAAGTAATATCTTTTTGTTCGTGAGCTGCCGTTGTATGAAGTAACTGACCAACTTCTTGCAAAGAAAATGTCTCTGTTTGCCGGTGCTTCGGTCTGGACTCGTCCTGGATAGTCTCTTCATGTACACAGCAGATCTCTTTTTGTCCGTGAGCTGCCGTTGTATGAAGTAACTGACCAACTTCTTGCAAAGTAAATTTCTCTGTTTGCCGGTGCTTCGGTCTGGACTCGTAATGGATTGTCTCTTCATGTACACAGCAGATCTTTTTTTGTTCGTGAGCTGCTGTTGTAGGAAGTAACTGACCAACTTCTTGCAAAGTAAATGTCTCTGTTTGCCGGTGCTTCGGTCTGGACTCGTCATGTATTGTCTCTTCATGTACACAGCAGATCTCTTTGTTAGTGTGCTTCCGTTGTACGAAGAAACTCACCAATGTCTTGCAAAGTAAATGTCTCTGTTTGCCGTGATTCGGTCTGGATTGTCTCTTCATGTACACAGCAGATCTCTTTTTTGCTCGTGGGCTGCCGTTGTACGAAGTAACTGATCAACTTCTTGCAAAGTAAATTTCTCTGTTTGCCGGTGCTTCGGTCTGGACTCGTCATGGATTGTCTCTTCATGTACACAGCAGATCTCTTTTTTTTTCGTGAGCTGCTGTTATACGAAGTAACTGGCCAACTTCTTGAAAACTGAATGTCTCTGTTTGAAGGTTCCTCGGTCTGGATTGTCTCTTCATGTACACAGCAAATCTCTTTTGGGACGTGAGCTGCCATTGTATGAAGTAACTGACCAACTTCTTGCAAAGTAAATTTCTCTGTTTGCCGGTGCTTCGGTCTGGATTGTCTCTTCATGTATACAGCAGATCTCTTTTTGTTCGTGAGCTGCCGTTGTATGAAGTAACTGACCGACTTCTTGCAAAGTGAATGTCTCTGTTTGCCGGTGCTTCGGTCTGGCCTAATCCTGGATTGTCTCTTCATGTACACAGCAGATCTCTTTTTGTTAGTGAGCTGCCGTTGCACGAAGTAACTGACCAACTTGTTGCAAAGTAAATGTCTCTGTTTGCCGGTGCTTCGGTCTGGACTCGTCATGTATTGTCTCTTCATGTACACAGCAGATCTCTTTGTTCGTGAGCTGCCGTTGTACGGAGTAATTGGCCAACTTCTTGCAAAGTGAATGTCTCTGTGTGCCGGTTCTTCGGTCTGGACTCGCCATGGATTGTCTCTTCATGTACACAGCAGATCTCTTTTTGTTCGTGAGCTGCTGTTGTACGAAGTAACTGGCCAACTTCTTTAAAACTGAATGTCTCTGTTTGAAGGTTCCTCGGTCTGGATTGTCTCTTCATGTACACAGCAGATCTCTTTTTGTTCGTGAGCTGCCGTTGTATGAAGTAACCGACCAACTTCTTGCAAAGTGACTGTCTCTGTTTGCCGGTGCTTCGGTCTGAACTCGTCCTGGATCGTCTCTTCATGTACACTGCAGTTCTCTTTTTGGACGTGAGCTGCCGCTGTATGAAGTAACTGACCAACTTCTTGCAAAGTGAATGTCTCTTTTTGCCGGTGTTTCGGTCTGGATTGTCTCTTCATGTACACAGCAGATCTCTTTTTGTCCGTGAGCTGCCGTTGTATGAAGTAACTGACCAAATTCTTGCAAAGTAAATTTCTCTGTTTACCGGTGCTTCGGCCTGGACTCGTCCTGGACTCGTCCTAAATTGTCTCTTCATGTACACAGCAGATCTCTTTGTTCGTAAGCTGCCGTTGTACGGAGTAATTGGCCAACTTCTTGCAAAGTGAATGTCTCTGTGTGCCGGTTCTTCGGTCTGGACTCGTCATGGATTGTCTCTTCATGTACAGATCTCTTTTTGTTCGTGAGCTGCTGTTGTAGGAAGTAACTGACCAACTTCTTGCAAAGTGAATGTCTCTGTTTGCCGGTGCTTCGGTCTGGGCTAATCCTGGATTGTCTCTTCATGTACACAGCAGATCTCTTTGTTCGTGAGCTGCCGTTGCACGAAGTAACTGACCAACTTCTTGAAAACTGAATGTCTCTGTTTGAAGGTTCCTCGGTCTGGATTGTCTCTTCATGTACACAGCAGATCTCTGTTTGTTCGTGAGCTGCCGTTGTACGAAGTAACTGACCATCTTCTTGCAAAGTGAATGTCTCTGTTTGCCGGTGTTTCGGTCTGGACTCGTCCTGGATAGTCTCTTCATGTACACAGCAGATCTCTTTTTGTTCTTGAGCTACCGTTGTATGAAGTAACTGACCAACTTCTTGCAAAGTGAATGTCTCTGTTTGCCGGTGCTTCGGTCTGAACTCGTCCTGGATTGTCTCTTCATGCACACAGCAGTTCTCTTTTTGGACGTGAGCTGCCGTTGTATGAAGTAACTGACCAACTTCTTGCAAAGTGAATGTCTCTGTGTGCCGGTTCTTCGGTCTGGATTGTCTCTTCATGTACACAGCAAATCTCTTTTGGGACGTGAGCTGCCATTGTATGAAGTAACTGACCAACTTCTTGCAAAGTAAATTTCTCTGTTTGCCGGTGCTTCGGTCTGGATTGTCTCTTCATGTATACAGCACATCTCTTTTTGTTCGTGAGCTGCCGTTGCACGAAGTAACTGACCAACTTCTTGCAAAGTAAATGTCTCTGTTTGCCGGTTCTTCGGTCTGGACTCGTTCTGAACTCGTCCTGGATTGTCTCTACATGTACACAGCAGATCTCTTTTTGTTCTTGAGCTGCCGTTGTATGAAGTAACTGACCAACTTCTTGCAAAGTGAATGTCTCTGTTTGCCGGTTCTTCGGTCTGGACTCGTTCTGAACTCGTCCTGGATTGTCTCTTCGTGTACACAGCAGATCTCTTTTTGTTCGTGAGCTGCTGTTGTACGAAGTAACTGGCCAACTTCTTGAAAACTGAATGTCTCTGTTAGCCGGTGCTTCGGCCTGGACTCGTTCTGAACTCGTCCTGGATTGTCTCTACATGTACACAGCAGATCTCTTTTTGTTCTTGAGCTGCTGTTGTACGAAGTAACTGACCAACTTCTTGCAAAGTGAATGTCTCTGTTTGCCGGTGCTTCGGTCTGGACTAATCCTGAATTGTCTCTTCATGTATACAGCAGATCTCTTTTTGTTCGTGAGCTGCCGTTGCATTAAATAACTGAAAAACTTGTTGCAAAGTAAATGTCTCTGTTTACCGGTGCTTCGGTCTGGACTCGTCATGGATTGTCTCTTCATGTACACAGCAGATCTCTTTTTGGACGTGAGCTGCCGTTGTATGAAGTAACTGACCAACTTCTTGCAAAGTGAATGTCTCTTTTTGCCGGTGCTTCGGTCTGAACTCGTCCTGGATTGTCTCTTCATGTACACAGCAGATCTCTTTTTGGACGTGAGCTGCTGTTGTATGAAGTAACTGACCAACTTCTTGCAAAGTAAATTTCTCTGTTTGCCGGTGCTTCGGTCTGGACTCGTCATGGATTGTCTCTTCATGTACACAGCAGATCTCTTTTTTGCTCGTGAGCTGCCGTTGTACGAAGTAACTGATCAACTTCTTGCAAAGTGAATGTCTGTTTGCCGGTGCTTCGGTCTGGATTGTCTCTTCATGTACACAGCATATCACTTTTTTGTTCGTGAGCTGCCGTTATACGAAGTAACTGACCAACTTCTTGCAAAGTAAATGTCTCTCTTTTCCGGTGCTTCGGTCTGGACTCGTCATGTATTGTCTCTTCATGTACACAGCAGATCTCTTTTTGTTCGTGAGCTACCGTTGTACGGAGTAACTGACCTACTTCTTGCAAAGTAAATTTCTCTGTTTGCCGGTGCTTCGGCCTGGACTCGTCCTGAACTTCTTGCAAAGTGAATGTCTCTGTGTGCCGGTTCTTCGGTCTGGATTGTCTCTTCATGTACACAGAAAATCTCTTTTGGGACGTGAGCTGCCATTGTATGAAGTAACTGACCAACTTCTTGCAAAGTAAATTTCTCTGTTTGAAGGTGCTTTGGTCTGGACTCGTCATGGATTGTCTCATGTACACAGCAGATCTCTTTTTGTTCGTGAGCTGCTGTTGTAGGAAGTAACTGACCAACTTCTTGCAAAGTGAATGTCTCATTTTGCCGGTGCTTCGGTCTGGACTAATCCTGGATTGTCTCTTCATGTACACAGCAGATCTCTTTTTGTTCGTGAGCTGCCGTTGCACGAAGTAACTGACCAACTTCTTGCAAAGTAAATGTCTCTGTTTGCCGGTGCTTCGGCCTGGACTCGTTCTGAACTCGTCCTGGATTGTCTCTTCATGTACACAGCAGATCTCTTTTTGTTCGTGAGCTGCAGTTGTATGAAGTAACTGACCAACTTCTTGCAAAGTGAATGTCTCTGTTTGCCGGTTCTTCGGTCTGGATTGTCTCTTCATGTACACAGAAAATCTCTTTTGGGACGTGAGCTGCCATTGTATGAAGTAACTGACCAAATTCTTGCCAAGTAAATTTCTCTGTTTGCCGTTGCTTCGGTCTGGATTGTCTCTTCATGTACACAGCAGATCTCTTTTTGTTCGTGAGCTGCCGTTGTATGAAGTAACTGACCAACTTCTTGCAAAGTGAATGTCTCTGTTTGCCGGTGCTTCGGTCTGGACTAATTCCTGGATTGTCTCTTCGTGTACACAGCAGATCTCTTTTTGTTCGTGAGCTGCCGTTGCACGAAGTAACTGACCAACTTCTTGCAAAGTAAATGTCTCTGTTTGCCGGTGCTTAGTTCTGGACTCGTCATGGATTGTCTCTTCATGTACACAGCAGATCTCTTTTTGATCGTGAGCTGCCGTTGCACGAAGTAACTGAAAAACTTGTTGCAAAGTAAATGTCTCTGTTTGCCGGTGCTTCGGTCTGGAATAATCCTGGATTGTTTCTTATGTACACAGCAGATCTCTTTTTGTTCGTGAGCTGCCGTTGCATTAAGTAACTGAAAAACTTGTTGTAAAGTAAATGTCTCTGTTTGCCGGTGCTTTGGTCTGGACTCGTCATGTATTGTCTCTTCATGTACACAGCAGATCTCTTTTTGTTCGTGAGCTGCTGTTGTACGAAGTAACTGGCCAACTTCTTGAAAACTGAATGTCTCTGTGTGCCGGTTCTTCGGTCTGGATTGTCTCTTCATGTACACAGAAAATCTCTTTTGGGACGTGAGCTGCCATTGTATGAAGTAACTGACCAACTTCTTGCAAAGTAAATTTCTCTGTTTGCCGGTGCTTCAGTCTGGACTCGTCATGGATTGTCTCTTCATGTACACAGCAGATCTCTTTTTGTTCGTGAGCTGCCGTTGCACGAAGTAACTAAAACACTTGTTGCAAAGTAAATGTCTCTGTTTGCCGGTGCTTCGGTCTGGACTCGTCATGTATTGTCTCTTCATGTACACAGCAAATCTCTTTTTGTTCGTGAGCTGCTGTTGTACGAAGTAACTCACCAACGTCTTGCAAAGTGAATGTATCTGTTTGCCGTGATTCGATCTGGATTGTCTCTTCATGTACACAGCAGATCACTTCTTTGTTCGTGAGCTGCCGTTGTACGAAGTAACTGATCAACTTCTTGCAAAGTGAAAGTCTGTTTGCCGTTGCTTCGGTCTGGATTGTCTCTTCATGTATACAGATCTCTTTTTGTTCGTGAACTGCCGTTGTACGGAGTAAATGACCAACTTCTTGCAAAGTGAATGTCTCTGTTTGCCGGTGCTTCGGTCTGGACTCGTCATGGATTGTCTCTTCATGTACACAGCAGATCTCTTTTTGTTCGTGAGCTGCCGTTGCACGAAGTAACTGACCAACTTCTTGCAAAGTAAATGTCTCTGTTTGCCGGTGCTTCGGTCTGGACTCGTCATGGATTGTCTCTTCATGTACACAGCAGATCTCTTTTTGTTCGTGAGCTGCCTTTGCATTAAGTAACTGAAAAACTTGTTGCAAAGTAAATGTCTCTGTTTGCCGGTGCTTCGGTCTGGACTCGTCATGTATTGTCTCTTCATGTACACAGCAGATCGCTTTTTGTTCGTGAGCTGCTGTTGTACGAAGTAACTGGCCAACTTCTTGAAAACTGAATGTCTCAGTTTGAAGGTTCCTCGGTCTGGACTCGTCATGGATTGTCTCTTCATGTACACAGCAGATCTCTTTTTGGACGTGAGCTGCCGTTGTATGAAGTAACTGACCAACTTCTTGCAAAGTAAATTTCTCTGTTTGCCGGTGCTTCGGTCTGGACTCGTCATGGATTGTCTCTTCATGTACACAGCAGATCTCTTTTGTTAGTGTGCTTCCGTTGTACGAAGTAACTCACCAACGTCTTGCAAAGTGAATGTATCTGTTTGCCGTGATTCGATCTGGATTGTCTCTTCATGTACACAGCAGATCACTTCTTTGTTCGTGAGCTGCCGTTGTACGAAGTAACTGATCAACTTCTTGCAAAGTGAAAGTCTGTTTGCCGTTTCTTCGGTCTGGATTGTCTCTTCATGTATACAGCAGATCTCTTTTTGTTCGTGAGCTGCCGTTGTACGGAGTAAATGACCAACTTCTTGCGAAGTGATTGTCTCTGTTTGCCGGTTCTTCGGTCTGGACTTGTCCTGGATTGTCTCTTCATGTTCACAGCAGATCTCTTTGTTCGTGAGCTGCCGTTGTAAGAAGTAACTGACCAACTTCTTGCAAAGTGAATGTCTCTGTTTGCCGGTGCTTCGTTCTGGACTTGTCCGGGATTGTCTCTTCATGTTCACGGCAGATCTCTTTTTATTCGTGAGCTGCCGTTGCACGAAGTAACTGACCAACTTCTTGCAAAGTAAATGTCTCTGTTTGCCGGTGCTTCGGCCTGGACTCGTTCTGAACTCGTCCTGGATTGTCTCTTCAAGTACGCAGCAGATCTCTTTTTGTTCGTGAGCTGCCGTTGTATGAAGTAACTGACCAACTTCTTGCAAAGTGAATGTCTCTGTTTGCTGGTGCTTCGGTCTGGACTCGTCATGGATTGTCTCTTCATGTACACAGCAGATCTCTTTTTGATCGTGAGCTGCCGTTGCACGAAGTAACTGAAAAACTTGTTGCAAAGTAAATGTCTCTGTTTGCCGGTGCTTCGGTCTGGACGCGTCATGTATTGTCTCTTCATGTACACAGCAAATCTCTTTTTGTTCGTGAGCTGCTGTTGTACGAAGTAACTGGCCAACTTCTTGCAAAGTGAATGTCTCTGTTTGCTGGTGCTTCGGTCTGGACTAATCCTGGATTGTCTCTTCATGTACACAGCAGATCTCTTTTTTGCTCGTGAGCTGCCGTTGTACGAAGTAACTGATCAACTTCTTGCAAAGTGAATGTCTGTTTGCCGGTGCTTCGGTCTGGATTGTCTCTTCATGTACACAGCATATCACTTTTTTGTTCGTGAGCTGCCGTTATACGAAGTAACTGACCAACTTCTTGCAAAGTAAATGTCTCTCTTTTCCGGTGCTTCGGTCTGGACTCGTCATGTATTGTCTCTTCATGTACACAGCAGATCTCTTTTTGTTCGTGAGCTACCGTTGTAGGGAGTAACTGACCTACTTCTTGCAAAGTGAATGTCTCTGTTAGCCGGTGCTTCGGCCTGGACTCGTCCTGGACTCATCCTGAATTGTCTCTTCATGTACACAGCAGATCTCTTTGTTCGTGAGCTGCCGTTGTACGGAGTAACTGACCAACTTCGTCAAAAGTAAATGTATCTGTTTGCCGGTGCTTCGGTCTGAACTCGTCATGTATTGTCTCTTCATGTACACAGCAGATCTCTTTTGTAGTGTGCTTCCGTTGTACGAAGTAACTCACCAACGTCTTGCAAAGTGAATGTATCTGTTTGCCGTGATTCGATCTGGATTGTCTCTTCATGTACACAGCAGATCACTTCTTTGTTCGTGAGTTGCCGTTGTACGAAGTAACTGATCAACTTCTTGCAAAGTGAAAGTCTGTTTGCCGTTGCTTCGGTCTGGATTGTCTCTTCATGTATACAACAGATCTCTTTTTGTTCGTGAGCTGCCGTTGTACGGAGAAAATGACCAACTTCTTGAGAAGTGATTGTCTCTGTTTGCCGGTTCTTCGGTCTGAATTGTCTCTTCATGTACACAAAAACTTGTTGCAAAGTAAATTTCTCTGTTTGCCGGTGCTTCGGCCTGGACTCGTCCTGAACTTCTTGCAAAGTGAATGTCTCTGTGTGCCGGTTCTTCGGTCTGGATTGTCTCTTCATGTACACAGAAAATCTCTTTTGGGACGTGAGCTGCCATTGTATGAAGTAACTGACCAACTTCTTGCAAAGTAAATTTCTCTGTTTGCCGGTGCTTCAGTCTGGACTCGTCATGGATTGTCTCATGTACACAGCAGATCTCTTTTTGTTCGTGAGCTGCTGTTGTACGAAGTAACTGGCCAACTTCTTGAAAACGGAATGTCTCTGTGTGCCGGTTCTTCGGTCTGGATTGTCTCTTCATGTACACAGCAGATCTCTTTTTGTTCGTGAGCTGCCGTTGCACGAAGTAACTAAAAAACTTGTTGCAAAGTAAATGTCTCTGTTTGCCGGTGCTTCGGTCTGGACTCGTCATGTATTGTCTCTTCATGTACACAGCAAATCTCTTTTTGTTCGTGAGCTGCTGTTGTACGAAGTAACTGGCCAACTTCTTGAAAACGGAATGTCTCTGTGTGCCGGTTCTTCGGTCTGGATTGTCTCTTCATGTACACAGAAAATCTCTTTTGGGACGTGAGCTGCCATTGTATGAAGTAACTGACCAACTTCTTGCAAAGTAAATTTCTCTGTTTGCCGGTTCCTCGGTCTGGATTGTCTCTTCATGTACTCAGCAGATCTCTTTTTGTTCGTGAGCTGCTGTTGTAGGAAGTAACTGACCAACTTCTTGCAAAGTGAATGTCTCTGTTTGCCGGTGCTTCGGTCTGGACTAATCCTGGATTGTCTCTTCATGTACACAGCAGATCTCTTTTTGTTCGTGAGCTGCCTTTGCATTAAGTAACTGACCAACTTCTTGAAAACTGAATGTCTCTGTTTGAAGGTTCCTCGGTCTGGATTGTCTCTTCATGTACACAGCAGATCTCTGTTTGTTCGTGAGCTGCCGTTGTACGAAGTAACTGACCATCTTCTTGCAAAGTGAATTTCTCTGTTTACCGGTGCTTCGGCCTGGACTCGTCCTGGACTCGTCCTAAATTGTCTCTTCATGTACACAGCAGATCTCTTTGTTCGTAAGCTGCCGTTGTACGGAGTAATTGGCCAACTTCTTGCAAAGTGAATGTCTCTGTGTGCCGGTTCTTCGGTCTGGACTCGTCATGGATTGTCTCTTCATGTACAGATCTCTTTTTGTTCGTGAGCTGCTGTTGTAGGAAGTAACTGACCAACTTCTTGCAAAGTGAATGTCTCTGTTTGCCGGTGCTTCGGTCTGGGCTAATCCTGGATTGTCTCTTCATGTACACAGCAGATCTCTTTGTTCGTGAGCTGCCGTTGCACGAAGTAACTGACCAACTTCTTGAAAACTGAATGTCTCTGTTTGAAGGTTCCTCGGTCTGGATTGTCTCTTCATGTACACAGCAGATCTCTGTTTGTTCGTGAGCTGCCGTTGTACGAAGTAACTGACCATCTTCTTGCAAAGTGAATGTCTCTGTTTGCCGGTGTTTCGGTCTGGACTCGTCCTGGATAGTCTCTTCATGTACACAGCAGATCTCTTTTTGTTCTTGAGCTACCGTTGTATGAAGTAACTGACCAACTTCTTGCAAAGTGAATGTCTCTGTTTGCCGGTGCTTCGGTCTGAACTCGTCCTGGATTGTCTCTTCATGCACACAGCAGTTCTCTTTTTGGACGTGAGCTGCCGTTGTATGAAGTAACTGACCAACTTCTTGCAAAGTGAATGTCTCTGTGTGCCGGTTCTTCGGTCTGGATTGTCTCTTCATGTACACAGCAAATCTCTTTTGGGACGTGAGCTGCCATTGTATGAAGTAACTGACCAACTTCTTGCAAAGTAAATTTCTCTGTTTGCCGGTGCTTCGGTCTGGATTGTCTCTTCATGTATACAGCACATCTCTTTTTGTTCGTGAGCTGCCGTTGCACGAAGTAACTGACCAACTTCTTGCAAAGTAAATGTCTCTGTTTGCCGGTTCTTCGGTCTGGACTCGTTCTGAACTCGTCCTGGATTGTCTCTACATGTACACAGCAGATCTCTTTTTGTTCTTGAGCTGCCGTTGTATGAAGTAACTGACCAACTTCTTGCAAAGTGAATGTCTCTGTTTGCCGGTTCTTCGGTCTGGACTCGTTCTGAACTCGTCCTGGATTGTCTCTTCGTGTACACAGCAGATCTCTTTTTGTTCGTGAGCTGCTGTTGTACGAAGTAACTGGCCAACTTCTTGAAAACTGAATGTCTCTGTTAGCCGGTGCTTCGGCCTGGACTCGTTCTGAACTCGTCCTGGATTGTCTCTACATGTACACAGCAGATCTCTTTTTGTTCTTGAGCTGCTGTTGTACGAAGTAACTGACCAACTTCTTGCAAAGTGAATGTCTCTGTTTGCCGGTGCTTCGGTCTGGACTAATCCTGAATTGTCTCTTCATGTATACAGCAGATCTCTTTTTGTTCGTGAGCTGCCGTTGCATTAAATAACTGAAAAACTTGTTGCAAAGTAAATGTCTCTGTTTACCGGTGCTTCGGTCTGGACTCGTCATGGATTGTCTCTTCATGTACACAGCAGATCTCTTTTTGGACGTGAGCTGCCGTTGTATGAAGTAACTGACCAACTTCTTGCAAAGTGAATGTCTCTTTTTGCCGGTGCTTCGGTCTGAACTCGTCCTGGATTGTCTCTTCATGTACACAGCAGATCTCTTTTTGGACGTGAGCTGCTGTTGTATGAAGTAACTGACCAACTTCTTGCAAAGTAAATTTCTCTGTTTGCCGGTGCTTCGGTCTGGACTCGTCATGGATTGTCTCTTCATGTACACAGCAGATCTCTTTTTTGCTCGTGAGCTGCCGTTGTACGAAGTAACTGATCAACTTCTTGCAAAGTGAATGTCTGTTTGCCGGTGCTTCGGTCTGGATTGTCTCTTCATGTACACAGCATATCACTTTTTTGTTCGTGAGCTGCCGTTATACGAAGTAACTGACCAACTTCTTGCAAAGTAAATGTCTCTCTTTTCCGGTGCTTCGGTCTGGACTCGTCATGTATTGTCTCTTCATGTACACAGCAGATCTCTTTTTGTTCGTGAGCTACCGTTGTACGGAGTAACTGACCTACTTCTTGCAAAGTAAATTTCTCTGTTTGCCGGTGCTTCGGCCTGGACTCGTCCTGAACTTCTTGCAAAGTGAATGTCTCTGTGTGCCGGTTCTTCGGTCTGGATTGTCTCTTCATGTACACAGAAAATCTCTTTTGGGACGTGAGCTGCCATTGTATGAAGTAACTGACCAACTTCTTGCAAAGTAAATTTCTCTGTTTGAAGGTGCTTTGGTCTGGACTCGTCATGGATTGTCTCATGTACACAGCAGATCTCTTTTTGTTCGTGAGCTGCTGTTGTAGGAAGTAACTGACCAACTTCTTGCAAAGTGAATGTCTCATTTTGCCGGTGCTTCGGTCTGGACTAATCCTGGATTGTCTCTTCATGTACACAGCAGATCTCTTTTTGTTCGTGAGCTGCCGTTGCACGAAGTAACTGACCAACTTCTTGCAAAGTAAATGTCTCTGTTTGCCGGTGCTTCGGCCTGGACTCGTTCTGAACTCGTCCTGGATTGTCTCTTCATGTACACAGCAGATCTCTTTTTGTTCGTGAGCTGCAGTTGTATGAAGTAACTGACCAACTTCTTGCAAAGTGAATGTCTCTGTTTGCCGGTTCTTCGGTCTGGATTGTCTCTTCATGTACACAGAAAATCTCTTTTGGGACGTGAGCTGCCATTGTATGAAGTAACTGACCAAATTCTTGCCAAGTAAATTTCTCTGTTTGCCGTTGCTTCGGTCTGGATTGTCTCTTCATGTACACAGCAGATCTCTTTTTGTTCGTGAGCTGCCGTTGTATGAAGTAACTGACCAACTTCTTGCAAAGTGAATGTCTCTGTTTGCCGGTGCTTCGGTCTGGACTAATTCCTGGATTGTCTCTTCGTGTACACAGCAGATCTCTTTTTGTTCGTGAGCTGCCGTTGCACGAAGTAACTGACCAACTTCTTGCAAAGTAAATGTCTCTGTTTGCCGGTGCTTAGTTCTGGACTCGTCATGGATTGTCTCTTCATGTACACAGCAGATCTCTTTTTGATCGTGAGCTGCCGTTGCACGAAGTAACTGAAAAACTTGTTGCAAAGTAAATGTCTCTGTTTGCCGGTGCTTCGGTCTGGAATAATCCTGGATTGTTTCTTATGTACACAGCAGATCTCTTTATGTTCGTGAGCTGCCGTTGCATTAAGTAACTGAAAAACTTGTTGTAAAGTAAATGTCTCTGTTTGCCGGTGCTTTGGTCTGGACTCGTCATGTATTGTCTCTTCATGTACACAGCAGATCTCTTTTTGTTCGTGAGCTGCTGTTGTACGAAGTAACTGGCCAACTTCTTGAAAACTGAATGTCTCTGTGTGCCGGTTCTTCGGTCTGGATTGTCTCTTCATGTACACAGAAAATCTCTTTTGGGACGTGAGCTGCCATTGTATGAAGTAACTGACCAACTTCTTGCAAAGTAAATTTCTCTGTTTGCCGGTGCTTCAGTCTGGACTCGTCATGGATTGTCTCTTCATGTACACAGCAGATCTCTTTTTGTTCGTGAGCTGCCGTTGCACGAAGTAACTAAAACACTTGTTGCAAAGTAAATGTCTCTGTTTGCCGGTGCTTCGGTCTGGACTCGTCATGTATTGTCTCTTCATGTACACAGCAAATCTCTTTTTGTTCGTGAGCTGCTGTTGTACGAAGTAACTCACCAACGTCTTGCAAAGTGAATGTATCTGTTTGCCGTGATTCGATCTGGATTGTCTCTTCATGTACACAGCAGATCACTTCTTTGTTCGTGAGCTGCCGTTGTACGAAGTAACTGATCAACTTCTTGCAAAGTGAAAGTCTGTTTGCCGTTGCTTCGGTCTGGATTGTCTCTTCATGTATACAGATCTCTTTTTGTTCGTGAACTGCCGTTGTACGGAGTAAATGACCAACTTCTTGCAAAGTGAATGTCTCTGTTTGCCGGTGCTTCGGTCTGGACTCGTCATGGATTGTCTCTTCATGTACACAGCAGATCTCTTTTTGTTCGTGAGCTGCCGTTGCACGAAGTAACTGACCAACTTCTTGCAAAGTAAATGTCTCTGTTTGCCGGTGCTTCGGTCTGGACTCGTCATGGATTGTCTCTTCATGTACACAGCAGATCTCTTTTTGTTCGTGAGCTGCCTTTGCATTAAGTAACTGAAAAACTTGTTGCAAAGTAAATGTCTCTGTTTGCCGGTGCTTCGGTCTGGACTCGTCATGTATTGTCTCTTCATGTACACAGCAGATCGCTTTTTGTTCGTGAGCTGCTGTTGTACGAAGTAACTGGCCAACTTCTTGAAAACTGAATGTCTCAGTTTGAAGGTTCCTCGGTCTGGACTCGTCATGGATTGTCTCTTCATGTACACAGCAGATCTCTTTTTGGACGTGAGCTGCCGTTGTATGAAGTAACTGACCAACTTCTTGCAAAGTAAATTTCTCTGTTTGCCGGTGCTTCGGTCTGGACTCGTCATGGATTGTCTCTTCATGTACACAGCAGATCTCTTTTGTTAGTGTGCTTCCGTTGTACGAAGTAACTCACCAACGTCTTGCAAAGTGAATGTATCTGTTTGCCGTGATTCGATCTGGATTGTCTCTTCATGTACACAGCAGATCACTTCTTTGTTCGTGAGCTGCCGTTGTACGAAGTAACTGATCAACTTCTTGCAAAGTGAAAGTCTGTTTGCCGTTTCTTCGGTCTGGATTGTCTCTTCATGTATACAGCAGATCTCTTTTTGTTCGTGAGCTGCCGTTGTACGGAGTAAATGACCAACTTCTTGCGAAGTGATTGTCTCTGTTTGCCGGTTCTTCGGTCTGGACTTGTCCTGGATTGTCTCTTCATGTTCACAGCAGATCTCTTTGTTCGTGAGCTGCCGTTGTAAGAAGTAACTGACCAACTTCTTGCAAAGTGAATGTCTCTGTTTGCCGGTGCTTCGTTCTGGACTTGTCCGGGATTGTCTCTTCATGTTCACGGCAGATCTCTTTTTATTCGTGAGCTGCCGTTGCACGAAGTAACTGACCAACTTCTTGCAAAGTAAATGTCTCTGTTTGCCGGTGCTTCGGCCTGGACTCGTTCTGAACTCGTCCTGGATTGTCTCTTCAAGTACGCAGCAGATCTCTTTTTGTTCGTGAGCTGCCGTTGTATGAAGTAACTGACCAACTTCTTGCAAAGTGAATGTCTCTGTTTGCTGGTGCTTCGGTCTGGACTCGTCATGGATTGTCTCTTCATGTACACAGCAGATCTCTTTTTGATCGTGAGCTGCCGTTGCACGAAGTAACTGAAAAACTTGTTGCAAAGTAAATGTCTCTGTTTGCCGGTGCTTCGGTCTGGACGCGTCATGTATTGTCTCTTCATGTACACAGCAAATCTCTTTTTGTTCGTGAGCTGCTGTTGTACGAAGTAACTGGCCAACTTCTTGCAAAGTGAATGTCTCTGTTTGCTGGTGCTTCGGTCTGGACTAATCCTGGATTGTCTCTTCATGTACACAGCAGATCTCTTTTTTGCTCGTGAGCTGCCGTTGTACGAAGTAACTGATCAACTTCTTGCAAAGTGAATGTCTGTTTGCCGGTGCTTCGGTCTGGATTGTCTCTTCATGTACACAGCATATCACTTTTTTGTTCGTGAGCTGCCGTTATACGAAGTAACTGACCAACTTCTTGCAAAGTAAATGTCTCTCTTTTCCGGTGCTTCGGTCTGGACTCGTCATGTATTGTCTCTTCATGTACACAGCAGATCTCTTTTTGTTCGTGAGCTACCGTTGTAGGGAGTAACTGACCTACTTCTTGCAAAGTGAATGTCTCTGTTAGCCGGTGCTTCGGCCTGGACTCGTCCTGGACTCATCCTGAATTGTCTCTTCATGTACACAGCAGATCTCTTTGTTCGTGAGCTGCCGTTGTACGGAGTAACTGACCAACTTCGTCAAAAGTAAATGTATCTGTTTGCCGGTGCTTCGGTCTGAACTCGTCATGTATTGTCTCTTCATGTACACAGCAGATCTCTTTTGTAGTGTGCTTCCGTTGTACGAAGTAACTCACCAACGTCTTGCAAAGTGAATGTATCTGTTTGCCGTGATTCGATCTGGATTGTCTCTTCATGTACACAGCAGATCACTTCTTTGTTCGTGAGTTGCCGTTGTACGAAGTAACTGATCAACTTCTTGCAAAGTGAAAGTCTGTTTGCCGTTGCTTCGGTCTGGATTGTCTCTTCATGTATACAACAGATCTCTTTTTGTTCGTGAGCTGCCGTTGTACGGAGAAAATGACCAACTTCTTGAGAAGTGATTGTCTCTGTTTGCCGGTTCTTCGGTCTGAATTGTCTCTTCATGTACACAAAAACTTGTTGCAAAGTAAATTTCTCTGTTTGCCGGTGCTTCGGCCTGGACTCGTCCTGAACTTCTTGCAAAGTGAATGTCTCTGTGTGCCGGTTCTTCGGTCTGGATTGTCTCTTCATGTACACAGAAAATCTCTTTTGGGACGTGAGCTGCCATTGTATGAAGTAACTGACCAACTTCTTGCAAAGTAAATTTCTCTGTTTGCCGGTGCTTCAGTCTGGACTCGTCATGGATTGTCTCTTCATGTACACAGCAGATCTCTTTTTGTTCGTGAGCTGCTGTTGTACGAAGTAACTGGCCAACTTCTTGAAAACGGAATGTCTCTGTGTGCCGGTTCTTCGGTCTGGATTGTCTCTTCATGTACACAGCAGATCTCTTTTTGTTCGTGAGCTGCCGTTGCACGAAGTAACTAAAAAACTTGTTGCAAAGTAAATGTCTCTGTTTGCCGGTGCTTCGGTCTGGACTCGTCATGTATTGTCTCTTCATGTACACAGCAAATCTCTTTTTGTTCGTGAGCTGCTGTTGTACGAAGTAACTGGCCAACTTCTTGAAAACGGAATGTCTCTGTGTGCCGGTTCTTCGGTCTGGATTGTCTCTTCATGTACACAGAAAATCTCTTTTGGGACGTGAGCTGCCATTGTATGAAGTAACTGACCAACTTCTTGCAAAGTAAATTTCTCTGTTTGCCGGTTCCTCGGTCTGGATTGTCTCTTCATGTACTCAGCAGATCTCTTTTTGTTCGTGAGCTGCTGTTGTAGGAAGTAACTGACCAACTTCTTGCAAAGTGAATGTCTCTGTTTGCCGGTGCTTCGGTCTGGACTAATCCTGGATTGTCTCTTCATGTACACAGCAGATCTCTTTTTGTTCGTGAGCTGCCTTTGCATTAAGTAACTGAAAAACATGTTGCAAAGTAAATGTCTCTGTTTGCCGGTGCTTCGGTCTGGACTCGTCATGTATTGTCTCTTCATGTACACAGCAGATCTCTTTTTGTTCGTGAACTGCTGTTGTACGAAGTAACTGGCCAACTTCTTGAAAACTGAATGTCTCTGTTTGAAGGTTCCTCGGTCTGGACTCGTCATGGATTGTCTCTTCATGTACACAGCAGATCTCTTTTTGGACGTGAGCTGCCGTTGTATGAAGTAACTGACCAACTTCTTGCAAAGTAAATTTCTCTGTTTGCCGGTGCTTCGGTCTGGACTCGTCATGGATTGTCTCTTCATGTACACAGCAGATCTCTTTTGTTAGTGTGCTTCCGTTGCACGAAGTAACTCACCAACGTCTTGCAAAGTGAATGTATCTGTTTGCCGTGATTCGATCTGGATTGTCTCTTCATGTACACAGCAGATCACTTCTTTGTTCGTGAGCTGCCGTTGTAAGAAGTAACTGATCAACTTCTTGCAAAGTGAAAGTCTGTTTGCCGTTGCTTCGGTCTGGATTGTCTCTTCATGTATACAGATCTCTTTTTGTTCGTGAGCTGCCGTTGTACGGAGTAAATGACCAACTTCTTGCAAAGTGAATGTCTCTGTTTGCCGGTGCTTCGGTCTGGACTAATCCTGGATTGTCTCTTCATGTACACAGCAGATCTCTTTTTGTTCGTGAGCTGCCGTTGCACGAAGTAACTGACCAACTTCTTGCAAAGTAAATGTCTCTGTTTGCCGGTGCTTCGGTCTGGACTCGCCATGGATTGTCTCTTCATGTACACAGCAGATCTCTTTTTGATCGTGAGCTGCCGTTGCACGAAGTAACTAAAAAACTTGTTGCAAAGTAAATGTCTCTGTTTGCCGGTGCTTCGGTCTGGACTCGTCATGTATTGTCTCTTCATGTACACAGCAAATCTCTTTTTGTTCGTGAGCTGCTGTTGTACGAAGTAACTTACCAACTTCTTGAAAACTGAATGCCTCGAATAGCCGGTTCCTCGGTCTGGATTGTCTCTTCATGCACTCAGCAGATCTCTTTTTGTTCGTGAGCTGCTGTTGTAGGAAGTAACTGACCAACTTCTTGCAAAGTGAATGTCTCTGTTTGCCGGTGCTTCGGTCTGGACTAATCCTGGATTGTCTCTTCATGTACACAGCAGATCTCTTTTTGGACGTGAGCTGCCGTTGTATGAAGTAACTGACCAACTTCTTGCAAAGTAAATTTCTCTGTTTGCCGGTGCTTCGGTCTGGACTCGTCATGGATTGTCTCTTCATGTACACAGCAGATCTCTTTTGTTAGTGTGCTTCCGTTGTACGAAGTAACTGACCAACTTCTTGCAAAGTGAATGTATCTGTTTGCCGTGATTCGATCTGGATTGTCTCTTCATGTACACAGCAGATCACTTCTTTGTTCGTGAGCTGCCGTTGTACGGAGTAAATGACCAACTTCTTGCGAAGTGATTGTCTCTGTTTGCCGGTTCTTCGGTCTGGATTGTCTCTTCATGTATACAGCAGATCTCTTTTTGTTCGTGAGCTGCCGTTGTACCAAGTAACTGACCAACTTCTTGCAAAGTGAATGTCTCTGTTTGCCGGTGCTTCGTTCTGGACTTGTCCTGGATTGTCTCTTCATGTTCACAGCAGATCTCTTTGTTCGTGAGCTGCCGTTGTAAGAAGTAACTGACCAACTTCTTGCAAAGTGAATGTCTCTGTTTGCCGGTGCTTCGTTCTGGACTTGTCCGGGATTGTCTCTTCATGTTCACGGCAGATCTCTTTGTTCGTGAGCTGCCGTTGTACGAATTAACTGACCAACTTCTTGCAAAGTGAATGTCTCTGTTTGCCGGTGCTTCTGTCTGGACTAATCCTGGATTGTCTCTTCATGTACACAGCAGATCTCTTTTTATTCGTGAGCTGCCGTTGCACGAAGTAACTGACCAACTTCTTGCAAAGTAAATGTCTCTGTTTGCCGGTGCTTCGGCCTGGACTCGTTCTGAACTTGTCCTGGATTGTCTCTTCAAGTACACAGCAGATCTCTTTTTGTTCGTGAGCTGCCGTTGTATGAAGTAACTGACCAACTTCTTGCAAAGTGAATGTCTCTGTTTGCTGGTGCTTCGGTCTGGACTCGTCATGGATTGTCTCTTCATGTACACAGCAAATCTCTTTTTGTTCGTGAGCTGCTGTTGTACGAAGTAACTGGCCAACTTCTTGAAAACTGAATGCCTCGAATTGCCGGTTCCTCGGTCTGGATTGTCTCTTCATGTACACAGCAGATCTCTTTTTGGACGTGAGCTGCCGTTGTATGAAGTAACTGACCAACTTCTTGCAAAGTAAATTTCTCTGTTTGCCGGTGCTTCGGTCTGGACTCGTCATGGATTGTCTCTTCATGTACACAGCAGATCTCTTTTGTTAGTGTGCTTCCGTTGTACGAAGTAACTCACCTACGTCTTGCAAAGTGAATGTATCTGTTTGCCGTGATTCGATCTGGATTGTCTCTTCATGTACACAGCAGATCACTTCTTTGTTCGTGAGCTGCCGTTGTACGGAGTAAATGACGAACTTCTTGCGAAGTGAATGTCTGTTTGCCGGTGCTTCGGTCTGGATTGTCTCTTCATGTACACAGCATATCACTTTTTTGTTCGTGAGCTGCCGTTATACGAAGTAACTGACCAACTTCTTGCAAAGTAAATGTCTCTCTTTTCCGGTGCTTCGGTCTGGACTCGTCATGTATTGTCTCTTCATGTACACAGCAGATCTCTTTTTGTTCGTGAGCTACCGTTGTAGGGAGTAACTGACCTACTTCTTGCAAAGTGAATGTCTCTGTTAGCCGGTGCTTCGGCCTGGACTCGTCCTGGACTCATCCTGAATTGTCTCTTCATGTACACAGCAGATCTCTTTGTTCGTGAGCTGCCGTTGTACGGAGTAACTGACCAACTTCGTCAAAAGTAAATGTATCTGTTTGCCGGTGCTTCGGTCTGAACTCGTCATGTATTGTCTCTTCATGTACACAGCAGATCTCTTTTGTAGTGTGCTTCCGTTGTACGAAGTAACTCACCAACGTCTTGCAAAGTGAATGTATCTGTTTGCCGTGATTCGATCTGGATTGTCTCTTCATGTACACAGCAGATCACTTCTTTGTTCGTGAGTTGCCGTTGTACGAAGTAACTGATCAACTTCTTGCAAAGTGAAAGTCTGTTTGCCGTTGCTTCGGTCTGGATTGTCTCTTCATGTATACAACAGATCTCTTTTTGTTCGTGAGCTGCCGTTGTACGGAGAAAATGACCAACTTCTTGAGAAGTGATTGTCTCTGTTTGCCGGTTCTTCGGTCTGAATTGTCTCTTCATGTACACAAAAACTTGTTGCAAAGTAAATTTCTCTGTTTGCCGGTGCTTCGGCCTGGACTCGTCCTGAACTTCTTGCAAAGTGAATGTCTCTGTGTGCCGGTTCTTCGGTCTGGATTGTCTCTTCATGTACACAGAAAATCTCTTTTGGGACGTGAGCTGCCATTGTATGAAGTAACTGACCAACTTCTTGCAAAGTAAATTTCTCTGTTTGCCGGTGCTTCAGTCTGGACTCGTCATGGATTGTCTCTTCATGTACACAGCAGATCTCTTTTTGTTCGTGAGCTGCTGTTGTACGAAGTAACTGGCCAACTTCTTGAAAACGGAATGTCTCTGTGTGCCGGTTCTTCGGTCTGGATTGTCTCTTCATGTACACAGCAGATCTCTTTTTGTTCGTGAGCTGCCGTTGCACGAAGTAACTAAAAAACTTGTTGCAAAGTAAATGTCTCTGTTTGCCGGTGCTTCGGTCTGGACTCGTCATGTATTGTCTCTTCATGTACACAGCAAATCTCTTTTTGTTCGTGAGCTGCTGTTGTACGAAGTAACTGGCCAACTTCTTGAAAACGGAATGTCTCTGTGTGCCGGTTCTTCGGTCTGGATTGTCTCTTCATGTACACAGAAAATCTCTTTTGGGACGTGAGCTGCCATTGTATGAAGTAACTGACCAACTTCTTGCAAAGTAAATTTCTCTGTTTGCCGGTTCCTCGGTCTGGATTGTCTCTTCATGTACTCAGCAGATCTCTTTTTGTTCGTGAGCTGCTGTTGTAGGAAGTAACTGACCAACTTCTTGCAAAGTGAATGTCTCTGTTTGCCGGTGCTTCGGTCTGGACTAATCCTGGATTGTCTCTTCATGTACACAGCAGATCTCTTTTTGTTCGTGAGCTGCCTTTGCATTAAGTAACTGAAAAACATGTTGCAAAGTAAATGTCTCTGTTTGCCGGTGCTTCGGTCTGGACTCGTCATGTATTGTCTCTTCATGTACACAGCAGATCTCTTTTTGTTCGTGAACTGCTGTTGTACGAAGTAACTGGCCAACTTCTTGAAAACTGAATGTCTCTGTTTGAAGGTTCCTCGGTCTGGACTCGTCATGGATTGTCTCTTCATGTACACAGCAGATCTCTTTTTGGACGTGAGCTGCCGTTGTATGAAGTAACTGACCAACTTCTTGCAAAGTAAATTTCTCTGTTTGCCGGTGCTTCGGTCTGGACTCGTCATGGATTGTCTCTTCATGTACACAGCAGATCTCTTTTGTTAGTGTGCTTCCGTTGCACGAAGTAACTCACCAACGTCTTGCAAAGTGAATGTATCTGTTTGCCGTGATTCGATCTGGATTGTCTCTTCATGTACACAGCAGATCACTTCTTTGTTCGTGAGCTGCCGTTGTAAGAAGTAACTGATCAACTTCTTGCAAAGTGAAAGTCTGTTTGCCGTTGCTTCGGTCTGGATTGTCTCTTCATGTATACAGATCTCTTTTTGTTCGTGAGCTGCCGTTGTACGGAGTAAATGACCAACTTCTTGCAAAGTGAATGTCTCTGTTTGCCGGTGCTTCGGTCTGGACTAATCCTGGATTGTCTCTTCATGTACACAGCAGATCTCTTTTTGTTCGTGAGCTGCCGTTGCACGAAGTAACTGACCAACTTCTTGCAAAGTAAATGTCTCTGTTTGCCGGTGCTTCGGTCTGGACTCGCCATGGATTGTCTCTTCATGTACACAGCAGATCTCTTTTTGATCGTGAGCTGCCGTTGCACGAAGTAACTAAAAAACTTGTTGCAAAGTAAATGTCTCTGTTTGCCGGTGCTTCGGTCTGGACTCGTCATGTATTGTCTCTTCATGTACACAGCAAATCTCTTTTTGTTCGTGAGCTGCTGTTGTACGAAGTAACTTACCAACTTCTTGAAAACTGAATGCCTCGAATAGCCGGTTCCTCGGTCTGGATTGTCTCTTCATGCACTCAGCAGATCTCTTTTTGTTCGTGAGCTGCTGTTGTAGGAAGTAACTGACCAACTTCTTGCAAAGTGAATGTCTCTGTTTGCCGGTGCTTCGGTCTGGACTAATCCTGGATTGTCTCTTCATGTACACAGCAGATCTCTTTTTGGACGTGAGCTGCCGTTGTATGAAGTAACTGACCAACTTCTTGCAAAGTAAATTTCTCTGTTTGCCGGTGCTTCGGTCTGGACTCGTCATGGATTGTCTCTTCATGTACACAGCAGATCTCTTTTGTTAGTGTGCTTCCGTTGTACGAAGTAACTGACCAACTTCTTGCAAAGTGAATGTATCTGTTTGCCGTGATTCGATCTGGATTGTCTCTTCATGTACACAGCAGATCACTTCTTTGTTCGTGAGCTGCCGTTGTACGGAGTAAATGACCAACTTCTTGCGAAGTGATTGTCTCTGTTTGCCGGTTCTTCGGTCTGGATTGTCTCTTCATGTATACAGCAGATCTCTTTTTGTTCGTGAGCTGCCGTTGTACCAAGTAACTGACCAACTTCTTGCAAAGTGAATGTCTCTGTTTGCCGGTGCTTCGTTCTGGACTTGTCCTGGATTGTCTCTTCATGTTCACAGCAGATCTCTTTGTTCGTGAGCTGCCGTTGTAAGAAGTAACTGACCAACTTCTTGCAAAGTGAATGTCTCTGTTTGCCGGTGCTTCGTTCTGGACTTGTCCGGGATTGTCTCTTCATGTTCACGGCAGATCTCTTTGTTCGTGAGCTGCCGTTGTACGAATTAACTGACCAACTTCTTGCAAAGTGAATGTCTCTGTTTGCCGGTGCTTCTGTCTGGACTAATCCTGGATTGTCTCTTCATGTACACAGCAGATCTCTTTTTATTCGTGAGCTGCCGTTGCACGAAGTAACTGACCAACTTCTTGCAAAGTAAATGTCTCTGTTTGCCGGTGCTTCGGCCTGGACTCGTTCTGAACTTGTCCTGGATTGTCTCTTCAAGTACACAGCAGATCTCTTTTTGTTCGTGAGCTGCCGTTGTATGAAGTAACTGACCAACTTCTTGCAAAGTGAATGTCTCTGTTTGCTGGTGCTTCGGTCTGGACTCGTCATGGATTGTCTCTTCATGTACACAGCAAATCTCTTTTTGTTCGTGAGCTGCTGTTGTACGAAGTAACTGGCCAACTTCTTGAAAACTGAATGCCTCGAATTGCCGGTTCCTCGGTCTGGATTGTCTCTTCATGTACACAGCAGATCTCTTTTTGGACGTGAGCTGCCGTTGTATGAAGTAACTGACCAACTTCTTGCAAAGTAAATTTCTCTGTTTGCCGGTGCTTCGGTCTGGACTCGTCATGGATTGTCTCTTCATGTACACAGCAGATCTCTTTTGTTAGTGTGCTTCCGTTGTACGAAGTAACTCACCTACGTCTTGCAAAGTGAATGTATCTGTTTGCCGTGATTCGATCTGGATTGTCTCTTCATGTACACAGCAGATCACTTCTTTGTTCGTGAGCTGCCGTTGTACGGAGTAAATGACGAACTTCTTGCGAAGTGATTGTCTCTGTTTGCCGGTTCTTCGGTCTGGATTGTCTCTTCATGTATACAGCAGATCTCTTTTTGTTCGTGAGCTGCCGTTGTACCAAGTAACTGACCAACTTCTTGCAAAGTGAATGTCTCTGTTTGCCGGTGCTTCGTTCTGGACTTGTCCTGGATTGTCTCTTCATGTTCACAGCAGATCTCTTTGTTCGTGAGCTGCCGTTGTAAGATGTAACTGACCAACTTCTTGCAAAGTGAATGTCTCTGTTTGCCAGTGCTTCGTTCTGGACTTGTCCGGGATTGTCTCTTCATGTTCACGGCAGATCTCTTTGTTCGTGAGCTGCCGTTGTACGAATTAACTGACCAACTTCTTGCAAAGTGAATGTCTCTGTTTGCCGGTGCTTCTGTCTGGACTAATCCTGGATTGTCTCTTCATGTACACAGCAGATCTCTTTTTATTCGTGAGCTGCCGTTACACGAAGTAACTGACCAACTTCTTGCAAAGTAAATGTCTCTGTTTGCCGGTGCTTCGGCCTGGACTCGTTCTGAACTTGTCCTGGATTGTCTCTTCAAGTACACAGCAGATCTCTTTTTGTTCGTGAGCTGCCGTTGTATGAAGTAACTGACCAACTTCTTGCAAAGTGAATGTCTCTGTTTGCTGGTGCTTCGGTCTGGACTCGTCATGGATTGTCTCTTCATGTACACAGCAGATCTCTTTTTGATCGTGAGCTGCCGTTGCACGAAGTAACTGAAAAACTTGTTGCAAAGTAAATGTCTCTGTTTGCCGGTGCTTCGGTCTGGACGCGTCATGTATTGTCCCTTCATGTACACAGCAAATCTCTTTTTGTTCGTGAGCTGCTGTTGTACGAAGTAACTGGCCAACTTCTTGAAAACTGAATGCCTCGAATTGCCGGTTCCTCGGTCTGGATTGTCTCTTCATGTACTCAGCAGATCTCATTTTGTTCGTGAGCTGCTGTTGTAGGAAGTAACTGACCAACTTCTTGCAAAGTGAATGTCTCTGTTTGCTGGTGCTTCGGTCTGGACTAATCCTGGATTGTCTCTTCATGTACACAGCAGATCTCTTTGTTCGTGAGCTGCCGTTGCATTAAGTAACTGAAAAACTTGTTGCAAAGTAAATATCTCTGTTTGCCGGTGCTTCGGTCTGGACTCGTCATGTATTGTCTCTTCATGTACACAGCAGATCTCTTTTTGTTCGTGAGCTGCTGTTGTACGAAGTAACTGGCCAACTTCTTGAAAACTGAATGTCTCTGTTTGAAGGTTCCTCGGTCTGGACTCGTCATGGATTGTCTCTTCATGTACACAGCAGATCTCTTTTTGGACGTGAGCTGCCGTTGTATGAAGTAACTGACCAACTTCTTGCAAAGTAAATTTCTCTGTTTGCCGGTGCTTCGGTCTGGACTCGTCATGGATTGTCTCTTCATGTACACAGCAGATCTCTTTTGTTAGTGTGCTTCCGTTGTACGAAGTAACTCACCAATGTCTTGCAAAGTGAATGTATCTGTTTGTCGTGATTCGATCTGAAATGTCTCTTCATGTACACAGCAGATCTCTTTTTTTGCTCGTGAGCTGCCGTTGTACGAAGTAACTGATCAACTTCTTGCAAAGTGAATTTCTGTTTGCCGGTGCTTCGGTCTGTATTGTCTCTTCATGTACACAGCATATCACTTTTTTGTTCGTGAGCTGCCGTTGTAGGAAGTAACTGACCAAATTCTTGAAAAGTGAATGTCTCTGTTTGCCGGTGCTTCGGTCTAAACTCGTCCTGGATTGTCTCTTCATGTACACAGCAGTTCAACGGACGTGACGGAGTGAGCTGCCGTTATACGAAGTAACTGACCAACTTCTTGCAAAGTGAATGTCTCTGTTAGCCGGTGCTTCGGCCTGGACTCGTCCTGAATTGTCTCTTCATGTACACAGCAGATCTCTTTTGTAGTGTGCTTCCGTTGTACGAAGTTACTCACCAACGTCTTGCAAAGTGAATGTATCTGTTTGCCGTGATTCGATCTGGATTGTCTCTTCATGTACACAGCAGATCACTTCTTTGTTCGTGAGCTGCCGTTGTACGAAGTAACTGATCAACTTCTTGCAAAGTGAAAGTCTGTTTGCCGTTGCTTCGGTCTGGATTGTCTCTTCATGTATACAGCAGATCTCTTTTTGTTCGTGAGCTGCCGTTGTACGGTGTAAATGACCAACTTCTTGCGAAGTGATTGTCTCTGTTTGCCGGTTCTTCGGTCTGGATTGTCTCTTCATGTATACAGCAGATCTCTTTTTGTTCGTGAGCTGCCGTTGTACCAAGTAACTGACCAACTTCTTGCAAAGTGAATGTCTCTGTTTGCCGGTGCTTCGTTCTGGACTTGTCCTGGATTGTCTCTTCATGTTCACAGCAGATCTCTTTGTTCGTGAGGTGCTGTTGTAAGAAGTAACTGACCAACTTCTTGCAAAGTGAATGTCTCTGTTTGCCGGTGCTTCGTTCTGGACTTGTCCTGGATTGTCTCTTCATGTTCACAGCAGATCTCTTTTTTCGTGAGCTGCCGTTGTACGAATTAACTGACCAACTTCTTGCAAAGTGAATGTCTCTGTTTGCCGGTGCTTCGGTGTGGACTCTTCCTGGATTGTCTCTTCTTGGTTTCTTTAAGTGTGCTAGAATATATTATTGTCCGAGGCAAGAGTCATGACACACATTTTTTAAACAAATGTATGTTGATACCGATTGCATGGAATCGTTATTATCTATCATACTAGTCCACGGGCTTTCACGGGCTTAGTTATAAATTGCCTTTGACTTTTCGAAATTTAAAACTTAAAATTTCAGCTTATTTTAATTTAAAAGTTAAAAAAGGATAGCAGTATAGAAGACCGCATCTCCAGTGAAGTTTGAGCTATTGCATCAGACTATATCCAAGGGCTTACGGTATAACTAACCGATGTCTCCCGTCAGTGATGCTATGTATTGTTTTAAAAAGCAGTCCGACCCATGCAATCGTGATTGTGTAAAAGTTTCAGATTTTGAGGATTCATAACACTTGTTAGAATGAACTTTCTTCTAATCAGCATTATGCTATTTGAAAATGTTTATTTCTTCTGTCATTAAAATATTTGTAGCTTACCACCTCTTGGTACAGAGTTAAACCTACGCTAGGCCTGCTGAAGTTAGGCCTATGTGCAGGACTATCGTACCTAATGGGTCTAATAGAGTTAATCGTACCTAAAGGGACTAATGAAGCTAATCAAAACTAATGGGACAAAAGAGGCTAATCGTACCAAATGGGACAAATGAGGCTATTGGGACGAATGGGCACCACTTTTGGGGCTGCAACGTTAGTACCACAACTATCAGCACCAGTTCTGCCAGTGATATAAACAGCGCTTAAGTTTCGCAGTTTTCGTGTCACTCGTTGCCACGGAAAAGCCGTGGCTCCCTTTAAGTTTTTACAAGTATAGAAAAATAATTGTCCGAAGAAACTCACTGACTACTTGAAAACGTCAATAAATAGAACTTCATTTTGCTCCGGTAAGTAGAATCGTTGTGGCTTGTCACTTCTTGATGGACATGACATGTTTTTTTTAGTTGTGATCGTGATAGAAAGGTAGTTATTGTTTGAAGTAACTGGTCAACTTGCCCGAAAATGTAATTTGCTGTTACTTCAGTTAGAGGAATCATTATGTTCAGTCACTTCGATATATAGGCGATTGTTTTATTTCTTCTTTCGACCGCGGTAAAAGGGTACACAGTTGTTCGAAATAACTGATTCACTGCTTGCAAACTTGGATGTATTTGATCTTGATGTTTTTTCCATCAGTGGAGTCTTCTTATACGGCACTTTTTTCGACCGTTCAATTGTTCGAAGTAATTAATTAACTGTATGCAAACGTGATTGTATCTCAAAAGTGGATGAACAGGTAGATATATCTTCAGGTTTATTGCAGTAGGCCATGCGAATGTTCATGATGAAAATATGCAGCAGAAAAATCTTTCCGGGGGCATATGTGATTCTAAAATCCTTCATTTCGTGCAATAAAATAAAAGCAGTAATTTTCTGAAAAAACGTTGATGCCATTTTAAATGTCAGCAGAGTGTTTTACATTATTATTTCACTAACCACTCGAGCTCCTAACCTTACTTTGCATTAGAGTAAGTTTACATGAAACTACTTAGTATACACGTAAGAGATGAAATAACAGATGTCATTAGATCTAATGAAAAAAAGTTACATTTGAACATGACATATTTTTACTGAATATTGGTTAAATTCGACAAAATTAAAGTTGAACTAGAAAAACACATTTTAAATCGAAACAGTTCAAAAAATATTACTACTACAGACACATTACTTTAGACCGATAAAATGCAGTAAAAAAATCTTTTATTTAAAATTTAATTATTTAAATTTTATTGAGGAACGGGTAAAATATTGGTGAGTATTAAAATATTTAATTATTAAGTTGTTACACCTTTTAAAAGAGAATGCAAGAAAAAAAAATTAGTGTAAATGCAGTACCTCTCAGTTTTGGAAGGTTTTCTAATAAAACCTAAGAAACCATTGCAAAAAATGCGACGCAAGGTATTGAAATATAATTTTAAGTTTATTAAAAAGATTTTGTTGAAGAAAAATTTCACTGTAAAAAATCTCGCCCCCACATTTTTATATTTTAACTTGAACGAATAATGAAATAATACCCATTTCATTACACTTTTGAAATTAAGCAAAATCTTCAGTTGCATTTGAAAAAGTTTTTTGGATCACTGCAATCAATGAGAAATAAACTTTCATAAAATAGCATTTTTCTTTGTCATCGTTTACAAATTGTCAATGTCAGAATAATTTTTAGCAAAATATGATATTTATAACTCGGAAACTGCAAAAGAATGATCTTCAGATATCATTTGTATACTTAAGTCGTATAAAGTTCAAATGTGTAGCTTATTTTGCGGATTCACTCTTTCAATTTGCTATAAAGTACTATGTGAGAATTTTTTTAACAATTTCTTCGAAAAAGTTAAGATTATATTCTATTTAATTAAAAAACTCAGTAAGTATATAAGGAAAAAAATCAATGTCATAGTTATGTAACAATAACTATGATTTAGAATTTAATTTATGACATAAATAATTTGCTGACTTCTATGAATTATTTGAAATGATATTTTGTTCAATTAATATTGAATAATTAGACACGTAAAAGATTTTGATATCGATAGTAATTTTAAAGCTGCGTTATAATGGTGTTTTCGATCAGGATTACGTACCTAACTAGGCCAAATATTAAAACGAGCGATTTGAAATTTCCTAAAAAAATTAACAATTATTTTTTTTTAAATTTAATTATTATCTGTCTGTTTAGTCTATTCTAATTTTTTAATTATTATCAGTCTATTTAGTGTATTCTAATTTTCCAATTATTATCAGTATATTTAATCTACATTGTAATTTTCAATTATTATCAGTCTATATTCTTTTTTTAAAAAAAATTTGAATAAACATGCTATATTAGTAAAAAGTTCGATTTGCTGAACCAAATAAATATTAAAACTTAAATCTTACAAACGTATAGTTTTTAGTCCTTATGCCCCTAAAGGCAATTTAGCAAACAATTTAACGAATGAATATCTAGTTGTATTTAGAAAGGTTATCAGAATTAGTAATGCATTGGGTTAAGATATTTAAACAGAGATTTTTTTAATGAATATTAAAATTAATGAATATTAAAACTTAAGTCTTGCAAACGTATAGTTTTTGGTCCTTATGTTCTAAAAGGCGATTAGAAAACAATACAACGAATAAATCTAGTTGTATTTAGAAAGGCAATTAAAATTATTCATGCATTGGGTTAAATAGATATTTATACTGAGAATTTTTTTAATTATATTTTAAGTTTTGTATCATTTTATGTGTAGAATTTGTGATGTTTTCTTTTTCCGAACTTATATTTTATACTCGGCGTTGAAAATTGCTTAATAGTTACTTAGGGACACGCCTTAAACTCTAAAAATACAATTTTTTTTGTACTATAAATGCAAAAATATCACTTATTTGTTGTTAACAGTTTACTTTAACATTGTTTTTAATGCAAAACGTGCTTAAAATTATCTTAAAAGAACTTTTTGAAAAGTTTGGGAAAAAACATTTAAATATTTTTAGAGTTAAGAACTAATCTCGGATTGACCCTCGAAAAACTTAATTTTTTTTATAGAAATAAATGACTTATACAAGCAATCAAAGGCTGCCAACTGATATTTGGGTCTTCTATCGGACCAGGTTAATTTCAGAACTAATTGATGTGTTAATTGTTTGTCGCAAGAAGTTATAGAAGTAGTTCGTCCCATCGTATTTTGTTTTAAAAGAAATCTTTTGCAATTTCAACAAAAATGCAATATTATTCGAATTAACAGACACTCGGATTATCAATAAGTTCGGGATTAATGTGATTTGACTGTATCACGCTACCATCCTAAACGAATACAATATTAAGAGCAATCCGGTTCGACAATGGAACACACGACTTTCTGGTTTCCATCATACAGTTCGTATTTTTGGAATAAAAGCTCCTTGGTAAATGCATTCGGTTAGAAAGGTGACATTATACAAGGGTCTGGATGGGTTGCAAGATCCCCTCACCAGATGGAGCCACCATAAAATATGTCCAGTCTTCAAAAGAGTAACCGAAATTCGTAATCAATTAAATATTTTTTTAAAAAAACTTCAATTACATCAGTTAAAATCTATGAATCAATTTTATCGGGTCATAAAATTCGAAAGATATTAATTTTAGGTTTCATAAAATACCGCTATTTTAATTACTATAATTTGTGAGCGTCTATGTTAATAATGAAAACATTAAATGAGCGAAAACTGAAATTGAATTCTAGTATCTATGTAGCATAATTTTTAAAAATTTACAAAACTTTGCAAGGTTTTTTTTTTTTTTTTCATAATATAATCCAAATACAGTACGAAAAACAGACAAGTCTTTAAATACAATGCCAAAATTATTTTATTTTTAAATCATCTCAATTTTTAATTTAGGGCAAATATAAATCATACATACCACACATCAAAGATATATACATTGAAAAATTCCGAATCGAACGAGGTTGACTACCTAACCGGGACATATACCTAACATCCGGCCTGAGCCCTCAGTTAAGTAAGCTGAAATGGGCACGGCAGGCCTTGGCCCACTATAAAACAAATTTGTCATTATATGTAAATTCCACAGAAAAAAAATGAGTGACTTTAAATTGCATTGCTTTGGGGCTTTTGGGGTTCCAAATGAAAAGTGGTACAGCTGCGGAAATAAAAAAAGTACCACTAGTGATTATTTCAGCCATTAGTCACCCTATAGAATCGAACCTTTTTGAGATTGTGAACAATTAACGTTCTGAGTTAATTGCATGACACAAAATTTGCATAAGGGGCCGTCTTCATATTAAAAATGTTACAAACTTTGAGATTTCCAATAGTAACACCCAATTTTAATAACTTAGAAATGTTAAGCACTCTCGAAAACCCTTAATCTAAGTTTTTGTTACATTTGAATGAATATTAGATGAGTCATTCAATCGAATCACTTATGGATCTTTTGGGGACCAACTCTAAATGACAAGCAAGAATGCATGCAAGGCCGTCTTTATTTATCAATTACGCATGCAATCTTACACACAGTCCCCTAAAGGGTAATTAAAAAATATTTTGGGATTTACTCAGCAAATTATGAATAAAAAATTTTAAAAATTGGGATTTCGCTAAAACTTCCTGTCTTGAATTTATTTCTATAAAAATATTAAGGGGTTTCTATTCATATTCTTTTAAAAAATTAATATAATAAATATTAAAAAATATAAAAATTGTTTTAAATACCCCAATATTCAATGCATTTTGTTTGGGTTATTATAATTTCTTTTCAGTAAAAAATTCGTTTCATTATCTTAATTAATTATAGATTGGGATAGTTTTTTTATGTGCAACTCATTTAACATTATGGGACCTAAACTTTGCACGTCTCTAACTCCCCTAATAATGCTTAAAAACTAACAAAATTTGGCATTTCGTATTAACATAGGTCATAGATTTGAAATATGGACTCAAAAAGGGGGGTTCCTATTGAAAATTTTAAAGTTAGTAACATTTTTAATATGAAGATGGCCCCTTATGCAAATTTTGTATCATGCAATTAACTCAGAATGTTAATTGTTTACAATTTCAAAAAGGTCCGATTCTATAGGGTGACTAACGGCAGAAATAATCACTAGTGGTACTTTTTTTATTTCCGCAGCTGTACAAATGCCAAGTGAATGAACAGTACTTTTACCAGTGAATGAACACAAAAACGTCCAGTCAATAAGCATGTTGGATTTTAATGACCAGGACAACCATTCAGATGTCAGACAGCTTCCTACTAGATGAGAGGATGTCAGTGTTGCCAATCCATCCAGTGGAATGATTTTTAAGCCTTAATTTTTAAATGTATTTACCAACTTTTCATTCACTGGGACCTGTTCATTCACTGGTCAGTCTACCCTACTTTGTATTTTATTTTTATTAAAAGTATGATGAGAAATGATTCAATAAAAAAAAATAAGATGGAAAGCGAGTAGGGCAAATTAGACAACGGATAAAATCACAGAACTTTTTTAATGTTCGTTTTAATTATAAAATAATTTTTAAAAATTTCAATATTTCATATTCTGGAATTTATTGAAATTTGAGTTCAAAATACTAGCAGTTGTCTATTTTTCATTAAAAACCAACTACATTTCATAAAAACTTTGTTAGTAAAGGAAAACTAGAACAAGCATAATAATTCGATAAACATTAATTATAATATTTCTTCACCAACTAAAATCCCGGTTATAAGACATTAACTCAAAGCGCATTAAAGACATACAAGGTGACTTTTGGGACTCCTTTTTGTCGACATAAAATTGTTTTACGTAAAAAGTAAAACCTTGTTTTTTCGAAATCCAAGAGAAATGTAGAAATACACTGCTCAAAACAATTAGGGAAAATGCATGGTTTAAACCATTTCCCCCTCAATGATTCCATTTGGTGTCATAAGCTTCCGATTTTAGCTTCCACACTACGTTTATAACGTAAACAAGTTGGTTTGTTACACAATCTGTCACTTACACCGCTTCCACACAACAATTTAAGCTCAACAGGAAACACACTAACACCTCAAAAAGAAATTCGCCAAACGGGGCCTTTGGCTAGTTCTAATTCAAACTTTTATAAGCAAAAACTAATAATTTTCTTTAACCTTCTTTTGCAGATTTGATAATTAATCTTTATCGTTTGCTAATTTTTTTCAACTTAGAAGAATAGTGATGAATTTTTTTAATAAATATATTTTTGCAGTCACAAGTTTACATTTCGAAAAATAAATTAGTAAAATTGTTGCTTTAAAAATAAAAGCGAAAATTTGTTTATTTTTTATGCAACTTTCGAATTTTTATGCATCTTTCTTCCCAAAAATATAACGAACCATCAAAATAACTTTATTGTGCTATTACAACAATCCAAATTGAATTATTACACAAATAATTTTTTTTAAAGAATTTTATTTTAAATAAAGTTTCTCGTACGTTAGATGTCATGGCAACAGTGAAAATATTGAATAAAAGTGGAATTCGCATGTTATTTCAATGTAGATTAAATTTTTAGTTATTTAAATTTTAAATAAACTTCTAATTTAAATTTTTTAATGAAATTTGGAATGTAGCCTAAACTGATTTTTTGCTTCAAAATGACGTATCCCACTTGTTTGTGAGACTTGCGGTTCGGTCTGTGAAAGTGGGTGACGGACAGACAGACAGACGGAAAGAACGATTATAAAACCTTCCACTTTTTACGTTATAAACGTAGTGTGGAAGCTAAAAGTGGAAGGTTTTATAATCGTGCAGTCCGTCCGTCTGTCCGTCACCCACTTTCACAGAACGAACCGCAAGTCTCACAAACAAGTGGGATACGTCATTTTGAAGCAAAAAATCAGTTTAGGCTACATTTCAAATTTTATCAAAAAATTTTAATTAGAAGTTTATTTAAATTTAAATAATTAAAAATTTAATCTACATTGAAAAAACATGAAATTCTATTTTTATTCAATATTTTCACTGTTGCCATAACAACAAACGAGCAAGAAACTTTATTTGAATTAAAAATAAAATACTACTTGAAATATTTATTTTTGTTTAATAATTCAATTTGGATTGTTGTAATAGCACAAAGTTATTTTGAAAGTTCATTATATATAAATGAAGAAAGATGCATAAAAAATTCTAAATTTGCATTAAAAAATATGAAAAGTTTCGCTTTTATTTAAAATGCAACATTTACTAGTTTATTTTTTCGAAATGTAAACCTGAGGCTTCAAAAAGATATTTATTTAAAAAATAAATCATTATTCTTCGAACTTCAAAAAAAAAATAATAATAATAGCAAACGATAAAGATTAATTATCAAATTTTCAAAAGAAGATTAAAGACAATTATTAATTTTGGCTTATAAAAGTTTGAATTAGAACTAGCTAAAAGCCCTGTTTGGCGAATTTCTTTCTGAGGTGCTGTTAGTGTGTTTCCTGTTGAGCATATTGTGTGGAAGCGGTGTAAGTGACAGATTCTGTTACAAACCAACTTGTTTTTTCTCATTAAGTTGAACTCGTACTTATTTATCGTAAGATTGAAGAATCATGTCTTTTGAAGAAATAAAGTTTATTTTAATTGAATAAAAATATGAAAAACATGGTAAAATAAAATTCACTCCCAAAAACTTTTATAAAATAAATTAACTCTAAATTCTTCATGCTTGCATTCTTAGAAGTCTAAAATTTGATTTTACCTTTTTTTTACAATTAAAATTTTGAAACAAAATATTATAATTTATTTCAAAAGTTAAGATTCCAATTTTTTACCCCTTAAATTTTAGTTAAAAAAATTAAGATTTGTTTCCTTGTTTTTTACTATTTCAATCTGAATGCATAAAGAATCTATTTACAATAGAAATCTCCTCCAATAGAAATGAACTAACTGTTCCTCATTTTCATAAAAGAGAAATCATAGTTCGAGGTCGTAAAGTTACAAGGTTAGGTGGAATTAATGTCACTAACTAAAGCCACACAACAGCTAGTCGTAAAAATTCAAGGAAATGTGTGTGTGTGTGTGTGTGTGTGTTTGGCCTTTTTTCGATCATATTTCTTACTTTTGGGGTTCTTTTGTTTGGAAAAACTACAACAAAATAAACAATTTGCAATTTCTTTATAGCTAGATTAAGTTCAATAAAAAAATAAACTGCACTGCGAAATGATCCTCAAATTGATCACCAAATAACCTTAAATTTGCTTGCGGTGTAGCTGGGAACGGGAGTACAAGGATTATTTTAGAACTAATATTCTTATGTTACTTATATTTTTCAAAATTCTCCAAACGTTTAGAGTTGGTTAGAAAGTCACTTGATCAACTTATGTCCTAAATTTATCTACGGCAGAGATACCCCTAAAAAAGTAATCTAATCACCATCAAAATGTGTCGTCAATAGCCCGCGCTTGCTCCCGGGTTAACATAATTCAAATAGGTGTTAACATATCTACATAATTATGGCTGTATTATATTTGTCAGTCTATGGGCGAAAGATGCACTTTACAATAACACAAAAACTGCATAAGCTTTAAAATCTATGTACGGAAATTCATCAGTCACATCTAAGAATTACTAGGTGTCAATTAAATATCATACAAAAGGGTAGATGCAAGAGCTATATCGTGTAGTTTGTGCAACCACTAGACCATGTTTATCAAGTTTTCAAATTAAATTAATTTCTTAAGAAGAGTTGGCAAAATGGTTCTACGAATTTTATCATAATGTGCTGTTATCGATGAATCGGAACCACAGGACACGCTGGCGCGTCCTCGGCAGCCGACGACGTGTTAAACCCAAACAAACGCTTAGCAACTTATTTGCTGGGAACTAAGCAAATATTTGAAAAGCTAGTTGAAATGAAATATAAACAAGGTTTGTAGAGCTGATCAAGAAAAGTTCCCACTAGTGATTATTTATCCTTGTTTTCGTTAATACAAAACTTTCTAAATTGATTGCAAGACGCAAAATTGTCATTATTTCATGTCTTCATACAATGCGAACTAAGATCTGAACTCGCTACTAGTCTATGAGTAGCTCTAATGTGAAGCTAATCCGATCCAACCAATGCAAAATAAGGTTTCAGGCGGCTTCAAGAGTTTTTCTCGCCAAGCATTTCAACATATTCCTATCTCCAGATCGTGGCCACTTTAATTGTCTCACCCTGTATTTCTCTTAGGTTTGGTTTAGTTTGAATTATCGTCGCACTAGAGCTACACGAGGGCTATTGGCGACGGGCGTCGTATTTTAGAACCACAGTCAGGTGACGAGCCACACCTGAATAGGCACCCAACGCAACCGTTAAGGGCGACATCGTACGCAGCGTTAGGACTTTGAAGGATATTTAACGTGCACTCCCTTACACGGGGTATTATTCGTCGGACATTTTTGGCTGCACGGGCCGTTTATAGGTCGGCAGCTATTTTGGCGATGCCCGGACCCGAACCTGGGACCTTCCGCATGCTAAGCGAGTGCTTAACCGACTGGGCTCCCCAGCCCTATTTCTCTTAGGTACAGTCGGCGACAAAAAAAAGTAAACAGACCTCGCCGTTGAGACACCGTTTGTCGGAGGCGCAATTGTGATATGTCATTTTAACGGAAATAACGCCATGAGTTGATTGGTCAACACAAAAATTTCGTAAGGGGTCATCTTCATATTGAAATTAATACCAACTTCAAAATTTCTAATGGCAACACCCAATTTTTTTTACATAGAAATGTTTAAAATCATCAAAATACCCCAAATATCAATTTTCGTTGCCAGATTCCTTATAGTTGCTGAGTTATGGTTACAGAAAATTTATGGATCATAATGTTAAATGAGATGTCCAAACTTTTGATCATATCTCCATTAATAATATACGTAGCCAGACGAAATTTTTCTGTGTGTTACTTAATAACTTTCCAAACAAAGTTAAAATAGTTTAATATTATTTAAGAAATAGTAAATATTTTTTAAAAAATTATTCATAATTTTTTCGAAAAATTATGAATATAAACCCATTAATATTTTTACAGAAATGGATTCAGGGTCAAAAGTTAATGAAAAGTACCGAATTTCGTAATTCTACTAGCATAACATTTTGAGTTATGATGATAATAAGCTTATATTTTGAAATAGGGGACCGTATAAAAGTGGAGAAACGACAACAATCAAGACTGGATCTATCGTTTGGTGATTAAAAATAACTGTTAAGAAAGTTCTTTTCTTCAAATTAAATTAATAATCAATTTTCCATGGATTTGAAAGTCTTGAAAAATAAGTTTTGAATTTAATTTCAGGTTATTTGTGTATCAAGTGTGTTTTATAAGTGTTGTAACGGAACATAATAGGTGAAGTATCGAGTATTAACTGGAAATTAAACTCGCGAAAAGAATGTTCTATGGAGCCCAGTCGGTTAGACACTCGCCTAGCATGCGAAAGGTCTCAGGTTCGGGACCGGGCAGCGACAAAATAACTACCGACCTATAACCGGTCCGTGCAGCCAAAAATGTCCGACGAATAATACCCCGTGTCCCAGCAAAAAAAATCAGCAATAAAACTTCAAAAAAATCTCGACAATGCTGATTTTTTGCTGATGAATGAAGTTTTTTTGCAGACGAGGTGATCAATGAAGGTTCCATGCTGATAGTATGCAGTTTTTGTAAAAATTTATTGCTGACGAAATCATATTAAATTTCGAAGGAAATCTGCTGCTTATTTAAAGGTTTTCTGCAGCCTAAGTTTTAGCACTCATGCAACTTACATAAATCTACGATCTATGAAGGTTTCATGCTGATAGTGTGCAGTTTTTGTAAAAGTTTATTGCTGACGAAATCATCATATTAAATTTTGAAGAATAACTGCTGCTTATGTAAAGGTTTATTGCAGCTTAGTTTTAGAAAAATATAATTTGCGTAAATCAACGACCAAAATGAAGGTTTTATGCTGATCTGTTGCAGTTTTTGTAAAGGTTTTTTGAAGATTAAAGCATTATATTAAATTTTGCAGAATCTGCTGCAAATGTAAGGTTTATTGCAGTTTGGTTTTAGAGAAATATAACTTGCATAAATCAAAACCAAAATGAAGGTTTAATGCTGATATTTTGCATCATGCATAAAAAATGCATTATTCCTTCATTTTAAACGCCTAATGAAATGAGCAAAAAAACTTCATTAAAAAATGAAGGTAAAAATGCTGTAATTTTGTTCCAAAATCAGGTATTTTCATGCATAACAAATGCATTTAAAACGCCTTATAAAATCAGCAAAGAATCTTCCTTTAAAAATGAAGGGAAAATGCAGTTTTTTGTCTCAAATTCAGAAATTGTTGCATACATAAAAACTATATATAGAATGCCTAATAAAATAAACAAAACAATCTTCATTTAAAAATGAAGGATTGAAGATTTTTTTTTTCGCTCTAAATTCAGGCATTTTATATAACTCATAAAAAATGTCAGCAGTTTTTCTGCAGTTTTCTGAAATGCAGGAAACGTGCTGATTTTTTAATGAAGGAAACACGCCTGAATTTGGAACAAAAAAACTTCATCTTTCATGCATTTAAATGAAGTTTTTATGCTGATTTTTTTTTTGTGCTGGGTTAACATCTTTGTATTTTGTTACGCCAAGATTTCTATAATATGAATTTCTAATGTGTAGGAAATATGCAGATATTTTAGGTATTTTTATATTGCAAGAAAATTGCTCATTTTTACATATTTCTTGATACCGGAAAAATAAATATTAAGGAAAAGCATTCCATCGCTAAACAGATATAAATATCACTATAGTTGACTTTTATCTTTAAATTAGTACTTATTTCAACTAACTATAACATTTATCTGATTTTTTTCCTGCTAATAGGCATAGTTGAATTATAAACTAAATCCAAGAAATTTGATGATTATCATCTTGAAAAATAACATTTAACCCTATTATTATAATAATTATAAATATTACTTTCAAAAAGTAAATTACAAATCAAACTCGTGACAAAATTGATATTTTCTCTAAAATCTTTGTTACTTAAAGTTACAGTACGGCGAAGTTAACAAGTTAAGATAGTGTAGTGGTTAGAGTATCAGCAACTAGTACCTAAGACCCGGGTTCGATTCCCAGAAACCTCACCCATATAAAATATCCCAATTAGAATTAGAAAAATTAGTAATAATAGAAATATAGTTAATTAGTAAAGCTTGAAAAAGATACTGTCAGTTTTATTTTTAATTTAATTAATTTATCATTTATTATCAATATAATTAATTATTACATACGAATAAACACCAGTTCTTTCAGTTCACAATTTTTAAACCAGATGGCAAAAGAAGATAAAAGAAATCAGCATAAAAACTTCATTTAAAATGAAGGAAACATGAAGTTTTTTTTCCGAAATCAGCATGTTTCCTGCATAAGAAATCAGCATGATTCCAGCAGTTTTGTGAAGTGCAGGAAACATGCTGATTTTTAATGAAGGAAACATGCAGGAATTTGGAACAAAAAAACTTCATGTTTCCTTCAAGTTTTTATGCTGATTTTTTTTGCTGTTTAGAGGGAGTGCACGTTAAATATCCTTCAAAGTCGTACGATGCGTACGATGTCGCCCTTAACGGTTGGGTTCCTATTCTGGTGTCGACTCGTAACTTGACTGGGGTTCTAAAATACGACGCCCGTCTCCAATAGCCCTCGTGTAGCTCTAGTGCGACGATAATTCAAAGCTTAACTTAACCTAGTTACAAGGATCGGTAGTTTCCATATTTGACCGATAAATCTATTCGTGAAAAACGCTAAAAACACAAAGATTGCTACGAACAGCCTATCATTTAGCTGCATAGAATAATGATTTTTGCCGCAAAAAAAAAAGATTTCGTCGGGTTCCCGCTCATATATCGGCCTCGTCCTTTTACCATGGCTAAAAATTATTTGGCGAGCCTCCAAGAGCCTTTTGTAGCCTTAACTGCTAAGTTCTTTCAATTTTTTCAAACCAAACTGAAAATCAAGTATATCAGTCCCGCTCAGGTGTCGACCTCGTCAGTTGACCAGGGTTCAGGGGTCAGTTGACCAAATTCCTAGGAGTACTTGGCAGCATCAAGCAAATAAAGGAGGCTAGAAATAGACAGCCGGAAATTATTAAAATAACTTACCTAAATTACCTCAATCCCAAAAGAAAAAAATATTTTGTTAAAAACTATACTTGAACGCGGTTATTATCAAAAAGTAACCACAGTTCAACTCCTTATACAACTCGATAAATACCTAACTTAATCATCACACACACAAATCTTCCACAATATTTATTCAAAAATCTTGAACATTAATCCATATTTCTTCGCCAACAGCGCCGTCTTGGCAAAATAAGTCAAGGCGTCATGCCACGGATTATACCTTTTAGGATTCTGTTCTCGCCTTAGTCGTCCGATAAACGAATCATGCTGGACCAAAAATGCTCCACGAAATAGCATACTGGACCAATTGTTTCAGGTTCAATACGTCGTGGTCCAAAGTCCTGGCGTGATCCCACGTAAGAAGTCATCAGTTGCTTTGAGTGCCAGCTCAGATGTTGGCGTCACTTGACCACTGTTTAAATTACATATAGGACTGATTCAACCAAATCTTCTCCATAAAACAACAAATAAATAAAATCAATATATTCACAAAAGTAAAAAAATGGTTTATTCCCTGGTAGTTGCCTAAAATATCTTAGACCAATATACTTTCTGAAGCTCTAGTGGGATGTTAATCTACTCATCTTGCAACCAAATCCTCATCCTAAGCAAAAAAAGTCACATAAAGGAAAGAATGTGGCAAAATTCCATATTGGGGGAAATGCGGACCCATAAATAATATATGAATATATGGAGAGGCCCCCCACTTTTTGTCATACACGTTTAGTTGCATAACTCCTAAACTATAAGGAATCTGGCAATGAAAATTGATATTTGGTGTATTTTGACGATTCTGAACATTTCTTTATTAAAAAAATTGGGTGTTGCCATTGGAAATTTTGAAGTTGGTATTCATTTCAATATGAAGACGACCCCTTACGAAATTTTTGTGTTGACCAATCAACTCAGAACGTTATTTCCTTGAAAATTATCAATCACAATTATGCCTCCGACAAACGGTGTCTCATCGGCGAGGTCTGTTTACTTTTTTTTGTCGCCGACTGTACTTTTTAGTTAAGTAAATTTTCGTTCAAATTTCAGCATTTCTTTATTTTATACAAGTCAATTTTACTTTATTTTCTTTTTTTACTGATGTGGCTACTGCACCATCATTGCTCCGCCTTAAAATGTGGAGCTCGCGCAAGGTCGCGTGAACGACCAAGTGTTGGTTCCCATCATTTCCGCGGCAAGCGTGCAAGCAGAAAATATGCGAATTGGTCTGCCAATATATAGCCGCGGCAATGACCTTTTTTTTAATGCTCGGATGCTGCTGGACTGGTGTTACCCCAATACCACCTAGATTAGAAGGCCGGCGCACTAAATGCTTGGCGTCATATTAGTGGACCGATTCTGTGGTTTTGACCAATGATCATTCGTGGCTAGATCTTGTATTTGAATACATTTTTAAAATAAGATGAATGAAGATGCGACGTCATCTTAAGGTACGACGTTATTAGTCAACAAATTGAAATTGGTCTACTAGTGTGACGTTGTGTTGCTTAGTTCTTCGGTCTTCTAATCTAGGTGGTATTGGTTAATCTCGGCACTCTGTTTCCAACATTTAGTTTTTGGCTAATCTTTGAATTTGTAAATCGTCACTTAAGTTCTCATATGTGCTATCTTACTTTGCACAACGAATCGGATTTATTGTACGGTAACCCTTGACGCGATTTTTAGGATTTGGTGATAAATATTTTTTGCGGCAACCTGTGTGACTTCGACTGATGATTCGAATTCTTTGACTTCGCAATGATGACGTTTTTCGGCAACCCTATCTGACCATTATTTATTAGCGCATATATATAGAACGTGGTGTCAAAAGTCGCTAGAATACGGAATTTTGTTTCGATTTTGGAAAGTTCGCCAAGAGTTACCGTAGAGTAAATCTGGTCCGTTGTGCAAAGTGAGATAGCACGTGTGGTAACTCAAGTGACGAAATAATGTAGACATATTTAATTAAAGCTAAGCAATTTGAAATATGGTTTAGTTGATTCTCAATAAGTGATCACATTCTGCCTTCATGCCCATAAAGCTGCCATTCGCCACAGGCTGGTATTCACGAAGTGGGCCCAAACTGATGACCTAATTCGTAATCAGACTTTGAATGCAGTTAATGACAATTTAAACAAAATGCTGAACCACCCCCATTACGGCTTTTAAAAAAAATGAATTTTTCATGATGCTTTTTATCTTATTCAACCCATCTTAAGGGGAAATGGGCGCGCTGGACCGGGGTTCTCCAAATTCAAGGGCCTAAATGTTAACCCGATGGGGAAAAAAACTATTTTCTATCCACTTTCACCGGCTGTGTTAAATATTTTTACAAACCTTTTTTATGTGATAAATGTTGCTGACTTACAGGTCCCGTCACAGGGCCTGCTCTTCCATAAGGCCTGTTAGGCCTGGGCCTAGGGCCCCCAACTTTTAGGGGCCCCTAAATTTCATTTTTTATTATGCTAAATGCTGTAAATGCCCAAAATATCAGTAAACTAAAAAAAGATCGGATACCCCACTTTATTTTTTGCTCAATTTTAAGTGAGTAATTGACCTAACGTTATTGTTTTGGTCGATGTTTGTAAGGAAGCCTATAAAATTGTAACAAAAATTTTATACATGGGTCCTATAGCACCTTCGTTATTGGAAATCATACATAAAATTTTCCTTAAAAAGGGCCCCCAAAATAGGTTGTGCCTATAGTCTGAGATTTCCTAGAGCAGGCCCTGTCCCGACAAAAAAACCCGTTTTGGAAATTAGTTAATTTTTTTTTAATTTTTGAAAAAATAATTTTACAAAAAGTATTCGAAGTAATTTTTAAAAAAAAAGTGGGATTATGGAGACCTGTAAGTTATCTACATGATTTTTATTTCAAAAAACAGCTTGCAAAAAAATATTCCATACAGCCGGAGAAATGTGGCAGAAAAATAGTTTTTTCGCCATTGGATTGAGGCACTTGAGTTTGGAGACCCTCGGTCCAGCGCGCCCATTCCCCCTCAAATGTTGGAAACAAGAAACACATCTACCTAATGAATACACCAAGGCACACTTTCAACACATCCTATCGTTGTTTGAGCATGGACGATTCAGAGCTACCAAGAACGAAAGACCGACACTTGAAGACGAAAATCAGAATCAGACGCACCGATATCGGGCAGATGTCGTATTGACATCGAAAAAGGCGAGGCCCGGGTGGGTAAGGTGTCGGGACGCGGGAATAGCGACGAAAAGCGACCCGGGTCGATATCTGGAGAATACGCGACGGGAGAGGGAGAATCGAGATACGTCTACGAAGTGTAGAAACGCGGGAATTGTGTGTGGAAGCACGCTTTGGAATTCATGTTGGAGAATGATGAAACATTGACTATTTAAACTTAGTTTATTTGCACAGAAGCCACGACCACTGGTGGAGTTATAAAAAATACGCGGAACAATCAGATGAAAACAAAATAAAACGGCAGAAATTTTCTCTTCATCTGATTGCTCCGCGCGTTTTATAGCTCCGCCCATGGTCGTGGCTTCTGTGCAAGGAAACTACGAGTTAAACTATAAGAAAACAATGGTTTTGTCCAACGGGAATTGATATATTCGTGATAGAAGGGGCAGTTATTAAATTAAACCATATAATTAACTTTTACTAATTATTAAGTACATTTTAAATAACGTATCAAAGTGAACACTGTACATGCTAGCGTGATGTACCTGTAAATATGTCATATTTATTCTTTATTTAGCCTTATTTATTAAAATTTTACATTCATTCTAATTTCAACATTTATTTTATTGTAATTGAATTATTTTAGAATTTTTGTTTTGTTCCATAAATAAAAAATGCTATACATATTGAAGCCCAACTTATAACAATAGAATTAAGACTAGCAATAATCTATAGATCTTAAAACTTAATATATTTTTTATTTGTAACTACAAAAATCATTTGTCAGATATATCACTTTAGCATGTAGAAAGTTATATAAATATGATTTTTAAAATGGAATTTTTCTGCAATTTCATTGATTTTAGACCTAGATATTACTATACCCAGAATCCTAAATTTAATAAGCAATAATTAGACATAGAAAAAAGTATCAAATAAATAAGTAAATAGGAATAAAAAAATAAGAATTTTCGAGAGAGAGAAAACTACTTTTCTTTCCAACCAAACATTTATCAGTTGAAGTTTTTTTATTCTTTTTCAGAAAAAACTTGCACAATTTAGTTGAAGAAAATTACAGGACAAATTTTAGGAAAATAACTTTTATTCAATTTCTTTAGAATAAACTGAACGAGTTATAAACTCAAACTTCGGTTCGTCACAGTTCGAAATGTAAAAAATCATTCAAAATACTTTACAATAAAATACATGCTGAAGAAAAAAATTCAATTTTTTAAAAAAAAGAGAATCAAATATGATAATTAAAAAAAGAAAATTAGTATTTTCTCCCTCTGTAAAGAAATTGTTCGACTTACCAGGTAAGTTCCACCGACGATTCTTCAAAAACTTACCAACCAAATCGGTGATCCACTAAGTATCATTACATTAAGATGACAACCGATCATTATAATATGACCAATTCCGATGAACTAAAGGTAAAAAAAAAAAATATTTTTTACTGTGAATAAAAGTAAATTTAACCACTTTACCAACCGGTAGCGGTTCCAACAGACTATGCCCTTTCACCGCCCGCTCAGACGCAGATCATCCGAGACGCTCGGTTTCCCATAATAGCCCTCGTGTAGCTCTAGTGCGACGATAATTCAAACTAAACTACTCGATCTGACCGATGCAATACACTGAACGCTTCTGGTCTAGAGCAATCCACAGTACTGGACAACTTGAGGCAGAACGATCTGATCAGTCGTGGTTTGGTTAGGTTTTGAACTATCGTCGCACTAGAGCTACACGAAGGCTATTGGCGACGGGCGTCTTATATTCGAACCACAGTGAAGTGGTGAGCCGACCACTGAGTAGGCACCCAAAGCAACAGTTAAGGGTGACATCGTACGCAGCGTTGGGATTTTGGAGCATATTTAACGTGCACTCCCTCCATACAGAGAAATATTCGTCGGACATTTTTGGCTGCAAGGGCTATTTATAGGCCGGTAGTTAATTTTGGGATACTGCCCGAACCCGGGACCTTCCGCATGCTAGGCGAATGCCTAACTGACAGGGCTTACCAGCCCCGTCAGCCTCAATTCTAGTATATGCAAATAAAAGTTTTAATCATGCATTACAAAGCTAAGTTTAACACATTTGAAAACTAACCAATGCCTAAAACTTTTTATAATTCAGTTTTATCAGAAAAAATATGATACGATTAGATTACAAATAATACGCATAGATGACCAACAGTCGCCTAAATCAATCGTTCCCACAGAACTGTGCTGCATCATTAGCCACACGTCGACCTTTTTAAACCTTTCTTAAAACAAAATCTTAAGTCTGATTGGTCAGTGAAGAAGAGTTCGGCATTCCTAGCCATATTTGTTTAGTGGAGCACTGCGCCACGGACTATTTTCGAGTCTAGATGCTAAAATCAATTATCTCCTTCAGACATGGTACAGCTGTGGAAATAAAAAAGTACCCACTTGAGGTTATTTCTTCCGTTAGTCACCCTATCGAATCGGACCTTTTTGATATTGTGTACAATTAACATTCTGGGTTAATTGCACACTACAAAATTTGCATAAGGGGCCGTCTTCATATTAAAAATATTACGATCTTTGAAATTTCCAATAGCAACTCCCAATTTTAATAACTTAGAAATGTTAAGCACTCTTGAAAACCCTTAAATCTAAGTTTTTGTTACATTTGGATGCATATTTGACGAGTTATTCAATCGAATCACTTGTGGACCTTTTGGGGACCATCTCTAAAATGACAAGCAAGCATGCATGCAAAGCTGTCTTTATTTATCAATTACACACGTAATCTTATACACAGTCCCCTAAAGGGTAATTAAAAAGTATTTTGTGATTTACTCGGCAAATTGTGAATAAAAATTTTAAAAATTGGGATTTCGCTTAAACTTTTTGTCTTACATTTATTTCTTTAAAAATATTAAGGGGTTTCCATTCATATTTTTAAAAAAAATTAATATAATAATTATTTAAAAGTATAAAATTGTTTTAAATACCCCAATATTGAATGCATTTTGTTTGGGTTATTATAATTTCTTTTCAGTAAAAAATTCGTTTTATTATCTTAATTATTTACAGATCGGGATAGTTTTTTATGTACAACTCATTTAACATTATGGGACCTAAACTTTGCACGTCTCTAACTCCTCTAATAATGCTTAAAAACTAACAAAATTGGGCATTTCGTATTAACATAGGTCAGAGATTTGAAATATGGATTCAAAAAGGGGTGTTGCTATTGGAAATTTCAAAGTTAGTAACATTTTTAATATGAAGATGGCCCCTTATGCAAATTTTGTGCCATGCAATTAACTCAGAATGTTAATTGTTCACAATGTCAAAGAGGTCCTATTCTATAATCTATAGGATGACTAACGACCAAAATAATCACTAGTGGGTACTTTTTTATTTCCACAGCTGTACAAGCTGAAGGGGAAAAAAGCTGAAACTTTTTTCCTTATACAAATTACGATAGCAAAAATATTTCAATTTGCGAACGATGGATTTTTGTACTAATAAAACAAATAGTTAACTTTTAAAACAAAAATAAGATGTTAACGAGATAATTGGCCTCTTACTATATAATTCCTAATCAGATAAACTATAAGAACAATTTAAATAACAAGTAAAAAATAATTAAACTTTATTTGCGTAAAAATATTTTTAATTTATTTCAATGAAATTTATTCAGAATGTTGAGTTCAGATTGCTCTAAATTAAAATAATTTTTTTTATGAAATATAAATTTTTTGAAATAATCAATGAATTTTGAATAATTCTTCACTTATCTTTAGTTGAAATGTGGAAAAATCGTGAAACTAAGTCGATCCTGCTATCCTAAAACTCCGGCGATCGTAACATCGCGAAACTCCGGCGATCGTAACATCGCGAAACTCCGGCGATCGTAACATCGCGAAACTCCGGCGATCGTAACATCGCGAAACTCCGGCGATCGTAACATCGAGAAACTCCGGCGATCGTAACATCGCGAAACTCCGCCGATCCTACTATCGTGAAACTCCGCCGATCCTACTATCGTGAAACTCCGGCGATCGTAACATCCCGAAACTCCGGCGATCGTAACATCCCGAAACTCCGGCGATCGTAACATCCCGAAACTCCGGTGATCGTAACATAGCGAAACTCGGCGATCGTAACATCCTGCACGACCGCTAGCGATTGCTTTTTCTTTCCTTCCGAGTTCCGACGCTACGCCACCCCCTACCCCTATATACACACACACAAATTTTAGTGCAAATTTGCATCGATCTCGGGGATGATAAATTTCCCGAGTCAAAAAAACCGATTTCCGCGTTTCTGAGGAAATTTACCATGTCTGCCTGATGCATAGTTGATACAATAAAAGATTTAATTCTAAGTTTCCCTTTCGAGTTTCGACTTATTTTACATAGATTTATACCAAAATATAGCAACTAAATATTGCGCACTGCTAAATAACTTAACTAGGTTTAGTTTGAATTATCGTCATACTAGAGCAACACGAAGGCTATTGGCGACGGGCGGCGTATTTTAGAATCACAGTCAAGTGACGAGCCGACACCTGAGTCTGCACCCAACGCAAACGTTGAGGGTCAGGATTTTGAAGCATATTTAGCGCGCACTTCCTCCACACGGAATACCATTTGTCGGATATTTTTGGCTGCACGGGAACCTTATAGGTCGGCAGTTAATTAGGCGATGCCCGGACCCGAACATGGAACCTTTCACATGCTAGGCGAATGCCTTACCGACTGGGCTCCCCAGCCCTTAACTTTATAGGACATAAGCATATAAAACTTAAAAATAACGTTCGACAAAATTTCAAAAGACTAATTTAATTATACTAGTTTTACTAATAATAAAAGAATAAACCAAACATTCCTTACTTTAAAATTCCAACAAAAGAAATAGTTAGAGCTTTCTGAGTAATCATCATTAGTTAGACTTCAATAGATTGAATTATTCAGTTTTCCAAAATATATATATTTTTTAATGTTTAGTTGTTTAAAGTAAATTATAAATAGCAGATATTCTTCGACAGGTTACATTTTAAAATAATCTGTACAACATATCCTTAATATCACTTAGTACTTTAAGACTTTAACACTTCACCCTTTCGGCGACAAACAGTCGCCTTAATCAATCTTTCCCACAGAACTTTGAAATCGGTATCAGACAAAGAGAACTCTACTCAATCTTATTGTTCAAATGTTCTAATCCAGATTCGAACACACATGAAACCACGTAATTAGCACAAAGAAATGACTAAAACTAGAAAATAACTTACTTGCGAAAATAATTCAATGTAAAACACTCAAAAAATATACTTTTGAAAGATAATTCAATACAAAACACTCAAAATAAACGACAATAAATTAAAAACTTACCCATAAATTATCAACTTTATTTTACAGAAGAAACATAGCGGTCGAGTTTAACTAGTTCGAAAATAAACTGAACTTCATCAGATTAATTTGGAATTTTTCCTCGCCAATGCGCCAAACAATTCAGCACGTGATTGGATGAGAGATGTTTATGGTTGCCGTATTCGGATATTTCATTGCCAAGGCATGTGATAAAGGTTTAAATGTGGAACAATTAAAATTTTCCACTGCGCAAACCTAAATTAACATAAATGATGTGTTTTGGTGTCCGTTTTTGGTTTGATTTTAATTGATGTTTACTTGCTTTGGGTTATAAGTGACGATTTAAATTATACAGGGATAACAATATTAGTGTTTTCAAAAATTCAAAATGGGCTTGTTTCGGATCTTGAGTGGCAACGTAAATGATGAAGGAATATAAATTATTTTTTGAGCTGAATGAATAAGTAGGAACAGAGCACCAATCGGAGTTCTGCTCGCAGAAAACTAGCAAGGAAAACTGGAAGAAATACGTCACCTGAAACAATCCAATGGACTATGAAGAAAGTTTCTTAAACAATGCACTGCATAATTTTAAACCATGTGATCATGTCAGCAACACTGACTGAGATGAAAAAGTTGTTTTCATGAAAATTTCAGGGAAACGGCTGTGGGTAGCCTAGTGGTTTAGATCTCGGTCTCGGAATCGGAAGGTCCGAGCCCCGATACCACTGAAAACGCACCTAGTATATGCGGAGTAAGTGCTCGTTAAATCTGTTGAGTCTGAAGTCCTGTGGGCGGTCATGGAGCAGTTTCTCACGGGTACAGGTCCCCGGAGACTATTTCCCTCTCCTTCAGGGACATGTCTAAATTGCCGAGTTGGCGATGCAGCATCTGTCACGTGTGTGTGTGCGTGGGGGGGGGGGTGCGTGCGTGCGTGCGGTGAGTGTTGTGGCTGTCTTACTTGACGAAGATTTATAAGCGGGTCTCTGACCAAGCACACAAGCCTGAAAATATATGTCTGCCATCAACCATTTCAAGGAAATGCTAATTTGTATATTTTTTTGCGTGAAAAAAGTTGTTGCATTTGGTTTTGTGTGAAAAGGGTATGTTTCAGGTCTCGGGGTGGCAACGAAAGTGCTGAATGAAAACTAATTACTTTTTTAGGTTAGGTTTGAATTATCGTCACACTAGACTACAAAAGGGCTATTGGCGACGGGCGTCGTAATTGAGAACCCCAGTCAAGTGATGATTGGAGTTTTCTATGGCTTTTAAGTTCGACAATCCCGCTCCCGCGCTTTCTGGTTAGTACCAGAGGGCTAACTAGACTTTTCTAAGAGCAGGGGTAGGGGTGTACATCCCACAAAAAAAAAAAAAAGATTCCAAGAAAAACAAGACGTGAAATTGGTACTAGACCCTTCGTTTTGTGCCAAATGAAGAGAGTGCGTCACCGAAGAGAACCCCCCCCCCCTCCTCCAGCACTTTGACCCCCCCCCCCCCCCCAGTGCCGGATTTCGGCCTAGGCCTACGAGGCCCGGGCCTAGGGGCCCAGTCAGGAAGGGGCCCTTAAAATGATGTAATCGCGAAAAAATCGTCTAAAAAATTTAAAATCTCCAAATTTCAAAAAACCTATCGCCTGATGAAGGCCTCAAAAATTGCCAAAATCAAATTATAAAGTTCATAGAATAACTATAGTAACATACTGTATAATTCTGATATTTATTAAAGACTATTAAACATTATATGTTCTATACTAGTGCATTTAATTTGCTAAATTTCCAAAATAGCTTCGAAATAGTGGGGCCCCAAATGTCAAGTGCCTAGGGGCCTTGGGTCTTTAAATCCGGCACTGGACCCCCCCCCCCCCCCCCCCCCCTATGTTCCGAGAAAACGTAAGAGTCTGTGGGAGAGTCCCCTTACTTTTCTCTGGTCTTTCACGGATACGAAAGGCACTGGTAATTGTATCCGACCTTATATGGGGTGTTTTACCAAGTTTCCCCCCCCCCTTAGTGGTGAGAGGCCCCTGTAGGTTTGTGTTCTCGTGTTGACTGCTGTGTTTGTGTCTGTTTTTCAACTCGAGCGATGAACAACAGCGGCAACATTTGAGCTACGTGAAAAGCCTACATGTAAATGGGGTTATAAGGTTTAATAAAATTGCCGGAAAAATGTCGCCAATTTTTCAACACATCTGAACACACCTTTAGAAATCCGGCCCTGAAATAGTTGGTTGGTTGGTTGATATACATATATTTTCAGGCTTGTGTGCTTGCTCAGAGTACCGCTTATAAACCTTCGTCGAGTAAGACAGTCACAACACGCACCACTCACACTCACATGCACACATATACGGTGACAAATGCTGCCATCTATCACGCGTCACCTCCACAATTTAGACATGTCCCTGAAGGGGGGAGGGAAATAGTCTCCAGGAACCTGTACCCGTGGGAAACTGCGCAATGACCGCCCACAGGACTTTCGGACCCAACAGATTTAACGAGCACGTACTCCGCATATACTCGGTGAGTTTTCAGCGATCAGGACTCGATCGCGGGACCTTCCGATCCGTAGATCGCGACACTGATTACAGGGCGCCTCACAGCCCCCTGAAACAGTAAATGTCGACAACAGATGTAGACAGTTCAAGTTGCCGGCGAACATTTTAAGCAAAGTTTTCTATTCGAAGACATACTCATCCATTACAATAAATTCGCGTTTACATGAGCCATCGTATCCATGGAATGCCAAAATCCCTATTAAGGGAAAAAGTGGTCGAGCAGGATTTCTAACCGAATGATAGTCTGTAGCCAAATCCATGGTATGATACATCAAACCCTCCTTCATTGGAGAGTTTGCGGAACCCCCCAATGAACCCTGAAATTCCTGTTCTGTTCCATCTGGAGAAAATCCCCAAGATGGAAAAATTACTGAGTTTACTCCTTAATCAATGGATTCGATGGATCATGTTTTTGCCGTCCATTTACTACCCATTTTTAATTGCGCAGATTTTTGCATGTTTTGCAAGCGAGGAAAGTTGACGTCTTAAAAAGTAAATAAGCAACCAGTTGGCGAAATCTAGTTCGCCAAAACGCAGCCAAATAAATACTGAATTTCGATTGGCTAACGATACATGCAACTTGAGATTTTTTCGTGCTCGCATGAAAAAATCTCAAGTTGCATGTATCGTTAGCCAATCGAAATTCAGTATTTATTTGGCTGCGTTTTGGCGAACTAGATTTCGCCAACTGGTTGCTTATTTACTTATTTTTAAATGCATCAGCCCCCTTTCGTAAAATAAGGCGTTTACATGGGAATCGGGGTTTTGATGACGTATGGCGGACGCTGAGCGGGACATCTCATATTTCTTGACTACGGGGGACATTCACGCCATATCTACCTGAGCTTCAATTTGATACATAACAAACCGCGGACGTCACATGAATGTTCCCCACTGCACTTGGGTTTTGGTTTACATACGATCCAACATGGAAATCGAAAGGACTATGGTGTTTTTAAAAATCATAGCGGCGATCAATTTGCGTCAACCGTTGGGTCGGTTACGAAGTTGATTGACGTTTTAGTTCATGGGATTGCCGAATCCATGGATGAAACGTCAAATCCTTCTTGATTGGAGGGTTCGCTGAATTCCCCAAGTAACCCTGCGATTCCAATTCGGCCATGGGTGAAAATCCCCAAGAGAGGAAAATTGCGTAGCTTGCTCTTCCGTCCATGGATTGAATGGCTCATGTAAACGGCTCTAAAATGAAACAAAGGGGAACATTCATGTGACGTCCCGCGGTTTGTTATGCATCAGCTCTTGACCCACATGGTAATGTTATCCTATACAGCTATCGAAACACGTGCTTATGTTTTAATACTACTCAAACCTGTCTAACGGCTTTTTTTTTTCATACAGGGATATGGATTTGAATCTCAGGTGGATATGGCGTGCATGACCCCAATGTGAAATTATTATTTATACTCAGTAGCTGGGTTAGCGTCAGACTCAACATCGATGCTACTAGCATAAGCCATGTGTCTTTTATTATACAACGTCAACTTCAACTACTCAACTCGACTGGAAAATGTAAACATTGCGTTTGCAATTTGAAAATTGAAATAAATTTCTTTGTCATCACTTTTGCCTAGCAAGCTAATAAAAATGGATCGCAATGAATCAAATGAGCCCGACCCAAACCTAGAGGTTTGTAAAACTTGTAACAAACAGTTTACTCAAAAAGTGGAGTTAGAAATGCACCTCCAGTCACATAAACTTAAGAAAACCTATGACTGTCAAGTTTGCAATCGACAGTTTAGTAAAAAACCTGCACTTGAAAAGCACCTGCTCCAGCATCAAGATGTAAAACCCCTCATTTGTGAAGTTTGTAGAATATTCGCCTGTAGAACAGATAGTGAACTTGAGGAACACCTCCGCACACATTCATCTGATTCACCATACGTCTGTTTAATTTGCTACAAACAGTTTGCTACACGGTATACTCTTAACAGGCACATTCGCAGGCATTCAGATAAAGATATCTTTATTTGTGAGGTCTGCAACAGACAATTTCGTACAAGTAGCGACCTCGAAGATCACCGCCAGACACATGCATTTGATAAACCATACGTCTGTGAAATTTGCAACAAACAGTTTATCAGAAAGTTTAACCTTGACAATCATATCCCCAAGCACTCGGATGAAAAATTATGCTGCAAAATTTGCAACAGGAAGTTTATGAAAAAGTTTTTCCTCGATCAGCATCTCCTCACCCATAATAAGGGGGAGAAAAAATACACATGTGAAATCTGCAACACAAAGTGTAGCACCAGCGGGAACCTCAAGCAACACATGCTCACACATACAGATGTGAAACCTTATGTCTGTGAAATCTGCGGCCAGGCATTCAGAAAAAAGTTCAGCCTTCACAGTCATCGGTTCGTTCACACAAGCGTAAAACCGTTTCCCTGTAAAATTTGCAATAGACAATTCAGTAGAAAGGTTGCTCTTGACAAACACATCGCCACACATTATGCAGAAAAACATGTTTGTGAAGTTTGCAACAAAGAGTTTAACCAAGCGCAGCTACTCGAGCAGCACCTTCTTATCCATAATGCACAGAAACATGTTTGTACAATTTGCACAAAACAGTTTAGTAAGAAATGCAACCTCAAGTACCACTTGCTCACCCATACTGGCGAGAAGGCTCATGCTTGTGAGATCTGTGACAAACGCTTTTCTATGAAAGGCAACCTTCTCAAACATCTCCGAATCATCCACTTTTCTGAATTTGGTGAAACCCCGTGATTGGGAAGTCTTTAAACTTCAAAATAGCTAGCAAGCAATGAACAAAAAAGTGGTTAAACAAAGTGCTAAAAAAGCACCTTTATTTCTTTGCCTTCAAGAGGGTAGACATTTACTGTACGTTAACCATTGGCGAACTTTCCAGAATCATGCCAATGCCGTATTCTGACGACTTTCCAGAACAGAAACCCAACCAAAATAAGCAAGTAACTGCCAGATAGGGTTGCTGGAATCTGTCATCGTTGTGAAGTCAAGGAATTCGAATCATCAGTCGAAATCAGACAGGGTGCCGCACAAAAATTATGTATCCCCAAATCCGAAAAAAACGCGCCGATGGTTACTGTACAGTGAATCTGATCCCTTCAAGAGTATAAAAAAAATTTTAACTCGCTGTAAACATCGGAATCCACGATGACTTTCAAAATAATAGTTACTTTATGTGTCAGTTGAGCCATTACTTTAAGGGTTTTAACTTAACGTCAATTGAAACACTCTTTTGAAAAAGATTCCAAGGGTTTATTTGATGAACTGGCTTTCAAGAGTTATTTCACTTCACGTCTTTAAAATTGCAACAAATGTAATGTTATTTTTTATTTTTGTGTACCCATTTTGACATGTTATCTGTCAATCTTATTTGTTCCTAGAATCTTCTAGACTTATATCTAATTTTTATTAAAGAATTCTTTACGGCTTATAAAAAAAAATATTTGCATATTTTTTATATTAAATCGTATGGAACTAAAAAAAATATTATCACCTCTTAAAGTTTTGTCTACTAGTCAGATGCAACCAGTATAAGCTTGCAATATTTTCTATTATTATCATTATACAATAAAGAAGGATGTAGTTGCAAAAATTATTTTCTTCCAAGCTTTGGAGAAATCACAGTTGCTATACTAAAACCAACCTTAAGTTTGCAGCAGAGAAATGTACTGCGTGGAAGAAACTGGGTAAACAACGCAGCTGGCGCAGAAATTTCGCCTACTCTAATTGGCTGCTCCTTTGACCCTGATATTTGTGCGCCCTGTTGCATCAAAATCGAAGGAAAAAATAATTGAAATTACACTAACTGAAGCTAAACTAATAAAAATAATAAATTTATGTCTTGAAATAACAAATAAAATTGTTTATTGAATGTGAAACACCTTTTTTTATTAGATTCTCGCACTCGAAAATGAGAACTATTTACCCTTTTTCTCGTAGAACATTTGTATACTGCAAACTTAATGTCAGTTTTAGTGTAACTTCAAATATTTCTTCAAGTGTAAAGCACTATTTTTGCATGGTAATTCACATGTGAAAAAGAAATAAGCTATTAATCTTTTTTTTTAAAGGTTTTTTAAGTATACTTTTATAATGTTTAATCTGTAATAATTAAATCCTATACTTGCCTTTGTTCGCGTAACCAAATTGTGAATTAAAGAAAATGTTTACAAAACAAATCTTGTAATATTCCCTTTATACTTTAAAGTAGTGCTTTAATTTACATTAAAAGTAAAGTGGTATTCCAAAAATTTTGGTTTTAATAAAGTCAAATTTTGACTTATTGCATGTTTTTCGCACACACAAAAAAAGTGCTATTTAGTTATCAAAACTGTTAGCAATAAGACTTGTTTACTTAACTTTTTTTATGTAGTGATAAAATGTTACCTTGATCTGTTCTTAATTGATAATTAAAGCTTCAAAAATTTTAATATTTAAAGAATATTAAATCTGCCCATGTTATTGCGGATAAAAATATTAAAGCACATTAAACTTGTATAACAATTATAACTAACTTTTTGATTAAAATTTAAAGAAAACCGGTACACTTCTTATTAAATGTTTTTAAAAACATTTTCAACAAAAAGCCATCTTTTAATACGTTTATTTACATTTAAAATTTACAATATACAGACAAAACAAAGAAATTGACGACACAGAGTACTTAAACTAATCTAACAGTTTTTAAGCCAGCTTGTGGAAATGAACAGGAACAATTATAGTTTCTGATTTAGTTATTTTAAGTTGCAGTTCAATACACCCGAGTTTACAGGATGATTGGACTGCTCATATCGTCGGTAAAAAATAAAACCAGGAATGTGCAGATTCTAGGAATTTTTGCGTATTTTGAACAATGAAACAGCCTTTTTCAATTGGTTTTGACCGGGACCAGTTAAAATTAACTAAAAGTAGGTCTTTTAATTAACTGGATTCTGTTGTGTGGCTGGCTGAACGATTCCGGCTGTATATTTAGGTTAGGTTTGAATAATCTTCAAACTTGTGCCACAAGAGGGCTATTGCTATTGGCGAAATTATGATGCTCGTCGCCAATAGCTGTCATGCAGCTCTAGCGCGACGATAACTCAAACTAACAATAACATTAAGTTTAGCCGGTTAAAATGTTTATTCAAACTAATTCTTCAGTTTTAACCGGTACAGCTAAAAGAACTGTTTTTGCTCATTTAACCAAAACTAAAAACTGGCTTAACTGTTTCGTTTTTCCATCCCTATGTTTTGCACATTTGTGGTTTTGTCATTTTACCTCAATAACAATTCGTTGGTTAAACAAAAATCATGTAGAATAAGTTATTTTTCTAAAATATTCATAGCCTCTACTACTAAATAAAATAAAAAAAATTTACAGAAAAATACTATAAAACAATTTTTAAGCTCACTTTTTAAATTCCATTTTAATATTTAATTGTCTGTGACTAACTACTGTGAATATATTTAACTGACTGTCATATATTTTGAGATTACGCATTAAATATAAATATTTAAATACCTGCAGTCATTTGAAAGAAGAGCCATATTACATGAATATTATAAGTAAAATATACCACATACAATAATAGCTATATCCTTACAATTTTCAATTAACACATTACACGGTAACTAGTTTTAATAATTGTTTAATAGCAAAATAAAGAGTTGGTACATTAATAAACACACTTACTGCAATGGTATTTCGATTTAGCCATGCATTGCTATACATAGGTAGAAAACTGCATAGATAAATTGATGCTTTTAGCATAACACACAAGCCTGCTGACAGCTATATATTGATGATTAGGCACTGAAATAACACGAAAAAAGTATGCATTCGAATCAGATAAATGCATTTAAACCCATAGCAATATCCAGTTTACTATATTTGTGTTGCTTCATTATTTAAACCCTCATTCAGTTTTTACGAAATGCACTGAATTGTTTTGATTTATAAAGAAAAAAATGTGTAAGAAACATTTTAAATTTACTGTTATTAATAATTTTTATATAAGTGCTGAATTTAAATACTGAGTAGCACAGTAATTTCTATATTTTTTTAATTTGCATAATACATTATTATGCACAGTACTATACAATCCGATTGTTAATGACAATATTTATTTTCAAAGAAATATCTTTTTTTTTCCACAATAAGAATTCTACATGCATATTGTACAAATACTCCACATTTTCTGAATTAAAACATTGATAAATGTATCACAAATTCTAAAATATTGTTCCTTACATAATGAAATAAATACATTAAAAGCAGTTAATACCTATTAAAAAAACCTACCTAACCTTAAAAAAAAAAGTAACTTAACCTATATAGAGCAACACACAGCCCCATTTTAAAAAATCATGAAGCTCAAAAGCAAAAAGTTAATCAACAAAAAATCAACAAAAAAAAATCAAAAAATGCTTAAAAACCCATAAAATTAAAATATATCACTATGAATATAAACATCATAAAGCAGAGTGAAACATCAAGATCAACAAGCCCTGTAAAGGGTTCAATAATTTAAAACACCAGCAAAATATATCATTTCTTAAACCAAATCCAGATATTCCTGCAGTTTATTCAAAACTGGCATGACCCTATGAGAAATCTACATGAAATCTACTTCACAGAAAAACCTATTATACATATACATCTGTAGGATGGCTGGCACCGGCTATTGTGTTTTGTATGGATGATCTACACAAACCCCAAAATTTAACAGGTTTGAGGTTCTTGTCTACAGCGGTGAATCTCCAACCCATGTGACAGCTACAGCGTTCACATTCTACTATGGTCCAAGCATACCTGAGGAAAATAAGGTAAAATATTTGAATAAGATTTGACCATACTTAGTTGTTATTTGAAAGACTAATGTTTTACAAAAAGTTATTGAAAACATAGCAAATTTGAATTTATGATTGAAATTAAAATACATAAAACTAACTACATTATCTTTGTGCAATAAAATTTTAGTTATTTACTTTGACTTATAATAGTATTCTTAAAATGTCATCTGTATTTCAATTACTCATTCAACTTTTATTTTTAAAAAAAATTAAGTTTTTAATTAGATTAACTATCTGTGATAGAAAGGAATTACCAGTAAATTTTATATCCGCAGCTCTAAAAGAAATATTTAATGCTGAAAATAATTCTTATAAAATCTGAATTGATTGTGAGTCTGGAGTATAATGTAAAGATTTCTAACGACTCAACACCTTTTTAACTTTGTGATGTAAATAAAATGTCCTTTCTGTTCATTCTAACTAATGTTTTTAACGTGTTTAATTCCATAAATATAAACTTACCGAAAATAAGTTATCTTAAAAAAATAATTAACAAGATGGAAAATAACTCAGTGGCGGTGAAGTATTAGATATCCGCCTTATAAGCCCAAAATCGTTGGCTTGAGCCACAGCTTGGACAGCAGATTTTTCAGGATGAGAAAACTGTCATCATGCATGTCATATGATTATGTGTGGCATAAAGATCCCTTGAGTACCCCTATGAATTACCCCTATGAATTAGGCACTCATAGCAAAATAAAAAGTATTGGCCTACTTTAACATCTAGAGAGAGATTACATTCATTATAATCTAATCACTGAAATAGGAAGTGAGAGCTCTCAGCTCCAGGGAATATGCCGAGTCTGCAAAAGGCTTGATTTGCCAAAATTATCAGCTCTTTTAAGAAAAAAGACAGAAATTACTAAATACTAATTAGCATTAGTCGTTTGCTAAACTTACCCAGGAAACCAACTTGCTTCAGTAGATGGCCGCCCAACGGTTCGAAGTTTGCTTGCTTTGTAGACAGTTATGGCCTCATGAACATAACCATTTGGATTCACGTATGTACCCTGAGGACCTTGCAAAGACATACTGAATATATCCTCTCGGTATGCAATAATGTTCATGCAATCTCTGCATGTTAAAACAGAGCACTGTAAAAAAAAATCAAAGATTAAGCTCAAATGTGAATATCCTTATGTAATGAACTTCATTTCACTATGCATCTTATATAGTTTATAATTCTACAATTTGGTTGTTTTTAAACTTCATACATGATAAGAACTAAATTAAAAACATAACTAAAAAATTCATATGGATAAATATTATATCCATGCAATCTACATTTGAAAGCAAAATACTATGACTAAATTTAAAAAAATAAAATTAATATAATTTTTTATAAAGTTTCTAACATAATTCAGAACTCCTGATCTATGGAGTCCGTAAATTCTAAATCTTTATTGACAAATTCTATAAATCAATTAGATAAATGACTTCAAGGTAAAAATGAACTGCACATAATTAAATGTATTTAGTTAAATATGAAATGCCTAGTTAATATTATTTGTTAAGTTTTCTTGGGGTCAACTAAGAGACCTAAATCTTTCTGTTACAGTATTTTAGGGTTTTTTATATAATAAACTTATACATGTCATACATCACACAAATATCTATAAAGTTATAATATTAAGTTCATAAAGGCTAATTTTAAGACTTGAAATATTTGATATGAAATAAAAAAAATGTGTTTAGACATCCAACCTTCCTTTATTTCTACAGAATAAGTATGCTTTCCTGTGTAGTAGTTGAAAACTAATAAGTAAAGCACTTAAATAACTAGGCAAAACATACCTCATCTAAAATTTGTAGCTCTAGCCGCAATCGTTCTGTGACTTCATTCAACTTAAGAAGATCGAGTCTCTGCTTGTCATTTAGAGGAAGGTTTGCAGCGATCCAGTAGGAAAACTCTTTGGGATCACAGGGCATGAAGTCTTGCTTTTCGTCTGTCCGGTTCCAGTACTTGAGTGCATCTTTGATTCTATTCATAAGTATATGCTAAGGGGAAAAGCATTCCTCTAAGAATATATGTTATCTCTGAAGGATACAAATGTACAAACCTGTCACCTTGAAGCGTCAGATTTTCTAATAACATACATCATTTTTAAAAATTTATAAATTTTATAACTTAAATAAAATGTAATGTAAGAAGCAGTCATTTGTAATCATCTTTCACAGAAATAAAATTTAAAACATTTTAAAGAAAAAAAATTAAACTTCCAGTTAAAATGTTTAATTTTAATCTCATGCAGTGAAAAAAATACACTTTAAACAAATTTCATATTCCACAGAGGGTTAAATTGAAATACTACATTGCAATCAAAGGAAAGTAATATTTTAGCTTTTTTTAAAAAAATGCAGCAAAAGATTCAATTTCAAGAAAAACCAAAAAAAAATAGTTAAATATTTACTTACTGGATCATATAGTTTATAAACAAACTCTGGAAACCATGTGTAATTTGTGAAATCAAACTTGTTATACTAAAAGAAAAAAAATATGTTTCTTTTTAAAAAAATGCTTGTATACACAAACTTTGTCAACAATCTGAGATTCCCATAAACTTTCATATCACATAAATGTTTGACTTTGATTAAGCATTTAACTACAACACACATATGAACAAAATAAAACTACATGAATTTTACTTATCTGTAACATAAAAAAGATGTAACTCTATAAAAACATATATTACAAAACTATTCATTATTCCTAATTTTCCCAGAAAATGTTGTGCATTGCTCAATTACATTATGTAATGTATAAAATGGATACTCAAATAATATTTGCTTCTTAGCTCATGAATCTTACTTCTTCTCTATATCAAATAGAGTTAGCTCAATGAAAAGAGTATCCAGTAGCAGGGCCGGATTTAAAGATTTGCCGCCAATAGGCTACGTTTGAATATATTTGAGCTTTTTTTTGTTCTGTGTCTGAATGGTGTTTTTCTTTCCCCCAACTTCCGTTGTAAGATATCCACCCAGATATATTTTTCCATTTATAAAGAAGCCTATGCGCAAGTTTTCCACACTATTAGAAATGGATTACAGAAAAAAGGTGTTTTTCGCTCCACCCTATTGTATATCTCACTATACTTTTTCTAGTCAATTTAAATCTAAATTTGGTGTTTTGATTAGAAATGCTTGATTCCAATGATGAACAGTGGTAAAGTTATGTGCAAAGAACCATTGTTGTACCGGTAGTAGGGGTAGTTCACCCGCTAGTATACCTTGCTCAGTTTTTAGCTGTGCATCCAGTTATCCAGCTATTAAACAAAGTTATAAAATAGAAACACATCTATGTGTGTTTCTATCTTATAAAAAATATTGTTAGCCCAACGCTCTCTACTCTCCTTCTTTCATTCAGTGCCTACAATCTGTGCATTTATGTCAAATTTAGTGACACAAACCTTATGTGAACTCCGATGCACAAGTTGCTGACACTGGTATTCACTTGTTTCCTTCTTGGAGTTGAGATTAGGTGGCGGATTCCTGAACTTGTTGAGGCTACCCAACCTGGAACACTCGCCAGGATCAGTTGCAATTAGTTCTGGCAGAATTTGTACTTTTGCACTTATGATTCTGGAATAACAGAACTAAGGTTACACAACAATAATGAATTTTTTATTGCATTTGTAAAAAACCAGTTGAAGTGTAATTATTTTTAGAAAAACTTAACCGTTTAAAACTTTTTATCCATTGAAATTTGCAGTTTAATTTGAAGTTTAAACATATTCAGTGAAAAAGTTATTGGGCAAATAATACAATCTAGTAATTATCAGGAAAATCCTTATTAAAACAAGCATAACTTTGAATTAAGTAATAATTGTTGCACAGATGCACACTTTAAATAAAAAAAGGCCTATGATTAGAAACAAAAATTATATCATTTATTAACATGGTTAGGTAATGCATACAATAATAAACACTTTAAAGTTTGAGCCTAAGTGTCACTCAGAGGGTGGTTTACAAAACTATTAATTGATAATTATAAATTAATTTTAGTGCATTTAAATAGTTATATAACAGATCCAAATATTTTGTTTCAGTTAAATTTATAGTAAAAAAATATTAAAATACAGTAACTATTTTGCTATGAAAAAAGCTAAGCAATTGCAAGAGAATACAAACTGTTTTCTATATAATTTTCACACACAAAAATATTTTAAATGACTTTATAATATTTAAAGCATTTTATTTCTTTCATTTAGTCAAGAGTGTTAAACAGCTATGCTGTCAAAATTAACTGAAAATTTTATAATTTTTCATCGTCTCCAAACTTCAGGACTTGGCAGATTTTAAACCCTTCTCTGTATTCAACGATATTTAAGGAGAAATCCTAACATACTATTTAATAAACTTAAAATAGTTAACAGCAAAACACCAATTAAAACAATGAATTCTTTAATACAACTATGTCTTAAATATTAAACATTTTAATACTACATGAATAGTGGAAGAACTAGTAAAAAACAGTTGGATATCAGAAATACACACAACTTAACAAGCTTAATTAGTTGAATGTGTGAAACACTGAAGCAACCCAAAATAATTCGTTTTCTGAACACACTTTTTATTATTATTTTAATGGAACTAAGTACAATACTTTAAAAAGTAACTTCACAATTTATTGGTAATTTTTGAGTAATGATCTATAATAAAAAAAGACATGTAATAGCACCAGAACATGGATAACAAAAAAATTTCAGAAATTACTATCGCAAAGTTTTGTTTCATTATTAAGTATTACAAAATGCATTAGAACTTACCCATCACTCTGTGTTTTAGTTTCAAGCACTTTAAACCTCTGTCTACCTTCAGCTTTGATTCTCAAAAAATTTCCCCCATAAGTTCTTTCTACCTCTCGGTATGAGCGGATTTCAACCGTTGTTCCAACAGTTTCTAAAGTATTTGAAAACATGCGACCTGAAAACCTAAACGAATAAACTTTCTTTTATTTTCACATTTAAAACGAAACCCATTATTATATATTTTTAAAAATGAAGTATTTAAATTGACATCTTTGCAACAACAGATCTATTATTTAAGTCTGAACGTTATTCGACATCTTTTAACTAAGAATTTAATTCAGAAAGAAATATGAAGAAATTTAAGGAGAAATGGTTTTACTTCAAACAATTTAAAATATATAAGGGATTAATTTTATTTATTCCTAATTTATTCACATAAGTTAATTCTCCAGATAAATATTTTTATTAATAAATAAGACGTGTTAGAATACTATAGTACTAAAAATAAGTAAGCCATTTCTCCTTAAAACAAACAATAAGTGGAAAAGTAATAAATTTAATTAATACAATTCCATTAAAAACACCCAATTCACATACAACTTAAAAAACATTTACACCCATTCTTCAAAAAGTACATACCTGGAATTCACCAAACCAAATGTTCGGTCATTGTTGATAATTTGAATCATCATGGAAATGGTAGCTGTGTTAAACAACTGTAATGGTAATATCTGACCAGGCATAAGTACGACACCTGGCAAACTAATTATTGGAATTGTCTGGCAGCTATCTTCATCTAAAACAGTTCGGCCACTCAATTCTTGTAAGTCATTTCCCAAGTACTGAAAATTAAATATATACATGTAAATCCATTTACGAAGTAGCAACATTTTAAAGCCTTATCAAAGTAATTTAAAAGTAACTGCCAGTATTCATTTGTAACTTCAAATAATCTAAAAATAGCAATATTTGTATAACATAAGAAAATATAATTATATTCCTTCTCTTAAATAACATATATGCTGTTCTATTGTCATAAACCAAATGCAGTTTTTAAGGTACTATTTATTATTTTTTTTTTTATGATACAACCACAGAAAACAGTGACAATACATAATATATTCCACTAACTTTGATTGAACTTCAAAGATGAACAATACTAACAGTTCCAGAAATGCTTTTAAGACTCAGTGATTTTAGAGCTTCAAGTTTCATTAAATACATAAACTTCGTGTTAACAAAATTACAAATTTATGGGGATCTTATCACCCCCTAACTAAGAACTCAATCAATGTAAATTAAAGTAATTGTGTGTTCAGTGGAGAAGTATGACTTTTCTGTTAGCCCTTTTTTTGTGAATTAAAAACTATGCCTTCATGTTATTATGGGGCTAATTTTATTAATAGAGCACCTCAACACACCTCAGAATTATCCCATCAGGGCTCTAATAATTCCTTGAAGGTCTAACAGTGCTTATAGTTGCATAGTTGTTAGACTCGGGTTTTCTTAATTTTATGCTTTTTGGCCTATATTTAGGCTTTTTTTTTTATGTCTCAGCTTGTTTTTGCATTGAATGGAAAGTACATGAATGAAATTCTACATTGCAAAGGTTTGGATTCATGACAGTGGATCGGAAAATGCTAAAGTTACACATGTATAGGATTCCGAAACTAACATGGGAGCTGTAGCTTTTTATTTAACTTCTACCAGAGACTTTTTGATTTATTAAATCCAAAGGCAAACTAAAAAAAAATCACCACTTCCAGTATATTTTTTACTGTAATTTATAATACCACAAAGTCCAATTATTGTAAATGTTTGAAAAACATACAACAAAAACATTTGTTTCAAATTTGAATATGACCCCAGAATGCACCGCTTCCTTGAGGGACAAATACATATGGTATAACTCTATTAGGTTCACTTAAATTACAGATTTTTTTAAAAAAGGAAATTAAGGTTTTGTTAGTTTCAATTAATACTTAGTTTACACAGCCTCCGAATTAAGAAATAGATATTCAATATTTTTTTTTTTAATTATGCATTAAATCATTAATTTTTTTTAAACTATGCATTATATACAGTTTGTGCCCCATCCCATAGTAACCTGATGTAACCAGGGTATTTTTTGTGCATCTTTGCCAATGGTAGTTTTAGCTGGTAGGTCTGGTTTACACCAAAATCTCAGCACCTAACTGTATAAAACATATTTGCAAACATATTAAAATAGTTTTGTTTGTAAATCCCAAAATTGTGTCTGGCTACCTGAGATTTTTGTTTTTAATTGTACAGTGCAAGGTTTGTTGAGTTGACTGAGAGAATAGATCAGGGTCCGGTTACATTATCCTAGAAATATTACAATTGGATCATGCTTTGGACACTCAATACATACTACATGCAGTCCTGGCAAAGAAGTGTCATATGATATTAGAGATTCTTGTCGTAGGTAATCAACTTGATCCTCTGTTCTCTCACTGGGTGGAGTAACTAAAAAGGCAAGTAGAAATGCTATGCAGTAAATTTGAAAAAATAAATAAAACATAAATTATTTTTCATTCAAGACAACAAAATGTTCTTTAAACATAAGTTTTAGTAGGGTATTTATATATAATTTTTTATGACACACAGCTAAGAGGTTTTCAACCACCATCACAAGACTTGTGATGGTTACAATTTACAGCCAAGCCTTACCCAGAAAGTGAACCCAGGCTCACAGCTTTGCAGTCAACAGCAATAACCGTTAGGGGACGTACATAAATTACTTCACGCTCATAGGGGGGAGGGAGGGGTATGCAACAACGTGACGGATCGTGACATGGAGGGGGGGAGGGGTGATCGCTTGCGTGACATAACGATTCAAAACTTCCAATTTTGCAATGAAAATCTATTTTTTATAAAAACGATTTTTAGAAAGAAATCTGAAATCGTTTTTTTTTATCATAAGATCATCATAAGAAACACTTAAACAAAGGAAAATATTAAATTCAACTTTAAAAAAAAAGGGGGGGGGGGTGCGACAAACGTGACGTAATTGTAGGGGGAGGGGTTCGACCAAACGTGACGCAGCGTGACATAGGGGAAGGGAGGGGTCAAAAAAGTCCAAATTTTGCGTGACGTAATTTATGTACGTCCCCTTACACAAGGGGGGGCGGACGGATACTACGGATATATACACTATGATATATCGACTGAAAGACACTACAGATACATTGGCATTAATAATTGCATTTTGATTACAAAATAACATCACCATGTTTAAAAAGCTTCCCTAATACATTCTTGAATAATTTAGAAACAGGTGAGGAACTAAATATTATAAAAAAAAAGTAATGTTTTTAAACAGGTGAGTATACATGAAATGCCAATTAGTAATTGTAACAAAATTTAACTTAATATACAGAAATGTGGTGATAAAGAAGTTCCCTTAAAAAAAACAAATATGTTAATGCTGATTGCCCTGAAATAAAAACTGTGATAGAAAAAAGTATTTTAAATAACATCATTTTTTTAAATTACTTTTTACCATTCATGTAAGTTGGACCAGTGATAACTGGTGATGCAAATGATGTGCTCATAGTCACTATGAGGTGCAATTAAAGCAATCTCATAGTGTAGCATTGTTTGTGTTGTCTAAGACCTGTAAGTCAAAAGAAACTACATTATGCTTCTAAGAATTCATAGTGTTAAATAATACACACTTTATAAGTGTTAAGAACACACAAAAAACCAACGAGCGAATCACATGTGTCAACATTCTTCTACATAGGTAGACTATAACTCGAATATGTGAAATGAAATATTTTTTTGAAAAAATATCATTGAAGTAAAAGAACTATTAACTAGGTGACATACCTTTCTTCCTAAGCTTTTTAAGGATAAAACTGGCCATATTTTTTAGCAATCACATCAAGTCAAGATGCTTTGTAAGAAATGTTTTGTAGTTCTTAACTTCGTGCGTCATTTGCAAGAAACAATTAAGGAAGTTTTTCCTCAGAAGATTCAAAATACAATAACGATTTCCATGTCGGTGTGTCTCTCATATGAATCGTTAAAAGACTTTTACAATAGAATAATAACTTCAGCCAAAGGGTTGGGATTCCTTGGACGACAGTGAAATGCTTAAAACTGATGTCTTAGAAATCGATGTCAACAAGGCGACAGTTTGAGTTTATCGAATCACCATGACAAGAAACAACTAACCTGAAGAAATTTCAGAAGAATCACTGTCTTCATCTTCACCAAGTACTTGTTCAATTCTTAAATCCACAACATCGTCCATGTCGCAATATTTGTTGACTTGGATTCTCGAATCCAAAACCAACCAGGAAAAAATCTCAACATCAACAAATCAATATCATGACATTGTTGCCAAATTAATTCTCAAACTTTACAACATCAGATAGTTGAGTTGAGTTAAATAATTATCGAGTATTTTGCTCGGAAGTTCTAAACTTTATCGCTTTTAATTCGATTAAATTTCAAGTATTCAAAGCATCACAAAAACGTCAATGTTGTTTGAAGAGTTCGGTTTAGATTATACTTTGTCTTAAACGAAAAAATTAATGCCCAGTCTCAGGTATGTCCCTCCGTATATGCCATCATATTTTTTTTATCACTTCCGACATGCTTCCGACTGATAATCATGATTCACTTTCACGCAAGGAAGTGTTTTGTTTGTATGTAAACAAATAAAAGAGTGAAAGTTAAATTAGCAACTTTTTCCTTCCCTTCTACTTAACGTCTTCTTATCCAACTGTTGTGTTTTTATTTGTTTCATCAAGATGTACTTTTACGTTATTTAATATTTTTACCCGAAACAAGAACTAGTTAATTGAAAATCATCTTCATAGCAACCTTCAGTTCTGCATTCGGGAATAAACCTCATGTGATTTCGTTACCTTGCAACTTCAATAGTCCAAAATGGAATCCGATGCCGAAAGAGAGCCTCTCTTTACCTCTGTCAATTCCAATGCCAACTACCAAACTCAAAGTAGCAATGCTAGAGCAGACGATATTTTTGCTAGCCGGGGATCCATCAGTTTAAATTTAGGCTCAGCCTATGCAGTAAGCAAGCGCAGACAACTGTTAGCAGGAGTGGCGATTTTAATTTTTGTGTTACTAGAACGCATCGCTTACTACTCATTAACAGGTAACCTCTACCTTTTCCTCAACCAAAGTGACTTTCACTGGATGTATTACAATGCCATCAGTGGCTTGCTGATATTCACAGGTACATCTTACCTGTCATCTCTCTTCGGTGGGTGGCTGTCAGATGCCTTTCTTGGTCGGTTTAAGACAATATGCCTGGCGTTCTTTCTGTTCGCTGGTGCTTTTTGGTTTCTACCGTACATGCCGAAGATCTGCAATCTCTGTAGAAACTGTCCATTGCCCATTGTGGATCCAACGGCTTCTACCGACTTCCCATTGTATGACGAGAGATGCAGTGGAGTTATCATGGCAGTTTTGATTATTGCTGCTATTGGGACTGGGACAGTGAAGGCTAACATAACTCCATTTGGAGCTGAACAGGTAAGTTGAAAGTCAAGCTTATTTAGCTATATTTTTTTGGCATTGGAGTATGATGCCATTTACTTACTTAAAGGCTTTATGGTTAGTTAGTTTTAGGGGACTTTTAAACGAACTATAAATAGCATTTTTTTGGCAACCATCTGCACTAAACCAAGAAAAGAATGTTTATTGCATGCATCGAGACGATGATTGAATGTAATATTTGTCTCTTGATTGCGGCTCAAATGTACTAGGCCCTGTACTGTTGCTCTAGTGCCACATTAATTCAACCAAACACAAACCTGAATACTGAAGATTTAGCAGCTGGGGAGCCCAGTCGGCAAGGCTCTTGTCTAGCATCCAGAGTGTCCCAGGTTCGTACACGGGCATTAACAAGTAACTGCCAACCTATAAACGGTCTGTGCAGTTTGCACAAATAATACCCCCTATGTAGAGGGAGTGCCTTTAAATATGCTTCAAAGTCCCAACGTTGTGTACCTTGTCACTCTTAAAAAATATGTCGACATGAGTAATTGGCTCATGGCTTGACTGTGGTTCTAAAGTACTACACACTACATCAAAAGCACTCGTGTTTCTCTAGTGACATTAATTAATCCAAACCTTATTAGATTAATAATTATCTTTAACACCCACAGATTCGCTTCAGTGGTCCAGACGGCCTTAGAATATACCTCAACTGGCTCTACTGGTGCGTCAACATCGGTGCTCTCACAGCAATCCTCGGAATCACTTATGTCCAACAAGAAGACGGCTTTCAGAAGGGTTACCTTATTCCTGTGTGCCTCCTCACTGCTGCAACCCTGTTGTTCCTGATTTCTTATCCCTTGTACTCACACCAGTCGCCCTGTGGAAGCTCGATATCCAGGATTTTCTCTGTCCTGAGAGATGCTTGGAAGCTGAATCGGTCGCATAGAGATGATAGTTTAGATTCTAGTAGTAGGTATGTTGGAATGGAAGGTTTGTATTTAAGAGAGGGTTTTAGATTCTTCATTATGGTTTATAACAGTGGTTCCCAACCTGGGGGCGATCGCCCCCAAGTGGGCGATTTGTGTTATCAAGAGGGCAATAAATAGTTTGGGGGCGATAGGGGGGCGATGAATATTCAAAGGGGGGAATTAAAATATACTGTACTATAGTACAGTAAAACCATTCTAATTTTTTTTCACCGTGACAAGTTTCCAACTGACATTCTTACAAGATTTGAAGATTTGACCAAGTTGGAAATTCCTGATTCTATTGTCGAAACATTCCCTTTGGGGTTGTGGATAACCTTGATAACTCTTTGCAGACGGAGTTTGTAGATCTGAAGTATGACAGTGAGGTGAAACTCCAGAGAGGTTATGAGTTAGCCTGCGTGAAACTTATTCACACTGATCCTTAACTGTGGTAAAAAGCTGAACTACTCCTCATCTTGTTCCGTTGTTATCCAGCTCCTCACCAAAGAAAGAAATCAATTAGACATTTGCCTCAAAGACTTGCGTATGAGCTTTAAAAAATAATAATTGATATAAAAAAGTGAAAAAAGTGAATAAAAAAGTTTTCAACATTCATTTTTTAATCTTTAATTTTTATTGTCAACTCTCTTAAGTTTTCCAGAATTGAGTTTAAAGATCTTAGTTAATTATCTTACTTTCATTCTTTGAAAAAATCTAAATAAAAATAGAAAAATAAACCTTTTTTTCGATTTTATTTAAGAGTAACCAGATAAAGCTGCTTTGGTTGTTTTTGTATATGGTAGTAAGTGTTTGAAATTATAAAATTGCTTTATTAGTTACACTTTAACTCAAATTATAATTGGACAAATTAAAAATATTAAAGGGGGGATATGTGTTAGTCAACTTAAAGAAGGGGGCGATGTTACAGAAAAGGTTGGGAACCACTGGTTTATAACATAAAGTGGAAGGTGTTATAATCTCTTTCTTTATCTGTCGCAAGCTGTATCGACAAATTCGGAAGTCAAGTGTGCTTATCTGATTGTTAACATTCATCTCAAGCCAAGTTTCCTTCCAGATTTTCTTTGTTAATTTTCAAAGTATTTTTTATATTAAAAACATATGTTTTTGTATGAACAAAATTTACCAACAAATGAATTTTATTAAGAAATCAGGAAAACTAGTAAAAAATTGCTAATATAAATTTATAAACAAATCTCATTATATACTAGATTTCCACATCCTTAGTGCAGAACTGCTGCCAAGTGGTTTTTCAAAAATTAGCATTTTAGTGAAATCAATTAAGTTACTTAATTTAAGCTTTTAATTATTCATAAGTTTGTATAATATAGAAAATTATTTACAGTTCTATATATTTTACTAACCTTTTAATAAAAATTTACCTTTCTATTTTACAGTGTGGCAATTATCAACAGACCAACTTGGTTAGACATGGCCAAAGTCAGATACGGAGGCAAGTTTCATGAATCTGTAGTTGAAGATGTTAAGTCCCTTTCGACAATTCTTATTGTTTTCATTATTTTGATTCCATATTGGATGATATACTTTCAGGTACTTTTCTTATTGTGTTATATTTTTATTATGAACAACCTTACAAATCTGTTTCTTTGTAGGAAAGAGTTATGTGCATTATTGATTTATATGTAGCTTTAATTTTTTCCCCTCTTTAAGTGATTTTAATCTAAACAGACCAACTACTCAGCTTTTTAGCTTAAGTTGAATTTGTTAATGAACCATGCACAGGAAATTGACATAACTGACAAATTTGGCTTTTTTTAGTTAAAATTTTTTGAATATAACAACATGCAAATTATAGAAATCTATGAACTAGAAAAAAAAGTAAACAATTAGTACTTCAAGCGTTATAATAATTTAAAGTTTAATGTGCGCTGAATTAAAGGTGTGTGTAAATCTTATTCAACCATTATTCTGGTTGTAAATTGTACTAATTATTTTTTATACATGAAATTCCTTAACATTTATTTTGTTGTAGATGCAAACTACATTTTTGGCCCAGGGTTTACAACTGCGCTTGAGTCTTACACCAGGAAACTTTACTAATGGGGATGAAAGTTTTCACTTTTCTGTAAGTTTTCACTTTTTAAAATATTAGTTAAAAATGGGGTTTTCTCACTTTAATGTTTTACTATTTTATTTTAACATGCACTAAAATTTCAACCTGATTATTTAAATATATAGTTTTACTTTTAGGAAATTGATTTAATTGAATGCATCACATTATTCTAATATTTGAATATATGGTAATTCATGCAAAAATCTATACTTTGAGTAACTTAAATTTAAATGTTGGGATCACCTAATAAATAAAAATGTTAAACTTGGAAATTTCAAGTTTAGTTGAATAGAATTATCATTTTTAAATTAAAAAGCAAATTTTACAGTATGTTTCATATCCCATGAAATAAAGTCAACTGATCCGAATTTTGGTTTTGTCCACAAAATTCATTGTTTTTATTATTACAATAACGCAATTTATTGTGTTCAGTTTTATTTCTCCTCATTTTAAAGATATTTTCATGCTGAAACATAATAAATGCCAAATTCTTTCATTTGTTACTTTCAATTACCTTCCATGAAATTGTGATGGGGACTAAAATTCGTAATGGAGATTTCGTGTTTTCTAGACACTAAGGAGTGTGGTTATTCTAAAAAAGTGATTTTTGAACATTGGTTCATCTGTTTATCTAAAACCTGTAAATAAATATTCAGTTAAAGTAAAATCCCAAATCCAATCATATATTCATATTTTTTTTTATTTGTTATTACATTTTGCCAAGAGAGTGCATTTTTTTAATGTAGCACTTTCAAGCCAGTAATCAAAAGTCCACTCTAATAGTGGGATTGGTAAAAGTTACCCATTTGGGTGTCAAATAAGTTGCATGCCCATAATCCAATCCTACTGAATTGCAGCCCGGTTAGAGAAATGAGAGAAGGGCTGAAGGACGCGAGCGGGGTTGCCATGACGACGAAGAATATGCATTGCTTAATCCCCGTTCAATGGAATGGATTAAGGCGCGGAGTGCAGCCCAAAACAGTTTTATGTGTTTCGGCTGCAGTTGGAATTCACTGATATGATTGGTGGCCGCCAAACACGTGTTAGGACATGTGTGATGAAGGGGAAATCAAGAGATTGAATTCTTTTCTTATTCTTCTCGCTTAAGCCATAGACTAGCTCTCAAACGGTTATTAAATTTCGGTGCCGAATGCTTTTGTTTCTTAGTATTAATATTTTATTTGTTGTTTATTAAAAAGTGGAACCCCCCGCTATTGATGGAATATAATTAAAGTAATCCACTATGTTTTTTTAAAGTAAGTTTTTCTATTTTATGCAATCTTATATACTTTTTACATTATATGCTTTTCAATTTATGCTAAGCTGACAGAAGTTTGGTGGGCGGAAAAGGGGGGGGGGGTTCGCGTTGCTTTGACTGCACCAACATTTTTGACCACGGGCCGCCACTGGTGCATGCGCAAGAAAAAAAGCAATCAATAACAGAGGGTGACAAGCCTCAGTTTCAGCCCAGTGTCCATATGTTTTCAAGCACGGTTATGGTTTGCCTAATTTTTTAAATACCCTCAGAACAAAATTGAATTTGTGTGGTCGGTGGGCACTAAAAAATACAAACACTAATAGAAGATAGCATCAAGCCCCGTTTTGGCACGGCCCATGTGTTTTCAAGCCCTGTTATGGTCCATTACTCCCACATGGCTGACGTTTTTTGAAACCAATTACATTAAAAATTATAATCAAATATGAAAAAACTAGGCTTCAGGTGCACACGTAGGCATGAAAAGGCATCTGTATTAAAAATTTCAAATTTTTTAGAGCAGTCTAAGTAGGTCTTTCACAATCCACAGACAGACTCTTTCTTTTATTATTATAGATATAATTTTCTCTAAATATATATTGTTTTATTGAGTGATAATTGAATGTTGTATGCTGTTACAGACTCCTATTTTTTTCTTGTTACCTTATTTTGTATTTCATTTTCTGAGAAAAAAATCTAATAACCTACTTCTCAATTCTAGGTGCCTGCAGCATGGCTGATGCTATTCAACGTGCTGTTTCTAATAATCTTCATACCGCTTATGAACCATGTGATCTACCCCTTCTTAGACAGGCGGGGCATTCAAATCCACATCCTTGTAAGAATGGCCATAGGAATGGGATGTGCCACACTCTCTATGGTTATGGCTGGGTGCTTAGAAATTTGTCGGCTTCACTTTATACATGAGTAAGGGTAACTTAGTATTGATGAACAGTGTGTATTTTTTCTTGGCAATTTCTCGGCTTGAGTAAGGCTAACTTAATGTTGATGAGCATTGTGTATTTTTTCTTGGCAATTTCTCGGCTTTACTTTATTATTGGAGTATGGCTAACTTAGTATTTGGTGTAATATTTCTTGGTGATTTGTCGATATTATGTATTTATTCATCCAAATACAAATAAATGTGGCAAACAATGGGGAATAGTTGTTGAATTTTTGAAGAAAAATAAATTAAATATTATTGGAATTTAAAATTTTATTCAAACCAAATGCTGTGTTTGGGGTTTTTGTTTTTTACTGTGCCAAATTTTGTGTCAAAGTGGTACTAAGGGACAGTTTCTGTTACAAACTTACTTTATTTAAATTATAGATATAACTTCAAATATTTTTTGTATAAGCATTTTAGAATAGCTACTGATATATTAGTCATCAATAATGTTTTCTTTTGGATCAAGAAAGTCTTTAATATTAGGATGTTTAATTGCTTGAACTAGTTAAACTTGTTCTATTCATTGCATTTCTGTTGTGAAACCTTAAATATTTTCCAAATGCTGTTTGTTTCTTTTAGAGGCCGTGTTGTTAATCAAACTATAGAAAATACTGTGTATGTAGCAGCAGATTTGCCAATTTTGTGGCAAATTCCTCAATATTCTCTTATCGGAATAAGTGAAGTTTTCACGAGTGTTAGTGGTATGTTTTAATTTCACCTGTTTTTATTTCTACGAACTATTTCAAAAAGACATCTCTTTTGAATAATGTTCAAAACACATTTATTATCATTAATATTACATATGTTCAACCTCTGTGATTTTGAGTATCTTTTCAATATTTTTTGCATTGTCATAATGTTATTACTATTGCTGTGGCTTTAATGGGATTATATCTTGGTTTAACTGAATGTTCTTTTTAAAGTGTACAATATCTTGAAAAAAAAGATATGTTTAGCAAACTTAAAATTTATTGTGAAAATACAGTAAATTTTTGTTACAACGAAATCCATGGGACCAGAAAAGTTCTTTGTTATAGTGGAATGTTTGTTAAAACAAAGCAAATTTGGTTAAATTTAAAATGCGACAAAAATCAATACAGATATACAGCAAACAATTCATTAATATATGTTTTATTACTTATTTATTTAATGAGTTTTTTTACAATTCCACCTTTTCCCCCAAGAAGTTTGAGTGTAGGAAAAAAAAGCATAAGTCTCTGTTAAGAAGTGTCTTCAAGCAATAACTTTCTGTGCAGCAAAGTCAATAGTTGTCAACTCTTTCTTAAAAAACTTCCTTTGTGACAACAATAAAAGTAGTGCCCATGTGCACAAGGTTTCAAAGTCAATCTCAATCCCCTTCTCCTCCCATTTGACAATAGTGCTAAATAAACACTAAGCTTGTTTGGTTAATATATTAAACGGAAAGGGCAAATTTGCCGGAAGTAAAATACATTGGTCGTGATGAAATTGTAAGGTTAGGTCATTTTGTTAAAATGGAAATTTAAAACATTACTCCAATAGCATTTCAAAAGGAACTGGGGTTATATTTCGTTATACTAAATACTTTGTTGTAATAATATTCGTTGTAAAAAAATTTTTTACTGTAATGCTTGATAATAGCGTATGGTAATTAATATTTGTGTTATGTAGACAAACATTACTCCTTTAATTTCCTCCATTTCTAGGAATGGAATTTGCCGTTTCTCAGGCCCCAAGCACCATGCAAGGTGCTGTCATGGGCCTGTACTACTTCTGCACTGGAATCGGCAGCTTCATTGGAATAGCTGCCCTTCGGTCTTTCGAAAGTTTAGAAGGTGTTTTCCTTGGACACCGGTCAGGAAACATGAACACTGCAGACCTCTATTACTATTTCTTCTTCCTTGCTACCGTTCAATTTATAACACTGGTTGTGTTTTGCTTCAGCACCAAGAAACTGAAGGTTAGAAAGAGTCCTTCGTCGACGTCCTCTAGACTCTTGGGAAGCCACTCTAGGTCTAGATGAGATTGTGATATTTCTGTTCCTTAGAGACAGAAGGTTAACTGAATGTTGGTTTGGCCATTTTAGGCTCTACACCTCACCACATTTTAAGTATGCAGTATAGAAATGTTCTACAGGAAAAAGGGTAAATAGTTCAACTTCCGAGAGCAAGAATCGAATAAAAAAAAGGTTTTTCACATTCAATAAATAACTTTATTTGTTATTTCAAGACATATTTTTATTATTTTTATTTGTTTTTTCTGCAGTTAGAGTGTAATATTAATTATTTTTTCCTCGATTTTGACGTAACAGGGCGAGCGAACGTATCAGGGCGGACATTATCGCGTAGGAGCGACCAATCAGAGGGGCAGAATTCCGTTTGTTTACGCGCGATTCCTCCGCGTAGAACATTTTGATGCTGCAAACTTAAGGTGTGTTTTGGTGTAGGGTACAGATTTAACCTATGTTTTTAGTGAGAAGGCTAAAATTTTCTTGTTTTATTGTTGTAAATTATGTATTATTTTAAGACAATTGCCTGGTTTGTGTGTTGCGGAAACTTGGTTGTGATAATTGAAAGAAAGTAAAGAATTAGAGTTAGGCACCTTCTTTATTTGACTTTTCTATTTATGGTTTGTGCTGGCTAATTTATCCCATCTTTAATTATAATTCATCTGTATAGAAAGTGAGCAATGATGTATCTTAATCTAAGATTATACAGATGTTTTCTGAAGTTTTATTGTTATTAGTTTAATATGTTCGCTTATCTTTATAAGATAAATTTCCATTTTAATTATTTTACATGACTTTCAAAATTCACTTTTTTTAATAATCCAACTTTTAAGTACATTGTAAATTTTCTTATTAAATAAATTTTAAATCAAAATTTTGAGAAAAATAGAAAATAACAAGTATTAATTATGCTTACTATAAAAAGTTAATTAATGATGGAAGGAGTTTAAATTTCTAACAAAGAAAAATATGAATATTTTTCTTTTTTAAGCCAAAGATCTGAAAGTTAATTGACTCGTTTGACTGATTTTTAAAGACTGATTGTTTTTAATTGCTTTGGTTTTATACTTTAAGTATTTTTTTTATTTCAAATAATGCAATAATTTTGTAATGACTCTTGCTCTTGACACACCAGCACATTCTGATAACCTGTACCAGAATTGTTAGCTTGTGTTGAGAAACTTCTAGTATGTCTTTCTTGTACATTTTATTTCATTTACATTACATAAATTAGTAGTTTTTGTGATAAACACTTGCCTTTTTTCTGTAGAGTGTGGCAATTTTAAAAGAATCTGGAAAACTCAATTCCTTGTTCGTTTTAGGGCCTCTTAAAAAATTGCCACCCTGTACTATGTATTTGCCAATTAACCTTAGCCGCCCTTTTTTTACAAAATAGGTGTTGAATGTTCTACAATTAACAAATAGATGGTGAGTTTGCAAAAGTGAAATTTGTTTTTAACACCAGTTATCGTTTTGCTACGCCTAACTTTACTTCAATAAAATCTTTTGTTTTTGCTATTTATTCGAAATACTTGGTAATAATCTTGAAAACCTTTTCAGTTTTTCGTGACAAGATAAAAAAATCTTTTATTTTCTAGAATTTTTTGTATGAACTTGTCTAAAGTTCATATTTTAGTAGTGCTATCCCTCATTAGCATTTTATTATTTATGCAAATCATTTTTCCATTTTGGGAAGTTGATAACAATCAGGAAGTGCCACAAAAATAAATTACCTTTCAATTCTATGTCTTTTTAATTTTTAAGTCTTAATAACTTGGGTAAATTAGCAAAGGTGAAAGCTATACCACGAGTAAACGTCTTTTGTATATTTCTTGATAAAATCTTGAAATTATAATAAGTTATATGTGGAAAGAAATATTAATGCTGTGACTTTGTAGATACTGAAATAATATACTCGTAATTGATTTTCATTTTTTTAGTGCCACCCCAACTGTGATTGTAAGTAAAATTGAAATATTCTGCCCATCTTTAATTGCCATTCATTTAAAGGCTTTTGCTGCACTCGAATAATACTTACAAATAATCCTATCTTAAAAACAAACTGAATATTTTAAATAACTACTTAAGATTATGTATTCATATTTCACTATTGTATGTAAAAGTATAATTAAGTTGACATTTTTTTTGTTGTTGAGTAATATATTTTAATATGTAATGAAATTCCTCATTTAAAATTTGCCATTTTTTATTGCTTTACTTGTATTTGGTGCTGTTTATCACTGGTGTGTTATATACTCGGTTGATTCTTTTTCTGTTAGCAAACCCTGTGAATAAATATATATTATAATTAACCGAAAATTGTGATATAATTTTTGTTTAAGCTTGCCCTTTAATTTTTTTCCCACTTGATTGACTTTAGTGAATACCTTGTAGATGACTTTTTGTAATAAACCTGATTTATGGTTTGCAATGGACAAATAGTGTATTATTAGTCTAGAAATTAAGGATAACATGGAATTTAATTATTAAATAATCATACCATGTGAGAGTAACCTTAAAAACAACAACTAAGTTATGCAAGTATAAAAATTCAACTCTTTTTTTTTTAAGTAATTTAATGTATTCACTGAGCATTTTTATAGCTAAGTAAAATATTTTCTCCAAATTTCAGAAGTCAAAGTGATTATAAATTTTTATTTTGCATAGGCTCAATATTTCGAAGCACAGAAAAAAGTATAAAAATTTAATTGGAATAGAAAAATACTTATTAATACACTTTCAAAAACTTTTTATGAATTTATTCCTCAATGAAAACTTAAACTGAACCTTGAATGATTCTCACTCGTAAAGAACTTATTTCGACCCAACTTTTTTTCCCACTCGAAGGCTAAACAATTTCATTCAAGAGAAACCAGTTTTCTGGTGTTAAATTAACTTTACACTAGTTATTGGTAAGGTTTTATTTTTCAAAATGTTACCTTATAATGTTTTGTAAAAAGTTCAGTCAATTTTGCTAATTAATGTTCTAAATAACATAGTGGTTTTAAATTAAGAAGCCAACACCCCTCGCATAGCTCTAATGTGACAATTATTCATACTAACTCTGAATAACATAACCAAATAAAATGTGTGTTTTTTTAACCTGTGCACAAAGCATTTCTGTAAGTGTGTTTTTATCAGATTGATAAGAAAAAAAGACAATGGATTTTATTATTTCAACAAGATTTTTTTTTAATTTGCCAACAAAATTAACAGGTCTCTGAATACTACAGCCAGCTTTAGGTATAAACATTCAACACTAATATGATACATTTTTCTCTTAATTTCCACGAACGTGTGAACGAAATACCTCCGACCACACAGTTTCACAATTCAAGGACCTGCCATGCTATGTATATATTTACAACTTATACATTCCAAAAGTGGATTTCACTTGAAGAAAAGGAATAATTTACATTGTCAACACCTCCAAACCAGACACTCATATGAGTCTTACATTCAATGTGAATGCTAAAATAAAAATCACATTTAAAATTATAAAGCATAGATCTAGTATTGGTTAGTGATAACCAATCATTAGTAAATATTTGCAACATTTCTTATTGAAAACTTCCATTTATCATTGTCTATCCAGCACCATGGGTTATGTCAAAAATCACATTCATATCTAAGAATTTATCCTTTTTTTTTTGTGGCACACCAGTACTTGAAAACTACTTCAACCATCCTATGTAATTATTTGTTACACCATCAATCAATTAACTTAAAAATCCTTATATTAAAGGAAGGCAATCAGAAAAAAATATTAAAAAGAACTGAAGAAATTGTAAAAGAATTTTGATATTCATGTCTTTTTATAAATTACTTTAAAAAAAATTGACAATAAGTTATTTACTTTCAAAATACTATAAATAAAATGAGTTTGAAAAAAAAACACTCACAAAACACAATGGAATGTTAGAGCAAAATGGATTTAATATGACTTCAGTATATTTCCAAACACAGTATTGCACATCAGTGTGGTCAAAGGATAAAAATTATGTACAATATATTTACAACATGAAATGACAATGATTTTTTATGTTAAAATAATAACGCACATTAAAACCATCAAGATTGATTTTGAAAATTCTTACAAAGGCTCAGAAGAAATTGGTAAAAATTGAAAATTAACACCGGGCAAAAAGAAATTTAAAATTCTCAATGACTTCCAGCACTGGCTATTTTATAAATTAATAAGTAGAATAAATGCTGCCCTAACATTGGACATTCACCTTTTTCTACTAAGTTGCATAGATTTACTGATGTGCCACAGCCCTGTATAACAATAAATTTGGTTAGAAACGAGAGATTACTAGTAAAAGATTAACATTCAATTACAGTGTCAATTGTGGACAAATTTGCATTGAACCTGATACATAGATAGCACAAAACCAGCTACCCACCAGATTATTGTTCATTATGCTTGAAAAAAATCAATAACTAAATTTTGTTTGTAAAACTATAGTAAGGATTTACACAACAACAAATACCAGAAAGTTTAATTGTAGCTAGAGAAATGCCACAGCAACTAACTTTTTTTTGGTGGATTAACTAGCTCTGCACCATCACTTGCTGGCTAATACAAACAGGATATATAAAGGAGTGATTCCAATGTTGCAGTTAACTATCTTGATTTTTGCTATGCCTGCTACTTTAAAAACCATTTTTTAACTTGTTTTTTTAGTTTTTACAACTTAGTAGTTTTAAATCATTTCTTTTTAATACGATAATTCTCCCTTCATAAAAGTCATTTAATAAATAATGTAATCATGTTTCAAATTAAAATTTCACAAGAAAAAATTGCAGAAGTGTCAATAAGCAACTCTTACACAAATCTTGGTGTTTCATTCATTCATAAATGATTATATTACATCTTTACAACTTTCATATCAGTTAAAAGAAACAAAAATTTGAATCTATCATAACTGGTTATTTTTAAAATAGCAGCCATAGTAATAATCACAGATTGAATCACAATGAGTTTAAATCTTTAAGAGAAAGGTGACATTGAGACACCTGTTTTAGGATGAGACCAGAGTACCCTGCACCAGACCAAGGCACTGATCACTGGCTATTGAGTATTTCAAATGCGATGCCTGACGTCACATTGAGCTGAACAGGGGCGGATTTCAATTCTGAAAACTAACAGGAAATGGTTCGACTAGAAAAAGCTGAAAGCCTCGAAATCTGAAGCAAACTCATCTAAAACAAAAGGTCCTTTACAATTCTGACTAATGTAGCATTTAAGCAAGTGGTGTGGTTCATAATGTACAAAACTAATTCAAATGGGAAAAGGAAATACTACACAATAAGATACCCATTTAAAAGTGTTGTAAATAAGGCTCCTATGTTTTAGTAATGTACGACTTCTTTTAATCCAAAGTTCTAGTCTCTTTATAGTATAAACAAGAAAATAACACACTAAGATCCGCCCCAAGATAAAGTGGCAGTGTCCATAATGAAACACAATTCTTACATTAAAAATTTTGGAAAGAGAATTCTTGCCACATAGTGATCACAGTAAGAAATAAAATTACAAGTAGTTTATAAGTGAGCAATAACCAGAGCTTGCAATTGAAGAGTTTAGTAGAAGAATGGGCTATGTGAAATTTTTGAAAATTCAAGATTTTTGTGTCAATAAACATGTTACTTCCTCCTTTAAGGATAACAATTTTCCTTTTTTTTCATTTACTTTAAGAATATATTTTACTGTTTGCAAGTACCGCTTTTGATGGATCCAAGTTCAAACTAAAAACTTCAAAGCTCCTGTTCTCGTTTTAACCTTCTTATTACATAGCACATTCTTCCACCAAGCTTTTCAATTATGCATGAACTGTACAAGAGTAGGGAAAACTCCACGTGCTGCAGCCAGGTTTACAAACCACAAGAAGATCAATGGAATGCAAATAGATCGAATTGAAAGTCAATCTGCTTCAGTCTTCATCAGACAACGGTTCATACTGGGATGACAGAAGAGGTGGGGGCTGGTTGCTGTTGTTCCGCGGGCGAGGGGAGGGGGAATTCCTGGTTGAACTGTTGACAGGCAAAGAGGATCCATGGGAGCTTGAAACCGAGGACAGACTGTTCGTTATGGGGGTCGAACCAGGGGTTGTGGAGGCAGTGAGAGACCTCATGGACAGGGCTGAGAAGGGGTAAGCATAAGAAGTGGGAGGCATGCCTGAGAAGGTGGAATAAGCTACGTGTGGGTTGACAGAGGGAGGCAGTGATGATGCAGAGGAGAACATTGTGTTAGTGCTGCTGCTGACACTACCATTGGGACCACCATAGGGAGAGTATAGACCAGAGCTTGAGGATACGCCCATGCTGTGGGGGGTGGATGCAGCACTTCTCTGACTCTGAGATGGCGTACTGGGACTGCTTCTACTAGGCTCTTGCGACCCACTGCCAGAGCTAGTAACCGGACTTTGTCGAGGTCCAGCATCATTTTTATCTGGTCTATTGGAGGGAGAAAAGGGTTCAGTGGTAGTGGAGGAAGCAGCACCAATGTTCATGGGTTCATTGAGCCGAGCCAGCGGCTCATTGTCAGATGTTCGGTTGTGATTGCCCACCACCATGTTCCATTGGCTCTCTGGTCTGTTCTCATTCCCTCTGAACTTATATGGATCCCCTTCAGATGGATAAGAGTCTGCACGAGACATAGTGCCACTCTTAGAAGCACTTTGAGAGTCCACCATTTGGGCACCTTGGTTACTTGAGCTGAGGCGAGGTGCCTCCGACATTGAACCAGATCGATGGATGCTGATGGAATTTTGAGGCAACAACACTGGAGCTCGATCTGTTGTACTCTCAGGGATGAAAGTCCCTTCCGAACGTGTCTTCTTCCGACTCACATTGTCCAGATGATCTACACTTGGGGACACGGATCGAGAACTAGCCCTGGAAGAAGCACTTTGCCCGTCGCGCCAATCTCCAGTGATAATGTGACCGTCTGGGCCACGCTTGTGCTGCCGAGGCATTTCACCAGGTGTTGAGTTTCGGCTGGGCACTCTTTCTACAGCACTAGATGGTCGTGGTGGCACTGGACTATATCTTGTCACCGCAGGACTATAACGCTGTCCTTGGAGTAGAGGTGGAGCATTTCCTGTACTACCAGGTCTTTCAGACGAAGCCTCTCTGTCAGAACCTGGCTGAAATCGGTAGTGTGGTAGTTGATGTTCTCTTTCATCAGAGTGGCTCATAGCAGATGGTGGTCGACGGTTTTCGGAAATTTCTGGTTCTGTATCTGTAGCAGTCCTCATTACTTCAACTATTCTGTTTTTTACATAATCCAAAGGTGATAGTCCCATTTGCTGTTGATGAGGTGGTCGGTTGGGGCCGGCAGAACTAGGACTGCCGGAATTAGTTGCACCATATTGAGTTATAGATGGAGGGGGCACCTCTTCTGGATATTCTTGATTGAACATATGACGAGTTGTAAGCAGTCCAGTAAAATTCGGATTTCCAGCCCAGGCTGGAGGTGGATGTGCCAAACCACTAACAGCACTGTGATTAGATGAAGAGTTTCGATTGTTGCTCTCACTCTCATTGGGTTGACTAGGTGGCGAAATAGGTTCAACCCCATATGGACCGGTTGGGGAAGTACGGGTAGATGAAGCAGCAGAAGGTGAAGATGTTTGGGCTACTCTTATTATCTGCCTTTCTTCTTGTGGAACGTCAGAGCTTTGGTTAGATGATGGTCTTTTGTGCACACTTTCATTCAGGCCCGGTGATCGGTGCTCCCTGTCTCTGTCTTGCTGCAAAGCTCTTCTCAACTTCCAACTGTGTGTGTGATAAGAACAACCATTTCCAGGACAGTTTTGCGGTGTGTGATCTGGAATGCCATGATTTGAATTAACAAGAACTGCCTCAGGTGGCAAAGCAGAAGCAATTCCTTCCAATTGTTTACCAATGGAGGGATTATGGGAATTGGGAACTCCTACCATGTATGACGGTCTGGATGCTGACGTAGACACAGATGTATTTGCTGATGTGTGACTGCTACTAAAAAGAGGTTGTGACTGAGTTGAATCAGATGGGTTATTATAATCTTTTGATATAATAGCAGCAATGTGTTCACTAAGAGTGTAAACTTTATCACCAGGATATGGTGCAGTCATTGAACTGTTTGACGTTACTGGAGTGGAACGACCATGAGGATTTCCTCTTTCAGTCCAAGATGCAGCTTTTTCATTTTCAGGCTCATCATCGATGGTGACAACTTCAGTCCTATTATTAACCTTTGAATAACCTGTTTTAGGAGGTGTTTTGTTTCCCTCATAATTACCATGGTACTGATTGAAAATATCCATTCCTGAACTTTTGGATACATTTGGTGCTTCTTGATTTTGGTTGATCTGTCTGGTGATGATGGCATCTATTAAATTTGCTGCTGTAAAGCCTCGTGGTGAAGAATTAGAACGAGGGGCATCTTTTTGGAAAGACTGAGAAAATATTTTTGAAGCTTCATTATCTAAATCAGTTGGCTGTGGCGAAGGATTTGGATAATTTGACGGATGGCTTTCAGAAGAGCCAGGGCGACATCTTTCATCTTCTTTCTTTAAGTAAGCCCGATCTCTCGGAACTGAAGCACTGTTTTGACGCAACTGCCTCTCAAATTGTTCTTTGGAGAAGGTTTCTCTCATATTTCCTAAACGTAGTGTAGAGGGTTGATCATTTCCAAGCATTTGTTGTTTATCAACCATCCTATGATCTCTAGACAAATCATAGGAGCTGGAATATCTGTCATTCATTTGTTGTTGTTCTGATGGACTTGGCTCACTATTTCTTCCTCTTTCATGAGCTGCTAAAGAATGGACAGAATCTGTGTAAGAGCGAGGTCGCTGGTGCATGTCAATCAATGACTTTTCAAGACCCTCTACAACGGGTCGGTCTCTAGGAGATCTCACATCTTGACGAGAATGTACATTTGTATTAGGGGATCCTTTGCCGTCTTTTGGAACAACTAAACTAGGTTGGGCAACGGCAGCATTCACTAAAGTATTAAAAGCATCGTGACCTGAAGGTGGAACTGATGGGTAGATTATTGGTTGTGGGTGTCTAGGTGAAGGTGTGGATTTTCGGTTGCCGGCTGGGCTCACAGTTTCAGTTCTCATCTCTGAGGTACGGGGAGATGCTGACTGGGGAGCTTGTATCACAGATGGTTTACCAGTACCCCAAGTAATACTCCGATGAATAACGTTCTGACGCCCAGATGCCAATGTCAAACTGGGACTTCTTTTTCCAGGATGCTGAGCATATCCTGCATTGAGGGGCGATTCAGCTCCAGATGGGCTGCGTGTTCTATCCATTGGAGTGCTGGGCGGACGATGGTGAAGGTACCGTGAATCAGCAGGCTGGTATCCAGCTGGTACATGGTTGTAGTGAGATCCAGAACCTTGATAATTAGCTGGTGGATACATAGGGTGAAGATGATTTTCTTGGGGAACTGGATTAGGAGTGGAATCTGCAGTTCTAGGAGAAGCTTTTACCTCTTTCTCTGGAGGTCCTCCACCACCACGTCGCAACATTTGCTTAGATGTATTGAAGTCTATCATAATTTGTTTTGAGCTAAGCTGGGATTCATTTGCATAAGGTGGCCGTTGTGGGGGAACATTGTTTGGATAAGGCTGGTAACCTGGTGCAAATGCATACTGCTGACTGCCTGGTGCAACCTGCCTGTAGTATTCCATAACGCTTGGATCGTACATTGCAGGGACAGCTTGCCGCACCATACCATCTGGCAAAGTTTGAGTGAAAGGTTCTGGTCGATTTGTTGGAACACGTTTCACAGAGTCATGCTGGACAGGAGTTCCTAGAGTGATTGATCCACCATCCTTGGTCTGAGGTGGAGGTAGCTGCCTGAGGAATCCTTCATATCTTGGAGATGAAAGATTTGTAGGTGGCACTGCCATAGATTGCTGGTTCACAGGAGTTCCCTGAGTTATGGAACCAGTAGGAGGCATTGAAACCAATCTGTCTTTGAAGGGGATCTTAGGCGACATTTGAGAAGGCTTTGAAGCCACAAGAGGAGGTGGTGGAGGAACTGTTGCTTTGATTGGTATAGGCTTTGCATGAATCGGGCCATTAGGCACACCAGAGGATTGAGCAACAAGATGAGGGGGCTGTGAGTGAGGTCTCTCAGAAGCAATGTATGTTTTGCCTCTGTGGTCAGTGTATCGAGGATAGGTGGCTTCATGGTGAGGTTCAGCAACATAATGGGGCGACAGTGCAGGTGGTGGGGGCTGTGAGGTGCGGTATTGGTTACAGTGGGCAGGAGGGGGAGCACCATAGTAATGGATACCAGAACTATTAGAACCAGATGGCGGTCTTACAGGTGTCACAACACGTTCTCTCTTTTGAAAGTCTCTCACTGGACTCACATCCCTGGACTTGACCTTTTTACTAAGATCTTGCACTTCACAGTCTGGCTGCACTTCCATGTGATGGGAGTTTGGCCGAGAGGGATGCCTTGACCCTCCGTGGGCAGTGGGTGGAATCAGTGAGCCATCACCCTCTTTCTTGGGCTCAACAATGGTTATCTCGGGCGAATCAGTCTTCAAGCCCATTGGAATGGAACCTGGAATGGGGCTGCTATTCCTACCCCCCTTGTTGGGCCACTCAGTCTTACCTAGGCTCATCTCTATTGCCTGGTATATGAGATCACGCACACACGTCGGTTCATTGTCTTTACCACCTGGCTTGGAAGGCTGGATGTAGGGCTCTGGGCCATCCGTTATTGTGGCACCAATCTTAGGATCTTGTAGCAGAGTCTTTACAAGAGGCACGGATGGATCGAGTGTCCTACTCTCGATGTCCTTCACAGGCATTGGATGCTGGAACGCCTTCCTGGGCAGATCATTCACCATGGGCATCTTCATAGCAGAGTGGTTGCCTGGATGAAGGACTCTTGGTGAAGAGCTGTTGTTTTCAGTTTGGCCTTCATCTGCACTCATAGTCGCGCTGCTGTCATAGTCAGGGTTGCCTTTGGGACTAGCGTCGGACTGGGTGCGGCTCCGGATGGGCTCACTGGAGGGAGGCCTGGACATGGGCAGGGGTTCGGCAGGAGTTTGGTTGAATAGTTCACTCTCAATTTTATCTGAAAGCAAAAGGAACGAATTATTACGAGATATATTCATTAATAGTAATAGTTTTGAGAACCTAACGACAAATTTTAAATGACAAAGTAAGTCTAAGCATTGAAAGATAATATCAATAATAATTCAGAATCAATAAATTTAATTATTAACAACAAATAATTTTAATATATAAACATTGTTTACTATATCTCTGATACAACATCATCAAGAACTACTTTGTACAAAATAATTTATAAATTGTAAGAAATTATAAACTCCATATGCAAAAGATCTTTAAACTTTTTTAAACTAAACATTCAGTCTCTTTTGCATTTTAAGTTTAAGTAATAATCATAGGAATATGTAGCATACCTTCAGTAATAACTTTATTAACTGGACTAGGAGCACTAGCAGTATCGCTGCTGCATCGATCTGCTCTATCATCTTCATCACAGCTTGATGTCGTTTCCCCACTTTCCTCTTCATCTGTGACAATCGGGGGAGGTTTGCCATCGACGTCCATGCCCTCTTTTAGCCTCTTAGCCTAAAAAGGAAGACATCAAATTTTAATAAACTAACCTACACTAACAATGTAGGGCATTACAGAAAGTTCTTATTTTGAATTATAAAGATTATTGACACGAACAACACTCAACTCAAAACTGAATATCTTATTGTGAACAGGTACTACAACTAATAATGATTTTTAAAATTGGATGCTTATAAGAGTTTATAGAATTTTGTGACTAGCATATTTTATGATCTATTATAAAATGATAGTTTATGTATTTAATGTTCGATCAACAACTTAAGAAACATCTAAAACAATGAATAAATGGGTCAATAGCTGTAGAAAAGAATCATTTGAACTGGTCATAAATATCTATCCATGATTCATACACTTGTGAGGGGAAAAAATTCAAGCACTTTTCAAGAATTGTGCTCTTTCAAAGAATTTACCATAGAACTTAAGAAATATTAACATATAATCTGGATATAAAACCTGAATAAGCCAACTCTCCATTTTTAACTAAAACCTGACTTTCTAAAACCAAAAACCCTAGTAGAAGCTGAAGTAGAAAAAAATCCAAAAGTTCTAAGTGTAAACAACAACAAAAATTTGACTTTCAAGCTGATTTTGTGATCATAAGGTCACACCCAGAAGAAAAAATATATATCCTGGTTGGCCTGAACTGAAGCTACAAAAATAGCAAGACACTTCTGACCACACAGATCCAAAGAACTATCAATCATTAAGAGGCAATTTGCGACGTCACCGGTGGATTTCTTGAAAATTACTAGGTGGCAAAACAAGTAAATCAGTGGATTTAGAGAAAATTACTAGGCAGAAAAATAATAAATCAGTGAATTTCTTGAAAATTACCACGCAGCAAAATAATAAATCAGGTCAGTCAGCCAGTAAGGCAAGTGAAGATAATTATCTTCTGATGGGGAATCGCACATGGCTACACTTGGCAACATTCCCAGCATTTCTATCTTAATTCCTACTTCTTTGTCAGGATACTTTTATTTGCCTCAACCTATACTTTTCAAGACTTGGGAAAATTAACTTTTTCAAGAACTTTTAAGGACTTGTAATCAACTTTTTTTTTATTTAAAGTTTTCAATGAAGAGCCAAAGTATCAATTGATATAGGAAAGAAATAAATTTTGAAAATTAAAAAGCAATTCAATGGAATTGAAACCTCTGACCCCATTTCAAACTTAAAATTACAAATCAGCAACCTTCTCAGCAATAAGAAGCTTTTTAATTTCAATAAAACTTTCAGAATGCATATTTTATTATGTACTAATAGTTGACTTATACTAACAGTGACTAATTTGGAGAGGGATAATAAAAAATGAAAAAAAAACTGTTTAACCGTATTAGTATTTTGGATTTTCATACCTTTTTGAAAACATGGACAATTACATCCAGGCCTAATTTATGCTTGTAACTGATGAAAAAACTCTTGCACTGTTGTTTCGTCTTAGTGGACACCACACCTGATACTGATTCCCAATCAGTACCATGTTGGGTCAGTCCTTGCTTGATGAGTTCCATTTCATAGTCAGTCCAATTTGAATTGTCACACAGGTCTAAACAAAAAGTTAATTTAGGGTTTGACATGTTTTAAGGGCTACATATATAAACTAATTTTGAAACACTTATTTTTTTGTAAAAGAAATCATAAAACTACTTACCACCTTCCCCAGAGTTGTTTTCTAATTTCCGAACTATTCGATTATAGCAGGCAGAACAGCATTTGGTTACTTCAGATGGAATTTCTATTAAAAGAAAAAATAGGTATTCAGTTTTTAATATTTTAGGAACACTATTTAATCAATCATAAAAAAATAACATGCAGCTGTGAATTTGGAAAATAAAACACCAGCGACTTAGAGATACATTTTGAGCTAACGTTTTAAAACTTTTAATAAACCATATGAGAGGTGTAATTGGAAAACTTGTAAATCATTGGACAAAGTCGGCAATGAAAGAACTTTAGATAATCTGAGTTTGGCAACTGACCCTTGATATTTAAATATTACAGAAAATTACACAATGATTGCTAAAATATAATATTTTTTAACCAAGATTCATGATTAAGACTACTAGAAGAGGCAAACAAGGTAAATCACAAGCATTCAAGTAGATAACTTTCGTTTTGTTACTTTAAAGTAACTTCTTACATTCTTGGGAATAGAGAGTACTACTTACGAAGCTCAGAAATTATAGCTTCTTTAGCCTCAGCTGGTAACTCGCCCAATTTAGAGGGAAGCGGACGCAGCCTCTTCACTTTTCTCTTTGGAGTCTTACAAGTTGGAATAGGACACCTACAAGAAAAATATACATTAAAAAAATTCTTACAGCAAAAGTATTTGAAATTGTGTCTTCTTTGATTTCGGTTTGCCCGATATGAGGCACCTCTGCTCTGGGTAGCATTTTGTACCAAATTCCAGACTCAAAAGTGTCCTAGTTCATTTGTTCGAGTAACCTACTTTAGTGATAAAAACTATCAGACCTTTAATAGAGGGAAGGAGTAGCTCTGTAGTATCAATGATACCTAGAGTGCTTAGTCGAGTGTGGGCAAGGGCATCACATTCAAATGAAATGTGATGTTTTCCTTGTTGTTACGACATTTCCTGCATACAGGGTCTTGTTGATAAAATTACTTTGAATGGAGGTGTTTTCGAAAGTAATAGTGCCCTTTAATGAAGCCTACAATTGTTTATATCTTAACTCAATTTAAAGCTTACTCTTACATAAATGCAAAGCCTTACCATTTTCGAACAGTTTTGAAGCGGCAAGATGCGCAAACCCTCATGCCTTCCACTATGTCTGCTTCTTTGATATCAAACATACTGCAATTGGACTTGGTTACAGGTCTGGCCTGGTTGTAGTTATCCAATTCCTTCTTGCACACAGCACAGGGTTGAGCAGAATTAGCATCATCTAGATAATTCACAGCTTATGAGTTACATATAATGAAGCTTACTCTTACATAATGTAAAATATGATATAAGAAGCACTCGCTTTAGTTCTTAATGCTAATTCTAACCAGATAATATATTTTGGGGGAATTATGTAGCAAAAGTTCTACAAACGGGATTATAAAATTAAACCCTGGATAAGTAACACCTGATAAGGCAATGCAGCCCCATACAAGGGCATTCAAATAAGATATGCTTAATATGCTTTAGCTATTCTACACATTCACTCTAGTTGAATTTTGTTATAAGCACAAATTCAGTATTCAACAACTTTACTTTAACAAAAAATATTTTAATAAACTACAATAAAGTTTCAAATTATTTGCGTATTAACATTACAGCTAAGGTAAGAGCACCTAAAATAAAAAACTTTTCAAATTAATAAAATATTTAAAGATACACAAATCTTGTTTTTAATCAAATGTAACACATCAGTAATTATACGAACAAGTAAATAACTTTTCATGTGGACAAACGAAGTACAGTTCAGATTTAAAGTGCTTAAATGACTTACTTTGAAGGTCACTCGCAGTATCACTGTCGCTTTTCGTCTCTTCTTTCTCACCCATTCGCAAAGCTGCCTCTTTCTTTTTCCTGAATAAAAAACAATCATTACATATTAAATACATATAAATGTAGTTAAAAACCCCATTTCAACATTGTTCAAATAGGATTTTACACACATAATAATAAAATTAAAGATTAGTAACAAACAATTAGCACTAAAATATTAATGCTGATTCAGTTGCTAACACAACTGAAAAAATCAAAATTTATTGGAATTGTGCACTACAGATGGTTTAAAAAAAGTTATTAACATAACTAGTTTTTTACATCCTCAAATTGATACCAGTAACTTTAAAAAACTAAGTTTTAATACAGCTTTTCCACATAAATGTGTAAAAGGTCAATTAAATTGACAACTACTCTTTGTATGTGCTTTGCTAATCTAGCTTAATTTAAAGAAAAGTATTCTCTCATAATTGGAAGTTGAATCAACTAAAGGAAAAGCTTTTAGTTTTCAAATATGAAATATAGTAACTGCAGAAAATAATGGAATACAGTAAGACCCAAAATATGCACGCAATAAAATTTATTGCATCATTAAAATATACAGTCATAAACCTTTACCTAATATTATTAGGAAGGTGAATTTTTTCCGTTTCAGGTTTACTAGTCGAGTTCTCTGGTGGTGCGGATGTGTCCATACTGCAAACTGTATTAGCATCTGAACCAACAGTAGTTGTAGACGAACTACTGGTTAAAACAGAAGTACAGTTCGTAACAGTGGCACTGGTTTCTGTCGTCGCGCCAGAACTACATGAAGTGTCTGTCGATGATTGGTTTGTGGTTTCTTGGCTAGTTGATGGTGTAGAGCAGCTATTGGATGTCCTGTTGGTATCATCATTTTGCTGCCTTGTGGTAACACCAGAACCAGAAGCCTGAAATAGGAAAAAAATGTGAATTCATCTGAATTCAGTTCTAGCAAAAGATAAAAGTAGGGTTTTAATAAAATATTAGGAGTTTGTAAGACCTGAAATTTTAATTCTTTTCCCACTTACTTCCTGTATTTTATCTATATATGACATTTAATAATGTTAGTAAAGTAGTCATTAATAGTAATAATAGCCAAAACATTAAGCAATAATTCGGCATAAATTATAAAAAACTACATCCTCATAACATAATTATAAACCATAACTACTAAACTCTTTTCCACAACAGCACACATGGGGAGCAATAATGACAATCTCTGTTTTTAATACAAATGACTGAAGAGTGCAAAGCATATGTTATAAACATAAAAAAGGTTGGTTAATTACTCAAAATTGCAACCTTTTGGAACCAGCAATTAGTACCATTATCACACTAACAACAAATTTACAGGAGACTAACTGAACCACAATTTCAAATGTATAGTTTTGATTTAGATCTAAAACTAATTTATTCACATTACAAAATATGAAACAATTGTGCAAAAACAGTTGTCAAGAGAATTTGACATAATATAAAATAAAACCCTTCAATTCAACTTTTACCTGAATAATACAATAAAATAGGATAAACTTACTTGTGATACTTGTGGCTGCTGGTTCTGTTGAGGTTTTCCTAAAGCTCTTGTCCTTTTCCTTACACTGTGCTTCCTTAAAAGCTGTTTGTAGTTCTCACTCTTTTTTGAATGGTAGTAATACTGTACACAGGCTGCCACAGTCTGAAAACATTGGCAAGTGGTTAATATAATCAAAGAATTAAAATATGTTCTTGGAGATATCAAACTTTTTTGTTGAATATTCCTAAAAGCATGACTATATGAAAAGGAGAAACTACTTAAATTAAGTTTGAATCACACAAAAATCAACAAACCAAATTTAAAACTGCTGAAACACTGATTTGTCATTTAAAGGAAAAATTTAAAAATACTAAAAATTTTAGTTCCAAAATAATTTAATGAACTACACAGCTTCTAATAAAGTTTTCTAAAGATATCCAAGTTGACAAACTTTGAACTCCCAATTTTACTATAATTATTACAAATAAAAGTGGCAGGATTAGCATTCCTGAAATAAATTTTTAAACACACATCTCACCTTTCTTTCCAGGAAGGACGCAATAAGGACAAAGTTCTTGGGATGTTGCAAGTACTTTTCTCTGAAGATCTCCTTTTCCTGGTCCGTCCAGACATGCAGCATTTGCCTGTCTTTGTATTCTTGGCTGAGGTCTTCCACAAAACCATTGTTGTTCATGAAGCACATCTTCCTCTGCCGAGGATCAAGAATAATGGGGGGGATCACAGCATAGCTTCTCATCTTCTTTTCTTCATTCTGGAAAAGTGAATGTTTGATTATAGACAATAAACTATTAAGAAATATGGATTTTTGTAACTAAGTTTTTTTTGCAAATTATTAAAGGGACAATAAAAAAAATCTGCAAGCTAACAGTCTAAGTCTTTCAGGGGTACATTAAGTACAATAATGTTTACAGTTTACTTTGACGATTCAAAACATAAACAAAAAAAAGCATTATAACAGTGAGAATAATCAATGAAAATTTAAAAAAAAAATTTGAAAAGTAAATGAAATTACAGCAAACGTAATGGTGGATCCAAATATTGCTTGCTATCAGAAGCCTTATTTCCAAACCATTTAATTAATGTGGCAACTTAATTATCCATTAAATGTGATTAAAATTCCCTAATAAACCAAAATTTGGAAAATACAATTATTTAAAAGTCAGTCATGCACTTGCCTCTTGTTCTGCTAAACCATCAATGATTTCTTCCCACTCAGATTCGCTCCGAATCCGAGTGCTAACCCTTGATATCCTCTCCTTATCTTCTCTCTGTTTCTTAAGCTCTGGGAATTGCTTCTCGAAAAACTCTCGCAGCTTGGCGTCCTTGGCTCTGGAAATTACAAGAAATCGATAAGTTAATATTATATTTATTTTATATGTTATAAACATATTGTAAGCAGGTCAGTGGCTGAGAGGTATGTTTTTGCCTCTAAAGCCCAAGTTTGTGGGTTCGAGCCCCAGCTGAGTCGCCGGATTTTCAGGATCATCGGAAAATGGTTGGCACACATTGTCATAATATGTGTCATTTAAAAGATTCCATGAGTAACAGTTTGGCTTGGTTCTCTCAGAAAAATTTAATCTCGTCATACTTTAACATCCACAGACAGGTCAGAGTCATTGTAATCTGAGCTTCAAAATTGGTAGCGAGACTGAGTTGCCTAGAAGGTAAGCTGCCACAAAAAATGGTTCACAGTTATATGCTGAGTCTCCAAAGGCTAAAGCACCAATAAAGCTGTCCCATAGGGAAAAAAAACAAAAATCACATGTGAAATTTGCTCGTTAAATAGATAAATGTGTCAAAATTTTAAACTATTATAGCCTATGTCATAGCTACTAACTGGATTTTTTTTTTTAATATTCTTTTGCAAAAAAATATATATTAATTGGAATCTTTTGCAAATAAGTAAAAACTACCTAAATTGATAGAACATTATTTAAATCCCAAATGAAAGCTGTAATAAATTTTGAAATACATAAAAATTGCTTTTTTGTTTACACTTCAATAGAAGTGACAAAAGCAGTTAATTTTTAATTAAACAAATACAAACAATGAATATGTGCTTCAAAAGAACTATAAAAAAAGTCTATAATTACTTTTTAGCAGAATTATTTTCTTTCTTTTCTAGCTTTTTTAGCCACTCTTGCTGAAGTTTACTGTAAGACTCTGTCAAGTGTTTTTCCTATTCAAATAAATAATTTAATGTAAGTTATAAGTTATCAATAAATTCATGCAATATGTTATGTACAATAAATTAGAAGTTACTTACTCTCATGGACCTTTCTTTATGTCGCCTTTTAAAACATTTCACTAACCTAGACCTAAAAAAATGATGTTTTCTTTTGTTTTCATGGTAAAGAGCTGTATCAGATGGCTGATTGTACATTGGCTGGAAGAAAAATAAATTGATTACATATAAATGTTACATGTATCGATTAATATTTTTCAATTTTTTTTACAAAAAAGTAAATAACTTATCTATAAGTAAAATAATAAAATGGTTAACAAATTAATCACATATAAATTATTAAATTTCAAAATGGCATGAACTGAAGTCATCTTAGATCTGAGCAGCATTATGTCAGTAGGGTCACACTGCCTTGAGAGTGGAAGAAAATCAAATTGAATTTCAAAAGTTTATTCAGCAATAATTCAGATAACGCTGTAATAATTATTTGATATGTTTAATAATTATGATACACATGCCATGAACAAGTGTCTTAATTTTATTAACTTAAACTATTTCAAAATTTTAAAAAAAAATATCTTGTTTGTTAGAAAACCAGTTTGTGTCATAATTTGTTCTATAAATCATTAGAGCTTAATAAGATTTTTCCTTCAATAATCTCTATGATTTCATACACTTTTATTTTAACAGGTTACTTGTATTCATTTACATGTTGCTTAGAGGCTGTTTCAAATCCTAACAAAATGCAATGAACAATGCACTTTATACGAATTTTTCATGTCTAAAAATCAAACATTTAAACTCAATCTCAATTTCCTTATCTTTGGTTTGGGTTGTTGTTTGCTCTGAAGATTAAAAAAGGGTGTGAACACAAATAAATGGCAAATATTAATACAATTGTAGAAGCATATACTTACTATTTCAACTTTAGGTCCTAATTTTTCTAGAATTTTATGTGAGTCTTGAGCTTTATTCTAAAATAAAGAATGACATATAAGGTTAAATTATAGGCACAATAGAGCTACAAGAAGGCTATTAAAAGGAACAAGTAAATGTAAAAAATTAAACTTATAACTGTCTTCACTTTTAGCATTAAATAAACAAATTATTGATTAACAAAAATTTCACAGGAAAAAAACTAAATACAACTTATTATTGGACGTTTGTATAATATATACAGGTTATATATATTATACAAATATATGCAGGTTATAACAGTGTAGTTTGTGAAGTTTACATAAAATTATAAAAACAATGATTTTCATTATAAATATTCAATTAAAAAAGTTATACATACTCTGTTTTCAGAATAAATTATTTGTGCCATGCTCATTTGTTTTGATTCAACAGGACATGCATCTTTGGTAGCGCCCTTAGATACAGTAGGTTTACTAGCTTCTTCTTCAATTGCCTTCTAATGAGAAAAAAATATGTTAATACAATGTATTTTTAATTAAATTGTCAATCAATAAAAAGAAAGGAAAATGTTATGTGTTTACCCACTACTAGACTAATAATGAAATAATAATGACAATGAATAAAATTGAGAATGGAGAATTAAAATGGAGAATTTGGCTCCCAAGCTTCTCAATCTAATCAACTTCATACAAAATGGTTTTTAAACACTGGTACTTTTAAATAAATTAATCAAGATGTTAGTAAACAAAAGGGTTTAATTGCTTAGACCAAATCTACCCTAATCTATAGTACTGGAAATTAAATCTGCCATCACACACTAAGAAGAGTCCAAAAATGTTTTATGAAAAGAAATTCATAGCAAAATTTGTTCAATCAATAGTTTGTAATAGATACCATTATTCTTTGTAATATGGTTGCCAATAAAAAATTAAAATTATTTCATAAAATAAAGCTGCAAATGTTTTTAAAGACTATATTTTATATACATGCAGCCAATGCACATGTTATCTAAGGTTAACTTTTAAAGTTTGAGATACAAATAAACATTTAGTTGTAGTAAAATAAAAGGGTACTTTTCGATTTCACTGGCACACACACACAAATCTTGCCAATCCAAATCTTTCCAGACAATCGAAATTATCTGGTGACAAAATAAAGTTAAAGAACCACAGTATACACAATTAAAGGTTAGCATTGGAAATATTTTTTTGGGTCCCTTTATAGCTTGAGCCCGCGACAAATAGAAAAGTACCCTAAAAATTAACTTTTTAAACCTATAACTAGTAAAACAATAACACTTCTAGAAATATATTTACTTTTTTTGCCTCCAGCCTCTTTGTTTGAGCGTCTAACTCATTTATTTCTTTATCCACCCTGTTTATGTTATTTACGATATTTTCTTTCATTATCCTATAGGGAGATTCTCTGCCATCCTCTGCTGGCAGCGTAGGAGAAATGGCTTCGACTTGCGGCGTATAGGCAGCCTCCTAAAGAAGAAAACATAGCATTAGTTCCGACACGAAACTTTTTAAGTGCAAAGTAGTGATAGACTTAGAATCCTATTTCAGTGTTAAAAGTAATTTTATTTTATTAAAAATAAACTTGCGGCGTATAGGCAGCCTCCTAAAGAAGAAAACATAGCATTAGTTCCGACACGAAACTTTTTAAGTGCAAAGTAGTGATAGACTTAGAATCCTATTTCAGTGTTAAAAGTAATTTTATTTTATTAAAAATAAACTTGCGGCGTATAGGCAGCCTCCTAAAGAAGAAAACATAGCATTAGTTCCGACACGAAACTTTTTAAGTGCAAAGTAGTGATAGACTTAGAATCCTATTTCAGTGTTAAAAGTAATTTTATTTTATTAAAAATAAACTTGCGGCGTATAGGCAGCCTCCTAAAGAAGAAAACATAGCATTAGTTCCGACACGAAACTTTTTAAGTGCAAAGTAGTGATAGACTTAGAATCCTATTTCAGTGTTAAAAGTAATTTTATTTTATTAAAAATAAACTTGCGGCGTATAGGCAGCCTCCTAAAGAAGAAAACATAGCATTAGTTCCGACACGAAACTTTTTAAGTGCAAAGTAGTGATAGACTTAGAATCCTATTTCAGTGTTAAAAGTAATTTTATTTTATTAAAAATAAACACGAAAAGTCAACAAGTGGGAGTTTCAATGCTACATCAAGTACATTTTTCGTTGATGTGTTCAAATCATTTTAAAATATTATGAACCAGAACATAGTGGAATAAATATAAATAAAATGAAAATGGTAACACTTAAACAAAACTTATTTTAAAAGAAAAAATTATCATTTCATAAATAAAAACTCAATAATTGAATATGTTCTAACCCAAAATCTCACCCTAAAAAATTTACTTGAGAATAGTAATTTGTTTTCAAGTAATTTAAACCAACAACTAGTTGAAGTTGTACAAATTAACAGACATTTTTATTATTACTTTTCAAAAAACCTTTAATATTTGAATTTAAAGCTATGAATGAAAAACTATTCCAAATCAGATCAGAAAATACATTTTAAACAAAAAGTGACAATAGGTCTACTTACTTTTTTGACCAACCTAGTGTCGATTAACAGAGGTTGAAGGACGGGAGCTTTTGGTTCAACTGCTAGCCGAGGTCGCTTTATAGGTTGCATGTTATCCATTTCAGATGGGGTGTGAACACTCACAACTGGTGGCTTTAAATTTCTGACAGACATTGCATTAGGAGAATAAGTACTATTGAAACTGAGTTCACGCTCATATTGATACCTAACAGCGTCCATATACCTGAAATCAGAAGAAATAACTATTTATTAAAAGTTACACAGCAAATATCTTTATCATATACAGACTTGTAACTATTTAACATCTGTTCTATTTATACAAAAAAAATTACAATATGTGATGGTGCAGTGGTCAGCGTGCTTGTCACTAATGGTTCATGCATGGATTCATATCCTTTGTGGGGTTCACTCAGCCCTTTATTTTTCCAGGGTCAAAAAATTAGTACTCTAGCATTTTAACAATTTTAATAATACAATAAATATTCTGACCAAACGTTAAATAAATAAACATTTCAAAAGAATTACATGGAACAATAGAAGAAATTACAGCACAAAACACAAACCAAAAATCAACTGTTTGAGGTACATGCAAATTGATTGAAATGTTATATTTTGTATTGCATGTTATTGAAATTATTGAATATTATCAAATGGTTTTTAAAAAAAAGTGGATAATTAAATAGAATTTTCAGACCAACAAACCAAAATACAATTTTTCAAAAATGAGTTTTAAATCCACAACAGGTCAGCAACCAACTAATGTTTAAACATTGCAATAGCGGTGCCTGAAGATAAATGTTTTCCTACCTATCCCTTTCTAATGCTGCTGTATATTCAGGTGTAGCGGGAGGCCTAAGGGACAACCTTCTCCTGGCGTTCTGTACATGGTGGTCCCCGTACCTGTCTATGTGATGAGTTTCTGCGGGTGGTTGCCTTGTGTCAACCTAAACAAAAAATAATGTTAAAGTTATGTACAAATAATTTTAAATACAATCTGACATAATACAAGTAGTTCTGTTTTAAACAGGGAACATATAAAATGTGAATTCAGAAGTAATTTGTCAAAATTGGCGATAAATCAAAACTAAACATAACTTTGTATTTTACAGTAGTCTCTTGCAGTTACAATCACAGGATTGAGACAAGTTTAATTATTTTTTTTTTATTATCTGACAACTTTCACAATCCAAATTTACTACACAAAACTTGATGTTTGGTTTTCCCGAATTTTAAAGGAACTGGATACAATTACTTTATTATCTATATACTTTATTATTATATTACTTTATTATGGTCACAACTAGTGCAACCAACCATCAAAGAAAATAAAAATCATGTGTTCTCAACTGAGGACATAATTTCATGGGGAAAAAAACTTTATGTTACATAATTATAGGAAGCATCAATATTTAGTTAAACACAAAATATTAAAACTATTAACCCATATATACACTTCCTGTCAATTTTAACTTCATTAGACTAAACACTTATTTCAAAATAAAACCAATCGCGTAATATATATTTTACCGAGAAGTTCGAAAGTACTCACAAAACGAAAGTACACAGAAGTAATATACAAAAATATGCAAAACAAAAAAAAATTATTATTATTCAAAGGTTCGAAATACTACCATAAACAAATACGGGTGGTTTTAAATGTTTCTTTCAACAAACATATTTGATAAGGATAGAAATATACATGTTTAAAAAGCAAAATAGATCCTAAAATATTTTCAGTTGCGGAGCCCACAAATGGTTGGTTGGTACACATATATTTTCAGGCTTGTGTGCTTGGTCGCAAGGACCCGCTTATAAACCGTCAAGTAGGACAACACAAGACACACACAAACACGAATGACAGATGCTGTCATCTGTCTCCACCTCCACAATTAAGACATGTCCCTGAATAGGAGGGAAATTTTCTCCGGGGACCTGTACCCATGAGAAACTGCGCAATGACCGCCCACAGGACTTTCGGACCCAACAGATTTAACGAGCACGTACTCCGCATATACTCGACAAACACAAACATCCATGCCTCAACGGGATTCGAACCCGGACCCAACAGCTCCAAATGCCAATGTCTTAACCACTAGGCCGCCAGATCGGCCGGAGCCCACAATAATAAACAAAATACCAATTTATAACAAATTAGCTATTGCCATCTATAAAAATATGAGTGTGATTAATTTAAAGGCTCCGTGGTAGGTATGTTTGAATTATCGTCGCACTAGATCTGCACAAGGTCTATTGGCGACGGGCGTCGTAATCTAGAACCACAGTCAAGTGACGGACTCTATTTGAGCTGAAGTGCTTCATGGGCATTCTTATACAGTTCGGTATCGACAAGACCAGGAAACATTACTACCTAATTGTTTAACTCTAGTAAAGACGTTCAATCACGTAGGCTTTAAAAACGTGTTTAAATATATTACATTTGAAAATAGTAGTAATTCGAAATCAAAAACGAGGGATGAAAATTCCGCAAAATAGAAGTAAACAGACTATTCTGGGAAAGACGTAATCATAGTAAAATTAAGATACGCTTATTGGTCAGAAACATTTTGAAACTCCGGTTACATTATTTATGCTACAATCGTTCGTTCTTTTATTTATGGTCGCTATGCCCAGGATTCTTCTCACTACATTTAATAATAAAATAAATTTAAAAAAAAAGCCTGTGCAAATAAGTCAAGTAGGAAACCGCCCTTGTAATAAGAATCAAATACAATTGCACGTTTTTCTTCTTTAAAAAAAAAAAGTGTTTTAAATTAAATAGCGTATCAAAGAGTGTGTTTAATATTCTTTGAAATGCAATGTTGTCTGTACATTGCGATTTTCGAGTCTAATATAAACAAATATATCCCTTATGTATGCCATGAGTAATGTGACCGATTCCACCAAACGCAATCTGCATATTGCTATTTTCGAGTCAAATGTAAACAAATATATAAAGCCTTATGGCTGAAAACAAATATATGCCCATTTAACTAAGAGTATTCACAAATTTTTTATAAAATCTCTAATCGAATTAGATTCTCTCTATTTTTTGAGAATGCAACAAAAAAGCTGGACGTTTGGCGGGAACTGTACCGCCAAAAAAGAGATATCTGGTCACATTAGTATTCAATCAATTCAATATATTTTATGAAAAGAATTCCTTTGTTTAAAAATGAATCAAAATAATTTTATTTCAACAAATGTTTGCTTACAAGCAATTCCTCGACCTTTAATCCCTAAAACAGACACCACAAATCATTAATTTATTTCAAAACGTGGCCACTGATTCCAATTTCCAAGAACCAAACAACAACAGGTGTTGACATTCCACAACAAGACTCACCTGAAAATGTCCATCCCTGTACATGTGATTGGCAGATGCGTAGACGGCGGCTCCGCCCCCGCCCGGATGTACCAGGTGGGGGGAGGAGACGGCGGAAGTGACGTACGAGGTAGAGGAAGTGGAGCACCGCGCGGGGTCTTGTGGGTAGGGGTAGCCCCTGGTGCCCGTCAGGGGGGGACTGTGGTGCCCTGACGACCCCCCGTGGGGGGCTCTTTTGTACTGGGCATTGCCGTCATGTGTGGCCCTAGAAAATAAAGGACATACGATTAGAATGCTAATGAAATAATAGGGCTTGGAAACAGGTTAATAAAATTTAATTTAGTGGTGTAAGCTTAAATTTACATACACTAAATATTTATACAATTTTAAATAGCTTAACGCTGTTATAATGTTAAACACTTTTCATTGGAATTCGTAGATATACTTTAGCAGCTTTCCAGTACCTTGTAATTTCACATAATTCAGTTCATGGCAATAAAATATAACTCTAAAAGAGACAACATAGTAACTGTACACAGGGTTCCCACTCTTATTTCAAAATAAAAATCAAGGAGTTTTTAAGGACTTTTCAAGGACTCCCAAATTTTTTTCAAGGACCCTTAATCATATTGTGTCGATTACTATACCAATTTAATCGACCAAACATAAATTTAAGTGTTTATATATAAGCAACGTTTTGTACCAAATGCCGAAGTACTATGTGCATCATTTAGAGCCGACTTTAGCAATGTTTTAAGAAATGATTTCTCAAAATTTGAAAGTTGCAAACTAAGAAAATCAAGGACTTTTCCACAATTGTTAATCAAAATCAAGGAGTACTAAGGGGTACTTTTTATCAAAAATCAAGGACTTTTCAACGATTTTTGGTAAAAATCAAGGAGTGTTAAAGGATACTTAAAATTGAAAATAAAAATCAAGGACTTCTTAAGGACTTTCAAGGACCCGTGGGAACCCTGTGTACAGGCCCACTGTATTATTTCGCTAGGGTAAACAAAAACTAATTAGCCAATAGAGACCGGGAAGTACAAATTCGCTAATGGAAATCTGAAATAAATTGCCCATTTGGTTTAAATTGTATATTTAAAATGTTTTTAGTGGATCTAGTAGTGATTAAGTACGACAAAAAAAAATTAATTACTTGTGCACTGAACCCAACATGCAGCCTTAGTGAATTCACTTTTGAATCAATAATTGAGATTAAACCTTAGATTAAAAAACAATCAGTAACTCTTGACTGAGCAAAGGACTTTTTAATTTAGAGTTTTCTTGACCTGAACCCAGACATCCGAAACAGAACAGGCTTCCTAATGAAAAGGAGAAATTGAGCAATTTTTGAAGAGAGAGATGCTAAATAAATACTTTCTCTGACCCATTAGTCGAGAGAGGCCCATCTACCGACACGCAAGGACAGCGTGGTAATCACCGATGGATGCTGAGGGCATTTACCCCTTCATCCACAACCTACTTCCACGGAACTGGCTTCTGGTAAGTACAGGAAGAAGATTGCGAGATCAGGAATAACGTCTTGGACTTTCACAATGAAAATCACCCAAGAATAGTGTGGCGTCTTGCTGAAATTGCCATTTTTAATCTCTCTGATAGACGGATTATGTGTCTGCTTTTGCAGAGATAATAACTAGGAAGTTCAGAAGGGATCTAATTTAAACCTCCAGACAGTATGTTTTCTTTTTACCATTTTATGTCTCGAAAAATTTCAAACAAGTGCTTCAGAATAAGTAACGCTTATCTTTTAAGTAATATTCAATAACGAAATATTTTTAACGCATATCGTATAAATATCGAATAAACGCATCAGATGCATCATTTTTAATTTAGAGTTTTCTTGACCTGAACCAATACCACCTAGATTAGAAGGCCGAAGAACTAAGCAACACAACGTCACAGTCACACTAGTAGACCAATTTCGATTTATTGACCAATAACGTCGTATCTTAAGATGACGTCGCATCTTGATTCATCTTATATTAAAAATTTATTCAAATACAAGATCTAGTCACGAATGATCACAGAATCGGTCCACTAATTTGACGTCAAGCATTTAGTTCGCCGGCCTTCGAATCTAGGTGGTATTGAATGAACCCAGACATTCGAAACAGAACAGGCTTCTTAATGAAAAGGAGAAATTGAGCAATTTTTGAAGTCTAGTGTTTCTGCAGTCCGGTAACACCAAACTATTTCAATTTACACAATTCAAAAACCGATCATGTGAGTATCGATCTCACAGCATAAGAATACATTAGTAGCCATAAATGGAATAGAGCCATGGTAGAGCAATTATTAAATTCGGTATCGGAGGGCAGACCTCACCTCGTCCCTAGACAGACACGACTCGCCACAAGCCTTTATGCCACACTGGACACAATGACAAATTGTCGACACTGGTGATGAGTGGAAATGTGATAAGTTAGGGGAAGTTTTGTTTCAAATAAACATCATTTTTGTTTTGAATGAGATTCAAATAATTTAAACTGCAATGTATATGCAAATGGATTAAAATTAAACGTAATTGGAATTTTAGAAAACAGGAGCTATACCATTAGATATTCAGACAAATTATGAAATCTATAAATATTCTGCCTTTCAAGCCAAAATGATGTCCTTCAGATGTGACGCCCAGGATAAATGTTCGGCAAAGCCGACCCTTTCCCCTAAAGCTGAGCCTGCCCTTGTCCAAAGTTCAAAATAACGAGGAGGCATTTTTTGAACAAAGGCGGACTTAATCCCAATGGGTCTGTCACACTCGCAAGGAAGAAACTCGCTTCGCCGTAATGGAACTGCCAGTCTCGATATGAAAAACCAACAAATAGAATAACTCTTTTATCATCTAAAAAATTTGTTCAACTTAGTTTCAAAACCCTTAAAATGCATACTAACATACCAAGAAAACATTTTTTTTTAAAGTGTGTAGTTTGATCTAGATTTTGAAAAGTCAACTCATTCGTTACCTAACTGCTTCACATAAGCTTTCCTTGTATTTTTTTGAAGAAAAAAGAAAGAAATCGAGTTCAGCAACTTGTAATTTCCTTCCGAAGCGAAAAAGAAGAGCGGCGTGACACAATGCGATAAGATTACAAAAGTGAATGGAAGTGGTCGTCCGAGATAAAATAAATCATTAAAAACGATGACGTGTACATCGCCATAGAAAAAGCTATTCCGAGAAAACCAGCGACCTCGAAACCAGATGAGGCAACAGACGCAGCAAGGCTTCGAAAACAACCCGGATGACCTTGTTTTGAATGATTCTCTTTTTTTTATTAGCATTCTTTTTATTTTCTGGAGTGTGCGTGTGAGATGTATGGATGTGTTGTAAGTATGGCGGCGTTAGGAAATTAGCACGAGTTCAAAATAACACAGATAAACGTTATCTTGCCCGGAAAAAAAGGCGACTAGATTTTTTTCTGCAATAGCTTGCACAATGATTATGTACTGTTCTAACCTTTTAAAGAACCTTGACAATGTTCTTTCACTTTGTGTTGATTAATAATGAGGAAGTAAAAAGACTGGATTATATGAAATGTTTAGTGTTGCACAACTCACATTCTCAAAAATATGAATAATGCTAGGGCGTGGCAGAAATTAGTTAATAACAAAATAGAAGTAAGATGCATTAGAATTCAAATATATATGAACTGCAAATACCAAGATATAATTAAACGTAAATTATAAAGACATGATAATATTGCGTAAAACCTGAAAAGGTTGTCATCAGCAATCAACACTCAGAACTTGGAATTACCTCATACTTCAAATTTGTGACTGAAGAAGTACTTCAGTCATAAATTCAGTCTTAATCAATACATTAGTCAAATAAATTTTATAATTTTTAGGAAAATTATTTACAACGCTCTAACACTAACATATGAGGTCCGTTCACTGGCGACTATTGATATTGATAAATTCAATGGGATCGGAGCCTATTACCGTATGATACTACTTACGCATAAAAAAGATTGGTTAATTTCCACGTGGTTTTCATAAAAATATTCATTATTGATATGAGATTTAGGAATTGCAATTTCTATAATAAATAATCGTTATGATATTTTAATCAATAAAATTAAGATCATCCCTTTTCCTTCAAATGTGTACAAAAATGTTTTAAACACTACACATCTGATTAAAATGCTCCAATGAATTTAGTTCTTGAAAAGTATTTCTGTAACTACTTAAGATATCTACTATTTTCTTTAATGGGTATACACCAGCTTAGGCTCAGAATATATTTGTTAGAAGTCTATAACTGAATCTTTTGATCTTCTCAACATAAAATTATTCTTCCATTGTTACAATCCATAAACAATGGCACCAACTTTCAATTTTTTCATGGAAAAAAAAATAAAAATCTGGATTAATCTTCTTCTCACACACGAGAAAATAAAATACACTCAACGGAACGAACCTACAATCGCCATCTTGCCCTACAGAGACGGTTGGTAATTGAATGGAACGAACGATCTCTTCAAACAAAGGCCACTTTTATTTTATTTCGCGGTAGGGGCACGATTCATTTCTACTTGCGCACACAACGAGAATAAAAGAATGAGATAATATATCCCAAGTAAATCGCCCCCATCTTCTTTTAGTCGGGCAAACTCCGAGGTCCTTTACCCTTCAGTTGACCGAGAAAAGAATAGAACAATAGAATGGCGCGTACCTTGATGAATCTCGCACGCTCTCGCGTTAGAGAGGTGATATATTGTCTTCTGGAAAAATCGAGTAAAAGTTATGACTCAGAAAAATAGGTTCTGTTCGGGAAAAATAAATCATAGGAGGTCTCGGGTTATTGGACGTAAAATAAGTGCACTAAAAATGGTCCATAGTTGAAATAACAAAAGCAAACTAAAACAACATCCATCTTCAAAGTATAAACTAGTGATAAATCGAAACAAACATGAGAAAATTAGTTCAAATTATATTTTATGGAAATAGAATTACAATTTAAATACAGGGAGCCAAAGATTGTGAAAGTCATTGCGCATTCTTAGTATCGCAACTAAGATGGCTTGGACATTTATTTAAAATCCGACCAAAAAAATAACATTTCAAAACCCAGTAGGAAACAGAAAAAGAGGTAGACCCCGGACTAGGCTGATGAACAATATAGAAAAGAAACTTGAAAAATTTAAGTGTGAATAATTGGAAGCCATTGACGTCTAATAAGTCAAGATGGTCTAAGCTTGTTGAGACAGCCTTGGCCGGGAATCGGCTGTAACGATAAAGAAGAAGAAGGGAAATAGAAAGTTGATCTGGTTTCTTAGTTAAAATACACGAGCAAATCGAATACAAATTGTGAAAGTCGTATGTCATGCTATAAACAAAATTTTATAATGTGTAAAAGAAATTAATTGCAAAAGAGTAAAACAAAAAATCGAGTGAAAGAAATACAGTAATTTACATTATCTTTTAATCATGTATATGAAGGATATCATTCATGCCGGCGAAATCTTCATTACTTAACTAGGTATTTCCTACACTGCATTAACTATGATAAAAATCCAATTTTAAAACAGCAACAAAAAGCAGCGAAGAAATCTTGAACAGAACTCATTCGATTGATGAGTCAGGGAGCAATTTCAGTGTAATTGGCGTCAAGCAATATCCATCATATTCACATGATAAAACACACCAAACTCGGGTTTATCTACTACTCGACCAGAAAAGAACAAACAAGATAATTGAGGTTGCAGGGAAGTGCATAAATAACAAGAATACCCCGCAATCCAATATACGAAACACTAAACATACGCGACAGAGCATGGGCAAAAATAAAATGAGTAGCGCTTCATAGCATTATGCGTATGTTGGTGAAAGTAATAAAGGGAGAAAAATGCTCACTAGTTAGAATAAATATGGAAAACTCAGTTATAGGAATAAACAAGACGAGCACAAACACAAAAATAAAAAAATAAAAAAAATAAAAACTTTTCCAGCAATTCCAGGATTTAATTTTCGCAATAAAAACAATTTTTACTAAACAGCTAAAGATTAATTCAATTTATTTCAAAGAAAGCTTTTTTATGTTGGTATAAACATAAGTTTACACAAAAAGAAGTGTATTAATTATTATTATTTTTGGTTTTCTTCTGAATTTTTTCAGAAATCAATATTAAATTGTATCGGGCGGTAACCTAAGACCGGATTTTTTTTTTCAAATACCCATAAATTTACAAATGAGCCCTTACTTTTAGGCTGATATTTAATATATGCTTAAAATAACAAATTAGAATAATTTTAAAATATTTAAATCAACATTTTCACCAATGGCAGCAGTACTTGTATCTCTAAAATTTACTTTTAATTCAGCAATAAGTAAAAATCAAACATAAAAATTTGATTTTTATCAATCAGGAATAGTTTATAGACCCATTAGCGTCGATTTGTAAAAAAATTTGCTATTCGATAATTGAACTTTCTGCTTAAGTTTATGTAAATAAACAAAATATATAAGACAAATGAAGACCACGTTCTTGAAGAAGCATTCTTCACAGAGATAATAGGTATTTTCAATACAACATGCACTGTAATTTTCTCAAACATTAACGTTACACCGCAAAAAAAAATTGGTGTACCTTCACTCCATAAAGCTAGAAGCAGCCAGGGTGCCACCAGTATTGTGTAACGTTATGGAGCAATAGTACCAGTAGTGTAGGAGTTATGAAATAACGTTAAACAACGCATTTTTATATTATATAGAGAAAAAATAGGCGCGCTTACAATTTCAGTAGACCTATTAGAATTGCTTCCGTGCATTTACGCAATAGAAAATCGGTAGTCAACGTTCCGTGATACAATTATGACTAAGGATGACACAGAGGAATTCCGTGATGTTTCACAGATAACACTATTATGACAGCTTTTTTTACTTAAAAAATCAACAGGAAATCGTGTAACGTTTTGATAAGAATCGCACAAATGAAAAAGTAGTTTTCAAGAGAAAAAAAATGAACTAGGAAATACTTTTTCGCAACATTAAAGAAAAACACATAGAAAGCAAAGGACATAAACAAAACCGTAGTTCTTATCACACTTAATTAAGAGATACATTTTTTTAGTACAAGAGCAGTGAAAACAATATTTGATGAAAACTACTGATAATCAATATTGCGTAACAAAGACAATTGATTTTTTTTCGCATCACTAATCTATCTGCTTTTAAATACGATAAACTCTTAGGTATGTGTTTACGTGAGTCTTGGTCAACGACTTGTATTAGTACAATTTATCATTACAAATCTGTACCTCAAATACCAGAAAGAAAGAAGCACCACATATATGTTACAAACTTAAGAAATGTAAAAAAAATAGTATAGATCGCAATATAAAAGATGGATTGATCGTTCATTCGTTTTCTTATATATTTCAATCTGTACACGTTTCTTTACCTTTTAAGATCCTCACATGGTAAAGAAAGAAATATTACAAATATATATGTCATAAATAATATTTTTTAATTATTAATATTTTTGAAAATATGTATCATTTCACATTAAACCCTCTTTTTTACAATGATAAGACTTTTATAAAATAATTCATTGCATAGAATATACTACAAAATATTAGATAATACAGCGACAATTCAGGAGTAATTTAAATTTTGTATTTTATTCCCTGAACATAAAAATGTAATGTGTCTCTGATTGAAAAAAAAGCCCCCACTTTACATTATGCTACATAACATAAAAAAGTACGATATTTTTTATAACCCATATCATTAGAGCAAAGTTTTATGAAGTAAAAAAGAAAAATAAATTATACTATTCAGATATACCTGTGTTTTTTACTGGAGAAAAACTACAAAAAATAATTATCCATCCTCGTAAAAATGAAATAAAAATTCAAAAGGGCAGTTATCCGTTCAACTGTTTAATTGCAATTAGTCCACCTACGCATTTATGAAACAAACGAGAAGAAAGCCTCCAAAGTCACGTGAAGGTCATACGTTTTTTAAGTTGAATGGGGTATTCTATCCAAGACTTCAGTCGTGTAGAGAAAACGGCGATATCGCGACAATCAAACCAAAAAGGTTCCAGGTAGTTAACTTTCAAGGTCAATCGAGCCTCCGGCATTAGAAATATATATACTTGAAGAATTCGCAATTACACACACTTATAACTTCGGGTGGATACCCGGTTTACATGTCTGCTCTCCTCCGATAACAATAAAAATGTAATTATTGGACTGACCTCTAAATGACCTCAGCTAAGATCGGAGAAATGAGTTTATAAAGAAGTTGTTTTTTAAGCTAAAATCAAAAGTTTTCATTCGAATTTTTGCGAAAGAATATTTTTCAAATTAAATACAATCTTAAAATAAAATTAATAAACAAAAAAATAAAAGCTTCTAATTAATACATAAATCGAAGTTTCCTCAAATGTGCGAAGCGGTTCCTTGGGTTTCTATACATTTAGGGTTGGTTTTGCCTCTTATTTTGTTGTTTAAAAAATAAAGCAACACTTAGCAAGCAACTATGAAAAAAGCTTTTTTCTACCCCAAAAAGCATTAAAATAAAAAAGTTCAAAAAAAACTTTTACTGTAAAAATAATCCGTCAAAATTCAAAGGGAAGTTTTTTTCACTAACGTAAAACGATCTTAAAGGAAAAACAACTTTTACAGCAAATCCAATGTTGTTTTTTCACTACTCTAAAACGTACTTAGAGGGAAAGCATCCTTTACACTTTACAGCAAATTTAAAAAAAAAACGGCAAAATACCAAGGGTAGATTTTTTTCACTGCTGTACTAAAAAACGGAGTTAATGGTTAAACAACTTTACAGTAAAATTCCAATGTTGGTCTTTTTTACTATTCTAAAACGGTCTTAAAGAAAAAAAAAATTTAAAGTAAAATTCCAATGTTGGTTTTTTTCACTACTCTAAAACGCCCTTAAAGGAAAAACAACTTTTACAGCAAATTTAAAAAAAAGACAAAATTGCTAAGGATATTTCAAATACCAAGAAACGAATACCAAACAGCGCAAAATACAGTGAAAAATAAAACATTAAAAATTTAAAGAAGTATTCTAGTTCTATTAAACGTGGCAAAGGAAACATACCATTGACAGAAATGTAGACACTGAAGAAGTTTTTTAAGTGGTGTTGACTAAAATGCACCGAACGCTACTAAGAAACATTCACAGAATTAATTCCCAAATTCAATGCTACGTTATCGTCATTAAAATGTTCGTTTATCCTCACTAAAACGAAACTTGAATATTTTCGAAGAATTGTGTGTCTGCAATAATAATACTAGTACTAATGAGTAAAAGACATGATGATATGCGTGTGTGTAACTTCTCAATAATTTCTTTTAACCATTGTTTTAGAACTAACTCTAATGAAAGTTACGCGGAGAACAATACAGAATTTTAGACTACTTCGTAAGATTTAACACCATTTAAAATTTGGTAAATAAAATTAAATCATAATAAAATTTAAAAAGATTGTGTATTGAAAAATTCACAGTTAATTTAATTCCTATCTCCGTTTGTAGCTATGTTTGTTTTTATATCTGCTCTTGCTAAGAACTTGACATTTAAACTATATTGACGAAAAAAGGGAATAATTCAATAATGTCTATTCTTATAATACGAGATATGGTACGATTTTATTTGTGACCTATTAAATAACGCGATAGTATTTACGCTTCCGACCTACACAATGGTTGAACACACAGAAATACGCCAAAATTTTCGAAAAATGCGTTCGACACACAATGAACAAACATAATACACAAAAATAATCAAAATTCCAAAGAAGAGAGAGAGAAATGCACACTGCCGAACATGCATGCATAACCAACCTTCCATTCTATTTCCTACACCACGCAGTTGTCAAGCTAACGAACTTTCACGGAAAAAGCAAGCGCAAAAAGAAAAAAAGTAGAAAAAGAAAAAAACTAATAAAAAAAAGCAAGGTTTCATGGCCGAGTGAATACAGTTCCTATTCACAGCGCGGTGCACAGGCGCACACACATACATCCACCAAGCGGGCGGGAAAGGATAATGAAAAAAAAAAAGAACAATAAAAAGAGAATAATAAAAAAGCAAACAGATGAGTGGCGGGGAAAGAGAGGAGAGGGGGAAGGGACATCACGCAATGGTCCAAGGTCACCTTGAACGAAGAGCGATTTCGTTTGAGGACGGTTTTTAAAGGGTTTTATATGGCCGTCAAAAGACGTCGTTTTTGACCGTTCATGTGACAGCAGAGACAATGACGAGACGAGGGAATTACACTGCTAAGAGAAAGAAAATCTCGCCAATTTTGAATAGAATAAAATAAAAAGATTTTATTTCTCGGAATGGAGGTCCACGTGGCTCTCTGATAAGTGTTGGCTGGAATAACTCGCTCCAGGATAATATCTCACTGATAAAGGATATTATGCTGCTTTTCTGTAGATATTTTTTTATCGTCTGCCTGTTTCATAACTTAAAATGTAAACAGAAATATAACCCTGGAAGTTTACACAATATAGGAATAGTTTTGAGGGCTTATTAATTTTAATGTAAATTTCGTATACATCAGTATCTATAAAAAATATTTAGATATATCACTACTTTACAATTAGTATAATGCAGTGGAAAGTAACAATTTCGTAGCACCTTAAGCAGTAAAAATAATTGAAATTCAAGCTCACTTGTTATTTCGCTTTCGTGTGCATGCCCCTCCCTGTAAATGTTTCTTTTCCTTTCATGTCATTATGTAGTAAAGAAAACAAGAACAAATCGATACATCGAACGGAATCTTCAAAAGTTTAGCACTTTTTGGATTCGCCATTCTTTGACTAGCAAAGTTCATATTTTACTACTACTATTATCTACTATCGAATACTACTATCGAATGATTCAGTAAAATATGAGAGTTCTATACATTCATAATATATTAGTAAACTTTTTTAAATCTCTTATGAATACAAAGAGTTTTTTAATATTCGTCAAAGCAGTTTGAAATTCTATAATTAAAATAACATTTGAGGGAAAATAATACGGGTCTTATTTGCAATAATTTAATTACAAGAAACTTTTGAATGAATAACAATCCAATACTATGCTTTTACAACTAAACATAAAGCATTCCTATAACGAGAGCGATATTTGCAGCAATTTAATTCCAACAAAAACTTTTTTAAAAAAATTCAATCCAATATCAATGCTCTTTTATTTTAAACATAAGACATTCTTAACGAACAATTAAATTCAGTCTCTCTCCAATCCTATAATAAACAATGCTTTCCAAACATGCCCGTCTCAATTTTAACCCATGTTATATTTTTAGCATGCTTAACATTTACATGAATCTTTGCATGCAACAATCCCGTGACGAAGGAAAAGAAGTGAATTATCCCTCCAACGAGAGAAAGACAATAGCATGCGTGTCAGTGCAAACATGGCAGTGCAAAGCGAAACGCTCCTTGGTCAACTCAGTTAATACAGGAAGACACATAACAATCACTCATTATATCTCGTCTTCATTTATCTCGCTTTAGATGGTGACATAACAGGGCGAGTTCATTGCGAATTGCGGGGTAGAGTAATCATTCAATGAATACATAGTTTTTAAAGTTGTTTGATCCATTTGGGAATTCCAATAATAATTTTCTCTGAATTTCTGCGAAATAAAGGATTACTTTTAAGTGTTTAAAACTCGTTTATACAGTGACTTAATTTGTCCTATATCAATTTTTCAGTACTCTGGTCTTGTCTTAATATCTTGATTTTTAATTTTTTAAATTTAACAAAACAGAAAACGTATTTTCGCAAAGCAAGTTTTTTATACCGCACGTCATTAATGAGTCAATTTCTTTTGACGGTCACTCGATAGAATGTTAGATGATTTGGGTTTTCACCAATAGAAGTAGAAAAAACAGAAAGTTTTCTTTAAAGTTAAACAAATTAGTTAGTTAACAAAGTTAACTTTGTGCAGTTAACTTTATTGTTGAATAAAATGGATTAAGTAAAAAATAATTTTAAATCGTGCCAACATAATGCAAATTTACAGGGTGTTGTAATAATTCTGCCGTGGGAGGGTACACCAAGTTATATGTACATAAAAACTTGACTTTTTCTTTCTAAAATAATCATAATGCAATAATGTGAACTTATTTACAAAAGTCAAAGAAATAAAATATAGTTAATTTCAAAATTCAATTTGGAACTGAAAGCTAATTCTTAAAAGTAAACGTATACGAGACTATGTAGGTAAAAACAATTTTGAATTTCGATTATTAAAAACGAGATTGAAAGACGTTTTAAACAAAACTAATTTTAAAAGGTAATAAGAAATATGTATGCAAGTTGAAAAAAGCTTGGTAATAAGTTCGTTAAAACAAAAACAATTGTTATAACGAATAAGTATAAAACATGAAGATTGGTTTTCGAAAAGTGTTAAGTCAATAAAATTATTCCAGTATATAAGTTAAACAAATGTTATTGAAAGTTATTTGCAATGTTATTATGCTTAAAATATTTGTTTTAGTTGTTTCACATCGACATTTTATACTAACTATAATGTCTTAATAAATAAATGCAAACGTTAGAACAAATCATATAAATACACATTAAAATAAATATAAAAGTCATTATAATAGTAGATGAAAAATATAATACATAATTTGCAAAGCACAAGAAATAATGTACACAATAAAGTACACAAAATATATCCATCGAACTCACTTAGTTTTTAATATATGATTCAAAACACAATCAAAACTATGAGAAAGCCTAAATATTTTTAAACTTACCAATGGTGGACACTCTTTTTAAGTCCATGAGAACTGAAAATAAAAAGAAAAGAAAAATAAGCATGGAGCAAGGCAAAGCTGAAGGAATTACAAACACATACAACAAAACAATAACAAGCACATTTATGCAAAGGATCTCAAAAATAAATATATATAACAAAATAAAACAATAAAAATTTATATAACCCTGAGGGAAGAGACGGTTGAAAATAAAATATTTTCTTTTCCAAAAATGTATGAGATATAACTGAATTTATATGCATTATTCACAAGAGTTATAATACAATATATCAGAGAGTACGAAATTCAATATTGTAAAAACAACTTGCTGAATCTCCAGTTTTATACATAATGTAACTTTATGTTATTATGTTAATATAAAAGAAAACAATTCTTGCTCAGTTTCGTAGGTAAATAAAAATAATATATTTCGAAGAAAGATAAAATTCAATCCAAAATGTTATTCGATTTTTTCTTCTGGCGTTTATTCGATTACACACATTTAAAGTTATTTTTTTGAGCTTGTCTTATACCTTGTTTTCATTTTTATATAAAAAAAACATGCTGTTACAGTAATTTAATGAAGAAACTAAGAGAAACCCAACTTGCTTTGGGGAAATCGAAAAATTTAGTGCGAAAAACATATTGAAAGTTAGTTGAAAGTGAACAAAACAATTAATGGCATGTATGCTAGAATAAAAATACATTTGTATGTGTATGATTTAAAAAAAAAAAGGGGGGGGGTAATAACTTGAACTAACACATACAATACGTGAAAATCCATTTTCAAAAGCCCTCCAGCTGATAAACGTTGTTTGTAGTAGTACATAACAAAAATTAAGAGTGAAGGGCAGTGTGTGTTAAATAGACGAAGATCATTTTCAGCATTTATTAGTTGTTACTTGTAGACAATTATTACACAATTACTAAAACTAACCTAAATAAGTATCCCAACAACGATAATGACCGTCCAAATATACTGATTTATTTACAAATTGCCAAAACTAAAATTGCAAAAAATTGCTGGTAGAGAATGTTTGCAGACATCGACAATTTTGTAAACGACCGCACCGGTAAATACAAATGACCGGATGTGGTAGTGAATAAAAGTTTGTCATATTACTATTACAAAACTGAACAAACAAAATAATAAACTAATATATAATATTAGTTTTTTTTATTGATACACAGCGGATAGCTGCTTAAAATGAGTATGAGGTCAAAGCATTGGAAAAAAACATCGATAAAATTGATCGATTCTGCCTTATTATACGTCCCATAAAAATATTAGCTAATACGCTGTGAAACCATTAGGCGATACCAAATAGTTGTAGGAGATATATATTTTTTTTCACATGGGTGCAATTATTTTTGATATCGAAGAGATTGCGCTAACGAGAAAACTTTTAAAATATGTGGAGGTTTTGAGATTTATTCATGAAAACATTTTTTTAATACATATGTATTTAAACTGAGACGCGTGAATTCTCCGGTTTATTAATTTGAATCTATCAACGCGATAACTTGATGTAATCAATTTAATTTCATCTTTTCAACTGGTTGGCCAAAAATTAAAAGATTTAAAAAAAACTCGACGGAAGCTAAAATATGAATATCAAGAAACCAACATCGTTGTAGTTAATTATATAAGTAAATATGGTATAATTGTACCTACAATAAACAATACATAAATACAGCTCTGCATTTCCTAGTTTAAACTAGGTTACATAAACTCGAAATTGCAATTATAAGATACATACAACAAAAGTTGTAAATTCAATAAAATTACGGTACACCTTATAAAATCATAACACCATATAGATTAAATACTTTCAAAGACATCGAATTGCAAATTTAACAGAAAATATTTATCTTAGATATATTATTATAATGCGTTACAACGAAATAATGTAGAATTTTTAAAAATGTGATAAAATACACAATATTATATGCCCATCTCATTAAACACAATATTGCACATTAAATGTGTAACAGCGTGTCCCCTTACAAAGTGTCAAGCTGTCAAAAGCAATTTAAACTATGTCTCACCATTGGAGTACAAAACAACCTTTTAATACATTGTTTGTTTTTAGTGATGGGTCGGTCCGGAATGAACGGGTCCGAAGGAACGGGTCCTCAAATGGAACGACTCGGTCCGGTCCACTGTTTCAAAAGGAACGGGTCCATCGTTCCAACTGCATAATTTAGAAATTTTTGCGAACTTTTTTTCTTTAAATTTCAAAAAATGTAGAATTTACAAACATTATGAAACTTGGAATTTTACCTGAAATGGGATTAAAGAACTCTATATTGCCGCTTCAAATGTAAATACACGATACATCCTGGGTTTTGAGAGTCTGCCCGATTGTTAAGTAATAATATTTGACTGGCCAGAACATTGAGTCATAATCTTCTTATTCCAGTCTTGTTCCAGGTATAAATAGCAATACCCTTTCGGTTCGAAACGGATAACCGGACCGGTTCGTTCCAAAATCCGTAAATGTCTGTCTAACTGTCATATATATTAATATCTATCTTTTCGGTACGGAATCCGGACCAAATCGTTCCACAATAGGGGAATTCGATCCGGCTATATATTACTTTTGACTGCCCTGTACATTGTATCCCCATATTCTATCTAGCTTTAGTACATAATATGTATTTTTCGAAAACTCTTTCGGTCAGAAAGGGCGATGATCGGACCGATTCGTTCCAAAATCCGCGAATGTCGGTCCGACTGCTAAATTATTTTATATTTTCGGTGCGCTTTTACTGTTTTTTAAATAGTAGTACCAATCGGTCCGGAATGGATGACCGGACCGGTTCGTTCCAAAATCCGAAACTATCGGTCCGACTGCTAAATTATTTTATATTTTCGTTGCACTTTTACTGTGTTTTTAAATAGTAGTAAAAATCGGTCCGGAACGGACGACCGGACCGGTTCGTTCCAATATCCGAAACTATCGGTCCGACTGCTAAATTATTTTATATTTTCGGTGCACCTTTGCTTTGCTTTCCATAGTAGTACCAATCGTTCCGAAACGGATAACCGGACCGGTTCGTTCCAAAATCCGAAACTGTCGGTCCGACTGCTAAATTATTTTATTTTTCGGTGCACTTTTACTGTGTTTTAAATAGTAGTACCAATCGTTCAGGAACGGATAACCGGACCGGTTCGTTCCAATATCCGAAACTATCGGTCCGACTGCTAAATTATTTTATATTTTCGGTGCACTTTTGCTTTGCTTTCAATAGTAGTACCAATCGTTCCGAAACGGATAACCGGACTGGTTCGTTCCAAAATCCGAAACTGTCGGTCCGACTGCTAAATTATTTTATTTTTCGGTGCACTTTTACTGTGTTTTAAATAGTAGTACCAATCGTTCCGGAACGGATAACCGGACCGGTTCGTTCCAAAATCTGAAACTATCGGTCCGACTGCTAAATTATTTAATATTTTCGGTGCACTTTTACTGTGTTTTGAATAGTAGTACCAATCATTCCGGAACGGATAACAGGACCGGTTCGTTCCAAAATCCGAAACTGTCGGTCCGATTGCTAAATTATTTTATTTTTCGGTGCACTTTTACTGTGTTTTAAATAGTAGTACCAATCGTTCCGGAACGGATGACCGGACCGGTTCATTCCAAAATCCGTAACTGTCGGTCCGACTGCTAAATTATTTTATTTTTCGGTGCACTTTTACTGTGTTTTAAATAGTAGTACCAATCGTTCCGGAACGGATGACCGGACCGGTTCATTCCAAAATCCGAAACTGTTGGTCTAACTGCTAAATTATTTTATATTTTCAGTGCACTTTTACCGTGTTTTAAATAGTAGAACCAATCGGTCCGGAACGGATGACCGGACCGGTTCTTTCCAAATTCCGGAACTATCAGTCCGACTGCTAAATTATTTTATATTTTCGGTGCACTTTTACTGTGTTTTGAATAGTAGTACGAATCGTTCCGGAACGGATAACCGGACCGGTTCGTTCCAAAATCCGAAACTATCGGTCCGACTGCTAAATTATTTTATATTTTCGGTGCACTTTTACTTTACTTTCAATGGTAGTACCCTTTCGGTTCGGAACGGATGACCGGACCGGTTAGTTTCAAAATCCGAACATGTTGGTCAGACTGTCATATAATGATATCTTTTCGGTCCTGAAGCCGGACGAAATCGTTCAAAAATCACAGAAATGTCTTCCCGACTGCTAAATACATGTTGAACATTTGAATTGCTTGGACATTGTTTCCGATCTTCTAGTTCCAACGGAGGACCGGACCGGTTCGTTCCAAAATCCGAACATGCGGTCAGACTGTCACATACTTTTATCTTTTCGGTCCGGAAGCTGAAAGATATCGTTCATAAATCAGGTAGTGTCTGCCCGACTATTAAATATATATTACTTTCCACTAGGCTACATACATTACTTCCCGATCATCTCGTTCCAGCATAGAATGTATATTTTCTGTTCACTTTTACTGTATTTTAAATAGTAGTACCCATTCGGTCCGGAACAGATGACCGGACCGGTTTGTTCCAAAATCCGAGACTGTCGGTCCAACCGCTGAATTTATGTTTTACATTTTACTTGATTGAACTTTGTTTCCGATCTCCTCGTTCCAGCACAATATTTAATATTTTCGATGCACTTTTACTATATATATTTTAAATAGTAGTACCCTTTTGGTCTGAAACGAGTGACCGGACCGACTGGTTCCAAAATCCGTGAATTTCGATAAGATTGTCATATTGATATATTTTCGGGCTGGAAAATGTATTCAAAAATCAGGGAATATCGATATCCGACTATTAAATGTGGAGGCTGGAGCCCAGTCGGCAAGGCGCATGCCTAACTAGCGAAAGCTCCCAGGATCAGATCCTGGCTTTTCCAAAATAACTGCTAACCCATAAAAGGTCTGTAAAGACCAGCAGTTTGACGAATAACACCCAATAATTGTTCCAAAGTTCCGGTGAGTGCCAAAGTACGATGTCGCTCGTAAAAGTTGCATTAGGTGCCTACTCAAACGCCATCTCGTCACTTGACTGTGAGTCTAAATTATAACTCCCTCGTAAAGCTCTAAAGCGATGATAATTTAAATCAACCTTACTGCATTTTAAATATGGTTTTTAAATAGTAGTACCCTTTCGGTCCGGTACGGTTCATTTTAAAATCCAGGAATGTCAGCCCGGTCCGACTCTGCAATTTTTTAGTTTTTTTAAACCCCAATTTCAAATAATCTCTTTGTCGTTTTTCAAATCTTTTTGCAAGTAATAATAATAGTCTCGAGCATACCGCCTGTTCTTTCCGATCAATTAACATTCCATTTTAAATTTTAACTTTTTCCCCCTAGACTTAATAGTTCTTAATTCACACGAAAGCAATGTCTTTTACTTACAGTGTTTGTGAATTTCTTCATAACAAAAATTAAGAAGCTTCAAAACATAATTCTAAATAACTATTACGCAAGCAGAGAATTACAGTTTCAACATATAAAAGACTTCTCCCATACGCATAACATTGAACCTCGGAAGCATACGAGAGAAAAGAGTTGCTACAATCCAAATACTTTTCCCTTCGGTCGTCTAGATAGAGCGGATGCGAGTACATGTACTATTCCCCTGAAAAGAAAAGGATTTCCAAGAAATTCTCCCCCAACATCCACACAATAACAACATCAGCAAAAAGAACACTCACATTCCACTCTCCCAAGGGGTATTCTCGACACCCCCATTCCCCCCCCCATATCAGATTACAAAACGGTCAGGATTTCGTTCGCGCGTCGTCAAAACCACTTTCGAAAAAAAGGGGGAGGAATTTGGGGGGGGGGTGTCGGTCCGGAATGAACGGGTCCGGAGGAACGGGTCCACAGAAGGACCGGAACGACTGGAACGGGTCCTCAAAAGGAACTGGACCGCCCATCACTATTTGTTTTACGAAGAAGAGAAAGAGTTTTAAAATGTATAAATTAGGAAGATGTGTGCGAAGTATTGCCAAATCTCCAACCATTCATAAGCCGCACGGGGCGGAGCCTAGCTCAAAGACCGCCCGAAAGGCGGAGCGTGTGACGTCACGCATCTCTTATTCGAACCAGCTGACTAAAAAAGGAACAAACAACACATCTCCGTAAAGAATTGCGGACGGGAATGGAATGTTTTGTCTGGAATGTAGCTGCATCTTGTGGCCAGTAAGGTTTATATTAATATTGTGGACAATAAAAGGAGTAGAAAATATGACCTTGAAGGGGAAATATTACGAATATCTTATTATTTATGAAAATATATTTACGTGCTTTAAATGAAAGTTTTGTTTTTTGGTTATCATGAAAATCTGTTTTGGATTTTCTAGAATAAATTATGCAAAGACGGATGATAAAGGATGCAAGGAACTAAAATTATGTTACTATCTGATGGAATATGTTTCCAGAACAGCGAAGCTATTATAATTTTTGAACAAGTTTATCCTTTTTTTTAATGAAAGATAAATTATTTTCACTGTCATATACCATTATACAAGGTAAAACAACATGTACAGGGGCAACAAAAAATCGCTTATTTTTAACTTTTTAATCGCTAAATAATTAATGTTATAATTTTGGTTATACAAAAGTTACAACTTTGTTTTCAATCAAAATGAAGACCACTTTTTTGTTTATTTTATGAAAGTTTCAAAACATACAAATTAGGAGGGTATGAATGGCATAAGTATTAATTAATATTAAATTGTATAGGAATAAAAATTAATAAACTTACTGCACCGCGAAAAAGTAAGGAAACGTCAATTATTAATCATGATTTGTTGCAAAAATATTTAACATTTAGGAGAGATACCCGAAAACAAAATTAGCAATACAAACATTTAAAGAAGTAATATTTTAAAGAAGTAATATTTGCGAATAAAATAAGGTATAACGTGTGGAACTGCTAATATCCAAAATATATCAATGAAATCAATGCTATTCTTTATAATTCCATAGATTGAATGTAACATGCTCAAAATAATACATATTACAACATAAGACATGTACGGTTCGATTAAGGAAAGCTTAAACAAGATTCTAAAAACAATTTTTATGTTTTATAAGCTATCATTTGTTCTGTATTGTTAATGGTTCTTTTATGATATTTCATGTTATTTTACCATTTTACAACAGGGTACTATTAGCACAAATGCAGCCCTGTAGTTATGGCGTGGAGACATAAATTTCAATAATGATAGAGCTATCGTGAACTCTTGTATTTCAGTAAACAATATAACAAAGACATCTTAAAAACATCTTATACCAAATTTTTTTTTATGGAATTAATATATAATGACAATAAATATTAAATAACAATTGTGTTTAAATGGATGTGTACTAAGTTTTCTTTGGGCAATTGTATATTGATACAAATATCTCCAAACTAGTTTTTACGAAAATCATATATTTGTTAGTATTTATCGTTTCCATTCCACGTAACTATTTTAAATTGTTATTTGGCGAATTTATTTATAAAACCTGTGTTACAAAGATATATTTGTCCGTATTTATCGTCTCCATTCCCTGTAATGATTTTTAAATGTTATTTAGCGAATTTATTTGTAAAGAACCTGTGTTACAAAGATATATTTGTGCGTATTTATGATTTTTCCGTTTCATGTAATTATTTGTAAATGTTATATCGCGAATTTGCCTGTGTTACAAAGATATATTTGTCCGTATTTATCGTTTCCATTCCATATAATTATTTTAAAATGTTATTAGGCGAATTTATTTATAAAGCCTGTGTCACAAAGAGATAAACACTAGTAATTTTTTCCATTGGGTTTTTTTTTTAGCTTCCTTATTCGTTTGTTTAAAGCACTCTTGGAGATTATTCAAGTCTCGACTAAATGGCTTAATAAAACGTAGTATTACAATTGGTATCAATAGTTTTGGAAATCCTATTAAAGAATACTTTAGTGTTAGTGTCTTAAACACTAATAACATGTTTATCAATTACCTCTTTGTATTTAAACATATGCATAGTTTACATTACATGGAAGGGATCAACAGACAATGGAATTTTTATGATATGTCAACTTAAATATATCTAGCTAGGCAAATGAAATAGAATTCACGAGTAATGTGCAAAACTCAGATTATCTGAGGTAGATATAAGGTATAGGATCCGGCGCGTTTATTGGCAGCTTTCGACGATGGTAAATTCGATTCGACTAAATCCCCAATAAGAGAATCAGACCCTATATTAGTTATACTTAGGAAGTGAATTTTAAATCTGGACCCTTCAATTATTTTAATCTGCGAAGTACCATTTGTTTGATGTGCCATAATTACTTTATATGTACCCTAATAAATAAAATACCAATTTAATATTTACAAATTTAAAAATATATATATATATAGCCCATTTCTTTATATTATTTCCCATAATTTCTTGATTTTTCTTTGACGCAAAACACATTTCGAACAAAAGGCATTTCAAGGGCAAATCGGCAAAAAAATAAATAACCAAACCGAAAAACATTTCCAAACGCAGGAAAGAGGAATAGCCAGGTGAAACGGGAAACATGTGCTGCCTTTGCCCTTTAAAATGTTTTTCGTTTCGGCTTTCCCTCCACAAAATAAAATAAAAAACCCCGACGTGAGTTTTTTCACCACATCCTTTGGCGACCCTAAAAGCAGGTTATTTTACTTCCTTCGTTGATACTTCCGACCTCTCAAATCCGGGGTCACATGAACGTGGCAATAAAAAACAACTTAAAAAATGCCCTTTTAAGGGTTTCGATTTTAGGTAGAAATACATGATAAAATAACCAATAGTGACTAGACAATAGCACTGTGATATCGATATTATATACATATCCAATTAAATATCGACTTTTACATTTTACATTAAACATGAATTGTGTCACTGTAGCCAATTAAAAAAAACATTTATTAAAAAGATTGAAGTATATGTAAAAATATATATACTTTGATCTTTACTTTAATATTCGACAATTTTAAACTAAAATCACAGAATTTGTTCTTTGTTTGCTATAATTTGGCGCACTAAACTAATTTTAAGAGATAAATACCAATTTTAGAGAAAGTAAACACAATATCCCTTTTTAAATAAGCAAAGAAATAATATGAACTGCTAAAATAAATGTTATACAATAAAAAAACAGCATAAAATTGAATGCAATTTATTGCTATAGGGATAATGAAATTGTATTTTCTCACAATTAGATAAATTTCCCCAGCAAGGTAAAAAAAAAATACTACGAGTGAGTCTCCTGAGCATTAGCCCATGACGTACGCTTCCCGTACCAGATATAGAACAAATGCATGGATGGCTTGTAATCACGCAAAGAGTCAGGAACCGACCATTTCCGCTTAGAGAAACAAAATAGAAAAGAGTTCCAGTATCCAACTAAATGACCGAAATACTAGCAACAAAATAACAAAGAACTTTAAATGGTGGAGCAGGGAACAATGAAAGGCAGACAGACAATCAAACGAAAGTTCAAGGAAGACCGAGAGAGAGTTGGAGTAGAACAAAACAAGAAAAAGAAAGAAGCACGGATTGAGAAACTTGTAACGGTTACTTTCGTCAGAAATCAGTGTCATAGTAATATTTTTAAGCATTATTTAGGGTCATAAGATGAAATTACAACGTTTCTACTCCTAAAAACCTTTGCATTAAAAATGTTTTAATAGTTTAAAGATCCCTGAATCAAATGTAAACAATTCAAACATATGCGTCCAAAAATGAAATAGACCCCTTCCCAACAATCGCCTTATTAAAATGGAAGTATCATATATGAAGGAGTTGCTGTATTGCTACAGACAAATCGGGGATCAACAAACCGCACACAGACATTAGCTATTTTTTTTAATTGAACTTGAAGTGGCGTTTTTCAATCTTTTTAGCCCAAAATACATATCTTTCTCAATTTCAACAAATTTTTGTTGTTTTCTAAAAATTGGTTGAATGCTTATTACAGTTTTGTCAAATGAATACAAAAAAGAAAATGTGGGCGATTTCTTTCGGCAACAGACGGAGAGGAGAAACAACCCAATTTAAAAAAGACAACAAAAAATAAGACTAAACATTCGGGACTTTATTGTAATCGTAGTTAAACAGACAAAAAAACATTTACAAGGTTAAAAATATTCTTTTTGTAGCTAGTGTTTATGGGAAATAAACACCGTGTCGTGATGTAAGTGGAGAAAAGAACTTGAAATTCTGGGCAAAATTCCAAAGCGTTCCTTTTACTTGAGTTCTGAAACCCACACAATCAGACAACACCCACATTTGACAAGGGAAAAATAACTTTAAAATGCAGGAAATCTACTTACCATACGAGCCGTGATATTTATTGATTTACATTTTTATCTTATAATTTACGACATTCGATAACACTTTCCGGTCAAAGATTAAAAAATATATATTTACTACAGGGTATATCCTGTCTGACGACTGAAGTCGATTAAGTTCATTATCGAGACGAAATTATACAATTACATTTGAATCTTTTCACACTGTTAAAAAGTTGGTGCAAGCTTGCACAGGGAACTTTCAAGCCAGCTTTATTTGGAGCGTAAATTTGCCCATTTTGTGGTAAAAACATAACTTTGATACATCGCAAAAGAGATAAATCAACGCTTTGAATAGTGATGGCAGCTGAAAGTTACAGGATTACTGTGCAACCTTGCACCAATTTTTTTTTAAATATGTAATACCGAACACGATAAAAAATATAAAAGAAATAATATCGTTTTCATAAAAATTATATAAGTCAATAAATAGATCTTTATTGTTTATCGTTTTCGGCTGTATGAAAAGGTAGCAAAAAATATTTTTTCTACTGATTTGCAACAACTTAAAAAGAATACATCCCATCCTCTGAGACAGGAACGACGAACAAACAGAAATAACGAACTAGTAATTACTTTTTCCAGAGAACGGAGAAATACGTCGAGTAAACCTATTTATTCATTTTTCCAATTTTGTAGGAACCTAAGTGTACCATTACCATTCAGTTTTACATAAAATTCTTAACGAGTAAAATTTCGTGCTTAAATTCAAATTTAAACAAAAATTCAGAAATTGAAAACTACATTTTATTTTTTTTTTAAACGCGTAGGAGATTTTTTAAATAATAAGTGAAGTAGAATGTGTTCCGTGTTGAAAAAAAATGTTAATTAAAAAATACTCCAAACCTAACAATTATAGCGGCAAAGATCAATAGAGGGTTTTCGTTTCTCATTTTTTTTACAAAAGAACGAAAATTAAATTTAATTCATCTTAGAAACATTCGCTAATCTCAAAAGACACGAAGAAGTATTTTATTAAAAGAGGAAGAAACGGGAGTGCATTAATTAAATTTGAAGGACAACGCACGATACCAAGAAAAATATTCCCCACAACATTTATAATTAAATAGATGCTGAAAGAAATATAAGTTTAATTAAAATTAATCTTAAATATTTGTTGTTTATGGTTTTTAAATGTCCTGTCTTTGAAATATATTGGTATATTAAGATATCTTAAAACTTACATACTTACATTTCCAAACTCCCCTTTCATTTATTTGAAACATTTTTTTTTCGTAAAGATTTTTTTACGCGGTAAAAATATTTGATAGATAAATCTTAGAAAAAGTAACACATGATGAATAGTTAAAGCAATAAGTTGTTTTCGTTGCGCAATACAATTTTATTTATATGAAGGTTGTAGGTGTAAAACTGGCAAATACAGTGCATGACTACCTCAAAGCGACCGCTTCATTCAATGGCGACTTTTGATAATTTTTAAATTTGATTGAACGAAATATCCAATGAAGGGTCCGGACCATATATCCTGGTTATAGTCTGTAGAACGTGTGTTTTGCACCTACAGCCTCCATATGCATTGTAATAGAAGAAACTAAAATATATTTGAGTTAGCAACGGGTAAAAAATGGTTGGAATTTATAAAAAAAATAATATATGCACATTCCATTCACACAAAAAACACTTCGTATTTTTAAAACCAAAATTTATCAATTGTAGTTATCACCATTACACATTGTGGGCATCTCACTAACAACAACAACATACTTTTTTTTTGCTTGAAAGTACTCAGTCATTTAGTATACTTACCTGTAAGTTTAAGCTATAAGGGTTCTAACACTTATGGTCCGAGATATTAACACTGCATATTACTTGCCAACGCAGGTTTAACACATATATATCGCAAACAAGAGTCTATTAGTTAAGAAATGTGTGGTTACACAGTAAACGAACAAAATTATCCTGTAAATTTTGAAGATTCAGTAACTTTTAATGATCAAAACTACTTTTTTTTTATTGAGAAAGTAGAATCTGTCATTAGCTTCCTTGGGCGAAAATAATTAGAAAACTAGACTGGTTTGAGGGCATCAAATATCAACTAGTTTGGTTTGATCTGATAAAATAACAACATTCGGTAACAAACCTCGAGTAGACCTTTGTAAGGCTTAAACAGATATGTATCAAAACAGTGGCTATTTAAACAAAGACTTCCGAGCATCTAGAAATTTCCTTGAAAGAAAAGTCCTCAACACTGAACTTGGGTGGAACCTTGGGTCGTTTCTACCTAGCGAAAACAGGTGTGTGCAATTGCATGCTATGTTCTTAAGAAGGAAGAAGAAAAAAAACCTTGGACAGACACTCCGTGCCAACCTAACTTGGGAAAAAACAAAGAGTAAAAAGACAGAGGGAAAACGTGATTGGTCCGTTAGTTGGAAAAACTTGCAAGGTAATATTTACATACAAAATTATCTGAATACAATTTAACAAAAATACACTTTTCATTTTGATAAAATTACCAAATCTTCTCAAATATTCAAATCTGTTAGACCTTAAACGAAATTAATGATTTGATCATGTTTTCTGGACGGATTCACAAATAATTTATGGAACTCTTTACATCCGCGGAAGGATTTTCTCCATAGCATATTTATATTCACCCAACTTAGGTTGGCAAGGAGTGAAGAATCTTCTACATGCAAAAGCAGGTGAGGCAAAAAAAAAACCTTGGATACACAAAACGTGACTTCGAAGAAATTTTGTTTAAAAATGCGCATGACCTCTTAGTAAAAAATCCATTATTTGCAGAGTCATTAAATGAGAGCATTTCCTCGAAATTACGTGATTGATGGAGAAGGTGTTTCATGGGTTTGATTATGTTATTACGTGTCATTTTGCATTGAAAGCTCGATGCACTTAAAAATCGTGCAACACTCATAATCATTTATATACATACTAGTTAGTTATGTCGGCAATAATTGGACAATTTTCTTGTCGTATATCGACGGAATTATATACCACTGGCAATAAAGCTTACGCTTGCTTGACTGCCATTAATCAAATATATTTATATTCGATTTTAAGTATTACGTATTGACAAATGGTATTGAATAAATATGCAAGAAAGCCAAGAAAAATCACAAACACCAAAAAAAAAAAAAAAAAAAACGACTATACCAAAACCGAGCTTAAGTTTGCAGCAGAGAAATGTACTGAGCGGAGGAAACTAGGTAAACAACCCGGCTGGCGCCGCAACTTAGCGTACTCTGATTGGCTGCTCCGCTCGACCCTGATATTCGTGCGCCCTGTTACGTCAAAATCGAAGGAAAAAAATAATTAAAATAACACTCTAACGGAAGCTTAACTAATAAAAATAATAAATTTATGTCTTGAAATAACAAATCAATTTGTTTATTGAGTGTGAAATACCTTTTTGTATTCGATTCTCGCACTCAAAAAGGAGAACTATTTACCCTTTTTCCCGTAGAACATTTGTATACTGCAAACTTAAGGTCGGTTTTGGTATAGCCATATATAACTTTGACTAAAAATAACTTTGCGTGAATACTTGTTGTTTACTTCTACACCTAATTCATAGGGAAGTTTTGGAAAATTAAATTTTTGCACTTGAAATGAAAATTGCGATTCACATTAAAATGTGTATATCTTCAAAACAGCCTATTCAAATTCGTTATAGATCGATCCGTTTCTATAAATCCCAAAAATTTATTTTAAAAAATCCTAACAACATTTAATCAAAAGGGGCACAAAAACGCGCATCACTTTAATAGCCTATTGTTGCGGAAGTCCTTATTTAACCTAATTAAATTATTCTAGGTACAATTCCTCGTCTTAACACAACGCAATAATGTACTCACTAATTTATTTTGGAGACCGAATTAACAATAGCAATTTAGCCAATTCAGATTAATTTCAATCCATTAATAACGATCACCCAACTACGAGGGTTAGGTACCCACCTTCCCTCAAGTCTAAGGATGCAAATAAGCATCCAAGACTTGTTAGCCGAAAATATAGAAATGAAACGTCTTCTTATGGAGACCACCCCTAATTTTCGGCCACGAGAATAGTATCCTTGTTTACAAAAGTCATGAAGAGGGGCGGCCCCAACAGGGCGCCCCAATTCCATTCACGTAATTTCCAAGGCACAGACGGGGCGTGCAATGGGGCTGATTGATCGAAAGGGGCTATGGAAGACATCGATTTTCGATTGCGCCAACGCGCATGCGCAAGCTTTGGCCACGTGAGGCACTTTTCAAGGTCAAGACAAACTGAAAAATTGATTTTGTTGCACTGTAAAAGAGAGAAAGAGATGGATGAACTTTCCCGGGGAGGAAGGGGAGGGGGGGAGGGGAGGTATTAGATCAAAAGTGGCTTATAATCATGGAAGGATTAATGTTTTGGTCTCTGATCGCTCTTGCATATGTATCTTCTACAACGTCCCATATTACTTATAGAGGTGTACAGCTAAAGAATCGTAAGTTTAATATATGCGTACACAATGACTTTGCACTTTTATTAACGACTTTAAACCACAAGTCAAAAATCGACAAATTGGTTTCTTCAATTACTAAAAAGTAATACTTTCGTAATAAAATGAAAATAACAATTCATGCATACAAAAGAAAATTTACTTACAATTGTTGGCTAAAATATACTGTGATTCAAAAAATGGGGAAAATAAATTTAGATAAAAATAAAATCCCCTACCAGAAATGCCGGATAAGAGCAAATTTAAGAACAAAGAAAAAACTATTTGCCTAATGGTTTTTTCTTTGTATAAGTAACTATTTAATAGTTCTTTTTTCAACATTAAATATTAAAAATTAAATGTTAATTTCAAAATTGAAATAAAGAATTCAAAATACGAGTGATCCTGATCTAGCTGAATCAGGGTTTGAGCTCATCGAAAGAAATTGAAAATTATTTTTTAAACAAAATTTAATAAAAGTTACGCTTTAGTAATTAATATAGAATATTAATTTGAAGAGCCTGTAAAACCTCTTTTAAAAATAATTAGTTTGATTAGCATTGCTCATAAAACCGTACGAACCATGTAAATTGGAGGGAAAATGTCAGCAGAAAGTTCGCCAAAGATGATATAGCTGAGTTCTGTAAAAAGGAGTAACTTACTAAACGAGGTTTAACACATTTTACTACTTTCTAGATTTACCTTGAAAGTACTTGTTCAGGAACTGTTGAACTTCACTAAATAATCTGCGCAAAAAATTCCGAATAAAAATGGATACTTTTATATAAAAAAAATTACACACAGAAATTTGTATTAATAAATTGCGAACTTAAAAGATTCAAACAGTTATTGAATAGTAACTGAGCTATACCTAATTAAATCATAAACGATTGGAAACTTAAATTATTTATTTAACTTCACCGTTATTTTGAAAAGGCTTAAATTTGCTCCTGGATGGGGTATGGCAGACTTATTATTACTTACTTTCATAAAAGTAACCTTCGTCAAGCAAGACAGACACAACGCACACATACACGACAGATGCTACCATCTATCGCGCGCCACCTCCACAATTTAGACATGCCCCTGAAGGGGAGGGAAATAGTCTCCAGGGACCTGTACCCGTGGGAAACTGCGCAATGACCGCCCACAGGACTTCCGGACCCAACAGATTTAACGAGCACGTACTCCGCATATACTCGACAAACACAAACATATGCCTTATCGGGATTCGAGCCCGGACCCAGAAGCTCCAAAGGCTAGGCATCCTAACTATTGCGCCACCGGGTCGGCAACTTCGTCGTCACATCAGTAAAACTAAATAATGACTGTACCTCTGTTCTGTATATATACTATCAGTAAAGTTTCATAATTACCGTTATTTTGAAAAAGTAAATGTCATTTAAACTTGCTCCTGGATGGCGTATGGCTTTATTACTTACACCCATATGAAACTTTTTATGCATCCATTAATTTTACTTGGTCTCATCAACAACTTACATTTCTTGCCTTCGTTGTCATACAAGTGAAAATAAATAATTTCTGTACTAATTGCATCCCATACCTTTTTGGATCCTCAATGTTTTAAATCCTTGAATTCAATTTATTTTTAATTTAACAAAACCTATCTCATTTTCTATTCAACTCACACAATATATTTAATATAAAACTTACGGCAACCTCTTGAAAATTTTCGAACTTGTCTCCTTACTATAATATGTTAACTATATTAACTATTTTACAATTTAAAAAAAGACTCCATCATATAATTCACTAAATATTAATTTTTTTATAAAATTTATACTGGAATCATTTAAGATAAATAAGCATAGCATAAAATGTAAAGACTAGAAATGGGCTTATAGCATAAAATTCTAACTAGTAGTACATAAAAATATGGAAATACCTTACATTAGGTGAGGTGAATACGAAATCCATTTTAATTCACTAAATTTTACTAATAAAAGAAAACAAACCTTGAAACCCAACTTTGGTGTATATATCATCTGATCCTGAAATAAAAATACTCACTTTCGCTTCCAGAAATTCAGATCACTTAAGCCAGCCTTGTTGTAAACTTTCAAAATAATTTTACCGGATAGTTTGCAATATGGTGTATCTCACATCTTTTGAACTAGTTTAAATACCAAAGTCATATCATTTGTCATTCATCGTATTGTCTCATTTGTTGTAATCACTTTGAACTCACCATATTTAAATAATAAATAGTTGAACAATAATAATCTTAAAAATAGAGTGTAAACCATGCTTCTGACTTCAAAAAAGGAATATGTCTGAGTATTAATAATAAAAAAGTGTCTGATTCCAAAACATATTTTTAAAAAAAATTTAAATATCAACTCACTAATTGTAATCACTATTACAATCACCATATTTGAATAATGAATTTGAACAATAATAATCTTAAAAATAGTGTAAACCATGCAATTGTCTGACTTCAAAAAAAAATATGTCTGAGTATTAATAATAAAAGTGTCTTATTCTAAAAATATTTAAAAAGTTTAAATATCAACTCACTAATTGTAATCACTTATTACAATCACCATATTTGAATAAATATTTGAACAATAATAATCTTAAAAATAGAGTGTAAAGCATGTAATTGTCTGAGTTCAAAAGATGAATATGTCTGAGTATTAATAATACAAGTGTCTGATTCTAAAACATATTAATACAAAAAAGTTTAATTATCAACTCACTCAGCATACAATTGTCTAAGTACAAAAAAATTCGAGTCTGAGTCTGAATAATACAAGTGTCTGATTCTAAAACATATAAATATAATGAAAATTATTAAAATAACACACTATGTCTGAAAAATGTGTAAAACTCTAAATCCATTCTTACGTTATATTCGGATACCCCTACCGTTGACCCCAACCAGGGCTCGAAAATTATATTGCCCGACATGCCCGGGGCATGTAAAAATTCCAATCGGGCATGTATTTTTTCACCTCACATGCCCGACGGGGCATGTAAACATTTAACCAAAAATACCTTTCCATAAATTTAAATAAGTATTTTGCGTTTTAATAAATCCCCAACATATCCATTCGTTGCTTCTTGAAAATTGGTAATTTTAATCTTAAAATCAAAATTAGTTTCTTTACAATGTTGTCATTATGGCATTAAATGGAAATTCTTCATCAATAAAAATTGTGGTGGGCGCCGGGAAATTTCACCTTTTTCAACAATTTTCGAATTCCTTTTTACTTTGTCAAGGTTTCTTAAGGTATAATAGTTTGATATATTTTTAATTAACATTGATAAAAACCTGGAATTTTCTGTAAATTCTCTGGGAAACCTGGAAAAGTAAGAGAATTTGGTTTTTTTTTTCCAACTTACATAATGTAACAGCTTATTTCGTGAATTTTAAGTACTGCTTAAAAAACAATTTTACGCGTCCAATTACGCATTTTAGTTTCATCTTTTGTTATTTTTGCCTAACTCATGCCTGGGTACAGCTTTCCTTCCCCTTTTCGCTGGGCCTGCGCTTGGGCATGTAAAATTTTTATTCGGGCATGTATTTAAAAGACTAACATGCTCGACAGGGCACGTAAAAATTTTGAGATTTTTCTAGCCCTGACCCCTACCGTAGAAGCCGGGTGAGAGCAATCCTAAACTTGGTGCGTTATTTTTATTTATTTATTTATTATTTGTCTAATACAAAGAAAAGATGATATCTACAAACCAAGTAAATGGTCAAATATGCCAGTACTTAAACAGCTAAGCTCTAACCGCACAACAAAAAGTGCCCAAATTCAACGTAAAAATATAATAGTTTGTTAAATTTTAACAACTGTATTCCATTAAAAATAGATGACTAGAACTGTCCAATGGTCGGCAAGCCAAACTGTTCTCTTTTTTTTTTTTCATCACTATCACCATTGAGTACTTTTTAGCAACAACTATCTTCAAATATATTTAATTCTCATAAATGTAAAAGATAATTTGGGAATGCCAAAAAAGTAGGTTAAATAAATTTGAAAAAAAAAATTCAATAAAAATCATGTAAAAAAGACAGGTGGACAACAAATTGTCAAGATTTACATAGTTTGTTTTCTAACTTATTTGTTTTAAATAATTTGGTTTAGGTTTGCTCTTGGATGGGGATTGGCTTGAAATAATAAATATATAAAGGAAGAGTTACAAAAAACTAAATCGACAAAAATTACAATCGATGTAATCCAAACATTCAAACAGTACCCAAGCATTGAAAAGATCAAACTATAATACCATCGAAATTTTTTGTAAAAACATAGAAATTACTTATAAACACTATTCTTAAAAATATTATGCATCTACTACACATAATCTAGTTGCCTTAATAAGAAACAATTGGCACATATTCAATCAGACGATTCTAAAGAAAAATGCGATAATAAATAGAAGCAAAGAATTCTACTTTTGAGATTCCACTTGAATTTAAATTACAGTAATAAACAAGAGGAAGTGAAGTAAAAGCAACAAACATAAATAAGAGAAAATTCTCCATTTTTTCATTATTTATTATTTTGCTTTTTTTATCTTGTTAGTGGTTCCGGACCAGCCGCTTCCTCGTTCTAGTTGCAGTACAATGCCCTTGTCCAGGTGAGTTATTTTTTCCACTTCCACCACGTGTAACGTCTCTTCATCATTAAATGAAATAACAAAAAAAAAAGAGGTATAGCGCAGGTGTACAGTAATGGATAGGTGTGTTTCTAAGGTTGAAATTTGTGCGATGTACCGAGAAAAAGAACAACTCATTGTTTTTTCCCTTTATTTCTGTTATTTTACACGGGTTTATCTATCAGGAAATTCGTAGTTAACTTTTTGTTGGTTTTTATCAGGGTTGTTATGTTTAAAACATTTTGTTTAAAACAATTGTTTAAAATGTTTAAAACATAGTAATAAAAACATGTTTAAAACAATTAAATTTTTTACTGCAAGAAGGTAAATATGATGGATGGGAAATTACTTTGTTCAAAAAGAAGTCTAATAAAATTGCCTAATTGTAGTTAAAAGGTTAAGTAAAATGAAATTGGGAAAATGCATCCCATATGTTCCTGTTTTTAATATCTCTCTATATTAAAAAAAAGTAAGCTTTTTTGATCTGTACGGCGCAATTTTTGGAGTACAACTCCAATTTTTTTACTGAAGGTCTCAATTGGTTTAAGTGTCATGTCCACAAAATAATTAAAAAAAAATCCAATTAGTTTTTTAATTAAAAATTAAAAAAGGCTTTTTTTGAATAAAATCGGAAAAAAACAAAAATTGGCTTCTACGATTTTTCTGAATTTTTGGTATTTTGTAGACTTCTTATGTATGAACAAATTACTAATTACATGTATGTTCAATATATATTCGGTTTGTAAGTTATGGGTTTTTTTTATTTTATTTTTTGTTATTAACTGTCATGCTTTTTGATCTGTACGGCACAATTTTCACCAATTTTCTCCCATTTTTTTACTGAATGTAGAAAAGAGTATAGGTTTTTTGTCTGCAAAGCATTTTTTTAAAATTCAAATTAGTTTTTTTAATAAAAAATAGTTTGTAAAAGGGCAAAAAAGGCGTTTTTAGCCTACATTGAAATAAAAAAAAATTGGCTTCTACGATTTTTCTGAATTTTTAGTATTTTGTAGACTTCTTATGTATGAACAAATTGCTAATGCATGTATGTCCAATATACATCCGGTTTGTAAGTTATGGTTTTTTTTTATTTTATTTTTTGTTATTAACTGTCATGCTTTTCGATCTGTACGGCACAATTTTCACCAATTTTCTCCCATTTTTTTACTGAATGTAGAAAAGAGTATAGGTTTTTTGTCTGCAAAGCATTTTTTTAAAATTCAAATTAGTTTTTTTAATAAAAAATAGTTTGTAAAAGGGCAAAAAAGGCGTTTTTAGCCTACATTGAAATAAAAAAAAATTGGCTTCTACGATTTTTCTGAATTTTTAGTATTTTGTAGACTTCTTATGTATGAACAAATTGCTAATGCATGTATGTCCAATATATATCCGGTTTGTAAGTTATGGGTTTTTTTTATTTTATTTTTTGTTATTAACTGTCATGCTTTTTGATCTGTACGGCACAATTTTCACCAATTTTCTCCCATTTTTTTACTGAATGTAGAAAAGAGTATAGGTTTTTTGTCTGCAAAGCATTTTTTTAAATTTCAAATTAGTTTTTTTAATAAAAAATAGTTTGTAAAAGGGCAAAAAAGGCGTTTTTAGCCTACATTGAAATAAAAAAAAATTGGCTTCTACGATTTTTCTGAATTTTTAGTATTTTGTAGACTTCTTATGTATGAACAAATTGCTAATGCATGTATGTCCAATATATATCCGGTTTGTAAGTTATGGGTTTTTTTTATTTTATTTTTTGTTATTAACTGTCATGCTTTTTGATCTGTACGGCACAATTTTCACCAATTTTCTCCCATTTTTTTACTGAATGTAGAAAAGAGTATAGGTTTTTTGTCTGCAAAGCATTTTTTTAAAATTCAAATTAGTTTTTTTAATAAAAAATAGTTTGTAAAAGGGCAAAAAAGGCGTTTTTAGCCTACATTGAAATAAAAAAAAATTGGCTTCTACGATTTTTCTGAATTTTTAGTATTTTGTAGACTTCTTATTATGAACAAATTGCTAATTGCATATATACCCAATATATAGCCAGTTCGTAAGTTATGGGTACTTTATTATTTTTTTTTGGAATTACAGTCATGATTTTTTAATCTCTACGACACAATTCTTATAGTACAACTCCAATTTTTTTTTGGAACGTAGAAAATGGTCCAAATTTTATCTCCACAAAATATTTTTAAAATATTCCAATTAGTTTTTTAATTAAAAAATAATAAAAAAGCCAAAAATTGTATTTTGCCTACCAAAATTTATAAGTTTTCAACCAAACCAAACACAGTGTTCGAAAAATGTTTTATTGGTGTAATTTCACTTTAAATGATACCAAAAATGAAAACTTATATTTTTTTCAATCATTGTCGCTTAACAATCATTCAAAAATTCACATTATTTTTTTTAATTATTTTAATACGCACATTGATTACTACAACTGAAATCACAGTTGCATTTTTTTCTTGTAATGGCAACATCAACATTTTTTTGTGCTTAACGTGCTTTGGAAACTCGATGGCTTTGGATAGTGGAGTGTTACTAAAAATTTATTCAATTTGTGTAATAAATGGAACCCCGCAAAGCCATGGATCTTAAAACTTTTCAAGAAATGGGTAAGTTGCTGTTTTAAAAAAATAAAATTTAGTTGATACACTGTAATTTTGATTTCTTTAGTTAGGGTTTGTCTGTCTCTTATGGCGAGGTGGGAAAATGGAAAATTGTTGCTATTCCGTTGCAAAATGGGTAAAAATGCGTTGCTATTATGTTTCAAAATTGGTAAAAATGTGTTGTTACACCGTTGCAAAATGGCAACAAGTAACGGTTTTGCGACCTCTTTAAAACGTTGCTAAATTGGTTGCAAATTAGTATTCCTAACTAGACACATTTGCGATTTCATTACCTTTCTTATTTATGTTTTCGCAACGAAACGACTTTTTGTTTCTGCAATGTTTTAAAAAAGAAAGCTTTCTACTTTAGGCTGTGCTCGGGTTCGAATCCCGGCAAAGGCATGAATGTTTAAGTGCTTGCAATGATCTTGTGTTTGTATGTTTTGTGTTATTTGTCTATGTGTTTCTGTCGTCTTTTGTGCGTCTGTTGTAGCGAGCTGGGTAATGGGCTATAAAGCCTACAATCTCCTTTCTAGAGGGCGCAATCACTGTCATTGTAATAAAATTATATTTTCTGTACTTTATGTTGTCATATGAATATATTTGTACTCATTTACGCGAAAGTTATAGGTAGGTACTTTGGGTTCGTCGAATTAACCTCTTGCGATCTGGCATCCCTAATTGGGGACGATGTTTAAAACCTCCTCGCAAACAATTAACGCATTAATTAGTTCCGAAATTGACCTGGTCCGATAGCAGAAAATCCAAATATAAATTTTTCAGCCTTTGATTACAGGTATCAGTCATTTATTTTTCTATAAAAAAATGGGTTTTCAATTATTTAAAATTTGAATATGTAGCCAGTTTGTTCTTTTCCTCTGAAAAAAAAAAATACAAACAATACATTCTAAAATTTCCTAATTTGAAAAGAAAGTTTCTGGAGCTGCTGGGCTCGGGTTCGAATCCCGGCAAAGGCATGGATGGTTGTGTTTGTCAATAAATGGGGGGATTGTTATTTGTCTATGTGTTTGTGTCGTCCTTTGTGTGTCTCTTGCGAATGTCTCTTCTGGCGAGCTGGGTAATGGGTTATAAAGCCTACAATCTCCCTTCTAGAGGGCGCAATCACTGTCGTATCTGCTTTAATAAAGGTGTAAGCTGCAGAAAATTTGTAATACAAAATCTAAGAATGTAGTCTGGTACAACCACGAATGTACACCAATTCTAGAGATTAGCTGTCGTGCTTATTTTACACACTGGGCTTAACAGTAAAAAGTTTTTTCGTCCCTGTGTATAGCACATTCGTAATTTAGTCATTTGACCGACGATAAATGTATCATGGAGGATCTGGCAATAGCTTCGCAGTCTTGTTTTCATTTTTCTTGAATTAACTTTTGTTTTGGTAGGTTCGTTGGTCGAGATATATTCAGGTTTTTTTCGGTGACCAAGCACACTAACCTGGATATAAATAACTTTGGTCTGCAAAACAAAAGTAATTCGAGAAAATGAAGGCGAGACTGTGATGCTGTTGCCAGCTCCTCCGTGAAACAACCCCATTCATTTATTACACTAATATTGCGTGCAAAATACTTCTGACGGCTAATTAATGTTGAAAAGTTTTGACCAAAAAGTAGGATTTTACCTGTAATTCCATTAATTTTCAAATAAAATTAGAATTTCTGTACTTTATGTTGTCATATGAATATATTTGTACTCATTTACGCGGAAGTTATAGGTAGGTACTTTTGGTTCGTCGAACTAACCTCTTGCGTTACATAATTCGGGTTTTCAATTATTTAAAATTTGAATCTGTAGCCAGTCTGTTCTTTTCCTCTGAAAAAAAATACAAACAATACATTCTAAAATTTCCTAATTTGAAAAAAAAAGTTTCTGGAGCTGCTGGGCTCGGGTTCGAATCCCGGCAAAGGCATGGATGGTTGTGTTTGTCAATAAATGGGGGGGGGTTGTTATTTGTCTATGTGTTTGTGTCGTCCTTTGTGTGTCTCTTGCGACTGTCTCTTCTGGCGAGCTGGGTAATGGGCTATAAAGCCTACAATCTCCCTTCTAGAGGGCGCAATCACTGTCGTATCTGCTTTAATAAAGGTGTAAGCTGCAGAAAATTTGTAATACAAAATTTAAGAATGTAGTCTGGTACAACCACGAATGTATACCAATTCTAGAGATTAGCTGTCGTGCTTATTTTACACACTGGGCTTAACAGTAAAAAGTTTTTTCGTCCCTGTGTATAGCACATTCGTAATTTAGTCATTTGACCGACGATAAATGTATCATGGAGGATCTGGCAATAGCTTCGCAGTCTTGTTTTCATTTTTCTTGAATTACTTTTGTTTTGGTAGGTTCGTTGGTCGAGATATATTCAGGTTTTTTTCGGTGACCAAGCACACTAACCTGAATATAAATAACTTTGGTCTGCAAAACAAAAGTAATTCGAGAAAATGAAGGCGAGACTGTGATGCTGTTGCCAGCTCCTCCGTGAAACAACCCCATTTATTTATTACACTAATATTGCGTGCAAAATACTTCTGACGGCTAATTAATGTTGAAAAGTTTTAAAAAGTAGGATTTTACCTGTAATTCCATTAATTTTCAAATACAATTATAATTTCTGTACTTTATGTTGTCATATGAATATATTTGTACTCATTTACGCGGAAGTTATAGGTAGGTACTTTTGGTTCGTCGAACTAACCTCTTGCGTTACATAATTCGGGTTTTCAATTATTTAAAATTTCAATCTGTAGCCAGTCTGTTCTTTTCCTCTGAAAAAAAATACAAACAATACATTCTAAAATTTCCTAATTTGAAAAAAAAAGTTTCTGGAGCTGCTGGGCTCGGGTTCGAATCCCGGCAAAGGCATGGATGGTTGTGTTTGTCAATAAATGGGGGGGGGGTTGTTATTTGTCTATGTGTTTGTGTCGTCCTTTGTGTGTCTCTTGCGACTGTCTCTTCTGGCGAGCTGGGTAATGGGCTATAAAGCCTACAATCTCCCTTCTAGAGGGCGCAATCACTGTCGTATCTGCTTTAATAAAGGTGTAAGCTGCAGAAAATTTGTAATACAAAATCTAAGAATGTAGTCTGGTACAACCACGAATGTATACCAATTCTAGAGATTAGCTGTCGTGCTTATTTTACACACTGGGCTTAACAGTAAAAAGTTTTTTCGTCCCTGTGTATAGCACATTCGTAATTTAGTCATTTGACCGACGATAAATGTATCATGGAGGATCTGGCAATAGCTTCGCAGTCTTGTTTTCATTTTTCTTGAATTACTTTTGTTTTGGTAGGTTCGTTGGTCGAGATATATTCAGGTTTTTTTCGGTGACCAAGCACACTAACCTGAATATAAATAACTTTGGTCTGCAAAACAAAAGTAATTCGAGAAAATGAGGGCGAGACTGTGAAGCTGTTGCCAGATCCTCCGTGAAACAACCCCATTTATTTATTACACTAATATTGTGTGCAAAATACTTCTGACGGCTAATTAATGTTGAAAAGTTTTGACCAAAAAGTAGGATTTTACCTGTAATTCCATTAATTTTCAAGAATTTTACTGATAACATTAATTCTTTATTATCCAAAGTAAAAGGAAAATGTGCTTTAATTAAAACCATCTTTGTGGTCCGGTGCTTGGAAATAATTATTCGAATCACTCATTAAAAAGTGACTAAATTTTTTACCAGACCCTAAAGTAGGAATTTACCTACAGTTTATGTCTACAACTCCAATTTTTTTACTGAAGGTCTCAATTGGTATAAGTGTCAGGTCCACAAAGTGTATGGTGGCCAGCCATGTCTATTCACTAGCGGTTTTTAAGGCATTGAAGTAGAAATTGAAATGTAATGTGGGTAAAGTTTGGATTGCTTTTTATTTTAGTGTTTGGTTTTTCTTTACGGCCTCGAGGAGGTACCAGTGCGCAATCTAGCTTGCGAGCCTAGGGGCGAAGCCCTTACGATGAGATTGCGCAGCAATTGAAGGGTGCGAGCCGAGTTATTACTCGCTTGCGAGCCTTGAGGCGAAGCCCCTACGATGAGATTGCACAGTAATCCAAGGGTGCAAGCTTGGGAGCTGAGAGAGATTGGGCAGCGGGCGAAGCCCCCTACCGGTCTCAAAATTCTCAAAACTAAACTGTATTTGTTGAAAGTTCACCATCTTTAACCGCAACCAGGTGTTTACCTCTTTGTCTGTGCAAGCCAATCTTGGCGCGCGTATCGCCTGATTTGGCGACCAGATCTTACAGATGAGCATTCCTGCATTGGCAGTATCCTTTTAATAGTCTTGCATGTTTCTTTGTGGAGCAAACAGAGAAATTGCGTAGTAATTCTCGGGGGTTGTCGAAAGGAAGCGAGCAGGGGGCGAAGCCCCCTGCCGGCCGCGAAGCGGCCAATGGAATTGCGCAGCAATTCCGGGGGTTGGCGAGCGATAGCGAGCAGGGGGCGTAGCCCCCTAGTGATTGAAATAAAAATAGCTTGAAACAATAATAACATATTGTACACAGCAATTCATAATAACAATTTCATTTCAGTTCTGAACTATATATATAGCCCCTATTTGTGAGATTTATGCTAATTATCAATGTGGTACATAATTTTAGTTAATTAAAATAATAACAAACATAAACCATTACATTATTATATTATAAATTCTTCTATAGCTCATCTGATTTTATCAAGGGAAGACACCGAATCGCCAATAGAAGGATTTCTTGTATTATAATGATTGTTCGACAAAGATGTGAGGCATATGCCTAAAATTATTGGGGATGGAAGTACATTTCAAAGACTAAAACGCAAAAAGAACCGTGTTTTTTAAAACCCACAAAACTTGTTCAATAACCAAAATTTAATTGTTTAAAAAAACGTTTTCAACAAAAAAAAACATTTTTTTAACAAGTTTTTTTTTCAACCCTGGTTTTTATTAAATACATATCAATTATCAATTTTTATACAGTTATATGAGCAACAAATAAGGACAGACAACACATTTTATAAGATTAAGAAATTGCGCTATTTGTATAAATATTTTTTTCAACGCATGTTACAGAAAATACAAAATTGGGTGTTTTCATTTATGTGTGCTAATTAAAACTGTAAATGCTAAAACCGTAAAATTATGTACTTAACTCAATCCTTATTTTTTACATTGGATCAATTTCACATTTAAGAAAAACTACTTAACTACCATAGTAAATAGAATAGAACTCAATTGAAATTTTATAAGATGTCTCAATTAATTATCAATTAAATTCTGGAACCAAATAACAAATGCTATTCGTCAAAGTGCAATTAAATTCCATAAAATAATTAAATACTAAAATACATAGATTTTAATGATTTGTCAATAACTTTCCTGTCGAATTAACTGTAATCGATTTTTGAAAAATTAGTGATAAAATTCTGCAGTTACAAAAAAGTAAATAAAAAAACACTAGTGCAGCCAATTCTGTATATAATTATTAAAATATCCTCTTCAAAATTTGAAATAAATGCATAATATATCACAATAGTATATCAAAATGCATCATATAAAACACAATAACTGAATTCTGTAGCAGGCTGAGGGGGAAAAAGGTAATCCAAAATTTAGTAATGGAGGTTTGTAATTGGTACTATTGATTAGGCATAAAAAAGTTATTAGATACAACGGGAAAATAACGATAATATAGAAAACATAGCATCTTGTAATAAACCAAATCAGATACGATCACCGGAGCTAAACAAAAATGTTTAACGTATCTTTGTAAAAGTGTAGATAATTATTTTAAAATCTTTTTTAAAATTACTCCTGCAAGCGAAAAAAAAGTACTATCAGTTGATAAGGGAATAAAGATATAACAGTATAAAAATTTTAATTTATAAAATTTTGTTGAAATTAATTTTTAGAAAAATTAACAAAGGGAACGGAGTAAGCAAGAAGGTAAACTAATTTTTTAAAAATTAACCGTGATGCAATACAATTAATTAATGTGATAATAAAATTATGTCATCCTACATACCGTAAAAATCTAGTGTAATCAGAGTATCTTTATAGTTTTATCCAAACATTCATTTCTTATCACTAACAAAAACTGCGTCTCATTATAATCACATGACGACAAAATATCCGGCTTTTCTATATCTGGATACAAGTCTTGAAAAACAAGGCGATAAGTTTGAATCTGAGAAACATCGCACCCCGATTCGACGCCATTGAATCATTGATTATTTTGTTTTACAAACATAAATATCAGATTATCAGATGTAAAGTTACGAACAAAATGTAATTTGTCCAGGTGCCCAATAGCACAAAAAAATAGTGTAGCCAATTAAAATAGTTGGACGTTACATAAAACTGACCTTGCCAATTTTGCTAGCTAATTTGGAGGTGAATTTGGTCTTAGGCTAATTATGTGTCTTATTTTAGCCTGTTTATTCAAATAGCACTGTCTTATTAATTCGTTCATTGAGATTTTTTTTAAATATTTAATTTTTGCAAGGGATCCACGATTTGTTCGTTATTCTCTTACACAAAACGTCACAATTAATTAAAATGTTGCATGGTCATTCTCGACTGACGTGGATGTTAAAATAGGTAGTATGGATCCTTCTGATTCTACTTTTGGTACTGTCCAGGCAATGGTATTAAAAAATATATATAATTCCCAGAGTAAATGTACGCTGTTCGAATTATGATTTTATGTGTTTACCACTGTAAATGTACAACAAATTTGTTTTTTTATGTAATACCCAGCAGCGTCGTAAATGTAACAGTATCTTTTGTAGTTTTTACAGCAAATTTGCAAAAAGTTAATAGCACGTCTGTCCCAGTGAGCTCAGGGAATACCATGACTCTTTTATGAAAATATAATGTTAATTATTATTAATAGCAGTATAGCACGAATGCGTTTACTGAATGGTTGTGTACAGAACCTAGAAACCTCTCGATGAAAAGCAGATCGACCTTGGCCAAGAAAGTCACACATCGTTAATATGTTATTGCTAGATTTTAGCATTTACAGCTTCTATAGGACGCATTATCTTCCAGAAAAATTTCAAAAAAAAAGTTGTAAATTAAAATACAGTTTACAGAATTATTCACGTCATTTTTTGCTGTTTTGTTGCCTTTCTTTTTACAGTATACGCTCTACTCAAAACCTTCTTACAAATAAAATCATTCAAATTGTAATTCACTCCTGAGAAACCTTAACTAATGTCTGAAACCTAAACCCCATTGAGTAAATGATACATGCATATCCTTGAACATGAACTACCTACATAAGTCACATGCGTGTGAATCAACGTTTTTACAATTGCCCTCGAAAATAATTTCATCGAGATGTTCCTTTTCTTAATTCTTCCTTGTTTGTTTCGTTAAAAACCCTCCGAGAAGGTTGTTTCCGGTACCTAAATTTAGAATGATGGTCTGGCACATGATCGTGAATAATCGTGCTCTTGTTGGATGCCAAATGATGGGAAGAGAAACACTGTTCTCTTAAAGTATCAAATGAAAAGGCTAGGCCTATTAATTTTTACAATCTATCGGTTTAGGCCCCATTAAATATCGATCTTGAATCGACATTTTTTTAAACAATCCGATAGGCGCTAATTTTTTTTAATTGAATCATCGAGCTTGGCATTGGCTTGATTGGCTCCGATGTCAACAAATCGGTCCATCGGATTTGAACAACATCTTAATTCGATGTAAACCCCCAAACAAACAGCCTTACAAATTCATGATCGGTGAAAGTTGCCACAGTTGAAACGAAATACTAAATTTAAATTATTAAAGTAGAAGGTTATTTTAAAACAGATGTCTTACCTGTATAAGTTACATATAAAGGAGTAGGTGCAAATGTGGAAACCCAGTTTGTCTTAAGGTTATAAAAGAACAACAAATAGTTAATGTTTATTTAAAAAAAAAAAACAATCCTTATAATGTTAGAAATGCCGCCTCGGTGGCACACTCGTTAGCATTCTAGCCTTTGGAGCTGCTGAGGTCGGGTTCGAATCCCGGTCAGGCATGGATGTTTGTGACCGTCAATAAATGTTGTTATTTGTCTATGTGTTTGTGTCGTCTCTTTCTTTGTGTGTCTCTTGTGACTGTATCATTTCTTGGGGTTGAATACAATAGACCTAAGGTCGCAGTGTTCGGCGAACTTGCCCCCCACCAAAGAAGTCATAAGTCATGTTAGAAATACGAGACTGCAAGACTAATGGTATTGTTTCTTAGGTTTCAATCTTTTTAATGTTTCCACACCCCTCTTTCCTATACTTTATTATTTTTTTATACATAAGTGTTTATAAAAAAACTTAATATATTGGAAGTCATTAAACCTTCCAATTAATATTTAAGAATAGTAACCTGTAAAATATTTTGAATAAAACTAGTAAAAGATTCTGTTATAGTGAGAAACGTTCCGATACAAAACTCCGAACACTTGAAAGTCAGCAATCTCAAACTATCAAAAAGTTTGCACAGAAACAAAATTCTCAGAACGATAAACCTCAAGTGGTCTTGTGCTTCTCTTAACTGTTTCAAATATGAAATAAGAGGTCACTTCACGACAACTGTCATTAAAGCCGTCATTTTTATAGGCCACTCAAGTTGACGTCACTACGCAGCTTTCTTCAAAGAAACTAGTGTTTATTCAGAACTAAGTGACTAATGGAGATTTGTTTTTCATACTATTTTCAACTATTCCTTCCTTTAATGCAATATAAATACATGGAGCGATTAAATAAATATGTACGCTTTCCCTGTGCTTTGCTTATAAAAAAAGTTAAAGTTCATACAGGTAATTCATACTAATGATATTCAAATCACTTTTTTTTCATATTTAAAACAATCTTGCTTTCAAAGTATCGATGTAACTTTCGATTTAAAACTTTTTATATTGCTATTAAATCATAATAATTTTAAAATATAGCGTTTGATTAGTTTAGTATTCGGTAGAAGTAGAACTGGTACGTTAGAGCGTAACAATTTGAAAAGGTTGAACAGAAAAAAAAGTTAATTATTACTGAGGAGAGGAAAAACAAAACATCTCCTAGAAAGACATTACAAATCCAAATCACGTTACAAAAAAAAAACTTTAATTAAAACAAATGTTTGTTCTTGCGATTATCTCAACGAAATACTAAACTCAATCCATTCCAATTCTCAAAAAACAAATCGAAGGAAATCCCATCATCCCGAAGCGAAAAAAACAAGTCTGTAAACAATAATTACACAATCCCTTCAATTTCAGCCAGACACATCTAAACTCCACTTCCGACTTTGGAATATTTGCTGCCCTCCTTTTCCCACCCACCCCTCCACCATTGTTTTTCTTTTATGGGCCGGCATTCCGGACAGAACCGGTTCCCCATTTTCTTTTTATATTACTGCTCTTATCGTTTTTCCTCTATTTCCCCTTATGACCTTTCCGTGGAGTCATGATCGTTTTCTTCATCTATTTCATTACAGTTTTTTTTTTTTTAGTATTATCAGCATGATTATTTCCTTACACTCCTGCTTTCGTGTTTTTCTTATTTTATTTTTGCCACTCTTCCCAGACGTTCTTCTTCGGCCTGCCCCGCAAACCTGTTCCAACATGATAGTGCCTATCCTGCCCCGTTCTATGTTTTTATTTTATTTCTTGCAGCCGGTTTTTGCCACCCCAAAGGCTGCCTTTAATCGTTCAACGATCAATTCCCCCTTCCCCCATATATTTCTAATATTCCTATTCAACCAACCCCCTTGTCATACTTGGAGGCAAGGTTGCTAACTTTTATAGTAGTCCATCGCCAATTCCTTGAAAATTGCAGCAGTTTGTGTAATGCATCCCGCAGGACATATGCATACACATCCTTAGCAACTTCTCGCTTTTGTTATCACGGCACTCCTGTAAATTACTAAACATTTAGTTGCCGCAAAAAGCATCATTTTTTGCATTTGCAGATATTTCGATATCTTAATAAACAAAGAAAAAATGCATAGAGCTTCATTCGTTATTAAAACGTTACACAGTTACGATAAAAAAAATCTAATGACTACAACATCATCCAACAAAATGGATTTTCATTGAATACATTAAAAATATTTTAAATACATACAAAAATAATTTTATACCGTAAAATGTAGTACTAAAAGTTAAACATTCCCTCAATTTATTGTAAACTCAAATCAAATATATCTCCAAAATATCGCTTCACTGCCAAATCTAGCAACACGGCGTCATTTTTTTTTTCTTAACCTCCCTTACCTGATGAAGTTGAGGTGAGCGCAGCAGCTAAGGGTAAAGAGGTCGTTTTCGTTGCACGAGAATAATAAAACAAAATTAAGAAAAACCTCGCTTTTAACCTAGAAAATATGGAGGAAGTTCGTGGAAAAGAAGAATTCCCAAATCGAGGATTAAAAAATTGCGAGAAGGAAAGAGAGAGTTATAGTAACTGACTATTTTTATTTTGAGAAGGTGAAATAAACAATTTCAAATGCGAACTATGCGATAGTTAGTAGGGGGAGGGGTTCGATCAAACGTGACGCAGCGTGACATAGGGGAAGGAGGGGTCAAAAAAGTCAAAATTTTGCGTGACGTAATTTATGTACGTCCCCTAAGTAAAAAAAATATTTCCATTGCTTATAATATTTTATTATTTTCTTTAACTCCAACTATTACTTTATAAATATCAAGTTTAAAAAGGTTTCTATTTATTACATAAGAAATATAGTGGTTGTTTTAGTTTGATACGATGAATTTACAGAACAAAAAAAAGGCCCAGTTGGGTGAATGATAACAATAGAAGTTTTTATCGGTCAAAGTTCATTCAGAATCGATCCATAAGATCAGTTAAAGAGGAATATCGGACACTTTCTGTCTATCTCTCTTTGTTAAGTTGGGGATTCATTTTATCTAATCTGTAATAGAACAAACATGAAAAAGCATTACTGCATTAGGCCGGTGTAAATGTCTACTGCAACATCCCTATCTCAAGGATTTCTTACTTATTTACGTTTATACACCTATATTGATTCAGGAGACAACTTATCTGTGGAATTTTATTTTGAATTTGGCGCAGGAAACGTTTAATTAACGGATCTATTTTTCGTTGTGTAACTTCCGCAACCGTTATACCCTTTTTTCCACTATCGGAGACCTTTAAACAAATGTGCATACTATTCTACCAGCGATAAGCTTGGTTGATTGATTGACGTAAACAGTTATCTTTTTTAATTTTAACCTTCGATCTTCAAAATGCCTTATCAGAAGAATGCGTTAAAACGTTATATTTTGCAAGGGCGTTATGTGATTAAAAATTATATTTATGGCTAAATGAGCCAGATTTCAGCATTATCTGACAAGAAGTATATATAGTAAGGTAGATAAAATTTTAAGCTTAACCAACAAAAACATTTACAACTAATTTAGTTCACCTGAATTGCTTAAAATCAAGAAGAAATACTTCAAAAAAGATCTTCAGCTCTTTACACTTCATAAAATGTCAAACTATAAAAATATATAAAAAAAAAGGACAATATTTATACTAAAATATCAAAGGACAATATTTCAAAGAAGGCCACAAACATTTAAATCGATATATGGGTCATTCTCAAAAAATGTTACAATTCCAACTTCCAATGTTAAAAAAATAAAGTTGGATTTTACTTAAAATAATTGTTACTATTGCATTAAGAATTCACCTATCTAATGAAACAACTTAAAATATGTATATTTTTTAAATATTTTATGCTTTAATTCCAACTTTTCACTTACCTCAATGCTATTATACCGAGAGTTTTGAAACGGACGTGATAAAATATACGTAAAGACATCAGACTCGAATTGTTTCAACCATACATTTTCTACAGTATAATGCAACAATACTCAAATGCAACAATTACCGTAGAGCCATAATGCTTGAGAATGTACTTCCGATAATCAGTGTAAATTTCAGAAAACGTCAAGTTTCGATTCCACACCATTTTGTGGAGTAGATATCCATAATCAATAGCAACTATGCAACGATATCTAAAATATATTTTTTTAATAAAAATCATAGATATCGTAAGATCTTTGGGGCTAAAATTATTTCCCTTCCTTTCTGTCTTTGACAAAACATATAACGGCTCCTACTCATGTTTTTCGAAAAATATACCAAAATTCTTTGGTATTGAATCTAAAATAACTTTTAAGACCGTACCAATATAATAAATGATGATGCCTTCAAGTTCCACTATAATTATGTTCCACTAAAATGAAGTTTTTTGTTTTAGTTATTGGGATTTGAAGTGGTAAAAAACTCTTTTGGCGAAATTCAAGATTTTATGCCATTTTTCGAACACCGTAGATACGTTACATTTTATCGTATGGAACACAAAACAGAACCATTTTATAGAAAAAAGTATTTTCCACAAGTTTTGCTTTCACAAAAATAGTAAAAAATACAATGGGAAAGAGCTACCTTCAAAAAAATAAAACAGTGTATCGTCGGGTGAAAATAGAACCTTTTTTAGGTTTGTGTAAATTTAACTTATCTTCTTGGAATATATAATTAACTTATATTTGATACGTGTATTTTATAGGAAATTAAATTTTCTACAACTTGTAAAATCATTGTTTATTGATAAAACGAAGTTTTATGTGAGTTACGGCTGTAGAAAGTCGTTAGAACGTAATATTTTTTCGAAACACTCGATTTTACACCCTTTTTGCTGCTTCGTAGCTCCTTAAATAATTGTCGTACATAAACACTTTTCATACCTATTTTGAAGAAAATTTTGTTTTCTACAACTTTGTGTCAAAAAGTTATATTCAAAAATGCTTAGGAAAAAAGTTATAGGCCAAAAACTGGAAAATGGGCGAAATTTCGAACGTTTTTTCAAGATGGCGGAAAACGCAGACGTGGGATCGGTGGGGACTTTTGATATTTTACTAATAATAGTGCACCAAAGATATATACCAAAATTTAGCTGGGTGCGAATTTTTGTTAATTGAAATGTCTATTTTGACTGGACTAATAGCAGCGCTCCTGATTTCTTAGTTTGAACTACGTTTAACGACAACGCTTCTTATTAGTTGGTTCTTTGCAGCGGGATCCTTTGCGCAAGGTGGATGCAAGTGGATGTTTGCTAATTGGTTTGGTTTTTTAAACAAATGTAGTTGTAGTAGTTTAGGTTGTGGTCGAAATTTACATATGAAATATTAACGTAAATTTCATATTTGTGTTTTCCTTCGATGAAAAAGAAAATTCGGCAGCGACAACGGGAAAAAGCAAACGATTTTTTCCCCCTTTTTTTATACAAAAGGAATCGCTTCATTGAAACCTGTGTTAAAAACTATATTTTCTATATAATTAATAATATAAAGTTAATTATATTATTTTTATTTTTAGTGTTTCCAAAAAATAATTTTATAACTTTACTTTTTCAAAAACTAATTATCTCTTATTTTGATAGTACAAAATAGATTCGGCCACTTTTTAAAAAGTTCTAAATGGGCAGACGATTTTTTCCTCATTTTACAATAAATGATTTCGTTGTTACTAAGATATAAATTTCATTAAATATTTTATGCGTACATACATGCACTTTCTTATGCAAATTAATTTTACATTAAGGATGATATACTTAAAAGTGTTTTCATTGCATTAAGTTGTTGAGTTAAAATGAATTCGTCATAAACAATGCACATGCCTTAATTTACGTAATATTAATTACCCTGGTTTTAATAGCTTAATTTTTATGTTATTTTCGCATCATTATTATAAACCGAATCATCAACTACAGCTCGATTCATTTGTCCGCGGAAGCTTTCCTATCTACCAAAAGAAATACCAAGCATCAATAACTTAAGATCCAATAATAGTATGCCTATTACGTGTAACGCGGCAACAAAAACCGATGCAGTGAAGGAGTTTAAAAAAACAAAGATCAATTAAACCGAACAGAAAATACGATCAGCTTAAAACAAGTTTTAATTCGTTTCATATAACAAAAGAAAAATTTACGTGTCTTAGAAATTATGATTAAGAGCAGTGATCGTAATAATTGACTCCTACAATGTTTAAAATAATGCTATATGATTAAAAATTCTTCTGTTTAATTAAATATTCAATAATATGTGACCCGCAATTGTTGATAGTTATAGCTACTTATATAGAAGTAGCCATGTCATCTAAAATTCTGCATATGTCAAGCAGCAATCAAAGCTTTTATGTCATATTAGTTCGTAGTTAAGAATTGGGGGCACTGCGCTCATCAATGAGTTAGCTTCTTTTTCTACGGTAACAGAGTGGACAGTAACAGAGTGGACATTTTAAACTTTAACATCGCTTTTTGCCATGAAGTGTATTTAATTTAAAATTTGTTTTTAGCTTATCGTAATCAGATTCGTAAGGGCTATAAACTACACTATTACTTTATTCTTAAATAAGCTCCAGTTTAATAAAAATCACCGTAACATAGTAGACATGGAATAATTACACTCGCATTCATTTTTCAAACTTTTGCATTTTTCCTCCATAAACTAAAATTTTAAGATAAAATTGTCAGGCATTTCAGAAATAAGTGTCTATAGTAATACTTATTTCAGCAAAAAACTTTAATTTTTTGCATTTTTTGTCGTGAAATTTTGGTAACAGAGTCGACAAAGGAAAATTCTTCGATTCTGTGGGACACCATATATTAAGCTACAAAACAAAACTTTTTTGTAATTAAGTCGTGGTCAAAAGCATATTTGATAGCTAAGATGCTTGTTAATCATTATAAGCATCAATAATTAAGAAATATTTATTTTATGTTGTAATTATCTTCTCTTGTTCTTAAATTTTTGGTCATGGAATACTGAATTTTACCGACTATGCTCCTTTAAATGAAGTCTCCAACTTTTGTTTTAGTATATTTGTACTTTTAAAATATAGGTACAATAACTTAAAAGTGCCTTCTTTTATGCAGTTCAAGTGAAAATTCCGTAACAATAAAATTAAAAATACTACAAGCAATGAAAGCTGTGGGACAGCATTTGTAACATTTTTTGAGAATGACCCATATCTGCTCACTATATGAAAAAGTACATAATTTAATCTTAGTCTCTTCTATTTATATATCCGTAGCAAAATTTTAAAAAAAATACAAGTAAAGACGTGGTATCATTTCAATTTAGGCTTCATCAAAACACACAAAATATAATGATTAAAATGCTAACGACTGCCTTTGAAAAACATTTGAAAGCAGGTGTAGACGGACATCTGATTTGTAGGTCAGAGGGAGGGGGAAAAGAAGCAAGCGTTGGGCAACAACTTACCCAAACTCGAATGGGGCGGAAAAGGGTTACAGAACCGACAAAGGAATGAAAGTTATAGAACTTTCTAAATTGGCCAAGGACTTTTTACGAAAACGCTCGTGGTGAGTCGACTTGGCAAGTGAGAAAGGACAAAATGCCTACATCAAGTGATGGCGGTTCCAATGTCAAAGTCACAACCGAAATAAGAGAGCTGGAGCATGCACGTGGAGTTGGTAAAACCCAAGGTTCTCTTATTCGACTCGAATTCAAGCTATAATTGTCACGTGGAAGGACAGGACGCTTGATTGGAGGTGAACAAAGCGAGTTCATGAAATTTAGATGCATTGTTATTTGGTGTTTGCCATTCAATGCTACTAGTGTCGCTAGATACCACGTAGCACAACAATTTTGGCCATTGCCGCATGAGTTTCGACCGAACTTGGAGAATATTGGATGAAATCGATCCTTTTCTACCGATTTTAACCAGATTTCCCCGTTCTTTTGGGGTTTCATACCGGAAATTGCGAAAAGTGCAATACTTAATTTTACTGCAATCCTATAGTATTTTGCAAGTGGACAAATATTTGTTTCGCAATATTTTTCACTCAAGAATTTTGGATTGTAATTTTGTTTCGAATAATATTCAAACCAAAATTGCCCAGCGTCGGTAAAATGTAGTTCATTGTGCATTGGGCGGTGGGTATGAGTCGAGATTGGCCAATACTGCAGTGCTACCTGGGATGTTAACTGCATAGTATTTACACTGACACAGACTGACTTTAGGAGTATGGCGGCACGTCATCAGTAAGTTGAAGTTCACAGGGCGCATCGCTAATGTTCTAGGAATCTAGGGAAATCGATTGTTGGCACAAAATTGGCTTGATCGTCAGTGAACAAAAAAAGCATTCGCCCAATCGCCAAAAAACTAGCCATGATTCCAAATGTATGTACAATTCTAAATCTTAGTTAATTCTTTACAGCAACCAGCAACCCCTCGTTATATCGCGCTTCCCGGGAGACAAGCAAAAAATCGCGATATAATCGAATACGCGATATAACGAGCGGCTTGATAAATATTATACTAATTACATAGAAAAATTGGGAGACATGATACAAGGCGCGATACATCAAATTGCGAGCGTTATAACGTGGCGCGATATAGCGAGGGGTTACTGTATCGATATTGAAAACAATTAGTGAGCCATATTGAAAACATAACAAAGCATCATAAACACGGAAGTTCCAAATCGTCCTACAGGGCAATCAGAAATCGTTCTAATATAAATAATTAGCTTTTTTTACATTGGGAGAATAGTAAAACTGATTGTCACTCTTCTGAATCACTGCATATAATTAGAACAATCGTAAAAGGAGTTACTCGTCGGGTCAATAACATCAATTAAATAAAATGACATAATTTGCTTACTCATCCTACAAAATGTTTCGATTGCAAAACTTAAATGTCAGATTTGAAGGAATTATGGTTTCTCATAATAATGTCATTAAAATAAAAAGCAATTGAGTAAACATGTTTATTTATTACAATTAAATAATAGGTAACACTACGTGTCACGTCTCTTATTATTTTTATAACTTTCTTTTTATGTGTTTAATTTGTTAAGAAGTACATTGTTATACTATCTTTTTCTGTTATTGTTTTTATTAGGTAAATCGAATAACGAAATAAAGTTGAAAAACACCATTGTTCTCATGTAACTAGAAATAGCAAGTCATATATAAATGATACTGATATTGCCCATCCAATTCAAAATACTACTACTACAGTACGTAATATAAATTTAATAGTTTATATGTCAAAGCAAATGACGAAACTATTAAAAATATTTCTTTACACCACGTCAAAATTCGCAATCCTCCTCCTCATCTGATATCTACAGAGGTGGGAGCTATTATTACAGCAGAGGGCACGAACAAATTAGAGGTCATCTGAAGGTCAAGCGAGTCTAACAGCGAGTCAGTGCTAATTTGACCACACATGTCATTTCCTTCTTGAACCGGAAATTTTTCCACTGAATACTCTGAAAAGTGGAATTTATAATTGCGATTCACAGAGCATATGCGGAATTACGCAGGCGTATCCGATCGACTTTGAAACGTAAAACAGATAAAGCGGAAATGGATTCACCACTTCCCAACGACTTTTCCTCTCTACATTGGAAAAACATATTTGTATGTAGCTATATTGTTAGTGTATACTATTTAAGTATACTTTACAAATTGACGAATTAAATGGCAAAAATCGTCTTAATATTTCAAAAGTTTATAGAACTTACGCTATTTTTTCTACAGAAATATTTCTTGCTTATTTTTTAGGTGTTATTTTTTTCACCCGTTTAACTAATACGATAAACTCAAGTATGTTACTAAAAAGTGTATTGTGATAATACGAATGATAATGTACTAATTTTGTTTCAAATAGTAGCATTTTTCTAATACATTCCCAAAAGTATAAACTTATGCTCAAGAAGAAAGTAGTTTTAATTTTTTGGAACACTAATGGCATGGCCATAAACCACAATGAAGCCTCGACATAATCAATTGGATGAAATAATAAAAATTCTACAACATTTCAACCTTTTGGTGCAACGCCAAGGCCACAAAAACGTGTCAGACATCCAACTCCGCATGAATGTTGTAGCTGGGCCAAAAATGTGCTGTTTACTTCCTAAAGCTGTGGGAGATGGAAGGGTGTGGGAAAACTGCAAAGGTAAGGAAGGTGATGCAAGATGCTTGCCACATACACAAGAGGTAGACCGACCCTTGTGCTAGGAATAGAAACGCTATAACAGTACGCGCGGCACCAGCCAAAAAGTTCGTGAACTGAAAGCCTACACCTTGAGGAATATACAAAAGGCATGGCAGTGATACCTACCCCCCATTTTAGTTCGGAATTAATAGCTTGTTTTAATTACTAAGTGCAACAATACGTATGAACAACTATTAAATAATACTGGTATTTCAATCGGACTTCAATGGAAGAGGTATTTCCTTTGGGGATGATGGAGTTAAATTTATGACAATACTCCAATTTTACATTGACCCTAATGCGCAAACCAAGTACACTACTAAAAAACTTCAAATACACTAAAACACTGTTGTTCTCAGTTGATTAAGAGTATTGCTTAAGTCTTATTTAGAAAAGAGCGTATTGCAGAAAAATATTCAGCTGTCAGGTGGATGCCATGAATCGAGAACTTACTCCCATAAAGAAACTATTTGATTAGCTGTGCTCTTCATGAATTTAATAGGTTCTTATGTAACGTTTCAACAAATAGCTCAAAACATATTAGTCATTTTTAAACGTAAAAGTAGATGATATCCTTTACATTTGGCTGTGTTAAAGCTGTTCAATTTGGAGGCTAGTAATAGACAACCGGAAACTATAAAATTACCCTCTATCCTTTACAATGTCAGAAAAAAACTTTTTTTATTGAAGGAAAGCTTACAATTCCATATGGAGATGCTCCTATTTAGTATAATAGAGTTGTGAACCACGGCGTAAATAGTGGTGACTTTGGATTCATATTAATCTATAACATTGATGCAACGTGACTGATACGCAGATCGATACAATTGTCTCGTGAAAAGAAATCGATATCAGTCGACGAATAGCGTCAAATGAATACATTGTATGCGTGTAAATAACTCGTCAGCTGTCCATAGATTGCCAGCCTAAAATGTATTTTTAACGAACTTTCCATCAATTGAAATAGATTTGTCAAAGATTAATTTGAGTGTTTGTTACATCGACAAAGCTGTATCAATTTATGAAAAGCCTTTTTTCTTTCATTTACCCTGTCCTTCGTTGTCATAAAATTATTTTACTTTCGATGATTAAAAAGGCTTCCCACTAACAATACTCAATTGATTTTATAGTTTTCGCATTTAAACTAAGTAACCTATAAAAAAATTATCACCCGTCACATAAGCAGCAAATAGTAAAAGCCTTATAATGGGTCAATATTCCTATTTAAAAAAAACTTTTTCACGTTCAATAAAACGAAACACGTGGCTAAAATATTCTGTTACATTCTTTTCACGGTAAAAACCCATCATTGCCGTTTTTATTAACCTAGCAGAAAAGTTCAGCGTACCCGATATGTCGCTATGGGAACGAAACCAGTCTGCAAAAAACAACGATATAATGGCAAAAACACACTGGGTTTTCTGAGGAAAACGTTCTATGAATGACAAATCAGCTAGTTAGACTAGAAGTGTTCCACCCACCATTTTTTGATTGTAGAAGTTCAGTGGGTTGACGAAAATGGGCGTCGAGCCAGGAGTATTTTCGTATAATTCATGCTAATTATCGTAACAATTAATAATAATCAATGTCGTAAGAGTTTTCGGGGACGGCCTTTTTACGTGGTCTTCAATGAGTTGTTTGAGTAACATATTCAGCTCAACGTAATTACACACATTTGATTAAACAGTATACCATTACGCTCCCTCTAAAATGCGCATAAAAAAGATGATGTGTAGGAAAAATAACATGTGGGGTCGAAAATGCATCATTGACAAATAATTGCACTTATATTCCGGGAACATGATATTAAAGTGCATTAATATAATTGTTAGAAAATTACTTCATTAATTTCTAGTTATAATCAAATATTTTCAAAATAATTTGACTTAATTGCATAATTATGTAATTTGGAATAATTGTACTTTTCTAAAACTTCTATTTATTAATAAAATATAAAAAAAAAAAGTTTTCAACGTACCTACCTCTTGTAATATCTACCTATATTTTCAATCAATGCTCATTTTACAACAACGGTTTAAATTACATGAGGAAGATTGATTGCTGTTACAATTATACCATATAAAAATGATTTTTACTTGAAGTTTGTAATATATGCTACATCAATCCAAAGAAAATGCGTAAAACGCAGGAATTAAATACGTTGCTTGTGGAAGATAAAATATAGCAACACAGAAATTCTACTTGCAAAATACCCCTTATGTACTTATTATGTAAAAATAAAGTTTTCTGCTATACCAATTATTTATAAAATATGTAGACTAAACATTTAAAGAAATTAATAACCTTTAACGTAACCATATATTTATAACTTTACATACACAATTCAGATTTTTTTTAGAATGTAGTATTTACAGTTGACCATTTTCATTACTGACATTTTAATTAAGAATTCTTGAACTACGAAACTATTAAAAGGATAATTAAAATTTTGATTCCACAAAATTGTGCAAATAAAACGTTTGTAAACACTGTAAACACAATAAAAAAAGTTCCACTGCTATTTAAATGTTAATGTAACTAAAAACATTATTTAATAAGAATAATCACCGAATACGTTCATATTTAATATTTATTCTCCATTATGTCATACCTTTACTTCGTAATTTCTGCTATAGGAATTATTATATAGTGCTATCAATTTGTGTGTATACAATTCAATTTTTTTATAGAATGATATTACAATTTGTGTGTATACAATTCAATTTTTTTTATAGAATGATATTAACTCCTTTTTATACACAGGAAATATGTATTTAAGAGTTATATAGGAAGGAAAACGTCTACCAGCAAAAATACACGATAAAACGCCACGTCGAGAGCGGCTTAGAGCATTATCAGAAATTGAAGGACGTATTTCTCTGCGTCATTTAGATAAAAATGCTATAATCATAGAAATAGTTTTTTTTAAAAAAAATGCATAGTTTAATAAGCAACTTATATTTTTGTAACTGCATTTCAAAAAAAAAAAATAATAATACTTTAGTTATTTCATTTCAAGGCCGTCTCTTTACAAACATCGGCAAGAGTTTATAAGTCAATTTGACAATTTAATAAATATTTTAATTCTATGGACTTGATAGATTTGAATTTTTAGATGGTTATTACGTACTTATATAGAAGTAGTTGAGTATCTACCTACACAATCATATTACATGTTAACTCTTCATGATAGTCTCGGTAACGAGATTTCATTTTTTTTAATGCGAAAATAAGGAAAAACTACTTTTCTTAAAACACTAATTCACAAACAAATGAGAAATAATAACTCCAAGATTGATTCTACGCTTAAGCCCGACAGTATTGTCGGTTTACGTCGACAGTGTGTTTAATATATTGCTTTAAATTGGCCTTAACCCCTTGCATTTAAGAATATCACTCCAAATAATAATACAAGTATTTTTTAGAACTTAAGTCTTAAATATGTTCCTAATAATAGAAATATTAGATTAGACCGATAGTGAACTTAGCGAAAACGCAAAGTTATCGTCGTACTTGACATGCCCATGGATCTATACAACATGTTTTAGACCTTACCGACATTTAAAATAGTTTTGAATAACAAAATGAATGATACAGACATTAAAAGAATATTATAAATCGAAAATCATGTGTTTTTTTAGGATTTACAATACAAATTTGTGAGTTATACACAAATTACGCGACGTGTTACGGCCAACCGATCTTCCGTATTTACAGTATTCTACAGCTAACATTTTAAACTAATGCTTAATTGTATCACTTAAGATCATATATTAGAATCAAATAACTATTATTTGAAACACTTAATAAAATTAGATGGATACTAAAGTCTGCAATAAACAAAATACGCAATTATATACTATTCAATGGAACAATGTCCTGTTACGATATTGAATTGTATCATTGAATTCAGTACGGATTCGAATGTTAAAGTTGTAATGTATAAAAGTAATTAAATTATATCTTACCCATCCATCACCACATACATGGGGCTTGCAATATGTCCTATTGGTAGTGTCTTAACACTACTCATCGCCAAATATAAGCGTCGTCTTCAGTCTTCCTTTACACACACACACACGAATTGAAACCATAAAACAGATTTATTTTCGCCAAACAAAAAAAATTGGAAAATAAAACACTTATTCCATAAGCTGCACACTCATTTAGGAATGTTGAATCTGTGTTGCTATCCTACGCAACCACATGGAAGTCGCAGTACTCCTTCAGTACACACTAGTACAATCCGTGCAAGCAGCGGCATGCTTACCTATGTCGATAGTCCATGGTGCCGCATGCGTGTTTTTTCTTTCAATTGTCCAGAACAAAAACAAACAAAAAAAATCAGTTCCTATGGAGTCGACTTGGCAGCCACGTCATATCCCAGCTCCTTATAAAGTAAACACTAGAACTTCCGCCGCGTAAAACAATTTTTAAAAAATCCAAGTTCTTTTTCCAGTATTTTCCATGCTTAAATAGATCGCCAAATGAGAATATTTTCGTAGTTGGAAATGATCTTCAGGTTAGCTCCATAGTAGTAATGGTAAGGAGTAGGGAGAAGCATGGGCCCGAACCATTTGGCGTGCCATCCGCAGAGTTCTACGCCAAGTCAATGAACTAGCCCGTGTATCAACGGCAGACATGACAGGCAGGTTTTGGGACGAGTCCACGCTCCAACTCGGAGGGGTGTTCGCAGCTCGAATGGCTCTTGGAGGGGACGGAAAATGTGAAGGTCACAGCAAACGACAGGATTTGATTTCATCAATTCTCATCTGATTTTTATTTTTTGGGGTGTTTGAAACAATTATATCGGAGTTTGATAATATTTTTTATTTGGAAAGGAGGAATCTCTCGGACTAAAACAATGTTGCAGTTCGGATGGGCGGGCGGATGTGCAACTCTTTTGGTTGCTGAGTCGTCGCGTTCGATTGTTTACGAAATGGAGGAAAATAAAAAGAAATCGACTCGCATTCCTCTCTAACTCAGCAGTTCTACATATCAGCTGACTTTGTTTAGGGCTGGCTGGGTTTTCCGCAATGTAGATGTGAATGTCGCGTAACTATATTATTTTATCATCATGTCGAAATCCTTTGACAAAATCTTATTTTATCTTTATATGTTCAAAGATGTTTACATTTAAAACATCGGTTTGCCAATTTCATCGAAGATTTCCTATTAAACTAAAACACATAAACTAAAAATAAATCTTCAATCAAGGGCAGGAATTTAACTTTTATTATTAATATGTTCAAAACTGGCGCTTTTAACGTTTTCAATAATTTTAATGAAAAAATTAATGTTAAAATAAATGTTATCACCATAAATTTCAGGTTACTCGTATTATTTTAATTTTTATTATTATTGATTTGTTAATTTTCATTTCAGTCATGCAATAAATTGTATAGTTCAGTAAAAAATACATATTTACTACTCTTCCTCAGGTGATATTTGTTTCAAAAAGTAAAAAAATTGTTGTTTGCCAAGTTACATTAGTACAACTTCAGCCCCGATCTATTCATTTTTTTATGACATCATGTAATCTCCACAGAATTAAATTAATTTTTACGTACTATTTAATACAGATTGTATATTACATTTTAGTGCTTATGTTATGTGATCCGAAATTGTTATTCGAAAAAATCCATTAAAAATTTATTACTTTTAATTTATTTCAGAAAGTGTGACCTTGTAACGAAATTAATTATTTTACAGTTTATTTTAATTGTGATATATTTTTTAAAGAAAACATGATGGGATAAACTACTTTTTCAGATTCAGAGTTTTTACCTTTTTTTTTGCAGGTAGAACATATAATGCTCAATCTAAAATATGGTTTCGCACAGAAAGTTAGTTTTAAATAAACTTTTAAGAGATATATCGTGCCTACTTTCACGAAACTATTATCACGGTTTCACGAAAACAATAGTCTGATGTTGCATTGAGCAGATAAAAAAAACCTGCTCTCTTCTAAAATTGAATTTTTAATATGCCAAAATAAATAAGACAAAACTCCCAGAGAGAGCGATAAGTTGAGTGTGAGTGGCAACCCACCCCTCCCCTCGATGCCAGCTGGCAACATTGATAGCCACAGAAAAGAACGTGAGCCCAAAATATCTTTTGCTCTTACTGCGGACCGAGTCTACACTGACATCGAGGGTAGGAGGGTTTTGATTTGGGAGGGGGACTTGGGAAAAAATAATTGCAGCGCGCAGAAACAGATTTTTGTTGGAATATTTTTGATGGTTATTTTTTATTTTATAACTCTCGCTCTTGCCAGAGAATAAATTGCAGGTAAAAATCCATTCATTAGTCGGGAAAATGTAACGTTTTATTGATACTGTCGCGTAGGGAATTTTAGGATTTTTTTTTTGCTGCTGGGTTCGTAGGCATTTGAAATTGCTTCTAAATAATGATTTGTTTTTCTTTGGTCGTTACGGCTCCTGCGTGCTTGTTTGATTCTTTTTGAACCGTGGAAATAAACGACGTACTAAATACTAAATGTTGGATGTTTTGGAAAATGTTTAAGGACAGAGACATTGTTGCTGCCAAAAAAAAAGAATGTTATGTACTGTCTGTATCCCAGGAGGAACTAGCAAAAATTGTTAGATTTAACTATACAAATTATACACAGAAGATACATTTTTACAAAGTCTGCCAAACCACTATTAAGATTATAAAATAAAAAATATTGCTCTTTTTATAAATAGGAAATTTTTTTTATTGATAACCATTTTTTTTTTCAAGTAAGCCACATACAAGTTGTTTCTTTCTACTAGGGATGAGATGACCTACAAAACTATAATTGGATTGTTTCACGTGACGTACGTATTTAGTTCCATCTCTCCCGTGGCACCCCACTCAGCCGAATGAGACTCAGCCGAAACCGCAAAAAGTAGCCAATTTGGTGAGAGGGTGGGGAGTTGCTTGGCGAAGAGATCCCCCTCTGCTGATAACAGTTTGTGGTTGCTTTTCTCCTGCCAAAGCGTTGGCGATAAGAATTCAACCGAATGGTGCATGCGAAGCCAAATATGAGGTTAAATTTGGACAATTGGTGAACGCTCCCTGCTCATGATGTAATTGCGAATACAATGCGCGATCTCCGTGCAGACCAGGAGTCATAAAAAAGAACCCTCGTTCTAAGAACTCTGGCGGGTCACTCCTGTTTCAGGCGACAAATATAATCAGACAACAGACAAGGATTTTGTTCGATGGATAGAACTTGTTCTCAATGTCTGTACCTATCTCGGTGAAATAAATTTACAAAATAATGTTCAAATAGATTTATGTTGAAGGATCAATATATCGTAATTAGTATTTTACTCTAAGCAAAAAAAATGAATGCAAGTAGATAAATAGTTAATAATTTTATCACGATTAATATATATATATGCATATTGTTTCAAATTTATGTTTCTTTACTTCCGCGTACCGTTAATTATCAGCATATCGCTAAACATCAACATATTAAATATATATAGTTTTAGAAGTTTTTATACACGTGACGAAAGACATAGTTATTACTTTAAAATATCTTATAACTTGTCAGCTGTTTACCCTGATAATTGATTTTTTTGTCATAACATACACTCTTAAAACAAACGAGCTATTTTAACTCGGTCTGAGTTAATTTTCACTCCTCCAGTGTCGAAAATGCACTTCCCCTATAGGAGTGGATACTTTATTTGTTAAACCTCCGACAGGATCACTCCAAACGAGTGATTTTAACTCAGTCTGAGTTAATATTCACTCCTTTCCAGTGTCGAAAATGCACTTCTCTTACAGGAGTGGATTTCACTCTTTTGTTTTAAGAGTGTAACTTATGCTTTGCTCAGGCTTTTTAAGTCCTCAAAATTCTTTATTTGCTGTAAAAGACAAACTTTCATATTATGTGTTCAATTTGGGTAGCATGGTTATTTTTACTACTTAAACAATTCTGTCTAACAGATTTTTATCATAATTTAAATAGTATTAAGTTCATATGTCAATATTTCATTTATTTGAAAGCGCCACGCCAGCCCGAAGCGCTGTGTTAAGGCATCATTTCACCGTAGATACCTTCGCATGTTCTGTTTCCGTCTAAAACATCTTATTAACGGCCCGTTTCAAACACACCATCTCGTCAATAAACGCCGTGTATGTGTGGCTGATGCACGTTAAATCTGTTGACTTTCAAAGTTCTGACACCATGCACGACGTCGCTATAAGCTTGCGTGGAGTTCAAACTTTGTTCAGGTGAATTCCTCATCTGTTCCTTGTTTAAAACATATGGAGTTTGTCGCCCATATCCCCTGTGTAGCTTTAGGACGATATGAATCCCATTATCTCTACGTTTGTAAATCGTTAAACATCAACATATTAAAAATATATATAGTTTTAGAAGTTTTTATATACGTGACGAACGACAATTGGGTGTTTGCTGAATTAAAGTCGCACTAAAACTACAAGAGGAATGAATTGAATTGGCCACGGGCCTCATATTTAATCAGTGTCAAGTGACGAGGCCGAAACCCGAACTGGCACTTAGGTAGCCGTATTGCGACTTCTTACGCGGCGTCAGAACTTAGGACTACGGTAGATTTAACGTGCACCAGTCCAATATACACGGCGTAATTTAATGAGATTTTTTTTGTAAAGCACGACCTGTTTATAGGATTTCTATGGCGGGGACAGAAACCGGAACGTATTATCATTGCAATGGCAAGACATCTTAACTGACCGCGCCATCCCGGCCCCCTACAAAAATTTCACTAATATTAAATTTACTCGACCTTCTAATGCATTCTAATTAACAAGCCGATGATATCAAAAGAAGATGCTTTTAAGGGGTGCGGGACTGGGGGTGCTAGGAGTAAAGACATTTTTAATTGCAAAAATATACATGTGTACATTGAAGCACACTCATGTCTGCTTAATATAAGGTATATCATATATACAAATCATACATCTAAATTCAAACAAATTTTTGAAATATTTACAAAAACATCCTGGTATTTTAATGATATTTGACCAATGCTCGGCTTTTATAAATGCCCCTTTCTGAATTACATGTTTTAAGAATTTATTGTGCACAAAAGGGGCTGGGGAGCCCAGTTGGTTAAGCACTCGCTTAGCATGCGGAAGGTCCCAGGTTCGGGTCCGGGCATCGCCAAAATAGCTGCCGACCTATAAACGGCCCTTGCAGCCAAAAATGTCCGACGAATAATATCTCGTGTAAGGTAGTGCATGTTAAATATCCTTCAAAGTCCTAACGCTGCGTACGATGTCGCCCTTAATGGTTGCGTTGGGTGCCTATTCAGGTGTTGGCTCGCCACTTGACTGTGGTTCTAAAAATACGACGCCCGTCGCCAATAGCCCTCGTGTAGCTCTAGTGCGACGATAATTCAAACCTAACCTATTGTGCACAAAAACACCATTTCTATTATACCAAACCATTCCAAATGAATTGAAATTTTTTACTATATGTCAACCATATTTATATGCTTGTTTTCAATGCCGTTACCTAGCTTATGAAAAAATTGAAGAATAATTTCTATATATACAGAGCTATATTAACATTAAGAATCAATATTAATATTTAATTTATTATTAGTATCTTACATTTGTATTAACTGAAAGTAAGTAGAGAAATAAATAATTTAGGCACGATTGATTGTACATTTCCTTCATAATTTTAATTACGTTTCTTTACTTCTACTTAGTTTATTAGTTAATTATTATTTTAAAACATTACGACTTCTCATCAGTTTTCGCTGATAATTGTTTGGCTCCATGCGAATAATTTTGTCATTATCATAAATTTTGGTTGTTTATACCTTAATAAAACTATGGTTTGGGGATAATTTTAGTCTTTTCAGTGCTCAAAATTCTTTATTTGTTGTAAATGATTAACACTGTCAAATTATATGTTCATTTTAGGTCTAAATTAAAAAAAATCGACAATGAACAATTTAAGACCACATATAGAAATGACATAGCTTGTATAAATGACAAAAATATATCTGATAATTTGAATTCTATAAATTCTAGATTCAAATGTTGCAAAAATTGATTTACTTCCAAAATATGTACAGTATTTTTTTTTTGCTTGATTCTATCTTTATTTTCATCACTAGACTTCAAAAATGTATTTTTTGGGCACATGTATTTTTAATGACAGTCTCAGTTTCTAGAGTTTCTATTTTTTCCCTTGTTAGTTATTTAAATTATTTATTAGGCCCAGTGACTTAGTGGTAGTGCTTTGCATTGCCCCGCCACAAGTTCGGGGATTGAATCCCGGATTGGGCGAGATTGACCTATCCTTTCATCCTTTAAATGGGTTGATAACATGGGTACCAAGCATGTTTGGGAACTAAACACTGGAGGTTTCACGTGAGGCTGACCACCTCACCAGGTGGCACGACTTGGCCCACTTAGCCCACTCCATGCGCCGAGGAGAGACTTCTATTAATTTTTAATAGATGATATGTATACTCTTTAATTAATGTGTGTTATTAGATGTCAAATCAACCAATTGCCTTAACCTTGACATTTCAAAAGTAGATATGGCTTGATATATCTAGGTAAAACTAGGTGGCAAAACGCAGTGTCTAATTTTCCACAAATTATTTTTAAGGTACTCGCATATTTCAAGTAAGACAACATCATTCTTCTTTTATTCCTGGATTTCAATTTCGTTGATTAGTAGTGTTGCGTGGTAAGCGCCGCTCTTAGTAAGATGCCACGTGAACACAATGCTCCAATCGAGACCATATTTTTATTCCTTTGGAACTGTTGCCACTCAAGACGTGAAACATGCTCCATTGACTGTCAAAAAGTCTGATATTGGCCTAATTCGACAACACTATGATGTCTTTAAACAGCTGTAGAAAATTTTACTGTTTTTTTTAACCGATGACAAACGTACATTTTTTTTTTTAGAAAAACAAGTTTAAAATTACCAAACAGCCACTTTCAAATATCTATATTTGTTTCACTGATTGTAATTAACTATCAATATGCTACATTTCATAATACGAGGATAGCTTTCAATAGATGATAAATAGCTATAGTTGCCCAACATCAAGAATATTTTAAAGTCATTTTAAAATGGATTAACGTGTATGTTACCAAATTGCAACAGTATGATGCACTAATGGGATACACTTGAAGTTTATTAATACACATCGCTAAAAATAATGCAATTTACTATTTAAAACAGGGTTAAAAAAACAGGTTTAAAAAAAAAACGTTTTTGCATTTAGTTTTTTTTTTATTTAAACCAGGTTTTTTCAAAAAAAAATTTCCGGTATTTAACTAGTTTATGTATTTGCAGGACTCAAATTATGTTTATATTAATTTCAAACTTTATTTTATGGTTTACTTCACTAACAAGATCCCCATATATTTTTTTAATTTGATATTTTATTAAAAAAAACTAATTTTTGGGCATACTATTCTCCAATTATTTCCACATAGTCATTAATAACAGCCGTTAAAATTTGTAATGGATGTCAATTAAACCATTCATAGTTTTATTACCTTAATTGAAATAACTAAAGTAATAATGAAGTAATAATTCCAAACTTTTTAGATGCAATTTATTATGATCAAGGACCACTACAATTCAATATTTTAAACAAAAAATTTGTAGCTTTTTTGATTCCAGACTCATTATCAATTTAGACTGCACTAGACCAAAAGAGGAAATATTGAGCTCAACGTTAGCTGTTGTTGCCTTAGCAGTCAGGATGAGACTAAAAACGTTTCTGTTAAACTTTTTTATATCAACTGCTTTGCCTACACTAATATATTGCCAACACTTCTTTTACATAATCACTCTCAAAAAGAAAATTTCTGAAAGTCACTACAAGCTCTAGCAGAATATTTCATAACAAGAGTAACACCGAAGAGTTGTTAGGGAATCTGTGCTTTGCATATTCTAATGCTTCTGCTAAAACAATTTGGGAAAAAACCATCTTTGGTTTTATTGGAAAAAAAACACATTTGGTTTAAACCAGGCCAACCCCGATTTAAAATACGTTTAATTTGAGTATTTTTTTATCAGAAAGTCACAAAAAAGGATAGAAATAATCATTTAATTATCGGTTTTTAGCTCTAGACAGTAGACAATATTATCAGCATCATTATACGCTACAGTATACTAGCCGGAGTAATAATCTAAATAAATTTAAGTACAACTTCGCTACGTTTTAATATTAACATGTATATAAACTATCTACTGATTTTGCAACAATAAATATGGTATGCGCTTAAATCGTCTCGTAGTAGGATATTTGTTTCGAAAAAACGAAATGTTTCTATTCAATTAATAAATCTTATTTTGTTTTTAACATTTTCGAGTCCTCAACAAATAAAATATTGTCTTAAAAATAATGAGAATAATAATTTTGAAAGTGATATTTAAATACTATTCGAAGAAGTTATGATATTTTTCTTTTTCAGATACCAACAGCTTTCTAAATAGAGACACGATATTGGTTATCTTTCGACTAATGTAAACAATTCATTATTTATTATTAAAAAGTCTTTTTTTGTTTAAACTTTTGTTTTTGGAAAGGTTAATGTCCAAAAGTTTAGTAGATCACCCCTTCATCATGAAACCCCATGCCTGCCTCGTATTGTTATGAAAAAACTAGGTTCAGGGTTCACATAAACCAATATCTAAATTAATCACGTAAGAAGTAAAACTAAATTGTGCATTTAAATTATAGCTGCTCGGCTAATACAAAAACAAATTGTTGATAATTAGGTGACGAGCTTAGCAAAATATAACGTATTGGCCTCTAATTCGACATTAATTAAACTAAAAATAAGAAGCATTTATTTGTACAGACATGGCTAAAATCGAGTTTTAGCAACCAAATTGCTTTACTTTGAACACTGGACACTAAAAGCCCCCCGCAAAGCCAATCCATCATTGTGACAGCCGCTCTCTTTAGTAACATTCTCAGCAGCTATCTTAGGAGGGACCGTATATGTTAGCTTGTTTTCTTAAACACAACTGCTATTTTATAGCGATAAACCAGCCAAATTGTTAGCCATCTTGAAGTGCAGGATAACGAAAGAAAAATCTATGTTGAAAACATTATCGCCATAATGGTGAATATGTTGCCCTGAAATTTGGCGAGATCTTGCGGTTTAGGGCATTCGGCTGAGTCTCATTCGGCTCAGTGGACTGTAACCATCTCTCCTTTCGATCGGTGCTGTATTTCCACGTGACATTGATTAACCAATCACAGTCGAGAAATAATTAATTTGCATTCGGCATTTCTGTTTCCACTCTAATCCTGAAATATACCCATTAGACAAAAAAAAATATTTGAAAATAAATATCGAAATTGATAGCCACTGTTAAAAAAAAATTCTATAATTCTTCTCTTACTGTTTTCTTTGTACTTTCAACTCTTCTCATTGCTGTAAAACTTTAAATCTCGATACTTAACTATTTTAACTTTACTTATATACTTATTCAAACCAGGATACAAAATAGCCAATGTTGTACTGTATTTTGCCTGAGCAGATTTGATTCAGTGATTAACTTTTCGATTTATGAAATCATCACTTATTTTTAATAAATCATGTTTCATTTACGTCGTTTTTGTTTTTAAAAACATACAAAATAATAAAATAGATACAATATTTGCAAAATTTGCATATCCAGGTAGTTCAATAACAATCTTAACTGTACTGCGAAATGCAGAACGTCTAGTCACCCCTACTATGACAAATGACAGTGATTGCGCCCTCTAGAAGGGAAGGGCGTAGGCTATATAGCCCATTACCCCGCTCGCCAGAAGAGACAGTCACAAGAGACACACAAAGAAGGACGCCACAAACACATAGACAAATAACATTTATTGACAAACACAAACTTCCATGCCTTTACCGGGATTCGAACTCGAGCCCAGCAGCTCCAAAGGCTAGTTACACTAACCATTGCGCCAGTGGACCGGCTCACCCCAACTATAGTACCATATCAAATCTACAGGTCAAGCACTTCTCATCGACGAAATGGGTATTTCAGGAAAGCAGGGTTGTAAATAAAGCTTTACGGCAAAGACAGCTCGAATTCTTTTCTTTTGTGGTGGTGCCTGGGGGCCGTTGCCAGTCAGGTTTCCTAGAAAGTAAACAGGCCAAAGGTAGTAGATTACAAAATTCCGGGAAAGGGGAGGAGAAAACCCTTCACGCGTTTGTGGTAAACGGGGAACTGTGAAAGTGACCATATGTCATTGCCATATGTCTGTCAAATGGTGCATAGTAAACAAGAAGTTGTAAAGAAGTTTTGGACGTGATGTCTAAATATTGTTATTATTTTGGTGTCTTTGTCAGTCTTCAAAATTTGATGTTTTGATTATTTTCGTCTTTGTATAAGCTAATAATTTAGTATTTCTTTTTAAATTATGCAATTAAGAAAATTTTATTATTTGATTGTTACTTGTTTTAGTTTTAGGCATGACGTTATTTCGAGGGGTAATAGCCTTATTCTTTATATAAAACATTTCGTAAATACTTTATTTTTACATAAAAAAAAGTTGTTCTGTATTTTTAAATTATTTTGAAAACTACTTAGAAAATATAAAATTTACTTTTGACGACCCATAACACGTGCGACAAACACATATTTTTGAGTATTAATAATGACTGAATTGCCATATTATTTGCTGAAACACCCTGTTAATGCAATTTATATTTTGCCATGGCATTCGTAATCATCCATAAAAAAAATCCTGTAATAATATGTTTCAAAACAACATTATAAGCGGATTCATTGCTTCATACGGAAACATTAAAAAAATATTAATAAAAAGTAATAATCCTTTTCGCAATTAACATATTGGGTAATCTAGTTATATTTGGAAAGTATAATAAAAATGATGCAATAATTACGCTTCATTCAGATTAGATACCGGAGCACAAGGACGTTTCAAGGATAAAATGCGTGAATTACTTTTGGGCCAGACAGATGGAAATATTTTAAGATTCTTTCCGATTAGAAATATGGATTCATATCAGTATTGTGCAAATTTTATGCAAGCTTTTTAAATATGTTTGGAAAATCATCCATTAGTATTTAAATAAAATGCCAGTAAATGCCAGTTCTTTTCTAAAATATATTTAAAAATGTAAAAGTATTGATGAATTTTTTTAAAAAAATCTGTTCTATATCTTAATTGGGTACATATAACTTTCTCTTAAAAGTATAAATTACAAGAGTATCAGTTTTTATTGAGTTATTTCAGGTGACGAATTTCTTCCAGATTTCATTCTTGCACTTCTTATGATCGGAACTTCGATCATTCCTCTGTTCCCATGTGACATGGATTCACCAATCGATGTTCGAGATTTTAATTTCATTAACATTTCAGTTACCCATCAATACCTGGTAACATGCCGCCTGTGACGCAATCGTTGGAATGCTAGCGGGAGCTGCTGGGTTCAGGTTCGAATCCCGGTCTGGAATGGATGTTTGCGACCGTCAACAAATGTTGTTATTTGTCTATGTTTCTGTGTTGTCCTTTCTTTGTGTGTCTCTTGTGCTTGTAAAAACTCTTTCTGTGTCTGTCCCACTTGACGAAAGCTTATAAGCGGTTCTCTGAACAAGCACACAAACTGGAATATATATATTACTTACCATACCATACTATACCATACCTGAAACATTCGCATTCAGCACCAAGAATATACAACCTAAAAATACATTTCGATTTCTAGAAATTTAGTTATTTTCAACTAAACAATCGGAAAACATAAAAGAATTGACGAAATCTTATATAACAGCTGCGAGTAAAAATTCCAACTTATTTTTATACCATTCAGAGAACGTTATGTGTGTCAAATTTGAAAAGATCCATCACTTCAATTTGTCCATTTCATGCAAAATAAATTCTCTCCTCCGCAAATTCCTTTCTAGACGGTGACACGAGTTTATGGAGATGACAAAGAATTTTTGCCAAATTACGTACTGTGCATGCATTTAGTATACTCGATTGTCTACCATCTGTCTTTTCATCATTTTGCGATATTGAAGAAATACAAACTGAGCAGTGTTTCGTCATGAAAATTGCGAACAACTGTTGTTGGAGTTGGGACACCAGAGATAGCACGCAGATGTAATTTTTGTTATTATAGGCAAGATGTATTTGAAGAGGCTTCAAACGCACCTGTTCGGAACGATAAAAGGAGCATGCTGCGCGCTCTTTTGATATCAGTTTCTTGTGCTGAAGTTTGCACATATGAAGAGCTCAATGGAAGAACTTGCTATGTGACATTTTTTCAAAATAAAAGTTACCCTTTTTTCATAAAATTGAAGTTAAGTATTATTTTTACCGTTTAGCAAGTACCGTTTTTAAGAGCCTATAAGTGCAAATTAAAAACTTTAATGCTCATTTTCTAGTTTTCATTTTTTTTTGTCACGTTCTTCCACTAAGCTCTTTATATTATCATTCATTTTACATGTAATGATACATACGATGCAAAGTAAAACATTTCTGCAACTACAGCACATTTTGCGGTTACTTTTTACATCACGTTGTTGTAATCTTTGTTTTACAGCAAAGCAAATCGATACTTTCACAGCTTACACTCTTAAAAACAAACGAGCGATTTTAACTCAGTCTGAGTTAATTGTCACTCATTCCAGTGTCGAAAATGCACTTCCCTAGGAGTGGATTTCACTCCTTTGTTTAGTTAAAGCTACGACGGGATCACTTCTGACGAGTGATTTTAACTCCGTCTGAGTTAATTTTAACTCCTTTCCAGTGTCGAAAATGCACTTCTCCTATAAGAGTAGATTTCACTCTTTGGTTTTAAGAGTGTACAGAGTACAAGAACAACTTACTCCAAAAGCGTTCAATCAAGAGCTTAAGTTTGAACTTAGATTTTCTCTCAACTTCACCAGGAACATTTCAACATGATCAGGCGATTTGGGCAATGTTGAATTCTGAGTCTATTTAGCTACAAAATTGTACCATAAAATCATTTTTAACAAAAGTTCACACGCGAGTCGCGAGTTTTCTGTCTGTGGTCACCCATCTTTTTTAAAAGTTTAGCAGTGAAAAAGCATATAAATAATTGCTGAAGTTTTTTGGGTAAAAGAGTACGCTTGCGTTTCAATTACATTATTTTCCTGAAAAACTTTATCAAAACATTAAATTATTAATCAATTTAATTTATGATATTGAAAATTATATTTAATTGATGAAATTGAAAACTATATATTTCATAAAAAAAATATTTAAGTGTGAACTAAAAGTTAATGAAAAAGTGGAAATATGTTATAGAAAGAAGTTAGTACACTCTTCTAGTTTTGGAGTGGATCCTTTGTGTGCTAAACCTCCGAAGGATCACTCCAAACGAGTGATTTTAACTCAGTCAGAGTTAATATTCACTCCTTTCCAGTGTCGAAAATGCACTTCTCCAACTGGAGTGGATTACACTCTTTTGTTTTAAGAGTGTAGTCAGTAATATGTTCATTGACACAATTTTTTTTTTTTTTTTCAAAAATGTCACTTAGCACGTTCTTCTACTATAAGATCTTAAACTTTCGTGATCTATTTATATTTGGGAAATTTACAAATGAGGAAATAACAGGAAACCGATCTCTCATTTCTAATTGAGCATTTGTCGATCCTTCAAACTAAGAAACTGGAAACTTCGCCAAATTAGTCGGTGATTTCTCTCGTTTATCGTACCACTTAGTTTGAATTGGATGATTAGAATTAAAGTACTATTAAGTAAGAGCATGTACTTTGTCTTTTTTGAAGTAAGAAGAGTTACAATTAAAATAGTTCGTCTTTTAGTACTTATTGCTTATTGCATAGGTAATTGACTTGAAAATTCGACAGATTAAATAGATATTATCTTGTAAGAGTCAGTAGTGAGGGATGGAACTATGTCCTTTGGTGATTTAACATCAACGTTGGTTTTTCTATTTTAAATACCACTGCAAAGTGTTTGCATCATATTATCTGACACAAAAGTTTAAAAAACAAACAAAAAGTTATTCTTCCTGCCTGAATGATTTAGCATGATGATATTTAAATTGCTTATCACAACAAATAAGTATAAGTATAAAGTATTAAAAAACGATCCATGTTAAATTTATTTGTTGAAGGGACAATTTTCCTAAATACTAATTATTTTTTGCGACTTGGTAATTGCATGAAAATTTGCCTAGCTGAAGTTAATTCCACTGTGCAATACATATAGATCCATTTTCTACTAAAGAAGAATAAACCCGTTACCTGACTGTCGAGTTTTTGAGCAACACACATAATTTAAAAATATATATATTTTAAGAGTTTTATTAATTTTCCAAATTTAAAGCATGTATGAGCCATTTGAAAACATCTACTACAGAAATATAATTAAAAAGAAAAACGAAAGAATAAAATTTTCAGTTAAAAATTTAAATCTTATGCAGTGAAGTTTACACTTCAGCCAAATTTGCTTATACCCCAAGAAAAAAAAGTGTATCAAAATGACAAATTAAAGATAAAAAACGTCTTTTCAACTCTACCCCTGTTGACCTCTCCCACCCGTTAGACCCTCCACTTCATTCCAATGTAACCTGTCAACTTTTTTCCTTACTTAAAAAAAAAGAAATTTCCAACTACTCTAACGTAGGTACTCATTATCTCCCAGCAGACTATTTATTATACAAAGAAAAGTATCCATTATATTATAAAGTGACAATCGCTCTTCCTTGACTTTTGAAAAGAGTTACATAACAACCATCCCATTTCGACGTTCTTTTATTTTGTCTTCTTTTTAATAGTCTTCATTCAAGCTCAGAGACCCCCTGGCCATTCCCTTTTCCTGTTTATCCGTTGCCCCCCTTCCCCCATTAATAACCTTGTGAGGAAAGGGGGGGGGGGCTGTGTTAATTGCATTCCTCAGAAGACAGCCGACTCCAAAGTCACTCTGACCTTGGGGGACAGGAGGCGCCAACTGAGGCATCCCTTGTCGCTAGTGTTTTTTAAAAAACAAAAAAAATTACTCGTTTTTTTTTTAATTCTAAGTAATCTTTCCGTATTTTAATTTCATATAATAACGATAAGTATAGAAAAAAATTAATACTTGTTTGTCTGAAATTATAAAATTTAGTAAAAAAATTTAAAGACCATAATCGTCGCCAAAGAGAGCAATCATGTGCCAAATCTAGCTAGAACGGTTGCTGGAACCGGATGAAGGCAGAAATCGTTTGAGAGACGTCACGAAGGAGGGGGTAAAGAAGGGGGGGGGGGGAGGGTAAAGGTGTGTGGGAAGGAAGGGAGGGGGTCAGGTGGGTTTGGAAAACACCCTCAGAGGAAACTGTTTGTTTATCCTGTGCACGTTGGTGCGCCTTTGGAGCAGGTTGCATGCCTTCGTCTCATGGCCATCACCATCAAAATGGAACGTTAATCTTTTTTTTATTTTATTTTATGAACATCAAGAGAATGTTCGAAAACACGTTCGGGTAAGCGTGGGCTTCTTTGTTCAATGGCGAAGGTAGTGGCTTCACGTTGACCTTTTTGATGATCTCAATGGTACTGATAGAACACGGGGCACTTGCTTTAAGCATCAAAAACGATTCATGAATGAGACAAGAAATGTAAAAAAGTTATTAAAATTAAAAAGAAGTTCTGGCATATTTTTTTTTCTAAATAGTAAATGACGTAGTAAGATTAAAAAATAATGCATCGTTATTCAGTCAACTTTTAAGAAACTACGAAGAATGTGATTTAGACATACTGCTATGTCACAAACATTGAGTGCATGCCAATGTTTTATTTATTTTGTGTCATATACATTATTTGAAAACACCTTTATCGACATAAACTTGGATCTATAAAACAGTAAATATTTTATTTCATCCAAAAGACGTCATTTCAACAACTATTCTAGATGTTTTTTTAACTAACTTTTGAAACCTAAGGAATAAGTGATACTAACACTCCTCCTTCTTTTATTACATTCCGACGAGTCCCAGGGAATGGCACAGAAAGAAAGTTCCAGGAAATCAGAGCCTCCAGACTACTCAACTTCTTCTAGCAGAAAAAGAAAGAAAGAAGACGACGAAATAAGAAAAAAATACTTGTTTTCTTCTCTTTTTTTCTCTTTTGGTCCGATTCTTTGCGGCGTAAACAAGATGGTGTTGCTTTGGAGACGGCACAGCTGAGGCAAATCTAGGAAAATGGCGTAACTTCTCTTTGCCAAAGGCTGAGTTCATTCGGCGGGGAAGGAAGGGAAACGTGTAGAATAGAGATAGAGTGGTCTTGGTTGCGAGACACCTGGGGTTTCAAGTTGGCAAAAAACCCTTCCCAACAACAACAAATAAGAACGTATTGGGTAATGAGCGGAGCGAACATTTCCGAAGGTTAAACAAACAAAGCTATTCCAATTTGAAATTAATTCGAAATTACGACGCCAATAGCCCAAGTGTAGCTGTAGTGCTAACAATTCAAACTGAATTAAACTATACTTGAAATTATTTCGATTTTGAAGTTTGTGAGATATGCACTGTTAATAATTTTGGTGGAAAAGATAGCACCGGAATTCTAGAACTTTGTAGCTACCACCACATTTTGGATCGTTAATTTACCAATTTTGTATTACAATCATAGCTTTGATACACAGGGGAAAAGTGGGGAATCCACGTTTCAAATGGTAGAGTGGTAGCTAGAAAGTTCCTGGATTTCGTTGCAATGCTGCAGCGAACGCTTTAGCAGTGTAGATTTTGGTAAAATTACACCTACAAATTTAGTAAAACACAAACAATAGTTTCATTATTAAAACCATCAGGTAAATGCAACAACTGTAGAATTTGTTTCAATTCAATGCTGTTGAAACAAATTCCACAGTTATATCAAAGCTATTTCAAAAATTGATTTAGAACTACTAACACAAATATAGAGCAAAATAATGTTTTTTTACAAACGATGAATAATTTTATGATGTGAAAAAATTAATCCAAAAGCTGTAAAGGCTGACATCCCAAAACATTTTTTCCTCGTTTGAGATGCATTTCAGGAAATGTGCAGTTAATTTTATGCTCTTACTCTCCGCTTGATTTCGCAAGCGAATAGTGAGCGAGAGCTGTTCGAGCTTCACTGCAAACATGGCGGCTGCTATCGATCTTGCCCATTGTTATAGACTGAAATGTTGCGGAGTGGTGATATTTCGGAACACAGAGACACTTTTAAAAGAAAAAGTATTTTGAAATACAATACCAAAAGATACATGAAATAACGGTATATAATTTATTAAGTATTATACTTCATATACATTGTATTGGAGAATATACACGGCACTTATTATTAAGAAGTTTGAGTGTAAATATAATTTATTTCCTTCTTTTTGTTCCATATGCAAGAGCTGTACTTATGTTTGTTTACACTTTATTATGAGTTACGATAATTACTTTATGTCTTTGGTTAGATTGAAAAAATATATAAAGAATCGCTTATGTTCTTCAACTTATTTTTTGCTTCTAAACTTTTTAATTTAAAAAATTTGCGCTCAAATTCTTACATTTAGATTATAAATTTCGATCTAGTAAGTAAGATCTTTTAGAGTTTGTGGATAAGTAGTGCAGAGTCTATTTTATCACCGTCGTTTTCATTTATTTAAAAGCGTGCAATGGTTCTACAAAAAGACCAAGAAAGACGAGGTAATCAAGAAATATATAATATTCAAATCCGTGCGTTTCAGGCTTAATGACTGAACTGAGTCGGACTGAAGGAGTTTCTAGAAAATATTTAAGGTCTAGAATTTATTTGAAACTAGAAAAAAATAAATTTTAAAATTCAAAAAATGCAATTTCATTCAAAGTGCAAGTTTAAAAGGAATATTTTCAAACGAAGTATGCTCTTTATCTCTTAAGGTATGCGCAAACGTTAAACTTAATTCCTTTTACATATATATAAAAAAAACATTTTGAAAACTTGTAATTAATTTCCTTTCCTTTACCACACAGAAATACTTTAAAACTACAGATGAAAATTTCAATTTAAAATAATTGAAACACTAAGTTGTTAAACAAGAAGTTTCAAATGTCTTTTCCAATTTATAAAAGATGTCATCACTTGAAAATAGATCCGATTACTTTTTTTAAAAAAGTGCAACAACCTTATTTCTTTCTTCGAAGAAATAACTCCAGCTTTCGATTAATTTTTAAATTGCGTTCGAAATAATTTTCTTTCATCTCTAAATCCGAATTTTCTTCGGAATTCTAAAATAAAAGCTTGCTAATTTCCCAGAAGTTTTGCAAAACAACGAAAAACCAGACCTTTCATCTTTTCCTATAATTGCTGGAAGCGATGGAACGAATGATGTAAAGAAAGCAACAGCAACGTGCAATTACAATCTTCATTTTGGAATTTTCTTCTTCAAGTGACCTACTTTGAAATTCGAAAATCCATTCCATTTCGTTTATTTCTTTTCTGTTCTTTTTTAATTCGCGTGTTCTTGGCAAAGAAAATAACTGAACAATAAATGGGAATTAAGCAAACCCGTCTCCGTCATCCGATTCCGTGACTTCCCATGGAAAAAAAGATTCGCTTGAACGACTCAAAATGATACTTTTTGATCAATTTTATACCATTTAAATGGCAACGTGGTTTTCATTCGTATGGTTTCATTTCATTTTCTTAAACTATAAAATATTCTATTCCTGTTTGTTTTTGTTCCAGAGAACTCTTTAATTAGACACGTGCGCCATTTTAAATATATCGGTACCTTGAAAAAAAGAAAATTCATATCTTTTGCTGATTTCAAACTTTCTAAGAATCGTAATATGCTGGTTAATTAGGATACATAAAAAAATTCAATAGAATTAGCGAAAAAAAACAGAGTAAAAATGTTTTCTAAGAAGCTGTAAAATACTGTTGTATAAAATATATTTGGGCAATGTAAATTAATTTTCACTAATGTTCATGGGGATGAAACCATTGTAAGTCCTACAATTTAAAACTTCAACCCTCTTGTGAATTAAAACGTGAACATTACGTGAAAACGTGAACTGTGATTTAAAACGTGAATTACAAGCACAATAAATTATTTTTATATAGCAATTGCAATTATATAAAAAATATCAATAATACGATCCCACTACTAAGGTAAATCCATTAATATTCTAACTTATGATCCATAATATTCTAACTATTCTTTATGCAGTAAACTTTTACAAATTCAAAATATTTAATTAAATTACGCATATTTAATACAGATTTTGCTAAATTTTTGCATCGATTTTTTAAAAAAATAATTTTAAAACAGAACTATTTTATGATATAATTCTGTTTTAAACTTTTAAAATTTATTTTAATATACATTTTTAATGATAAAAAACTTTCTTTTATTTAAAATAACCACAAATTAAGAATATAGATATGTTTTGCATGTTATTAGATGACCTTATGTACCATTTTTTTTTACCATAGTGGGATTTAATTTTAGAAAAGCTTCAATATTGCTTTAAGTACAGTTGCTTAATTTTTTTTTTTTGTAGAAAATCTACATTGATAAGTAAAGGAAATTTTGACTGAGGTACCATTAAAAAATATCCCTATAAAGTTCGAAATGTTTATTTATTAAATGGATTCCTAAACAGTGCACTAAAGATGGTTAAAACAAATTGGAAACCGCGTTTTCAACTCCTCCAATTTAATTAGCTACATACGAATTAATTCTTTGTTTTGCTTTGTTGCTCTACATTGATTTCAATTTAAAAGACACAGGGAACCAATCCTCAAAGTTGCTTTAGTTTATTTATTATATTTTTTAAAATCGAATAAATGTGTGGATCCCATAGGAACGTGGCTGAAAATTCTATCCCGCAACGATTATGACTCCAATACTGGCTATGTGAGATCAGTAATGATTATAATTATTTAAAATGTATACATATTAGTAATTTGAGGTTGAAATCAAGTTCATAACTTAAATATTCGTAATTCGTCCAATCAAGTACATAATTTAAATATTCGTATAATTTGTCCAATCAAGTTCATAATTTTAATATTCGTAATTTGTTCATAATTGAAAATGCTTTGTAAAATAAATTAAAACTATACAATTAAAATTATGAAATAAATATTATACTAGTTTAATTATAAGAAATAATAAAATGACACGAAAGAGCCACGACATACCACATTTGAATAAAGTTCCATTGTTTACTTTTCAAAAACTTCCCGAAAAATTAAAAAATTTAGTGCGAATCTAAAAAAAAATTTCTTTTCAAGAATGATCATAGCAGCATTCATTTTAAATGAGAAATTTTAACATATAAACAACAACATAATTTTAAAGAACACCAGTGAGCCTACTGAAGCGAAAATAATTAATTATAAAAATCGCTAGTATATATATTTTATAGACGCTCCCGAACAAAAGTAGGATTTTAAATTGGGTGGGGAGAGGGCGTACGGAGGAATTGCTATAAAATGTTACAGCTTTTCTTTACGGGAGGAATCAATGAGGCAGTGAGGAATGATATTAAACAAGCAACTATCTGATAAATAGCATGTGTTATTATGAGTTAAATCGGTATTTGTTTTATTTGTGATGTTTTTCTGGATTAATTACACATAACTAGTTTATATGAAGCCATCTAAATATTTAATTATCAGTCTTATTTGTGCGAAAAAACCGAGGAGCCAGGATTTTAAAATTAAGGAGAATGTTATAAGTATTTAAAGTAGATAGTCAACAGTAGAGAAACCTCCCATTTTAATTTTTTGCAGTCCTTATTCAATATATCTACACGCCCTGTTAAAAAAATACGAGAAGCCAGGATTTTAAAATTAAGGAGAATGTTATAAGTATTTAAAGTAGATAGTAAACAAACCTCCCATTTGAAATTTTTGCACTTCTTATTCAACATATCTACACGCCCTGCAATTTTTTTTTTTTTTTTTTGAGAAGAGAAGAAGAAACTTTTATTTTTCAAAAAAATAGTACATTGGTTGGCAAGGGACCCCCGGGCCCTTCCAGACAGCACATAAAATTATACAATCGAATCATCAAGAAAAATTAAATTCAACATTTCAGACTGTACCCAAACAAAAGGAGAACAAAACAAATTGGGTTTAGCTGAATAGACCATTCTTGAATAAAAATATATATGTGTATAACAAATTCATATTAAAAAGAGGTAAATAAATGGGTTTTCTATGGAACTGATTTTCTTTGGCTAAATGGGACTTCCGCAGAATCAGCAAATTCCCCAAACAAGGGATTATTTTTGCAGTATCATTTTGGTGTCTTTTCAGATGATGTAACTCCCCGGTTTTCAGTTTTGAATTTTTTTAAATATCATTGGCTGTTCGATTTTACTCTTAAAATGAAGTTTTTTTTTACATGCAACTTGTTTTCATTAATTTTAAATTACATATCAAACTTCATCAGCTTCCATTCGATTAAATATCAAGTATTGCCCGAGAATATTTTTAGTTCTATTGAAAAAAAATATTACACAACATTTTCATTTTAGTTTCGTTAGAAAATAAAAATAAAAATACTGTCTACAGTAGAGTCCCGTTTATCCGAATCCCGATTATCCAAAATTCGGTTTATCAAAAACAAATTCCCGAAACTTTCTATTAAAATATGAAATGTATACGTATAAATAAATACACAAAAAATAAATACGTACTTACAAAGTTGGATAAATTATTTCTCAAAATATGCAGTAATTTTTTTTATTTTTGCTGTGCAATTTTGGTCCCGTACCTTTCGGATAAGCGGGACTCTACTGTATTTTAAAACAAATGTAATAATGTTTATAGCCGAAACAAAAATAACTATTCCACCAAATTATTGTTATTCCTTTCATCTCCGCTACAGAGAAGCCTGGACCATGCGTCAGCTATAAGCCATTCGTCCTTGAGAGGCGCGGGATGCACGGATGTATGCGCGCATGGATGCATGGATGTGTGGCGTCTGTCTGTGTGTGCATTTCTATCTTTAGTGAGGGGGAGGGGGGGAGATCGATGAGAAACTGGGACCGCCACAGTACACCCCCTCTGACCTGGATTCAAGCTGGATGTTTCAAGAGACATTTTTTTTCTTGTTATGGTGGATTTTGTGTGAGGTTTTTTTTTCCTGGTGAAAAATGTTTTGTTGTTGTTGTGTTGATAGGGGAGTAGCTGTGGGCTATAATATCCTGTTTTTTAGTGTAATTTTGGTTGTATTTTCCGGTGATGTATATTGAGATTCGTTTTTTTTGTTTGGATATATTTTGTTAGTATAATGGATACTGGGCTCTTCTGCGTTTAAAATTGAATATAAACATGGCGGCAAAATAATGATTTAAAAGTCATTTGAAATTCTGGCGGATGATATAAGGAACGAAAGAACAAATTTGAATATTTCTATCGAATACTATAACCCTTGTAAATGAGAACTTAACGAATTAGTCTGCGACCGAAAAGGGGGAAATATCAAATAAAAAAAGAGAGAAATATTTAATTTCATTTATATTAACTGTGTAACTTATTAAAGGAAATGTAGGTCTCATATGGTATAACATTGGTCAACGGTCCACATTTTTATTAAGATTCAAATTTCTTTAAAAATTGGAAAAAAAGTTCGTTGTCTACATTGTACGATGTAATTCGATAGTTAGATATTAAACTTCTTTTGAAATTAATGAAAAATTGATAAAATTGTTTATTTTCTGTTCAATTGGCATAATGATGTTCGAAATTTCTTTTAAATAAAAATAATGCAATTAATATTTCCAAATTTGAAAGATTTTAATAAATTATTTCAAGGGTGTCAAATAAACATTTCAAAATAACAAATAACTGGTTAATTGTTAATTGTTTTTATTCTCAGTACATTCGAAAAGAAAATAAAAGAATAAAACCATATCAATACCATATTCAAATTCCTGTAGCATTCAAATTAATAATGTTTTACTGCCTTGAGACTAAATCCACGGAAAAACAACATTAACAGGGTGCAAAAAAGAAAGTGGGAGAACAAGGATGTAAACATGTGCAATTTTTATATCATCGTGAGTCGTGATACGACCATCTCTATGGATATGAATTATCTAATAAGGATTTTGTTGTAAAAAATGAGTTAATTTGCTAAATAAATTTGTTTTGATAATAATTGATTTTTAAATAAAGTCAATTTCCTTTGCTATTTTTCACTTCCTAGTTCTTTTGTGTCGTTAAATAAGAAACAAAACCAATTTAAAAAAAATTGATAATTGATATTAAAAAAACCCCCACAAGATAAAGATCATTATAGACTGCCACACTCTCATTACGTCACAAAAGTATTATCAGCGTGAAGCAGCGTGTCAATCGTGACGGTTACTATACTGAGAAACCCAGGCTTGAAAGGATACGCTGTTTTTTTTAATTTTTATTTTTTTTATTAGTATTAAACCTTTGTAAACAACCATATGGCAACGTTAGAATTGAAGTTTTTAAAATTATTTTTTCGTGCATCTTACCATAAATAAATTCTTCAGACAACATTTTTTATTTGCTTATACTATTTCGTTTATTTAGATAAACCAAATTTTTAACCGTCGTTAATGAGTTATTAAAAATTAAACATTTAAAGTTTTTAATAAAATAATACAAAGAAAACATAAAATAAATATATAGGAAAAAAAAATAAAATTAATTAACGAACAACTCCTTTGCCCGACATTCAACCCACCAAAACACTCCAACCTGTCCAATAAAAAACCGCATCTCCGGCGACCTTGCTACGCTTCCGGGTCATTCCCGGATTGGATTCCCTACTGCCGCCATACATCAAGCCAGGGCTGCAGCGGGCAGACGAACTTGCAAAAGCAAATGACACCCCTCCCTCCCTTTCCCTTGCTTTCCACCCCCGCATACTCGGTCTTACTTAGGGGACGCGACGCATGCGCTGTCATTTATTCTGTCTAGGGATTGGGTTATTTTGTCAGTAACAGTTGGTTTGAGTTGAAAGTTGATGTTATTTTTCGAATTTTAGACGCATCTGTATGAACCGTGTTAGTCAAATTTAGTATACATTTGTGACAATTCTTCATTGAAACAAGAAGTTGTTGGGTACCGTATAATCAATAAAGTTTTACTGCATTGAGACTAAATCTACGGAAAAACAACATTAACAGGGTGCAAAATGAAAAAATAATAATAATAAAGTGGGAGAAAGGGACATATAAACAATTGCAATTTTTATATTATCGTGACACTAATTATATAAAAAGTTTTTTTTAAAATAAATTTGTCAATTTGACAAAATAATTCGGTTTTGAATAAAGTAAATATACCATTGCCATTTTTCACTTCCTATACCTTTACTGTCGTTTAATTAAAAAATTGAATCAATTTTTATAAAAATAATTTAAAATGGGAGGCCTGCCTTCTAAAAAAAATATAAATAAATAAATAAATAAAAAAGAACGACTCTGAAATACTTTTAAAATACTCTTTTGTGGGTCCTGTGTTCAAGTGATTGGTACTTGCCATCGAAACAAATATACCGAATGCATTTGACGAAACATTTCCTTAAAATAATAAAGTTATGATTTACTAATAAAATTTATCTTATTCGGGTCATGATACTTTACACAAATTTTAGTTAAAGGGATGAAATAAATACTTTTGATTTTTCTTATATTGTTGAGTCTAAATTAATTTTTTTCAACTGATACACGAAAGAAAAAAATGTGATACGCGAAAGAAAACCAGATTTGAGGGTAAGGGGTGTAGTTTTTTTAGTAGTATAGTTAGAATTTTTTCCTAAAATACAACTTTTGAAACTCTGTAAGTTCAAAAATCGTAACTTAAGTATTAAATGCACATTTCTGCCAAATTGGACACAATCACGGATGTCTAGTATAAAAGTCGATGAGGTTCAAACACGCACAAACATCGTTTCATTTTTATTATTATGTAAGATATACGATATTACAACAAAATATTACTCTCAATGTTAATCAAGAGGTTTCTTTAACAATATATAAGTATAAAATTTTAATGAATTCCATTTTAAGGGGTGCTATACTCACGAACCAAAACTAGTTATTTGATAACAATAACAAATGAGAAAATAACAAACCCATCCTTCTCAATGTAGCTCTAGATCGATATTTCTAGGTTCAGCGAGAAAAGTAAACAGTGTTCGTACCTCCCAGCGTCTGCTGTATTGGAAGTATATTTATATCTTGTGTATTTTTCATGCACGGCTGCGGATGTTGATTGGGGGATCCGCCCACACATTGTAAACAACTCGGTAGATCAAATAAACCCCTAGGTCAACGGAAGATAGGGTTTGGGCTATACAATCAATATGAGGATTGTGTTAGGAATAATTTTCAATTAGTAAGTTTGGTTATGAAAGAGGTTTTTTTTTTGGAATATCGTTGGGTTTCCCAATTTGTGCTTGATGATTATTATTGTAGAGTTAACGAGGTTTTTCTTAAGTTGCATATAAAGGAGCTCCAATGCTCTAAATGCATCGCGAATACTAAAATATCACACATACAAACTACGTTTTTAATGCCTAGAACAACTTCAATGTTTTGTAGTTCAAATTAAAAAAAAATAATTGAATTATTAGTTTAAAAGAAGCCCAGTGACTTAGTGGTCGTGCTTCGCATTGCCACGCCACAGGTCCGGGGATCCCGGGTTGGGCAAGGTTGACTCATCCTTTCATCCCTTGAGTGGGTTGATAAAATGGGTACCAAGCATGTTTGGGAACTAAACGCTATTGGTTCCGCGTGTGGCTGACCACCTTACCGAGACATATACCTAGCACCCCTGAGCCCTAGGTCACGAAAGTTGAAATGGGCATGACAGGCCTTGGACCAGTAATGGGCTTCTGCGCCGGGGAGTTTAGTTTATTTGTTTAAAAGCAACATAAATTAGTTTGTGTTGTTCAAAATGTATATGCTATACTATCTCATAAGATTTGACTGAAATATGACAGGTGCTTTTATAGTGAACTCCTTAATAAAGATGACTTGTGACTTTTTTTTGGGGGGGGGGGGGGGCAAATTCGTCGAATACTGTGACCTTAGGTATACCTTAATAAAGATAAAATATAGTTGTAATATAATTATTAAACTTTACGTTAAATAAAATAAATTACATTGGACTAAATTATTTTATATTTTTTGGAAAATAACTCTAGAGACAAATAATGTCATGAAATTAGTCGTGAAGGAAAAAAATCTTTCAAAATCTCAAAGACATTTCTGCAATAGCTTAGAAAATCATAATTTGCTTTATTCAAAATCTCAGCAATGTTAATGACAATGAACTCTACTCATTTAAATCAATACAAAACAAGCTATACAACATAATATTTTATTTTTCATTTAGATTTACAGATTGCATTATATTTACATTTCACATTACTATGCGATGTCAATACAACTTTAATGAACTTAGTAAAAACATTCAAACAAAAACTTGTGATTTTCTTTCAATTTATATTGTGCAAACACAAAACCAATTTTATTATGCCATTCTAAGAGTATATTTGACCTTACTTTTTATCACAAAACTGGTATTTTATCTGCATCGTTCGAAGCGTAATTCAAAATGAAAACAAACACTAAAAAGTGGTTTCGTTTCAATCACAATTTCAAATTAAAAATTTTCAAAGAAAGAAAACTTTTGCAGAGAAGATTTGGAGCCTTTTACAAACGGAAACTTGAAGGTCACCTTGACAATGATTCTTTTATATGTTCAAAAAAGGTCGATCAATAGCGATAACGTTTGCTTGTTGCCTTTTGATCTTTTACTTTTTATTTACTTTTCGTCGCCGAATTAAAGAAGGCGGCTTAACCCCCTCTAAAAACACGCCACGAACATTCAAACCGGATTCCAATTAGTTTTCTTTTTTATTGTTGTTGTCTAAACGTATTACGCCCTCGCAAAACAACAGGTATGTGCTCTCATTTTATGTGGAGTTGGGCAACGCAATTTTATTTTATAGAGAAAGGAATTAGAATATTGATTAGCAATGTCAATAATACATTGTTTGGCAGAAATATATTTTGCTTAAATGATCGATGATATACCCTAGTAAAAAATTCGGGCTGTATTATATTAAATTACATGCAGTCGATTTTAGATGGTGATTCTCGGAACACCCTCAAGAGTACTTTAAGAAAATATGATTATTATATTTAAGTAGAATCTATAATTGAAATGTTCTTAGCTTGACCGACGCAAATAAAACAATGGTCGTTTCTGCAAAAGCTTTTCTAGTTATAGAACTAAGAGCAGAGAAGTTAACAGACAAAAAAAAGTTTCAGCTATGACTTACACCAGATTATCCTCAATTTTCTTTATTTTTCGTTCTCGATTTTTAAAAGTTTTAATTATATCAATCGAACAGCCAAGCTAGTAGCTCAACTCAACAATTTTCTAATGATACATTTCATCTTGCTGTTTAATTCTGTTTCCTTTGAATTGCCAATTGATTAGGTTTGGAATTTCACAGAGGCCCCAACCCCTTAAAAATTATCTCATTTGGGATTTACTCATTCATTTTTATGTATAAAGTTTATGTGAACAATTCCAGATATCCAAATGGAAATATAATTGGTTATACTAACCATCTGTTAAACTAAATATTTACTTATTTTATTGTTCATTTATTAATAAATGCTTGCCATAAATTACTGTTGAATAAATTTTGAAAATTCGATCCCCAATCTAAATGAATCAGACCTTAAATATAATAATAATCGTTATTATTACATGAACATAAAAGTTAAGTTTGTATTCCGCTTCAGAATAAAAAGAATTATGTTTGTAAAAAAAAATTCTGTAATTTTTTTTTGTATAGAATCTTCTCAAGTTTATTTATCAATCCTCTGAACTGAAATAACTTAATCATGCATCAAAGACAAATTTTCATCACATAAAACTTTTTTTATTAAAAAATTTTAAAATAAATAATTAAAAGAATGAAAGACAAACTCTCATATATCAAATAAAATTTCAAAGTAAACTTCAAATGATTTAGTTCTAAAAAATGCAATCTAATTTAATGGTACAACTCCCAAAATATTTATTTTCGATTCGCAAAGAAAATAAAAAAGCAATCGCAAAAGAAAAGAAATGTAAACGAAAAGCTAATATCATCATAAAGTAAATTGAAATTGTTTAAATTACGAAAAATAAATTAAAATTTGAAGGTGACTCCTAAAAATCAACCCTTTACTTTCCGTCTTTTACACTTGAGCCCCAGGGTACAATTTTTTATTTAAAAATATTTTTTTATACTCATGTATCCTGCTACTCTTTGTCTATTATTTAGTGAAACAGCTGTAAATGTTTGGAATTTCCGTTGCCAATAGCGCCCTTTTTTACTGCTTTTTATTTTCCCCTTCACCTCTATCATTGCAGAAAGGGCATTAGGCCCGTCACAGGGCTTTGCACGGGGCTCGTGCTGCAAGAATCGGCAGAATATCTCTTCTTTTGGTCTCAAAATAAATTTTATGTACCAATCTTTCAGTTCATTTACAATAAATTTGCTGTCTATTTTTTAAGTTTTAGTTAAATTAAAGAATTTAAAGTTAACATTAAAATAGTTACTAAATTTTGTGTTTATATTTCAATTTTTTTCCCCAGTTTTTTTCATATTGTTTCGTACTTTGGCGTGCTCTTGCGTTTGGTAACCCTTGAGTAGAACGTTTGTTGTAGGAAGTTTTTTTTTCCATTTCTTTTTTGCTTTTCTGTGGAAATGAAGGTGGCAATCGAACGAAAATACAAAAAAGGGGAGGATTTGGTCGCTCAACCCTTCTGTTTCCACTACACCCGTGGCTGGGTAGCAGCGAGTGAGGAAAGAGTTAATTCTTTTTGTATATCCCCTTTGTATGACCTTCATTTGATATTGGGTTTTACTTTTTTGTATGATGATTTCAGCAATATCACTGTCGTATGAGGATTTCAGCAATATCACTGTCAAAAACTCTTAACACATCAGTTATGTTTGATTTTCATCATAAGTTTGCACACACCTCCAAGTTACCTTTTTTTTTATTAAATATATATATCGGTCGGTTTTGTCGCTCGAAGTTCCGTTGGGTGCCTACTCAGGTGTCGACCTCGTCACTTGACCAGGGTTCTGAATTACGGGGCGTTATTGGCTGTGTTAAAGCTCCGAAAAGATGCTAGAAATAGGCAGCCGGAATCCATTACATTATATCGGTCAAGTAAAATATAAAGAAAACATTACAATTACTAAGATTTTTTGTCATGTACTGTAGTAACTATTATCTTAATCATAAATGTAACAATATAAATGAAACAAATTATAAATAACAAAGCTAATTTACTAACTGTACTATTTTAATACAATTCTTTCTATTACAAGATATCCGTTAATAAACGTATGTGATCAATTAGTTCTACTTCAATTTGGAAAGTTTCACAAATAAAATTACCAAAAGTGTATTTTTTTTTTAAAAAAATTTATATTAAACGTTTGTATGTAGTAATACAATACTTAGGTTTGTTTGCTTTCTTATAGAAGAAATACTGCAGTATTTCCAGATCGGTTTGTTTTTCTGTAAATGTATTTTTACTGCGATAGTCTTCAGTATGCAGATAATCCTACTATTTCCAGGTCTATTTAATGATCTGTAAAAGTTGTTTCACTGCAGAAGACATAAGTATGTAGAGAATCCTACTTTTTCGGATCAATTGATTTTCTGTAAAAGTATTTTTACTGCGCTAGTAATTAGTATACAGAGAAAAGAAACCGACTATGTATTTTTAGATCCATTGGAAATTTTGTAGAAGTATTTAGTATGTGGAGAAATTGGAGAAGCGTATTATTTTTAAAATATTTCATTGTTAGGATGGCAGTGTTTTATTATACATTTGCCCATTTCATCTTTAATTATTTGTTTATTTGTCACTCAAAGAAGGCAAATAATTTATTATACGAAACTAGAAATGATCAGTACGATAATAATTTATTGAGATGCGAAATATGATAATTGCATGTAATATTACATGATTATTAATACTTTTGCCATGCAGATTTGAATTTCTTTGATTGTTTATTTCCTGTTATTGGATTTTTATTTGTAAAAAGTTAGGTGTCCAACAAAATCTCTAGATAGATTTTCTTTAAAAATCCACTCATTCTTTGCCACGCGCTTTAAAAATTAAGATTAATTGTTGTTTTAAAGACAAAGAAAACTTCGTAATTAACTTTCGCAAGCCTGCTCTAGAATTTCATCTTGTTTTTGTTTCGCTAAATTTCATCAAAATAAAAACAAAAGCTAATCCTGACATAGAAGATGACGAACGCAGCCTCGAAAATCCAGTTTGTGGAACTCCGCCGACTAAACTTCATTAAAAAGCCAACGCAACCGGTTCTGTTAATTTGATGCCGCGCTAAGCTTTGTTTTCAGCTTTAAGTTTTGTTTAAGAAAAAAGAAAACATGCAAATCGAAGTGGATTAATCTAGGCTGGTTCTTTCTTCTGCAACGTGTAACCTTACTTTAACCTTTCCGGTAAGCCGGTTCGAAAAGTAACATATGAAAAAATAACAGCTGTAGTTTTTTTTAAATATAATTTAGGTGAATATACCGCCGGCGAAGCTGCAAAATTAAAATAACAAAAAAAAATAGAACGCGTTGAATCACCCGGCTTGGGGGTGGATTCTGAATAAAAGGGTTAGAAAATAAAGTATCATAATAAAATGGGTGAAAAAAGGCTCCCAAAGGTTCCCCACTTTTTAATCGGAAAAAGGAAAGGGTTAGATCGACCTCTGAGTGTCATTGAGCTGTAGTGCACTTCCGTGACCTACAAATGTCATTGAAAATGATAATAGTCTTTAAAAATAACTTTTAATTACATTTAATTTGGATTTCTTGTTTAATTTTCTTGCATACAAACATTTGCTTCCCAAATATCTTTTCTGTTTTCGATTTGCTATGTCCACACTACGACAATAAAAATGACAAGAAATTGCGCGCGCATGGAAATGCATATACAATTTGTACCATTCGAGGTAGGTGCGCGCGCATGCCTGACCAAATTGTATATGCATTCCTTTTTCATGCGCGTGCAGTTTCTTGTCATTTTTATTGTCGTAGTGTGGACATATCAATTGAACAAATGAGTTTTTAAAGCAGTGAGCGTATCTACATACAATTAAAATGAATTTTTTTCCTTACAAACCACTCTTATTCTTTAAAAATATCTTTCGTAGATAAATTGCTCCATAAAAGAGAAATATAAATATAATTTGTAAAATATCATGTTGTTATGCATGTTGCTGCATGAAATTTATTAATAACTAAGTAAATGAAAGTGGAAATTTTCTTAGATGACTGTTTGTGGGGAAATGTCAAATTGAATAATTTATGTAACAAGTAAAATTGCATAAAAAAGGAAAGATTATTTAACAAACAAAGGAATTGTTTAACTAATTATTTGAGAACTAACCTTGGCTAAACATTGCATTTCATAATTTAACTTTGTTGTTACGAGTACAAACTGCAAGTTAAAAATTTACTAAGTATGTGTTACAAAAATATAAAGACTTGTCTTAAAATTATCTGTACACTTCAAGTAGTGAAACTGTTTATCGAATACTTTTGTGATAACATGAAAAAGGCAGATAAACTTGATATGAAGTCGCAACTTTTATGGCGAAGCAATCATGTATGTTTGTTTGCCTAAATGGAAATTTTATCTCTTATTTTTCTAGTAGTAGGACAAATCTTATCGCAATGTTTGCTGGCGTCACAACATACGGTACAGATCGACTATTTTAGGAAGCATTGTTCCAACTCTGAATGGTTTATTGGGTACAAATCTTCCTAACACTGAAAGGACAATTCATATTAAATAATCGTATAATATCATATTCATATGATAGTCTAATCAGTGATAGGAAGAACAATCCTTTCTCCTATTTTGATTAGAAAATGTGAGATTTATCAATATTTATTATCGTTCTAACACTAAAACGTACTTACATTGACTTATGATAATAAGCATATTTTATAAATGTATTAAGTTTTCCAAATATAAAAAGAAAAGGGTAAAATACTTTGCCTATTGTTTCGCATATGCTATTTTGTGGCTCAAGTTACAAAGCTAATGAATGCCATTTTCATTTTTAATAATCATTATTTTATTTATATATTATTACATATTATACATATGCATAATCATTTATTTCCCCTAAGGAAACAAGGGACTTGGAAGTATTAATTTTTACATAATTTCAAATCAGTCCAAATTTCCAACTTGTTTTCGAAAATTAAACTCCTAACAATCACCAAAAAATGAAAGAAAATACTTTATTTTTATAACATATAAATTTTAGCAAAATAGACTGCATCCTGTTGTTACCTATAATATAAACTATTAGTAGTTTTACAAATTTACTCTTTTAAAATGGGGTTGTTTGAAAGAGTAATCTGCCGTGGGCAGGCAAACTGCAGTCAATCTCAACAATGAGTTGCACCATTTTTGCTTTGAAATAATTTTTTCACCTGTGTGTTTTCTTAAAGGTTTAATGATAATTGAGTACTTGCAACAGTGGTCCAAGTTGTCATTTAAGTTACTGCAGTTTACCTGCCTACGGCAAACGGCATTAATGACAAGGTATAATACATATTAATGCAGTATAAGAAATTTCAAATATAGCCAGAAGAATTAGAGGAAACATGGATGCCGGAGATTTCACCCGGAGACATTTCATCCGATTAGGCTTCGCTTCGGAAAACTCACCCGCGGATAACTCGACTGGTAGCGAATTTGGATAGCGCTGCCGGATTTGGCGGATTTTCGCCCAGTCCAGCGATTTTTCTCATCTCAAGTAAATTGAGGTCTTTTTCTTGTTAGTCTTTTTTCTTGAGAATTCATTCGAATGATTTTGTCACAGGGACCATCCTCAAATGACGCCATGCTTGAGACAAGAGAGGGAGGAGGATTCATATAGCTGTAATTGTTTGTGGATATCTATTGGAGTGTATGTCGGAAGAGGAGGGGGGGGGGGTAGTAGAAGTGTAGTGTAGGAAGGACGGGGGGGGGGGGGGGGCTCCGAACGCTATTAGGAAGTAGCATTATAATAGTATCGAACTAGTATCGATATAATTAATTATGATACTGCTCCTTATACAATTTTCTTTCTTATTAAACAGGTTGTATGAGATATCATATCAGAATAAAGAATTCGATTTCAAAATTTTTGTCCTGTATACCAGTCATAAACTTTGTTTGCTATTCACACGCGTTTAAAATAAAATTGTGACTAAAACTTTTACTTTTAAATTATTCTTTAGAATCAAGTTTCTAAAAAGTTTTTTCATCTCCTGAAATTAGAATAGGTTTTATAATCTTTAATATATAGCTATTTCAAGTTTTCTATATGGTTTGGGAAAATACCGGTACCAAGCGGTTAAATATATTATGATTTTTTTTATGAGATTGATTAATTTGTCAAATTTTATGATTTGTGGCTTCATATAATCTTGTAATGTATCTAAAAACTCAAAAATTCAACATTTTTATAAATAATTATATAATTCAATTTTTTGCAGAAAACTTAAAAACTCTTTAAAAAATTCTTCCAGGTGTCCAATTTTTCATTTCTGAGATCTTTATGACCGTAGTAGGTCATATAGTAAAGGAAATCAATTTTAGACCAGGATTTTTCCCTATCGGATTAGCATTGAAATTTAATTTCAAGTAAACTCAGTAAAAAATGTAGACACTGCAATAATAATGAAAATAATTATATATTTTGGACACTAAAGAAATTTATATTTTTCAATTCATTACGAAATTAAATTTTTAATTTAAATATTTGTATTTTTAAAAAAATTGAGAAAAGCATTTGCCAATTTATGAAAGCTAATTATGGCATCCCTACATTTGGCTAGCAGCTGCCAATATGTCGCCTAGTCAATTAGTGTTGATCACTGAACTCTAGTGGTCGATCTGCCAGCATCTGGAATTCCCTTCCCCCCATGTTTTTGAATAGAGCCCGCCCCTGGTCACTTCTTAGAAAATGCTCTGGAGAAAGCGCATCCCCCTTGCCCAGTAGTTTGCTGGTAAGGGGGGGGGGAAGCATTCGACTGATCTAAGGGGGTCGGGGAGAATTGGGTTTCGTTTGGTGACAGTCGTTCGTAATTTATGGGACAATTCAAGAACCGGTTTGCGAGTAAGCGACGGTCTTGTCAAACAATGTTATTTCTTATTGCATTTTCTTGTTGTAAAGAATTCCTCTAGGAATTTGGCAATGGTTATTTTTGAAATATTATTTTTAATAATTTAAAATAAAAAGTATTTAACATAAAAATGTGCTGAATTGGCTTATTATAAAGACTGGTGTTACTAATTAGTTATTTGATACATTGATTTTCATTCACTGTAATAAAAAAAGATAACTATGTTTTGACTCAAAACTTTATTGCATTTAAAGATACAAAAGAATGCTTTTTAATTTATTAAAACAAAGCTTTAATATAAAATTTATCATGACTTACATCGAAGCTTCCTTAAGCTTCTCAAATGTAAAGCTGTAACAGATAAGAATTTAACTGAATTTAATCAGTGTTTTTAAAAGAAAAAAAGCCACACATATTTTAAAATTGACTTTTTGTTAAGTTATCTTTTTATGCATCTAAGTACTATTAATAAGAATTGAATTTACAAAAACAGATCAGTATAGTTTTTAAATTGTTCTAAGAATAATCCTTTAGACTAACTCAATATATAAATCTAGTAAACCATATATAGTTGCACACACACAACTTACCATATTAAATTCATGTTTTTAATGATTTTGATGCATAAAATTTACAAAATATTTAAACTTATTTAATTAAAACATTATTGCCCATTAAAATCTTTCTTCTAAACGTATTATTTTTTTCAATGAATTTTTTCGCATTTGACCAAATAACTAGCGTAGGTGACGATATTTTATTTAAAAGCTAATGTGCATTTGCATCCACAAAAGCAGATTGTTTGAAGTCAACAATTTTTAAAAATCTTGGATTGGAATCTATATTTGTATTATTGGAATATCTATACATCGTGCCATTATTGACTTTGCACCACGACCGATTTAACGTGCACCAGTTTAACATACACGGCGCTAGTTTTTAGATTTTTTTTGCATCATACAGCCATACCAAATTTGGCAATAGGCATTCAAAAAAAAAAAGATAACTTTTGAAAATATGTGAAGGATCTAGTTTTGGAGTAGTCAAGAGTTTTTGTGCGCAAAAGATAATCGAAAACAATGCTCGTCAAATGACCAAAACAGAAGTTTTAATATAATAAGATATTTTTTTTAAGCTAACAAAATATTGCTACAATATTTTTTAATGCTGATATCGAATTTGGTTTCTGTTTCGAGCTATACTCAATTATGACTTTAAAATTTTTTTATTATCTAAAAGAATTTGTATTTAACTTTTTGCCTGGAGCTCATAATATTTTTTGTACAGTGTTTTTTTAAAGTTAGGTTAGTTTGAATCATCGTCGTACTAAAGCTATACGAGGGCTATTGGTGACGGGCGTTGTTGTTATATATTTAAGGAATTTATCGCATCCACAGTCAGATAAAGTCTGTAAATTCAGCCTTATTTTTGAAATTAACTTTATTAGGCATTCTCAAAAAAAAATTAAAATTTCGAAAAAAGTTGCAATATACTTTTTCATCTTAAAACAAAATTGTAAAACTGATTCCTATTTATTTTTAACTTCTGTGACTTTACTTTCATTTACTGAATTACTTAATGAAAATATGAAATATTAGGTAATCAAAGTTAGAAGTATTGCTATGGGATCCAAAATCCAAAATGGAACTTTTGTGTTCGCTACACGTTTTGAAGGGTGTCGATTCTGAAAAAGTCAGACTGTGTTTTTGAAACCACTCTACAGCTTGAACAAAAAGAACTAAAATTTAAAGTTTGGTAAGGTTAGCTCCTAGTACCCGTCGGACGTCGCAATAAAGTTTTCGAGAAAATTGCGCATGCACAAAGGATAGCTGCTTTTGAGTTTTAAAACACAGCAATGAAATGGACCGTTTTTGCTTTGAAAAAAACCCAGTCTTTTTCAGTATGTGTTCTTATAGGATAGAGTTGTTAAGTATTGCATAAATGGTTTAAATCATTATTCTTTACAGTTTACCTGCCTACGTCAGCACAGCTAAGAGCTTTAATTTGCATTTAAAAGGTTTAATGTATCAAGCCTTAAATCGATCACAGTCTCAATCTATATATAATTATGTATTAATATTTTCCAAAGAAAGAGTTTAGTAGAAATTTGAATTAACTCAGAACAATATTTTTAGTTTTAACTTCCACACTACGTTTAAAACGTAAAAAGTGGAAGGTTTTATAATCGTTCAGTCCGTCCGTCCGTCCGTCTGTCACCCACTTTCACAGAACGAACCGAAAGTTTCACTAACAAGTGGGATGCGTCATTTTGAAGCAAAAAATCAGTTTAGACCACATTCCAAATTTCATTAAAAAATTTAAATTAGAAGTTTATTTAAAATTTAAATAACTAAAAATTTAATCTACATTGAAATAGCATGCGAATTCCATTTTTATTCAATATTTTCACTGTTGTCATGACATCAAACGTACGAGAAACTTTATTTAAAATAAAAATAAAATTCTTGAAAAAAATATTTATTTTTGTGTAATAATTCAATTTGGATTGTTGTAATAGCACAATAAAGTAATTTTGATGGTTCGTTATATTTTTGTAAAGAAAGATGCATAAAAAATTCGAAATTTGCATAAAAAATATGCAAATTTTCGCTTTTATTTTTAAAGCAACAATTTTACTAATTTATTTTTCGAAATGTAAACTTGTGACTGCAAAAAGATATTTATTAAAAAAATTCATCACTATTCTTCCAAGTTCAAAAAAATTAGCAAACGATAAAGATTAATATTATCAAATCTGCAAAAGAAGATTAAAGAAAATTATTAGTTTTTGCTTATAAAAGTTTGAATTCGAACTAGCCAAAGGCCCTGTTTGGCGAATTTCTTTTTGAGGTGTTAGTGTGTTTCCTGTTGAGCGTAAAATGTTGTGTGGAAGCGGTGTAAGTGACAGATTCTGTAACAAACCAACTTGTTTGTATTCACTTTTGCTTCCAACTTTTAATATATGTATTTCTTTACGCAAGAAAAAAAAAGGTTTTTTTTATCGAATTCAATAACTCAAAATGTTTCCAAAAATATGAAAAACGAAATGTTTAGCTACCATTATTAAATAAAATAGATTTGATTTGTCAAAAATTAGTGAATTCCACATTCATGTCCCTTTATGTGACTATAATAAGTTAGAAAGACGTATTATACGTCAAATGGTAGAGAATTTTCTGCACTTCAATTTGATAAACTATTTTCTGCATAAATTGCAAGCTTCTTATTACGTGCAGTGCAAATAAAACTTTTGACGGTTTTTTCCCCCCCCGTTGCTTTTTTTTTCACTGCTTCTTTTCCGGTATTCTTTTATGGTTATTGGTAAATAAGTTTTTCCCCTCACAACTTTAAAAAGTATAGTCAAAGTTCAGAATCGTATTTAACACCTTCGAAGACACATAAAGATACTAAACCACAATAATAACACTTTTTAATTTTATTTTTTTTAAAGAAAAAAATTGCAATAACTTTTATTTATATTGAAATTTTTTAGTTATTAATCATCAAAAGAACTACATGTGTTGGCAGTGATTACAAAACTTTGAACAGAACTTTAAAGAATAAAAATCTAATCTTTAAAGTATTTTAGCTTGCGTTGCCGGTGTAGTTTATTTTAGTAAACAATAATGAACAATCAAAATAAGCACTTTGTGGTACATTTTATGACGATATTCTGGACTGATTCATAACAGAAATGAATAACTTAGCAACTGATAACTAATGCGGTTATGTTATCAGAATGGGATTAGATTATAATATTCTGTTGGTTTTGCTGACCAGTAGAGGAAAATCAAATTTATAAAATAACAATTTATAGATATAAAGCAGATCACCGTTATTAAGAGTACACTCGTGCAACGCCGGGTTTATGAAGCTAGTAGAATCATGAATCATATACATATTTAAAGATGTGATGAAGAACTTATTTTGCTTAATATGAAAGTTTAGTTTGAATTATCGTTGCACTAGAGCTACACGAGGGCTATTGGCGACGGGCATCGTATTTTAGAACCACAGTCAAGTGACGAGCCGACACCTGAGTGAGCACCCAACGCAAATGTTAAGGGCGACATCGCACGCAGCGTTGGGACTTTGGAGAGAAAAAAACCGTGCCCTCCCTCTCGGTATTATTCGGCGGACATTTTTGGCTGCTCGGTCCGTTTTTAGGTCGGCAATTATTTTGTCGATGCCGGGACAAGAACCTGGGACCTTTGTCATGCTTGGCAAGTGCCGAACTGACTGGGCTCCCCTGCCCCTCATTATGAAAGAATTAGAGTAGTGTATTTTTTGTAGAAAGATTAATAAGGATTTCGCTCATTAATTATCATTTATGCATAAGAGATACAAAAATGATAACATATTTTAAAGCAGGGCAGTTCAACCTTAAATAATATGACCAGATTTTTAATGAAAAAAATCAGGATATTAAATCTCTTTTTGGTATCTTCTTATTTTCTCTTGGGTCTGGCGAGCCCAATCGGTTAGGCATTCGCCTAGCATGAGGAAGATCCCAGGTTCGGGTTCGGGCATCGCCAAAATTACTGCCGACCTATAAATGGCCCGTACAGACAAAAATGTTCGAATAATACATCGTGTGGAGGGAGCGCACGTTGAATATAAGTCCTAACGCAGCGTACGATGCCGCCCTTAACGGTTGCGTTGAGTATCTACTCAGGTGTCGGCTCGTCACTTGACTGTGTTTTTAAAATTCGTTGCCCATATCCCTCGTGTAGCTCTGGTGCTACGACGATTCCAATCAAACCAAACTTATTTTCTTTCATTGTTCCTTTCGTCGTCTTTGTTCGCTTTATTTTACGCTTATTAATTTTTTGTACAGTAATCTGTAGAATACTTTTTATTGAATTCTAATAAAATCAGTGGTAGAAGTGAGGGAAAAAAGTGTGGGGGTGCCGTCAATAAGGATGTCATGTCCCATTCCACCTAATAAAAATGTGGTACACTCTTAAAACAAAAGAGTGAAATCCACTCCAGTTGGAGAAGTGCATTTTCGACACTGGAAAGGATTGAATATTAGCTCAGGCTGAGTTGAAATCACTCGTTTGGAGTGATCCTGTCGTTGGTTTAACACATAAAGAATCCACTCCTTCCGGGTAAGTGCATTTTCCAGTCTGGAGGAGTGAAATTAACTCAGACTGAGTTCAAATCCACTCTCTTGTTTTAAGAGTGTAGTTTTTTTTCACACCAACTTATCCACCACATATCAGTTTTTTTACTTGGAAGTAAGAGATAAAAAAAAGTACTATGCAATATTATTATACAAGAAATGTTTTTATTGCAATTTTTAATTATATTATATATAAAATTTAAGTTATGTACCTTTTGTTTCCAATCCATTTAGAAGTGACAGAATGTTTTTTCTTACATATTCGGCTATTTGCTATTTCTTACATACTTTGCTATAGTAAAAAATATGTAATGTCCATGTTGAGATGGGATGATGCACGCTAAATACGTCAATGTCCAAACCAGAAGATGCCGCTCTTTTGAGATTTAATGCCCACTCAGGTGTCGGCTACGTCACTTGACAGTTGTTAAGAATTAAAAAACCCGTCACCAATAGCCCACTTGTATCTCCAGTGCAACGCTATCACTTTAACTTAGCTTGAGAGTAGACTTAGTTAATTGTAGTTCGACACTATTCTAATTCTATTTTCGAACATTGCTCGGACACCCCCCCCCCTTTCTACGCCACATTTCTATATAGCCTCCTCCTTCCCAATCCATATACCCAAACAATTACAGCTGTATGAACCCTCCCCCTTGTCAAGCGTAGCGTCATTTGTTGATGGTCCCTCTGCCAAAATCATTCGATCCCGCAAACCCCCCTCCCTCCAACCCCCACCCCGTTTCGGAAAAACTACCGCCATTCCAACCAACTTACCATATCGCCAAACTCTAAAACTTCCCCGCCAAGCTTGGCAGCCCTATCGGATGAAATCTCCGCTTTCGAATCGGACGAATTGTACCCGGACGAAATCTCCGCATCCCAGGAAGGATATATGGCCATTTCACTAACTTGCCCTTCCTAAATTTACAACCAGAACTATTTTTAAAAATTCTATTGAAATGAAATTTAATTCTTAACACACACGAACAAATGAAAGTTCTTGATGCAAAATTTTAGATAACTTGTAAATTTTGTCAAAATTTATTGTATCCAGCCGTTACCAATAAATTATTTATTAGTAATTTCACAAATTTTCTCTTTTAAATGGCAGTTGCTTGAAAGAGTAATGACATGGTATGAAAAAAATTACATAAATATTAATGCAGTCCAGAAATTTCATATATAGCCAGAAGAATCAGTGGAAATATGGCCCTTCCATCAACTTGCCCTTCCTGTAACCTCTGCATTGCCTGTTCCACATCCACTTTTCCTCGTCGCTTGGGAACCTGTTCCAGAGAGAGGGGGCATCAAAAAGGAGAGAGACGGCAGCCGGTTTTGGGCCTCTGAAAGAGACATAAAAAAATAGAAAAAAAAAGGAAGAAAAAAAAACACCCTCCAAAAAGCCCCATAGCATGAAAAGGACCTTTTGCGAACTCCGAAGGGTTAAAAACATCTGGCCTTCCCTTTCCTGTGGCCCCTCTGCGCTTGCTGCAAGGGGGGAGCAGGCAGAGGTTACAAGGGAGAGGGTGCCCTTGGTTGACCTTCAAACTCTCACATTGCAAAGAAGGTTCTGCGAAAAGAAAATATGAAAATATTCCTTGGATTCTTGGAGAAGTATTATGTGAAATTTAATTTATTGCTTTGTTTGATATAAAGACACTAAAATAATTTTAAAGATCTAATTTTTCCCCCAATTATTTAGGGCTTATATATTATTATTTTATATGCCAGATAATAAAATTTTCTTTATAAAATCTATCCTTCACAATAATAATAATAAAAAAAACAGCAACGTAATGCCACCCCAATCCCCTGCTGCATTAGAAATGGGTGTTGTTTGCATACGCTTGATCTTTCACCACTTGTTTTATCCGTATAACAACCGGACAAAACCAATCAAATCTCTTATATAATGAAATTCAATGCAAATTATTCAAAATAATAAGCTAGAAATCATTTCAGACTTACGAAAAAGCTAACAAAACATGTGCTGAAAAGCATAGAGTCCGGCAAAATAATAATAATAATTATCTTTCAAACTTTCAATAATTATACTTTACCAAATTGCTATTTTTTTTTATATAAAGTTAACATTGGAGTTGAACTTCTAATTTTGTGTCAATCAAATTTAATTGGATACTTTTGACAGGTTTTCCCAATCCCTTTCGAATGGCAACAATTACTTGAAATTGTCATATTTAGATTAGTATTCGCGTCGGTTAAGGTTGAGGCAATTAAATTCTGGAATCAAACTATTTCGTTAGTGACAGTTATTAATTACACGCTTGTGTATCTTACCCAAACTAATTCTACTGTAAATAAATAAAAGTGACAACACATTTTTCCACATTACTTGGCAACGACTATAGTTATTTTTTCTTTTGATTTAAATTTAAATTATTTAATTAATGAGCAACGCATAATAGTTGCCACATTTAATTGATTTCAAGACAAATAATGTTTCTACACAAGTTTACTAAGTTACACTCTATTTACTTCAATTTTTTAAACTAAATTTTTAAAAATGTTATCATAAGAAACCTTGATAAATAAGTTCAATCATTATAGTATAAGGTTTGCGTAAACACAGATTAAAACTAATTTCAACCAACAAATACTTCATTACATTCAGAGTACCGTTTATATTATATCTAAATAAACAACATCTAATTTCCCCATTACATTTAATTTTTCAATTACAGTCCATTACAATTTTCATACGCGATTAAACGTCTCTAGAAAACCGTCCCCTATCCCATTTAATTTAAATCCAAACATAAACATTTCAACACAGCTACAAATGTTACTTAATGTTATTTCTGGGTTTCTCAACGGACCCATTGCAGAAAACGTTTCCAAGTTTCTACGTTTCCAAGGCACAAGCCTTTCTTTCCTGTTATTGATTTACCATTAACTCTAGCTAGTCCCAGACTTTAGGATTTTGCCCCTTCCCCCAAATATACCCGGGCACAAACTTGTTAATTCCGGCTTGGGAAACATAGTGTGTTAATTTATTCGAGGGGTAGAAGGGTTTTAATCGTCGCTTTTGGGAAGTTTTCGGCATTTGGATTGAGAATGTTTTGGAACTTTTGGATGTGGAATCGATTTGTTTGGGAAATAGTTGTGCTGTAGTATTTCGAATTTGAATGTTTCAAATGTAGGTTTTGAGGAATAATGTTAATAGACAAGCTTTTTTTTAAAGGAATAATTGTGGTTTTGTAACGGACTTAATGCTATGTGATAATTACGTACTAGTTTTAAATATTTGACACATATTTGACATATATTTCATCAATTCGCAAGATCTTACTCCCAAACATAGTGAGAGGTATCAATTGCAAAAATGATCATTCTTATTTCCGAAATTACTATAAAATTCATTCAAAGGTTCCGAAAACAGTACTTCTTTTAATTTATTTTTAATAAATAATCTCGTATGAAATCATTCCTCAAAAATACATTGGCTAATAGCATACTGTAATTTGATTGGGATTGGTACTTCAAAAGCTTCTGTTGAGCTAATGCACGCCTACCCTGTAAATGCGTTTGAATTATTAATCAATTGAAAATTAAAAAAAAAAAATTGAAGGAAAATAAAGTATTTCAAGACTCATCCGAATTTTACAATGATTCCATAACACAATGACAGGAAACATTTTTACTATAAATCCTAATCAAACTATTTTTAAAAAGAAAATATTCTAAACGAAGAAAAAGCACCGTCATCACTATAATGGGACAATTCACTCTAATCTCTGCATGCGTCATCATTGGCAAATGTTTGCGTAGGGAAACTTCTCGCAATGGGAGTAAACTTCGCAATGCGAGTAAACTTGTGCATCTGGCAACTTATAGTAAGGGGTCAAGGTCAGCCACAGAGGGGGGAACACGGACTAAATATAACTGTGACCGGAAACTATACAATAATAGACTTCATCGGAAGGAACTGTTCCAGAAATAATCTCTTCACTCCCTCGCTGTCACTTTCTCTCTCTCAAATGCTTTTTTTTTTTCGCTTTAGTTCTATATTTCCTGCCAGGTTTTTCTTGCTGAAACGTGTGTAGTCAGCAATTTCTGTGATAGTTTAAACTTGGCATTAAATCCTGTGATATATACACTTTTGGACGTGTCCGTGACGGAGAATTTGAAGGAGTTTTTTCAAATAATAAAAACCCTACATATAAAATTCAATGATATACGGTTAAGTTACAAAAAACTAACTAAATGAAATGTTTTGGAACATACTACCAACTAACAGTGTCAGTATCACTTATCAGGGATTAGCTTAACTGATTTAGAAAATGCATAGATGCTAGATAGAAAAAATGAAAATCCAAAAGATTTTAAACTATTTTTATGTGGCTTTATCTAATAAGTAGTTTAATTATATGTGGCTTTATCTAATAAGTAGTTTAATTATATGTGGCTTTACGCTTAAAATAATTTGTTTGAGAAAAAATTACTAAAATGACCTATACATATAGCTCAATCAGTTCTTGGAACAATCAATACTTGAACGGTTGAGCTACAATAAGTATAGATTTTTCACTATTCCACGAGGAAAAGCAGTTGACTTTTCAAGACTCTCAGGTTAAAAAGACCAACGTAAGACTCATTAAAATGTTTTATAGTGGTTGGGGATGATAGCATAGAGATTATAGTAAATATTAGAGTGGCAGATCACATTACCTCCAACTGCGGCGGGACACGCATGGAGCCAATATTACCATGGCAAACTTGCCAGTGTTGCCACCTCTTTGATGAGAAAAATACTACGGCGTCATCGAAAAAATATTATTTCATACTAAAATTACAAAAAAGTACTATAAAAATACTTGTTGCATTACACAAGTTCTCGCATTTTTATATAAACATTTTTTTTTAATTTCAGTATTAAAGGGTATTTTTTTTTAAATGACGTCATAGTATTTTCTCATCAAAGAGATGGCTACACTGGCACGCTTGCCAAGGTAATCTTGGCTCCATGCGCGTCCCGCCTATAGCATGTTCAACGCCATACCAACTGGGCTACCAAGCCCCATTTTCATTAAACCAATCTCAGCCAGAAATCTCAAACTCAAGAAACCACCGTCTCCTCGAAACCTCCAAGAAGCCAGGCCCCAGCCCATAAACTATTCGAGGCTGGGTCAACGATCGAAATAACAGCGGCATCTCCAATGGCATGGCATCCACCCTGAAGCTAGGGTGGGGTAGAACAAGAGCTGGAGGGGAGCGGGACTAGCTACATTTTTTAGATCTGTTCGGAGGGGAGAGAGAAAAGGCTTCCCCCGATAGATTCGAGAACCACCCCCTCTTCCTGGAAAGTTGGGAGTGCTAGATGCTTTAATGTATCGCTTTTTTCGGCAAATTTAGGATTGTTTTTGGTTCTGGTCTTGTGTAACTTTTATTGAATTGTTTAGAATCTAGGAAAATGGTCAGAATGTTGTCGACATTTTCTGGTGTTAATTGGTGATAATGGGATATTGTATGAATTTTAAAAGTTTAATAAATAAAATAAGGTTCGACCTTTTGCGTGGAATTTCCATATTTTTCTTCTTCTTCAGTTCATTATGAAAAAATCAACGATCAATAAATCTTTTTTTTGTTTGAATGTTTTGCTGGAAAAATTAATTTAATTTTAATAAATGCACTAAATGAAGCGTTTCATAAATTAAAAATAACCCTCTTAAAGATAATATGCCTGAACTCAATAAAGTAATATAAATTATAAAATCATTACAGAACAAAGATACAGCATCATCTTTGTCGACTATTTTAGTAGGACTTCCCAAACACATAGGATATACATTTATGCAATATATTGACCCATAATAAAAACTTAAAGTGTCAGTATCAAGGATCTGCTTAAATGAGTAAGGAAATGCATAGATAGAAAAAATTAAAAACTACTTTTTTGATAGAAAAAATGAAAAACTACTTTTTTAGTAGAAAAAATGAAAAAACAACTACTAATTTTAAAGCATTTTTTCCCTATAGTATATGTGGTTTCAAGCCTGTCTGGAAGGAATACATCCTTCCAAATTCAATTAAAATATCAATTTGATTTTGAAACAGAACTTTCAAATAATCAATGAGCTCTTTAATCAAAAATTCTCTTCTTGGGAGTTGCAAAACTAACAACACCCCAAACGAATTTTATCGTTTGCCAAGGTTGGCCTACTATTTGGCGATATCGCCAAAACTCCGGCAGTCCTAGAAAATAGGGGAGCACCAAACGATAGGAGGGAAGCACCCCTCTTCGCTCCCCCCAAAAAAGAATGAAAGTGAGTCGGTGCAAAAGAGAGGGGGGTTTATTTCTTATTTTATTTCATTCCTCTGGCCCCATTTCCAGGCTCCGCAAAAGAGGTTGATCAAAATAAAAGTAAAAAAGAAACGTGGGGGAAAAATACGGAGAAAAAAATGTGAAGGGTCGAAATATACAGCAGGAGGCAAAATATGGAAAAAGGTCATGTCAGGTGCTTTGGAAGGGACTTTTTTTTGTCTCCGTTCTATTTTTTGTTTGGTTTTTAGGAAAAGTTTGTTGTGCCTTCGCAAGCATTTTTCTTTTTATTTATTGTTGGCCTTGATTTTTTCTTTCATGGTAGCACAGCGTGTGGCCAAAAAGTCCAGTCTAGGAAGCAAGTTGCGTTGCTATTGCACTATCGGAGAAAAGGTTATTTTTGGTTTGGGGGATGGAGCTGGAGCAGGTTCATGTCAACTTGAAAAGATTCCAGTCTTGTGTAATTCAGTGATGGCTCCAGTGAATTGCTTTTCATGAAATCTTTTATAGCATTCAATATTCTATGATATCCATAGTCAACAAAGTAATATGTTACAGTTTAAAAAAATCATTTTTAAATAATTGCATAGTGCAATCTGAAATACAAGAAAGTAAGTAGTTTGCTGGTCATGAAATCTTTAACGTTCAATGTTTACACAGCTTAGAAACAGTCCTATTGTCAACAAAGTAATAGGCTACAGTTAAATAAATAACATAATTTCTTTTAAATAATTGCATAGTAATCTCAAATGCAAGAAAATAAAACGCAACCTGATATTTCATTTTGGTACATGTAACCCATGAAGTATTTTATATAAAAAGTACAAAAACTGGTAGCTGTTTTAAAGCTAATCTATTTAATGTTAATATGTTCAGAAATTTATAAAAATCTACGAGTTTTCCAACCAAATTTTGAAGATTATTCGAATTTTAACCAAACCACTGATTTTAACTTTAATTCCGAACCCATAGAAGAGAAAAAAATCCGATGGAGATGCCCTCTGGTGGATTTAGTCGTCCCTGATTACTCCTACAGTGTGTTTTTCTCGTCAATAGCCTACCTTCGCAGTAAAGAGGGTTCTACAGATTTCTTTTAGTGCTTGGCAAAAAGTAAGTAATTGAATCTTTATGTTCAGCAGTGTGCAATTTACATAGGGATAGGCCCAGAATGCGTATTATGTGAAAATGCTTTGACTATATATGCATTTAACATTTTATCAATGTAATGTTTTATAAAGACTTTACTAACACATTACCAATGTGTGCTTTTGCGTATTTTTTAAAGCCTAAGACAGGTTAGAATAATCCATATCAACACAAATAAAGACGATCTACCTCTGTACTAATTTTGGAACCTAAAATCAAAGTTGTTGCTCGTGTTATTGCAACGTGCCACGGCTGCTCGTAAGAGATCTTCAACCAAAAAAAAAAAAATCCCACAAAGAAAGCAAGTTTTTCAAAAAAAGAAGTGATTTAGATGAACCGATTAAGGTCAAAGGTGTATTGCTCTTTGATTCTTTAGGTCTTTTCTGTGAATACGAGTTCCAAGAAGCATTGTAAAACGAGTTTATTCCAGTGTTTCTTCTGTCTCATCCCTTACGCTTATAATGATAATAATAATAATAGTAATAACTAAATAAATAATATCGCCAAGAGAAAAGGAATATAAAAAAAAGGAACACCACCTGAAAACAATAGGATCTGTAATGACGTGACTTTTTTCTTATTTTCCTTTCTGTAGTTATTCGATTGTTGTCCGTTAACAAACAGGAACTGGCGAGTCTATGGAAAAGATGCGAAACACAGAAATATTCAGAACTTTTTACCAGTATGTTAATAAATAATGGTAAAAAAACTCTGTTCCAGTTCCCCTATAAATAATAGGGTTTCTTTTTACACTTTTGAAGCTTTAGATTTCACAATTTCAAGACCTTATTTGTAGTACTTTCGATTTGTCTTGAAACTTTCTGTGATGTATTGTTAATTAAATAACCCCCCCCCCCACCCCACTAAATTCTGAAATTCCCACTAAAATCTGAATGCAATCACAGTGTCAAGGCTTTATTCTACAAAAAACTTCTCTCTCTCTCTAAACAGGCTTTTATTTTCATTTTTGGACTTCGGTTTTTTTTTCGAAATGCAACTAAAATTAAATCAAGAGAAATGGTCTAAAATGTTCTACAACAGAGACGAAAGTTAGCTAAACTGTTCTTTTCAAGGAACACAAACGCGACTTCCCCGCTGTGGAGTTATGGCTGAGTGCAGGTTGCCGAAGAACAACACCAGCAACAACAAAAAGAACAAAAATTGGAAGGAAAGGAATACATTAAAAAAAAAAAGAACCAACTAAAAAAGAAGAAACGAGGCCGTTGTTGCAGCTGAAGTATAGAGTCACGCCATCCTGACTAGCTCTCTGACCTTAACCGCTGAATTGTAGTGGAAAATTACATTTTTCTTTGTTAGTTTATTTTGTCAGTCAGGACGCATACATCTTGCCAAGATAGAAGAGCCTTTCAACGTGCTGCTTTCCGACTCTGTTGACCTATGAGTCAATATTGAACCAGGGCGTTTGAAGAGCTGGTATATACGATGTATTTGCCATGTTTCGGTATATACCTGAAGAGTCTAAGGATCAACGATTGGGGAATAAGCAATTATTTCTTGGAATTAGACATCTATCTTGAAATGGGAAGTTTGGCGGTTTGGGTAATCAGCGCAATCTTAAATTGTTTCAGAATCTTTCTCAACCGTTGATGTTGTTATAATAGGGTGGAGTCGTTATTTTTAGATATCCTTATACTTTGACCAACACTTTTAATGCATCCTCGTTTGAAGTTCTAAGGAATAGGTCATTTAACGTACTCCTATCGATTTTATTTTGTCTCGTTTACTCTTTTTTGATATTTCCTATTCAATTTTAATTAATATTTTTCATAATTCCATATTTAATATGAACCTCCATTGGGTAGGAAGAAAGTTTAAAAAAAACTACAACTTTTAATAATATTGCTTAACATTCGACTACCATTGTTTATTTTTATAAATTCATGAAAGGGAGTGAATACATTTTTTTAAGTTTTCAAGTGGTAAATGACAGAGTTAGTGAAGCGACGACGACGACAACTAAGATTACAACAGTTTCTTAAAAGATTTTGGTAGTTGTCCATTGCCCTCTTACGCAAACTCCACAAAATACTCATGGTATTTACCACATCCTGACATCTGCCACGAAGTACTCTCTGAATTAAGTTATGGCCTTTTTTTTATTATTTATTCATTCCTATGGCCCGGAGGATTTGTCCAGCTGCCATTTGTATGCCCTCTTTCATAAGACTAATCTCTTCTGATGCTCTCTGTGTCTGAATGCATTTGAATAATGTAAAAGTCCGATGTGCATAAGCGAAGGTGAAAGATCGCTGTGGCTTCTTTGAACGAAACAAGTTCTGGGAAAATACGGTACCTTCATTTGCTTGTCAAGATTGTTTGACCTTTGGCTGGGTAGATCTTTAGTTATGTATGCTGTTTTTGGAGATGTCTGGAATGTATTTAGTCGGTACTTTGGGTGTTTCGAACGTACTTACGCAAAAGTTATTTTTTACTACCATTCAAAACATTAAAAAAACACGAATGAAATTAGTTTTTAGTGAACAACCGAATAACTTTTGAAACACAACTTAAAGTATTAAAAAAATACTGCATGGAAGTGGAGCTTCAAATTTAAAAGTAAAGATTTTAAGTTCTTGTTACATAACAATCTAAATTATAGAAACATTCACTTTCTTCTCCCAAAGGCTGACGAATTTCTTATTTACTTTAAACGAATATGAGCCTTACTTTACTTTAATGGATTCTAATAGTCGTTTTCTTTCTTTTTAGGTATGTCAAAACCGCTTGTGTAGCAATGCAGTCAGACATTATCATTAGAAAGTACTTGTAGCCAGATATTGAAGACAAATAACAATAATGACTTTTGATCGCCAAATTACCTCTAAAAAATGCTACAAGCAGAGTGATCAACTTAATTTTCTTGTAGGTAGTCTCTCTCTCTCTCTTTTTCTTTGAATTTTTTTATGTCGTAATCTGCTGAACATAACTTGCTTGACCAGAAGTTTATGTTCTGAACCTTCGAAAGAGCGCAGAAATAATTGAGATGACGTTAATGCTTCTGGGCAGGCAGAAGAACTGGTTTTTTCCAGGCTCCCATTAATCTTTTTTTAATTGTTTTTCTTTGGTATGTGTGTGGTGTTCTGTTTTATTTTCCCTCCTCAGACGGGTTATTATTATTACATTTTTGTTCTCTGCAGTCGTTTCCTCTAGCTATGGTTTCGGGTATCACAGTAATGATGGGCTTTCTTTAATGTACCGCAATTGCTTCGTCAATTTACATATTAAACTCATCAGTGAAGTGGTGTGGTGAAATCGTCTCGTTTATGCACAGCTATTTCCTGTGGTATTCCGTAGGCCACACAATTTAAAACGAACTTATTTAAAACTTATCTCCATAATCGTGATTATTCACTATTTTGTTTGCCTTTAAACTTTTTCTCTCTAAAGTGTAAAAGTTGTAATACTAAATATAACTGCAATACTAAAAATTCACAGTATAGTAATTTAAAGATGGTATATAATTACTAACGAATTTTGTGTTGACATTTCTATGGTATAGTGACTTGAAATACACATACAAACAAATCTCGCGAAATTAAAAAAAAAAATTGAAAGTGCGAGTGTCATCTCAGCTATCTATAACTCTAAAGACACTAAAAAGTTATCATTTCTTACTATCAAAAGTAAGTATTTTGTTCTGACAACTAATTGGTGTACTTTTCCTATAGAATGATGCAGTAGTAATGAAAAAGTCAAAATGCAGATGATCTTTATCGGTAACATCCATAGAGATAATGTAACATCACAGCAAACTGTAAAGTAATGAATTCGTGAAATTAGTACTATTCTTAAGAACTTAAAGGTGGAATTGCTTACTCGACTCTGTATGAAACAGATGATATAAAATAATTAAACTTTAAGTCATAGATGAACCATATCGTTCCCGAAATCAACCAATATTTTGTATCAATTATTAATGAAGAACATACCAAATCAACCATCCTATCATATTGTAACACAGCCTCATTATAAAACTTTACTGACCAGTCCTTGAACCAACACCGAATAAAGCCGCTTTTTAAAACAATAGAAGGGAAGAAGGGACAGATGAGTAAATACCGAGCTCAGTTCCATTGTCGATTGGCGTCATCGTCAGAGCCAACAGTTCTCTAGAATAATGATGAGTTTCTTGAGCACAGGATCATCAATTGACTGTTGCATCGTCTTTTCCTCGCCAAGGTCATTTTCTGGCTGTATGTGTGAAGGTGTACGGAGAACAAAATTATGCTGAAGATTTTCTCTGATGAAGGGATGTCGAAAATATATAAAAATGTTCTTTTTCACCTGCTCTACTTTTAGAGCTGGGGAGCCCAATCGGTGAGGCGATTGCCTTGTATGCGAAGGGCATTGCTAAAATAACTGCCGACCTCAAAAAATAGCCTGTACAGCCGAACCGTCCGATGAACCCTTCACCAATACCCATCGTTTAGCTCTAGTGCGACGTTAATTCAACTCAACACAACTCACCTGCTCTTTTAAATGAACAAGAGTAGTCTGTTATAGTGGTAGAATAAATTTTGCACATAAATAAATATAAATAAATTGCAATATAAATTTATATTTCTAATCACTGTCATTACCTATCGTTCTTCAAAAATGTATCTATTTTTAAATTATAAAACTCACCATGTTTTAAAATATTGAACTGTGATTTTTTTTTTGTAACTGAATATCAATTACAAACCCTAAATAACTTCTTAAAAAGTTTTATAATGGATTAAATATATTTTAAAAATCAGTTTTATTTACACTAAACATAACATAGCAAGAATTTATGATTTTATAGAAGATGTATTCAGAAAGAAACATGTACCGATACAGTTCATCTGTAAATTGTATTTCAGTTGATTTATAAAAACGAAACGTAAATGTAGTGTCACAAGATCTTATTAGTTTACTAAGTTTTTAAAAGTAAACGTTTTTCTCAAAAACAAATAACTTAAACTACTATTATGTTGCACTATTCTGCCGTGGGCGGGTAAACTGTATCAACCACAACAATGAATTGGATGATGGATCATTTTGCTATAATAATCAGTTATTTAGTGTACTTTTTTGCAGATTACAGTTACTGTGGTCTTACAACAAAGCTGTTGTGAGCAAGTAAATACTAAACTGGGCAGGTAAACAGCAATATCTAGAGTTCTGACTTAAATAATTGTTGTAAGCACTCAATATCAAACCATTCTAAATGATAAAAAAGAGGTACTTCTTAGATGGAATGAACATTTTGATAATTTGTTGAATGACCAAGCACAGGATGGAACTCTAACCAACTTGAATACTTCTGCAGAAGATGAACATTTTCCATCGCCGTCTTTAGCAGAAGTTATAGAAGGAATCAAAAAGCTCAAAAACTGTAAAGCTCCAGGCCCTGATTCAATTCCTTCAGAACTTATTAAAAGTGCAGCAAGTCAAAACATTGAGGCAATCCATCACCTCATAGAATCAGTCTGGGACCAAGAAGTTTTACCTGAAGATTGGAAACTGAGCCTCATTTGCCCTATCCATAAAAAGGGAGACATTTTGGAATGTGCCAACTACAGAGGAATCAGCCTCCTTTGCGTTTTTTATAAGTTGTTTTCCAATATACTCTTTAGTAGGCTTGTAACCTACACAGAAAACATAGTGGGAGACTATCAATGTGGTTTTCGCAGAGGAAGATCTACAACGGAACAGATCTTTAACATTAGACAAATTTTGGAAAAAACTACTGAATATGGCATTGCAACATACCATCTCTTTGTTGACTTCAAGACTGCCTATGACTCAGTAAACAGAAAACTTTTAATTGAAGCTATGAGAGAGTTTCGAATACCCCAAAAGCTTATAAAATTAGTAGCTATTACTCTTACTGAAACAAAGCTTAGGGTTAAAATTCAGAACAATCTCTCCGAGCCTATTGTTGTTTCTAACGGACTCAGACAAGGTGATGCACTGGCCTGCTTACTTTTCAATCTTGCTCTCCAAAAAGTTGTGAAAGACTCCAACATCAATACCCGTGGAACTATCTTTAACAAGTCTGTTCAGATTTTTGCGTTCGCGGATGACATCGACATTGTTGCACGAACTCCTGAGTCACTAAAAGAAGCTTTCACATCTCTAGAGGCTGCAGCCTGCAAAATGCATCTAAAAGTCAACCAAAGTAAAACTAAGTATATGCCCTGTGGCAATCATGACAACCCCTATCTTGAAATTGGGGATTACAAATTTGAAACTGTAAGCAACTTCAGATATTTAGGATCAGAAGTAAACACTGTTAATGATTTAATGCCTGAGATCCGTGGTAGAGTCACAGCTGCTAACCGATGCTTTTTCGGTCTTAAAAAAAAAAAAGTACCTGAAGTCTTTCTGACTCAAAAAAAAACGAAGATCCTAATCTACAAAAAAATCAGAGACCCCCCCCCCACCTACTCCGCGGAAACTTGGGCAATGACAGAAAAAAGTTTAAAGATACCATCTCTTTTTTTGAAAAAAAATCTGAGAGAGCATTTTTGGTGGCGTAAAATGTGACAACATCTGGAGAAGAAGAACTAACTCCGAACTTTACAAATCCTTTTCAGAGCCAGACATAGTGAACTACATTACAATTCAGAGAATAAAATGGGTAGGCCACTTGTGCAGGATGGATGAAAGCCGTACAACGCAAAAGATCTTCTCGGCCAGACCATTCGGCACCCGAAAAAGAGGGAGGCCTAAACTCAGATGGCTCGACTGTGTGGAAAAGGACTTGGAAACTTTAAATATTACGAACTGGAGGTCTCGGGCCACGGATAGAAGATCCTGGAATTTGATTCTGCGGAAGGCAAGGGCCCATCCTGGGCTGTCAAGCCATTGAAGAAGAAGAAGACTCAATATCAATGTAAACGTCAATAATAATGTATAAAAGTACACTAAAAGACATTATCCCACTGCAATAATGGTGCAATTCATTGTTGTGGTTACTGTAGTTTACCTGATCACCGAGGAATGGTCTACGTCATTAGTGCAGATACTGCATTTTACCTGCCCATGGAAGCACTTTGCTAAAGCTTGAATTTCGAACATAACTATCACCAATTCCTTTCAAAGAAACTACAATATACTGGCTCAATAGACAAAACCAAATTCTAAACCTTAAAACAAACTTAACCAGTTATTATTATTATTATTTTCAGCTTACCAATCATTGTTTTAGACTTAAACAAATTATAGGAGAAAGAAAAAGAAATATAAATGTGCCCACATATAACTCGTTCTGATCGTCTCTATGCCCTTTCTTGACCTTCAAATCGGGATTAAGAAAGAAGAAGAAAAGAAAGAACCTAAGAAACAAAATACATATTAAAACCGAAGGAAAAGAAGAACATTGTTTAGTGTGCGAAGAGATGTAGACGGAATTTCTGGAGTAGAAAAAAAAATCTCGAACTTCCTGCATTATTTTCAGTTAAAGTGGAATGCATGGCGAGAGAGAGGTCATGGAAAGAAATTAACAACAAAACAGAAACGAAAATAGAATGAAAAAAAGTTGGGAAGAAAACGAAAAAGGTGAATGAATCAAACAAAGAAAATAGGTAACATGCCAGGTGCTGGTTTGGTTCCACTAGGTAATCACGAACTTCACTTTTGCTCTTTTTCTTCTTTTCTTTTTTTTTCCTTTTCACATGCCGGTTTTCATTTTATTTTTATTTTCATTTCCCCCCTGGCGTATTACCTTACCTCCCCGCTGCGTATAATGGCTTATGCGGTGTTGCCGAACGCTTTGACCTTGATGCTTTTTGAATGTCATTTTTAAGTGGTGATGGAAGGTTTTCGTGCAGAAGGAATAATTAATTTGTAATTAATAATTGTGTAAGTTTCTTGTTTCAGGTGATGTATTCCTTTCTAGCTTTCATTCCTGCTTATTCACTATCCATGTCCCGATTGGTTCTCGATTGCCACGTGACATTGATTCACAAATCGAGAAAGAATTCACTTAATTTTCCACATTTCTGTTGCCATTCAAGAACTTTAACATGAATATATTACGCGCGATTTTTAAATACATTTATATTCTTAATCGTTTGCTAAATTCATTAACACGATTATTATCACAATTAGTTTAATTATTAACACAATTAGTTTAATTATTAACACAATTAGTTTCGTGATATCAAAATTCCATATAGTTAATGAACTGCGGATGTCAAATTAATGTATCGAATATATTATAGTAATTCCATAGGACAGCGAAGTTTCTGTAAAAGTGTTTACACTACGAATGTTCCTTTATTACCGAAAAGCCTGCAACCAGGGTACGATCGGGCGTTGATTAATTTCGTTTTTTTTTATTGTTTATCATTATTATTATATTTTTCGTTTGTTTTATTAAGTTATTTCTATTAGAATTCAAAATTTTAGTAGTTAAAGAATAAAAACAATGAAAAAAAAGGGAGATATTTTAAACTAGTTTAAAAATAATTGAATCAAAAGTACGCTATCATTTACTAAAACCTGGTTAATTTCGTTTATATTGAACTTCAAGATAGTTTGTGTAAAATGCTAATAAATTTTAAGAATCGATGTTGATAAGTAAAATGAGCCATTCAGAAAAGTTGATTTTAAATTTCTTTCCTTACTTGTGAATTAGAAATAAATATAAGTAATGCTATAAAATACTTTATAATACAAGAGAACAATAAAATCGGTTTATTATCATGTAGCAGGATTAACGGTACGTATACTTGGATCAATATAGTATTTTTTTTAATCCGTGCGAAGAACTGTATTTATTTGCGATAAATAATAAATTAGTTCAAGAATGTCCACAAATGAACTAAAACGCTTTCACCTTCTTCAGTTTTGTATAGTAACTGCAAATCATCAGACTTTTCATTTCTAAACGCTCTTTTCAGAGTACGTACTAGTCAATTTGGGGGTACCTATAGGTGAAGTAATTTCACCATTATCTGAAATCTCGTCTTTGAAACAGTTGTTGATTAACCTTTAATGGCTTTTATTAGATACTTTCATTGGTTATATATTTTTCGTTGTGACCTTTTTCTGACACAGCATTCCTAAGGAATGATATACTTGTGAGAAAGATTCCCTATTTTTCTGTCCCCGCTCCATTTCAGTCATAAATAGCTTTACTGTCATTTGGAAAATTCAGACTATTAGTGAACTAAGTCAAATGTTTTGAAGTAACGTATTTTTAAAGTTATTTATGCATTTGTTTTAATGATTGGAAACAGGACCCTGAATTATGTCTTGCATCTTGAATTATATAATATTTATTAAGGTTATAGACTTGAAATCTCATCACAGCAAGAATGTTTTTTGTGTGTGGATTGTATGACTTTGGAGGGAAACAAAATGTCCTTAAAGTTATGTTAATAAGGCCTTTCATGTTAACAGGTATTCCCATTCCTTTGAACTGCACTCCGTGCCAACCTATCTTGGGTAAAAACAAAGAGTAAAAAGGAAGAGGGAAAATCCGTTAGTTGGAAACTCTTGTAAGGTCATATTTACACACAAAATGATCTGAATTCAATTTAACCAAAATACACTTTTCATTATGATAAAATTGCCAAATTCTCTCAAACAAAATTCAAATCTGTTAGATCTTAAACGAAATTAATGTTTTAAATATGTTTTCTGGATGGATTAACAAATAATTTATGGAAGTCTTTAAATTCACGGAAGGATTTTCTCCATAGCATATTTCTATTTACCCAACTTATGTTGGCAAGGAGTGAGAGTTGAAACTCTTGTATCGAATTAAAGAAAGAAAATATGCATTCTATATATATTTGCAATAAAAATTTACAATCAGCTAATTTTTTAAAACTTATAATACATACTCTTGTTTAAATATTCTAAGCATCAAACGATTAAAAAAAAGAAGAGTACTGTAATTATGGAAATACTGGAATTATTTTAATGATATGGATTATATAGTTTTGAGTGTTGTAAGGCGGGTAGCCAGTTTTGTGCAGCAAAATATCATCTCAAATAAAAAAAAATAGACTTATAATATAAGTAATACCGCAGTCATGACTATAGCCACATCCCCAAATGAAAACTGTTTCATTCAATGTGTATTAATCAAGCTGAAAACTTAATTTCAAGCAGTCACTAAAAAATTTAATAATAACAGTTATCAAGGAGAATTTTTGCCAACGTAGAAAAGGGAGCAATTTATTTACATCGTTTTTTTAGACGTCATTCATTCTTTATTATATATCTTTTATTTATTTTTCGTTGAAGAGTTGTCTTGTCTGTCAATCTCTACTATCATTTTTCTTGATCTTTTTTCCTGGAAAAGAAAAAAAAAGAGAAAGAAATCAAGAAATGAAATTGTTCCATTACTTTTCGAGCTCGTCCAAGCGTGCCAACGTGTTATCAGCATGACACAATCTGCATACTTTGCTCTCTGCGTTGCGTCTCCTTCTACGATTTTATTATTATCATTATTATCATCATCAACATTTTGTCAAAGTTCCGCAAGTTTCTCAATCGTCATTTTGTTGCTGTAATTTTTAAGAACATGATTTTCGCAGGCTTTTTTTATGTTGTTGTTGCTCTCGTAGGCCTATATTATCATCAATCTGTTAACGCTCTACAAGAAACGGAGACCTTGAAACGCAAACAATCCGGTTGAAAAAAAGATGAATAATAATAATAATAATAATAATAATAATAACAACAATCATAAAAAAAAAGAACGAATTGAGCTGAAGTGAGGATGTCTCTCCTTGCGTGTGATGACATAGTAGTGAAGGTTGTCTCTTTCGAAAAATCTGTCAATCAGCTAACGTTGCAGAAGAATACGCCACGTTTTTAATTTTGTTCTATTTCTGAAACTATTTTTTTTTCTGAGTAAAATCACCACAGCGTGAATTTTTACAGAGAAGTAGAACGAGACAATCATTTTTTTAAACGTGAAAATTTTATTAAAATAATTCTCGTGTGGTGTGTATATACACAATTCTGAAAAGGAAATATGTTTTTTAAAGTTGAGTGCAAGTGTACTGACCATGAAGATAGTGAAACCGTAAGCTATCACACACTTTCTAGAGAAGACGCGACTTATGCCTCCTCCATATCCTTTTTTTAAACATGAAAATTTTATAAAAAGTATACTCGTTTGTTTTGTATATACACAGTTCTGAATTATTGTGAGAAGAATATGTTTTATAGTTGAGTGCAAGTGTACTTACCATAAAGATAGTTAAACCGTACGCTATCACACATTTTCTAGAGGAGACGCAACTTAGTGCCGGCAGTCATGTTGAGGTTTGAAGTTATTTTAATATTTATGAATTTTAAAACGTTCAAGGTAACAGGAAGTAAAAATAATTCAAAATATGGTATGTTCTAGTATACGAGTACTATTAATTAATAGTATTGTATGCAGTAACTATTAATTAATGATATGTTCCAACTCATACTTTCCATGTTTGATGTAAAATGAGATAAAATGATGTACAGCAAACTAAATTTTAAAACAAAAGAAAGCCATAACAATAAGGCTATAAGCAGGGCCTGCTCTAGCTTTTAAGTAAACCCGGACCGAAAGACAAACTGCCACCTAATTGAAAACTTTTAGCATAACAATGAGTTAAAATTTTATTTTAGATAAAAGCCAAAGTACGCATATTTTAAAAGATACTTTTTAATCTCCCTCCTTCATAAAGAACAAAATTACGTATTATAAAGAACGGTGTGCAATCCCCTTCAGGAGATTTCTGTAAAAGTGTTTACACTGCGACCATTCATTTATTACCGAAAAGCCCCTAACCTTTCTCGAAACGCCATTTTCCATTGCATCGTATTCAAATATTTGAACAACTCATTTTGAAAACTCTGCTCATTGGATGGATGCTGTCAATCATTTGAAAAGCGTATTTTGCAGTGATATGAAATGTAGATAGATCGGATGAAACTTGGGATAACATTGCTTGAACCTGGCACTTTTTGCATTTTATATTAAACAAATCCGCAATTTTTTTAAAAAAATATTTCTACAACTGCAAATTCTGCATTGTTCATCGAAGGTGAAAGTTTCATTTGGATTATTTTTTCGTTTATCATTATTCCTAAATCGAAATTGTTAGGCATACTATATCAGAATCCATTTGGGCTTTTACTAAAATTAAGCATAGCATGTATCAAATAGGTTAGGTTTGAATTATCGTCGCACTAGAGCTACACGAAATCTATTGGCGACGGACGCCGTATTTTAGAACTACAGTCAGGTGACGAGCCAACACCTGAATAGGCACCCAACGCAACCGTTGAAGGCGACATCGTACGCAGCGTTATGACTTTGAAGGATATTTAACGTGCACTCCCTTACACTGGGTATTTTTGGCTGCACGGGCCGTTTATTGGTCGGTAATCGATTCTGGCACATGGAAAATTGCATTTTTTTCTTGAAATCAACAAATCACTTCTTCTAAAAATTGATTGATACATGATTGACTAGTCATTTGAAATCGGTCAGTGCCTTTGCTTTGAATTCCATTGATAGTGATTGACAAACCGAATCATTGTATAGTGTATGTTGATAATTGTCTCTACTTAAGTCATGAATTGGCAGGTAGCTATTCAAAATTAAAATAGTATGACGCGTTGAATACACTTTAATGAGCAGAAATAAAAAAAAATGGTTGTTGTTGAACCGCAACTTCATTTTTTTAAAAATATACATCATTATAATGTTGACAGTTGAATGAGTTGTTTCGATATTAGTTTTTGTTCAATGTTTGATTGCATTGGACTGTCAGCAGCATATAAACACTGTCACAAACAAATGTTTGTTGTTGTTTAAAAAATAATTTGACCGATTAACAAAACAATTTTAAAGAAAATGAGTCATAAATAAGTTCAGTCATTAATTTATTAAGTTTTTTCGTGTTATTCTATGTTTTGTTTTAATTAAAAAAATAAATGAACCATGGGAATAAAGTTTTTACTTCGTATTTTTAATGTGTTTTGTACATAATTAAGATAATAGATTTAAACTTACGAATGTAATTAGTTTTGTTTATATTGTTATCTTAACTATTTGACCGCGTTAGTAATCTGTCGGGAAAGCTCCGAAATAAATTGACTCACTTATTAGAAGCGGATAGAAAAAGATTTCAATTGTTAAAAAATGTAGTTAATGAATAATTTTAAAATCAGAAACAAACCCTTATTATTTATTCTGTTGGATTTGCTTAACCCTTTAGTGACAATTTTGTGAATACCATTAAAACCTTGCTTACTGAACACAAATTCTAACTTTAAGTTTTTATGTATACTTTTCATCTAACCCTTTCAGTCCCAGTTATGCCATTTGGCATCATAATTTTTCGCTCATAATTAAAAAAAAGAATAGGGCTGACCTATTGGAATTAATAAAAAAATATTTTCTAATAGAAAAAAGTTTTAAGAATCGAATGATGTGCTTTTTGATTTCATAAATGGCTTCAGACGACCAGAAAAAAAAATCTAAAATGATGATGCCAAATTGTCATTAGGACTGAAAGGGTTAATTTAATTTGTCCTACATAAATTCTGTAAATGTTATATGGTATTCATTTGTCTTATATTTCATTCATTTAGATAAACAAAATCAAAAAGCTTATTTTTGCATGGCAAATTTTCTAATCTGTTTCGTTAATCAGTTGAATAAATATGCTTTAAGTAGGCTACTTTTAAAATTACTATACAAAAATCAAGATTTAACAAAAAATTATGTCTGGTCCATGTCATAAAATAATTACAAAAAGTAAATACTAAATAATATGCTTTTGGTAAAATGAATGTTTTACATAATTTTTAACTGTTGACCATCATTCTTCTCTACCAGCATATTTTGTAAACATGTTTTGATATCGTAAATGAAAAGACTTTCTTAGAAAGAAAAAAAAATGAATATTTCATCCTTCGTTCTTTAAGTGCTCTTCTTCTCGTCTGCTGTTGGAACAAAGGCCATTGAAAATTCTATTTTTTATCCTCTTTTCTTAAACGGATTTTTCTGAACAGGTTTTTTGTTGTATAGCTTCGTCGTCCTCTTTTCAAAGAGTTGAACCTTTAATAAAAAGAAAGTCTTCAGCCTTTGACGTTTCTGGCCGACAGCCAAAGTTTACGTAACAGATGGAACGGTTACAGCTATTTCATTGTAACTAATTTTTTTTGCCCAAATAATATATTACTTTTTTCTAAGGAAATAAATTTCTCAATAGTAAATGAATTGTAAAACCCTTTCTTACCATTTCATTTGAAGATTTTGATTGACAAACATAATAATACTAGACAACAATTTTGTTTGAAAATACCCTGAAAAGAAAGTACCAAATTATGAAAGAATTTTTGATCTGAACACGAATATCACACTGAAAGTTTTTTTTCTTTCTAAGCTCTAGCTTTTTATATATTTACGTTTTTTGTGTCAAAGAGATGCTACTTGAAATCAATGTTACCAAAAAAATTTAAATTTTAGTTTTGAAAGTTTAAGGAAAAATGTAGTAAGTTTTTCTTATGTATAGTTATTGTTAATGAATACGAATATGTTGCCCGTTTTTCTCTAAATCTAGCAGATTTGTCACAATATGACTTTTTATCAGAAAAAATATAATTTTCCCACTTTTTCTGTGGATGACAATATTAGTAAAAATTTTCATAAAAGTATTTTTTATTAAAGTCAGCTAAGTTTTTTTGAAACCCTTGAAAAATAAAAACTTTGAAATTAAAAATAAAAGTTATTCAAAAAATCTGCAAACCGAAAAAGCGGTTAGTTTATAACAAATTCTAATGGACATAAGCAGAATAAACTATTTTCAATATTTCTCACAATAAAAAAATAGTTAATTTAATAATCCAAACATTTCTTAGAGATTTCAAAACCAAAATTTAAAAAAAAAGAAAATTAATTGAAGTTAAAATTTTTAAAGCATTCACCTACAAATGTAGGATGCAACCTAAAACCCATCCTGTTTTTCTTAACTTACAAAAACATCTGTCAATACAAAATTGACATTGTTTGTGGATAAAATTTCCTAAAACGTCTCTGCCAATGGACATAAAGACTACGCGATTAAGGTTTAGTAAATAAGTGCTGCTGCAAGCATTACAACACACATACACATTAACCCATCATATATAAATTCAAAGATGGAGGAAGATATTTTGAGCAAAGCGACGTCAGATCAAATTAGGATTAGAGCAACAATCCAAGGTCTTTAGAATATTCTTTTTTACACACAAAAAGCATCGTGTTCTCTTTTTTTTATTATTTATTAATAATTTGGAATGTCTGTTCTGGGCTAGTCCCGTTACCCTTCGGAGTTCTTTTTTTCTATCCATTATCAGTCATTTTATTCCTTTAAAAGCGACGGGTCAAGATCACGGATAAAAAAGAATAAAGGCCTTCTAAAAAGGAAGAAAAAATATTATGAAATGGCGTTGTGTGTAAAATAATATTACAAAAAAGAAGAAAAAATAAATTCATGCTGCACGTTCGGAATGGAATTACTTCACTTTGGTGGCCTGGTCGTCCTTGGACCGAGACAGGTTTGTGGATAATTTCGTTCTTTTTTGTGTTTGGTGGAGCGGCCGGCAAGGATGTCAAAGAATTAACGTCATATTTCAAAAACTTGTTTTGTAGAATGAACGTAAACTGCTTGATCTTGAAATTTGAGAAAAGTTGTGAAAATTACCTTTTTTCTGAAATTGTTCATGACTTGTACGTCATGGGTTTATTTTAATGTGCTTTCTCTTGCTTAATGACCAATTAAATTAACTGATAATATTCTCGAAATGTTCTTTTTAATATACTCTCTTTTTTTGTAATACTCTCTGAAGAGTACCTTAATAATATGATTTTTAAAGTAAATTCTAGCTATATTATTTAAATTAATGCAAGAGCAATTATAAGAGACATTTATTTTAGCATTGCACATATATGAAAGTCCTACAATTTTAAATTTCAAAAATAATAATAATAATAAAAGATCAGCACCCTGTCAAGTAGAAAGTATTGAATGCTAATCACTATTATGAAAACGTGAATTTAAATATTTTATATCACTGATATTTATATTTCGTGAGGCTACAGCAAAAAAAAAAAAAAAAAAAAACTCATTTATCACGGATTTTCTTTATTATTTTATAAAATATGGAAACTAAGCTTAGTTTATTAAAAATACTGTATATGGTTATACATGAAACCAATCTTATGAAATAGCATGTAATTGCTATCTGCAACAAATGTAGGTTATAGTTACAACCGGAAAAAGAGTCCTAAAGGCGGATGACTTGAAATTTCTGAAAGTGTTTCAAAATATCATCACTAAATTATCACAGACTATATTATTTAATAAAGAGCTTTTTGTGATAAAATAATGTGAGTAAAACAAAAATAAGTTGTTCTCTTGAAAGAACGCAAGTGGTACATCCTTTGCAGCCAGCCTTGGCGTTGTCTAACAACCTGATATCGAGATCCTCATCGTAACAAGGTATATAAAATGAGAAGGGAAATAGTTAACAAGTCTGAATGGCGATGATAGGGAGAGGTATTATACTTGTCTTTTATGCTATCCCTTTTTTGAAATCGATAACTTTTCATTGTTTAATGCGAAACTCAGAGATTTTTGTGTTCATTGCAAAACAGTTCTGAATCCTTCTCGGTTCTTGTGAAGGAATGGTTCTTAAATTGTATACGTTTTTCTACTAATCGTTGGAGATAAAATTTTAAGAACTGTAACCAATATCAATATTGAATGTAATACATATTTTAATATTATTCTGGAAGGGCTGAGTGAAAGTGTATACACTCTTAAAACAAACGATCGATTTTAACTCAGTCTGAGTTAATTTCACTCCTCAAGTGTTGAAAATGCACTTCTCCTACTAGAGTGGATCCTTTGTGTGTTAAACCTCCGACAAGATCACTCCAAACGAGTGATTTTAACTCAATCTGAGTTAATATTCACTCCTTTCCAGTGTCAAAAATGCACTTCTCCTACTGGAGTGGATTTCACTCTTTTGTTTTAAGAGTGTAGGTCCCGCAACACTTCCCTATCAATTAATATGATGTGATAATCATTGTTTTCAAATTCCTGGACTAAAATTTGTGTGAGTTTGCCATAGTTTTCAATTCAGTGTCGGGTTTCTGGAAGAATAGATTCTATTTGATCGATAGTTTGTCATTGCTGCATGTTTTAAAGATCTTATAATTGTGAAATAAAAGCTACAAGTTATTTACAAATAAAGGGGTGACTTTAATAACTTAAAACTCTCTTTATCAACGGAGAACAGATATTTTCAAAATCACGAACATAATAAAGAACAGTTTATTATAGCCTCAATGAACAGTACATTAAACCACTTATTTTTAGAAATAACCAGTCAAAAGAACCAATTCATATTTTCCTTTTATCTTGTTTAGTATATGGATGATTGCTTGGACTGTTCCAGGATGCGTAGGTCAATGGGAAAAGGAATTCCCTTGTGATGGGATGGAAGATAAAATAAGTATGCGAACATAAAAAGAGTAATGGACAAGGAATTTCGTCATCAATAGCCGTTAACTAAAAGGCAGAATGTCAGGCACGACAATATATATAGGATGAAACGCCCCGGTCCGGTGGCTCAATCGTTGGGATGCTAGCTTTTGGAGCTATTGGTTTCGGGTTCGAATCCCGGTCAGGCATTAATGTTTGTGACCGTCCATAAATGTTGTTGTTTGTCTATGTGTTGTTTGTGTTGTCCTTTCTTTGTGTGTCTATTTGTGCTTGTAAAAACTCTTTATGTGTATGTTCCAGTTGACGAAAGCTTATACAATAAGCGGTTCTCTGAACAAGCACACAAGCTGGAATATATATGTACCTACCATACTATAAAGGATGAATAATTTTTTTTTTATCACTTTAAAAATAAAAAGTTGGAGTCTAGATACATTTGATTACTTAGTTTATTACGTATGCAATTGGTCTCTTGCTGTATTTACATTTTTATTATTATCGTTTCATCGTGAAGTCTCTTCGGTTTAGTGTAAGATTCTAAAAATTTGGTATTATATTGTATATAGTAGTGCTTGCTCTGCCGTGGGCAGGTAAACTGCAATAACTTCCATAACGACTTAGACCATTGCTGCAAATACTCCATTACTCCAACCGATAAGAAAATATACTGGAAAAAGCTAATTATTTCAGAGCAAAAATGGTACGACTCATTGTTGCGATTACTGCAGTTTACCTGATGCCCACGGCAGTGCATATACGCTACATTTTTTTTCCAAATTGAACGATTAAACTAGTTTCAAAAGTAAAGAGTTATTTTGAACTGGTTCACCGAAAAGGGATTAAACCTTTACTAATACAAAACTATTGTATTGTTACGATTTTATTAAAATAGAAATTCGAAAAGGAAAATTGTAAAATAGCAACTCAAGGTTAAATAGAGTCCAATCGGGAAAGTTAAATTTAACTGAACGAGATTTTTTTAAACCTAAAAGTCTATCTTTAGTAAACTTAATGATACACCAAAATATAAAAATAGCATTCATGTATATAGCGTGTAGTATCGTGAAGTTCGACAACTTTATGCTAAGAATAATTTTCGAAAGACAGTTTTGGTCGTTTTGTCCAAAATCATTAATCAAACTCATGTTGAATATTGTTTTTGAGATTTTTTTTTTGGTATTCGAATAATGGTCCCATTAGCCATATTTTTTACGAAAAGTCAGGAATAGAAAGACTAAAAAAATCCAATTCTTGACTCTTGTTCTGAGACGTTTAATTCTTCTATTTTGGAAACGAATTTCTTAGAATAGTAGACTGAATAGCTTTATGTCTGTCTGAAGACATAAGGAGATGTCTAATATAGTGCATTCTTTTACCATTATATTTCCGATTTTACTTGTTGCTATGGCAACGGTAACATAATGTGAATAGACAAATTTTCATCTTGAATTTCCCAATTTATATTCTTCTCGAACATTGGTTTCTCCTAAACCTATAATAATAGTTATTTATTTGTTTCAATTTATGAAATTATTGATAGACAAGATAGATTTAGCAATTTTATTACAATAGTATTGTTTACTTTTTTCATACAATTAAATGGACGAGATTAGTATGTCGACATAATTACTACTATGAATTTCGAATGAAGTGTTAATTATAAGAAATAAGTGAAAATAATACATTTTTTGACATGGTTAATCATATCATATTTCTTAACGCATTTAGATGTTCATTTATCTAAACTCGGTTTTTTTAAATCATAACGCAAACTTATTTTTTTTTATCATTTTAGTTATGAAGGAATCACAAATGATTTAGATATTGATGATACATATTTAATTATAACATTATAATTAGATAACTTATTTTTTTTATCATTTTAGTTATGATAGAATCACAAATGATTAAGATATTGATGATACATATTTAATTATAACAACACGATACCAAAACAACACATAAAAGACTTGAACTTCTTTTATTATCACAATTTACGTGCTCCCCAACATGGCAATATAATGTTACAAAATAATTACAGAAGCTTATTATCCCCCCAAAAAACTTTGTAAAAGTAAACAAACGCCAACCTCAAAAAAAAAAAACTATGCATTTATTTTATAACAAAAACAAGTCATTATGAAAGTTGTAGCTAAAAAAGCCCTGATATAAAATGAATGCCAATCTCTTATTTAAAACTTCCTGGTCATAATTAATAGTATAATTTAAGTTTCACTGCCATAAAAAAACTGTTTGAGGTTGGTGCCCATCTCATCTTAACCACCCTCTATACCATAGGCGCCGACTCCATAGGGCCTGAGGGGGCCCGAGCCCCCTCAAAAAAATTTTTAGGGGGGCAGAGCCCCCCCAATAATATCAGAAAATTATTGGTTATATTATTCATTGTAAAATCACAAAATTATAAGTTGGTGTATTTTTTATTTCCATTGTTTGACGATAATTACTGGGATATTATTAAAATTACTTTGTCGAACCTTAGCGTTTCCGCCTTTCTTTTATTTTTGTCAGTGTACTGCGCTTACCTGTAATTTTCATCTTTCTGTTGCCGTAATAACTTATCGTCAAACTAACGTGACTAGTTTCCTGTGAATTGCTGGTGGCGATCTTAGCTCGTGCTTTTCGCTTCCACCAGAGTTAGTTTCGCCTTTAGTGTTCCGAGATCGGTGTTTAGTGGACTCTTTTATGACTGTATTTTATTCGTTTAACAGCAGAACGTTGAATTTTCAGTTTCGAAACATTAATACTGGTTTAGTACTGTGTTACTATATTACTGTATTAGTTATTTTCAAATAATTAAATATTTTTAGGGAGTAAGACTCAATTAAAATCCGTTATTTACATACTTTTTGACTGAAAGTATTAGGCACTCTATAATTGTATTAACTTTGTTACATTGTTTTTATTTAGCGAACCCTGAGCCTTATTCAAAGTAATTAGCTATTTCACTTATTAATATGATATAAAATATAGTAGATCCCCGGAAACTCGGGACTTGAAGGGTGTCAAGTTTACAGGAGTGATGAGTTGTACAGCTGCGGAAATAAAAAAAGTACCACTAGTGATTATTTCAGCCATTAGTCACCCTATAGAATCGGACCTTCTTGAGATTGTGAACAATTAACGTTCCGAGTTAATTGCATGACACAAAATTTGCATAAGGGGCCGTCTTCATATTAAAAATGTTACGAACTTTAAAATTTCCAATAGCAACACCCAATTTTAATAACTTAGAAATGTTAGGCACTCTCGTAAACCCTTAAATCTACGTTTTTATTACATTTGAATGAATATTAGATGAGTTATTCAATCGAATCACTTGTGGATCTTTTGGGGACCATCTCTAAATGACAAGCAAGCATGCATGCAAGGCCGTCTTTATTTATCAATTACACATGTAATCTTATACACAATCCCCTAAAGGGTAATTAAAAAATATTTTGGGATTTACTCAGCAAGTTATGAATAAAATTTTTTAAAAATTGGGATTTCGCTTAAACTTCCTGTCTTGAATTTATTTCTGTAAAAATATTAAGGGGTTTCTATTCATATTTTTTTAAAATTAATATAATAATTATTAAAAAATATAAAAATAGTTTTAAATACCTCAATATAGAATGCATTTCGTTTGGGTTATTATAATTTCTTTTCAGTAAAAAATTCGTTTCATTATCTTAATTATTTATAGATTGGGATAGTTTTTTATGTGCAACTCATTTAAGGGGTTTAAGGAGTCTTAAAAATGTGCAAAGAAGGAACTACAAAGTATAGTTTGATCTGTCATGTAATTTTTTAACTACTCAATATACAAGTATAATTTTTTTATATGTAATTCTACAAGATTTATTTATTATAAAACAAATTTTAAAATTTATGAAACTTTAGCCAAAACTTAAAAAAATGATATTAAACATAAAGCTATTTTAACACATTGTGATTAGGCTTGCGCGGCAAATTTTGAGGGCAAAATTGAAAAAATGACCCAGAAAATGACTTTATATTGTACAAATATGTACAAACTAGGACTTATACCTAAATTCTCAGCTCAATTTTAATTAGAAATTATTTAAAAATGAATTCAAAATCAAAATTTAAAAAAAAATATTAATTTTTTTAGAATTTAATTAGAAGGAAGAATAATTAGAATTTTAATTAGAAATTATTTTAAGAACTTTTTTTCTAAAAAAATTAATAATTTTTTTTAAATTTTGATTTTGAATTCATTTTTAAATAATTTCTAATTAAAATTGAGCTGAGAATTTAGGTATAAGTCCTAGTTTGTACATATTTGTACAATATAAAGTCATTTTTTGGGTCATTTTTTCAATTTTGCCCTCAAAATTTGCCGCGCAAGCCTAATCACAATGTGTTAAAATAGCTTTATGTTTAATATCATTTATTTTAGTTTTGGCTAAAGTTTCATAAATTTTAAAATTTATTTTATAATAAATAAATCTTGTAGAATTACATATAAAAAAATTATACTTGTATATTGAGTAGTTAAAAAATTACATGACAGATCAAACTATACTTTGTAGTTCCTTCTTTGCACATTTTTAAGACTCCTTAGACCCCTTAACATTATGGGACCTAAACTTTGCACGTCTCTAACTCCCCTAATAATGTTAAAAAACTAACAAAATTTGGCATTTCGTATTAACATAGGTCATAGATTTGAAATATGGACTCAAAAAGGGGTGTTACTATTGGAAATTTTAAAGTTAGTCACATTTTTAATATGAAGATGACCCCTTATGCAAAATTTGTGTCCTGCAATTAACTGAGAATGTTAATTGTTTACAATTTCAAAAAGGTCCTATTCTATAGGGTGACTAACGGCAGAAATAATCACTAGTGGTAGGGGAGACCGGGGTTAGTTGGCATACTTTTCACTTCAACATTTTTCTAATTTTTTGGTTTGAAGATATTTGAAATGTAAAAAGTTGGTAATGTAGGTAAACATTTTGGCTACAAATCACACATACAATTGAATAAATATATTGTTGCCACTTTGTGTGAAAAATGTTTTTCCTTGTCCAGTCAAACTATGCCAACCTACCCCGGTATCGGGGTTAGTTGGCATAGGTAGTGGGGTAAGTTGGCATAAGTGAGGCAAGCGTTTTTACTCGTCTTTATGTAAGGTGTAATTATAATGAATGTTAATCAGCCTAAAATTAAACATTCTATATGTCCTGGGCGGTAAATGAATGTTGGTTCATTACTGATTTTAGGAGGTTGAAAAATCTTTGAACATTATGTGGGTTGAAACTGGACGTTTGAGCCAAACTCGTTGCCGCGGGGGTACGTATTGAAAGTTGTGGGTGACGTTTTAGGAAAAAAGAAAACCAGTCAACACCTGCTGATTCTTTTGAGTCCCAACTACTAGGATGTGCTCCCATTAGCAACTGCATATTGATATGCCAACTTTCTTGCCTCTTTTGGGCTCAGGCCGAAGTATATGTCACTTGCCTTCACAAGGTATTCACTAAAAGCAAATTCTTGTTCAGGAGTGAACACCTGCCGCACTATCCCATATCCTCTCTGGTACCCTTTAGGCAGAGAGAATTCATTTTTAATTTTCCGATCTTACAATACCATGCAAGACTTCTAGCAGAGATCTTAAATTCATCCGCTACTTTTATCAAACTTTTTTTTCAAGTAAGTGTGCCTCAACAACTCTCTTTCGATGATCTGCTGTCATTGTAGCCCTCTCAGTTTTTCGTTTATAGGTACTCATAATATGAACAAAAAATATTTACATTATCATAGATAGGTAAGGCAGAAAAAGTGAACTTGCAGTTTCCGTTTATTACATAATAATAACTAGATAACCGTTTGCTTGAAATCGAGCTGAAATTTGTATAGTCTTAAATTATGCCATTTTTGAAACTCTGAGTATGACAAATCTACGTAAAAGTATCTAAAGTAAAAGTTATTATCTGTCCAGCCGTTATTGAGTTATGACTGCGAAAATAAAACGCCTTCCGCATTTATATATGTATAGATAAAAAATAATAATAATTTATTACTATGAAGTAGCCTATACCTAACTAAAATTAGGGCGCTATGAATGTTGGCATACTTATGTCAACTTACCCGTTGTTGCGGGGTTAGTTGGCATACCCAGCCAGCTTATGTCAACTAGCCCCCGAGTCCCTATGCCAACTAACCCCAATCGAGCAAGTAAAATAAACATGGCCACCAAAAAAATTGTTTATGAACTTCAGCAGAAATGGACTTATAACCTTTTAGCTAGATGCCCAAAGATACTAAAAACTTGTGAATGTTATTCCTGAATGACTGTACTACTGAACAAAACGACAAATACTGAATAATCAAAATTTTACTTTCTTATATGAAAATCACGTTTTCCATCCTTCCTCTAAAGGCAATGCCTGGATCCAACTGGCGTTCTCATGCAAGTTGGACGTTTAAATGACGATAATGTGACAGGCTCAGTAGCGCTCTTAATAAACAGTGATTTTTTTTAAAGGCACAATGCCAACTAACCCCGTATGCCAACTAACCCCGGTCTCCCCTACTTTTTTTTATTTCCGCAGCTGTACGTACAGTAATATTCTACAAGCAAAATTATTACTGTAAATTATTTTCACTTTTTACGAAGTTTGAGTGTTTGTTTTATTTCGTTTTTCAAAGCCAAAAAAAATTTGTCATGCTTGTCGAGATTTCGGGGTTCTAATGAATGTTCAGCATATGACTCTAAAACGTTTAAAAATACTTTCAAAATCACTACTTTTCATCTAAAATTTAGAAAATTTTCCGGGACAAGACCCCTGGTATGGGCCCCCCCAATATTTTTTATAAGTCGGCGCCTCTGCTCTATACCATTATATAAATGTATTGAGATTATATATTTGTTAAAAAAAAATTTAACAGTATCCTTCGTTATTTTGATTTAGTAATTCAAGTTCATTTGCGTGACTTAGTTTTCTTAGGGGGATTAAGATGGGCACCAACCTCAAACAGTTTTTTTATGGCAGTGAAACTTAAATTATACTATTAATTATGACCAGGAAGTTTTAAATAAGAGATTGGCATTCATTTTATATCAGGGCTTTTTTAGCTACAACTTTCATAATGACTTGTTTTTGTTATAAAATAAATGCATAGTTTTTTTTTTTTTTGAGGTTGGCGTTTGTTTACTTTTACAAAGTTTTTTGGGGGGATATCAGTAGTTTTTTTTTTAAATAATAAAATACACAGACACTATATGACTACAAAATTGACGACAAGATTTCAATGTTTATTGAGAGTTATATAATTTCCGAAAACCAAAAAATATTATTTCTTACTCTTCATAGAAAAAGCAAAGTGTTTAAAAACTTTGAATATTAATATGAACTGAATCTGGCAACCAAATATGAACGTTTACATTTATTCCATTATCATTCATTCCATTATCGTTGTTGATATATTTTCTTTAAATTAAAACGCCAAAAAAAATTAAATGGAGCATTCCGTTTATTAATTAGAATTCTAAAGTTTTTTTAATCTGTTGATTCAGATATTTGATTAATCATATATTTAAAAGCTGTAATGACGGCTTGTTCGTTGTGTTTTTGAACTCTGACGCTCTTTGATAAAAATATAGCAAACCTCGTTTGGCCTCGTTTTTGGAGGTACTTGGCCGCTAGGACGGCTTGTTTATCGCGCATTCATACCGCCAATAGTAATATAGATTTTAATTAATTAAAAATAGAAAGAGATATTTTTTAAACTTCAAACCTATGAAAGGGGCTGAATTGCGGTATTCTTAATCATTTAGTAAAAACAGCTTTGATATTCATGGTCTAGTAATGGATGTAGGTCACTTCAAAAATTAGGCCAAAATTTGACTAAAACTGCTCGAAAGATTTCATTTTCGAAAATTTCCATAATTTTTTTCTCCGCTGCTTTTTGTTCTAGAATATCCAATTTTTTTTTATTTAAAGTAATCTATAAAACCTCTCTACTGTAATTTTTTTATTGTTCCATGATGTTTAGTTTGTCTGGTAGAAAATAAAATCAATTTTGCTGTTAACATAGCGAAATGTTTTCTGTATATATACATAACTGCCGTTTAGCCCTTGGCGTCATTTTGAGATTGGCGGGCGGAACGACCGTTCCGTCTGATATTAAAGAACATAACTAAAAGGAAATACATAAAAAAACTAGATTGAAGTCCAGTGCTCAGGTCTTGCGTGCGATTTCTAATCAAATAATAAATGGAACACCACAGAATGAAAAGAAGTGAAGAGGGGAACTTTTGATATTGAAGGCAAATAACCTTTATTGAATTGAAGCCAAAGAAGGGGTAAAATATTTTTACCTTGCCTTTCAATTGGCGCCATTCACTTCAAAGATGTGTGTGCCACTTCTTTCACAAAATCTTTTTTATCCTTATCCTTTAACTCTCTGCTGACATCATTAAAAGTTTGGAATTGCTTATTCAATTTATTTGTTCATTAAAGGAATAATAAAATTTGCAGGCTTTTTTTTTAAAAAAATAATATGACAGGTTATTTGATAGAAAAAAAACCTGCGTCCCTGTCACGAGGGTCTTTTTCAAGTGTCAATATTACCAATTTGCTGCTTGTCATGCTTTATATTGTTAAAGTTTCTCACAACTGTTAAGGGTTAAATCTGATTGCGAGTGCAAAGTGCGAGAAAGATAGTTTAAAGAAAACTTTGTTAATAAGATTGATATGAATATTTGCCGGAGAAATGAAAATATCATTGTTGTGTATGGTAAATATTTTTGCAGTATTTGAATCACGCTATTTCAAAATATTACAGAAAGCTCTCAAAGTGCGAACAATCTTGTTATTGCATTACTTATTATTTTAAAAAGAATTATACACGAATTTTATGTTTTACATTAGGTATTTCATAATTTCATGTATAAAATACTTATTTAGTGTCTGTGGGCTTGTTCAGGTAGTCAGTCAATCTAATGTAAATAATAAATGTTTTGTTAAATTTATTCGGTTGTTTATAATAATGAAATTCAGAGGAATTAAAACTATCGTAATTCAGTTATTAATGACAAAAATAAAACAGTTAGTGTAAAAGTGCAACATAATTCTACATCTTAAATCTAAAACTTGTGATTTTCAGGGTACTTTGATGCAGCTTCTGTTGAGGAATTAGAATTCGTTTCTATTCTCATTTTTATTTGTAATTAATATAAAAATGTTACGTGGAGTAGAATATTATAAATCTGTTATTATTGAGACAAGCAAGGCCTGTAATTTTTTGTTCTCTTTAGAATATAAAAAAAGATACATACTTTTCACCCTAAGTCCGAAATATTATTTCATGAAAGCCTTTATTGTTATAATATAGCTTTCAAAAACAAGCTATTTAAACTCATAAGAACAACAAAGCGCCCTTTGTACATAGAGAACACAAGCCATAATAAGGCATTTTCTATATAAACCCCGTCTCATCTTCCAGATTGCTCGTGACGTCACTGACATTGATTGGTAAAAAAGAAACAAAAAATGAACAACTTGAATGAAGACACACCCGTTTCCCATAGGTCATATACGTCGTCTCGCCCCTTTATATTTTTTATTTCTGCATGTCCCATCCTTTTCTTTATAATTATACATCATAAGAGAAAATGGACCTATGTCCGATTGAGTCGATTGAAGAATTTCCCTAGAGATTTTTCCGCTTTTCGATCTCTAGGAAGAAATAAAGAAATAGAAATCTTTCTATACTTGGAAAATTCAATTTCGAACATTTGATGGAAATTTTAAAAAGGACAATGAGCATGAAAATTGCCTGAAAAAAGACTTTAGCTCAAATTTCGCAAATATTTTTCAAGTGTTTCCGAAGAAAGAATTGCTTTACGAATGCGTGTCTCGTAAAAGTAAGAATGAAACGATATTAAAATAAATTATGACATATTTCATTTGAGTTTTAATTATGTTTCTTCAAAGATGCGAGTCACTAGCTTTTTGAAAGTTATGAACGTAGGTATATGTAAATTGTAAATATCATGATAGACATGAGTTTTCTTTTATGAACAACCATTTTAAAACTTTGGATATAACTTGTAACAAGGCATATAACCAAGGCAGGACAAATGCAAGTACAGCTGTGGAAATAAAAAAGTACCCACTTGAGGTTATTTCCTCTGTTATTCATCCTAAAGAATCGGACCTTTTTGATATTGTGAACAATTAACATTCTGAGTTAATTGCATGACACAAAATTTGCATAAGGGGCCATCTCCATATTAAAAATGTTACTAACTTTAAAATTTCCAATAGCAACACCCCTTTTTGAATCCATATTTCAAATCTCTGACCTATGTTAATACGAAATGCCAAATTTTGTTAGTTTTTAAGCATTATTAGAGGAGTTAGAGACGTGCAAAGTTTAGGTCCTATAATGTTAAATGAGTTGCACATGAAAAACTATCCCGATCTGTAAATAATTAAGATAATGAAACGAATTTTTTACTGAAAAAAAATTATAATAACCCAAACAAAATGCATTCAATATTGGGGTATTTAAAACAATTTTTATATTTTTAAATAATTATTATATTGATTTTTTAAAAAAATATGAATGGAAACCCCTTAATATTTTTAAAGAAATAAATTTAAGACAAGAAGTTTAAGCGAAATCCCAATTTTTAAAAAAGTTTATTCATAATTTGCTGAGTAAATCACAAAATACTTTATAATTACCCTTTAGGGGACTGTGTATAAGATTACGTGTGCAATTGATAAATAAAGACGGCTTTGCATGCATGCTTGCTTGTCATTTTAGAGATGGACCCCAAAAGGTCCACAAGTGATTCGATTGAATAACTCGTCAAATATTCATCCAAATGTAACAAAAACTTAGATTTAAGGGTTTTCAAGAGTGCTTAACATTTCTAAGTTATTAAAATTGGGTGTTGCTATTGGAAATTTCAAAGATCGTAATATTTTTAATATGAAGACGGCCCCTTATGCAAATTTTGTATCGTGCAATTAACTCAGAATGTTAATTGTACACAATCTCAAAAAGGTCCGATTCTATAGGGTGACTAACGGATGAAATAACCTCAAGTGGGTACTTTTTTATTTCCACAGCTGTACAAATCCAGGACTGTCAAGTACAATCACGAAGTGCGGTACACATAAAAATGATTTGTGGGAAAAAAGTTCGATGCTAACAAATATCTTGGTTTTGTAGAATAAACATTGCACTAGAGCTACACTTAGGCTGTTGGGTACAAACTTCTTAATATCACACACAAGGCAGAAGTATCTAATACAACCCTTTTTTTAGACATAAGCCTTTTTACTATGCTAAACTACTTTTCTATTCCATATCTGTGGCCGAAATCAGTTTATCAAGAACAAGACACACCCTTTGTATCCGGTGATTACGGTAACAGAGGTGAGGTCATCCTGATATATTTTTGTTGTTGCGGTTCGCCATTAGCCCTGAAACCACGTTCCAGGCATATTCGGATATGGATCATGTTCCTTTTAAACAAACAGCGTTTGAGTTAATATCTTTGTTTCATCCCGTTCATTTAAATAATTAAGAAGATAAGATTTATTATATTGGTTGGTTGGTAGACAGGCATATATTTTCAGGCTTGTGTGCTTGGTCAGAGACCCGCTTATAAACCTGTGTCAAGTAAGACAGACACAACACACACATACGTAACAGATGCTGCCATCTATCGCGTGCCTGCCACCTCCACAATTTAAACATATTCCTGAAGAGGAGGGAATTAGTATCCAGGGACCTGATTTAACGAGCACGTACTCCGAATATACTCGACAAGCACAAACATCCATGCCTTATCGGGATTCGAACCCGAACCCAGAGGCTCCAAAGGCTCCTAATAGCCCTCGTGTAGCTCTAGTGCGACGATAATTCAAACCAAACCAAAGGCTCCTAACCGTTTCTCCTTCCTCCGCTCCTAATTCCCTAACCGTTGCGCCGCCGGGTCGGCATTTAATATGTCATTTTTCCTTTATTTTATGTAATTGCTTCCTGCTGCTTATTTCTAGCCTCCTTTTCGTTTGTTATTTTAATGGAGACTTCTCATGTCTTGAGTGGCAACAGAAATTCTGAATAAAAGTGAATTTTTTTCTGGGGTTCCGATTGATGAATTATTGTCATGTGCGGACAGAGCAACAATCCGAACACCTATCATAGGAAAAGCAGGAATGACAGCAGGAAGAACCGACGTCACTTGAAACAATCAAATCAAAACAATTAAGACCTAATTTCATATAATAATTTATAAACAATATGAGTCTTACTAAGAAGACTTCAAAGAAATACCCCAAACTAAGTTTCTAATGGTTAGTGATGAATTAAAGTAAACGTTTTGGGGAACCTAACAACAATATGTTTATGTTTATTTTGAAAGACTGGTATAAAACGAGGCATATTGCTCTCTCTCTCTTTCTCTTTCTCTGATTCCTTAACATTACAAAAATCTGCAATGTTTAATAGTTGAATCAGCGGACTTACTTAATTGTCTGGTGTGATATTGATCGTTATTAATAGGGTCATTCGACGGGAAATCAACCGGAAAAGTTCGATATCAACTCAATCTCTTCAAATTTTCAAAAAACCTTCATAGATGAAACTTTTTGATCATCCGAGTTTGAATTTAGTTAAAACAAATATTGATACATTTTCTTAATTTCAGAGTAAATTTTTAATATTTACAAATTGCTTCGAATTCAATTGGAAGAAGTCGGCAATGAACGGACCCAATCTTAGTTATACTTTGGAAAATGTCAAGAAATGAGTTTTGAGACTCCCTTCAAATGGGATATCAATATTGTAATATTGTGAATAATAAAGTAATTGTTTATTTATTTTATTTTATTTTTTTATTTGGAAAAACACACACTACAGATAAAAATCCATGTACAGTGGTGTATAAGAAAAAGAAAAAACACAAATGAAACAAAAAAAATAAAACCGCAAATACACTTTAAAAAAATATATATAGTAAAAAGACAAATAATCATTTAAAAATTCGAATGCATGTAGCTTTAAAAACCTTAAAAGACATATTAAAAGATATAATGAAAAGACACTAACCATAGATTGTGTCAGAATCATGTTTGTACCACAAAGACAAAGTGAAACAGACTCAATTCTAACTATTAGTCAATTAACATTTTATTAAATATGGACTTTTTAAGGCCTTCAAAAATAGAAAATTGTTTTTTTAATATTCGAACTATGATTATAATGTACTAAATAGTACTTTGACATAAAAAGTGTAAAATGATCTCCAACTAGAATTCCTAATATAAATTAATATAAATGTAAATTTAATATATAGATAATTTCATTTTAAATAAATAGGGCTTTATTTTCATACCCGCAAAGTTTTTATTAATATTCCAATATTTTGTAAATGCAAAACAAGTTAGAAAAACAAATTCCCTTTTAATTTTGGAAAAGTTTGCTGAGTTAGGAATCAATTTGGAAATTACCGCACATGTTATTAAGTCCTTCAAAATAGTCCTCAGCAGAACTCTGGCAACATATTATGAAAGGCGGGTTGAGAACATAAGCTCTTCTGTTACCTTGGCAACCACCAGGGAGGTTTTCAACCCCTTTTCCAAGATCCCAACATCACAGTGCCATCAGTGCTTAATTTGTCAAAACTGAAACCGACATTTTCGTCATAAATGTGTTTACAAAAATTGACATTAATGAAATGAATGTATTATGAAATAATTCTGGTCGTTAAAAAAGGTAAAATGTAACATAGAACAATTAAAATGTTCTATCTACACTGTAATACCAATTTTGATTTTACGAACAATTTAAAAAACTCCTCGGCGCAGCGGCCCAAGGCTTGCCGTGCCAATTTTAGCTTTCGTGACCTAGGGCTCTGGGGTGCTAGGCATATATCCCGGTAAGGTGGTCATCCTCACGCGGAACCCCCGGGGTTTAGTTCCCAAGCATGCTTGGTACCCATTTTATCGATTCACTTAAGAGATGAAAGGATGGGTCATCCTTGTCCAATCCGTCATTCGATCCCTTGACCTGTGGCTTGGCAATGCGAAGCACTATCACTGAGCCACTGGGCCGCAAAAAAAATGGAAACAAACTTATTAGTTGAGTATAAATTGCTGATACACTAGGTTTACACAATTTTGATGTGGACAGTGGACTATAAGCTCCACTGTAATTGGCTACATTTCACGTCACATGATTAAAGAATTAGTATTAGGTTTTGTGTTCCAGATTCAATATCTCAGATAACGTCACTATGAGTTACAATTCTTTAAAACCAATGAAACTGTTTGTAGAGCATTGATCTTTCTGAAAGTTGAAAGTTGAGAAATCTTTTTCACAAATTTATTGAGGAGAAACTGAAGCTGAAGGTATTCTTTATTTATTATTGTTGGAGACAATACAATACATTTTGATACAATAAAATAAAATATAAAATCTTCTTACGAAATATAAGTATTTGGAAACAATATTTGTAACTTTTCCGAGCTCTGTTCTGAAATTTTATGATTTTAACAAGGATTCCTTAGAACTTTAAATTATGACTTATATTTTAAAACTTGCATGTATTTGCTTTAAAACAATAAGCAATTTGTAAAACTATAAATATTTACAAGAATAGAGTCTTAAATTAGATTTAAAATTTAAATATCTTATGAATTCACCAAATGTAAAGTAGATAATGCTCTAAAGATACACTAAAATAATTTTTTAAAATTTAAACATAAAAAATATAGTTATTGACTTTAAATCTAAAGTATTTTCAAAGAAAGGCAAATAAAATATTAAAAGAAATTTCATTTAAGAGGGTAACTGTCGTGTCCCTGAACATGGTCAAAACATAAATGTCCATTGTATGACATAAGTAAAATTGCGGAGTTCATTGCCACGAAAACAACTTCAAATTAAAAGACAACAAAGAATAATAAGGTATTGTATGTCCAGGGTTCTTTGGATTACAAGCTAGATTCATCGTTCATGAATGTATTTTGTCAGAAAACTTTCGTTAACACAATAAAACATATTTGAATATTTTTAACGAATTTCATACGTAACAGTACATATAATTTCCTCTATTGATAACATAGTAAAAAATAAATTAGCGATATACATTTTTAATTTAAAACTGGTATGCACCTTGAATACATTTGATTCATATATACATTTAATAAGTTATCATATAATAAGAGCAAAAAATTAAAATAATTTTCAGAGTGGCTTTAAAAATTTATAATTTTTTCATATTACTAGCTGGTACACGTGACAAATTTCAGACTTTTTAACGGTCTAATGTGGGGTTTCCCGGATATTACCACCCTTATCATTCAAAGAGAATCATCTAAGCATACCAAAAAAGACTTACTAGATAAAAGCATAATATTGCACACCAAAGAAGTGTCTTATCTAAAACCGTTACACATTTTAGTGTCATCTGAGATAAGTTTCAGAAAAGAAAATGATTTAACGATCTCATTTTAAGAGAGATATAAAAAGATTAGGATTTTTGTTATGTTTGAAATAAGGGATGGAAAAAAAAAAGAAAAAAACGGAAAATAAACATTAGAACGGTTTTCGGTCTGATAGATTTGAATGGGCAAACGACGCAATTTAAGATTTGAAATTGGAATTCTGTACTCCACCGGAAAATAAAGTAAATAAAAATCCATTAACGGAAATTTTTCTAAAAATTTTATTTGGGATTTACATCTTATTTTATATTATTATTTATTTTTAGATGATAAGTGCTGTTTTATTAGACTAGTTTTTTCGTAATGGAAGCATTGTGTATTTTGACCTTTCTTTAAATGAGTAGGTGTAAAATAAACAAATGCATGGGAATTTTATTGCAGTTTTGGGAAAAGACAGTAATCATGACAATTTACAATCTTCAATAAAATCGAACATTACAGAATACAAAGAAAAAAGAGCAGTTCAGGAAAGACAAGTGTATGCGTAAAAAGTAAATGCAAAAAGCTAAGGTTATAAAAAAGGCTTGTAGTTTGTATGTAAAGTATGTTTGTAAGTAAGTTTTTTTTTAAACATTTGAATGAAAATATACTTAATATATTTTAACGAATTTTTTATATACATATTTTTTGGCTCTTTTTATAGCTGGTTTTGTGCAATTGCAACCCAAGGTGTTGTAATAATGTTTTTTTTTTTTAGAATTTTAAAATCTTAAATTTTTGCTTCATTTAGAAAAAAACAACAATGCAAGTAAACTTCGTTCAAAATTGTCCCCAAAACAATAAGAGGCATTCCCACAATTTTTCTTGTCCTCGACTATTTATCTTATTAAAAAGAATGGTGGACTTAAGTCAACAACGAAATACAGTTAATGGCGAAAATGCAAATGAAAAAAAAAGGGTGAGGGTAAACAAAAACTTCATGTTGTTAAAGATTTTCCTCCCACTTTACTCCAATTTCATCTTTAATAAGAACAAATGTGGAAAGAACATAGAGTAAGAACAAATGCGGAGTCGCATTTTTTGTTCTGAACATAGAACGAGTTTTGTGTGAAATAATCAAGGGGAAAAAGGTAAAATAGAGAAAATAAAATATATCAAACAATTTTTTTTCTTCATAACTCAGGTGACGGCTGAATTCCTTTTTCCCAAAAGTGATTTTTACGACGGAACGTTCTTTGATTTACGTCGAATTTCTATGCAGCGAGAGTGCTTCGAAACGGCGCCATTTTTCCCGGACAGCTCGGAATATGGATATAAATTCAATTTCGGCTTTTTGTTTTCGGGACCTATTAAATTTTACCCAGTTTTGTGCGTTGTTCAGAATGGAAATGGGAATAGATTAGGAATATAAAAAGGAACATGACCCCGGAGTCCTTGAGCAGTGGGGCAATGTTTCGCTTGAGCACGCGAAAATCGTTTGCTAGAAGATGTGAATGGACGACTTCCGTTTTTTGTCTCGCCAAGTCGTGCAATTCCAAACGATCCGGTAGCACGAATCGAAGATTACGTCACAATCGTGAAATAATGAGAGGAAGAGAAGAAAGTTGGTTCGAGATTAACATCGAACGGGAGACTTTTTTTTTTGTGTGTAACACACGTACTGTCCATTAATAAACGTTCCGAGAAATAGGCACGAAACGAAAGCCTACAATAGTAAGCTTAAAAACCAAAGCACATAAAAAAATTAAACAGATAAAACGGTCTTTGTAGGAGAAATCACTAATCCGAAAAATACCATTTAGTCGAGATAATAACCAGCAAAAAGATTTCACTGTTTCCTTCTACAATTATCTTCTCTACTTAGAGAAAATTTATTGTCGGCCACAATACACGGATGTAAATTATTTTAAGTATTGATACTTGAAGTTTATATATATTTTGTTGCTTTTCAATAATATGTTTCTCATTCCTATATTTTTTTGTAATCACAAAATAGTGATACAGAAAATAAGAATGTTCAAGAGGGCAACCCAAGTATGGTGCAAGTGGAATTATACTCCATAATTATATTGTAACCCAAACACTCTTCACGAAACATTTATTTAATAGTTAAAAATTCATAAAAGTAGACAAAACTTCTAATTTGGCATTCTAACATTTTTGTTGTTGTCTGTGTAGAATAATATAGATTATTTTCAAAAGTTAAGACAATTTTAAATGCCAATTAAGTTAATAATATAGGTACGTCTGTTTGCTTGTGAACATTGGCTAATATGTATCCAATTTCGCCAACAACAACAAAACCCCGAAAGGGAAAGGGTTTCCTATACTTTTTTTGGCTTCATTTTTTTTATGATGAAGCTGGTGAGGGAAAATAACTGGGAAGCCATCAAAATGGATGATGAAAGCAAGCCTCTCCTATTTTCGGCGTGCTACACTTTATTAAATTGCTCTATCGGATTTATAAACTCATACTTTGCAGACATGCTGCTGTAACTTTAAGAAAAAAAACTATTTTTAACAAGTTAGGTAGTTTAAATAAATTAAATGACTAGATATTACTTACCTAAAGCAAAATAAAGAAAATGTAGCATAGAGATGTTTTTTTTTTTTTTTTTAATTTTTGTTTGGTACTGGAATAAGTTATTAAAAATAAAATCCAAATTTAATATGTCTATAACGCACATTCTCCAGACTTCATAATTTTTTTTCTGAAATTCCACAATTTGTGGTTGTAGAGAGTATGCAGTTTTCCTCCCTCTTTCTCTCTTCCCCCACCCATAACCGATGACACATATACTTAAAAAACACACCTTACTCTCCCATGTTTTGTTTGCATTATGTATACTAACTTGAATGAGCAGACATCAATTCCATTAGTGTTTTTATGCATTTAGAATTAGCTTATTTCAGATAACGTATCTCCTTCCAGCTTTCATTGCACGGCCACCTTCGATCGTTTCCCCGATTGATGGTGGTCTTTTCCTACGCGAAATTGATTTTCCAATTGAGCATTTCTTTTTCCACTCAAGGCCTGTAAAAAGTTCATAGCTATAATTCAAAAACATAATAAAATATTTGTTTTACTTGATACATGAATCATCTCAGACCACCCCTCCCTACCACGCTTATTTTTTGTTACTTTTTTGCGAATAATATCAATACACTACATTTTAAGCGTTCCTGGACAGTTTATAACATTATCTGTTATTTGTTTTGTATTTACATTTTACTAGTACTATATATATTTATTAAATATCAGGCATTGAAAGGGATTAAGCCCATTTAACCAGGCATTCTTTCCTCCACACGTGCTAGTGCATCGATCCATTATTTGAGTCTTCCACGTTCGTACACTGGCATCACCTGCCTCATTTCCCGTCATAATCCGTCACACTAATTCCACGTATTACTTCAAAACGGGAATAGACACGTGCACTTAACTCCAAGTCCAGCCTGTGATTTGCTAGGACGTGATTTCCTGGAGCGGGATACAGAGACAGATGTCTTCTGTTTTTTTACACCAACTGTCGACTAATTTTCCATTCATGATTCCATGAACTGAGCCGTTTGGAATGCTAAAAATCGTTAATAGCGGTTCGTTGATGGATTGTCTTCCGAGAAATTCATTAAAAAAAATCGAGATTTTGTTTTATGTTGACAAATTTTCAATCAGGAGAAAGTTTTGGAATAATAATTTTATAAACGAATTTTAAATTCATGATTCAATGAATTTAAGCCGTTTGGAATGCTATACAATTTGTAAATAACTGTCTCCAAACCAAATCCAGCCAGTGATTTGCAAGGACGTGATTTCCTGGAGCGGGATACAGAGACAGATGTCTTCTGTTTTTTGCACCAACTGTCGACTAATTTTCCATTCATGATTCCATGAACTGAGCCGTTTGGAATGCTAAAAATCGTTAATAGCGGTCTCCGTTGATGGATTGTCTTCCGAGAAATTCATTAAAAAATACGAGATTTTGTTTTTGTTGACAAATTTTCAATCAGGAGAAAGTTTTGGAATAATAATTTTAAAAACTAATTTTAAATTCATTATTCAATGAATTTAAGCCGTTTGGAATGCTATAAAATTTGTTAATAACTGTCTCCAAACCAAATCAAGCCAGTGATTTGCAAGGACGTGATTTCCTGGAGCGGAATACAGAGACATATGTCTTCTTCCTTTTTTTTACACCAACTGCGGGCTAATTTTCCATTCATGATTCCATGAATTTGAGCCGTTTGGAATGTTAAAATTCGTTAATAACGGGTCCGTTGATAGATTGTCTTTTTAGAAATTCAATTTAAAAAAAAAATAATAATCGAGATTTTGTTTTTCGTACAGAAATTTTTAACCTATAGAAAGTTTTGGAACTACGTGGGCCGTTTTAAAATGATGAAATGTGTTAATAACTGTTCCTTGATGGTTTGCCATTTGCCTTCCTAGAAAGTCATTAAAAAAAGCGAAATTTCACGTGTTTCGTTACTATTAATTAATCCTGGACTAAGTTTTGAAAATATTATTTTACCCACTGCCGATTAATTTTCAATTCATGATTCCATGAGCATGAACGAGCCGTTAGGTTAGGAATGCTGAAATTCGTTAATAACTGTCTCTTAATGGATTGTCTTCCTAGAAATTCAATAAAAAAGATAAATCGAGATTTTTTTTTCGTACAGAACTTTTTAACATGGTGAAACTTTTGGAATTATGTTGATAAGTAGGAAAGTATAGAGCTTGGAAACTTGGAAAATTGGTTGCTGCATGAAACAGGTAGTTTTTGATGATTTATGTTAAAATTTCTTGAAAGGAAATGAGGATTTTATTCAAGGTTGTGTTGGGCCGGTAATTCGCTTAAGTTAGGGTAAAATGATGGGTTTAGTTAGGCTGTTTATGAAGTACGATACTACTTCTGATAATGACTCTATGCTAATAAGTATACATAATATTAGCCAGTCGTATTAGTGGTTAATAGTACATTGCTTAATTACATTGCATTCTAGAACTTATAATATTAATTACTAAATGAATAGATAAGAACTCTATCATAAATTATTAAGAACTATATTAAATACCGCAATATCCCTGGACAGCAAATGAGAAGACAATAGGTTAACTAATTTAGCATTTATTGACATACACAAATAGTAGTACACAATTACCGCGCGGCATCATACTAGACAAATAATAATATATCATAAAAACAGTATGCATTATAAGGCCCTAACCTAATCGTCAATTACAATTAATCCTGGAGAGAAATACATCTATCAACTCACCCCTTTACGTAGATGTAGATAACAGATGTAAAAGAACCAACGGTGTAGGAACAGAAGTCCCACACATTTCCATAACAATTTACAACAAACACCACCACCGTTACTGATTTTATATTGATGCACTATAATGGGATGGATGAGACGAAGCAATAGTCAAGGGCTCAACAGCACCCAGACTTATCAGAAGACACTTGGTGTTTTCAGTATAAAATGCACAGTCCACAGAGTGAATTAGGAAGTCGCCGGATTCTATGTCGTCGGATTATACGACGGGCAAGTCAGACCATGGGGGCCCAGCCGCGTACCCAGGGGTTACCTCGCGGACGGTCCGGCACGGGGCCCAACGGGCACCCTGCCCTCAGTTGAAATTGATGTTTTCTTTTTGTGGATTCTATCGTATCGTAACTCACCTCAGATCTCGCGGTACACGCCGACGAAATCTCTAAACTCCACCCATGTAAAATGTTGCCCAATTACATAATTTCGGACATCCCCCCAACACAAACTCCCACCTTCGATTTTAAATTGAGCTTAGGCAGTGGTCAGGATAGTAACAATTACTGGAACCCCATAGGATATGAAAATCCTCTGAAGTTTACCGAAGGTTCACCCGAAGACATAACTCCAGGTTCCCCCTGTAATAAAAAAGCCTTGAGGGCAAGGTTTTAAAATCTAAAAAGTAGGCGGATCTAAAAATCTCTGACGAGGGGCCAGAGCGAGAGAAATTAAGAAGGGCACTTCCTCTCCGACCCCGATCGAGACCCAATTAAAGGATCCAGGAATGCGGCTCGGCCATTGCAGGTAAACATGTTGGCTATGAAATCAGCCCAACAGTTGTAAGAAGAAATCTGTAAAGGAAAGGAATATAAGCATTATGGTTAATCTTGGGATTGAATAAAAATTGATAATTATGCATTGTTTTTGAATGCTTACTCGAATAAGTAATTTTGTGAAGCTATTAGGTTTTAAAGAGTATGGAAATATATCGAAGTTAATATTATAATATAACTTCTTTTATAATTTAGTAGAACTTGTTCATTCAGGAAATTTTTTATTACCTTTATTATTAAAATAAAACATATTTTGGTGTAGCGCCGAATTAAAAGTTTGTAATTATGGAATGTACCCTGAAAAATCTTAATAGTTGCAGTATCATGAAAAAGAACACATATTTTAGCCTCTCATAAATATTATCTGCTAGCTTTGATCATGCTAGTTTGACAATTAAGCTGTTTCTATAAATATAACTAAATAATTATTAATGTTTTATTTTGATGCATATCTGTTCACTCTTTATCTTTAAAATTCCAAAGCATTTCTCACTTCAAAATCCTCATGAAATAAAAAAATATATAAAAAAAAAAGAAAGAAAGAAAACACGAAACTCCAATGCTATAACCCCTGAAAGACGAAAGTTCGTTTTTGCTGGAATCAAGCAAATTTTCTGAATGAGACTGTTAGCGCCATCTAACGGTTGTTTCGCTGAACACACTAATTCTTTTGATGACGTTTGCTCAAGGGCGACACTTTCTCCTTTACTTACCCTCGTGATTATTCGTCATCACTCATCCTGCTGTATTAACTTTTTTCCCTTTTTTTTTTATTGTTCTTTACTGCATGTCGCTAAAATATCGAATCATATACTAACTTTTATGTTAAAAATGCTAATAAAAAATGCGTATAGTGTAGATTAAGAGAACTATTATTTAAGTTTAAGAAAATTATTTTTGAACGGAAAAATATATAATAATTATGAGGATTAATTCTTAACACTTTCTATACCAATTACTTGAAACACATTAAAGAATTAAGAAAGTTTTTTATACGAAATAAATTAAGTTATTCTGTCATGTAAAAAAAAGTATGTATGATGAATATATGTGTAATGTTTGTATAATGTAAGTTTAATGTAAACAATCTGAAAGTAAATTTAAATATCTCCTTACCAAGAATAGCTTCTAAACTAATTTCAACTAGAGAAATTTTCGAAAGTGGCACTCTAAAATTCGAATTCGACCTTTTTCTTACACCCTAGCCAACGCCCAAGGTGCGCCGTTGCTTCCGAAGCTATGTAATTGTACAAATATAGAGTAAACTCTTTTTAGTTTTTGTGGTCACCACCCTCAGCCCATTCAGGCGTGTTTAAGTAAATTGTTGTTGATAAATTAACCATGGATTCATTCGTTATCTTGAAAGGTAGTATTTATCTTGGGTTTTCAAGGACCAAATTAGGACATGCTTGATGTATTGAAGGGAAGACTGTAAAACTAATTTGGAAACAGTGTTTTCGTATGGATACTTTCTTTTGTGTGTTAGATAGTCTTGAATTGCCAATTTATTTCGTATAAATAAATTAAGAGATAATGATAAAATAACTTTTTCAATTGGTTTAATTAATCTTATTTTTTAAGGAAGAAAACATTATAAAAAAGTGCGCTAAGTAAATCGCACTATATATAGTGTTCGCGCTATGTAGTGTTCATTTTTTCAATTTTTGAAAAGTGCTTTATCTAAAAATAATAATTAAAGTTATTTTAAAAGTATGATTTTTCTACCAAAAAAATTGAAGAAAAAAACCCAACATACGCGAAATTATTATAAAGACAAACAAATACAAATTATTATTATTATGGAACAACTGGAAATCCTTGAAAAACTAATTACTTTTTTGGATTTTTTATACGTTATAACGTATAGCATTAACTCCAAGCTCTATTTTCCTCCGTGCGAATACTATTTTTCTATTTTAAAATTGAAATACATTCTTGTTGTTGATGGTTTGAAACTCTAGCTGATATTCTAAATAATATTCTCTATCAGATTCTCAGATGACAGAATACACAAATAAAATATTGTGTTTATAGATAACTTCAAGTTTTTTAACCAAATATTTTATTTAGATATTTGGGTATATTATTTACAGCTATCAATAATATTAAACAAAAAATATTGATATTTATCCGACTGGCAATATCTTTTTAGAACCCTTAAATCAATTTATGGAAAAAATAGAAATATTAATAATTTATAACAACATTGTTGCCATAATTATATTACGCTAAAAACCTATTATCAATTTTATTTTAAATTATGAAACATTTGAAAATAAACAAATCTTATGTTATGGTAACCAGAAAAAAAAGTATTTTTACATCATAACTACCGTTTTTGAATGATACATGTTTACATTCAAATGCTTTCAAAATAACAATCAATATTCGTAACCTCAAAATAAATCGAGTCAGGTTGTTTACGCATATCGTAGAAAAGAAGATGATAAACAGAAATTGATGATCGATGAATCAACTCTATGCTACAACACACATTGACAACAAACCATTCTTCTTCATTCGCCAATTCCTGTCGATCGTAATCTGACTCTTGATTCTAACAAACCAGCAGCAACAATGTCGATTTTCGTTTTATAGAGCCACTGTTGTGCATTCTGATGACCTGGCTGTATTATTTGTAATAAAGAATCAAGTAATTTGATGGATTTCCGTGTACGCTCCGTTTTTATTAAAATTATTACCGAAAGAATCCTATTGGGAAACTCTGCAATGGACGTGGTCGATTTTTCCCATTCAACGATTAATTTATCTTATTGTTGTATAGGTCAAACGGATTGGAATCATTTGAAATGAAAGTCATGGGTTAAAAAATAAAGGTGAAGGAGAAGTAGGTTTGTTGTCACGTTCACGGAATTGTCACGTTAATGAGTGCTTTGCGTGACAGTTTTTTAGACAATATGCTGTGAGGGGGTTTCCGGCTAAATTCGGTTGATGAATCTTTAAGTCCTATTGATTAGGGGGTCTTACGTCAATTAGCAGAAGTCCATTGTTAGGACTGATTATTTGATAGCTTGATTATTCCCAAGTGTCTTTCTGAAATTAACCACGAGATAAAGTCGTTATGAAAGGTTGTTTTTGTTTAAGTTAAGAATTAATTATTTAGAGAACTTAGCTATCAGAAACAAAATACAAATTATGTTTTTTCCAAACTTAAGTTGTTTCCAAAAAAAGTACTATTGAAAATATAGTTTTTTTTTAAAGAATTAGTTCTTGTTAATAATGCAAAACTATATTAGTAATTCATCGAAAAAATTTCCACTTGAAAAACTTAAAGGTTAATTTTTAGTTATAAGCATTGTTTATCTATTAGTTAGTCGTTTTATCCATTTAAGTTAAGAACGCATTAGTTTGTATTAAATAAAATTATCAATTATATAATAGTAAAACTATTCATTAAAATATACTTGAATGTAATTTTACTATTTATTTTAACACAGCTTATTTTGTAAAAAAGCTATTTATTTAACTTCGTTAAACTTATTTGTTTCCATTAATTGTTAAGACCATATATTACACATCACACTCATATCGAAAGGGAATAAACTACATTCTGCAATAAAAACAATAACACACTTACTAAAAGTAGATAATTTAATTTACTATAGTGTTTCAATCATCAATTTTGTTCATTGTTAGCAATCCAAAAGTAAAATTCAAAAATTAGGCAATACTATTTCTGTAAAACGAGTTTTTCCTTCATAGCGTTTAGTATGCAGCTAAACAAAGTATAGGTAAAAGATTAATTTACTCAAGAGTATACATACTTTTTTTATACTATATATTTTTTCGAAAAACTATTATTGCTATATTACTACAATTTTTTTAAGATATATAAATGAAAGTTTTGAGCACACAGAGCACTAGAGCACACATTGATGAGGTCTGTAAATCAATTCCATGTTATGCCAAAAAGTTTCAGCTGTTATTTTGCATAAATAAATCTATAATAATAAAAATGAAGTTTTGTATGTATGTATGTGTGTGTGTATGTCTCTCCGAAACTCACAAACTAGACATTTGTTTGACTCGTAACTTGGCACAAATGCGTAGTTCCTACTTGAGTTACAGAATAAGAACTTTCAGAGCTCAAAGTGTTCTATTTTTAGAGAAAATTCGAATTTTCTGGGAAAACTACACCACTTTGGCTCAAATCCGATGATTTCTTTTCTTTCCTGATGCCATCTGAAGAAACAATTAAATAAAACTTTCAACGAAAATAAATAGAATTGAAAATGTTTATTTTATTGTGTTGCCATAACTTTCAGAAACTAAATTCATTATTTGAAAATAATTGATATGTTTCAAGTGACGTATTTCCAACAAGTCTTGATTCCTGGATTTCTTATGGGTTTAGTTGATGATTTCGTCAATGATGGTTCTGTTGATTACAAATATGCATGTTCAAACAATAAATGTGTAGTTTACCTATAAGTTCTAGAGCTGCCGTTAGGTCTTTATTTTCTCGCCAAATACGTTGCCAATCCCGCCAAATTATAATAAAAACTCGCCAAATGGCAAATGGTTTGTTAAGCTATTACTGAACAATGAATTGATTAAAACTCGCCAAATGAGCAAAATGTTTGTTAAGCTATTACTGAACTATGATGGTTAATAAAGCCATCGCACTAGAGCTGCATATAAGGATATTATGTCTTTATTGTTTCGCCAAATATGTTGCCAATCTCGCCAAATTATTTATTAAAACTCGCCAAATGGGCAAAATGTTTTTTAAAATATTTATAAGCTGGTTGGATATGCTAAGGTCGTTGTGTTTGAGCTGTATAATGTGTGTGTTTGTAGCTATATCTATTTTCTCGCCAAATTATTTACCAAAACGAGCCAAAAGAGTTAAAAAAGGTTTTATGCATTTATGAGGGAATTGTGATGACATTTATGAGTACATTTTACATCGTATTTTTGATTTTAGAATATTAGGGCAATGAATTGAGATTTTTTACTTGATAACGAGTGGAAAGAGAATAACTTAAGTTTATGATTTTATAACAGGTTATATGGTACACATACTTGGATCGATTTGATATTTATTTAATCCGTGCGAAGTGCGGGTATAAATTTGCTAGTACAAAATAAATATTTTTCGGAATTGCTGTTTACATTGTTTACCCTCTCAAAACACACAAAACAAAATCATATTATCTTGAAATTTATTTTTGAACCGTTTTTTTTATAAGGTTGTGCTTTGTTATGGTTCCTTTTATGTCAAATTTCTATTCACATTCAAAAACTCCCTTTTCCCAAATGCAACAATTTAATTAGATCCAGCGTGTCAAACCCGGGGAGGGAATAATAACCATACAACAACAAAAACATCCCCGAAAGAAACTGGAAGCATTCGCATATAAATCAATTTCAATAAGCGAAGCTACGTAGACGTGACATTAGCAAACGCTGATATGATATTAAAAAGAAGCCCCCTCCCCCATTGATTCTTTTTCTTCCTGGAATAATAACAAGAAGAAGAAAAAAGAATGTTCTCTTATTCTGGAAAAGGAGAATTCCCTCCGGAATTGTATTTTTCTTTCTTATGGGCGTAGTTCTTCGTAGTAGGGCTGCTCGCTGAGTCAGGATTTTTCTGGGAACTACAAAGATTGGAAGGATAAGTTTCTTCGCTAAATTTCTAATAACATTATATGAGTATTTTAAAATATTGTATAAAGGGTATCTTGTAATAATTGCCTATTTTGGCAAGGAAACAATTTTGAAAAAAATAATAGGATTATATAGTTTTCTTCATTTAAATTTTAAAAAAAATTTAAACATGAAAGGAAAAACATGACAGATGTAAGTATGCGCTGTTTGGTTTTACTATAAGAAACAAAGCCAAGACTGCGTTGTTTTTTAGAAAAATTTATCTGGCCAGAGAATCTTGTAAAAAATATGCATTAAAGTTAGAAATTCTTTTAAGAAACTTTCAGGTTTTTATAGTTATTGGGTATTAAAGTTCTTTTAGATAATTTTTTGCCATCAAAATTCAATGCTGTTTATTATTCATGCGAAGAGGACATTTTGTTTTAGTTTACCCTTTAAAAAAATCGTTGTAAATTTCACTAATTAATTTAACTTTTTGAAATTCGTTTTTAATGTGACCTATTTGAGAGTTTTCAGTACTTTTTTTAAAAACATTTTTGTCTTATATTTTGTTCATTGCTATAATTTTAAATTAATTAATGAGTTATTAGATAAACTAAAGAATGAAGCTTATTTCCGAGTGACAAGTTTTCTTGTTATAATGGTCTTTAATAAGTAATATGGATTTTCTTACTGTTTAAAAGTCGGATAAAAAAAATTATAGAATTCAATTTAGTTTTTAGTCACGACATTAATTGAATTATCTATATGGTTCTTTTTAACTGTCACTATAACTTAAAAATTGTCGATATACATTGATATAACAAAAGCCGGACCCTTTTTAAACTATGGTAAATATTCTAAAATAAATACGTAACATAATTTTGCTTATATTTGATGGCATTAAATTATGAAAATGTTTCAAATTCCCATAACATGCACTAAAAATCCAAATTCTTTCATACAATATCACCTTTTATCGAACAAATAGCTAAATTAGCAATTTTTTGCCAATTCTGTGAAAAATGTGACCGTTCTAAGTATCGATCATACCAAAAATAGGATAAATGGGGGATGTTGTCATAGCAACGCAATGGGTTTTTCTGTTTTTGTTGCTGTTGCCAATTTATCTTTGTGAATGTGATCGCTCTGTTTGTTCTTCGATGAGATGATGGAGGGTTCTGTGTTCGAATCAATCTACCCATTATGTTTTTTTTTTTTTTTTTGTGGCAACACAACTTGATGGTTTTGCTTTTCTTTTCCCTCTCGCACCCTTTCTTTTTGATAGGTTTGAAGATAAAATATAAAATAGGAAAATATATATTTAACAAGAAATTTTTTGATCATATTTTTTGGTACAATTCGTTTTTGTTCATATGTACTTAATGTTTTAAGTAGTTGAAAAAAAACCCATTTATGCTTCGAAAATAAATATTTTTTTGTTCAAAGGAAGTATTTGGTTTCTATTATCTTAAAAGGAAGATGCACATTACTTTTCAACTAAAAATAACTCTTATTCGTTAATATTATTTTGTTCGAGCTAAAAAAAATACCTTTAAAAATGTAGGTACAGAATAAAATGTTTTGCAGTGAACACTGCATGGCCTCTTCATCATAAAGGGATATGAGAGCTACTAAAAAAACCACTAATGTTATTTTTCTAAATAATTCATATTACAAAAATCCAGAGGTAAAATCACTAGAATAATTAGTTAATACAAAAAGTAAGTAAAAAGTAATTTCATACATACTTTTAATTAGTTATCGATTAAAGACGAAAATGTTGTGAAAAACTACGCTTTCTATTAACTTTTCATTTTTACTTTAATTAGATATTTTTACTAACGTGATTGTATTAAAAATAGAGAAATAGTTTTAATACTGCACTAAATATTTGGCTGAAATTTCTTAAATTAATTAAAAATGTAATAAACTTGGTTAAAAAAGAAATTTTAATTTTATGTATAATTATTTGTTAGAAGGAAATTTTGAAATTACTTTCAATTTTTTTTTATTTAAAGTGTTCTTTGATTTAAAAGCTCTAGAAAATTAATATTAAAATATTTATGTATAAAAGAAGAATTTCTTATTAATTTCTAAACGAAAAGTGCATTACAGGATTTACAGGGCCAGCTTTAAGAATTTAATATAGTTTTCTGCTTTATATTTCTAAACTTGTGTTTGAGGACAGACTGGACAGAGCTTCACCTACATCTACGCCTTTCAGTATAGAAAGTATGACTGGTAATAAATATGTCTTAAAATATTCTTATACCAAAAATATTAGACTCGTAAATTTTTCTTTTTCAAATACCCCATAAAAAGGGAGAAAAATGAGTTTTAAAATAATGATGAAATATTACGCCTGAAAACGTTTCGTGCTGTCGCATGATATCTATGACGTCCCTTAGTAACTATAAACAAACTTTGAAACACCATTTTGGAATCAACTTTAACCCTCTAATGCATAGTGTTACCGTTCGGTAACAAGTTACATAATCCACTTTATTCTATTAAAAATGGACCTCCCTCTCGACAAATTTGTGTTTTTTTCATCTATTACATTCCATTTTAAAGTTTTAGTTAATAATAACCCTCATAATTGACAGTAGTAAAAGTGTATTCAAAATTAAAAAGTGAAGTTTCTAACTGTTGTGAATTTACGTGTTTGGCAGAATTCAAAGTAATAATACTAGTACTAAATACAATTAAAGTGCTTTGAAAAAAATATTATAGTTCAAGAGGGTTATTTTAAACTATATTTAGTAGTTTTCTAATTATTCCTTTCAAAATTGGTAGTTTGTAGTTGGTTTCTACATGTGTTACCGTTTGGTAACATCATGCATTAAGCACAACTTTTGTTTGCTTATTTGCGTGTATCTCTGTAACGGATTCACAAGAGTTCAGAGTTTAAAATGTTTGGTACTACTTGATTTTAAGAGTAAAAATAACTGTTTTATGTCGTATCATTCTGCCATTTAAAAAAATTATGTTTAAAAATGATTTTTTGTATATTTTTATTCATAAATACCTGCTATTTGTACTAAACCTGCTATTGCCTTCTATTTGTACATTAACTTTGTTTCAAAAGTAACTACTATTCATAATTATTTTAAAAACTAATTTTTCCTGTTTAACAAAATCTAAATGTACTGAATATTAATACTCTTTTTTGTTTGTTATACACGTTTTCATTAAAGATTTTATACCTAAAACTATGTGTCTGTGTGCCTCTGCAACTTCTTATAGAATAATAAAATTATCAATAAGCTTTATTTTTAAGTATAATTTATTAGAAATATAAAAAGTAAAAAAGGTAATAATTTGAATAAAAATAAATATTCGTACCCCGAACTTTAAGGTTTCAGGAGTCTTGAAATTGTGCAAAGAAGGAACTACAAAGCATAGTTTGATCTTTCATGTAATTTTTTAACTACTCAATATACAAGTATAATTTTTTTATATGTAATTCTACAAGATTTATTTAATATGAAAAATTTTTTAAAATTTATGAAACTTTAGCCAAAACTAAAATAAATGATATTAAACATAAAGCTATTTAAACACATTGTGATTAGGCTTGCGCGGCAAATTGTGAGGTCGAAATTGAAGACATGACCAAGAAAATGACTTTATATTGTGCAAATATGTACAAACAAAGACTTATACCTAAATTCTCAGCTCAATTTTAATTAGAAATTATTTTTTAAAAAATTTTAAATCAAAATTTTAAAATTTTTATTAATTTTTTTAGAAAAAAGTTCTTAAAATAATTTCTAATTAAAATTGAGCAGATAATTTAGGTATAAGTCATTGTTTGTACATATTTGTACAATATAAAATCATTTTCTTGGTCATGTCTTCAATTTCGACCTCACAATTCGCCGCGCAAGCCTAATCACAATGTGTTCAAATAGCTTTATGTTTAATATCATTTATTTTAGTTTTGGCTAAAGTTTTATAAATTTTAAAATTTGTTTCATATTAAATAAATCTTGTAGAATTACATATAAAAAAATTATGCTTATATATTGAGTAGTTAAAAAATTACATAAAAGATCAAACTATACTTTGTAGTTCCTTCTTTGCACATTTGTAAGACTGCTATGATCCTTTAAGCATCTATTCAGAGCTTAATGCATGGTGTTACCGTTTGGTAACAAATTTAAAAAATGAAATTATTTAAATTCCGATGCATTTAATTTTTTTTCCTTATTTTTCCCGTGATGTATGAGCATTAGAGATGCAAATATATTTTTTTGGGACGAAACAAAAAGTTCATGCACTAGAGGGTTAAGCAAATTTAAACTTCCGCTTTCTGCAAAATTTCCTTCCATTATCAATATAATTCTTATTTTAAGAGTACATTAGATTAAATCCAGTTTAATTACAAGTAAAAAAAAAACCATCACGATGATTTGTTAATAAACTAGTCATTATTCAAATTAGTGACGAATTAATTTAATCTTGGAAGGTGGTGGGGACATCCTGGTTCTTCTTTAGGTTTTGTTTTTCACAAATAAATCCCCAAACAGCTAAGTAAACTCCATTATAATCGTTTATTTTACCTTGAAAAACATTTGTTATATAAATATGCTAACATTGGATCGAAAACAATTATAGCTCCAGTGTGAATAGTGCTAGTGAGAAGTTTTTGTCCACCAAAAAGAGTTTCTCAATCTGGCAAAAACCGCAGACCGGTCTTAACTGCCTGCGAAATAAAACCGCAAATTTCGGTGTGTCATTTCGCTTGTTTATAAATTTCTTTTGAAAATATTCTTAAGAATTTTTCGGTTTTTAAATAAGAATTGTCATGTAAGTATAGATTTAAAGTTAATATTATGTTCTTAATATGCGTGCTTTGATTTATACTCGATTTGTATTTGTTTAAAAGAGTCTGAAAAATCATGAGTTTCACTATCTTGTGCACTAAATCCTACGATCTATTATATCTATTCTATTTCAATGTATATTAAGTTGATATACCTTTGTGATGTTTTGTTTGAGTGTTTTGTGCTATCGTTAGATTAAAATAGACTTTCGTGCTTTTTTGAGTGTGTGAGACTAAGATCTACAAACACACAAAAACTACAGTTACGTTTTTGTTGGTCATAAATATTTGTTTTGACTTGTTGAAATATCCTTAATTATTCGCAGGGAATTTTTAATGATGTTTGAGTAATCTGGCAGCAATTAGCTCTAATATAGTTCTATCTTAGAATTGATAGCCTTAGTTCTTCAGGGGAAAAAACAATTCTTATTCAGTTCAAATAACTGAATGGTAAAATACATTGGTCGTTTTCGTTTACCATACAAATTCTATTTCTCGCATAGGTTTGTTCATTCTCTGTAGTGACTTCAAATCTTCTTGGGGACAACTGTTAATTAATGTTTAATTGTCACTCTAGGAATGTATTGCGTGTAGAAAAATCAGTTAACTGAACCAATTCTATAAACTAACATTAGTCTATAGAGTTGGTTCAGGCTCTTCGGATGACACCTATCTTATTTCTCAACGCAATAGGAATCTTTACTGGCATAGTAAATGGAGGTTCATATCATGGACTGGCCTGACACCAGGCAGTGCTTTAATTCTTTCTGATGAAAAATCACGATAATCAGTGTTAAATCAACAAGATTGGCAGACTGTATTTTTTTTTCCGATTTGATTGCAATCAAATTCTTAGCTTGAACCCTTGAACAGTTTTCAAAGCAGCATTGGTTGAATCTATGTTATTTTATTTGTCAACAAGTAGTAAATTACTAGTTTATGTAACACTAAGCAATGAAGATTTCCCAGCACATTAAAGTTTTACTGATGTTTATTTGTAGTTCATAAATGCAAACAAATGACTTTTTCCCCTTTCAGCATGTTTATGACACGATCAGAATATGACAGGGGAGTGAATACCTTCTCACCTGAAGGTCGTTTGTTTCAAGTTGAATATGCCATTGAAGCTATAAAGGTATGAAAATGTAATTTATATTGTGCGGTTATCCCTATTTCAGGTGAGCCTACGTCCTTCGCTTTTGGGTGCTAAATTTTTATGTTGTGTTAAATCCCTATTTCAGGATTTGATAGCTCTTTAAATTTGGTGTTATGTAAAAAAAAATTGGTTTTGAAATTGGGAGTTTGAGAATTCAAGTTTTGAGAGTTGCTGCATTAGCCTTTAATTTTTTTAGCGACCATGAAACTGGTACACATACAACTTATCATGAGTACCATAATTTGTTGCTCCCTTCTCACAAATTGTGTGCATGGTTGCCAGAAATAACTTATTATTCATTGAAAAGTCATAAAATTTTGCCATTTGTGTGGTGAAGGAATTTGCCAATAGAAAATGAGTCCATATTCTTGTTAAACATTTAATGTAAACCTAGGTAAATTGAAGATTATTTTATATATATATTATTAAATAAGCTAAATTGTCAACCTTATAGCTTAACCAGATTTCAAAATGATAGTTATTGGCTGGGTTTAATAATCCGTAGATTGGTTTAAGTTATGCAATAAAAAAATTACAATATTTCAAATAATAATTTTGAGTTATACAATCCTGTTTAAAACAAGATTCGGGTTCATTTAATAAATGTTTCAACTTTAAACCAACATAATCTCAGAATGTATAATAGAATTAAAAAAATATCTTTGAACAAGTATTAAAAAAATGCTTAAATTTTAAAGAAATTTAGCTTAAACATATCAATTGTTCTATGCAGTTGTTTAGTAGAAACTAAATTGTTAAAACCAAAATCGTTTTCAAAATATTATTCATACGGAAATTACAAATAATCAAAAAATTGGTGTTAGCATACTACCCATCATCAAATTTTGATACTTATGCAAAATATATAGATATGTTTCTAAATAATAATACTCTTATTTTTTTGTAGTTGGGGTCGACTGCTATTGGAATTCAAACAAGTGAAGGCATTGTTCTTGCTGTAGAAAAACGTGTAACATCGCCTTTGATGAAGCCTGTAACAATTGAAAAAATTGTGGAAATCGATAATCATATTGGTAATTTTTTCATAATTAATTTTTTAAATGCTGTTTGAATGAAGGTTTTCTATTAAAAACAAGAAGTTCTTAAAGAACTAAAATAGCCTACTTTCCTGTTACTTAAATACATACTAAATTTCTTATCTTGAAAAAACTAGGTTCGTAACAGTAAATGACATCAATAACCGTTTTTCCACATTAAATTTAAAATAAATTTCACTAAACGCAGCATCTAACTAAACACAGCTTTATTTGCAGTTATAAATAATATTTAATTTTTCGTAAAACAAAAACAAAAAACTACTCCTCAATAAACATTTACTTGCTAAATTCGACTAGTTTCATTTATTTTATTTCGAAAATTAAATAATTCTAACTTAAATCGTTTGCAAAAATTTGTATTTCATAGAATAAATATGTAATATTCCTCGCTTTTAAATAGAATGAAAACAATTCGTAATGAAATATATATTTGACGTCATCTTAAATTGACCGATGTCTCAAAAATAAATTTATTTTAATTTAGTGTCGAAAAGAATCAAAGTTTCTCAAGCAATTGTTGCGATGGCAATGGTGATATAATTCTAATAAAAAATGGCTTCCTATGCTTTCTAAATGAGCATAAATTTTGAAGTTTTTTAAATAATTGAAGTACTTCGAATTCGAATTCTTTTCTGAAATTTTCAATGTATTCTAATTTCGATGCGCTGAATTTTTTGACGTATCTCACTTGTCCGTAGCATTTGTAGTTAAATTCAGCGATTTAAATTACTCGAAATTGCATTTCAATGCTAATTCAATGGGAAATTCGTCGTCAAATAGTAGATTTATGTCCGTCCTATCGTACAGACAGACGGACAAAAAGTATGAAAGTTGGGTGTCTGAGGGTATACCTTTCTAATAAAAAACGAATTTTTAAGATCGGATTGATAGAACTGATTTTGGAAGGGGGGTACGGACGGACAGACGGACGGACATCGACCGCATGTCAATACCCCAGTAGCATCGAATATGGGCCCAATATTGGTTACAATGTAGAGCCAATATGCTAACCCTTATTGGCCCAGAATTGGGAGGAAACATTTTGCCAATATTGGCCATTATTGGCTGCCATTATAGGACCAATATTATCCAAAAACATATAACCAATATTGACTGCCAATTATAGGACCAATATTATCTGACGACTTTTTTCGAAACGATTGGGTAGATGGAAAAATCGGTGAACACGTATCCCATTATTTTTGGCGTGTGACCCCTGGGGGTTAGGCAAGGCCACCTAGAAGAACAGGCCAGGACAGCTGTCGAACTTTGCCGGGTCACGTGACCAAAGGATCCCTCCTTTGGTCACCTGACTCGGCAAAGTTCTACAGCGTCACGTGACCAAAGGAGGGATCTTTGGTCACGTGACTCGGCAAAATTCGACAGCTGTCCTGGCCTGTTCTTCTAGGTGGCCTTGGGTTAGGGGTCAATTTTAAAAACGAACCTCCTACTTTACAAATTCGAATTCTATGCTTCAAGTGACATCGTACGCTAACGCCGTCGGGACTTTCGACTCCACAGATTTAACGAGCACGTATATCGTAGTGTACTCGGGCACCCCGGTGAATTTTAGAGGAATTTTTCTACCAGCACGAATACGTCTATAGTATGGCTAGGACAAGGACAGAACCAAGAACCTTCTCGGTGTGAGGCTCGTCGCTTACACCTCTCGGCCACCGAGTGGAGTTTCCGTTTGGCTGTTCTTCTTCTTCTTAATCTCATCAAGGAAAAATATGACAAACGCGAGCGCCCCCTAGGTATATGCCAACCAATATATCCCCAATATTGGTCCTATCTTAGCAAATTTTAACTTTCGAAATATTGGTTTCGTACATTGGGCCAATATTGGATGAATGTTGTAAAACTTGCTATATTTGCCCAAGATAACCAATATTGGCCAACATCATACCAATATCGGGCCAATATTCGATGCTACTGGGGTACCTACTTTTTCATTTTTTTTTAATTCTTCGAATTAAAAAAAAAGAAAAGTAGGCTAAAAATGTCAAATTGCGTGGTTGAGAGGTAATGTAACTCGACTTTATAGTATTAAAAAAAGTATTTTAATGAGGAAATACAGATCAGTGTCAGTATTGCAACTCTTCCGGATATAAGAATGTTTAGTTCATATTTTGTAGTAAACTAACTCCTAGGCGTAACAGCCTGTTAGTGGGCCAAGGCCTGGGGTACTAGGCATATGTCCCGGTAAGGTGGTCAGCCTCACACAGAACTCCCAGTGTTTAGTTCCCAAGCATGCTTGGTACTTATTTTATCAACCCACTTAAGAGATGAACGGCTGAGTCTACCTCACTTGATCCCTGGACCTGCGGCGTGGCAATGCAAAGCACTATCACTAAGCCACTGGGCCTCGTTCATATTTTATCTGTATTATTAATTTTCCTTTTGATCTTTTTGTTTAATTAATTAAAAAAAAATTATTTCAGAACTAATAATATCATAATTAGTATTAGGATTAAAAAAGAACTTCTTGTGGTAAACAATATTACTCATTTTGTGAATTAACAAAAATAATTTGCTCTAACTGTCTTTGTATGCCACAAGACAAATATCAGGAGTTAGGTTTAATATGAAAAACTAGCCAAATTGTATAGGGGATTAAGGAACCTTTTTTTTTTGCTATTTTCAGCATACTGCCTTTAATTTTCTTTAATGGCAAATTTTTTTATCCATAATGTTATAGCAATAGCCAAAATTTATCATCTTTTTTTAGTATTAAACTTTTTCTCAGACCCTAATTTCAGTCTGCATAGCACTGCCAGATATTTGTAATATCCTTCAAAAGCTGATCAATCATCTTTCGTCTGCATAGGCTCTGCTGCAGTATTTGGCTGGATCACCATTTTAATAATTGTTTGGTTTTTATAACAAATTTTGCATTTAAATCTGTGTTGTTTCTTTTTAATATTATTCAAAAATCATATGTTACATCCTGTTATGGTTATTGTACTTTATATATCTTACAATAAGACAAAGAATACCTATATTTTGTCTTGCTTCATGGGCGTACCCACCATAGGGCAGAGGGGGGCAGCTGCCCCCCTCTAGAAAGTAGGAAGTGGGCCCCGGTCTTATGGGGGCCCCTGTAAATATTATATAAAGAAGGAGATGCATTTTTTAAAAAAAAAATCGAGTCCATTTCTTCCCAGTCGGGCCCAGGGGCCCACTTTGCCCCTAGAGGACCTTTTTTATAATTTGATATAAAGGGGCCTACGAATGATGTTCGAATTGAGGCCCATATTTTTGCAATTGGTCCTGAGTTGGATTCTGGGGGCCCAATACCTTATGCATAAAGGGGCCTACATATTTTTCAAATAGGGCCATTTTTTAGTAATTGGGCCCACTTTCCTCTGAAGCCCCCAATTGATGTATATTCTATACATAAAAGGAGTTCCATATATATAATTGGGTCCACTACCTTTCTGGGTTCCCAAATCCTATTAAGACTTTTTGCAAGTAAAGTCTTTTTTGAATTTGGGGCCCCCAACGTATTGTTTCAGTCTAAACATGGACAACTAATGCGCCAAGAGATTTGTAATGGGCTACCGACTTGTGTAAAATTAAAGGTTACATTTACCATACATTAAACAAGACAGCGTAATTGTTATATCAAATTGCTATACCATTGTAATCCAATACCCTTCTTAATCCAGTATGGCAAAGCAGCAGATGATAGCACGGATTATTTAAAGGGTTGATTTGGAGGGCCCTTTTACATTTCTAAGGAACATTTCTTAAGGGGGCCCACCCAACTATAAGAAAATAGGGGCCCCTACCATTACCTGCCCCCCTCTAAATCAGATCCTGGGTACGCCCTTGTCTTGCTTTGCTTATATTCCCATGGTTTACTGAAATTACTATTTTAGGTTGTGCCGTATCTGGTCTAATGGCAGATTCTCGAACAATGGTTGATAAAGCAAGAGTTGAAGCACAGGTTGTTCATACAATAAAATCATTTTCCATTATTTTAAAATATTAAAAAAAATTGCATTTCTTTTTATTACTTGTTAACTTAGAAAAAATTAGCAAACATAAAATTTTGACAATGGTGTGTAATATTAGTGTACAATTTGAACTGTTTGTCAACTTTCTTTTAATGCACATTAGCCTACACATTTGAGTTTTGAAGTAAATATCGTAATCTTCATATATATTTAATGTAAGTGGGGCTTTTGACCTATGCATCAGTGCAGTTTGTTCAAGAAATTAGCTATCGGCATCCAATGATAACTTGGAACTTTTTGCTTAGAACGGATAGTTCTCCAAAACCTCATAATGTAATCTAGTTTGTGACGAAATCACAGACGTATCTGTTATTTGTACAGTTTATATCAAGGCGTATCAGTAAACCAAACATTGATACCTCACTATGTTGATTGTTGTTCTCAACAAAGTTGGAGAAAACTTAGTTATTGTTTTAGTTAAGGGCAGAGCGGTTAACCAAACCTTAACTTCTCACTCGTTATATTTTTGAATTGTATAGTAATCACAGAGAGTGTGTCTCGTTTCCCCCCTCCCCCCTGTTATGGGGCACTCAAATCTTTAGGTATTTTTTTACTTTGAAATTTGGAAAAAGGTGATGGCTGTCCGGTACCTTCTGACGGACACATCTGCAGAATTTCCATATTAAATATTTAGGTTGTTTAATTCCGCTAGATTGCTCGTGAGCTCCCCCCTCCCAAAATAAGAAATATTTATTAAAAAAAATATGAATTTCTGGCATACCAATCCTAAAAATATATCAATACAGGAAGTGGTTGTTGTAAGATCATATTTTTAGGTTAATTTCCCATTAGATTACCAAATTTTATATTTGATTTTTTTCCATTAATGGTCCCATGGAAGTAAAAAATAATCAGTCTATCAACCTAGTTAAGTTTTAAACATTGTACATCAGCCAAAAAAGTGCCATTAGTCGAGTCCCAAATGTTAGGTTATCAATAATCAAGTTATATGTACTAGATCTTATCAGGCAGCAAATCTGTTTAATTAAAACATTTTTTTAAAAATTTATATAGTACGCTACTATAAAATAAAAATTGGAAAGTTATAAGTCCATATTTTTAGTGTATATTTTTTTCTTTGCATTTAAAGGCTTTGCATTTCATTTCAGAATCATTGGTTTGTGTATGATGAACGCATGGATGTTGAAAGTATTGCTCAATCTGTTTCAAACTTAGCCATCCAGTTTGGTGATAGTGATGATGATGGTAATGCCATGGTATGTAACTATTTACATATGAATGTGTTCACTGTTCAGTATATTTTCACCTGTATATTTTGATTTGTAAATGGAAATGTTACGACAGAATTAAATTATCTTTTCTTTCATTCTGTAAAGTTTTAATTCTGTATGTATCTAAAATGAGAAATTTGCTTTAATTCCAAATTGTTTGCACAATTTACAGTTTCATAGTGATTTCTGCTTGATTTAGTCAGTAACAATCTTTGTTTGACAAGTTAAATATTTGTAATATATGATGGGGTTTATAAAACAGTTTACTGATGTTTTACGTTTAATTTTTTTTTTGATAACTTTTAATCTCTTTGTTTAAGCTATTGTTTCTGATTTTTAATATCTAGATGGGTTTAACACAAATTTATTTTTTAGAGTCGTCCATTTGGTGTTGCTATTTTATTTGGTGGTGCTGATAAAAATTCTGATCCTAAACTGTAAGTATATTATTTTAAATTTACAACATTGTTCCTTATCCAACCTATATGTTAATGATTCATAATACTTTATTCTACCATTTACATTTTGAAATAGAAATATTATTAAATATGGTTAATGTGTACTGTCAAAATCTGTTACAACGGCCTCGTTTATAATGCTGTAAATGTATGGGCCTTTGTGAATTGACAATAGACCTTAAAGTTATAGTATCTTGCTTGTAACAATTTTTTTTTAATTCCCCTGTCCAGAAATCTTAACTAGAATGTATTCACTACTATTTCTTACAAATTAATTTGATTTAACTACTACTAATAGCACATAGTGTTATAATTTATTAATTTGATGTTTAATAAAATGAGTGCATATGTATTTTATATGATTTCCTATACTTAACATTCCACCTTGTTTATAACGTTACTCGTCTATAACCTCATGATACCTTGAATGATGCTATAACTGAGCTGCACTATATAAAAGTTACTAGTTTATAAAAACAAGACAAAGTATTCAAACTTATTTATTTTTATTCTTTTTTTTGCAGTACTGAAATTATTATATTTTTATCTTTAATAATGCGTTAGGGTTGTGGAGTTTAAAATTTTGCAGTTTTGACTCAAAACAATCCTTTATATTTATCATGTCTACTGTTGTATTTGATATTTATTTCCGAATGCTACAGTTTTTGTGCCTATCAATATAAATTTATTAGTTGTTTTCATATTGTTAATTTTGATGATTTTTCAGCTTTCACATGGATCCATCTGGTACCTATGTCCAGTATGATGCAAAAGCTATTGGCTCAGGATCTGAAGGAGCGCAGCAAGCTTTACAGGAACGCTATGATAAGGTATTTTGTAAAGGAAATCTTATAATATTTTATAACTAAGTATAGTTGAGTTTCTGGTTACAGTGACCTTGTTTTTAATATCCTTAACTATAGATTAATAAAGTTAAAAAACAGAAAAAAACATTAAAATTAAAACCCACCTGGTTTAATATACATTACGGGAAGGCAGGCGCGCAACCACGGGGGGGGGGGGGTTTAGGGTCAGAACCCCCCCCCAGAACCCGTATTATAGTAAAAAATTTATTACATTAAGGATAAAAAAAGTCCTAAGTGAAAAAAAAAATCCATAAGGAATGATCATTTTTTAAACCTGCGTAAAACAAAAACGAAACTCTTTAAATCTTCGTAGTGGGATTTAAAAAAAAGCGTGCCAAATCTGATGATATGTTGTCTGATGTCTGGAGCCGAATTTTTTCTTTTTATGTTTAACGTTTTTTTTTTTTTTTTGGGGGGGGGGGGGGGGGGTCGCAAATCTGTAAAGGTTACTGTATTGTGGCAATGTTTTAAAAAAAGAAAGAACAAAAACTAGTCAATAAAAAAATACCGCGCATAAGATCTCGGAAATGATCTTTTTTTTATTTATTTGTTGGGAGGTGCCGCTTATATTCCACACGTGCTATCTAAGGATGAATGTTTCTGTAAACGGTTTATTTTTAAGGTTTTTAGTTATCTTTTATTGTCCAAGTAAAAATAAGTGTACTTAAACTTAGGGAGTTTTTCGAGCCTTTCATAAGAGAATGATTAGATCTTAAGAGTAAATTATTCGCCTTTATATTGAATTGATAAGTACGTTATTCATAACATTTTCTTGCATTTACCTTGGCTGGGGAGCCCAATCGGTTAGGCGTTCACCTAGCATGCGAAAGGTCCCAGGTTCGGGTTCAGGCAACGCCAAAATAACTGCCGACATATAAAGGGTCCGTGCAAGCAAAAATGTCCAACGAATAATACCCCCGGAGTGCACGTTAATTATGCCCCATCGCTGCTACGATGTCTCCTTTAACGATGGCGTTGGATGGCGCCTACTCAAGTGTCGGTTCGTCACTCGACTGTGGTTCTAAAATACGACGCACGTCGTAAATAGCCCTCGTGTAGCTCTTGTGCGACGATCATTATATCTTAACTAAACTTGCAATTGCCTCAATGACAAAAAAAAAAAAAAAAAAATAGGTTAAAATTTTTGTTGACTGACTTATAATATTTGTGCAGGTGGCATTTTAAACGTTTTTTTTTATATTTATGGGGTTTGTTTAGATTAAATTATCATCGCTCTAAAACATACATAATGGACTTGGGGACGGGCGACGTAAGTTAAGTGACCAGTCAAGTGACGAGCCGTCACCCGAGTAAGCACCCAACGCAACTGTTAAGGGCCACATCGTACGTTGCGTTGGGACTATATTTAATGTGTACTCCCTCTATACGGGGTATTTTTCGTCGGATATTTTTTGGCTGCACTGTCAGATAATAGGTTGGATCGGCAGTTATTTTTGCGATGTTTAAATCGAAAGTGGCTCCAATTTTTGTATATTTTTTTTTACTTAGAATGAGTAACCAATAACCATAAATCCCGAAACACAAGGAAACAAGAAGAGAATAAAAATTTTGTACGATGGCGTCTACTCAGGGCCATAGACTTAGTTTTCTAACACTGGATTCACTATAAATTTTCCCATAAATAATCCCATCCCTCTTCTAAAAACGATTACAGCTTGTTGAATCATAGACATAAATATCATGCAGTTTATACATTTCGATAAATTAATGACCTTCGGAAAATATTTCTGGCTTTTTCCCGCCAAATTCGACAATTGCTTCAGAAGCAGTAGGGATAAGAAATATACTTGTGTGATTGAAAGAAGTTCTCAATTTCAAGTTTTTGGTAAGAATCTTGTTTCATTTTAATATATATTAAAAAAAAGTAACTGTTTAAGTGGAACAATAGCTGTTTACATTGCAAAATGATTTATTTGTTGATTTGTTTATTATGTCAAATATGTTACTCTTATAAAAAAAAACTATGCGAAGGGAAGCATTTTCACACATTAATTTAAAAATTAAGGGAAGCAGTCGGAGGATTCGGAGGCCGCTTTTTAAAGAGGGTGGGGGGCATCTTTAGCTCTTTGGCGATCAGCACTTATGGATTGTAAGGAACTTGAGTTTTTTCTCGTCTTTTTACTGTTTTGTCTTAGTGATTGATACAATTCTAGGAAGAGCTGTTTAGTTCTCTTTTCATTTAATTTTAATTGCTGTTCAATATTTTAACCATGTCTTATGAAAATTATTTGCCGACATAAATGCACACAATTTTAAAATTATTTCACATCGGCGATTCGCGCCTGTACGATGTCGTGAAATGAATAAAAATATTAATCAGCTTTGGTAATGTTTAAAATATTAAATTACTTAATTGTTTTATTGGTGAGCTTTAGCATGTTGTATTTAATTGATTAGTTTCTGCAAAATACTTTTCAAAATATACAATCATTGTCTGCCTTGTTTATATGTAAGCTACTTTGCATCTTCAAAAATGGTTGTGAATTAACTTTTTTTTTATTTTCGTGAAATATTTTCTAATACCTTTTCCAAACATGTTTTTGTATACACTAATTCTTAAAAAATAAGTTTTGTGCAACAAGTTTTGTAATTAGTATATTTTAATCATTTAAATTTTTACAAGTTAAATAATTTTTAATTTAATATTCTAGAAGCTTATTGTTTAATTTCTGTACAGCAAATAAAGTGATTAAATTTTTTTGAGCAGTTGAATTTTCAATAAAAACATTCTATAATCAATGATTTTATTTATTACACTTAATTTTTATTAAAAATAAAGCATTAATTATCTATTTAACAATACAATAGTTATTTAAGCAACTAGTGCCAAAAAATGAATTTTATTAAGCGAGTGGCTTTTATTTCACGGGACCGTAGGTCGAGTGAAATAATGACAAGAGCTTAATAAAGTATTATTTGGCACGTGCTTGCTTGTAATATTTTTATAATAACGTGCAAAAGCGTGAAATTTGTGTTTTTACTTTTGTCTTATTTATTTCCTTTAATAATTTTTTGTTGTACTTGTAGTTTCCATGGAGATATTAGAAATTGCAAAATAATGTAAAAATAAAAATAATTGAGTTTCATGACCATTTAGTTTCCATGGAGATATTCATGACATTATTTTGTTTTTCTACCAATCAGATACTCTTATTTACTTTTACCGCACTAGTTTTACTTTCGGCACTGTCTGTGACGTAAGACGTAAGCACGTAAAGTGTCATTTTCGTAACGATTTATGAATGAATATGATATAAAAAGTGAACTTTTTTGCACGTTGTTAAAAAACATTACTATGTTAAATAAAAGGTAATGTTTGTAAGTAGTAAAAAATAAGTAAATAGTAAGTAGTAAATAGTAATTAGCAAAAAATAATAATAGTAAAAATATGTATTTCTTTGGAGAATTTTAAAATTAAGAAACAATTTTACTTAAAAATATATGTAATTAAATATTAATTAAAAATTTTAATTAAGATATTTAATTAAAATAAAATTAATGGAAAAAAATTAATTAAAAATAATTTTAATTAAACATTTTAATTAATTATCTTTTAATTAAATATTTTTTAATTAAAATAATTTTGATTAAATATTTTTCAATTAAAATTATTTTAATTAAAAAATAGTATTAAAAAAATTGAAACCCCCCCCAGAATTTTTTTCTAGTTGCGCCCCAGCGGGAAGGTCATGTGCTCACTGGGGTTTTCCCTTTCAACTTTCTTGATCGATAAATGAGTATGAATAGCTTGATATGGTAGCTAAGGGTTCATTGTTAAACTAGCCATTCAGCACAGACAATCACTAGCATTAGCACTTCAGGGTTAATTGCTTTAGAAAGAGAGATGAGCACCTGAGGAAGTTATGCTCGGGAAGATTTACTTAAAACAATTTGCTTTTAATATTTAATATCAAATATAAGTATGAAAATATTGCAATGGGACTGAAATTTTTGAATGGAGATTTTGTTTTCTACACGTTTTAGAGAATGCTGATTTTGATTTTTTTAACGTTGGCTTGTCTGAAACCACTTTACAGCTCAAAGTATAAGGGCTATAGACCCCAAATTTTTTACACAAGTTTCTAGTACCTACTTTCCTGACGTTGTGTAAGAGTTTTGAGGTAATTGTGCATCCGCAGTGTATAGCTGTCATAGAAATTTTGGTTTTAAAAGTATTTCTGAAAAATGAAAAGAGGAAAGATTTTAAATTTGGTACATGAATTTCTAGTACCTGTTGGCTGTCATAATAAGGTTTTAGAGTTACTAAAATTGCCATATAAGTAGAACCTTGATTATCTGAATCTAATTGGGACTGGAGGTAGGTTGTATAATCAAACATTCCGAAAAATAGAGAATTTTCCTTAACTATACTAAAACTTATGATGTCGAGTAGCACGGAATTCCCGAATGAAGCTCCTTCTGGGAAAAGTGCCTTTAAATGGAGATTTTATTGTTTTATAGTAGAGTTATGCAGTCTCGCGATTTTAGAATATTCCCGGAGTTTCCCGAAAATGTAAGATTACCAGAAATTTGCTTTTACTTTATTAAAAGCTGAAGTTTTGCTATCTATCTTAACACTTTAAAGACGGGCGTCGACTGACCCATAGACTAAGAATCTTCTAGACCAGCAACTTAATCTAATGCCTAGCTCTCCTAACGTGTCGAAAGGAACTAATATACGATTAAATATTGGTTTGTTGATTGGCATAATTGTACTTTTCGATTGTAGCGCACTGTTTTTTCGGAATGTACAGCTGTGGAAAAAAAATGTACCCACTATTGAGTATTTCGACCGTTATAGTCATCCTATAAAATCGAACCTTTTTGACCATGTGAACAAATAACATTCCGAGTTAATTGCATGACTCAAAATTTGCATAAGGGTCCGTCTTAATATTAATAATGAATTTTAAAATTTTCAATAGCAACACCCAATTTTAATTACTTGGAAGTGTGAAGAACCCTCAAAAAACCCTAAATCTAAGTTTTTTAACATTTGGCTGAATATTTGACGAGTTATTCAATCGAATCACTTGTGGATCTTTGGGGGACCTTATCTAAAATAACAAGCGTAGTCAGTCTGTAGGTTTATTAATGGAGGAAAAAAGCACAAGGTCAAATGTCTTGAGGATGGAGTCCTACGAGGTATATAAAAGTCAATGAGTACCTGTACATATTCAAAAATAAAGTCGAAAATAAATTGTCGTCAAAAATAGATCCCTTTCGTCACTTGATAAGGGTTCTAAATAACGAGGCGTAATTGGCTCTGTGCTCTGCTAAAGCTTCTAATGGTGACTAGAAATAGGTAGCCAGAAACCGTTACATTAGTTCAGGGTTGTCAAAAACCCAACCCACTTGGGGTTTTGGGGTTTTTTCAGGGTTTTGGGGTTTTTTTCAGGGTTATTGGGTTTTTTTCAGGGTTATTGAGGTTTTTTCAGGGTTATTGGGGTTTTTTCAGGGTTTTATTTTTATTTCATGCATTTTGGATACTTTTTGTCAGGGTTTTGTGGTTTACTTAGGGAAGTTTTAATTATTTGTAAAAAAAAAAATTAAGAAACAACAGAACAAGCAATCTTTTAAGTGAGGTTCTGGAAAATTGAGCAGAGGAATACAGTTAAATGTATGACAAATGAAATGGATATCTTTGATTTATGTGTAATAAATAAAGCACATAATATGTACATTCCAGATAATAAATAAATCACAATAATCTCCTAAATCAAAATATAAATTGAGAATAATATTCATTCATTGTTTCTGTTTCACCCTCAAAAGACCTTTGGAAAGTGTACACATTTAAATTTTTAAACATGTTTTAAAAATTTAAGGAGCAAAACATCTTAAGAATAATACTAAAATATTAATTCAAAATGATACGAAATATATTTTTGTTTGCATAAAAAGTTTGAACTTTTTTAAAAAATTTCAATGAAGGGTATTTAAGTTCAATTGCCCACTTAGGTTTTTTCAAGGGTTTTTTCAAGTGGGTTTTTTTGAAAAAACCCACCTGGGTTTTTTCGGGTCGGGTAAAATCATGCCAACCCTGCATTAGTTCCCTTTGACACAACGGGGGCGCTAGTTGCTAAGTCAATTTCAATATGGAAATTCTCCAATGAAAATGCAATGAGAGTTTTAAACTTAGAGTGCTCTTAGTCTATGGGTCAGTCGACGCCCGTCTTTAAAGTGTTAAAATTTACAGTTTCGAAATTGTTGGACATTTTTTCAATGTAGACAATGTTTCAATGACTTAGGGATGGTCGGTTAACGGAGAGTTCTGTATAAAAGAGGGACAGATAATCGAGGTTCTACTGTACCTTCAAATATGATATGTGTATTTATTTATTGAGTGGTAATTGAGAGCCATGTAGTCTTACACACCCCTAGTGTTTAGTCAAAATTCTTAAAAAATAAGTCCTGTGGAGTATTCTAAAGATTTGTGCTAATAGTGGTCGGAAATGTGAAAGGGACTAGTCTGGTTACTGATTTGCAAATTCTGAAACTCTAAATCTTTGTTTCTTACAGCGCATGACTTTGAAGGAAGCCTTAAAGTTAGCTCTAACAATTCTAAAACAAGTTATGGAAGAAAGACTAAATTCTTCCAATGTTGAGGTAAGTAATGTTTCTAAACCTTCAGTATAATGTATTTTGTATTATGTTTCTCAGTAATTAAATGTAAGTTATCTTCAATATATGTATATATTTTTGAAATTTGCAGTTGTACTTGTTTTTAGCTTCTACACTACATTCATAATGTAAAACGTCTATCACCCACTTTCACGGAAGGAATCGCAAGTCTTGCAAACTAGTGGGATACGTCATTTTAAAGCAAAAAATCAGATTAGGCTACATTGCAAATATTTCATTAAAAATTAAAATTAGAAGTTTACCTGTTTAAAAATTAAATAACTAAAAATTTAATCTATATTGAATTAACATGAACATTTTTATTCAAAATTTTCACTGTCGCCATTTTGTTAAACGTATGAGAAACTTTATTTAAAATAAAAACTTTGAAAGAATATTCACTTATGTGATATAGTTCAGTTTGAATTGTTATAATATCATGATAGTTCTTTTGATGGTCATTATATGTGGATGAAGAAAGATACATGACTAATTCTAACTTGGCATAAAAAAATATGCAGAGTTTCGCTGCTTTTATTTTTAAAGCATCAATTGTACTAATTATAAATTTTTTAACTGTAAATTAATTTAACAATTCAAAGGATAAATAACTGACTTTTCGAAAGAAATGTAAATTTGAAATTGTGGCGACACAAAGATATTTATTAAAAAAGATGACATTCTTCGAACTTCAAACAAACGATAAAGTCTAATTATTTAATCTGGGAAAGTAGATAAACAAAAATAGTAGTTAATTTTGGGGTTTAAAAGTTTGAATTTTACAACTAGCTAAAGGAACTGTATGGCGAATTCCTTTCTGAGGTGTATAAATAGTTTGTTTCATGTTGAGCACACATGTTGTGTGAAAGCGGTTTAAGTGATAGATTCTGAACAAACCGACCTTTGCTTATTTTTGGTTAGAGTTTCATGAAAAAATGTAATCTGTTTGGTAAACTGCTTGGTTATCATAAGGAATCATCTAAAAATATGCAAAAATCATCATTCAGTATACAAATTTTGGATTTTATATTATGTTCAAGATATGAAACTAATCTAAAATTTTTTATTAAATTTATAATAAAATTGTTAAATTTGGTGAGACTTATTAAATTGTATGTAGTAAGATTTACCTTTTCAGAGATTCATGATTTTTTCTCCCTTGATCTTGAACATTAAAATATTTTATTAATTGTGTGTGGAAGTGGTTTTAGGTGAAAGTTACTGTTGCAAACCTTCTTGTTTAAATTGCTCTCTCTAAATGCGGCATTATATATATTTTTTCTGAGCCTTCCTAAAAGTATACAATTCCATATTTTTTTTGGATTTTGTTATATTTTGGAAAAATTACACTGATTTTTATAAGAGAACATTTCCCGTAAATACTTTTTTATTAAGTATTTGCAAGCATTTTTATCCCAAGTAATTTTTGTTGTATATTGTTTACTTGAAAATAAATCTTATAAAAAGAAATAACCCTGATAACAATTTTTTTTAATAAGATGAACAGTATTTTGTTTCAAAGGTACATGTTAAAACAATAATAAGGCAATACCCATTGTCAGGCAAAAAAAAAAAAAAAAAAAAAATCTTAAGATTTTGCCTAACTAGTTTTTGTCTAACTAGTTAAATAGTTTTTGCCAAAAAGATAAATTTCTCAAGACAAAGTAACCATTCTTTTAACTGGTTAAAAATGTTTTTTTTTAATCCTTACCCATGTCTGCAGAGTTATGAAGTATAAAAATGATTTCTTAAATGTGTTATTATTGAGGATTTTGTGCTATCATAATAAATTTTTATTGTATGACCAAAAATATTTAATTATTGCATTTTAACCATATTAAGATATTTAGAATTATTTGCATGTTTTAAATAATTGTCTTATTAATATTGTATTGTTTTTAATGTGCTAACTTTTTTTTAAAAAAGGTTGCTACTGTTACTAAAGAAAAAGGTTATCATATGTTTCTAAAGGAAGAAGTTGAAGAAGTCATACAAGGAATTTAAGCCTGTACATTTGTTATTTTTTAAGGTCATATTTACTATCACTGACAGTTTTCATTAATAAATTAATTTAACTATTCTAGTTTCTTCATCTTTTTAAATTTTAAAGAAGTTCCTTTTTCAAATATTTCAATAGTTTGGAAATACAACAGATTTCCTCTTAATGTGTTGACATAATAAGGTTGTTTTATGTCGTGGATGGCAATAGATCTAACGGTTTATCATTTATTGCTGGGAATTACTTATGTTTTGGTATTTGAAAATGAGTTTTCTAGGAATATTTTACATATTATATTTTTTAAATGCAAACTTCTTGCTTGCTTTTGGTTGTTCAAAACATTAGTTATAGGAAGCTTGCATAGATTAGAAAGACATTTTTTTTTTCATCTATATCGATCATTTTGAGAGTGAAACCGAACTGAAGCTGCCAATGAAAATGATAAACATGAAAACGAGAGTGCTTTTGCGTATCATGTGAAACATTCCCATTGCGGCCAAGAGTTCTTAAACATTTTTTTCGGACTTAGTTTTGCATATTTAAAAAAATATCTACTTAACTTATTATAGTTATTTTATTAAATTTTTAAACTGAACAATATGTTTGTGAAAACTAAAATGTGTCCTTAAAACGTGGGTGCATGCATGCCCCAAATAAGGAGCTCGACAATTCAATTAATTAGATATCATGGTAACACAAAAAAAGAAATTCTGCCGGTTTTAGCAATTTTTAAAATTATTGTTAGATACTTAAAATTTTTCTTAAGAGTTGGGTTATAAAAGGAATAGTTTAATGGAAGTTTGTTTATGTCTCAGGAGAAAAGAAGCCATTGATGTTGTTGTATACTTATGAAAGATTATCTTTGACAGAAATGAAATAGTACTTTGGAAGTGTAAGTAAAAGTGCAACAAATTTAGTCTTAGTTGTTCAAATCAAATGTTTGCGCCGCGTAATTTAAAATACCTTAGAGGTCGCTATATCTGCGGCCACTGAAATGCTGTGACTGTTGCGATGGCAACCAGTTCTGAAGAAGTGTGTGATGTGGCTTTTTGGCAGCCATTGCTGACCGAGGTCTTGTGAACAGAGTTGACCTCTGGTGGTTATTGAAACTCTTTTGTGTGATGGGTTTTTACAGTCGGCCTTCTTTTCTCCCGTCGGTGTAATGATAAGTTGCTTAGTGTTCCTTATATTTATACATGAATAATGAGATGTGTGAGAAGCATGAGTGTGAATAAATATTGTGATTTCAAGAGGTGTTGTTTTCTTGCATTGTCAAAGGAGAATTAGCATAGTCTAATAGAGTACGGTCCGTCGATGAGTTAAATTAATAGAAGTCGGAATTTTGAAGAAACATCAAATTCTAACACTCAAGGAATAGCCCTCGTGTAGCTCTAGTGCGACGATGATTCTAACCTAACCCTCAAGGACAAAAGCTTATTGACACAGTTGTAGACTTCATACAGAAATGTTACACTTTAATAAGTAACCAGTGTGATATTCTATATATTAATTGGTTTCCTGAGTAGCTTTTATGTCTTATAAGCACTCATATTACAACTTTTCGTCTTTTTAATTCATCTTTTAGGTTGTTTTTGACAATCAAGGTAAAGTGGTGAAGTGAAAGGAAATTGCTTTTTGCATTTGTCCAAACCATTGACATTTCCGCTGCATTTTACCAGAGTACAGATTTAAAGTTATTGATCTATTGAATTTGGTATTGATAAAACTTAAGTTTCTTACTGAGGAGATTAAGACTGTTTTTTTTTTTTGTTTAACAATTGTGTACATACTTGTTCTAAATATTAATTACGGATGCCTTGTCTGACTTTTTTTTGTAAACTCTCTGAAAAAGATGTAAAACAACCTGTCAGGTTTTCCAGCAACACATAAATTTTATAAATTTAATAATTTTACTAAGATTAAAATTTAAAAGTTTGTTTGAGCCGTATGCGATCATCTGCTATAGAAATAAATGAAAGAAATTAATTTTTCAGTTAAAAATTTAAATTTTAATCCCATGCGGTGGAAACAAGTTTACGCAAGACAATTTTCTTTTCTCTTTAAAGGTTTTTATTACATGATTCTAAACTTACAATGATCGCTTATTTTTTGTAGCATTTTTGAAAAGAGGAATAAAACTGATTTGTTATACTGAAGCCATTTCTTAAGGAGTCAAAATTTATATTATCTATAAGTATATTGTACTGAATGGGCTTTACTGTGGCATAATGAAAGTATATTTTTCAGAATACAAGTTAGGGCTGGATTTCATTTTTAATGGCATTTTTTATTAACTGAGTTTGGTAGATAGAAAAAATTATATTTTTTCGTGTTATAATACATACAATTTTTTTAAATATATATTTTTTTATCAAGCATGCAACCGCGTGAGATTTTATTACACAATCAGTTATACCAGAAATGATTCTAGAAATTATTTACTTTCAAGGTTTTAGAATCATTTCATCTACTTAATGAAAGCGTATTGTTAGTTACATGACCAGTTTTATTTGTATAAATATAGATATACTTATACTTAAAAAAATACTTCTTGGATATGCTGTTACAATTTTTTAAATTTTACAAAATGTGTTTTGAATGTAAAATACTGTCCTGTAGTTATAAGAAATTGATTAGCTTGTTACATCCAAGTACCTCGCTAGATCCAAATAAAATCCCCCTTTAAAAATTATGTCATATAATATCTAAAAATATTATCAGTGGCTGTTACTGTTCTATTCTTTGGGTCTTCCTACCAAACATTCCAGAATCATTTCCTAACTTATTCAGAAGTCTATTTTTTAGGATGACTGATATATTATCAAAAATTTTACGAAATATTTTTTCTGCATCTGATAAAAGTTTCATTTTCAAGGCCAAGTACATTGAAAAACTGCCATTAATCATATTACTTAACAATTTTTGTCTCTTAAATGTTCCACAATGTTATCAGCAAAGATGACACTAGCTCCTTTGCTCAACAAGATCTTAAACAATATTTCACAATGATATTAGGAAGTACGCCATGAATTGTTGCCTTAGTTTTTAAATTTTAGTGGTGTTGGGGGAAAAAAAGGCTCTAAGTGTCTATAAGAGTAAAAGGAAAGCTCTTTTATAATGTCGATGCAAAATTTTAAATTGGAATAATTTGTCTTATACAAGATTCTGTTTCAGTAAAGGATGTTATAAGATTCTCTCTGCCAGAAGGATGTACCTTTATATTTTAATTTTAAAGTTTATAAAAAAAGCATTTTAAGTACTAAGATCTTAACTGTTGGTTTGGTAACTTTTAGTGCTATCATTGGTGTTAAAGTTTTTAGGTTTTTATGCAAATATGTAATTTTGAGTCTCTTGATTGAGAAAAACAAATTAGATTAAAAAACCAAAATTGTTATGAAAATAATGAGCCATTTCATTTTCTCTTATTAGTATGATAATATTTTTCATTTGCCCATAAAATACATTTTAAACAACGCCATTTCAATTTCGTATTCCCATTTGGATGGAGAAAATGAAGATAGACAAACAAGCCTTGACCAAAAGAGGAGTTACCTCTTGTCACTTTTTTTTTTATTTTCATTATATAGGGTCGATTCCTCAAAAATGAAAAAAAAAAAATAGATATATTTTTAAAGTAAAACGTTAAAGTTTCGTGCGTGAAAGTTCACATGAAACCGCACCAACACATTATGGCTGGGGAGCATACAAAAGGTCTCAGGTTCGGGTCCGAGCATTGCCAAAATAACTGTCGACCGACTTATGAACGGTCTCACAGTCAAAAAGTCCGGCGAATGATGGAAGAATACGGTGAATATAGGAAGTACACGTTAAATATTTCCCTAAGTCCCGACTCTGCGTACAATATCTCAAATATATCTTCTTACACTCTCAAAACAAACGACTGAAATCCACTCCAGTAGGAGAAGTGCTTTTTCGACACTGAAATGGAGTGAATATTCACTCAGGCTGAGTTAAAATCACTCGTTTGGAGTGATCCTGTCGGAGGTTTAACACACAAAGGATCCACTCCTATAGGGGAAGTGCATTTTCGGCACCACAAGAGCGATAATTAACTCGGACCGATTTAAAATCGCTCGTTTGCTTTTAGAGTGTAAGTTGCGGTTTGTGCTTGTCGGCTCGTCCCTTGACAGCGGTTCTAAATTTCGACGGTTGTGCTACGATAATTCAACGCAACGCATCATCTCATATGATTGAATATTAATTATCAGTTATTGAGAGAAAAAAAAAAACATTATTAACAAATGACTTGCACACTGCGCAGGAAAGATACTGATCAAAAGCGGATACAGTGCATCCTTTTAGTATGGAGTTGTTGCATCCTTATTTTTGTTTCTTAATATTTTCTGAAGACATCAAAGACGGATACGTGTTAGTTTCAATGTCACCGAAGGTCGCCAAACTCGAGTATCTTTATCTATCCTCTCGTAGTTTTTTTTAATGCTTTTATTTCCCCTTCCTTCCATGATGTGTAAAATAAATGCTCCACTTCCCTGACGTATCACGGTATCAGCTACTGTAGATTCTGTCTTATATATTCTGTCACATAAATACTTCCTATAAAAGAAAGATTGACGAAAGCGACACTATTATATGTTAATTCGTCGTCGTTGCTTAATTGAACAAAACGTGTTTGGTGGTCTAAGAATTATGCAATTTGAGATTTTATCTAGAATTTCAATCCATCGGATAATTTATAAAATGGGGTTTTGACAGTGAATTTGTGTTTAGCGTGCTTCGCATCCTAACAAAGTCGATTGTGAAGGTCAATTTGACTGTTATTGAATGGATAAATATTGCACGAATAGTGAAACTGGCTGAACTATTCTTTTTTTTTTTTTTAGAAAAACCCATAATTACCAGTTAGGTGATTAAAATAAAGTATTCAAATTGCACTGGTTTTTCTCTTTCTGTCTTATCGTAGATTTTGTACTCTGGTTATTTTGCTTTTATATTTAGTTCGTTATGATAAGAATTTTCTTGTCTATAAGAATAAGTGCTACAAAATAAATGTCCAAATACTTGTTTGCAGTGGTGAATGTGGGAAACAAACAAGTGGGGAGATGCCTTCAATTAGAATGTCATGCCCCCCCCCCCCCCCCCCCCCCCCTCTATGGATTATGGATTTGATAGATATAAGAAATGGGGGGATGGATAGCCATTTTCTTGAAAAGTGGGGTGACTCGTCACCTTGCGTCTACCCCCACTTCCAGCACTGCTTGTTTGAAGATTAAAACTGGTTTATAGATTTTTAGGTTTCGACAAATGAAATGTTTTAAGTTGTATAATTGCATGAGACAAGTTCTTTTTTGTAGAACGTTTACGATGGTAGTTTGGTTTACGATAATGGATTTGGATGTTTGGAGATAAGTTATTCGTTATCAAAAGCCATTTAGTATCATAATTTATGGGAAAATTTCATTTGAGCTTTTTAAGAGATGGTTTCAGTATAATCAATCAGATCAACAGACCCATAGTTACATTCTAACATATGCGTATTTTCCTCAGTTCATTCCTTAGTTCCACAGTAAAAAGCAATGAACAACTGGAACGGCCACGACTACGGGTGACGTCACAACTATATCAGACATTGTATATTATACCCCACAAACTATGCTCTACCCCGCTCGAATCGTAAAAGTTAAATTTTCATAAAGACTCTTAAAAATTCATAAGAAACACCCGCGCCATTTTGTTACTGAACTGTCTACACTCTACACTATTATATAAACAATGTCAAATATGATTAGCATAGATTTTGTGGTTAAGTGACGGCGGGTTGTAGCACCCAAAAATAAAGTACTTTCATAAGACAATAGTTATGTTTCGCGTTTCGCTTCTTGAATGGCAACAGTTCCCCATGAATGAAAAATAGGTCTTGATTGGTTAATCTATGTAGTCGGCGGAACTTATGTGCCATATACCACCAATAACAAAAAACACTTTTGAAAGCAGGAACGACTACGTCACGTGAAACAAGTCAATTAAAAAATATGTAATTTTAGTCCATTATAAAAATTATTAATTTTATTGTCGCAGGAAGTTTATTAAATTAATACAATTTTTGGCGGCTATAATCAATTATACGATAATACCGTTATGCATATGCTATTTGTTATAATAAATTAGTATTTCTCTATCATTTTAACTGAAAAAAGTATATATTTTATATATCGATGAGATTCTAGTGAAATTAGAATTCCGCATAAGGAAGGAAACTAGTTCAGTTCCACTTGGTTTGGCAGTGAGGAATTTCCGCGGACCATTTTTATCTCAACAGCAAATGGAACATCTCTCAGACTTCTATCTCATTTGATTTTATTTTCAGAATTTCATTATTTCGTTTCTTCAATAAATTTGAGATACTACTTCGTGACTTCAAGTTGACAGCTGACATGGAATTATTATTTTCCCATTTCAGTTTATGTCTTTATTCAAGAGCTATATCAGCTAAAATTTCATTGTTCAAAATTACTTGAAATTATTTTCTCCTCTTTTGTCTGACGAAAAGATTAAATATGCATAATAAAAGAAAAAAAAATTAAAAATAAAAAAATTATTATTTTCGAAAATTAAGTTTTTGAAATAATTTTTTTTTGTACTTCTACTTTTAAAACAAAATAATAAATTCGCGATATAATATTCAACAAAAAATATCCAGACAACCGATCGGAATAGATTATGAAGTATTTTATTTAATAGTTTAATTATTCCTGCAATAACTTTTGATTTTTTTTTTTTTTGAAGTTTAGTATTTGCTCAACACAGCACTAATAATAGTTGTATTCTTAATGAATTTTTCCTATTACCAACCAAATGCCATTTTGGGGCTATATTAATTAAAGAAAAACCCTGTAAATTACTATCCTCGTGATCTTTATTGCGGTTGAACGTCAATCACATTAAAGATCACTGTCCAGATCCATTATTGAAATGAGGCCAATATCTTCCATGCGAAGTACTTAACGGACTCATTTCTGGAACAGTGGGTTGGGATCGATGGCACATGAGATTAACAGCAATCGGTCACGAAACCCTTGCACGGAAAACAAAGTTTTTAGTCATAGAGTTGCTTAAAATATAAAAATGTATGCGAAATTTGTTGGTATTTTTCATGAGTCAGAAGAAGACCGATATAGTTATTGACAAAATATAAAAAGAAAATTGTTAAAATTTCTTTTGAATAGTGATTTAAGTTAAATAAGAAGCATTAAGTTCGAGTTCTGTTGAAATGATTTCTATCAAGTTACTGAGTCTATGATTATTGCTATTATTTATTTAAAAAGAATTTTCTTAAAAAGAAAAACAACGCACTTTGTTTTTTGCTTAACTAAAATCTAACACCATACATTCGCCACCCTATCCCGTCACTATAAAAAAAACTTTTTAGCCTATGTAGATAGGTATTAAATATATTTTATTTGTAAATAAATTAATAGATACGGGAAATGAATTTACAGAATTTTAATTTTTAAAAGGAAAGCTTAGTTTATTTAGGACACAAAAATTCAAGATCTTTGAATAAAGGAAAAAAAGTATTTATACATATGCCATAAACAAAACAAAACATGTTTCTAATATCATTTCAAAAGAAAGCAATCACAAAAATTGATTTTTGCTTAACTTGTTTCAATATTGAAATTTAAACTTCCTTGATTTTGGCGATAGGACGTCGGCAACCTCCCTTTCATTATGGGTCCTATCTGTCTTTGCATGGGTTAATTGTTTTTCTTTGCAAGTCCTGTTCGGCTCCTGTCCTCCTTTTCATTACTGAATACAAAGCATGGCTTTATACTTTGGATAGTATATCCATTAGTATGCGAATAACATGGGCTGGGTACGTCAATAAGGGAGTTATGTTATCTTTAAGGGCAGGGCGCAGTCCGAATTGTTCTACGCTAATATGAAATCGAAAAAATAATAACAATAAGCTTGCAGACCGGTTATTCTATTACATTGTATGTATGCATATACACACATGTATAATTATATAATCTTTTTATTGTGTTATATTTTTGTGTTTATACGATAATTACCTTAATATTTTTCACTTTTTTTTGTCTTGCCCAGTCTCTCACTTAGAATGAATCAGTTGGGTTGACAAAGTAAGCCACAAAAGATATCAGTTCTCTCTTTGGCCTAGTTTTTGACCTGGATAAGGAAGAATTTGGCTAGTTCTGATGGCCATCAGTGAAATATATTTTGCACGGGGGCCGCCTTTAGGTGTGTCAAAAAGGTGTTCTAACTTAGGTCTCATTCCTCTTTAAGATTTTTTTCAACGAAGAAACAACGGAATTAGTTTTATTCAAATAAAGGGTTAAGTTGACTACTTTGATATGGCGACTTTTGATAATGGTAAATTTATATTTAATAGGACGAAATCACCAATGACGGGGCCAAGTCTCTCTATATTTTAATTATACTTTGGAGAATGGGAGTGAGTGCGAGTTTTGCAACCACACTTTTCACATAAATTATCATAAAATAATATGCGTGTTTGCTTCATTTACTGTGAATAAAAATACAAATTATATTATATTTAAGAATAAAGGAAAGTAAATTGGGGAAATAATACACCGTTCCCTATATTAGGCGCGAATGTCACTATTTTAAGAACAGAACAAGTGTATTGTCTTTTTGTAAGCTCTTTAGTCTATTAGAAAAGCTATACAATGAAGTTGACAATCGATACAATGGCGCAACATGAAACACATTTTACAACGCTTGTTTCATTTTAGCAAGTAATTTCCTTGTTAAGAAAGTTACATTTCATGTGAATAGGAGTCTAAACGACAAATATATAAGTTACAAAATGAAGGATATGGATCATCAGCACTTTGTTCTATTACACTGGTCAACAGTGAAAATGCGAATGAGATGAAAGTACCCAATTCTGAATTATTTCGACGTGCTAAACACGAATATCACCTTAAAAAATGAAAGTTAGCTCTTGTTTTTGAGTTACGGTCGTTTTTTCATTGCATAGGATACAGCGAAATGCAGGAGCGCACCAAACGCAAAATTAATTAAAGTCAATTTTGTTTACAGAAAACCTCCGAATTTGAGGCTTATACAGATTTTATTTTATATTATCAACCTGGGAGTGGGAAGAAATGATAACTTTCAAGGTTTTTGCAACCATATTAGCAGCTAAACAACCCTTCTAAGCAACGTAATTGTTCTCATCTCAAGAGGTGCAGAATAAAAAGCAATAAATTCCTTGTATTTCGCACTTGGTTGTTTTAGAAGCTGTAGAATATCAAAAATTAGTATTAGTAATAAATCTATAACTGTAATGCCTTGTAAATGCATTAATAAAGCTAATAACTTCTGTTATATTTGCGGCAAAGTGCAATTTTTTTAACACAAAAAGGGTCATCACTGTGCAAAAGGAAAGAATGCTTATCATTTGTATTTTGGTTTCAAGATGGGAGACTAGGAATAATTTCGGGACTCCTCACTTATGTAGTTAAACTTGTGTAGCAAATTTGTCACTTTGACTTCACCTGGGACAACAGATAGTGCCGTATGTTATATAAAATTTAATTGAAAAAAAAAAACGGAATGTCATTTTCTGATTAAAAGGGAACCAACAAATCAGATTAATGACTTATTTCTGCATCATCTCATTGGTTAAATGAGGTAATGAGGTGTTATTTAGAAAAAGCTAAATGTTAAATAGCCTAACATTCCTTCAACTATGTGTCCGGTCCAACACGATACTACTTACTAAAAAGTCTCCAATATTTTTTATAGTTTTAACGAGGATAATAGCCATGCGTCTGCTAAATATGCTACAGCTTCTGAAAACAACCATGAAGAAATGTGAGAAATTTATTGCTCTTTTTTTTCTGCACCTTTTAAAGTGAGAACTATTATGTTGCCTATAGGGGTATTAAGCTGCGAATGTGTGTAAAAATTCTTGTAAATTATCATCTCTTACCAACCCCATGTTGATAATATTAAATTAAACCTGTATGAGCAAAATTTAGGAGAGTTTCTGTAAACAAAATGGACTTTAATAAATTTTGTGTTAGGTGCGCCCATGCATTTCGCCGTATCCTATTGCAATGAAGAAAACGACCGTAACTCAAAAACAAGAGCTAACTTTTATTTTTTAAGGTGATATTCGAGTTTAGCACGTTGAAATCATTCAGAATTGGGTACTTTCATTTGATTCGCAGAACATTTTTCAAATTTTGTTGTTCAGTGTTATCTTTGTTATTATATTTCTTAGTTCTTACACAAAATCTTAAGTATTTTTAGCAATGACGTAGGAAAATGTTCTGTCATTTCAATTTAACGAGTTTTGACGAGATTGATTTTACATTTTTGAGAAGCGTAAAAATTCGACAATTTCACAGCAGAATTTAGCAATCAAAAGAACTATAACTCAGCTCGTGTGTGTTTTTTTTGCACTACACACTTATAGAAACGTCTAATCATTTGTCCTGTACCCAGAAACTGGTTGTTACAGTTTAGTTTGTTAGGTAATTTACCAATTTCCAAACTTAGAGGTTAGGTTCTATTAAGCGTTTTATTTGAGAGACTAAAAATAATCAACCCAACCAACGGAAGCAGGAATGAAATCTGGAAGTAACTATATATATATAGCCTGAAACAAGACAATTGATTAAATTCCATAAAAAAAAATAGTGAATCGGTTAGTAAGCTACCCTGATTTAACTTGCAAAATTAATGATTCTGATTTCTGAATGCATAAATAAAAATTAATAAAAGTGATGGAATATAAAAGTCTTTATTGTAAACCTTCTTCTACTAGATAACAAGCATACAAATTTCACTCAATGGCACTACAGTATACTGTATCACAAAATTTATACATTTATAATTTGCATTTGAAAATAGATATCGATAATAAATCAAACTACAACCACGTTATATATTTTCGAAGGTCAGAACAAGCTCTAGGTCACTAATAAAAAATTAGACAACATTACCTGCAACTAACATTTTCAAATCAGCACACAATAAAAACACATCAACGTGCTATAATATATATAGTAGAACCTCGATTATCCGGAACTCTGTTAACCGACCGTCCTTAAGTCAATAAAAAATTAAGGAAATTTCAGCGTTTTTGAAATCATGAAACGTTGGGTAATTAACTTAGGCAAAATTTCAGAAGATCTAAAAATTTTAAGCGAATTTTTGCAATCCTAAATTTTTGGGAAACTTCGAGGATCTTCTAAAATCGTGAGACAACAAGAGAGACTATAAAACGAAAAAAAAAAGAGAAGAATTTAAAGAATAGAAATGAATAATTTTAATAACTTTTTTTTCTCATTCTATTTCAGAGATATCTTTAAATCAAAATTCATTTTCTATAATTGCAAATCTAGCGCAGAATTCGGACGTTGGTGGATTTTTGGTCCGCAGACTTTCGGTACTTCTCTGCATTATGAATTTTACTATTGAATTGAAAACTTTCTATTATCCGACCTACCCCCGGTCCCAAATATATCGGATAATCGAGGTTCTATGTAGTGTTAACAATAAAGTTATAATTCAAAACAATTTTTAAGAATTTCTTTAAAAAATACAACAATGGAAGTACAATATACAACTAACACTTGTAAAATGTGCTAAACATGCAAGGTACAGGAATACTATGAATATGCAAATACTGCAGTACACCCTAAGCTTAAAGGCTATCAAATTTCTTACTCAATGCTTTTTTTGTAGATATCTCCAATTGGTCTAAAAAAGGCACCCATTAAAAACTTTTGGAATTTCAAAAAAATTATATTTTCTGTTAATGTTTGTTATGTAGGATAGGACTTAACGCTATGGAGGAAAAATATGTACTTTTAATACTTATAGTGGTTCAAAAATTTCTACAGAATTTTACATCAAAATAATTTCCTTCTCAAAAATAACTGTTTAAATATTTTGAATTGCGTGTACGTTATTGAGGCAATAATGGCATGTCTTAAAATGATTGATTTCGATACATTTGTGCACATTTTTAAATTTCTCAATAACATAATTAAAATTAAGTAATTTAAAAGATAATCTATTGTAAACTTAGAATAAAACAGTCATTTTAAACTTTAATATTGATAAGTTCCATCAGTTATTTTTTGTTAATGAAAATAGATTTATGTATGATTTCTTTTGTATTACATTTATATTACACAATTTTGATTTTTCAGTAGTTTATAACTTTGGTTATTTTCTTTTATCAATTTAACTGTAGCAAGCTCTTTTATTTCAGACAGTTAAATTTTCTAAAAATATATCTCAACTTTAAAAATTAATTTGTCAAGAATTACTTCTGAAATTTCGACAGGTCAAACCTCTAGTGATTTCCAAAATCTCTAGATATTCCAGATAAGGCGGTGGAATTTTAAAATTGATATTTTAAAAAAAGTTACTTAAATCATCCTTTCAGATTGTTCAATGGATTCATAGATAATAGTTTCTTTCCATGGTAAAAAAAAGTAACAGCTCTAACTTAAAATCCTCACTGCACAGTGCAGTCTCATTATTTCAGAAACTTGTTAAATTTTAATTCCCTGTATATTTTAAACAACTTCATTGTTACGTACAGTAAACTATTCAACCTAACTGCAACACAATTTATAATATATCTGCTAATTTTTTGATGAATAGGGATAGCAAATCTAATAAAGGATTAGGTAATGTTTTAAGGATTCTTGATATATCTAATAGGAATGCTATCTAATACATTTCATTAACCTATGATATATTTTTGCAAAACTTTTGATATGAATCAAATTAAACATAAAACATATTTTAGTTTGGATAAAGATCAACAATGATTTAACAAAGTATAATGACATTCATTCTTTGTTAAAGTAATAATTAAATCTTTGAAAATTACATGTTTTCTTTATAAAAATCCTATTTTTTTTGCATTAAATGATAATATTACTCAAATGGAACCAACATTTACATATAAGGTTTGTATTCCTTTAAAAATATGTGTGTAAATTGTGGTTTAAGGAAGCTCATATTATATAAAATAGATATATTAAAAAATACAAGAAATATGTTTTCAGAATCAGCCATTACAATATAAATAGTGGTTGTTTTTTAAAAATTATAAAGCATAACTACATATAATTTTCCTAACAATCAATTATACAAATAAGGTGAAGTAATAAGGAAGTATAAGGTGAAGGCATAAGGCAACAAGGAATCTTTTTTTTTGTGCATTGAAATTGTAATATTCTAACAAAATAATGTATTTAATTTGAAAATATATTTGTTAATTTCTTCAATAGAATTTATTTATGCATTTCCATTATAATTCTTTTGAAAAATATAATGAGCGCATTTGTCAACTGAGATAAGCAATTAACTGCAGCATAGAATTTGTTAAAATTATAATTTAATATTAATATGTTAATCCTTTCTTTTAATATCAATAATGATAAAAAAAGCACTGAAATAGAATACTGAAATATTATCAATATAAAGAAACAAGAGAATATAATTTTATAAAATATAGAAAAAATACTTGAATTAAGAGATTCAACATCACATAAAAAGTATATATATATAGTAGTATTAAAATACTCTGAACACCATCAAAGTTGATAAATTACCTTAAGTACCAAAACACAAAATACAGTATCACAATCTAAAGACATAATAAATGCTAAGTGTTCAAATGCATTAAGCAAATGTGTGAAATTAATTAAATATCTTTTCTATCCTTCAAATTAAGGCCTACATATCTATCACATATTAGAATTAAATGATAAATAAAAAAAATCTATATTTAAATTTAGAAGCATACTGTAAAAATATGTCATCAAAATCTAATTTTAAATGATTAGAACATAATATTGCTTTGTAATGAACTTTTGGTCCTTGAAATAATAATTTTTACCTTTAAGTCTTAGAACAAACAAAAAGTTTGTACTTAGAGTTAGTGCTAAAATAACCTTTAAAATAATCCTTAAGATTAAGAAATTTGTAGAAAATTCGATTGATGAATTAGATTGTGCATCAAAAATAAATCAAATGTACAATAATTACTATAAAAATGGGTAGAAGTTTATTAGCATCACAAACTTTTCCATTCCTAAATATTTAAGACTACCAAAATAGATAAATTTAAAATCTTTTAGGAAAAATTTAGGGAGCCCATTTACGAGACTACAAACCAAAAAAGTTTATAACTCCTGTAAAAGAATATCAAACTGTCATACCATCAGGTTTTTAAGTCCTGTCATTGTGACAACCAAAGGTTCATTAAAAAGCAACAAATATAATTCAATAAACCAACAACACTCAAGCAAATATCTTAGAATCAGTGCTAGTGGGGGTGGGAAGCGTCTTCTTCAATTCATCATCTTCATCATCCATCACATAGAGATGAGAAGCAGGATTGGCGGGGAAGTACTTATTCCGGGCCTTCAGCACAAAATACGCCATAATCAACGGAAAAGGCGTCATGATCGATGCCGCCACCGGTACAACAGACGCCATATCCGCCTCTGGTTGTCCCAATGAGGATCCAAGCAAGACGATGGCGATTCCCGTGTTCTGGATTCCCGTTTCAACGGCAACCGCCACAGTATCGGCCAAGCTCAGGTCAAAAGTCCGCCCGAGGAGGGATCCAAGAAAGAAGCCAAGCCAGACATTGGCCGAAGCGGCAATGAGGATCCTCCATGTGAAGAGACGGAACATGTAGAGGTTTGCGTATGTTCCGAAGATGATGATGAACAGAATCATCAGGATGGAGGCAGCGGCGAGGATTCGGCGGCAGAACTTGGCTACTCGGGGTAGCCATTTCTGGAAGGCTAGTCCGATGGCCAGTGGGATGAGCATGGAGACAAGGGTTGCAAGGATGTTTGTGAAAGGCACTTCGGTGTTGATTTGGGAGAATAGGCTCCTGCCCAGGGTGAAAAGCCACAAGGGCATCATGCCTGGAAAAGGATAATACAGTGAAACTTCTGGGGTTGGGTATGGGTGTTTGTATGTCATACCAAACCCAAGTCATACTCATTTGTTATCCCCAAAAAAATAGGTCTTACAGAAAGCTTTTGCGTAACCTGTTAAACATACCGAAAAGTCTGATTTTTTAAAAATATATCCTTGAGGTTCAATAAAAGTCTCAAAACTCTCAAAGCATGTGCAGCTTAAATTTTAGAAAAAAATTAGTTAGGAGATATAATAAGATCCTGAAATGGGAGACTTGGAAATTGCCATACAATGTTAAACCTGTTAATAGTTGAATTAACCAGTTAATAATTGGTCTTTACTTTTATAGACAGTTTTTTTTTGTAATGCTTTTAAGAGTTACAGTTTCCACGATAATTTAATTTAAGATGTCAACAGGCAGTGCCTAGCGAGGTTGAAGTTAAATTTAGGATTACTTCATGATTGGAATAATCAGTGGTAATACGACCTCAACTTAAAAGAAAAGCTAGTCAAGTATGAATTTAATATACATGTCTTATGCTTTGGTCAAAGCTTCCCCACCCCAATGTATAGTAACTAAAAAAAATTAAAAATAAATTACCTAATGCAGCAAGATTGCTTATGAAAGTCATTGTCAAACTTAGATTGAGATTGCCATTCAACAGAACAGTCCACATGTTACTGGCTCCACCACCAGGGCTGCAACCAAATGTAAAGAGTCCTAACTGCAGAGTTAGGTCATCAAACAGCAGCCGAGCTAAGCCGTAAGCAACCTGGAAATAGTTACAGAAAACACAAAGATTCAGTTTCATTTGGCAGATAATGTGTTGCAAACAACTATATACTTATAAAAAAGAAGATTTAATGGAGAAAAACAACTTGAATAAGCTTTACAAATATAAAGAGATTCAAAAGTTATAATATAATTAGAATGCCAAAATGCCAAGTGCATGCAATTTAGAGTTAATTTGTAAAAGCTTATTTGATTGTCTAGGTATAGTGTAAAAAAGATGCTGTACTAATATTGCTAAGATCAGATAGGTTTTTTTCCCAAAACTTGATATGCATAGTAGGTTATACATATAATATGTAAGAATTGATCATTTTTCTTATAAACACTTCTAAAGATCTTGTTCCAGTTTATATAGTATTCCATACCGTTTTGTTTATGAAAGACATAATGTTAATTTAGTAAAGGTATGGTTGCAGCTGGTAGAGCATTCAACTTCCAGACTTTAAGAATACAATCCTAATAGCTGCCACATTATAAACAGACTATTACGTATTAAGAAATCTAATGAAATGTTCCAGTGTATTTCACTTCATATTATACGCATATATTTAATCAGCTCTTAAGTTTAGTTTGAATAAAATAACTTTAAGTTGTTATTTTCTAGATTGAGAGTATTCAAACTCAAATTATAATAAATTTGAGCAGTGTTTTAAAAGAAATATTTCAACTTTTAAGTGCAGTGTGCACTTTTAAGACAGTTATGATGTTCAAAACCTCTTTTTCCACACTTTAACAATTATGTTTTTCTGGAATAGGCTAAAGAATATTAACTTACCAAAGGCATAATAGCATACTGAGACACAAATCCTATGCTTGGGGCGATAGGTTTCTTCAAAACAGACTTCACTACAGCCAAGTCAAGTGCACAGCCCATATTTATGTAATTTAAAGACACTAAAGTCGCCACAGAGGCCACAAAAGCTTTAGAAATGGCGCTAACTCGGCGTACAACGCTCACGTCCAAAGACTTCAAGACATCTTTGGTGGTCCCGTTCACTTCCCTGACCACATGGATAGAAGTCTTGCCCAAGAACAGCGCCCGGACCAAGAAAGACCCGTTGTTGTGGTCGTAGTCGAAATACGTCCCGTTCGGAATCTGGAGAATATCCGGATCACTGGAAATCACCTTGTACTGTCCCTCGTTTGGTCCCGTGAGAGAGCTACCGTTGATGGAGAAGTGGACGTATTGCTCCTCATCTTCCATAATTTTCTTGAGACTGGCGGGATGAAATGAGATGGTGACGGCAGCTGTTATCTCGAATAACAGCATCAAAAAGCTGAAGAGGAGGGCTAGGAGCACTACCGGACACATCTTGAGAGGATCAGCTGTGAAAGGGAATGCGTGGTTTTGGTTCCTGACCGAGATTCAGTTCACCTTCGTTACACAATGAGAACACGACAATAACAAACCTGTTTCTCCTCACGAAATGAATGTCCTATTGTCCTTTTCATTTTTTCCCAAGCAGCTAGCAGACGCAATTTCTTAGGACATTGCGTAACGGGTCCGTAATATTAGTGGTGGCCTAAAAACAGAAAATGAATGAATTTTGTATAAATTAAATTACTGATTAATTTTAAATAAATTTCCAAAACATATTCTTATTTTATGCAGAATTGTTTGGCTTTATGTAAGTATTTGAATTTTTAAAGACTTCAAAGCGAAATTAATTAATGAATTTGGTTTAGTTTGACTGAATGTTATGTTTCCTTTTTCTGTTTGTTAAAAGCACTGACATATTGATCTCAGAGATTATAAAAGAAACTCGATAAAATTCTTTATTGAAGTTTAAATGAAATTACAACTTTTATGTTTTAAAATAAAATTATTTAATGAGTCCCGTTTTTGGTTTATTTCTGCGCCAATGTAGCAAAGCCCCGAAATGCCCTCTTGTGGCAAAACGTTACAAGCCGTGAAAATGAAACTTTGAAACAGCTGATTTGTTGTCAGGTGTTGGTTTGCGACTGGGATTTTGTGTGTGGTTTGTTTGTAATTATGGCTGCTGGTTGTTGTGGGGGAAAGAAGGAGAAACAAAATTATCATTTCCATCCTTGCTGCAATGGCACAATCGTTCACCCATATTCGTGCCAACCCAATGTTTATCGAAATGGAATGGTTGTATGTGTTGAAATGTGCTTCTTTTGTTTTGATGTATTGTACTGTTACTTGAACCAGTATGATTCCCCGAAGACACCTAATTTTCCAAATGAAAGCTAGTAAGAGGATAATATATTATTGAATTGGTACCATATCTATTGGAACTACTGTGTAATAACAATTTTATTTCAACGCATAGTGATTTAACTACAATTCTAAACTTTTTGGCTCATGTAAACAAAGGTAGTCTTAACTTTAAAAAAAAAAAAAAAAACCCCTTTAGGAAGCTCTCCGTGCTAATCGAGGTAGTCTTCCCTGAAAGAAAACTGTTTTGAGCAATTTCTGTGTGCTTATTATATTTTCCAAGTTCTTTTAATTCAATGAAGTTATTTTAATTTAAAATAGTGTTTTGTTCAAAATCTTAGAAATCAGAAGTTTCTCTATTTTATTTTTTTAATTAAAATTCCAGCTCTTCATAGTTTTGGACATATATTAAAGTTTATTGAAAAATTTTATAGTTCATCTTATAATTTTTTAACGAAACTGTAAAAAAAACCTTTTTCAATAGCAAAAGATGTTTAATGTTAAAAAACATATTAACTTGCTAAAATAATATCGATCATTCAACCTAATCTATAGTTTGAGCAGTTTGTTGGTTTAATCTGCAATATCTTAAAAACAAAATATTAATTTTAGAGTAAACAAGTATTTTGGTAAACAGAATCACAATGCCTTATTTTATGAATTTATTATGTTTTTATCAGGTTGCTAGTTCAAAAACATGTCTAGTATTAAAATATTCACAATGGTGTTTGTGTTGGAGTTATAGGTACTTACTAATGTTTTCTATAATTTTTAGCCCACTCTTTGTGACTTGGAAAATTGGAAAGGATCGCAAGTTACGAGGATGTATTGGAACATTTAATTCAATGAATCTAGCTACTGGTTTACGAGAGTATGCTGTAACTAGGTATAAATTATGTTTTTGGCATATATATTCAAATATGTATGAATTTGATTTTTTGTACTGTATTCTATTACTTTCACATTTCTTGAATTTGATATATATTTCTTTTCATGTAACAATTTTCACGAAGATGTCAAATAATGCACCAAATATGCTAATGATACATGGCTTTTTGGTTCAACTTTGAAAGTTTCAATCAAGTTAAGACTGAAGTACTGACTAATAGATGCAAGTTGAAAATTTTAAGTCTGACCAAAGGAGGGGATATTCATTTTCTTGTTTTTCAAATTAATATAATTGAGTAATCAAATTAATATAACTCTCATTTATTGTTATTGTGCCCTACACACACCTAAAACTTAATTAAAATTTAACCATCTATGGGATAAGCATTCTGATCAAAGTGTAAGCTTGTTTCCTTTATATTTTATTCTTTAAATAAAATTATTAGTGCAAGGGCGTACCCAGGATCTGAGTTAGAGGGGGGCAGGTATTGTTAGGGGCCCATATTTTCTCAATTTGGATGGGCCCCATCTTTAGGGAATTTTCCTTTGATGCCCCTCTCCCCTCATAAGCTCGTTTGGTTTACTTATCCAATCAATTGCTTACTGCGAATTTTAATAAAAAAAAGCTACTACATAATTACTAGTTATATTATTCTTAATTACTATTTAAAACAAAGGGCATGTTTCAGGTCATATAACGCTGTTGTTTCCTTGTATATCAGTACTGGATTTCATTGGTTGCTTCGTTGCGATTTTGTTTCACGTAGTGCGATTTCATACATTGGTTGCTTCGTTTCTACTCTCAAAATGCCCGATGTAGATGGAAATATTTTTTTTTCTGTGCAGGCTTTCTTAAACATGTTTTGAACAACCAACAGCACAGCAAGAGGTTGACATTTAAAAAATTTATTAAGTAAAATATTCTTAGAAAACTCATTTTCGAATACGAAAACATAAGTGATTCAAGGCAACAAACCGTTAGAGCTGCCATCCACGACGTGAAAATACCACATTATCTTACATTTAAATTAACTGTAATTCCTCCAAATAAAAATTTTCGGAGGAGGTTTGTTTCAGCCGATTCCAATATTTATATGCCAGTAGCCCGTAATTTTTTTTATAAAAAATGTGTATTGTGATCAAAATATATTCATAAATATGTTTTTGGAGATTCTGAAAAGAAATCTGAAGTTTTCCACCCAAAAAAACGGTTTTAAACACTCAATTATTTGTTTAACCAGTTTTTTGCGATTGGTGCAACCAGCCTATCCATTAAAAAAGGCCCTATACTTTTGTTTCATTAGGTTTCTTTCTAAGGCTTTAAAATCTTGTAGCATAATGTTGAGAAGCTAAATTTTGTCAGAAAAATTAGCTTGGTTTTGAACAAAATTTAGAGCCCCTCTTACATAAAATATATAAGCCCCCATCCCCATTCACTGTTAAAAATTTCAGTTCAACGTTGAACCAAATATTGGTGAAAAATCAAGAACTTCTTGTAGATACACTATAAAATGGTTCAACCAAATATCACATTCTGGGAATAGACCTGCTTTCAAGAAAAATTGGTTCAACTTCTACTAACTTATACAACCGATAATTTAATTGTTTACTCAAACACAGGCACCACTAGTATTGCTTCAGTTTAAGAATTGATGTCCGTCCGTGGCCGAGTGGTTATGGCATCCGCCTAGAGATTTAACCCTCTCAGGAGTGCGGGGGTTCGAATCCCAACTACTGCCAATTATCCAATAAATCTTAGAATAATAGAAAAAATCCTCAATTGGGAGACAATTTTTATGGTTCAACCTTTTCCTATAGTTACGCGTTGGGAAAATCCCGTGTATGGTTCAACCTCTCACCATAGTTACGCAATTTGAAAATACCGTTTTATTGTTCAACAGTCTACCAAATCATGGTTGCAGCAACTTTGAACCGTAATTTGGTTCAACTTTGAAGTTTGAACTATTACTTTTAACAGGGTTCCCTGGACCCGATTACCGAATAGGCAATTGAAGACAGAGGGCTTTTATAAAAATTTGAAGGGGCCCCCCAAATCAACCCTTTAAAAAAATCCTTGCTATCACCTGCTGCTTTACCATATTGGCTTAAGAATATTGGTTTAAGAAGGGTATTGGATTAACAACAATTACGTTGTCTTGTTTAATGTATGGTAAATGTAATAACCTTTAATTTTACACAAGTCGATAGCCCATTACAAGTCTCTTGGCCCATTAGTTGTCCATATTTTAGACTGAAACGATGCGTTGGTAGTGGGGGGGGGGGGGACAAATCCAGGACAGGCTTCACTTGCGAAAAAAAAATTAACCTTGATTGGGTTGGGGCCCAGAAAGACAGTGGGCCCAATTGAGATCGTATGGCCAATTTATATTACCAATCGGAAACATGTGGACCTCAATTCGAACAACATTCACAGGCCCCTTTTATATAAGATTATATAAAAGGGCATCTAGGGACAAAGCGGGCCCCTGGGACCGACTGAAAACAAATGGACTCGATTTTTTAAAAAAAAAATGTATATCCTTTTACATATATACAGGGGGCCCCATATGACCGGGGCCCACTTCCCCCTTTCTAGAGGGGGGCAGCTGCCCCCCTCTGCCCTATGGTGGGTACGTCCATGTATTAGTGTTATGTAGAAAATTGTTTTAACCCCTCAACAATAGCATTACCCAGTTTCCTTCCTACATATCTCATCTTCTTATTGCCACGTTACCACTGACCACTCGATTCCGTGAATATCAAAGAAGCGAGAATAGAGGGCGAAACCTCTCCCCATCAGCTGGAGAGCCCAGTCCGTTAAGCACTCGCCTAGCATGCGAAAGGTCCCAGTTTCGGATCCGGGCTTCGCCAAGATAACTGCCGACCTATAAACGGTCCATGCAGCCAAAACTGTCCGACGAATAATGCCCCGTGTAAGGGAGTGCATGTTAAATATCCTTCAAAGTCCTAACATAAGATGTCACCCTCAACAGTTGCGTTGGGTGCCTATTCAGATGTTGGCTCGTCACTTGACTGTGGTTCTAAAATATGAAGCCCGTCGTCAATAGCCCTCGTGTAGCTCTAGCGCCACCATAATTCAAACCTAACCTAACCTCCTCCCATCATTTTCACGGGAGCGAGAACGAAGAGGTTAAAGACCTCTTCAGTGCCTTAAAATATTACATTTCATTAAACTAAAATGTCATTGGAAAAACTGACTGCCCTTTGATGGTTTTATTTATCTGTATCAAAGAGTTCTATAGTAGAGTAGAAACTGAACCTAGGAACAGCACCATGGTCCAACACGCAGAAAATATAGGGCAGGGGTCGTAGTTGTCCTGATTTTCCTGAAATTCCTGAAAAAATATTTTGTGTCCTGAAATGTCCTTAATTTTCACACACTGTCCTGAAATTCCTGAAATTTTTTAAAAAGTGCTAACAAACATAATTTCATACCTGCCAAAAACTACAGATAAGCTTCCATATTTACAGCAAAATTTATTTTGCCTTTGTTTCTGAAAAAATCGGTTCTTCAGCCTTGAAAAACAATTTGGTAGCCACGTGATTGCAGTATGTTAGTGTTCCTTTTATAGTTCTAGGTATGATCAGATCAGATTTGTCAACCAGCCTCAGTGCCTAGTAATATTTGCTAGTTATAGCCAGTAGTGTCTCTGGATTTTTTTCAATGTTTTTTCATTCTGAAAAAATCGATCATCATCCAAACCACAACTCCTCGTAATATTTACTATTTGATGGCGTAATCGGCGTAGGATCAGGTACCGTTTCTTTCTTTGTTTTAGTTCAGGACAGACCAGTCAACCAAATTTTAGGCACTTTTAAAAATTACGATGGCCTGTCAAAGCCCGCTACTTAGGATTTTTTTTTGCTGCCACTTGAGACTATTTAGCCTACTAAAGGGGTTATTTTGAATTGTAGGCGACTTTTTTTTCGGAAAATTTGAGTGTTAAAATCTATTTCTGTGTAAACATTTACTTTTTTCAACCATTGGGGGCTATTTTGGCAATTTGCTTTGGTTTTTATTAAAAAAAACAGGAGCAAGACAAAAAACATTCCCGCTCGGTATTTTTAAAATAGGGTATCAAAATTTTTCAACGTGATTGCCAATTTCAAGTGAAACCGCAAGTGATATCTATTCTTGATTACATAATATAATGATATTATTAAACCTATGAATTATTAAACCTATACTTCTGAACATGGCATTTAAAATAGTGGTCTGCTTTTACACTGAGACCCCAAATTTTATCCGACATTAATGCAAAAAAAAATAATAATAAATTTCTATTCTTGGTTTTTATCAATGAAAACTACACTCAAATTTCAATAATAAGCATGTTTAAATATTTAATTTTAATAATAAAGATAAAAAATTTAATTAAAATTCGAAGATTAATTAAGATTATTATACACTAAGTTTTTTCAAATATCGGCCAATGGTGTGCAATCCTCCAGGTCATCTTCTGCTGACCAAAAGTCTAGATGCTTCTTGATCTACTTATTTTGCTGCCTAGTAATTTTTATGAAATCCACTACGACATTACATTACCTCGTAATGATTGACTCTATGTGATCTGAAAAGTGCGTTATTTCCATAGCTCCTGTTGAATCTAAGTTGGGCCAACCAGAACATTTTCTTTTGATCAAGTATCCGTGCGTTATAAGTTAGTGATAACAAGACCTAGCTGGAATGTTATAAAATATTTTGGTTTATCTTTGAATTTTTTTAAAGCATTTTATTACTTTAGCCTATACTGGAATTGATTTCTAATTTGTGACAGGTTTCGGCTTTAAAAAAATGGAAAGTAGTATTTAGATATTATGCAAGTAATGTATGCAAGTATGGTAGTAATTTGTAGGGTTTTTTTTTTAAATTTTCTGATTTTTTTTCAATAGTACTTGAGTAAGGCTTGATTTCTCCTACCCATCAAGAGTATGAACTTTGTATAGCAGTGTCAGTAAAGTCTTTTCTTGAAATTCTAGTATTTTATTGCTTAAATAATGTCCTGAAAATGTCCTGATTTTTTCTTAAACGTTTGTCCTGAAATTTTGCATTGTCCCACTACGACCCCTGTATAGGGTGGCACGTAGGGCTTAATGGCCGAGTGGATTGAATCGCAGGCCATAACAGTGGCAGTCTTCCCCCCTTAAATGGATGTGGGTTTGATTTCCGCCTTTGCTCTGGGTGTACTTCCTTTCTCAGTATCAAAATTATAACTAGCTCTTTTGCCACTCTTTTCGGGCTCCATAGTGAGCCATGGCTGCCGATGTCAGCTCAGTACGAGTCGTTTCTCTCTCTACCCTACTATAGAGCTGTCTGTATCCCTCAGATGAAAATATCTATAAGTTTAATTCATGTATTGCACTTTTAACCCAACTTGTTATGCTAAATTAATCCCTTCATTAACGTTTGGAATGTGTTTTTAGTGCCTTTCGTGATAGCAGATTTAGTCCAATCACAAGAGAAGAATTTAATAAGCTCCATGTATCTGTTTCAATTCTTCGACATTTTGAAGATGGTCGAGACTATTTAGATTGGCAGGTAGGTTTGTTTAGTTTCTTTAAATGACATTTTATACTTAGTTTTTAATTATATGGATATATTTTCCAATGTCCATGAGCTAGATACCAGCCTTGTGAACTAAACTAAGGGAAAATGATCCAGATCTGCTTGTCACCCTATTTTTAAACACAAAATGTGTAGTAGGAAAATATTGAGGCATCGTGGTGTAATCTGATAAGGGAAATGGTTAATATTAAAAATGTGATATTTGAATATATACGTAGCATTCTTTATGTAAAAGATTCTTAGTTAAAAATATGTTTTATATAGAATTATTTAAAAGCTTTACATTAAGTTTAATGCTAAGTTTTGTATCTGAATATTTTTGTTCTTATAAATCCTTTTAATATATATTTATTCATATATAAGGTATGAAAATTTTCCTATATAAGTATATGAATTTTTGATTTTAATTTCATTTTCAACGCCTGACTAACCAGTTTCTTATCACTTCTTTTAATTAAAAATGTTAGATATTAGTAGTTGTAGGTTTTTTCTTAAAATGTAATTTAGTTATCTTCCCCTCGGAGGATTATTTTATTCTATACTATTTTATTCTATAATCCTGAATCCTATTGTTAAATTTATTTGAAGGAGGTAGCTCAATAGTTTGAATTTATAGTATTCAAAAACAATATTCATTAATATTTTAGTTGTGTGTACCTATTTTAATGCCTATATTTTTGTTGTGTATAATCAATATTTATTATAGTACAATTAAGTTATGATGTCAGACTTAATTTTATATATGTGTCGGCAATAACAGCCTAGGCACAACTATTTCAGAAGCAAGGTGGGAAAGTGCAGAATTTCTTCTCATTCGATGTATTATTTAACGATTAAAATGTATAGCAGTTTAGGAAAGCATATGAAAATTTGTCTGTGGTCATGGACTGATTTTCTCTGTATTTTCTCAGAATTGGTGTATGATTCGTGCTTGGGAGTTTTACGCACAGAATGTTCAGCAATAAATGTTATAACCCTTTTTTATTAAGGGTTCTTACTGAAGAGTTTTTGACCAGCATCTTAGGGTGGTCTTTCTGATTGCGAATATGTAAGTTTTATATTATTATTCCAAAAAATAAGTACCATTGTACTTTTATCCTCTTGAAATGTTTTTCAATGCAAACAAGTTAACTAAGGTTTGATAATCCTAAAGTTAATTTTTTTATATCCTGGATTTAAAATATTATACACTACCTTATAGATACATTTTTCAACATCGTGTATCATCATTCATGTATGTACATCATAATTTTGGAATTGCACTATAGTTTTCCTAAAATATTGTGTCAAAATTAAAAAAAAAAAAGGCGTTCAAAAGTTGTGAGGTTTTAATTTAAAGAAATATAATAAAGTGTGGCGACTATTTCTGTTATTTTAACTGAAAAAGATGTTATAATTGTAGTAGTTGAAATTGGTAAACTAAGAAAAAAAATAAATTTTAGTTGCATAAAAGTGAAATTAATTGAATATTTTCTTAGTTTTCACAGTGAATATTACTCACACAATTGTATTTCAGGATTCATAGAAGATTGTATTGATTTATAAGCAAAGAACTTGTATTTTTGTTCTAGTTTTCAGCCAGTTGGATGAGACACACATGCATTTAAGCCAGGATACTTTAAAACTTTTGCAAACCACAAGTTTAATTTGTTTATTTTAGATTATAACGGCTATCATGAAATAATCAATGAATATGCTTTTATAAACAGTCTAGACATTACTAATACTTTTTTTCAACCAAACTAATTTTGTATTTTTTACAGATTAGATAGCACTGATATAATATATGGTATAATTCATCTTAAACTTAGGAAATTCTTTATAGTATTTTAATGTGTTTTTAAGACTCTATTTTTGTATTTCTTGTAGTACTATAAAAATGTCGAAAGTTGCCAAATCAAAAGTTAAGTTTTTTTCTTCTCTTATTTATTAAGTTCTATTTCTAGAATTTCTTATGTTTAAAATTCCTAAACATAAGATTAAAATTTACTAATAGAAGAGTTCAGGTGAAGAACTCCTTGATTGACCAGGAATCTTTCTTAAGGTTTGCTTGGTGGACATTGTTGTCAGACCGATTTCTTCCTTGGTTCTTCTTTTGGTAAAATCATTTCAAAGTTTCCGTGAGGTAATAACCAAGTGATAAACTGGTTTCCTTGTACCAGTTTAAGCAATGACTTGCTATGTCGCAAAAGAGGACAGAAAGGGTGGGATATCCAGTTGATGAAGTATTTTCCCTGTACTTCATTACAAAACATTTTTATTTTCAAATGATTAATCATCAAAATCATACTAAATAATAGTAATGTACATTTTGTACCAACCGTCTTAGAAACTATTCTAAACTAGTTATTTTCAAAATTTTAAAAAAGTAAGTATTGAAGTTATTTTATAGAAAATTGTACCCAACTAGTAATCTAGTGAATGTGATAGATTTTTTTTATATTATAGTTTTTATAAAGCTTTTTTATATAATAAAATATTCAAGCCCTGATAGCATTTCTATCTATAAATATGTTTTTATATTACATAACGTATTATGATTGGGTAACTTAACAGATCCATCTGAGCTGTTAAATTATATCCCAGTAATACTGTAAAATCCTTCTATGGGTATTCATACTGATTCTGGTAATTGGCTAATGAAAGGGGTCAAAGACATAATCCTCTTATAGTGTGTGAAGACATCTATTTTTTATAAATACTGTTTTAAACCTCTTAGACAGTGTGTATTAGTGTGTATTAATAAATATTTATAAGAACTGTATTAACAAAAATCTTTTTGTAAACAGATTGGTACCCATGGCATTCGCATAGAATTTAACACAGAGAAAGGATACAAACGAACCGCAACCTATCTCCCAGAAGTCGCCCCAGAACAAGGTTTGAATTTGAAAAAATCCATAACTTTTCTAAAAATTGCAATTTTACAAAACAATATTTTTTTTTTTGTAATCTTGAATTACTTGTGAAGAAAAAATACATTAATCAATGGTACCCAAAATGAGACTTTGCAAATGAATATTAAAAAAATTATGTAAATTAAGTATGTATGTGTAAATTATAATGTTTTATTAATTAGTGTTATTCCTATAAAATCAATTTATGTTATTTCCTATAAAATTCATGTTTATTTGATAACTTAAAAAAACTATACTTGGGTCAATGTAAAAAGATTTTATTTCAAAAAGTAATGTAGAATACAGCTTATTTCTCAACATAATCACCTTGATGATTAAGACATTTAGCATATCTGTGAATAAGCTTTGCAATACCCTCTTAATAAAATGTAGCTGCCAAGTGTGGATTGCAAGCTATTATTTGTTTCTCGTGGGCAGAAGGGAACAGTGCAATGGAAATTCATAAAAGATTGAGTCGAGTGTATGGAAACACCTTTATGAGTGATGGCTTTGTTCTGAATGGTGTCAAAAATTTAAAGATGGCCGAACTGATGTTCATGAAGAAGAGGGTTACGGATGCAACTCTGTCCTTACAGACAACATTGTTCAGTGAATTGACCAAGCAGTTAGGGAAACCCGAAGGTTTACCAAAAGTTAATTATCGCTGAGCAGTGGAAGACTTGGAAGGATGTGCTTTCAAATTGACATGGAGCTAACAGAAACTGTCAAAACTCCCTTTTAATTATTGGCAGCTAGATTTTATGAAGAGGGTATGGTAAATCTTGTTAATAGATATGACAAATGCCTCAATCGTCAGGGTGATTATGTACAGAAATAAGCTGTATTGTAGATTACTTTTGGTAAACTCTTTTTTGTGTATTGACTTGTCTTTTCTTTACAGCCAATCGGAGGTTGAAAAAAAAACTGTAATTGTATAAACTAAAATACATAGGTTTTTGTTTTTTTTTGTTGATATGCCACATACAGGCATCACACGTTAATTGCTTAATTATTTTTTTATTTAAATAACGAAGTCCAGGATTCAATTTATGTATTCATTTGAAGATGTATAAAAATATGTTATTGGGTATGTAGATTTTAAAGGTTTAAGAGGTACAAATGTAAGCAGGTTTGTGTAGAAAGACTTTATAAAATTTATTTAGTCACTAGCTTATTGTATTGAAAGTAATGTAATACACATATTAGCAGGCATGCATTTCATTAAACTAGCTTTATATTCCCAGCATTGCAAGGATGCACCATTTATAATGTACCAAAAACTATGATATGGTTGTTTTTTATTTGATGATTTAATGCAAATATATAATTTTCATGATATTGCCCTTTATTAAGCTTATATTTTCCAATCGAATCTTACTTAAATAGTTGAGACTTTGAGAATATTCACTTGAACTTTTTGTCTTAAGGTTGGGACCAAATCCAGACCATAGACTCCCTCCTCCGCAAAGGCGGCTACAAGGGCGTCATCACCACGGACGTCCGCAAGTCCATCCGTCTCACTCGCTACCAAAGCGAGAAACTGACAGTCAGCTACAATGAGTACAAGAACTCCTGGCGATCAAGGTGCTGCTAGCAGAAGGCTCACGCTAGCTCATACCCTGCTAGCGTGGGCTCCTTAGCCAATTCTTCATCAAGTTGGATCACTAGCCCTCCTCCATATGAGCTATGGCCTCCGTATGGTGGGGTACGGTTGCCTTGGAGACCCGAACTGCAGTTCCATCCTCCCTTTTTAGGTGCTTCAGGTGTTAGAAGCTTCAACTGGAGCAGGTGGAACTAGCAGAAGGTTTGAGGCTAGCTCCCTCGTGCCAGCTAATGTGGGCTTCTTAGCCAATTTGTCATCACACTGGATCACAGTCCCTTCTCTGTATGGTGGAACATGGTTGTTGTGGATAACACGATTTATAGTTCTTTCCACCGTATTTAGGGACCCCTAGATATTTCAAGGGAAGCAGAGGGAGCTACCAGAAGGTTTAGGTTAGCTCACTCACGCCAGCTAATGTGGGTGTTTTAGCCAATTTGTCCGTTTGTTAAGCCACCATATATTCTTGTCTTCTTACGGTAGGATAAAGTTACCTTGAAGACCTGAACAACAGTCTTATCCAATGCATTTTGGTGCTGCTTGCAGAAGGATCATGTTTTGAGGGTTTAACATCCAATTCTTTGGGAAACTAGGCTTATAAAATCTGAGCCATAGTCCCTGGTTGCTGTCAGGATCCAATTTGCAGTTCCATCCATCGTTTTTAAAATCATTCAGTGTAAGAAAATTTCTGGGTAGTAAAGTAACCAGTGAACAAATTATTTGATTGAAATATTTCAAGGTTAAATTTCTTTTCATTGAAAATTATTTATGTAAGCTGAAATGCCTCTTGCCTGTCAGTTTGCTGCTGCTGTTTTGATTTTATTGACATCAGATAACATAACCCTTTTTTAAAGATTTTTTTGACGATTATAATATATTAACTATTTCCAATTGCAAAATAATGTAAGATTTTCTTTATATCACTTACAGCACATCCATCCTAAGATCCCTTTCTAATATCTTTCTGATATTGGGAAATGATAACATAATTTCGTGTTGTACTAAAGAGGGTAACTTTTTTGAGATACATCTTGTAGTGAAAAGACCGGAAAAAAAAAAACTTAGCATCTAAAACAATAAGCATTTTTTTCTTTTGCAACTGCATACTGACAAGCATGTTGTTTTGAACCGATGTAGATAATTTTGAATGAAAATAATTCAATTTTTGGGTTTTAAAGTATAATGAAATGTTCACTGGCTCCCAGACAAGTAGAATGGGGGAAAGAAGTCGCATACCTGTATCTCAAATTCCATTGACATAGTTTTTTTTTTTTTAATTTGGAAACAGCACACACTGCCATTTGCTACCTGAGGCTTTTAAGTATAGCCTATTGTTAAAAGTTCAAACTGTGCTTCATATCTTTTTATTTAACTTATAGTATATGATTTGATTTTTCTTTTATTTAATTGATATACATTGCACAAATGTTTTAACTTTTTTGTTTTGATATATTGTTGTTTAAATATTTGGTTAACTTTTTTTTAATGTTATTTTTTCTTAAACATACAATTTAATGTGTTTAACAACTTGTATTAATAGAACATGTGTATTGAAAGTCCTGTAGATGTAAAAAAAATTGAGTTCTTTATATATATTGATTAAATAATAAACCATACATTCTTCTAACTTTCTTGTTAATTTAAGTATCAAGTAATTTTGTACACTAATTATTTTTAACAAATATAGTCAACTTTTATACAAGTGTAAGCTTAGTTAATAACAGTGTATGTATAATTAAATTATATATGTGAATATATTATATTTTAAGTAGTATTATTTTTAAGTAGATATTAGGAATATATGTACACAAACAATGTATTAATTTTTGTTTGATTACCAGAAATGAATACTTAAAAAAATATCTACAGTATATTTCAAGAAAATCTGTAAAATAGTATTAAATTATTAAGCCAAGAGCAGTTAAAATCAAATGCTATCACTTTGCCAATCTTTAACTTAGGAGGGCAACAGTGAAACAAAATCAAAATGTAATAATTTGGCTATTTATATTTTAACGATTTTTTAAAAAAATGTTTTATTTCAAAAATTGACATCTAAAGTTTGCATTAACTAAGAAGGATAACTTTATTCACTGTCTTTTGCTGTTTTTGCCAGTATTATGATTTCATATCTTCCAAAATGTATTGTTTTGCCGTAGAATGTACAGATTTTTAGTTAAGTGTAGGGTTGCACTGACTTACGAAAAAATTGAATGTTATTTTATGTTTATAAAGAAATATCTATTAAGAGGAAAAACCATTTATTATTTTTTTAAAGATGAAATGACAGTATATAAGCTTTTTAGTCTACAGTTTTATTCTTTTTTAATTATAAATTCATTATTTGTTCAATGAAATGAATAGTTTTAATTTTTTTTATTCAAATAATATTTTATTTTTTATTGTTACAGCGGACAAAGTAACACTACGTCATTCAGTCAGTCATAAAATATAAGTCAGTGTTTTATTGTTAGTAATTTAAACTTAATGACTTATTAATGATTTTTCTTAAAAGCTGATTTGATTACATAATAAAATTTGTATGGGAGCTTTCATTATATGATAGTAAGAAAAGTGAATAAGAAAAAATATGCAATTAATTTATTTTATTCTTGTACTAGAAAGTATTACTTTAACGGTCAGTTTAATTTTTAAAAATTTCAAATTTTTTAACTTATTCTGCACTAGAACTAAATTGCTCTGTAAGCATTACATAAAGTCTGGTTCTACAATGATTAATATCGAACTTTTGATTAGGCTAAACATAATTAAAGTATTTAAGATTAATTATTATCATAAATGCATTTAAAGAATTAGTTATTAACACAAACACAGCTCTAATTAGTTAATTTACTATATTTCTGTATTTTAGTGAAAAATGAAGTATTTTTTATTACCAGATAATATTTTTTACTAATATATATGTACTCATAACATGTAAATAAGAACTTTCAACCAATATTTTTTGCAATTTTGACTGGAATATGTATTTAGGCTTGTTATTTTAAATTGCATTTTAGTCAGTTAAGTTCTATTTTGATTGCCTTTGACTTGAAATGTGACTTTTTAAAATTGTATAATAATGAGCAGTTATAATTTTTATGCACTACATTTTTCATTTTTTAGGATATTATTTTATATATTTATGTGATTTATAAAATTTCTTATCTTATCTTGTTTCTTTACCAGTGCAGAATCCTTAAATTTCAGAATTTGTCAGGAAAAGTTTGGCAGTTGATTTTATACCTGATGAATGTAAAAAGGTAAATTAATGATTTAAATAGTTAAGTTTAATTTTTAAAAGTGATTGATTAATGTTATGTAACTAATCCTGTAGAGATTGAAAGTATGTCATAAACTATTTTTCATTCCAAATAACTAATTTACAATAAAATTCCATAAAGCTTTCGTAATTTTATATTATTTTGTTTATTTCTGCATATTATTTACCACAAATTCTGCATAACTTTATGTACCACGATTTTTTTTATTTCAATGATTGTGTAAAAAATAGTTTTTCAATGTGGAGAGTAAACATTGTACTTTTCAAATTAAAAAAGAACAGCACAACTGACTTGAATTAATAGCCCCCCCCCCCAAAGTTTATTTTAACATCCAGAAGTTCTCGCTTTTGATTTAAAAAAAAGTATTGTGTATAAGTATAACATATAAAAAAAACCTGTTGATCTTATTTACAAGTTATTGTTTAGTTACACACATTTATTTCTACTTAAGATTTTTTTGTTGTAACATTTATTAAATCAGTTACTTATTTTTATCTTTTACAAAAACCTATTTTGTTTGAATAAACCAAGTTAAATTCTCATAAAAGGGAACCAATAATTTAATTGTTTTATTTTACTCGTCTTTGTATAATTTATTTTCAATTTTTCATTTGCTGAAAATGTTTATTACCATTGTTTTTTAGTTTTGTAATCAAAACCAAATATTCTGCATATTACCATTGAATGAAGAATATTTTTTTTCTAACCAATAACAACTCTACAAATGTGGTTTGATGTGCATTATATATAACAGTATGTTGGATTTACATAAATTATGATCATATAAATTTTGTTTGGGATATTCATCTCTCTCAAATCCACAAATTTTTATAGAATCTATATGATACTGTGCGAAGACAAAGTTTACTTATTTATTATTATTTTTAAACTCTTAAAAAATGCATTTAACATTAGTTTATGATAGTATTGGTAGCTGAAGTAAAAAGTCAATGTTTGGTATCTGTCAAGTTGAAGGTGTGCATAGAATTTTGAGATTTTGATTCTCACTTTTCTCAGCATGGTTGTTAAAGTTTACTATTGATAGGAACTAGATTGGTGTATATGTGTGTGTTTACGGTTAAACATGTTTAATGAAATGTATAAAATGAAAAGTTTAGTAGCTTTTTTGTTTATTTGATAATAAACTGATTCATTATTTATTTAATCCTTAATAAGTTTCTTTTAATTAAACTATACATGGAAAGTACTTGAAAAGTGATTTTTCTTACTATATATTTGTTTTCTTTTAATTTGTAAAGTTTTTAAATATCTTAATGAATTGATAATGCTGGAAAAATGATTGCATGATACAAGATTTAAAAAAAGTTTCATTTTTAAAATTGTTTATGCTTTTTAGCTTTTTTGAGTCTTAATATTAACAAGTCTCTTGTTTAAAGCTATGAAACAATCAATTAAAATTACATATGGCGAACAAATGTCTTAAAGTGATATCAGAAATAGTATAAAATCAGTTTTCGGTTTTGTTAGAATTTTAAAAATCTAATTGTGTTGTTATTTTTATATAATCTATTTCTTTTAAATGACAAAAGGATTGATTTTTTTAAAGACACCGATGTTTATTTATTCATGACATTCATTTAACTTTTCTTAAAATTTGTCAATCATAAATATTAAAAATTAATATGCATTTTATTATGCCAATATTAGTATTTTTTCTTACTTTTGTGTTGATTGTTTATGATTGGATTCTTGTTAAGTTCCAGATTTAGTTCTTTTTATGTGTTTCTCAGTGATTATCAGTCAGTGATTATCCGTATATTCCCCCTCCAATAAAATAGCTTTTATGTTGATTAATTACAGCATATCGACTTTGGTTCATGCTATCTTGTAGGTATGTAATATTCTTATAATTAAACTTTTTTTACACGCTATTTAAAATTTTCTTTAATGAATTAAACTTTGTCTATTTAATTAAGGATACCATTTGTGTGTTCAAATTACCTAGTTCTACCTACCTAGGCATCCAATGGAGTTTATTCCATATACATGTAATTGGCGCATGTTTTTATATGCTTAAACTTAAAGTAAGTAGAAAAGCAAGCAAAGCCGTGTGATGTTATGTAACTTAAGTATATGCATGATTATTTTACAATTTTGTCTATAAACTACTTGATGTGAAGCTTTTGAAATGTAAAAATTCTGCAATTGCTTAGAAGGTAACGATTTGCTTAAACGTTGAAGGGTTTCAAAGCTTGGGTATGTAGTTTTGGGTATATACTTTTTGCTTGGTATATACTTTTCAGATCCAGGTATATTTCATCTACTGTTTGTTTTGTTTTAAATTTTTTTTTAAAAAATCAGAACATTAACTTACACTTGAATAGATTTTTGCTATGAACTCGTGTACTGAATTCGAAATCGATAGCTCTTTTAGTTCGAGCTGTAGGGTGGTTTCAGAAAAAATCACAAGAATGTCCTCATCACAATTCTTTCATTTTCTTGTATTCCATATTAAGTAATTAAAAGTTATTAAGAAACTGAAATAATCCAGAAATTTAAATAAGTTATTTTTCAAGAATTTAATATTGTGCATTTTGTTTTATTTTTTTAGTTTGGAAGTCTTGCTTGATTGTAATCTCTCACCGTAATTTCAAAATGTATAATCCGATTTTTGTATAGTGAGGCAGAAATTATTTCTTTGTATGTACATTTCTAAATCTAGGCATGTAACACGCCAGGTGTGGTTGCAAAACTCACATTCTCCAAGGTATAACTAAGATATAAGGTCCAGTCCGTGCATTGGCAACTTTTAATAATGGTAAATTCAATTGGACAAAGTCGCCAATGATCTGGCCGGACCCTAAGCTTATAGTTATGCTTTGGAGAATGGAAGTTTTGCACCCTTCGTATAGGAATTGCAGTGTCTATGCACAAGAAAAGTTATTGAGACTGACCATGTAGTAAACTGTTGAAGTAGTTTGTAGAAATGTATTCTATCTATTGTTGTGGAAAACAAAATTGGAAAATCTAGATGTGCTTTATATATAATCCTTTGTGATTTGACAAAAGTATAAGTATTGAGTTTGTGTGAAGTTATAAAATGTACTCAGAAATGGTACTTAAGGTTTGGGTTCTGCAGTGGTATAAATATACTTTTTACTGTGCCTTAGTGATGTATTGTTTATTCTGATATTTGTAAGTGTTTATGTCCTTATTGTGACGATACAATTGAATAAACTAGTTGTTTTTACCAGAGGCTTCTTATTATTGCATCTGATCACAATTTTACAATTGTAATTGTGTTAAATAGGTATAAAATTTAAATATAGTATTAAAATTTAAACATTCAAATGTTTAATTGCACAACAATTTGACACTGCTCCAATTTTTGAGATAGATAATTGTATAATTGCGATATTAAATCTGTGATGCGTCTAGTACAAAATCCATATGAGCTCTCAAATATAAACCTATCAAAATTTAATTTAATAAAGCAGAAAACGGAGTATAAACGAAACGTCTTCAAAACAGGAAAAACTTTTCAATGATGCATTTCTTGTTTAAAAATGGACATATCAACTACAATGGACATGTAAAACTACAATTATGTTTTTCAGAAAGTTAATATGGTTTCTCAAATTTCTATTTAAATATTTTATTTCAATATTTCATGTACTAACCGTAACCGTAGAGAGAAATCTGTAACAATGTATAGATTTTTCACAAGTCCTTAAGATATAAACATCTACAAATACGTAGTGAACTTCTAAATTTGCGTTTTACTCTCAAGTTGAAGTATGGAAACTTTGGATTTTAATTTAATTATACGAATTTAGTTTTAAATAAATTATCACCTTGTATATAATTTTTTTTAGAAATTAAGATAAGTATAACATGTTAATATCAAAAACTACTTGAAAAAATATTTTTAGTTAAGGGGGGGTCAGATGGTTCTATCTCGCCCATGTTAACTTACCCCCTCCAAGAAATTAGATTCAAAGTGATATAACTTTTTTTAGCAAAGATGTTTTAAATTCCTCACTTGAAACCAAAAGGCTGTTAATGGGTAAGGAATAATATTTTTGAAAATATTTTATAGTTACTGGGAAAAATATTCCTAACTGCTGAAAAACCTTATATTTCAAGAAACGCAAAAGAAAATTAAGGTATAGGTAAGAACTGATAAACAGAGTTTCTGAAAAATGCTTATGAAAAAAAAAATTACTAAACAGGAAATCGATAATCTTGGTCTTAAGTTAAAGCTTTGAGAAAATGAAACCAAAGCATATTGCTGCTTTCAGGCGGAGATAACTTTTGGCTTGTGTTAGGGGTGATGATGTGCTACAATGGATTGATAAAATAATATGAGCGTGATTTCAGTGCAGATTTGAAAAGTGAACTTCCAAACATTTCACACGAGATACCTATAATAGAACTAATGAAACCAACATCGGAAGAAATGTGACATTATTTCATTATTCATCACTATATTCTACTTAATTTTTGTTCATTTTTCCTTAACTTAATTATTATAAATTCTTAAATTTCCTTTTTAAATATAAAGTTATAAGTATGTAATAAAATATTAAAACAAATTAAATATTTTTAAATTTGACACATATTTTAGCATTAGTCGTGATATTAAAATTATTCTATTTTTTTAAAAGTAATTTTGTTAATCCCGCCTCGAATTTATAAAAACATTACTGATAGTTTTGGTATTGATATTGACTGAACACCAATAATTTTATGAAGGAATGGGTATGATATAGAATAAAAACTTAAATTTTCTTTTTTTTTTGTACCTGATAACGATATCATACACTAATAACACTTAGTCTCACACACTCAGAAATAACATTTTTGACGATTCATGAATCCTCAAGCCTCATTTCGTTAATTTTGAGGATTGTTTCGTCAAACTATAACGTGACTTTTGAGTGGACGCGAATCCTCACTTTTGCGATCGTGATTTGACGATTATGTATCTTGATTTTGAGGAAACTGAATCTCATTGTTGCACTCACATGCTCAAAAATGACGAAATATTTCTTTAGATTAGACGACATTCAAATCCTCATAAAAATGACGATTTAAATTTCCTTACTCTGAGGAAACGAAAACTCGGAGCATTTGTAAGTAACGGAATCGTCAAAATTAAGGAAAATTTCGTCGTTTTTAAGCATTCATTCTTTTAGAGTGTAGTGTGTGTGTGGGGGGGGGGGTCAAAAATATGTGTACAATTGATAACGTTATATGTGCACAGACCCTTATGTATGAGACTTGAACACGTTATATTACTGTCTTTATCTGAAGTCCGTCCCTGCATATATTATCGCTATTGGATTATGTTGAATTTGGTACCGATCTACAAATCTTAAAAAGTAAATGTTTTATTTTATGCTTCGTAAAATTTTTTACAATGTGAAGTCATGGATTACGTAATAATGACTTACAATTTATATTATTTATGTAAGCGTTACTTTTAAAGTTAAATGGAATTAGCAGGTTTCGCAGCTTGAGTGTTAAGAGTTCTTCAGTAATAAAACTGTAAGGGTTGATTGCTTTATCAATGTAGTGTGGGCAAAGCTTACCCTGTCAAACCAATGAAACCGGAAGAATCTACGTTAAGTGAAAACATGAAGATTGAAAAGTAAAAGAAATAATATGAGTTACCATAATACAATATTCGTCATCACAAATTAAATCGCAAAAAACTGATATATTTAATATTTACGTCACGTGATTTCGTGATATATTTTACCATATCTTCTTAGATCACGCGATACGGAATTCTTTTTTTTTTTAGTTCAAACCAGTTTTTTAGTTATTTGACTAGGTGGAATTTGAACGCTAAAAATTAAACTTCATAAAATTCCAAAAGTTTTTTGATTAATTCAGTGACATTTTTAGTTACACCCATCCACTTCATTCTAATTCTTCACTAAACCTTCAAGCAAGCAAATCTACGAAAAATGGGAGGCGGAAGTTCTAAAGACAACGGCAAAGACAAGAAGGACGACAAAAAGAAGGATGGAAAATCTGGTGGAGCTACAAAGAAGCCTGATCCTCCCAAAAATTGAAAAGAAGTAAGTACCGGAACCTCAGCTTAGAAATAACTATGGCGGCCGTCATACAGAACTTTTTCAAAATCTGCAGAAAATTTAACATTCAGATCGTCTTGTGTGGTTTAAGATGTGTGTTCGAAAACAAAATTTAATGTCCGTTGCATTTGGATTTCGCCATCTTGAAGTGACGGCGTTCAATGGCTTTCAATGCTTGTAGATGAACTTTTTGTTAAAATAAAAATGTTTGAGAAGTAGCTTAAACTTAATAGTACTTAATTCGTTAGAAATTAAATATCACTTTCATAATTTAAGCATTTTCTAATAATAATCAGATTTACATAAAGTTAAAATAATTTTCCTTCCGTTTTTATATGTTAATATTTTAAAAGACTTCAATATTTTATTAATATTTTAATAACTTAATAATTTGTTAATAATTTATAAATGAAGCCATAACCATTTTAGTTACTGGATTATTAAAAGGAACAGCAATGGCTGTTCTCGGTTTGGCGATTTGCGTTCTGTTGCCACTCTTTTATAAGTTTGCAAGTTTGAAATTGTTTTTATCGCCCATTAGCAAAACATGTAAAATTGCAACTTTAAAATTAAATCCTGTATGAAGCATAATTATTTGGTTGTCAAGCAGCTACCTTCTTAATTTCACATTTATATCATTTCTATAAGTTATTCTTTTTATATCTACTTCTGGCGAAAGAAGTAAATTTATAACGTATACTATTTTAAATTTCCTAACGGATTATTCATAAACAGCGAAAAATGCAGTATCTATATCAATTCTAAAACAACCATTACGCATTACGTTGCATAAAATTATGCAACAGGAATAATTAAAGTTAACATTCCTCGATTTAATATTTTGAATTGTAATTATTTTTTTTATCAAACAAAATTTTTGGAATCTCTTGTAAAGCAGATAAACGTTGAAGCTTTTATTCCTTCTATGCAATTGCTACTTTACTTATTGTAAGCGTACAATTTCAAAAATAAGATAAATATATCTAACTATTTAACGCTTTTAATAACTTAATCCCTAAGTACATAATTTATAAAAAAATATTAATTAGACATAATATTTGACGTGTCGTAATAAATGGAAAGTTTCTAAGTTGTTCTTCAACGCAATTACAATATAATTTCGAATTTGAATTTTTAATTCTGGTTATCTTATTCACAGTAAATTACACACTATAATACTATCTAAGCTTTTATTTTACGTTTCAATACATGATTTCAACAATTTTGAGTTTTATTCAAAAAGTATTACTGTAGTAGATATTTTAAAATTAGAGTTTATATCTGCTTTTCTTTCATTCAATTTCGGGGAAAACTGTCTGTTAGAATGTACTATCCGGTTCATTTTGAATTTTTTTTAAAAATATAGCTCAGATGTCCCGAGGACTTTCCCACCAATAAAGTGACTTTTTCCAAAATTGAAGGTACAAGACGTAGGGGACGACCACCCACACGATGGTTAGACGATGTCGAAAGGGACCTCAAAATAATAGGAGTCAACCGATGGAGAGCCATTGCGGCTAATAGGGCCAACCTGAGGAGAATCAGCGAGTCAGCCTTGGCCTGCAAAAGGCTGTTGAGTTTGTGAAGAAGAAGAAGAGAGAAACATGGTAGTTACGAGGCCAATTGCACCCTCTCCCACCGGATTTGGAAGTTGAAAGAAATTTAGTTTTTTGTTTTTGTTTGAATTAACGTCGCACTAGAGCTACACGTGGGCAATTGGCGACGGGCGTCGTATTTTAGAACCACAGTCAGGTGACGAGCCAACACCTGAATAGGCACCCAACGCAACCATTAAGGGCGACATCGTACGCAGCGTTAGGACTTTGAAGGATATTTAACGTGCACTCCCTTACACGGGGTATTATTCGTCGGACAGTTTTGGCTGCACGGGCCGTTTATAGGTCGGCAGCTATTTGGGCGATGCCCGGACCCGAACCTGGGACCTTCCGCATGCTAAGCGAGTGCTTAACCGACTGGCCTCCCCAGCCCCGAAAGAAATTTAGAACAGTTAAAAAAAAAACTCGTATATTACTTCGCTTTCGATTTAGAGTGCAAAGGTATATAGATAATTCTAATATGTAGAAAGACAAAAAATAGTTATGAAAACTATATCTGGCGGCAAATCAATCGAAGCCTATAGGCGGCATATCTTTAAATCCGGCCCTGGAAAGAACCATTTATAAATCAACTAGCACTTTTGCCACTCTACCACCATTCGGGCTCCGTAGTGAGCCATGGCTGCCGATGGCAGCTCAGTTCGACTTGTTCATCTATCAAAGAACTCTTTGTTTTAATTCGTCTATCCACGAAGACTATCAGGCTTATCGAATTTTCAAAAGAATTAGGCAAAACGGTACTGTGCATATTTATTAGAATGTAGCGATGTGCTGTTGTTGGAGAATCGCAAAACCAGTATTTCGTAGTCGGCACTCAACGTGTTAAAGCTTAATGTCGAAATAAATTCTGCATTTGGCGCTTTTTTATGAGACCCTTGAATTCTATCAGGCAAATTTATTCTTAGTTTGGTACTAGAGTGCGGCCCAAAATTATTCTAGACAAACCAAACCAATAGCCTGCGCGCTACCGTGCGAAACCTTTCATTCAACCACACAACATTATTATAAAAAATCTGGCAATGTGTGGTAATAGCAGACAATGTTTATATTTACAATTTTTTGTTCTTTTCTCGGGGTCCTTCGCTTGACCGGTTTTTATAAAATCTTTCCTTTTTTGGAATCAGTATCATTTTACAGAGTCCAAACGAAGAGATGCTTCGGAAGTTTCGGTATTACGTTCTATTTATGCTTTGTACTCATTTAGAAAAATTTATTCAAAGTTTGGTACTAGAGTGCGGCCCAAAATTATTCTAGACAAACCAAACCAATAGCCTGCGCGCTACCGTGCGAAACCTTTCATTCAACCACACAACATTATTATAACAAATCTGGCAATGTAAATGCAATTTAGATTGTAAAAGCGCAACTAGTTTTAAAATCACCGAACGATAAGATTCTTAATTATTCTTTTAGTATTTCAAATACCTGTCAAGTTCTTATTGTTTTTCATTAATATGACTTTGACCACGTAGCTTAAATTCCTAGGAAGATAACCTGCAGTTTTACAGTTAAATTAAGTCCAACACAGTCCAGATTAGAAATTAAGTCCCGAAAAAGGAAACCAATTCCAAACAAAACAGAACATCCGGTATAAATTTCTTACAGTTTAAATATCTTAAGTTTTATGCTGAGTGTTTAAAATGATGCTGTTCACGCTGAGTGTTTGTGACATCATCATCAAAGAGGTCTAATATTAATATATAAGTGAATTTTGACAAAACAGTCTGTTGAATTCGGATATATTTCTATGCAAACACAACTAGATCATGACTCAACGAAATTTGTACTTTTTGAACTTAAACCTTCATTATGAACCGTTGAAAATGTAAAACGAATGAATTAAATCGAATTATTTATCTTTGTAAAAAACAAATTTTTTTCTTTTTAATTTTTTTTTATATAAATAAGCGAAACTGATATAAGTTTAGGTGATCCTCATGGTAGCTTAAATTTTATTTAAAGGGAAACCAAAAGAAGTCAATAAACAAAATAAAAGAGAAAAATTGGGTTTACCATACTTGAATTCTGACTGCTGAGGTACAATTAAATTATAATTCTCTAATGTTATTCATATGTTGTATTTAACATATCATTGGGAGTCAACAGGATTCTAATAATTTTTATTGTGTTGAGAACATTAAAGTTTGTTGAAAAAAGTTAACACATTTCTTTTTGTTTTTTAGAAATAAATTTGGAAGAGACAAAATGGATTCTCCTGAAGCTTCTGACATATTAAAAATATGTGGTAATTATATATTAATGTTACACAATGCAATTTGTTGAAAAAAGTTAACACATTTCTTTTTGTTTTTTAGAAATAAATTTGGAAGAGACAAAATGGATTCTCCTGAAGCTTCTGACATATTAAAAATATGTGGTAATTATATATTAATGTTACACAATGCAATTGATGTTAAAAAATTAACAAGTTTTTATTCAAAAAACTGACTGCTTATCATGTCAAAAGATTTTGCCCTTTTTTTGTCACTCAACCTACTAATCAATGTGTTTGTAGCTAGAAGGTCCAAAATACTTCTATTGTGCACTGTTAGATGCATTGCCTGAATCCTGGATGTTTCTTTAGAAATTTTAATTAAAGTGTTGCTAAAACTTAATATCCATAAAAGAACATAGTTGTCCCATCCAAATGTTTTCGATTTTTCAACAAAACCTTTAAGTCCCTTTCAATTCTCCAACACTTATACCAGCAGTTCTCGCTTGTTCATGCTGACTATAGACCCACTCAATCCATGTCTAATTGGAAAATAGCATTCTGCATCACCATCTTGTGAGAATGCATTTTGGCTGCATATAGGAAAAAAGGGTTAAAGTAAAGGGAATATAAAGATTAGCAATAATTCATCCTTTTGTTCTACATTAAATTAACATAAATTAAGTAGCTCATTGATTTTTTCTATCCTTTAACGTAAGACTCCCTCATATTGCATTTAATATTTAAACAGATGTCTCATAGTTGGTGGCAAAGAGTCTTGAAGTACTTTTTAGTTTTGGGATGAGGTCAGTTGAATAATAATCAGCAGATTGAATGATCTATGTGCTGAAGCAAAGCTTATGCCAGCTTAATAAGAAAATTTAACTATGCCTAATGTTAACTATATTAAACCACTTAAAATCTAGTAGTAATTAATTACTGAAATCTAAGATCATAGTTTTAAAGGAACGTGTATGTGAAGCTTAATATTTAGTAACTTTGATGAAGTTCTTTTTATTTTGTCCCAGCCACTTTTAATTGTGCACTTGTTCATTTTTATTTTACTTTCCTAATTTTTTTTTTAGAATGTTTATATTCAAGATCATCAACCGTGATACAACAAGAAGTAAACAAAATAGTAAGTGAATGCCTACACATTTTTTAAAGTTAAAAGAATTTATTTAATAAATCAATGTGTTTACTATTTTTGCCCATAAATGTCTTTGCCAGATATGTTTATAACATGTCTGCCTACAAGACTAGAGGCCAGTGTCTCTTAGCTCAATGACCGGAACCCTTACCGTTATTACTGAACAAAAGCTTATTGCATAAAAGCTAATCAATTGAAGGATGTTGTTTCAAAATTCACATAACTAATATATTGGATCCAATTCGTTCGTTGGCGACTTTAGGCTATGGTAAATTTAATTGAAAAAAGTTTCCAATAAAAGGGCTTCCAATAAAACTTTATATCTTAGGTTAAGGTATACTTTGATGAATATGTATTGTGCTACTGAACCCTTCAATTGTTTTGTTCTTGGTTCTAGGATTACAATAAAAAAGTATAACTTGTGTATTTTCATTATCGTTATTACCTTAATTTTTAATGGTAAACCTTTTACAAGTTTTTAATTATAATACATAAATTGCAAATACAGTTGCACCTTGATTATCTGTCCCTCTTTTATCCAGAACTCTCTGTTAACCGACTGTTCTTAAGTCAACATTTGAAAATTTCTCCTAAAAGGGCATTCTTGGTTGCTCACGAAAGAATCCAATCTCAGAAGGCTAATACTGATTCTTAAGCAAGGAATCTTCGGCAATTCTGAAAACGACAAAATCCTGAGAATTAAAAATCAGTAAACTCCAGCGAATCAGAATTCTAGAGCTATTTTAGCTCGTAAAATTCCAGTGTTTATGAAATCCAGAAAAAATTCTCTGATTTTAAGATTGTCCTTCTTCGGCAACTCAAAAAAGTAGAATCAGATTTCTGGCTATCCTAAATTTTCAGAAAAACTCTTTAATCTTCTAAAACTGTGAGACTTTAAGCGATATCTGCTATAAAGAAAAAATTATTAAAATTTCCAGAATTCCGCTTGGATATTTAAGAAATATCAATTGAAATTAAATATGTTTTAGCACTTTTTTTTGCCAGAACATCTCAGTTTCACAGATAACTTAACACTATAATTCAATGTTTACAACTGCAAAACCAGTGTGGATTTCAGATGATGGCACATTTGAGTTCCTCAGACTTTGGGCACTCCTCTATACTATAATATTTACTATTCAATGAAAATTCCTTTATCCAGAATTTTCAATTATCCAACCTACCTCCAGACCCAATTCGATCCGATAATCAAGGTTTTACTGTATACTTTATTCACATTTAGTATTATCTACAACCATATTAATCATTGTTGAAGTTCAACATAATCTTTATAATCTACCAATTTTTGTTTTTCGCATTAAAAATTGTTGAATTTTTTTTCTTTAGCTTACTAAGAAATCCTCATCTGGAGGTGCCGTTATTTTATTTGTTTCCGATGATCAAAGTGAACTTTTTTGTGAGGTTTGTTGTTTATTTGTAAAATTATGTATGAAACGATAATTATTCACCCAATGTTGTGAATAGAAGAAAATGCTAACAAACGTTTAATTCTAATTTGGTTAACAACACCAAAACCCCCAATTACTATTCTAGAAATAATTACAAA